>CM060981.1:242466859-243853567 GCA_030765065.1 Deroplatys truncata
GTATACAGTAGTTTTTGTTGGATATATTGCAAGTAGGACCCAAGAACTCGACGACCTCAAGGTTTGAGTTTGTTGTGGTCCAAGGTAAAGCAACTCAAGGTAGAGTTATAGTATTGGAGATTAAATAAATTGATAATTGTACTTTTAGATAATGAGGAATGCTGGCTACCAGTATTCCATACTGTTGGATACCAGTAGTTAAGAGGTTAGTTTCCTTTATATTTTATTTTATTGTTATTTTTAGAAACTGGGTTAAGAATAAACTTGTAAAATTGTTGTAAATTTGTAGAATTAATTGGGTCAACAATAAAATTACTTACTTACTATTACTAGGTCTTTAAAGATTCTTATAACACAACAATCCCATTTACTTTACATGTAATCTCATGTCTAAATTTAATTTCATTCCAAAACAATTATAATCTGCACACATTAAGAAAGTGATTGAGATTTTCAGAATATGTGGGACAGAGTTTTAAAATAATGGGAGGGGTTGAAACATCATAGCAACATGTAGGTGAACCAATTAGAGCACGGAAGTTTTAATAGTAACTGTGTATGCCAACATTGCATTGCCAATGTGTAACATGTGATTAGCATGTGCCTGGTCTGTGTTGATTATAGTAACAGACATATCTATTGAAATATGTTTTCTGTAGCTCCTGCTGCATTCTTCCATTAGTTCTTCCATTTCATTAGTGTGTCTAGTGAAAAGCACTTTTGTATTATCCCATTTGTATGTGATTATTGCCTTGTAGACTATGTATGTTGGGGTTTTTTCCGTATATGCATATGTGTGTGTGTGTGTGTGTGTGTGTGCGCGTGTGTGCGTTTGCGCGTGTGGGCGCGTGGGCGTGCGCGTGCGTGTGTGTGTGTGTGTGTGTGCGTGTGTGCGCGTGTGTGCGTTTGCGCGCGTGGGCGTGCGCGTGCGTGTGTGTGTGTGTGTGTGTGTGTGTGTGTGAGAGAGAGAGAGACTTTTAATGGATCTGTAATGTCCAAAAATGGTGACAAAGATTGGACAGGCTATTCTCTATTAGAGATTATTTTGAAGAGGAGAAGTTAAATGGGGGGGGGGAGTTCTTATTTCAATCTTCATGGTACTCAATAGTACCTTGCATGCTTTAGGAATCAGTAAGAATATTGTGATTAAGATGGGAAAGAAAAGAATGATAAGGAAGAAAACTGGCTATTGTCAAGATTAGGAACTCCTGGAACGAGGGAAAATGGATGTAAACGAGTCTCAAACTTAGATCCTTTCTAGCTGGATGCTATATGGAAACATATTTTGTTATTATAAGCCTAATATTTTAAAATTAATTGTCCATAAATGAAGCCAAGCTATTCTAAGGTAGCAAGACTTCTTTCCTAAAATAGTGAAGAATTTAGGTAGAAAATTGCTGACGATTATCACACTAGCAGTAACAGCAGCAACGGTGATGAAAGGAACCTGGATATTAGCAGCATTTTCTCATTGGAATAAGCATCAATATTTCTCAAGTACCACACGGCAAGGACTTGGCATAATAACTTTTGAGTGTCAGGGCGTTGCATTCACTTGGTACCTGTTTACTAGAACGGCAAAATACTAGTAACTCAGCGTACAATAAGTATTAGAACACTCTGGAGCTGGGTGTATCTTGATATGAAAGGTTACATGATTATAATTTTTATAATTATATGCAGCTTTAATTACACAAGTACATACTAGGAAAACATAACCTTAATTACCGTGAATGTATTACTTGTCTACGTAATTATTTATTGTAAGAAAAGAAACTAAGGGTGAATTAGTCACTGCACGTTCCTTGTTAAGTAGATAACAGATTCCGTAACTATAGGTAGTGCATGAGGTAATGTTGCTCTAGCCAGAGGTTGACGTGTCATGGCGGGTGCCGCGCAACGTCAGGCAGGCTACCCTGTAGAAAAAAACATCGCTAAAATTCCGCGAATGAGTGGCATTTGGCTTTTTAAATGCCCCAAAGTTGTTTAACCACTTCCGGTTATGTATTATGTCGCGATATATTGAATTAGTTATGTATTCCGGTGTGATTTTGTCAACAGTCAACATGGACAACGTACGAATCGTTGCGGAGAATGAGATCTTAAATAATGACGCTGTACTAATGGAAAGTTGGGACATAGAACAACTTGCAGAAGAGCTAACAAGCTTAGGAGGTAGTTTGGCACTTCCCAGGAGCTCTTCAACTCATACTTGCATGAGTTCATGTACAGGAACAGCTGTCCCATTCGGAGAGTGTTTCAGAATTTTCTTGTGACACTCTCCGAGAATTATCATGCGACATAACATCTTCGCAGCTCTCTTTTGGTTCGTCTTCTGCTCAGAACTTCCTTTTCATCTTTCTTTTCTTCCAAAATTTTATACTTCTTCATTGTCTTATATGCATCGATGCAAAACAGCCTTTATTAAGGCTAACAATTGCATCGTGAAAGAGCAGATATGTCCTTGGACATAATTATAGTGGCATTCATTATTATTTAGTTGTGTTACACTTGCTTATTGCGTCGCGGTAATTATTTAGTTCTGTTACACTTGTTTACTGCTACGCGATAATTATTTAGTTCTATTACATTCGTTTACTGCGTCGCGGTAATTATTTACTTATATTACATTTGTTTACTGCGTCCCGGTAATTATTTAGTTATATTACATTTGCTTACCGTTGCAAGGTAATCATTCAGTTGAAACATTAAATTGAATTTTATTTATGGACGTTCTTTAACAGCTATGGTCCTTAGCGTCCCATTCTATATTGAGCGTTAAAGACAGGTAATTTTGCTGAGGTCTGTTTATCAGGCTTGAGGTTCTTTACATTTATTTAGTAGTGCACGAGCGCCAATGTTCATTACTATACGCACGCATTAGACAATAACAATAACTTTTTTTACTGTTTCGCTGTTATTAAATTTTATTGCATCTATTTACTGTTTCGCGGTTAATATTCAGTTGTATTGCATTTATTCACTATTTCACGCTTTTCTATTAAAGCAGCGTATAACAGTTCACAACAATACCAAACTATTTCCGGTTTTGCTAACGCGACAGCGTTTTTTCCGTTTAACCGTTGGTACCTGACATTGCACATTTACATCGTCCGCCATGACACGTCGACCTCTGGAGCAGCTTTACCAAATGGTAAATGTTGCAGCAGAGACTTTCTTGTTGAGGTCGACATATTATGGTGTGTAAAAACAATCTGTGGTAAAAACTCAAAAGTTGTTACATCACTTCCGATTACGTATTGTGGCGCGATTTATTGAAATATGGTTATGTGGCGTTACTTCTTCAATGTCTGTCCTGTCCTTATTCTACATGTCTTCCAGAACTCTTATCTTTCTTTTTATATACATTGATGCAACACAGTCTTTATTAAGGTTAACAATTGCATCACGAAAGATGCAAGTGTGTCTTTGGGCATAATTACAGTAGCACTTATTTTTATTCACTTGTATTACATTTGTTTACTTCTTTTTGGTATTTATTTAGTTGTATTACATTTACTGTTTCGCTCTTTTCTATTACCGCAGTGTATAACATTTCGCAACTCCACCATGTGGTTTCGTATAGCAGCAGCGTTTTTTCTACTTTACAGTTGGTACCTGACATTGAACATCAAACATCGTCGCCCATGACACGTCGACCTCTGCTGTTTCCACGGGCTATTTCTAAGACGGTAATTTACTCAAGTGGCATGAACTGCTACAGAAAGATTCCTCACAATTTCACTATCATCGCTATCTATTCCTAAAGAAATGATCAACCTCACAACTTCTTGTTCCAATAATCCATTCTCCCAATAATCAGCAGCAGTTCTTTTAGTCTCTCAGTTGCTAAATATGCATTTGCATGTTTTTTTCAAAGCATGTTATTGATATGCTGATAAATTATTTTCATGAACTATGAATTTTCTAGTGCTCCGAGTGATTTTTATTGGGCATATAATTGCATATTTATGCTGTTTTAAGTAACTGCATCATATTTAGTAAATATCATGTTTATTTGGCATATTTTAGCACTTAAACGGGAAATATTTAAAATGAGTTATTTTGGTTAAATGGTCAACTTGTTTTTCTGTGAACTAATGCTAACAAAAGGATCCAGTTTCACCCTTTGTCAATGTCACTGAGGCAAGTGATTCATGATCATTGATCACGTGAAGAGTGAGTGATGTAATGCTGTGATGGCTTGGCTTTAAGATAGGGAAATCCCCGCTGTACTGCGGAATAGATTAAGCAATAAGGCAGTGTTTTGATCGAGTAGCCACTGCAGCCAGTTTGTTTGTGACAATTGACGACGTGGTATGAATACATACAGTATTAAAAATGCTGAAGGTGAAACGAAGTAATGCGAGCAGACTTAAGATTTTACAAAGTGAATTTTCTAGTGATCTTATTAATACAGATGGTAGAGTCTTATACTGTAAGGCATCTGAAAAAAAAATATTGGGAATGAAAAACGGTTTCAGGTCGTTCAACATATAATATTGCAAAGCACAGGGAAATGATTGTGAAAAAAGTGACAGAAGTGAAAGTGTCCAACGTCCACTAGTCGAGTGTAGGTATGTGAAGTAGAGTTACACAGTTTTCGTATGACCTTTGTGAAGCATTCCTAGCAGCTGACATATCTTTATGGAAAATAAATAACCCAATTTTGCGTAATTTTTTAGAAAAGTACACCAAGCAACACGTGTCTGACCAAAGTACCTTACGTAAAACATACATCCCTCATTGTTACAACAATGTAATGTCTACCTTGCAAACTAAGTTAGCAAAGGAGTTTCTCTGGATCTGAATAGATGAATCAACGGACAAATTTCTCTTAGTGTTTCCCTGCTTTGATCATATAGCTTGCTGCATCAGTTAAAAATAAAAGTACATTGTCATATTTCATATCACCAGGCCATATTAATTCCATAAAGTCAATCACAACTTGACTCACTGATGCACTGTTAGTAACTTCTAACTGAGAGCAAGTTAAGAGATAGGGCACACCCGCCTCTTGCTGATTTAGAACACCCACTATTAGATTTTCAATGAAACGTCTTCTACATCAGTTGATTCCGACATTATGCTCTAGTTCTGTCCCGCACAGATGTTCTTTTAAGGAACCCTGGGTATAAACAAATCTCCAAATACGAGACATTCTTGGAGGAAAGCCCTTAGGGATACCTGAAGACTGTCTCTTTCTGTGGAACAACTATCAACTTTTAAGTATACATCAATATCCTATGTGACGTTGAAACAAGTTTTTCAAGATACAAAAGTATATTGAGAACGACACACAAAGTCTCCGTCATGCAGTAATGGTAAATTGTAATTCATCCCTCATTTTGGATGTGGAATCATGTGTATCTACTTCTCAGCAATAAATTAAGTTTGCATGTGCTCATTGTCTTTAAATATAATAATTTTAGGGCATATTTTGGTGTGTATTTCGCACATTTTAAGGGCATATTTGCATGCATATTACAAGAGCTTTTAGAGCATGAACCTCCTAACCCTGGTTATAATGTATCATCTCGCGCGCCTGGCGATGAATAACGCTTTGCCTTCATTGCGACATGATTGCAATTATTACATCTGCAGTAAGCTGTAACTGACACGTTCTTTCTCGGCGTGTGAATGATGTAAACGTAGTTTATGTTGCGCATATTTTCGAATACGCCTATTCACTTTATCGGATAGTTGTCGCGGTATCGTTCGTGATATCTTATTTGCTGAGCGCCTGTTATTGTTTTACTATTTTTGAATTTTGGGTTCTTTGTCCTCCGGCTAGCTATTATTACTCAGTTGAGCAAATCTCTTGAACAGGGTGTGTAAACGGAAAGGAGTTGTTACTAAAAGATAACACTGATAAAATAATTTGTTTTTACACTTTTATTGCCGTCACACTTCATTAATTTCACATATTTACTCTTGGTACACGCCCGACTGAAACTGTTATATTTTTGAATCTAACTATAATCACTTATTTGCCGCACATTATTAATTCGAGTATTTCACATTTTATAACTAACTTTACGACGCGAGAGATTCTGTAGAATTGCTTAACGTGTATTTCGTGAATGCTTCCGTTGAACTGCGCGACGTGTAGCTCGTGAATGATTCTGTTAAACTGCGCGACGTTTATCTTGTGAATGATTCTGTTAAACTGCGCGTTACCTGTCTCTGGCTTCAGAATTTATACTCCCTCACCCCGATATGCCTAAACATTATAACAGAGCTGCTATTGGTTAATAAAACGCGCCAACATTAGCGTCTATTTTTTTATCCAATCAAAATTACGAACACATATGCTCTAGGGAAGATATTCCCTCCATTTCTAAAGAAAGGTACGCTACTCTGACGTCATTTGCTTGTCTCTTCTAATTAATAAACAACTCACCCCCTCGTTTCATTGTTATCCGCTCCTATTGTCAGTTTCAGTGAGGCGGTGTAAACTTATTTCCTAACAATGCTTATAATTAACAAACATCTCAAATCATTGTCATTCAATAATGTTAATTTACGCTACAATCACTCTGACATTCACAGTGTTGTGATATAAAATACTGCCTCATAGTATATACTTCTTCCCCCCCATATTACTTTAGGCTGATACTTGTATCCTTTGCCTTCATTGCGACATGATTGCAAAATATTTCATCTGAACTGAATGTACTGCTACTGGCACGCTGTTTTTCGTGTTGCAAAATTTTCCAATATGTCTTTGCGCTTTGTCGAATGTATATACATCTTTTTTTCATGTTGCTTTAGGCTGATATTTGCATTCTTATTTTCATCCTTCACACACACACACACACACACACACACACACACACACACACACACACACATGCATACCAATTTTGTAATCGTCATCGTGTGCATTCTATTCCCAGAATTGATTGCACCGTTAAATGATGATAATATCACTCTACAATGCAGTTATTTCATTGCGCAACTTGATCGCCTTTGTGCTTGTCATGGTCTCCATGTACCGGGGACAAGTGATTACGTCACCTGTGCCTCTTCATGAAAGGCCCATCACTTTCTTGATTTACGCGGTTTGTATACGCTTTGCTGGACGAGGGAAAGTTTTACGGGTTTCAATTTCAAGAAGTTGGCAAGTATTTATTTCGAAGTACTTTAAAATAAAAGAGAGATACAATATATTTAAATTGTACATGTATATGTACCAGTATGTAATAGCAGTATAGATATATTTTATTGTGCGATAATGCACAATTCGCAAGTTGACATTAAATTAGGAAACCAATCGCTGCTGCAGCCCTTAATTATTACAAGCGTACCTAGAGACGCGGCAACAACGCGCCCCGTTTAACTTGTACTGTCTTCTAAGTCTGAGACATTGTGTAGTCCAAAAAATATACACGAATATTCAGTAAATAATAACGTGCCAAATATCCACTGAAGAGATATGCCACCGGAGTTGAATTTCTTTGGGAGGAGTTAGTAACAACCTGCGGACCACTGATATATTAAATACCCTCTTCGTGGCGTTACGCTTAACGATAGATTTACCTGGGAAACGGGTCCCGAAATAATGACGTACGTGAAATGTACGTAACGATAAGCGAACTTTAACTAAAATTATTTTCAAAACTGGTTGGCCGTAAAATTCGTTCAAGGCAATAAAAGGAAGTCGAATTTCATTTCGTTAAGGACTTAGAAACAGTAGTTCACGATTTCTAATACATTCTGACTTTCGTGGCGTTATTAATCCTCAACTTACACTTGGATCCACCATGGATAAGATTTCCTTTAATGCCAACTCTGCACTTGAGAAGTTAATTAACAGTTTTATTCTACTACTGAGAAATTGCTTCCACTTTGTGTGTTCTCATGTGGAATTCCGTTCAGGCTCAATGCATGCTCAGTGGCTTATACATTTATGTTATAATAAAAATTTCAGTAAAAACATCGCGATAAAAATCTGTTGGTAAAAGGCTTTCCTAATCAACGGCTTTAAAGTTTAAAAATGCTTTTGTTAACGTAACGTTAGCTTGTAAACAAGCCTTTGAAACCGGCCACTAATTTTGATGCATTACATATAAAATGGGAATTAGAAAAACTAAAATAAATTATTACTACTATCCGCAATAACTGAAGGTCTTTATGGTCAAACAAGCTGCATATATCCCAACCCAACGCAGTGATTAATGCTAATAAATTGCAGTGACAGCTGGTGCAGATTTTAGAAATAACATGCATAGAATCCACCTGCATTTGCTAAAATAGTCCAGGTCGGAAAAAACATCCACTTTCCTCGAAAATATAGTCAAGAGTAATTTTATGTACCGGTATTCAGCTTTTATAATTCACCAATGTTTCTCATGCATTTCAGATGTTTAATAGTTTCGCTAAGTACTCTTCTTGTTCAGAAATTCCATGCAAGAATTAATGTCGGCAATAAATACAAATGCTTAAGATGAAGCAGCATATTAACAAATGAGAACACCGTTACTGCAAAACATGCTTTATTTATCTTCAGCGTAGCACAAACATTACACTTGAGACACTTCTGGCACATACTCGGAACACAGCTGATCCTTCGAATCGCAACTCACAATTGAACTCACTGGGTAAGGGCAGTCTCTTATATATGATTCCAATACAAAGCGGTACGTTCTAGAAAAGGAGGGTTACTAGAGCTGGCCCAAAAGAATCTTCAGGAACAGTAATTACGTAAAATGGGGGAAGTGGCATATAATGAGGTCGTTACGCTAATATTAACCGGAAGGGACGGTCATTAGCCACACTCAGCCGGCCAGATGGGCAAGTGGAGATGCGCTAGCACCCCCCGGCCCGTAGGTAACTCGCGCGCGCAGTCACAATATGTAAACATTACTGCCCGCTACGTCGCTGTTTTTTGGGGGGGGGAGAGGGCTAAACGTGTATTTAAAACAATAGTAAAATATAATGCTAAATTATAAAATAATCACCAACCCTTCTATTTAGATGAAGTCTATTTGCTGTCCTCCTCTCATTAACCATTTAAGCTTGCTCTTATGATAATCCTAGCTCTTTCCAAAATGAAATGTTATTTAAGGATATGTTAATTAAATTACCTTTATATTCGAAGTGTTTCTTACAGATTTATACCTCTTAAACACAGGTGCAAAATAGCAAACAGCTCAAGTAATAATGTTGGCATCATGACAAATCACTTATGGAAGCTCCTCTTGGAGGTGCTTGGATAGGAAGGACAGGCTACGTGTGCATGTGCTAGAACGTTCAGAGATTCTCTGTGGCCTACGTGAAGTCTCCCTGCAATACTCCTGTCATTCCCTTGCACAGTATGATGCCTTTTAAACTGAAACTGCTAAGCCTCAACTAAACAGAATGTGCCCTGACGCGTTCTTTTTACACATATAAATACCAAGATGTCTGCATTTGTCTGAGAAGTAATGTGCCCTGACCCATTCTCTTCAATCATACAAACACCAAGATGTCTGCTTTCTCCACTCATACAAACACCAAGATGTATGCATATGCCTGAGAAGCAATGTGCCTTGACTCTTCCTTTCACTCGTATAAACACCAAGATGTCTGCATTTCCCTGAGAAGCAATGTGCCCTGACTCTTCTCTTCATGCTTGCAAACACCAAGGTGTCTGCATTTGCCTGAGAAGTAATGTGCCCTGACTCTTCATTTCACTTTTACAAACACCAAGGTGTCTGCTTTCTCCACTCATACAAACGCCAAGATGTCTGCATTTGCCTGAGAAGCAATGTGCCCTGACTCTTCCTTTAGCTCATAGAAACACCAAGAAGTCTGCATTTGCCCGAGAAGCAATGTGCCCTGACACTTCCCTTAGCTCATACAAACACCAAGATGTCTGCATTTGCCTGAGAAGCAATGTGCCCTGACTCTTCCTTTAGCTCATACAAACACCAAGATGTCTGCATTTGCCTCAGAAGCAATGTGCCCTGACTCTTCCTTTAGCTCATACAAACACCAAGATGTCTGCATTTGCCCGAGAATCAATGTGCCCTGACTCTTCTCTTCACTCTTACAAACACCAAGGTGTCTGCATTTGCCTGAGAAGTAATGTGCCCTGACCCTTCTCTTCACTCTTACAAACACCAAGGTGTCTGCATTTGCCTGAGAAGTAATGTGCCCTGACTCTACCTTTAGCTCATACAAACACCAAGGTGTCTGCATTTGCCTGAGAAGTAATGTGCCCTGACTCTTCTCTTCACTCATACAAACACCAAGGTGTCTGCATTTGCGTGAGAAGTAATGTGCCCTGACTCTTCCTTTAGCTCATACAAACACCAAGATGTCTGCATTTGCCTGAGAAGCAATGTGCCCTGACTCTTCCTTTAGCTCATACAAACACCAAGGTGTCTGCATTTGCCTGAGAAGTAATGTGCCCTAACCCATTCTCTTCACTCATACAAACACCAAGATGTTTGCATTCACCTGAGAAGCAATGGTGGCATGACCCATTCTCTTCACTCATACAAACACCAAGATGTTTGCATTCACCTAAGAAGCAATGTGGTCTGACCCATTCTCTTTACTCATACAAACACCAAGATGTCTGCATTCGCCTGAGAAGCAATGTGGCCTGACCCATTCTCTTTACTCATACAAACACCAAGATGTCTGCAATAGGCTGAGAAGCAATGTGGCCTGTTCCATTCCCTTTACTGATACAAACACCAAGATGTTTGCATTTGCCTGAGAAGCAATGTGGCCTGACCCATTCGCTTTACTCATACAAACACCAAGCTGTCTGCATTTGTCTGAGAAGCAATGTAGCCTGACCCATTCTCTTTACCCATATAAACAGCAAGATGTCTGCAATAGCCTGAGAAGCAATGTGGCCTGAACCATTATCTTTACTCATACAAACACCAAGGTGTCTGCATTTGCCTGAGAAGTAATGTGCCCTGACTCTTCCTTTAGCTCATACAAACACCAAGGTGTCTGCATTTGCTTGAGAAGTAATGTGCCCTGACTCTTCTCTTTACTCATACAAACACCAAGATGTTTGCATTTACCTGAGAAGCAGTGGTGGCCTGACCCATTCTCTTCACTCATACAAACACCAAGATGTCTGCATTTGCCTGAGAAGCAATGTGCCCTGACTCTTCCTTTAGCTCATACAAACACCAAGATGTCTGCATTTGTCTGAGAAGCAATGTGCCCTGACTCTTCCTTTAGCTCATACAAACACCAAGGTGTCTGCATTTGCCTGAGAAGTAATGTGCCCTGACTCTTCTCTTCACTCATACAAACACCAAGGTGTCTGCATTTGCCTGAGAAGCAATGTGCCCTGACTCTTCCTTTACCTCATACAAACACCAAGATGTCTGCATTTGCCTGAGAAGCAATGTGGCCTGAACTATTCTCTTTACTCATACAAACACCAAGATGTCTGCATTTGCCTGAGAAGCAATGTGGCCTGACCCATTCTCTTTACTCATACAAACACCAAGCTGTCGGCAATTGTCTGAGAAGCAATGTAGCCTGACCCATTCTCTTTACTCATATAAACACCAAGATGTCTGCAATAGCCTGAGAAGCAATGTGGCCTGAACCATTATCTTTACTCATACAAACACCAAGGTGTCTGCATTTGCCTGAGAAGTAATGTGCCCTGACTCTTCCTTTAGCTCATACAAACACCAAGGTGTCTGCATTTGCCTGAGAAGTAATGTGCCCTGACTCTTCTCTTTACTCATACAAACACCAAGATGTCTGCATTTGCCTGGGAAGTAATGTGCCCTGACACATTCTCTTCATCATACAAAAACCAAGATGTTTGCATTCACCTGAGAAGCAATGGTGGCCTGACCCATTCTCTTCACTCATACAAACACCAAGATGTCTGCATTTGCTTGAGAAGCAATGTGCTCTGACTCTTCCTTTAGCTCATACAAAGACCAAGATGTCTGCATTTGCCTGAGAAGCAATGTGCCCTGACTCTTCCTTTAGCTCATACAAACACCAAGGTGTCTGCTTTTGCCTGAGAAGTAATGTGCCCTGACTCTTCTCTTCACTCATACAAACACCAAGGTGTCTGCATTTGCCTGAGAAGCAATGTGCCCTGACTCTTCTTTTACCTCATACAAACACCAAGATGTCTGCATTTGCCTGAGAAGCAATGTGCCCTGACTCTTCCTTTAGCTCATACAAACATCAAGGTGTCTGCATTTGCCTGAGAAGTAATGTGCCCTGACTCTTCTCTTCACTCATACAAACACCAAGGTGTCTGCATTTGACTGAGAAGTAATGTGCCCTGACCCATTCTCTTCACTCATACAAACACCAGGATGTTTGCATTCACCTGAGAAGCAATGGTGGCATGACCCATTCTCTTTACTCATACAAACACCAAGATTTCTGCATTTGCTTGAGAAGCAATGTGGCCTGAACTATTCTCTTTACTCATACAAACACCAAGATGTCTGCAATAGCCTGAGAAGCAATGTGGCCTGTTCCATTCTCTTTACTCATAAAAACGCCAAGATGTCTGCATTTGCCTGAGAAGTAATGTGCCCTAACTCTTCCTTTAGCTCATACAAACACCAAGGTGTCTGCATTTGTCTGAGAAGTAATGTGCCCTGACCCGTTCTCTTCACTCATACAAACACCAAAATGTTTGCATTCACCTGAGATGCAATGTGGCCTGAGCCATTCTCTTTACTCATACAAACACCAAGATGTCTGCATTCACCTGAGAAGCAATGTGGCCTGACCCATTCTCTTTACTCATACAAACACCAAGATGTCTGCAATAGCCTGAGAAGCAATGTGGCCTGTTCCATTCTCTTTACTGATACAAACACCAAGATATCTGCGTTTGCCTGAGAAGCAATTTGGCCTGACCCATTCTCTTTACTCATACAAACACCAAGATGTCTGGATTCGCCTGAGAAGGAATGTGGCCTGAACCATTCTCTTTACTCATACAAACACCAAGATGTCTGCAATAGCCTGAGAAGCAATGTGGCCTGTTCCATTCTCTTTACTCATACAAATACCAAGATGTCTGCATTTGCCTGAGAAGTAATGTGTCCTAACTCTTCCTTTAGCTCATACAAACACCAAGGTGTCTGCATTTGTCTGAGAAGTAATGTGCCCTGACCCGTTCTCTTCACTCATAGAAACACCAAGATGTTTGCATTCACCTGAGAAGCAATGTGGCCTGACCCATTCTCTTTACTCATACAAACACCAAGATATCTGCATTCACCTGAGAAGCAATGTGGCCTGACCCATTCTCTTTACTCATACAAACACCAAGATGTCTGCAATAGCCTGAGAAGCAATGTGGCCTGTTCCATTCTCTTTACTGATACAAACACCAAGATGTCTGTATTTGCCTGAGAAGCAATTTGGCCTGACCCATTCTCTTTACTCATACATACACCAAGATGTCTGCAATAGCCTGAGAAGCAATGTGGCCTGTTCCATTCTCCTTATTCATACAAACACCAAAATGTCTGCATTTGCCTGAGAAGTAATGTGCCCTGACTCTTCCTTTAGCTCATACAAACACCAAGGTGTCTGCATTTGCCTGAGAAGCAATGTGTTCTGACCCATTCTCTTTACTCATACAAACACCAAGCTGTCTGCATTTGTCTGAGATGCAATGTAGCCGACCCATTCTGTTTACTCATATAAACAGCAAGATGTCTGCAATAGCCTGAGAAGCAATGTGGCCTGTTCCATTCTCCTTATTCATACAAACACCAAAATGTCTGCATTTGCCTGAGAAGTAATGTGCCCTGACTCTTCCTTTAGCTCATACAAACACCAAGGTGTCTGCATTTGCCTGAGAAGCAATGTGTTCTGACCCATTCTCTTTACTCATACAAACACCAAGCTGTCTGCATTTGTCTGAGATGCAATGTAGCCGACCCATTCTGTTTACTCATATAAACAGCAAGATGTCTGCAATAGCCTGAGAAGCAATGTGGCCTGAACCATTATCTTTACTCATAGAAACACCAAGATGTCTGCAATAGCCTGAGAAGCAATGTGGCCTGTTCCATTCTCTTTACTCATACAAACACTAAGATGTCTGCATTTGCCTGAGAAGCAATGTGGCCTGTCCCATTCTCTTTATTCATACAAACACCAGGATGTCTGCATTCACATTGTACAATGCAGATGCTGAAATACTCAGGATATGTGTCTAAAGTTCTCCCCGTAAGGGGGGGTTGCGACCCCTTCAGCTGCCGTGGTGCGGGCGCTGCGGACCCTTAGCACTCGTGGTACTTCTGACGTTACCAAAAGTACGCTGGGCCGAACATCTGAGCCCCTCCCGAATGGGAGTTGTTCGGATTGGGTTGGACTCGGCGGGGCAGTGGTTCCCGATACCCATGGGTTATTGGGTACGCTTGGCTATGTTAATTCTACCCAGGCGGGGTTGTGAGACGCCTCGAGACTCTCCGGCACCAGCCATGAGGGATAGCTGTTAGACGGTAGCTAGAAACTGTCGGCCCCACCGAGGTTGTTCGGTAGTCTCCCCCAGTTAGGGTTCGCCCTGCTGGCCTGACGCGCGTAAGTGGCGTATCCACTTCCGTCCCTGCTTGGAAGGGTCGGTGCTAGAGCTTTCTGGCCCGATTTCGACCAGGTAGGGGGGGCGGTATATAAAATAGGCACCGCTCCTAATGGAAAGCCCCACGAGTTTACTCCTGGGTTTGCGAGGGTGTGGTCTCTGCGTTGGCAGACCCGGTCCCATATTTAGATGTCTAAAGTTCTATAATTATTTTTTTGGGTCGGCAGTTTATGCATAAATTATTTAAAGTTGTTTATGTTTAAAATTACAGGTGGGCACATGCCCTTGTCCCGTTAAGCAGGAGCAACCACTGATTGTCTACTGGTTGGTTGCATTGTATCCCTGGTATGGACAAGTTTAAAATTAACACTTTTGACTGTGCCAGCCCCGTACATTCTGAGCCCCTATGGCAAATCACAGTAACTGTTCCTCCTCTTCCCAACTGTGTCACAATTTTACACTGAATTTATACATAAATGGTAAGGTAATATAATATAGAGATAAATGATATAAAAATGCAGCAGAGTGACATCCACAGTTTTGCTCATTTATTGCATAGGACATTTTGGATTATCTATAAGCATCCTTCCTTAAGTGCATATGCAGCACCACTACTACTGCTCCTGATCAATCATTACGTATCTGCCAGTGTTGTTAATGCCAGGAATGCAGTTAACTTTACTTAACGTAGTGAAGTTAAGAAATCCTGCTAAACTAATGCCAGGATTATGATGAACTTTACTTAACGTGACAACACGATGGGACATAATGTGAGGTTATGAAACACTGCTGAACTAAAGGTCTAATTAGGATTCACTTGAGATAACGTAATGAGAATGACTCTTGATTGGTAGTTGGTTTTATTACTTCATGTTAGTGCTTCATGCCAATTGGCTCTAATTACCTGTGACATCAAACTTAATGTAACAAGAAAGGAAAGTTAGACATTGCCAAACGCTCAAGTTATGTCGCGTTAAGTTAAATCACATTAAGTCGACCCTAAATAGTTCCATTTAATAGAAGTGTTATACCAGGGTGATACTGATACTGGAAATATACTTGAATTATTTTTACTTACTGAATATTTTAGAATTAGTGGTTACATACTGGAAAAATTGGATGAAATATTCACATATCGACTTATTTCACATTAAAGTTTCTGGTGACTGGTTCTTGGATGACCTTGTTAATTGAATAAGTGTTTTTAACGTTATTTTTCATAATTTTTCATTGATTCAAATATTTGAATAATATTTCACACCTAATATTTTACAGGCTATACAACATTTCCAGAATTTTGAAGATTGTTGTGGGGGATACTAACATAAGAAATACAAAATCTACTCATATTTTATTCCCATTTCTGTGTAATTTAGGTCCATTATTATGACAATCATGGGAGTTTTATGAGCTGCAATTGCATATGTGTTGGGGTGTGCCTTATGGAAGTTGTGTATGCGAGGAACCTTTTGGAAATAGATGTATATCATCTTTGATTTTTTTCCTTCTTGTTTCCTTTTCCTCCTACTCCCCCACCCCAAAAATTTAAAGCTCGAACTATACATACATTTATAAATGCGTTAAATTTATATTGTACCTACTTTTTTACTTTCTCTGCTGCTCATGTATAGTAAGTAGGAATATTGTATATATAATTTGATATTGAGATTTCTTCAAAAATACATGTTTTGAACTCCCTGAATACAAAAGAAAGCATTTTTAGGAAAGGGTCCATTTTATGTGTTCTTTATATTTAAGGGCACTCATCTTAACGTCATTAGGCCATAGTGTATGTGCGTGTGTGTATCATAATCAAAAAAACAAAATCTTGGATAAATATTGAGCTTGGTATTTAAGTTAAACACTTTCCCAGGATGTAACACAAAGATTTTCAAGAAAATCTCCATCCCAAATTACTCTTTATATGGGAAAAAAATTTATTTTCTCAAAAATGATTATAAATATTTAAACAAAAATGTTATATCTTCAAGATATTTTCATGCCAAAATGTACATCTTGAATTTTCTGGGAAAAATTCTGTGAAATCCACTTCATTCTTAATGGTTTTTGTTGTATAACCGGTAAACTATAGAGATAGAAAAAATCTAATTACACAAAATATGTAGATCCATTATATCACACAATTTATGTAAAATATGTTTTGTGGTATTAACTATTCCTGAGATAGTTTTGTTATTGGTTTGAATTTAAAAACATACTTTTTCCAAGTGGAAATTACTATTAGTCTTTTCTTGTGATCATGCAAAGAGCATGGAAATTCAAAGTCATCACATAGGTATCCGCTTTTAAACAACTGAAAATTAACAACACTTGAAAAGGATGTAAATATTGAACAATTCAAACCATTAATAACAGATATATCAGAAATGACTTATGCCACAAAAAAGTTATTTGAAATAAATTGTGTCTTTTGAAAACACATCTACATTTTCTGTGTACATAAATAGTTACCTGGAATATTGGAGACAACCAAAGTGATGACAGGATTTTTTGCTAATGACATCATTATCTGGCCATCAGATAAGCACACAAAAATTACAAAAACCTGGAAAAGTACCTAGATGCTAGCCTAACAGAACTTTATAAATGGGATGATGATAACTTAATGTGTATCAATACTGAGAAGACAGTCTTCCAAATCTTTTCATTGAGATGGAAAGAGAGAAAAACAGATCTAAACTACAGTGGAACCCCTCTTACTCAGACCAATTCCACCACATATCTAGGAAAACTTACCTTAGATTGTAAACTGTCGTAGAAAGAGAGTTGAAAAGGCCACAAAGAAACTTGGCATCCTCAAAAATTTAATTGGTACCAATTTCCAGAAGAACTCTTAATTTAATTTACAATATATAAGTGTATGGAGAAGGTGTGATGAATGATGGAAATGTGCATAAGTGGTACAAACTGTTTGATGAAGGAAGGACGAATGTTCATGATGAGGTTCAATCTGGACGGTCTACTGTCTGTCATAGTGGAGAGTTGACACAAACGTTGATGAGAAGATTCGTGAAAACAGGCGCTTTATTATTGACGATCTTCATCAATATTTCCCTCACTATTCAAGATCAGTAATTTATGCAGGTGTTACTGACAACTTCAATACGAAGAAATGTGTGCAAGAGATGGACTGGCGGCAGAGTTTTGTGATAAAAGTGTCCAAAAGCTGGCCACAACTGAACAATTGTTTAGACATTAATGGTGACTATTTAGGAAAATAAAATAATGTTCATATTTTCATTTCCTATAAAAGTTATGTTCATAAATAAAATATTTCGTGTGCTATAACAAAATGGTTCTTACTTAAAAAACGATTCGCATATATATAATACCTACACTGCATACAAATTCTTATCACATCACCCAGAATGTTGAAGAAACTAGAACATACAAAACTATTCCTTACAAATAATGAGGTAGCTTTATTGCTTACGTAATATGTTTTTACGTAAATTATTAGAACTTGAAGATCTTATATTGTGCTGCTTTTGTTTTGTTTGGTTACATAATTTTTAACTGCCCCACGTATGGGAGCCAATTTGTAACGGTATTACTTACAAATGTTTGTTTACATCACGTGTGTTGAAGCCATCTTGTGACGTCATTCATTTGTTCGGTTTGTAGCTCCATCTAGTGTTAGCAATTTGTGGTACCTAGTATCAGTGTTTGAAAGAATTTTAAGTTTTGTTTATTGTCCTCCGGCTATCTATTATATTATCTTGGGTCGAACATGTGTCTTGATCAGGGTTGTGTAAACGGAAAGAAATCTTTTATCCAAAAAGAACACTGATGAAGAAATTTGTTTTATAATTTTTATTGTCGAACACGTTCACTATCACTTTTACATATTGATCTAGATACTCGCCAAACTGAAACTGTTATAATAACTTCTTACTGATCACTTTTAATCAACGTACTTCAACCTTTTGTATAATTAACTTTACCATATTTTAGATCTTTCATAATTCTACTGCGCGTAACTTGTGAATCTATATCCGATGCATGACGAACTGACTGACTGAAGACGACGTGTAGTGTACACAGATTTTTGATGAACTGAGCAACTGAAGGCGACGTGTAATGTATTGAGATTTTCGATGAACTGCCCGCGATCTACCTCTGACTTGGCTTTTTATACACCCACTCCCTGATATGCCTAAAGATTATACCTGAGTTACTATTGGCTAATAAAACGCGCCAACATTAGCGTCTATTTTAATATCCAATGAAAATTATGAATACATATGCTTTAGGGAGAAAACATTCCAGAAGGTTCTCAACGGAAAAAACGCGCCAACATTACGTAACTTCCTCGTTTCCAATAATGATAAACAGCTCACCCCCCTCTCTGCATTATTGCGCGCTATTATTGACAGTTTCAGTAAGGCCAAATAAACTTATTTCCAAATAATAATTACAATTAATAAACATCTGAAATCAATGTCACATAAAAATGCATATTCATATTACAATCATTATTTACATTTAAGTAATTTGTGATACAAATTACTGCATCATATGCCCCACTAGAAACATAATTATAAATATTTACAACTTGTTTGGAAATTTTATAATTGGGTTTTTAGTCTCCTAAATCTTGGAACACACGCTATCACTTTCACTTAACACTTCACACGCATTTAACACACGACATATGTTTTTTTTGTTTTTTTTTTATCTCGCCACTACTTACTGGCTCTGGTTTAATGTGTTTAGACATTAATCTGACATTACAATTCTTTTATAGCAAATACTGTACCCTGAATTATTTAATGACTGTTTCAAAATGGTTTACTCTCTTATATTGTTGACAAAATTTAGGCATTCAAGAATTTTTGTAATTATTAAACATATTTATCAAAATATTCACCCTTTACATAAATATATTTACATCTCTTAAATCTAAATACTGTTTCACATGTTCTGTTTGCTACATAAGTATTTATTGTTTTTTTTTTAATTATTTTTACCCCATTTTTGTTGTTTTGTACTTTATATTCACACTACTCTTGGAATTGTATTTAGGTACTTTTACTTTAATATCATATTAAGTTTAAATCTTTATATTCTTAATTTTCAAATACTGTTATAGTTAAAAAAAATATTATCTTCATTTAAAAAAAAATTTAATTATGTCCAAAATTTTATTTCTCCTTTCACATGACATACATATTTATTTAACCCTCTTACGTTCCAATACATTGCTCTGCATTTCGTCTTTAACTATCCAGCATTTACTATTTATCATCTTTGTCTTCTGTTTCACCTTGATCTTCATTGTTGTATGGTTTCAGCATCTCAATATGGAACTTTCCTATGCTTTTTCGAGTTGTTGGATTACATAACTCATATGTATTAGTTCCATATACTTCAACAACTTCATATGGTCCATGGTATTTGAGAAACATTCGCCAATAAAGTTTATTTGCTTTATCCGACAATTTCTTGGTTTTGACCAAAACTAAATCTCCTATTTTGATCCTCCATTCCTTTCTCTTCTTTTCTTCATGTTTAATTTTTCTTTATATGGCCTTTTTCTTCATCCTCTCGAATGCTTTTCGGAACATCTCTTCTTCTGTTTGTGGTATCGAGTGCGCATCTGGAATGGCTTCTGGAATTTTCTTACACATTGTATTGATCTTCTTTCCTAACTTAAGTTCACATGGTTTGTATCCAGTCACATTGTTTACTGTCTCATTTAATAGATTCTGAACGAAATTCACGTATCCATACCATTGCGTTTGTTTTCGATGACACAGCACCCTTAAATAATTTGAAATTTCCTTAATTTCCCTCTCCACTGGGTTGGAGTTCGGTCTGTATCTTGACGAAAAATATTGTTTAATGCCATTTTCTTTCAGTCCATCCATAAATTTTTTTCTTGTGAAGTACGAAGCATTATCGCTCAATACAGATTGGATAGGTCCTTCTTCTATCACATATGACTTGAGTAGTCTATTCAAACATGCTAAACCTGTAGGTTTTCTCAAAGGGTAAATTCTTACATATTTGCTGAATATATCATAACAGACAAATATATATTTATTTCCAAACTGACTTGGAGGCATCGGACCATGAATATCAATACTAATCACGCATCTCGGCTTATCCCTTATAACCGAATTAGTCTCAAATGCATATGCTGCATTTATTTGCTTAGCCTTCTGACACAGGTTACAGCACGATATAAATTTCCGAACTTTCTGACGCAATTTGGATATGTATAAATTCTCTAAAATCATAGAAGTTGTCCGGTCCGTCCCTGAGTGTGCTAACCCTTCGTGAAAATTCTTAATTAGTTCCTTTTCCATGCTTTTCGGAACCATTACCTTCCAACTAGGCATTTCCTTTCCATGCTTCTTGTATAATGTCCCATCTCGAATTGCTACAATTTCTTTCTTTGCCTCTTCAATTAGTGGTGCCTTTTCTTTAAGTTCTAATAATTTTGCGTCCTCATTTTGAATTTCCCCTATATTTTTCAATTCTTTAATCATTTCTTTGTTTAAAGGAATTTCAATTGTCAATATTTTGACTTCATTTCTAGGCCTTTCAATATTTTCGGGAATTTGTGGGTTGTAGTTCAATCTTGATAGCAAATCACTGAAGGTATTATTTTTGCCAGGAATGTGTATAATCTCTATATCGAATGCAGATATTGCATGAATGTATCTAGCAAGTTTTCCACTACATAATCTACACCGTTGTATGAAAGTTAAGCTGATGTGGTCTGAATATACTTTCACCCTTTGCTGATAAATATAGGTTTTAAAACGAATTAATGAGAAATATAGTGCTCCAATTTCTAACTGAGTCACTGAAAAATTCCGCTCAATATTTGTAAGTCCTCTAGAAGCTGTACTAATGACGTGAAAGTCATTGTTGATGTCTCGCTGTCCTAAAATTCCGGCGTATCCTTGCATTGATGCGTCGACATAAATCTCATATTCCAAATCTTCTCTGGGCCTCTCGAGCAATATGGACTTAGCAAAGAGTTCTTTTACTCTCTCAAAACATTTCTGATGATCCTCTGTCCATTTCCACTTATTGTTCTTTCGGAGTAGCTGCCGCAGTGGTTCTATTTCAGCCGAATATCTTGGTACGAACTTACTCTGAAAGTTCAATACCCCTAAGAGACGTCTAATTTGTTTTACGTTCCTTGGTGATGGAATTTTCATTATTGCTTCTATTCTTTTCTGATCAGGTCTTATACCTCGTTCATCCACTACATAACCCAGAAAATTTATTTCCTTGACACAAAATTTTGATTTTAGTATGTTCACAGTCATACCATGTTGTTGCAGTTTATTTAACACATAATGGACATTATTCATGTGTTCTTCAAATGTTTGACTAATGATTAGGAAGTCGTCAATATACTTTATTAAAAAGTCATCTGCAGAATTTCCAAAGATACTGTGAATGGCTCTCAAAAATCCACTTCCTGAGTTTTTTAAACTAAAAGGATTTACACAAAAACGATACTGGATCCCTGAGTACTGAAATGAAGTGTAATCACGCACTTGTGGATCTAATTCCACTTGCCAATATGATGCAGTGAGGTCAATGGATGTCAGAAATCTCCCCCTTGAAAGTTTCGTAATTAGTTGTTCAATTCCCTCACTTTGAAAATGATCTGGTTTCATATACTTGTTGACATATCTACCGTCTAAAGTTAATCTCAAACTACCATCTCGTTTAATACTCCAGCAGATTGAATTTATGTACTGAGAATTGCTTTGCTCAATAATCCCATTTTCTAACATGCTATTTATTAGTTGTCTAGCTTTGTCCCGAAGACTTATAGGTAAATTGTCATACTTGTGCCTATATGGTGGTACGTCTTCTACTTGAAATGTATGCTGATATACATTACATCTGCCTGGGATATTACTAAATACTGAACTATTGTTCATCAAAACATAATGAAGGATTTGTTTTTGCATTATCGTAATATTATAAGCTTCTTCACACTTGTGTATTATTTCATCATTTCTCTTCTCTTTCCAGCTGTTGTCTGTCTCGCTCACAGGGTCGTCTTTTGTTTGGATTGCAAATTTCTCTACTTTATCTGGCATTTCTGCTAGCTGTTGGAAATATGGCGTGGTATTCCCTTCATATTCTGTGACTACCTGCTTTATCTGATTATTTGTATCAGTCTTTGTTATTTGTACAAAAAACTCTTGGTCAAAAAGATTTTTCTCATCCTTCGTCATCTCGATTACAGAAACTTTCTCTTTTATAAATGGTACCCTTATTTCTTTGCATTACTGTCTCATTCTGTATTTCTGATATCTCCCCTCTGAAATTGACTTGCGCCTGATTCACATCTACATTCATAACCTCTTTTATCTCTCTTATCTCACTTGCAATGTTACTCATTCTACTATCTGACTCTGTACATTCTAAATCAACATGTTCATTTTTAGTATTAACCTCACTTTCTTTGTTATCTCTTTCCCTGCTCATGTCTAACATTTTCTTTGAAACTTCTCCTATCTCACTTACTATTACTTCCTCAATTTCATCTCTCATTTTTGGCATACTACTATCTAGCTTCATAACTTTCTTTTCAGTTTCTTCCCTGCTTTGATCTACTTTTTGCTCTAATATCTCATTACTCCTACCAATATCTTCAATTGATTTCCTATGATCTTTTTTTATATCTTCTCTCAATTCCTCAAAACTCTGATCTACTGTTTGTTCTACACTTTTAATAATATCTTCCCTGTTTTGATCTATTTTCTTACTAAGATCTTCCCTCAATTTCCTATTATTCTTTTGCATATCTTCCCTGTTTTGATCTATTTTCTTTTCTATATTCTCATTCAAATTTTTCAGCATTTCCATAATCATACTAGTATCAAGATTAACATTTCTTGCTATTCTATTCTGACTTTCTGCACTAACATTTCCACCCTCAAATCCTAAAAAGTTTGAGCTATTTTCTGTAACCTGTATTGAATTACAGCTAACTGTTACATTATCTCCCTCCATAATTATTTCTTCTGTATTATTAGTAGCCATTGTTTTCTTTATCCTACCGCTCCTAAGGTACATTTAAAATTTTACACCTTTTTTTTTAGAATAAAAATCACACGTTTCTAACCTTTCTGATGCTATCTGCTGCTGTAACTTTGATGTCCAGCTTCCTGCCCCTCTCTCCTAGATTTGTATGTCGCTTCTGCGTTGTGTTATGATGAGTCCACGTCGTTTTGTTGTCCTGTAGTTTGGAATCTGCGTCTTGTAGATCATTTCACTGCTGCATTCGTTCCACGTCCTGGTTCCTTTCCTGGTCACTCTGCTACTTTCCTGGTTACTTTGCTTCTTTCCTGGTCATCGTGTTCCTTTCCTGGTCACTCTGCCCCACGTTGGGCGCCAATTTGAGGTAGCTTTATTGCTTACGTAATATGTTTTTACGTAAATTATTAGAACTTGAAGATCTTATATTGTGCTGCTTTTGTTTTGTTTGGTTACATAATTTTTAACTGCCCCACGTATGGGAGCCAATTTGTAACGGTATTACTTACAAATGTTTGTTTACATCACGTGTGTTGAAGCCATCTTGTGACGTCATTCATTTGTTCGGTTTGTAGCTCCATCTAGTGTTAGCAATTTGTGGTACCTAGTATCAGTGTTTGAAAGAATTTTAAGTTTTGTTTATTGTCCTCCGGCTAGCTATTATCTTATCTTGGGTCGAACATGTGTCTTGATCAGGGTTGTGTAAACGGAAAGGAATCTTTTATCCAAAAAGAACACTGATGAAGAAATTTGTTTTATAATTTTTATTGTCGAACACGTTCACTATCACTTTTACATATTGATCTAGATACTCGCCAAACTGAAACTGTTATAATAACTTCTTACTGATCACTTTTAATCAACGTACTTCAACCTTTTGTATAATTAACTTTACCATATTTTAGATCTTTCATAATTCTACTGCGCGTAACTTGTGAATCTATATCCGATGCATGACGAACTGACTGACTGAAGACGACGTGTAGTGTACACAGATTTTTGATGAACTGAGCAACTGAAGGCGACGTGTAATGTATTGAGATTTTCGATGAACTGCCCGCGATCTACCTCTGACTTGGCTTTTTATACACCCACTCCCTGATATGCCTAAAGATTATACCTGAGTTACTATTGGCTAATAAAACGCGCCAACATTAGCGTCTATTTTAATATCCAATGAAAATTATGAATACATATGCTTTAGGGAGAAAACATTCCAGAAGGTTCTCAACGGAAAAAACGCGCCAACATTACGTAACTTCCTCGTTTCCAATAATGATAAACAGCTCACCCCCCTCTCTGCATTATTGCGCGCTATTATTGACAGTTTCAGTAAGGCCAAATAAACTTATTTCCAAATAATAATTACAATTAATAAACATCTGAAATCAATGTCACATAAAAATGCATATTCATATTACAATCATTATTTACATTTAAGTAATTTGTGATACAAATTACTGCATCAATAATAACTGGAGCAATTAAAACCACTCCAGCAGAATCTCTGAGAATTTTAACACAAAATTACCCCATTAATCTCACTCTACAACAAAAAGCAATTCTACAGAATGAGAAATTAATAAGACTCCATGAAGATACATGGAGGAATAAAGCTACACTAACCAGAAAACTCAACACTCGAGCTACTTTTTTGGAGAAAGTCCAAGAGTTAGAAACAGTACTGCAAGTACCATTGAACTGAAGAAAATCCCCTAACTCTCATATATATGTAAACTTGATTTAATAGAACAACTAGACAAAAAGTCTGAATATAATATAAATTATCTAAAGTTAATAACATTAGAAACTATCCACACAGTGTGCCCTTCAGAAAATCTGGCTTCAAGTATATACAGACGGTTCACTCACAGCCACCAAGATGGCTGCTGGAGCAGATGGAACATGTCCCATTTTCCTTTTACCAGCATGTAGGAAAAGGTACAATACATTTTGAAGGTGAAATATGTCATAAAAATTTACCTCCAAAATCTACTAGCAAGGAAAGACATACTCCAGAAAATGATCTCCAGATCCAGAGCGGCTATACAAGCAGTCTGTTGGCCAAAATCCTCTGACACAAAAGAATGCTACAATATTATTTCCGAATTCCTAACTCCAGTATACTTATTACACTCCAGTGGATACCCACCTCCCACTGTGGAACCCTTGGCAATGAAGCGGATTTCCTGGGGAAGAAAGGATCTTTCATAAAACTATTACCAGCCTCTAAACCCAAACAGTACACTTCAGTAAAATGTCTCATAAAAGAAGCAATTCAAGCTGCAAACAACACTAGACTCTGAGCAGCAGCAGAAAACAAAAAAGGGAATATCTGTTGCAAAATCCAGAAATCATACCACAACTGCCACGGAAAACAGCAGTTGCACAATTCAGCTAATAACAGAACATGATTGCCTGCATAGGATCAACATCTTCACATCCCCTAAATGCATCTTATGCAATAATACAGAAGAGGAATGGACAAATACCATTTGGACAATTGCATTGCATTACAAAGTTAAGATTGCAGGGCAGCAAACTACTGGAGAGCAAGACTGCTATGACTTTGGTGTCAAATGCACCACATTAGAAAACAACTTTTTTGTGTAGTATCTTTTGTTTATAGCTTAAGATTTACCAGTTGCACAAGATTATTGAAAAAAAAAATTCCTTCTGAATGAAGAGACCTTAAGAGTCTATTCCCAGAAAATTCAAGATATACATGTAAGTATCTTTAATATACAAAATTTTAATTAAAATCATTACAGCCATATTTTTAGAGAATCAATCAAACATTTCAAACCTCAAACATTTGGAGTTGATGGATTTTATTGAAAATCTCTGTGTTACATCTTTGGAAGATACTGAACCTAAATACCAAGTTTGATATTTATCCAATTTCTCGTTTTTGAGTTACGCTGTTCACAGACTCACACATACCTTTTTCTAAAAATGCTTTTTTTTTTTTTTTTGATTTGAGGTACCTCAAAACATTTATTTCCAGTGAAATCTCAGTATCAAATTTTTTGGCGAGATGCAATACCTTCTCTACCTACTATGGATGGATAGAAAAAGTAAAAATTAATAATTAAAAAAATGCAACATTAACAAAAGCTACAATTCAACAAATAAAACACAAATCAATTGTTTCTGAAGTGAAAGCCCCCCCCCCCTTGATATGACCATAGATGTTAAGGGGCCATACAATAAAATATATGCATAAAATAACTATGCAAGAAGTTTTACATACTCACCTTTTTGTATTTCTTTTTCTATAAACCAACAGATTTGAGCCACTTTTTGAAGTACAGCATCAGTTTGTGGATTTTTGTATGCTTGGAATAGCGAGTTCACATCAAATGAGACCAGTATATTTATGCCTGATAATTCCAGATTTTAAACCTTTGTGCTAGTTTCATAGTTCTGAAAGAGCAAAAGAGCACATCTGTTTTCTAAAGGTTGGAAATCACATTTATCATGGAATTGAGATTAAAAGTTTAAATTATCCTACTAGGAAGTTTGTATTTGATATGGACAGACCATCAGTGATTAATGAATGTCAGAAGGAAAATAAACTAGCACAACTGTAAGGAAATTGTCCGCATCATCTTTAGTGCTGATTAGCAAAGTGACACACACTGTTGTTAAGATAACAAAAGGTCACTGTGCTGTGAAAGTTCATTGCCCAGTGCAGAAAGCAAAGAAAATTTCTTCTTTGCACTTCTGATGTCCAAAATCACTCTTTGCATAGTTTCAAGAAGAGATAATTAATGAAAATAATTTCATAATATTCTATGAGTTATTCTTTTATGTGCTTTTAAATTATTAACAATAGAAACATTTTCTTTTCCCCTCCTGTAGTAGTTGAGCTTTGTCACTGATGTGTACTTTTCTGTTGTTTAGCTTCAGAAGAACTCTCCATAGGCAATGTGAGATTTACCACATTTGAATTGGGAGGTCATTACCCAGGTAAGCTACTTTTTTGTCTCTGTTCTTTGCATGTGAGACTGGGTAAGGAAAGAGGGGGAGGAAACATGTATTAAATGAAACGTTAGATAAGGTTGCCTTCCCAACATCACACTTGGATTAACAGAATTAAAATTGTTTTGGAAAAAAATTGGTGAAATGATGACCCTCAGAGATAGGAAATTAAAAGAAAGAGACTTTTGGAAAGAAACTAAATTAAGAATTGGTGATATTAGAATTTAGGAAATACTTGGTAGTTTTAAGGCAATGCAGCTGTGAAATTTGATAAAAAATTTCAAGTTTTTTGTTTTCTGCATTTTTATTATAGTTATGACTTGTGCTTTCATCCACTTGTTTTTTTTTTTTTTAAATATCAATTTTAAAGTAACAAATATATATTGAATTGGTCCTGCATCATTTAAGTAAAGCACCATATTGAACTTTACATTCAGTTTTTCTGAATTCTCCTTTTTTTTCAGCATTTTTCAGTGTTCAAAATGCTCCTTAGACCACAGTTTATAACTTATGAGCTTTAAATTTTCAGGAGAGCTTCAGGAATTATGGATTTAATCGTTGAAACATATTAAATAGTTCAGTTGAAATTATTTTCTGCAACTCACATTGAAAAAAAGTTAAAAAAATCAATAACATGTACATAGTGTTTTCTTTCTTTTAAGCTAATTAAAACTAAGAAATGCCTGGCACAATAATTTCCTTATGTTTGTATACTTAGCTCAAATAAGAATTTTGGGAGTGATACAATAAACCATTGATACCGAGTGGGATGGCTCAGGCGGTAAAGTCTGTGGCTTACATTCTGGAGGTTCCGGATTCAAATCCCGTGAGCCGACCAATCTGTCTGAGGTTTTTTTCGTGGTTTTCCTAAGTCGCCAAAATACCGGATTGGATATTTAATACCACGACCTAAAGTTCCGCCTTAAGTCTAAAACAGTAGTAAAATGACAATAAGTTGTAATAGTGAATGCTATGCCATCTATCTACAGTCAATGTAAGCAGTTAAACTGGATGGCACCCTAACGTCATCTGCATGGCATGAAGCAGAAGAGCCGACTGCCTTGCGCTGGAGGTCTCTGTGGGCACATGACAAAGCAAGATGGTATCTCCAGGGATGAGACCTAAAAGACTAACTGTCCACCTTTATACTGGAGCGGCCATTGGACTGGACAGCACCCTAATGCCATCTGCACGGCATGAAGCAGATGATTCAGTAGCCAGGCACTAGGGTCTCTGTGACACGTGACGGAGCAGGTGGTTACAGGAGTGAGACCCAGAAGGCTAACTGTCCATCACATATCATTCTAAGATTTATCCACCAACAGATACGTTGCAATATGACCAAGGAGTTAAAGCAACGTAAAATAAAGTAGAGTAAACAAAAAAGAGTAATAAACCATAGGGTACAAGAACTATTTCTTATTTCCATATCAAAAAGTGATTAATTGTGTATAAAAATATTAATATCTTAACAATGGTTTGACATAATAGCTCGTTAAAATTTTGTGTGCACTATATGTTTTATGTTCTAAATATGTGACAAAAAATTCAAAGAAAACAGAAGATTTTTGGATTTTCACAGATACATTGCCTTAAAAATAAATGGGGGAAGGGAAAATTATGTGGTTAAAGGAGATAAAGCCATCAGGGAAGGAATTGCATGAGCTAGAACAGCTGTAGTAAAATTGAAAGGTTTAAGAGGTAGGAGATGAATAATTATTGGCATGCGATTCTTGAATGTGAAGAAACTACAGTAATAAGAGGAAAACTAAGGTGGAACTCTGAAAGTGTTATGTTATGTGTGCATATGTTTACGTCAATTCAGTAATAATCTATTTCTTTGTAAGGACATATATAAAGATGTGTCTAATATTTGTTTTTTTATATAAACTATATTTGAAGTAACAATTTTTTACTTTCTCTGCCATGTATCTAGCAGGCAGAGATTGTATTGCATTCCACCCAAAAATTTGATACTGAGTTTTCATCAGAAATACATGTTTTGGTTTCCCGAATCCAAAACATGCATTTTTGGAAACATGTCCGTGTGTGTATCTATGAACAGCATAACTCAACAACGAAAATTGGAATAAATACCAAATTTTAAATTCAGTATCTTCCAAGGATACTACACAAATATTTTCAAGAAAATCCCCCACTCCAACTACTCTTTGCATGTAACATTTTTCAAACTTTTTGATTTTCTAGAAAATCAACAATTTTGATTAAAATACAATATATTAAAGATATTTACATGACAAAAAAATGTACATCTTGAATTTTCTGGGAATAGCCTGTGACGACCTCTCCATTTGGAAGGAACTTTGTATAATCTTAAAAATAAAAATTGAGTTTTTATTTATGGACGCTCTTTAACTGCTGTGGTTCTTAGCGTCCCATTCTATATTGGGTGTGAAAGACTGGAAATTTTGCTCAGAGGCCTCATCAGGCTTGAGGTTCTTTTATGTGCCGTAAATACACGACACGGGACCACTGGCTTTACTTCCCTTCCGAAGGAAGCCATGCTAAGGATTTTTATGCCGAAAAAAATCCATCGCCCTCTGCTGGGTTTGAGCCCACAACCTCGGGAACTAGAGGCTAGCATGGTAACCACTACACCACGGAGGATGACTTTGTATAATCTTGTATAACTGGTGAATGTTAAGGATAGAAGAAAGCGCACTATACAAAAAAATCTGATGTGTTACACTCACATGACTTTCTCTACTCTTGTACAAAGTATTTTTACAAACTCTTATTCTCCATCTATTTCATATTAATCAAGATAAACATTTGCAGAAACGATCTTTTGACATGCAAAGAGAATTACATTTTACACATAGCGACCAGTTCTAAAAATATTTGACTATCGCTTAAGGCATACTATGTTCCCCTTGTTTTGTATTTGCAAGGGCAATACAGAAATATAGTAGCCTTTAAGCATCGACATATATCTTAATAGCTGGTTGCTATGTGCAGCACCATTCTCTTTGCCTCAGATTAATACTCTTTGCATATACAAGACAAAAAAATGAATAACGAATTCCCATTTAAGAAAATAAGTATTGGAAAATTTAAGGGAATAACAAGCAATATCTTGAAAATGGTTCACCCAACAAAGAAAATGTATATGACATAAATTGTGTATTTTAATGCGATCTACAATTTTTGTGTAGTAAAATCTTTTCTATCTCTTATGGTTTACCAGTTATGCAAAAGTCGTTCACAATGAAGAATACTTTTGGGAGACATTCCCAGAAAATTCGAGATATACATTTCATTTGTCATGAAAATATCTTGAACATATGATATTTTAATCAAAATTGTTAGAGCCATTTTTGAGAAAATTATAATTTTTGAAAAATGTTCCATGTAAAGGGTAGTCTGGGGTGGGGGAATTTTCTTGAGCACCTTCGTGTCACATCTCTGGAAGATACTGAACCTAAATACCAAGTTTGGTGTTTATCTGACTGTTCGTTTCTGAGTTATGCTGTTCACAGACACACACACGGACGTTTCCAAAAATGCTTTTTTTGGATTCAGAGAGTCTCAAAACATGTATTTCCGGTGAAATCTCGGTATCGAATTTTTGGGTGGAATACAATACTTCTCCTACTTACTATACATAGTAGAGAAAGTAAAAATGTAGATCTCTTTAAAACACACAATTTATTCCAAATAAGTTTTTTTGTGGCATAAGCCATTTCTGAAATATCTATTATTAATGATTCAAATTGTTCATTAGTTGTCATTCTTTTAAAGTCCTGTCAACATTCATTGTTTCTCGTAATTACATAGAAACAGTATGGAATTTTAAGGCCAGCAGATATGTAAACATTTCACTATCGCTGTTCTCTTTGTATCCATAATGAAATGTGTAATCTAGCTATTTCTGCAAAGGTTTATTTGGATTAAAATATAGTAGATAGAAAAATAAGCTTTGGTAAGAAGTTTGTATACCCACTAATAAAGATAAGAGGATAGAGAAAGTCATGTGAATGTATCACATCCGATTTTTAAAAGTTTGGAGCAATATGGAAAGTATTTGTAATAAAGTCTATTATGTTCAAATCGTACCTACATTCCCACTGTTTAAGCATGCATAATATTATATTTTTAATTCATGTGTATTACACTTGTCAGTTCAAAATTCAATATTCTGATTCCTGAGAATTACAACCTTCATTTCCTTTGTGGCAAACTTGCATGCATTTACTGCAGCATTCAACAAAATACCAGGCAGCTTTTTGTTGAGCAGAAGACAGTCCTAAAGTCAGTCATTACAACTTGAAACATTATAATTTTTTCTCGGCAAATGGAGACATGGGAGAGAAAATTGAGGTAGAGTACTTTTGTGTTTGATGTATTTTCACTGTAAAAAATTGCAGCTTAATCTACAAAATCAGTGTGAAATGGCCACTTGTAAAAGAAATTTAGAAACTAGATTAAAAGAACACATGAGATACATCAAACACAAACAGACTGCTAAATCTGCAGTTTCGCGCCATTGCTCATTCTCCGGTGTGCAAGGTTTGTCCTAGGCATTGATGCTCTCCTTCCTTAATAGGTATATTTGTATTTTCATTGTGATGAAAGTATTCCATCCAACAAGCACAGATCTCTCTGAAGCATAATCCATGTTCTCAGTATATCATAGTATTCTCTTGATCAAATATAGAAACCGCTTTGGTATGGCTACCATGTGCTATAAGAATAGCACATTGCACAGAATGGAAAAGTTACAGAACTTAATGAGATTTTGCAGAGTTGTAGACTTAGATTTTTTATGAAGAATGATGTATATTTAGCATTTGCCCAGAGCCATTGCAACTTTACTCATTGATGAAAATAATATTTGATACATTAAGGCGGGGTATCTGTGAAATTTTGTATAAGCTGTGAACAGTTTTTATTTTAATTATACTTATAACTTGTATTTTCAGTTATGCTATTGGTTTTTTAATCGACAATTTTTTAAGCCACAAATGGCTATTTAATTAGTCCTTTACCACTTAGGTAAAGCACTGCATTGAACTTTAAACTCCATTTTTCTTAATTCCTTCTTTTTGGCATACTGGATCACAGTTTATAAGTTATTACCTCAAAATGTTCAACTCAAATTGAAACAGTTGAAAAATTCAATAACATGTGTACAAAAATGTTTTATCTCTTGGCTGGTTCACAATAGCCCAAGAAAGGTAACTAAAATGGAAACAAAAACAGGAAGCAATGCAGCATACAAGATTTTGGTTCACAATAGCCCAGTAATGAATATCAATGATCTTATCTATCACAAAGTGGAAAGTTGATTTTGCGCATTGGGATTCACTTTTGTTTTTAACTGACCAATGATATTTTTTCACTTGCTTCCAATTCAGCCAACATAATCTGGGTTAGCCAACATCAAAATTCTATAGAGTGAACAATATCCAAATGCAGATGCATTACATTTCCATTTTTCTAGTTGTACCAAGCTTTCAGTGGTATACATTAAAGTTGTTTATTGTTCTTTGTTAACTTCTACCAGTTTTTTGCTGTTCTTTGTAGTTTTTGCTTTTGAGGCAATAGCCAGTTTTGAATTGCATATAAACAAACTATTGACGACTCTTTCATTAGAAGTACCAATGTTCAATAGATCTGCGGATGTCAGGATCTGAGGTTAAGATGCAGATATGCTAAGATTTCTTCTAGTTTCATGTCACAGCAACCTAGAATAATCTCTACAGTGAAGAGCCTAATATGCATAATATGGATCTAATATGCCGTGCCCGGAAACGAAAATGAAAACTTGGTCAAGTCTTCTTTCCTGTTCCCAGGGCCTGGGAAAGCTTGCCATCAATTGTGAATGCTTCCATTAAAATATATATATTTCAGCTCTGTCATTCTCATTCTGGTTACCATTCTTGGTTGTTGTGAACCAGTCTTAATTAAAATTAAGAAATGCCTGTACAAAAATATCTTTGTTTGTATACTAGTTTATATACTAATATACTATGGTTAAAAGTCAAAGTGATCAGAAGAAAACTGTAGATTTTTAGATTTTTCACAGATGTATTACCTTAATAATAATAATTAAAGTTCTATCATTTAAATAGTTTATTTACATGTATGTGGTTTTCTTTCCAGCATGCCGAAGGGGCAAAGACTATTTTTCAGTAGTTGATGCAATAGTTTTCATTATTGATGCAAATGATAGAAATCGATTTATGGAAAGTAAAGTAGAATTGGACGCCTTGTTGACTGATGAGGAGCTTAGCGATTGTCCTGTGCTTATTCTTGGAAATAAAATAGACCAACCTGGTGCTGCTTCAGAGGATGAGCTAAGAATCTTTGCTCTCCATGTTCAAACTACAGGCAAGGTAATAGACGATCTTTTATCATTCGAAATGTAGTTATTAAGCAGTGTAAGTAAATAGTTCAGCAGTGTTTATCTATTAAACTGTTATATATTCTATCACGTAACTTATTAATATTATTAAGAGAGAAAAGTTGTATATGTGTGTGTATGTAGAATAATCCCAAAAACCACTCAACCGATTTTGATAATTCTTTCATCATTTAAAGGCCAAATTCTTTCTGACAGACATGGTGTAGAAAACACCTAATTTAATTTCATAATTAATAAACAAAAATGACTAAAAGATTAAAAAGGATTTACAAATCCCTTGTATTTGAATACAAACAAATTGGTGTTATAAACGAACATGCTTGCAAAGAAGGCTTCGACTTTCAGTTGAGTAGAGTAGAAAATGCCATGGGGTAGAAAATAGATTACTTTTAAATCGGAAGACATAGTGAAAAGATTAAATATAAAATATAGAAGTGGTTGCATTAGTGAAAGTGTATATGTGCAACCACTTCTATATTTCATAGAAAATAGATGTTACTCCATTATTCCCTGTGTATATTTTCCTACAATCCTTGCATTTAGTTTCATAAATACTTGAAAATTTTCTTACTGGAATTTTGTCCTTTGTGTTGAACCTGAGTATGTTTTTAAGCAATGCTTCTTAACTTGGGCTATGATTATTAAATATTCTTTGAATTCCACCCAAAACAATTGTACCGAGATTTTACCAAAAATACAAGTTTTGAGGCTCTTTGAATCCAATAAAAGGATTTTTAGAAAAATTTTCTGTGTGTGTGTGTGAACAGCATAACTCAAAAACAAAAAGTCGGATAAATACCAAACTGGGTATTTAGGTTCAGTATCTTCCAAAGATGCGCCACAAAGATTTTCAAGAAAATCTCCCCACCCCAAACTACACTTTATGGAACATTTTTTTGAAATTTGTTTTTTAAATGGTTGTAACAATTTTGATTAAAATGTAAATCCTGAATTTTCTGGGAATAGCCTATGAAGTCCTCTTCATTAGGAAGTAATCTCCTATAACTGGTAAACATTAAGCAATAGACAAAAAGTGAAGCAGTTCACCTTATCTGCTTCATTGTTGATTCTGCTGTTGTGATCTCGTAACTTGTTCTGTTATTTTGTGTGCCAGCTGCTCCAGTGGTAGAGAGCTATTATTACTTTCTCAGGGTATTCATGAATGTATTGTTAAAGGGAAACACCAGTTTAAATTGAATGCGAAATTTAATGTGATCTAATGCTTGAAGTAGTGAAGCAAGTTGTCGACCATTTGAAAATAAACAATGAAACTGATTATGAATTGTAACACTTGAAATTGTAACAGTACCTGTTTACATCTACAGTCTCAATCCTACAGTTTGAAATAACTGTTTCCGCAATAAAAGAAACTAGTAGTGTAACTTGCTGTGAATCGCTAAAATACTTACCAGAAAGATCCCTTGTAATAGTCGCTAAATCTTACTTACACTAGCACATCACTGGGCGCTTAAAATATCACACAAGCCGGTGACGGTACCAGAGTAACACACTGATTTTGATTGTACGAACATTTATTAATTTTAGCTCTGCCTACATATTATTCACCCACCTCTTCAATTCCTGTGTTCTTACATCTCTGACTTTGTTGCTGGGGGGGGGGGCCTGGCTAAATTCTCAGAAATACCTTTCACTTCTCTTTTGCAGAATTCAGCTTACATAACCCTGCAAATGCACTGAATTTAATTCTATACTGATTCCCAAAATCTTTAAGCTAATGTGTACACTACTTGCTGTCGCTAATGACCCATTTTTCTTTCCAGATAAATTGTTCAACTCAATCTTACACATTAAAAATGAATTTAATATACAGAAATTATTTATTGCAATTATTTCTATATTCCTATCAATAATTACGAACTGTACTATACCAAAAATGTAAATCTGTTTAAAACACAAAAAATGTATTTAAAAGAACTTTTTTGTGGCATCAGACATTTCCAAGCCATCCATTATTAATGGTTTGAATTGTTCAATACTTAGTCATTGATTTTTGGTTGTTTCTCATGATGCCCTGAAAGAGTGTGGAATTTTAAGCCAGTGTGTAGCGTCCAGTTCTAAAATATTTGACTGTCGCTATTCTCTACAAGAAATGAGTAATATAGCTATTTCTGGAAAGGTTTATTTCAATTAAAATGAAGCAGATAGGAGAATAAACTTTCGTAAGAATAATTTGTATAACCACTAAATAAGCAATATTGTAGGGAAAGTCATGTGAATGCGACACATTAAATTTTTATGTAGTTTCTAGGATCTTGTATTCTTTGTTTTACCCTTCTGTGTTCATTGGGGAAAATTAATGCAATAGGAGTATTTTTAGGAAGAGTAAGTGGATATGTGGCTGAAGAAATAAGCAAGAGACCAGGCACAGTTTGGTATGTGGAGATTCATTTTGGTAGCCCTATTTCGTACATACAACTAGGGTTAAAGCATGGGAGAGTCCAGTTTTTGCTGTGCTATATTTCTAAATATTGTACAGTGCTTTTCCCTCACACTGCGGCCACTGCAGCTCAGACTCCTACCAAAACGTAATAATATCCCACCATGTGCAACCACTTCACATTCTCATAGTTAAAGTTACAATTACAGGCAATAATAAGCATTTACCTTATCATAAGAGATGTTGGAAATGTATCCCACAAACTCCATACACTGGAAGAACTAAAAGAAAAATTTATTGAGAAGATGCCAGAAATGTGCGGATAGAGAAGGATAACACTTCCAACATCTCTTATGATAAGGTATGTGCTTACTATCATTGTAATTATAAATGCAAATATGAGAATGAGGTGGTTGTGGGGATATTATAACTGTTTCGACAGGAGTCTGAGCTGACGCTGGCATGTGAGCAGCCATTTAGTGACTGCAGTGTGAAGGAAAAACACTGTATGTGAGATCTGTAAATGTACACTTGATAGAAAAATAAACTGATCTGTTCAACTAACTGTATTTTATTTGCTGTATGCAGGGCAGAGTACCAAAGGCAGAACTTCCTGGACGTCCATTGGAGCTATTCATGTGCTCAGTTTTGAAGCATGTGGGCTATGAAGAAGGGTTTCAATGGCTTGCCCAGTACATAGATTGATGTTTCTGCTAGCACTCTTACATGTCACCATCATGACTATAATGGATATGTAAAAGAGTGAAGAAAAAGTGTTACATCAAGTATTTAATAAAAAAGAGATTCAAACTGTTTTCAAAATAATGTGATACCTTTGGGAATCTTTTAATCCTTACTGAATGAGTACACATCATCTCAACAGTAGATTGTGAAGTGAAATGTGCAGATTTTGTTATGTTCCAGGAGTATTTCCCTTGTTTTTTTTTCTTTTAAACTTTCTGTAATTTAACATGTCACCAGTAAGTTTCACAATGTATTTCCATTTTTGGAATATGTTAAAATAACACTTAAAAATCATAGTACATTTCAAATTGCATATTGATGTTTAAAACGAACCACAAATGGATTTGCTTTCCAATTGCCCATGTGAGTGTGGAAAATTTCCTAAATCTTCAACAATGAAAAGTGAACTTGAAGATGCTCCCAGTGTAAATTATAATCATTCCATGTTATAGTTCCATTTATTAAACAACTCATTTTTAGATTACGGTATACTTTTCATTATGAATTACTAAACAGGTTGTTTTGTACGAGTTTTGAAAGAAAGTAAAAGAAATACTTTTATTATCTATAAAATGAAGCTTTTCATGTAAGAAATTATGTAATTTAAGACATATATTCTATAAGTTCAGATATTTTGCAAGCGTTTTATCTAAAAATTACTGCCAGTAGTTCAAAATATTTAGACCGATTCACAGCATTGCAACATTTTCATAAAAGTGTATCCTTTATTTAACTCTGTGTATAATATTATGGAGTACTTGTGCAACAGTTGGTATTCATTGACTGCATACTTAGAACTATCTAAATATAGCTTATATTTTACTTGCAATTTTTTTAAGAGTAAACTTTTCTTCTTGCTGTGATTGAAGAAAATGCCTAAATTAGGTGCCTGTCACATATTTATCTTCAACGTTTATTATAAATAAACTATATCATAGTGTGTTCTTTAGTTTTTTCACTCCATATTTTCCTTTAGTCTCCTTCCTTGCTGTATACATTTAAATTGAAATGCACGTATTATAAGTGCCTTACATTTTGAGATACATTTTTACTTTCCCTACTACTTATTTTGTGGCAGTATTTTATATCACACTGTGAATGCCAGAGTGATTGTAGTGTAACTTAACATTATTGTATGACAATGATTTGAGATGTTTGTTAATTATAAGCATTGTTAGGAAATAAGTTTACACGGCCTCACTGAAACTGACAATAGGAGCGGGTAACAATGAGCGAGGGGGTGAGTTGTTTATCAATTAGAAGAGGCAAACAAATGACGTCAGAGTAGTGCGCTTTTCTTTAGAAATGGAGGGAATATCTTCCCTAGAGCATATGTGTTCGTAATTTTGATTGGATAAAAAAATAGATGCTAATGTTGGCGCGCTTTATTAACCAATAGCAGCTCTGTTATAATGTTTAGGCATATCGGGGTGAGGGAGTATAAATTCTGAAGCCAGAGACGGGTAATGCTCAGTTCAACAGAATCATTCACGGGTTACACGTCGCACAGCTCTACAGAATCTCTCGCGTCGTAAAGCTAGTTATAAAATGTGAAATATGCGAATTAATAATGTGCGGCAAATAAGTGATTATAGTTACATTCGAAAATATAACAGTTTCAGTCAGGCGTGTATCAAGAGTAATTATGTGAAATTAATTAATTGTGACAGCAATAAATGTGTAAAAACAAATTCTTTTATCAGTGTTATCTTTTAGTAACAACTCCTTTCCGTTTACACACACTGTTCAAGAGATTTGCTCGACTGAATGATAATAGCTAGCCGGAGGACAAAGAACCCAAAATTCAAAAATAGTAAAACAATAATAGGCGCTCAGCAAATAAGATAACACGAGATAACCGCGACAATTTATAGTAAGTAGTAAAAGTATTGCATTCCACCCAAAAATTTGATAACGAGATTTCACCAGAAGCACATGTTTTAAGTGAGGGAAAGAGTAAGGAAGAAAAGACTGGATTTGTGGAAGAATGATGTGCCACCCACAACAATGTATCTGTGAAATAGTTTTTAGCAGACATGCGCATTCCTGTGCTCGAAAATCCTCCGTATTCACCAGATCTGGCTCTCTATGACTTATCTGTTCCCAAAAGTGAAAAGTGCATTGAAGGGAACATATTTTCAGTCTGTGAAGAAGTAAAAGCAAAACCAGCAGAGTTGTTGATGGGGGTAATAATGGATGACCTACAGCATTGCTTTGAACAATGGAAGACACGTATGCAGCAGTGTATGTGGGGGATTATGTTGAAGGGGATAAAAGTTAGTTGTAACTTTGCAATAAATCACATTTCTGACACCAGTCTTGTTATTTACTTGCCACACTTTGTATACTGGCCTTAAAATTCCATGCGTGAGAAACAACTGAATATTAAAAGGACTGCAGAATGACCAAGAAATGAACTCGAACCTTTAATAAAGGATATCTCAGATATGGCTTATGCCACAAAAAATTATTTGAAATAAATTGTTTGTGTAGTACATTTTTGTCTATCCTTAAGGTTTACCAGTTACACATTATACAAAATTCTTCTCGAATGAAGAAGACTTCCTAGGGTATTCCCCGAAAATTCAAGATATACATTTTATTTGTCATGTAATATCTTTCATATATGTTAACAGTTTTTTAGAAAATAAAAAGTTTAGAAAAATGTTCCATGTAAAGGATAGTTTGGGATTGGGGGATTTTGTTGAAAATCTTCATGTTGCATCTTTGAAAAAGATTGAACCTAAATACCAAGTTTGGTATTTATCCGGCTTTTTGTTTTTGACTTGTGTTCACAGACCTTTCCAAAAAGGCTTTATTTGGATATAGGGGGCCTCAAAACATACATTTTTGTATCTCAGTATCAAATTTCTGGTATAAATAGTGGAGAAAGTAACAGAAAAAATCAAAATGGGAAGAGAATACAAGAAATTACCAAACTGCCAGCAGAGAAAGAAAATTACACATACAGGAAGTTCACATCCATCCCAAAGCCCATGATCAGTTCCAAAAAATATTCAAAGTGCACATCATTCTAGCACCCCAAAACCTATTACATTCAGAACTAAAGGATACCATACCAACAATAGAAAAATCAGGAATATACCAATTTAACTGTAACAGAATCTATATTGGAAAAATAAAAAGGAGATTGAAAATAGGGCAAAGGAACATCTCAGGAATCTGAAGTATAAACAAGAAGAAAAATCTGCAGTAGCAGCTCACTTTTAAACCATGCAATTCATACAGAACTGGTACTTTTAAAAAGCATTTCAAACGTTTATAATTAACTTGTTTCCATTGTGATGCAAGGTTAAATAATAGATAGAATTCAACAGCTTGGACAGTGACCTGTGGAGTAGAAAATCTTTGTGAAAACCTGCACTTTTGATGCCACCATTTTATTCTCCAAGAGCACCGTTGACCATAAAGCTCTCTTGGACTGTCTCTTTCTACAAGGAGAAGGCAGGATTCCAAGCTGAGAGTGACTATAGATAAATAGGAAAATGACACAATTGTGCAATCAGTTTCCAAAAATGTCATCAATATTCAAGTGGTAGGTATTTACATTTGTGAAAAGAAACATTCATTAGACTTTATTAAAAACTAATATAAACAAAATCCTTTAAAAAGACCTAATTTCAGTGATGGTAGACAGTTTCCAGCGAAGATATCTTAGAAACCAATGGAATGGTGATATTGCATAACTATGCATACCAGTAGTGTGAACTGCCTACCATATTGTGTGTTTCATACCTCATACATACTTATCAACTTCCTAAAATTGAAACCCATAAAGCTTTCCCTCATCCAGCAAAGCATAACTATTTTACAATGACACAAAATTTAGAATGCATAAAATGTTTATGCAGTAAATGTACAGGTAGTATTTCTTTTTTCTGCCACAATGCTGAAATTCTTCCTGGTACCACAATAAACACATTTTAAAGCAAAGAATACCACTTTCTAAGCTATATACAGATTTCTATCCAATATTTTATAAAAGGAACTATAAACAAAGAAAGTAAAAAAAAAAAAAAAAAATAGAAACTTATATTCCGCAGCCACATAAGATAAACAATTTATGTGAGGGAGTTGATTTTACAGTTCACGTCGTCCATTACTGAATGTTTGCATCCAGTGAAGGGGGATCATGATATAGATAAGCCCTGGGCTATCATAGTACTGTATATCAATTAGCAGGGTACATTCAATCTGTAATCTTCAGTTACGATATAATGCAATACAATTTAATGCTTTGTCATGTTCATGGTAAAAATCTGTAACACTGAATGTACCCACAAAGCTATTAAAGCACCTCCTTTGTCATAAAAAGGCCTCTGCTCCCTTACATTTTACAGGCAAACTGCAAAATTTGACAAGTATGCTTAAACGAGGATTAGGAAAATTAATTTACACTCTTCACTTAAGTAAAATTACCTGACATATTTCAACCTGGACTCTCGAAACATGTCCAGGTAATTTTACTTAAGTGAAGAGTGTAAATGAGTTTTCCTACTCCTCGTTCATTTTCATTTGAAATACTTCACTGTCAACCACTTCTACATTATTACTTATAATTATGCTTAACTTGTTTTTGATTTGAATTGTCATTGTTACTGTGTGATATTCAAGTATAACAAACTAAATGTTAGGGGAAAATAACTTTTATCCCAAGCAGTATGCTGCATATACAGCATTACACAAACAAATACAAAAATATTTTTTTATTACGGCATATATGATATACATATTTATATACATGTTTTGTTTACATTCTCAGTTTTATTTTAGAAAGGTTTCAGGCCTATTTTTTTGAGCAAGCATAACGAGCTGAGGCAAACGGCACAATACTGGCTCAACCAAAAGAGAGATTCGAGTTCTGAGTGTATGAATGTAAAAGATTTACTCTTTGAACACAGTAGCAGCCCAAGCAATCTTATTGCTTCTGTTGATATTTATCTATTTTTATGGTCACAGAATGCACTAAAGGTGCTCATTAATTAGCTGCTTAGGGGAGGTTGGACCAATATTGCATGGAAGCCTCGGTTTACATTAGCAAAAAATATTTATAAGTTTCCTAATTTAAACTTTCAGAATTCAATTTCCTCTTTTATACAGCTGCTAAAATAGTATTCAGGTTTTTAAATCATAAATATAACTGTTTATCATTCCTTTGTCATGTTAAAGCTGCAATTCTTCTTCTGAAGGCAATGGAGCAAAATGGGAATCAACAATATCTTCTGTCACTTGCTCCAGAATGGAAGGTTTCCAATGCGGAGTTTGATCTTTGTCAATGAGAAGTGCTCTTACTCCTGGAATTAAATTCAAACATAAATTAATTTTTATTTATTGAATGATGGTGAACTGAGCATACATAAGATGATTTTTAATCTTATTTCCCTTAAAATCCACAATATGTAGAAGTCACAGTGCTACTGCAGGTTTACTTGGATGAATGGAATTTACAAACGTACAGCCCAAAATTCTAAACAAATCTGATGTGTCACTGTCATGCGACTTTCTCTACCCCTACAATTTCACATAATCCATTATATACAATGGCTTTGTTTGGACATGTGGCCACATTATGAGGAATTGCTTGCCTTGCAGTGCACTGTTTCAAATTGATTCTGTTACCCGTCCACTTTCTCTCCCCTCTGTATGCCAGTTAATCAGTTGATGGGAAGTCTGTGCTGTACAAAGATGGATATGTTGTAAGACCACATGTTTCAGTGGTATGTTAGTGCTGTTAAAATGCCAAAAATTCTGCATAGTTTAGCACACAGAATCTTCATGCATAATTCTTATGTGACAAACTCCTGTAGAGAAGTGAGATGGTGATTTATAGACACATTTCCTGCTGTTAGTGCACCTCACAGAGAAACAGTTCGTAATCTGATTAGAATTAGGGAAATGGGATCTATTCTTGTAAGAAACGAAAATTAAATTGCCATATTTTTACAGAGGAAAAAATTGATATCGAAGAAAAGTTAGAACTAAACTAGACTAAGCTAAAAAATCTAGAACTAAATACATAAATAAATAAAAAAAAACTCTGAAAAGCTTGCACAGGAATCAGGAATTCTCCAAACTCCAACTTGGAATGGCAATAAACTTTTAAGATTAAAACCCTATAAGATAACTGTATTTCAGAATTACAACCATGGGATAATGTAAGTAGAGTCAATTTCTGCAACTGGGTGTTGGATAATGTTAATGATCATTCTAATGACCCACATTTAATTTTTCTTAAAGACAAAGCATTTTATTTTCATGGCTGTGAAGAATTAATGAGTATTGATGTAAATATTTTTAAAAGCTGTGAGAGATGTGTGACAGCACAAGACATTATTTCCAACATGTTCAATGATGAAAGTGTGTGGTTATTGAAATCTGTATGCTTGAATTTAAAAGGGCTATGATTATGAGACTGCTGGCAAATAGCATGCTTACTGGTGCCAAGAAAATTCCTATTAGGCTGACTAATTATCCAAACAAAGGCTTTGTATTATAGTGCTCATATAAAATTTTGTGCACGAGGAGTGGTTAGCTCTCTGCGGAAATAAGCTTAGAGCAGTGAAGGACATTCTGATAAACTGGGTAACTTCTTCTCGCGTATCTTGTCATGAGGAGGTGATTTTGACTCAGTTGCATATTGGCCACTGCAATTTTACGCAGTTATCTTTTTAAGGGTGACCCTGCTCCTACTTGTCCGCTTTGTAGCGAAGGTCTGTCGGTCCATCACGTGTTGCTAATTGCTCTAGCACATTTTTGGGACACTCTACAACTGCAGAGGTCTTAGAGGATGATGGAATTTTTAATTTTGTGTCAAAGGTACATTTCCAGATGCAGATTTAGTCATGTTGATATCAGGTGTTTCATACTTCTCGGTTTAGTTTTATATAGTTATATTTATTTATGACTTGTGCTATGATTTTTATATTGATATTTATCTCTGGCTTTTGCTATAATTTTTATATTCACATTTATCTCTGGCCAATGCCATGATATTTTACTGATCTTTATCTCTGGCCTTGCCATGATCCATTTTACAAGGGTGCTGATGACCTAGCAGTTTAGCGCCCTTAAACATAAATCATCATATAAAAGTTTGTACTTACTTTCATTTTATGCTACAATAAATTTTGACTATAAAATAATCTCTACTAATATTATAAAGACAGAAAAACTACATGTAAAGGTGTATGTGTGTATTAGCGATGGGCACTACTGAATGAAAACTATCAAATTATTAGCTATCAAGTATTCAGTTTTTCATTTAGGTTTTAAAAAGCGCCTTTGGTGCTGTCTGGGTTATGTAACATTGCTATTTTATTGGTTACTGATAGTCGATAGTCCCAATCACTTTTTAAGTTGCTTTAATCAATGAACCAATGCACATTCCAGAGAGTATAAAGTAGCTAGTATTAATCTGTGGTAGCTACTCTTTTATTTTCTTAGTGCAGCATTACAAAAAAAGAATGCTACCCAGAAAGAAAATGTAAATATACAGTTGGTCCATGGCAAATAATTTGTTATAAAAAGGTGCATTATAATTTTCATAATCATACACCAAAAGCCACAGAACACAAAACTAACTTAAAAGCAAATGTTATACAGTCCAGGGCAAGCACTGCATCAGTGTTGTGGGGAGATGTCATACTTTGGCATAGTAATTGTAACAACAAAAAAAAAAAAAACCAAAACTTTAGTTCCAAACCTTAACCTTAAGTTGTGGTAATGCTGCTGCTTAATGTTTCCTACACTAGTTAACAGCCACAAAAGCTGTTGTAGTTCTGTACTGCACCTGTTTCCTGTTTGGATATGAGAAGCACATGAAGCTTAAAATGTGTTTACTATGTTAGCTATGCTTTACATACTTCAATCCAGCCCAACAATCAGTTGCCCAAATTTAAGGCCGAGCACAGCAATTACAGCATAAGAACTAATTACTAATCAGGGCCTCCCCACATTGAGATGGAATAAACTTTGACTCATTCATTTTAACCTTGAAATAAATGTGATGTAACAGCATAACTTATACCACATAACCTCAAATAACTATTAATCATAACCCGAAATTGCAAATATATTTCTATATAATCTTTATTTAAAAAATACATAGCTCCATTACAAAATATATTTCTTCATAATCTTTATTTAAAAATACACAGTTTTATTACAGAGTTATGGTGCTAGCTGAGAAATATGCTTTTACGATCTGATATTAATGGAATTAATTTTCGCTCTGAATTACTAGAGAATAATTGCAAGCAGTTTTGTAATTGTTTTAATTTTGCAACATAATGTGCACTACAGCCGTATTTATATTACTCCAGGGGTAGAATGCCTATTATAAAGTAATGAAACCTAGTTAATTAGTTCTCTATGCTACTATGCTACTAGTTCTCATTTTGCATAAATAAATAGCTTTTAAAACTGAATGAAAAAACCAACTTTTTCATTCAATAGTCATTTCTCATTATCATAATATATTCAATAATTGAAAACATTTGATAGTGCCCATCGCGTGTGTGTGTGATAATCTCAAAAACCACTCAACCATTTTGATAATTTTTTCACCATTGAAAAGCTCAATTCTTTCTGATGGATATGGTCTATAAAACAACTAATTGCATTTATAAATTACTTAAAGGTTTACAAAGCACTTGTCAAAGCCAGTTATATATACAATATAGAAAATAACACAGTTGTCCATATAATATGTCAATTTTTATTATTAATGAATTCAAATGGGGGGGGGGAAGTGGTATGTGTTTTCTAATGTTTTCTAGATGCCGCATGACAGTTCAATCTGGGAAAGCTTGAAAGAACAACAAATATTTTGGAAACGTCTCATGCTACAAAAAATTTGATAAATTGTATATTTGAAAGGAATTCTATAACAGTAAGGTTTTGTCTATCTTTTATGGCTTACCAGTTTACTCAATTCAATCTTTATTTGCCCATAGATTCAGGATGTATGGATTACACACATAAGTTATACTACAATTCATGTATTGTATAAAGATATTTTTGAGTCAAATATTTCCAAGTTCTTTTTAAAACAATTTTCAATGTGTTTTGTATTGGTGGTAATTTATTATACAGAATAGCACCTTTCATGTATGGATCCCTTTCTGAAGATTTGTTTTTTATGAAAATTATATGAACATTTCTTTGACCTCTTGTACTGTACATATGACTGCCACTATCCTATAGAGGAGCTTTACCAACAGGAGTAGCCAAGGCCGTTAAGGCACTGACTTGTGAATGGAAGATCCATCCTCCCTGGTAAGCTTTTTTTTCCAGATTTTCCTCCATCTTCATGACTGGTAAATCCAGAGAAGTACCCTAAACTTAGGCCTGGAACATTTCCTTTCCAAATATCGTTTCTTTGCTTATATCAACAGGGGGATTTTGATATGTCACCTTTTAATTGTTACATCATAAGCATTGCTTAAGTCAGGCAGCCTCAACTCACGGAAAAATGGGCAGCAGGCAAGGTCAGCATATCCTGTGCTGGCATGCGGGCATCATATCACAGTTTGTTTGAATGCCACAGCAGCAGTCTAGTGTGCAGTGTAGGCTTGTGTATTATAGGAATGACAGCTTCTCAAAGTGTGGCTACCTCATCTAACCCTCGCCCATCATCCTCATATACTTTTCTCTCTGCTTATAGACATAGGTGGTGCAACGAAATGTTTAGTATACTGCAGGGTTGTTGAAACAGTTAAAAAGTATAACTTACGACACTACACTACTCGGCACTGAATACAATGGTTATAAAGGAGTAGAACATTTTATGATGATAGAGAAGCTCAAAGACAACATGACTACTGAAAATGATCATGACCAACTCAGTCATTAGGCTGATGACTGGGAAATGAAGGAGTACTTTCTTCACAAAATAAGCCTGTCTTTTATTGTCTGTTCAGAGTCTTTTGAGCCAGTAGAGAGGGAAAGCTGGCACGCGGCCAGTTCAGATTCATGTGGCTGTTCTTTGTTCTAGTTACTGTGCCGACAGTGCGAATTCCTTATCTGCCCCTTTCACTGGCTCAAAAGACTCTGAACACACAATACCTAAAATTTCCTCAGTTACACAGACATACTGCTCACATATTAAGCATGTTTAGATTTCTTAGCTGAGTAGGCAGTTTTTTCATTAATGAAACACTGTAAACCTGGTCATGGAAGCCAATTACTGATAATTTTAAATGCAGTCTTCGGCTTTGTACAGCAAAGACAATTACTCCAAATATTGCAAAGATAATTAGGGGAAAAAGGGTACAATGGAATGAATACAATTGTAAATATTACATGTAGTATTAAATATAAGTGGCAGAGAAGGTAAGAAATGGAACATTAATTTGGTTTGTTAAGCACCCGGTTGAATGTAATATGAAATATTATTTCTATTTCTCCTTTATACAGTCAATACTGTCAATAAAAGTTCAAACTTTCTGATATTGCAAAATGTACAATTGAGCCATCACTGCTTTTCTTTCCACTTGTGTTGGCCTTCCTTTCTGCCCGCTTCCAGAAGCATGGGCATTGGAGCTAAAAGATGTGATATCACAGTACACCGAGTTGAGGCCATTCTGGCTTAAGTGTACGAAAATCCTGGCATGGGTCCCTAATTATAAAACTGTATATCTATTAGATCATTTTATACATTTTGTATTTTTAGAGCAATTTTTTTCAAACTTACATCATTTTTTGTCATTTTCTTTCCCTTTGCGTCTTTATTTGGTCATTTTCTTGCATTTACATTGAGTTTGAAAAGGTTTTTATAATGTTCACATTTTACTTAAGGATAACTTTTCAAACATCAGAAATTTCACTACTGAACTGATGAATAAGTGTAACTTTGTGTCTGTGAACAGCATAACACAAACAAAATGTTAATTAAATACCACACTTGGTATTTATGTTCAGCATCTTCCAAGGATGCAATACAAAGATTTTCAGGAAAATCCCTCCACCCCAAACCATCCTTTACATGGAAAATGTTTCAAAAATTTTTTATTTTCTAAAAATGGCTAATGATTTTGATTAAAATACCATATGTTTAAGATATTTTCATGACAAACAAAATGAGTATCTTTAATTTTTTTGGAATAGTCTCTGTGAAGTCTTCATTCTGAATGACTTTTGCATAATTGGTAAACCATAAGAGATAGACAAAATCTTACTACACAAAAATTTTTATGACAAATAATTTTTTTTTTGAGTTAACCATTTCTGAGATACTCCTTGTTAATGGTTTGAATTTTCAATACTTATAGATTTCTCAAATGGGAAGTTATTATTCATCTTTTTCTCAATCATGCAAAGAGCATGGAAGTTCAAAGCCATTACATAGTGACACATTCTTTAAAAAGCTATTGCCTTATGATTGTACAACAAAATATGTAAATGTGAATTGAACATATATCCGGAATAACAAGAAGTAGCTAGAATAATCAAGTTTTGTAAGAATAGTATGTAGAGGGAATAGAAAAAGCCATGTGAATGTAACACACAAGCTTTTTTGTAACTATTGTGTCTTCTTTTTTAAATTTTGAGAGACATTTTTCAAACCTTTTTAGATCGCCAAAATCTGCGCTCTAATCATAAGTGTTCACCGCCTATGGTACCATCTGTAATAAGAATGGCAGTTAAACACCATTAAAAATGAGTGGGGGGGGGGACCTTGTTTCACCAAGCAAGATTATTAGCTAGAAGCTGTGTGCATTTTGAAGGTAGGACAACAATGAGGATGACATTGGAACAGGAGACCTACAGCTTTTACTGTGCATTCCAAACCATGCACAACTTGGGGATACTGCACATGAACTAGTCAGAGGTGAAGATCTGTAATTTAAAATAACCAACTCATAACCAGGAATCCAACCAAAGGTCCTAAGCACAAGAGCGGCTGAACCATCACACTGCCCAACTATTGTTCTGTAATAAGTAATTTAGTAACAAAGACAAAGTTAGGAAAAAATGACATTTTTAAGAGAAGCGCTGCTCCCACAGCTGCATGGACCCTACGTTCCTGCCTGTCAGACATTGTAACATACTCCCAGACTGGGATAAGATATGGTGTTGAGGTTCAGGTCATATTCACTATACTATTCCCATCGCATGCAACCCACCTGAGACATTATTGGAGTGTTGGCAATGTTGAGGGCCCTAAGCATAGCCGAGCAATGTTTTTTAGAAGCAGAGGAGTGGAGCAGTTGCAGCAGGACATAGCCATAGGATCTGTGAGGCTAAACCCCAGTGACATTTTTGTCTTTAGTTGGCAACCAAATGGATTTTGTGAGTACTTCAAGTGCATTTCACCCATAATCCAATACTGTACTAGAACCCCATATTGTAATAACTTTTAAGTTTTGTTTTCTCCATAAATGTTGTGGGGAATGCGTCACTTAGGCATTAGGTTCCGTGTCGTAAATTTCTGGCATGTAAAAGAACCTCAAGCCTGATAAAGAGGCCTCTGAGCAAAATTTCTGGTCTTTCACGCCCAATATAGAATGGGACACTAAAGGCCATAGCAGTTAAAGGGTGTCAATAAATTAAATTTTTAATTAACTTAGACATTCATTCAGTGTCTATGGAAAGTTAAAAACACTTTAAATAGGTGTGTGTATGTATGTATGTATGTATATATATATATATATATATATATATATATATATATATATATATAATAGAATTAAACTTTGAGCCATAAAAAAAGGCTGTGATAAAGTTTATATGCTTAAATGCTGCTTTTATTTTCCTACTGTTTTCAAGTAAATATTTTGTCTTAAAACACATGACAGCACCTTAAATCCATTACTTACATATCTCAGCTATAGGAGAGCAGTTAATTATAAGCTCTGTCAATACCCATCATTAGGCTCAAAATGCATCTAGTTTTAAGAACCCAAAAAACTTTCCTGGCTTCATATGTGAAAATACAAATTGATTTACTGCAAACACATTAAGTGACAATGCAACAAAAGTTTCTCTCACTTCCCTGTATACATTTAATTTGGAACACAGATTTCACTTCCCTACTGGCATTCACATGGAAACTGCAACAGCTAAATGGAAACACCATTTAGTATTATTCAATGAAGATCTGCACAAGCAACATTGCAGGAAATACAAGAATTTCTTTTGCACAAGAGTTTAAAAGAAAGAACAGACAATAATACAAGGGCTGGATAAAAAGTAATGAAAACTATATTTTTTCTCAGCAATGACTTTATTGACAGAGGTACTTATAGTTAGCTACACGCCTTCAATATAATCACCCCTGTTATTTATGACCTTCTGCCAAATGTTCGGAAGGTGTCGTATACCACCTGCACGTCTATTTATGTTGATGTTCCATATTGACTGTCCTATAGCATGGATGTCATCTCTGGTGTTGTACCGGATCCCTCACAGTGCTTCTTTCACTTTGACAAACAGATCATAATCACAGAGACTCATGTCGGGTGAGTACGGTGGATATTTCAGAATCTCCCATTGCCAGTGCTGCAAGAGGTCCTGGACAGCAGGAGCAGTGTGGCATCTTGCATTGTCATGCAGAATGATGAGGTGCTGTTCCATGAAATGTCGTCACTTTTGTCTGGGCGCTGGACAAAGGTGGTGTTGAGGGAACGTGCAGTAGTAGGCAGAGTCTATCGTCACCCTTGGTGGTACAGCGTGATGCAGTATTACCGCATCATTGTCATACTCCACAATGAACATCACTTTCACTGCACTTTCTTTGGATGAGGAGAACCGGGAAGCCTCCATTCATTGGATTGGCATTTCAGGTTTGGTTCGTATGAGTGCGCCAAGGTTTCATCCATAGTGACAATTTGTCAAAGAAAGTTGTTACCTCCCCTTTGGTACCGGCCCAACAAATCCTGTGCAACTGCATAGTGGTACCATTGTTGCACCTTGGAAATTTCACCGGGTACCAACATTGCAATTTTGTGGTAACCCAGAATGTCGTGGAATGTGGAACACAGTTTTACAGCATACTCTGACTTCTGCTGCAAACTCACGCACAATTCAACGGCGATCAACATCCAATAAGGAAGCAAGGAGTTGAACAGTTCAACAGTGATGACATTTCATGGAACAGGACCCCATCATTCTGTATGACAATGCAAGATGCCACACTGCTGTTTCTGTCCAGGACTTCTTGAGATGCTGGCAATGGGAGATTCTGGAATAACTACCGTACTCACCCGACATGATTACAATCTCTTTGTCAAAGTGAAAGAGCCACTGCGAGGGATCCAGTACAACACCAGAGATGACATCCATACTATAAGGTGGTCAATATGGGACATCAACAGATGGTATATGATGCCTTCCGAACATTTGGAAAAGGTCATAAATAACAGGGGTGATTATATTGAAGGTGTGTAACTAAAGTACCTCTGTCAATAAAGTCATTTCAGAGAAAAAAAATAGTTCTCATTACTTTTTATCCAGCCCTTGTACCTACTACAAATTGGTATGTTACAGTTTAATTAATTTTTTCACAAAGCTTTATGAGAAAAAACTTGAATTCAAACCAATAACAACAGTTATCTCATAAATCACTGTTGTCACGAAAAAGTTATTTGAAATAAATTGTGTGTTTTAAAGAGACCTACATTTTTTGTGTTGTAAGTTTTCTCTATGTTCTATAGTTTACCAGATAAACATAATTATACAAAATTCCTTCCAAGTGAAGAAGGTTTCATAGGCTACTCCCAGAAAATTCAACATGCAGTCTGTTTGCAATACTTTCCATGATAGTATAATTTTACATCTCTTTTAAAATGGCATAATTTATTTATTATAGTTTATAGAATTTATAATCATGCAAGAACTTTGAGCCATGATTGCTATCTAGTACTGAACTTCTGAATATCTGTGTTAAATATTAAGGCTATCATTGTGAGAAAGTTTGTGAATTACTTTACATACAATTCAGAACATTTTCTTGATGCAGTAAAAATTTTCAACTATTAAATAATCCCAATTGTAAACAGTCTCTGAAATCATAATGCTCAGAGTTTATTAGTGCCTACCCTCAAAGCAAAAAGAATAAGAGAAAAGTAAAATTAGCATTACAATAATTAATGTAAATGTAAATTAATCAGTAAATTCTAGCAAGAACTAAGGATTGAAAACTGGGTTTCTGTCTATCCCAGAATATAAACAAATGAGAGCTTTAATGAATTTATAATAGTAGATTATGATATAAGGGTTAAAAGTAGGGTTTTATTTTGCAGATAGGAATCCTATGAGCAAAATAAAACCACTTTTAACAAATGTGGCATATAGTATTTTTAGGTAGCACTCAAATTTGTAAAATATTAATAATATTATATTCATTCCTAAAACTAAGGGAAATCACGTTTTAAACGAGATTCTTGAAAAGAGAAATCAGATGTTTTGTTAATTCGCTAGTAGTCATTTTGAGTGAAATTATTTTTAAACATCAGGCAATGAAGTGATTTAATGATATATCATATTGCTTTCTGGATTTTTTGGGTAAGTACTTCTAGTGTTATTCTTTCTGCTGCTTCTGTAGGCTGCACCTGGCTCTTCCATTTCAGTTTCTTCTGAATTCATGATTTCTGCCACTTAATCTTTCTGCAGGTTATACTAGATAAAAGAACCTTTCAGATCAAAGAAAGTAGAAGGCAGCCAATATAACATATAGGTTAACTCTACAACGATTTGCGATAAATTAAAGTACGACGATTTGTATTTAAACAGATAACTTGTGCGTCATGGGAAATTAATCATGTAAAAAGACATGATGGAAAGTAAAACCTAATCAAACCAAGTCAAGTTATTAAACATGTGCAGATACAAAGGATAATTGCCATGTTGTTGGACTTGAAACCAAACTTGGTCACAATGCAGATTATCACACTAAAGGATAAATCTGTTTTGATAGCATCTTACAACTGAAGTGTAGGGATTCTCATCATCCCACATATGACTATTTTGACTATCTACGAGGGCTGATCAACAAAGACTGAGACTGATTTTTTCCTGTAGCTTCCGTGATAGTTTCGTATCTGTAACATAAATATTTGAAAAGAGCGGGTTTTGATGTATAATGTTGGTAGGCGGCAGCACTCTCGTATTGGTAGGTTGGGTAATGCTCTATTTTGTAAGCCCTACGTGCATTTCGCGTACCAGACAATGGAGGTGACACGAGAGGTTAAGCGAGAGGAGCAGTACAGCGCAATCAAATTCATTTAAACCATACAGCCACCGAAACTTATGAAAAGCTGAAGCAAGTGTACAGTGAAGACTTCAAAGAAGGCCGACTTGTCAGTGTTAAGCAAGGTGGGCCTGGTGTTTCAGCTTCTGCTATGACTGAAGTCAACATCAACACAGCTGCTGTGATTGTCCGAGAGGATTGGCGTATAACATTACATAACCTCAGTGAAGTGTTGAGAATTTCATATGGCAGTGTGTTTACAATTATGCATGACCATCTCCATAGACCCGAGTTTGTGCTCGTTGGGTGCTACGTCTGTTGACTCCCGAACAAAAGGCTGTGCGAATGGAAATAAGCCGTGAGGTGCTGCGTCTCTTTGCTGATGGAGGGGATGCATTTTTTAAATTGATTATCACAGGTGATGAGTAGTGGTTGCATTATATTGAAGGAAAACAAGCCAGCACAGTGTGGAAATCGCCAGGTTCTCCAACACCAAAAAAGGCAAAAGCTGTTCCATCTACAGGGAAAGTGATGATGATCACACTCTTTTGACTGTAATGGAATGATTTACCAGCATGCATTTCTCCCTCACACTACTGTTACAGCAGCATACTACACGTCAGCATTGGCTACACTGAGGAAGCACATTGCAAAGAAACGATCAGAGTTTTCTCGGACTGGGTGGCGACTTCATCATGACAATGCACGGCCTCACATCACAAATCAAGTCATGCAGTTTCTGGCTCGATTCAACATTACCTGTGTACCACATCCACCTTATAGCCCCGATCTTGCACCCTGTGACTTTTTTTTATTCCCATCACTAAAGGCAAAGCTTAGGGGTATTCGATTTGAGAACTCTGAAGCAGTGCTCAAGAAAAGTGAGGCGATTTTCAAGGACCTGACAAAGAATGGTCTGCAGCACGTGTTCAAGGACTGGCAGAAACGCTATAAAAAGTGCATTGAAGTAGGAGGGGACTACTTTGAAAAAGATCATGTAAACATTGAATTGGAGTAATAAACATCTGTGAAAAAAAATCAGTCTCAGTCTTTGTTGATCAGCCCTCGTAGCATGCTGTCTTTGATGAAATAGGCTTCATTGGTGAAAAGTACACACACAGGGAAGTCAGGAATGAATTCTCATTGCCTGTGACATCGTCAGAGCGACTCCAGGGTTGCTCGTCATGTATGGCAAAATTTTGTCCAACGTTATCCCTGCATCGGAGCTGAAGGATGCGATTTTGAACACCTGTTGTAGTGTCATGACTTGTTAAAGTAGTACAGTGAAGTAAAATACAGATATTCATAAGTTTGCATAATTGCACGTTCATAGGTATTCCAAAACAACTTTCACCTATAAGTTGTGATGGAGTTGTTTTCGGACCGGAGTTCCTTATATCAAATTCATGCATTTGTCCTTAATCTTTCCTTAAAATTTTGTATCATCATCACGGAAACAAGGTAAAAAGCAATCCTAAGCAGCATTAAATCTTCAAAAAGGAATGCAAGTCATTTTTATATAATTTTACTTCCCATATATCTCTGAGCAGTATTTTAGTATGCAATGTAAGAGCTAAAAAAGAGAACTGAAAGGTTACACTCTGGTAATGGTGGTGGTTAATTAAGAACAGTATTTTTCTTTTTTCTTTCTGCATTACTAAAAAAAATCAATAAAAAAGCTTCATTAGTGGTGACATGTGCATGTTAAGTTTTCATTGCATGTGTTGTACTTATGTGCCACATACTGCATAATGAGTTTAATGTACCCAAGCTTTGCTGAGTATGGAACCTTCCAAGCAAACAAAATATGGATTATTACATTCATAAGGTATTTTTTAAAATTTGTTTGTATTAATGCTTTCTAAAGGTTTAATGCCCTGCTAGCCATTTTGGAGAAGTCTATGAAATAAATGCTGAGAGCCTACAGAGCATAAAATTACCTGATATTCATCTTCTCGGCCCTCTGAATTATGAGGGACATGCTATCCTCACATTGGCATGCAATAATGGAATATTTTCCACAGTCTGCAGATATCTTGGAGGTCTAATACTATTTTCTTACCTTCATAAAATTCCAGTCTATCACAGCATCGGCATCCCATACGAAATTCCATTTTTAAGCATTCTTGCAGAGACTTCTTTGCTCCTTCTTCTAATTCTTTCTTTATGATCTTGCATGATGTTGGTGACACTTTCTGTAAGATGTCGGTTGTTTTCAGTGCCCATTCAGAGCCATCCTCCTCTAATCGTTTAATAATTTCTTCTACAGCTGATGCTGAGAAGCAGTGGTCAATTTGTTTCAAATAAGGGGCAAGACTAAATTCATCTTTGATTTTGGAGCCTTTAGTGTATTTCTCCAGCACACCAACTATATCTCTATCAGGATTTTTGCAATTTAGGAGTTCAGCTTCAAGATCATTTAATTGAGAACTTGCACAGTAATGGGTTGCAACACCTGCTTTCAGCACATCTATACCTTTAAGCCTATGCCCTGTAAGAGCTAAGTAAAGGCCTAGTTTCCCCCCTAACCTGGAGAGAAAGTAGCTGCCACCAACATCGGCAAAGAGGCCAATTGTAGTTTCTGGCATTGCAAACAATGTTCTCTCTGTAGCTACACGATACGGTCCATGCACAGACAAACCAACCCCACCACCCATTGTGATACCGTCAATAAATGCAATATACGGAATGGAATATGTACCAATAAGTGCATTGAGGGTATATTCTTCCCGAAAAAACTGCTTTCCTATATGGTTACCCTTTAAGCCTTCAACCGCAAGGGACTTGACATCTCCTCCGGCGCAGAAAGCCTTATCCCCGGAACCCTTGATAATAACCATGCTTTTCTCTTGTTCCCATTGCTTCATTTTTGGGTAGATCTTTCTTATCATGGACAAATTGAGCGCATTCAGGGCTTTTGGTCTATTTAGGATTATTACTCCTTTGTCATCTCTCGAGTTAAACAGCACATCATCCTCTTTCGCAGATGACATAAATCTACACAAACTACGACCAGTAAGAACTTGTTGGGCAGAAACCGTACGAATAGTTGTAGTCAGTACCTTGTAAAAGCCAACCTGTAGACAAAACATAAACTTGTAATACTTGCAACTTGTAGCTTTATAAAATATAAGCAGTCTGCAACAAGATGCTCACCATTGTGGTTTGGGCTAACATAAACAATAGCGTCAAATATACAACTTATATCACGTGTCTACATAAAACAAACACTAAATGATAATCAATTTGCAACTTCCTACTTCTGTAAAATAACCGGCTGCCACAATGAGAGGAGGTTTATGTTGGTAATCTGTGGTTGGTACTTAGTATAATTGAGAAAAAAGTGTTGTTTTTTGTGGTAATGGGTTGTCTATAATTCTGAGTTAACAGATTACGAAACTCAACCTTTAACATTCATTTCACAAACATTTTGTTAAGATTTTTGGAATGATACATTATGCTGCCATTTTTTCCTTCTTCCTCAGTTCCCTTGGTTGGCAACACTGCTAGTTAATACGTTTCATTAATGTTTTCTCGCTGTTTTAGAGATTGCGCTCATTTCAAGTCGCGTAAATTGCATTCAAATGTAACCTGACGATGTAACGTTTGTTCTTTATTTTATTTAATGTAACCCAGTGAAAAATTCCTAATCATATTTATAAAATTTTCGAATATTAACATTATTAAGGTAAGTATTATCACTTTCTGCATGACATCATGTTTATTTTTCCAAGCTTAGGCAAATAGCTAAGCATACGAAATACAGAGTGAGCCAAAAGACTCCGAACCGCCTGCGCGGTGTTTTTCCTGTCCGCGTCCTTGGCGCTCGTTGCCGTCTGCCGCTATCAAAGAAAGGCACGGACGAAACCATACAACATTTTTAAAACTACTTTTAAATGCTTTACTTACCAACTTTACGAAAGGAGATGCTGAAACTGGCCACCGTCGTTATCCATACATTTTTGACACCTATTAGGAAACTATCCATCATGACCGATGTCGTCTAATGTTTCTTCGGTAAGAACCGAACGCTATCTTTTAGATTTCTTAGCCTGAACACTTCCTGTAACCTGAAATTTCCTGTAAAGTTCATGGATTGTTGTACGATCTGGAACTTTTACACCTGGAATTCTTTCTGCAAATCGTACTTTCACTTTGAGAGCTGACCGAGTTAACACATACGAATCATAAATACATACACGCTATGTGTATAATATAAACTTTATTTATAGCAGCGGTGCGTTATCATGATTTTATCATATTTCCACATGCCCAGTGGAAAAACACCGCGCAGCCGGTAGTATTGTTCATAAAATACCCCTCTGCGGTAACTTAAAACATAAAGTGTACAAGACAAACCCACACACCCTGGAAGAATTAAAACAAAATATCCTCCAGGAAATTTCTCAACATGAACTACGGCGAGTGATGGATAGTTTCCTAAAGAGGTGCCAAAAATGTATGGACACGACGGTGGCCAGTTTCAGCACCTCCTTTCGTAAAATTGGTAAGTAAAGCCTTTAAAAGTAGTTTTAAAAATGTTGTATGGTTTCATCCGCGCCTTTCTATGATAGCGACAGACGGCAATGAGCGTCGAGGACGCGGGCAGGAAAAACACCGCGAAGGCGGTTCGGAGTCTTTTGGATCACTCTGTAGCTCTGCCTCAACCGGTGCAAATGTCACACTGTCAGAAAATATTCATGAATTTTCCACCGATTACAGATTTACATGCGTCCCTTGTATATTAGCTAATCATGTACAAAACGACGCTTCTATCCACTTTACATTAATCTAAGTAAATGCGATATAATGTACTAGCTGGCTTACCCGACGTTGCACGGGTAGGTTTTTAAAATGGAATGACGATTTAAATTAATTTAATTTATCTCCTCCTTTCTACAGTAAATTATTGTATAAAGATCTAGAAGATTTTCATGGCGAATCTTCCTCTATACCCATGTACCTAATTTCGTACACCCCAGTTATTCCTAATAATGCATGAAAAACTTCTGATATTCACTCAAAAGGATATGAAAAATTGGCAGAAGGTTTGACTTAACTTGTCCTCTACGGTCTTCCAAGTTTTATAAGTTCTTTCTTATATGAGGGTTATTAAAATATTTTGGCACTGGTATCACATACATATTGTAACATTATAAGTAGCCTTGATTTTATTTTTGTTGCTGCATCTCATCTTGTTTTCTTAGTTGTTATATTGTGACCATTTATATAATATATTGATTGAAACGTAATATCTGCAGCATTTGTTTTATTTTACATGCATTTTCTGTGCAGTAACAACTTCAACCATATATACTAGTATATATGGCCAGAGAGTAATAATAATTATTTTCTACTCCACAGCATTCTCAACAAAAAGTCAAAGCATTTTTTTGCAAGTATGTTTTATTTCATAACTCCAATGTGTTCTTACTCTAGCAAATAAGCTTTATAAATCCTTTTTAGTACTTTAGTAATTTATGAATTGAAATTAGGTGTTTTATAGCCCATGACCGTCAGAAAGAATAGGGCTTTTCAATGATAAAGGAATTATCAAAATCACTTGAGTAGTTTTTTAGATTACCCTACATATATACAATTTCTTTCCTTTTATGATATTAGTATACATTCAACGCCAATGGTATATTTTAATGAGTTATATATTTTTCTTAAGGAAAGTTTATCTATCTGTTATAGTTTCTCAGTTAGATAAAATTCATTGTATAGAGGGAACTGTATGGGGGGAGGACTTCCAAGAAGCAATCTTGATTTATTCCACTGCTTTTGGTGCAATTGTTAACACAATTGCTCAAAAAGTGAACTTCATTGGTTTTAAGTAAGCTCTTATAGTATGATATAGACTGCTTAAGTTGGCATTTGTTAATTATGTCAAAAAATTAAATAATGTTGCAGCAACAAAGTAGTGTTCTCAATCTTGCAGCATCTTTACCTATCCACCTATAAACATTTGGGGAATGTTACCTTTTCACTTGCCCTCGTAAAAAATATTATAACAGCTACTCATTATATGAGTGATTAACATTAAATTTCATCCAGGAGTGAAGTAAATTCTACAAGTGGATCATATCTTTAATCATTTGTATAATACAGCATTTTATCCAACCCTTATTAATTAATTGATATATTAAATAAATATAATTGTTATTTAAAATTATTAGACATTGTATTACATAATAATCCTCTAGGCAGTTACATATCAGTTACATATCAGTCACACATTATATTGGTGGCTTTGGTCAGTTGCTAACTTATTACTGGGGATTGTAAACAAGTATTGTTGTCGTGTTAGGAGTTAACTAATTGTCATATGGATATCGAAGGAAATATACATGTTCCTGATATTGTGTTATAAAGAGTTAAGGCAACTATTTGCACTTTATTTCCTGCAAAGTCAAAGAATATTTATGAGAGGAATTTATGACTGTTTAAGAATTGGAGCAATGAGAAGAATGTTGTTGTTTTGGTGATAAAAAGCATACTCCTAGTTTGATGGTAATTATTCCGTAAGTAAAAGCATTACTTTCAGTCAGGTCAATAGAGTACATTTTTTTATGGTAATGTTCAAGCTATTCATTTGCATATTTCGAATAATATTTGTCAGATATAACTTAGGTTAATAAATTACTCACTTCATGTGTAATTTTATACAATTACTAATAATAATTGTTAGGAATACCTAGTTGTGTTAATAAAATACTGACTTGATATTTACATGTTGCTGTAGCAAAGCTTTGAGAATTTTATCCACTTGTTGCTCCTAGTGACCAATATAAAAGACAACTTCATAAGTCTGATAACAATGTACTGTTAATCAGGGGTGTCCATCCCCTCCAAAGGCTATGATGCATCCCCCCAAAACAATCATCCTTCCCCCAATTTCTCTAAGAGCTCATTTTAAGCTATTAGTTCCTTCTCTGGCTTACTGGAAAACTTTGAAAGAGGCTATCATATAGGTACTATAGTAGCTATGTGATACTGGTACACAGTAAAAGCTTAAACAAATAATTGGAAAGTTAAAATCAATAAAAAATCGTAATATATACAGCAAAAATTACAAATAAAAATATTTGGCAGGTGGTGTATTTTATTACTTGGTATTGTAATGTATTCTACATTATCTATCTAAATAGGTCAATATAGTAAGTGTAATAACATTATGTTCTGAACAACTACATTCCTACCTAAAATGTTATAGTTCCTTTTATACATTTCCAGAAATTATAATTTGATATGCCACATTATACCATACAGTATGAATTGTACTTAACATTACTTTTTAGGGGGGGATACAGCACATTTAAATTAATAAACTTAAAGATATAAACTGAGTTAACATTTACAGTACTCAATTGAAAATTGTAATAAATGTATTTATACTACCTGCATTAATTCACTTCAATATTTTTCTATTTCCCAACATTTTGAATTCCCCCCAAAAATGTTCCTGATAGTCCAACTTGCACTATGATTCCTCCGCCCCTCCCTGCCATGGGCAACCCTGCTGTTGATAATAGATAGGTTAGATAAAATACATTTGCTGTAGGAATGAATGAATTTACTGTACAATTTGTTTTACAATTTGGTTTACAATTTTATACAATATATTTCTTGTGTCCCTACATCTTATGTACAATTTATCTGGTGCTTGTCTTCCTATTGAGCCACTCAGATCACTTGGCTCCCAGGCTTTATCGCTCACTGAGCGCCCCTTCTTGCTTTGCCTCTCTTACTTTTCTAGACCATTTTTCCTTTACCTTCCTTAAAAACTCTCCCATGCCCTTGATTTTCTTTTATTCTTTCCCTGTCGACATCTTTATAGCTACTATTTTTCTATCCATATTTTCCCATTTCTTTTAACACATTCTTTCCTTTCAGCTCCTTATTTCCTTTCATTCCATCATATAGTGTTCTGTACTTTCTCTTCCTCCAGCTTGCATATTCCTCTTCCACTGTCTCTCATTCCTCTTAAATACATTGATCCCATTCTCATCCATGCTAAACTTTCCCTTTCTTGTCTGTTACGACAATCAACATACCTCTCTCTTTCCCACTCCTTGTTTATCAATTTTTAAAAGCTTAATGATTTTTTTATCTTCAAGGCTTCCCCATGCTTGTAGCAATAAACATAGAGCCCATCTCCATGGTATGGAGGCAGCATGTCTGAATTGGCAAAGGATGTGAATACAAAGGCCCCAAGGAGAGGGAAAACGGAGATGTCTGTCACAACTTTGACCAAAATTGCTAAGAAAGAAATAAGTATAGTTACAGTTTTATCTAATTATTAAGTTCTAATACTTTTATGATTGATATCAGAAAAATTCTCATGTGTCCTACAAAATGGTACACATTTTACATGACTTTCTCTACCCATTATCAATTATTTTTATATAGCTTTTACAAACTGTTCTTATGAAAGCTTATTTTTCTATCCACTCTTTATTAATTGAGATAAACATTTGTAGAAATAATTTAATTGCACATTTCATTGTAGGTATATGGGAGATAGAGGAAACCAAACCAAAAGCAGGTATTTAAAAGTAGGTTGCATACCCTGGCCCTGAAATTCCACACTTTTTCCATGATATTGTAAGAAACTACTGAATAGCAACAGCTTTAAAAACTGACAAAGGTGTTGAAAAATTTAAACCGGCAATAACAGATATCCAATAGCTGATGCCACAAAGAAGTCATTTAAAATAAATTGTGTATATTAAAGAGTTTACATTTTTTGTGTAGTACTTTCTTGTCTTTCTCTAAAAGTTTCCTAGCTATACAAAATTATATGAAATTCCCTCCAAATGAAGCACTTCACACACTATTCCCAGAAAATTCAGCATATATATTTTATTCTACATATAAATATCTTAAATACATGATATTTTAATTGAAGTCATTTGAGACATTTTGGGAAAATAAAAACATTTTAAAACTTTCCCATGTAAAGGGTATTTTGGATTGAGAGAGTTTTTAGTTATACTGTTAACAGATACATGTGCGCAATCGCACGCGTGCGCGCGCGCGCGCGCGCACACACACACACACACACACACACACACACACACACACAGAGAGAGAAATACCTTTTTCTAAAAATGCTGTTTTTTTTATTCAGGGGCCTCAAAACCTGTGTTTTCAGTGAAATGCTGATATCAAATGTTTTGGTGGAATGCAATACCATTCATGACATCAAGAAAAGGCGAAGTACAAAAGAAATTACATTATACAATACAATGTATTAAGACCTACCTATATACAGCCCTACTTTTACAAGCTATTACAAAGTAAATGTATGTGCCAAGCTTGTCCGTAAGCTAATATGTACATAGTTTTGTGTAATAGAAAAATTTAATGATGCATAATACACACAATGTAACAGTACTAAAATTTTATAATTTAGCAACTCATCTATTGAATAATAATATTCTTGAATAGAATATTTCATCAGTTCCCTTTTAACTTATTTTAAATCTTTTATTTGTTGAATATGCATTGGTAGTTTATTAAAAAACATACAAGCGGCAACAGTGGGATTCAACTTGAACATTATTGTAATCTAAGTGAAGTTATATGGAAATGTGTGTTACCTTTAGTGAAATGGTCGTGAATGTGGCTGTTAATGTTTTTTTATTATAGATGAATACAGCACATATTTTGGTGATCTAATGGATTAGGTGTTGTGGGCTTATCTCTCTTTACAAAAATCTGTAAAATGTACAAAAATTGGGTTTTCAGATACTGGACATGTGCATTGGTAATTTGGCAAGCTCTAAACTCACACCAAACTAAGCAATGATATGCTTGCATAGACAACTCACTATAGATATAGGTTATACAACAAAAGGTGATACCTTGTGTACAGTGATGTACATAAATATATTTTTGCTGGCACCCCCAGGAGGAAGAGATGAAGTGAAGGAACCACAGGAGACACAGGTCAGAGGCAGACAGGTTACATAGACGCGCGGAAGTCCTTAATAGTGCCAGGTTCGAAGATTCATCCCACTGCTGAAGCTGCCTGGAGAGAGCGATGAACGACCTGTCGACCAAGCAGCTCTCTATTGTCCACGGGGAGTACTCTTTCCTTTGAGCAAGCATCCGTGCCATCTGTCCGTCACTGTCATACATCACGAAACGAAGCACACGTGAAAAATAAGGAAATGGAATGAAAGGAAAACGATGGAAAGGAAATTGTGGTAGATGAGAAACCGCCTCAGCATTCGCATATTGACCAGGGAAAACCACCCAAGGTTAGATTGAATAGTCGACGGGAATCGAATCTGGGACCTCCAAAATGCAAGCCTTAACGTTACCGTGGAGACAACTCGCTCGGTAGATAACTTACTACTTAAAAACTTGGATTTGTGCGTATCAACAGCTGGCAGTGTAATTCTAGAATACAAATCAGAGGACTATACACATCGAAGAAGAAAATCTTAAGTGCCTTCCACCACCAGATTTAACGGGGATGGGAGAAAATAAGGATTCTCTAAAAGAATCCTATCATCAGTGGAAAAGCTGGACCATTTCAGTAATTCAGAGAATGTATTTAGGGCTATGCTTATAATAATATTAGGAGAGAAAATGTGTGTGTGTGTGTGTGTGTGTGTGTGTGTGTGTGTGTGTGGTGTGTGTGCGCGCGCGCGCGCACCTATAGTGTAATCTTGGAAACCATTCAAACAATACTCATAATTCTTTCACCACTGTTCTTCGAGATGTACATAGGCTATAAGACATTTCCAACCATTTTAACTAGGACCGTCAACTGAAAGTGCGCGAGCTAGCAGACATCGTAGGAATTTCAAAAAGTGCTGTACATCGCACACTAACTGAAAATTTAGACATAAGAAAGCTGTGCGCAAGATGGGTGGCGCGTATACTCACAATGGAACTAAAGCAGTGTCGTGAGGATGTTTCAGTCGAGTGTTTGGCGATGTTTCGCTGCAATAAAGCCGAATTTTTGCGTCGATTCATAACCATGGATGAGACATGGGTCCATCGCTTCACACCTGAGACGAAGAAACAGTGGATTGAAAGGGGAGAATCGGCTCCAAAGAAGACGAAGACAATTTCATCTGCAGGCAAGGTCAGGGCGTCAGTTTTTTAGGATGCGCGAGGGATAATTATCATTGATTACCTTCAAAAAGGAAAAGCAATCAATGGCAAGTATTATGCAAACCTATTGCAGCGTTTGAATAATGAAATCAAGCAAAAACGGCCGCATTTAGCGAAAAAAAAGTTCTGTTTCATCAAGACAATGCACCATTCACATATCCATTATCGCCATGGCCAAAATCAATGAGTTAAGTTCGAATTGCTTTTTCATGCACCCTATTTTCCAGACTTAGCCCTCCTCTGATTATTTTCTGTTTCCAAAGTTAAAGAAATGGCTTGGGGGTAAAACATTTGCCAACAATGAAGAGGTGGAATTTGAAGTTAATGGCTATTTTGCAGAACTCGACGGTTCTCACTATAAACAGGGTATCGAAGCTATTGAACACCGCCGGGAAAAGTGTATCGAACTGAAAGTAGACTATGTAGAGAAATAAAGATGTTTTTTCCCCAAATTTGTGTGTTTTCTTTGTTAGGTCGGGTACTTCTGGGACAGCCCTCGTAAATCTATAGATATGCCTATGAACGGAATATTCTGGAATGAAAACTGTTTCCAAAGAAAGGGGCATGGTACAGATTTGATTAGGCTTCAGTCTTTGTTTCTGTAATTGATACTTAGCAACTGTTCTCGAATCCGAAGACAAATCTTTCAAAAACCCATATGTGCAGTTGATATATCTGTAGCTGTTATTATGCGTGAAAACATGAAAGCGAGGACATCCTCTGGACCACACTCCAAATCATCAACTTCTGTATTCGGTTTCCTGAAAGAATGTATCTTTATCTGAAGAATTTGCTCCTCTCACGTTTTTGGAAGGCTTCTTACTTGATGTGAATTTATACATCTCTTTCTGCTTGACCGGGACGAAAAGAAGAATTATTTCTGAAGTTCGTCCGGTGAATTCCGTTTTGATAATTAAATGCAAATCTGAAAAAGTAATATAAGAAATTAATAAAATGTATAAACACCAGTTCTTAACGTGCATAACTATTTCATAGTTTTAATATAAGTTCGCAATGATTTAACAAAGGATTTATTTACCTTTTAATTGATTCGTTCTACATGCTTTATACAATATGAAAACGAGTAACTTCAGTTGTGTATTTTCGTTTGATGATTCTGGATTTAAATATTATAGACCACACACATGACACAATGAAAGCAAAAACCACATTACTTACCACACTGGCGAAACTAAACGGAAGCAGATTCAATAGTCAATACTACTAGTAAGTTAAATGAAAATTGAATGGACACTATATTACTTTCTCTACACGTACAAAGTAGCTACAGAAGGCATTGCATTCCACTCAAAACGTCGATACCGAGGTTTCACCGGAAATACGTGTTTTGAGGCTCCTTGAATCCAAAAAAACATTTTTAGAAAAAAGGTGTGTGTGTGTGAATAGCATAACTCAAAACCGAAAATTCGGAAAATACCAAACTTGGTATTTAAGTTCAGTATTTTCCAAAGATGGCGGCGCCGTGGCCGAGCGGTTAGACCGCTCGCCTCCCACCGAGGCGGCCCGGGTTCAATCCCAGGGACCTGCATGTGGGATTTGTGGTGGACGAAGCGGCGTCTGGTCGGGTTTTCTCCGGGTTCTCCGGTTTCCCCCGCCATTCATTCCACCAACTGCTCCATCATCACCTTTCCTTTCATCCATTTCGCTTCATCTACTTCCTTCATCCCATACCAGGCATTGGGCTGATCACCCATCCTGGATGCTCTGTCTGATCCCTGAGTGTCTGCTTCTCGACGGGCCTCTGACCCCAGGCATCCGCTTGTAAGTCCTGGGGGTGTAAGTCCTACATAAGAGGAGGGTAAACAGATAATGAATGAATGAATCTTCCAAAGATGCGACACGAAGAATTTCAGGACAATCTCTCTACCCGAAACTACCCTTTACATGGAACATTTTTCGAAATTTTTTATTTTCTAAAAAATGTTTCAAATGATTTTTATTAAAATACCATATATTAAATACATTTACATGACAAATAAAATGAATATCTTGAATTTTGGAAATAACCTATGAAGTTATCTTCATTCGTAAGGAATTTTGTATAATCTTATATAATGGTAAAAAACGCACTACACCAAAGGTATAGATCTCTTTAAAGCACACAATTGATTTCTAAGATATTCTAGTTTTAGTGACATAAGCCATTTCTGATATATCCGTTATTAATGTTTCCAATTGTTAAATATTAGGTCATTCTTTTAAAGTACTGTCAACATTTAGTTATTTTTCGCGATTGCATAGAAACAGTATGGAATTTTAAGGTCAGGTATAGCGTCAAGTTCTTAAACATTTGACTATCGCTGTTCCCTTTGTATAATAACAAAATGTGTAATGCAACTATTTCTGCAAAGGTTTATTTAGATTAAAATGAAGTAGATAGAAAAAATATGATGAGATACATTCACATGAGTTTCTCTATCCTTATTAGTGGGTATACAAACTATTCTTACTAAAGCTTATTTTTCTATCTACTACATTTGACGCAATAAACCTTTGCAAAAATAACTACATTATACATTTCTTTAGGAATACAAAGAGAACAGCGAATCAAAGAATGTTCAAAACTGTTTTCGGGCGGTCATTTTGCTCTTCAAAAAACAGGACATGCCCACAAAAATGAAGACCTATGGCTACGCAACCCTATCAGTCTCTTGTCATCTTCTGAAACTGCTACGAAACGTTCGTTGAAATCATCTCTGCCAATATTTATCACGATTAGTATGAAATAGATGGAAAAACAAGCTTTTATAGGAATAATTTTCACCCTGGATATAAAAATATATGATAGTGGGCAGAGAAAGCCATATGATTATAACACATTCGATTTATGGGTACAAATGTATTTTACTTTGAAATATAGCGATGCAATGTTGTTAATTCATTCATTGTTAGCTAATTGTGGTCAGGGCCGGCTGCGATAATTGCAAGTGCCACCCCGCCTTTCACGCTTTCAGACATAACATAATTTTTATCCGCAATGTCGGTCCTCCATGACATAAAGTATATATATATATATCAGTTATAGTGGCTTGAAACACTCCTGTTTATAAAGGATGCTTCATAAAATATGCATTATATGATGCTTATTGTTGAACACCTGAAGCACATCGGATGTTTCGACGATAATCATCAATGAGGGTCTCATCCAAACTGACCAACTCTGCCACTTTGTCACCAGTTTCATAATAAAAAAACCTCCAGAAAGTCATTAGAATTTAAGCATGATTTGTAATTTCATCTATTTTCAAATATCTTGTTCATGTTTTTAAGATTATGCCGCCCCTAAAATCCGCCGCCCTGGGCGGTGGCACAGATCGATCTCCCTGTCTATGGTTTGCACATTATGTGTTGTCATTATTATTTGTAAGCTATTAAATTTTTTAAGAATGAATTACTCAGTTATAATTTAATTTATAATCTGATTGTAAACATTAGAAAGTAAGATAATTTAAACTTTTTAATTCGTGTTTTATCTTAAGAGGTTTTGCTTTTATTTCAGGTAATCCTTAAGTATTGGAATTGTATTGTATGTTTGCAGACTGACCTTTAAAATTATCTAACCATGGGAGGATACGATCCAGAGTATGGTCGCCATTATGGCAAGTTTGATTTGGAAAGAGTTGGATTATTCTGCGAAATGGGATATATGAATGGAAAAGGATATGTTTCGCCATTTGCACCAGGTAAATAATATATTCTATTATAGAGTGCCTCTAAAGGAACGCTTCACCCCTTGTAAGTGTGGATCAGCGATTTATATATTGTGACCCTTTCCAGTTTTAAGTGTCACTTCACTCAATTCTCACTGTCACCGATTTGATCTAGTTCAACTTTCACTGGTCCTTCACTTAATTCACACTGTTACTTCACTAATTGAACTAGTTCGATTTCCTCGCCACTTCACTTTCCATCTTGAAGGCATAATTAAATGAACGAACGTGTGGAATTTATGGTGGTTAACATTGTTTAAACACAATTATGATGATTCGCTGTTCGGTCAAGTTTGAACTAAAGCTCATCAGACCATACAATCTTAGTCACAAACTTCTTATCCTCATTTGGCATATTCTCAAACCATTCACAAAATTCCATTCTCTTTATTTAATAGTGCAATAATCTTGTTATGTATACTTTCCATTTAGCGGCTTACAGAATGCGTCGTACACTCGCACTGCTGACCCCTGCCTCACGAGCACTTCGTTTTTAAAACTTCTGAGGCGACGTTGCAAACTTTTCTAAGGTCATATCCGAAGTAACAAGAGTTGTAGTGAAGGAGGTCTTCCGGATCTTACCTTGTGCACATCACAAATGGTACCATGCGTCTTAAATTGATCATAAATCTGTGTAATTGTCAAGCGTGTTGAGGTTGTGTTGACAACTCACGCCTCCACGCACATTAAACTTCGGCATTTTGAAATTTGAACCATTACATTAAAATGAGCTTCAGTTCCTCAAACGTCAAGTTTGCCTTGGCCATTTTGATTATCATACGACGGTTGTTGGTCATAAGAGTTATACAGGTATCGACATCTTTTGAGGAAACACCATAATTCATATTTCAAAGATAAGTCAATGCAATTCTGAAAACAATACGCATGTACCATATGTTGAAGTTACGTTTTTTGACAGACCTTATGTAAGAAAAAAATTAGATAACATTTATAATATTTTAAATCAATCAGAAACTATTGTGTTACATTATTTATATTTGTTTGTATAGATTATTGCATAAATGCAATTTTAGCACAGACAGACAAATATTAATTCATAAGCTATCATTCATTAAAACTGAAAACCACGTGAGCAGACACGATAAGGTATAAACTGTTAAAATATTGAGCACTAAAATATGTCACAAATTTACTGATGCGAGTATAACTACCATATTAAAGCCTAATTTAAGTATAGGTTCATAACAGTATAGCCCCCCCACACACACATACACACACACACACATGGGCGCAAAAATTCTTAGTATAGCTTCTTTCGGAAGGGAAGTAAAACCGTTGGACTCGTGTCGTAGATTTACGGCACGTAAAAGAACCTCAACCTGATAAAGAGGCCTCTGAGCAAACTTTCCGGCTTTTCACGCCCAATATAGAAAGGGGTGCTAAGAGCCATAGTAGTTAAAGAGCGTCCATAAATAAAAAATAATAAAAAAACATCACACACTTGTACATAATTGGAATTGTTTTAATCAGCATAATATTTTTCAAATATGGCTGGCAATCAAGCACGAAAGCCTAAGCACAGCCAGCAATCAATGCTCTGGGTGTGGAAGATTAGTCAAACTAAGGTTAAAAATATGTTTTAGAGCTATGATTAAGCTTACAAATATGATTATTTCATTAGTGGACTTTAACTCCTACTTTATTTTTTATTTTGGGTTATAATATTCAACACATGTTTCTTACAGATAAAAAGGACACAAGAAATAAGGGCTTACAAATGATTGTTGGATGCCCAAAGGTTAGAACTGGTCTTCAGGATTGCTATTTCGATGACGAGTATCATAGACTGTTTATAAAAGAAGCATGGATAGATCCAGTAAAACTAATGCGTGCTGAAAGGTATGTGTTTGGCTTAGAGTTTATAAAATTATATATCATATGTGTAACATACCGAAATAAGAGATAAAAGTTTAAATGCAGTGACGCATCATGGGCCTAAATTCTGGGGAGGCCAGGAAACTGATACTGAAAAATATGTATTCCTTTCGCTTTAATGTAAGCAGACTTTTCCAAATACTGATGATGGCGGTGGCGGCAGCGGCAGCAATCCCTTTTATTTGCAAACGACCTTGTAAATTGGGATTTGGAGGGTTGTTACAAGTTCACTCGGCGATCTCTCTCATTCCCGAATCGTTCGAGGACATCGTTGTACCACGTGTCTTGACTCTCAAGTATATCTCCTGTTACGGAAGGGACTCGGCACTCATCCAGAGTGGATATTGTACTTCCTCCCCACAAGGGGGCGTCCCTGGATGAGGCGAGAGGAGACACCGGGCGGCCGGATCCAGGAGCAATGGTACAGCAATGACAGGGTCTCTATGTTTCCAGATATAAACACCTCGGCAGACGGACAGGCAGTTCGGGGACTCCACCCTACGCTGAAGGGGTTCAAGGCTCCTCAAAGGGGGTTCGAATGCCCCGGTAGGCAGCCGAAAGCCGAGAGACGGAAAGAGTTACAAAGAGCATTCTCTTCCCCCGCCACGCTGCGCTAAACACCATCGCCGACACTTCCGACCTTGTAAAGAGACCAATGGCATGAGGAATGGAACGAAATTGAGGAACAGGAAATTCGGGGGCTGAAGGAAACCACTCCAGCATTCGCTGATGATCCGGGAAAACTCCCGAAAAACCCATGGGTCAGAGTGGGCGGTCGCCGGGGATCGATGCCGGGACCTTCAGAATGCGCGCCATAGACGTTGCCTCTGAGTCATCCCGCTCGGTGCTCTCAAGTATTATCAGTACTGGTTTTCTCAATTGAAGCACAAGAAAAAAGCTGAGAAGCGATCCCGGACCATATTGTTCCGCAAATACACTTTTATGCGTTTAAGACAAGAAAGTCTGAAACATGGGTTGCAGGGATGGAATAATTTTTTGTTTCATACTCAGTAATCTTTTAATTATGTCTCTCAAATCGACAGAGCGAAGCGTTTCTTAATGCTAGGAATAAAATATAATATCCAATTGGATGATTGAAGGACGTTTGATTATTAGAAACCATGCGTTTCTAATAATGAAGCAGACCATTTACAGAGAAATTCTGAGCGTAACTGGCTAACTGAGTAGTTTCCCTAATTTAAGAGAGAGAGCAGCTTATCACAATGTGAAAATATTGTTTCCAGATTTGTTATACTATCTATTATCTCAAAGTAATTTGTTTGTATTTTGACATCAATGGGATGACGATCCACCAGTTCAATCTAATCATGGAAACTTCAGGTTGCGGATTCGTGGAGTTTTCATGTGCTTCGAAAACTCGATCAACTTATCTTCACTTTTTAAATTTGTCATTCTGAGACAGCATTGCTGCTAAACTGAGAGATATTGCTTTTTTTCTGAAGAATGTTTAAAAGCACTTTAATGTTTAAGAATACGCTATGAAAAATAGAAGAAAAATAAAATTTAAAGGAAACCTCTTAGATGGAAATAATGAAGTATTTACTTGAAAGCGTTATATCAGTTCGGGTTTCATCCATACTTATGTATGCGGGGTGAAGAGAGAACCAGAGGCGGCACTACAGTAACTGGCCTCACACAGCACAGAAGACCAGGGTTGCATGGACAAGACACTGTACCGCCCCTTTACAATCTCTGGTAAGACGCAATGGTTACCATGGCAACCGGGTGCTTGCAGGCGACTCGGCATGTACCTGGCCTCCTCATCACACTCGCACTTTAAATCAGAGACCTCGCGCATCGGGCCACTGGGGCTACGGCTTCATTGTACCCCATACTAAGGTCGGGGATGCCTGACCCGCTTAAGCTACGCCTTTTTCGAGCACTTATAATCCCCGTCCTGCTTTACCCCTGCGAGATCTGGGGCATGGCCGCAGACTCCAGTCTGCTGCTTCTGCAACGGGTGTAGAATAAGGGCCTTCGGGTTATCTATTCTGTATACTGCTCCTTTCCCGTGAGACTAGCTCACGAAGCCTAATCTCTTCCTTACGTGGAGGATGAAATTAGGCGCCGGGCTGATCAGTTCCCACACCATCAGAGCGCCCTCGTTCGGTCTCTTGGGGATTATAACCCCAGAACACGCCGCTTGAAGCGTCACTGGCTTCCCCGCATGGCATGCGGGCACATCCAGTAACAACGGAGCACCTCCAGCAGCAGCAGCAGCAGCAGCAGCTAAGGCTGAGCTCCTATACAATCCTTTCAAGAGTAGCTTGGACTTTCAAAATTTCTACCCCTACATTACTTAACACCAGCGGTGCACAAGGCCCGTTGCACCATGACTGGCAACCGTTGAGGAACATACTTTGTTACCTCCTTTCTCTCCCCTACAAAAATCTGAACCGCCATCCTGCAAACCCCATATCCCATCACTACGTGGTTAAGCCCTAATTAGGGCAGGTACACGCCTAACACACCTTCGGGTTGCCCTCAGCCCGCTATCATGTCGCCGTCGTCGTCGTTGTCGTCGTCGTCGTCGTCGTCGCACTTTTGCTTCCTCTCTAACGTTCCCCGAGAATAATGCTAACGGTTTAGAGAAATAATACAAGCTTACATCTTTCGCTCTGGATGACAAAATCGCGTCAAGTTTTATTGTAAGAATAATGACTACTACTACTACTACTACTACTACTACTACTACTACTACTACTACTACTACTACTACTACTACTACTACTACTACTACTACTACTACTACTACTACTACTACTGCTGCTTCTGCTGCTGTAACACTTGAATCAATGTTCATGCAGAGAAGAATAGAACATGTAAAATGGACAGACAGAATAAATAAAAAGGCAGTTTTAGAAAGAGAAGATGAAGGAAGAACAATGCTGAAACCCATTAGGAAGAGAAAATTGAATTAGCTGGAAAATGGATAAAAAATCAGTGTATGAGATGCACTGGAAGGAATGTTGAATGGCAAAACATCTGGAATAAAGTAAGTAATAAATAACATAAAACATAAAATGATAGCATTAAGGCAATGTTTCTGATAAACTAAAAGTGGTCTTTTTTTATCCAAAAACTTTTATTAATACGATTAACACAAAACAAAAGGAACAGCGGGAGAGATAGAGAAAAGGGCATAACTAAAAAATGAAAAGTCGTATGAATATAGTGACGCAGGGCTATGGCCCAAGGTCATCGGGAGGTCTCCGCCGGCAAGTCGAAGGTAACAGAGATAAGCAACGCGTCCCGCGCGTCCGGCGTAAACATCGGAAGCGCTATCGGTAGATAACCAGAATTTTCTGGAAGTTTCTTCCCCCCTCCTTCAGAACGTGTTTCGAGATATTTTTAGAGTGTTCTGTGGAAACTTCCACTGGCTATATAAGCTCTCACGAATGCGGATCAATTAGTTAGCTAGTGCGATTTTGGTTCGACATTAAGTGCGGTTCCACAAGTGAGTTTGTAACAACAACTGCGACGTGCAGTGAGTGCGGCTGCTGCAGGGCGGATTGAAGAAGTCTTGTTTTCGACTAGCCAGCGGGTAAATAGTCCGGAAGAGTTGGCTACGTCAAGCGTATTGCATCACGCCGCTACATCAACTAGGAAGGTGAGTGAAGGGGAAACTGAACTAGTTCACATTAGTGAAGTGACAGTGTGAACTAAGTTAATTCCCAGTGAAGTTGAACTAGATAAAAACTGTGAAGTGACATTGAGAACCTTAGAGAAGTGACAGTTGAAAAACTGGACAAAGTCGCAATATGAAACTCTGTATAAGTCTAGCATCATTCATTGATACAATACAACTTTTTCATGAAGTTTCCGTCACCTCAAACTACCCTTTCACTGAGTGTAACATTTCTATACATATTAAAAGAATAAACCTTAACAGAGGTAAGTCATGAACAACGATAGCGAAGGAAAATGAGCACAAAAGCAATCATAATTAAGATGTTATATCTTGTTCTTTTATAGTTTTAACAATTTCAATAAGTAGACACAAGTCATCAATAATAAATAATATGAAATTCCTGATTTAATGGCTCGTTGTACCATTGGGCAATAGAAATGTGCTTGCCAACATACCACAAGTAAGACAGAATTTAAAGGCATCACCAAATGCAAAAACACCTTAACTTCAGCTTTAAGGGAATTTATTAAGAAACATCTTTTGAGGGAGTGGAGAAAGTTTACAAATTGAAATTAATTGTGCCAAACCTTGGCTATTGCTATTGCTGTACATATCTAAACAAATACATAGCTATCTACAAAAGGACTTAATTAAAATGTAATGATATCGGTACTAAAAGATAGCAGGCCAACAGTGAAATGCAACCAAAGTTACACCAGCACGCACAAGACGACCATAGCTTAAAGCAAGTACTACAACTATTTAATTCCTGTCATAAATGTTGGCAAACATGGAATCCTATTCATTAATTCTTTCCTGAAAATCCTTAAATAGAATTCATTCAAACTACTGCCATAGCTTGAGCTAAACCAGTAATAACTAACTTCCATATTCAACTTCACGTTTAATCAGGGTGACCAGGTGTTAAAATGATTTTGTAGGTCAAAATGATGAAAAAAGGAGGACATTTCACTATAAAGGAGGACAATTGATAACTACATGGAATATACACTAACAACTGTTTTATGCTTGAACACTACAGTTTTGGAGTTTATTACTACTTTTAATATGTAAGTAAATTAGGCCTAAATACAGGATGTTTCAAAACTAGAGGGCATAAATCTAGGTAGGCATTCCCCATATATAGACAATAAAAAGGTCCATTACAACATGTGTCCGGAAATGCTTGGTTTGAGTTATTGTCTTCAAAACAGTGATATTCACCGGAACGTTTTTCTTCCCGTAGGTAGTTGCCGTGACAGAAGATATTAACAGGACACTGACAGTTCATTCTGAGATGAAGTGTACATTGAGTGTTGTGTTTGGCGTTCGACTGAGAGACATGTACCCAAATCAAGAGCTAGAAGAAATGCACTTCATGTACGGTAAGGCGGACGGCAATGCTACGCTGGTTCGTCGTTTGTACCAAGAAAGGTACCCACAGGCAAGATGACCAGATCAGAGGATATTTGAATGTCTCCATCGCCGTCTGTGCGCTCATGGGAAGTTTACATCTCCTGGTTTGGGGAGATGACGGCCAAGTGCTACAACTCTAGATGTAGAGGAGGAGATTCTGGATGCTGTCCACATGACTCCTTCTACCAGTACGCGAAGGTTAGCGTTGCAAGTGAATGCTCCTCATACGACTGTCTGAAGACTGTTGGGGAAGCAACAGTTGAATCCTTATCGTTTGTACGTGTACAGGCCCTGTCACCAGCAGATTACCCTGCTCGATTGATGTCCTGCCAGTGGTTCGTGCAACACAAGTCCGAACTTTCCTGCCTTGGTATTGTTTATAGATGAAGCACAATTCATACGAAATAGCATTACAAATTTCCAGAATCAGCATGTATGGGCATATGAAAACCCACATGCAATTGTTTCATCTCATCACCAAGTGCGGTTTACTCTCGACACATGGGCCAGTATCATTGGTGATTGGTTAGTTGGACCCATGTACTTGTAAACAGACTTACGGGGCAGGGGTACACATACTTCCTGAAAAACACCATACCTCATGTGTATGAAGACACTCCACCGAGCATTCGTCAACAAGCTCACTTCTTGCATGATGGCTCGCCGGTACTTGGATCGAAGGTTTCCTGATCGATGGATAGGTAGAGGTGGTCCAATTGCTTGGCCAACACGCTCACCAGATTTGAACTCTATCAATTTCTACCTGTGGGGCCATTTAAAAGCGTTGGTGTATTCGTCTCCGGTGCCTGACACAGAATCCCTCCAGAATCGAATTGTGGCAGGTTGTCAAGAAATACGCAATACTCTTGGAATTTGGGATCGTGTTCGCATGGCCATAAGATGTCGATGTGAGGCCTGTATTTAAACAGGAGGTGGAGACTTTGAACATCTTCTGTGAAGAAAGGTACCTGCGTTAAGATATACGCTCCGGTGCATACCTGAAATTATGCCCTCCAATTTTGAAAAATTCAGTATACTAATATATTATACTATATGCATTAATTCTTATTCTAAATGAGAAAATGGACAATACTGAACTATCAACATTAAGCTGACATAATTTGATAAATAATGTTATCAATAATTGGATTAGTAACACAAGAAATATAAGAATCGCACAATTTACACTTTACTTTAGAGTCTGTCCGTCCTTTAACAAAGCCGGGTTACTTTGCTATCAATTCCTCATTCGTGACATTTTCCTTTTAACGACATGATTACAAGGCGCAACATTAATGAGCGATGGAAACTTATGCACACCTCATTAAACAGTCACTTGTCACAATAATGGAAGCTACCATACACGGAAGTTACAACTGCCAACCGGAAGCAGATAAACATAATAGTCAACGTATGTAATAGAAACGAAAGTAAACCTACAGACAGAATGACCAATGCAAAATAAAAGAATTTTACTTTCTCATGGCATGTAAACCAAATTAGATCTATTTTTAATTTCTCCACCACGTACATAGTAGATAGAGCAGGTATTGCATTCCACCCAGAAATTCGATACAGAAATTTCACCAAAAATACATGTTTTAAGGCCCCCTGAATCCAAAAAGATCCTTTTTAGAAAAAGATTCGTGTGTCTGTGTGTGAGTGCGTCCGTCTGTGAACACCACAACTTAAAAGCGAAAGTCGGATAAATACCAAACTTGGTATTTAGGTTCAGTACCTTCTAAAATTGGGATACAGAGATTTTCAAGAAAATTTCCCCTCACCAAACTGCTCTTTACATGGAACATTTTTCGAAAGTTTTATTTTCTAAAAAGTGGCTCCAACGATTTTGATTAAAATACCACATATTAATGATATTTACGTGACAAATAAAACGTATGTCTTGAATCTTCTAGCAATAGTCCTTGAAGTCCTCTTCATTCGTAAGGAATTTTGTATAACCTTTATGAGGCGTGTTTTTAAAGTAAGTACCGATAACTTTTTAAAAAATAACAGCTCATTATTTTCCAAATACTTTATTGTCATTCATTACCTTACAACTTACACTGATTCTCCACATAATCACCGTCATTATTCAGGCACTTGTTCTAACGGGAAACCAGTTTCCCTACGGCTTCGGCAAAGAATGATGCCGCCTGTGATGAAAGCCAAGTCTGCATTTCTTGTTTCACATCATCTCGTTGAATATTTTCCACCAAGGAATTTCTTCAGATGAAGAAACAGATTAAAATCGCTTGGTGCCAAATCTGGACTGTAGGTAGGATGTTCGAATTGTTCCCACGTGCGATCACATCTTGAGTTAGTTTGGCTTGTGTGACGGGCATTGTCATTCATTAATGTTTCCCCATAAACCTCACACAATTGGCGTTGAATGTTTGCTGGCGTAACATTTCTCGCATTAAAAACATTACTGATATGACCTCACAGGCGGCGGGTCGTTCGATTGTTTGAACATTTCGAAACGCTCTAATAACAGGAAAACACAAAGTGGCGATCGCTCACAACTGCGTCTGATTTCTTAATGAATGGAGGAAGTGGTCGAGCATGCTCAAAATCGCGACTGCAGCGGCAAAGTATTAAAACGGTATTTACTTTAAAAAACACACCTGGTATGACTAATAAACATTAAGCGATTGACGAAAACATATTAAACAAGAAACGTAGATCTGTTAAAATACAATTTATTTCAAATAACTTTTTTGTGGCATAAGCCATTTCCCAGATATCCGTTATTAATGATTCGAACTATTCAAATCCTGTCAACATTCAGTTGTTTCTCGCGATTGCAGGAAACAGTATGGAATTTTAAGGCCAGCATATAGCGTCCAGTTCTCAAACATTTGACTATCGCTGTCTCCTTGTGTCTATAACGAAATGTGTAATGCACCTATTTCCGCAAAAGTTTATTTGGATTAAAATGAAGTAGGTATAAAAATAAGTTTTAGTAAGACTAGTTTGTACACCCACTAATAAACGATAGAGGATAGAGAAAGCCAGGTGAATGTATCACATCGGATTTGTATTGTTTTGTTTTGAAGAGGGTTAAGCTCAGTGTGCTTAACCAGGTAGGTCATATCGGATGGTGAATGAAGAAATGGTTGAAATGATGCTCAAATGGGCCCATATTCCTAGGGCTTAGAGTTACCTGACGTTCATCTTCTCAGGATAAGCAAAAACCCAGGAAAAACCTTATCCATGTAACTCACCCTACTGAGATTTGAACTCAGGACCTCTTGAATGTGAGCAACATAGCATCTTCAAGTAGAACATCATTTTATCATGCAGCTCTCATCTGTAGTGTTTGCTGCCTTATTCCATGATGGGAGGTTTTTATGCACTTGTCATTTTATTTTCTCTATTGCTTACCTTTAGTAAGTAGAGGAAATTCGATACAGCAATTTGAGAGGAAATACATGTTTTTTAGGTTCCATGAATAAAAAAGAGCATTTTTAGAAAAAAAAAGGTGTGTGTGTGTCCATGTGTCTGTGAACAGCATGACTCAAAAACGAAAAGCCGGTTAAATAGCAAAGTTGGTATTTAAGTTCAGCATATTTCAAGGATTTGATACCAACATTTTGAAGGAACTTCCCCCCCTTTAACTAACTTTTATATAGAAAATGCCATGTTATTTTTTATTTTCTCAAAAATGAGTCTAACAATTTTTTATTATTTGCATGACAAATAAAATGTTGATATTGAATTTTTTGGCAATCCCTGTGAGGCCCTCTTCATTTGGAAGGAAGTTTGTATAATTTTGTTAAACTGCTAAACCATAAGAAATACACAAAAAAGTACTACACGAAAACTGCAGATTTCTTTAAAGCACACGATTTCTTTTAAGCAATTTTTTGTGGCATCAGCCTTTTCCGAGATATTTGTTGTTATTGGTTTGAATTGTTCAATACTTTTGTCGCTTTTTTAAAGTGCTGTCATTATTCGGTTGTTTCTTGCGATGTTTTGGAAACAGTATGAAACAGTATTGATTTGCATTCAAACTTCTGACTATAGATTCGGCTTCCTCTATCCACATTGAACCTTCAACAAAATGTATAATGAACTATTTCTGAAGTGGTTCATCTTAAATAACATGAAGTAGATAGAAAAACAAGCTTTCGTAGGTGTAGTTTGTTGAAGTCATATAAAAATAAATGATAGTGTGTAAAGAAAGTAATGCAAATCTTCCATATCATATTACTTACATTTAGATCCCCACACTGTTTGGATTGGATTGGCTACGGAGGGATCTTGGCACTGATCCACACAGGGGATATTGTACTTACGCCCCAAAAGGGGGCGTTCTCGGTAGGAAGGATGAGGCGAAAGGAGACACAGGGCGGCCGGAGCCAGGAGTGAAGGCACAGGAATGGCAGGATCCCTGAGTTTCCAGATAGAGACTCCCCGGCAGACGGGCAGGCAGACCGGAGACCCCAGCCCTCACAGAGGGGGTCCAAAGCCCCTCAACGGGTTTCGCATACCCCCGGCAGCCAGTCGAAAGCCAAGGGACGGAGAGAGTTACAAAGAGAATCCTTTTTCCCGCCACACGCACCGAAACACCATCATCGACACTTCCAACCCGAAAGAGACCAACGGATGAAAGATAAAATGAAATGAGAATGGAGATGAAATGGAGGGACAGAAAATTCTGGAGATGTGAGAATCCTTCCCAGCATTCGCCTGGCAACCCGGAAAAACAAAACCCGAAAAAACCCATGTTTCAGGAAGGTCGGCCACGGGAATCAAAGCCGCGACCTCCCGAATGCGGGCAACAGAAGAAACCGCCTGAGCCATCCCGCTTCGTTACCCACTACTCTTTTCTTTACATATTTTGTCAATAATACATACTGTTTTGACTACGTACTAGCTGCATAATGGTACTGAGAGATATCTTTATACCCAGTTTTTGAAACGCAATATGAGTAGTTTTATATATATATATATATATATATATATATATATAAACGAGAGTTCTCAAAAACTGAATTATGCGCTTGGTATCATATAATTTGTGTAAATAGAATAAGGCATATCAGCTGAAAATACATTTAACTAGAGACTTATGCATGTTTAACTTCAAATTTGTATAATTTCAGATTAAAGTTTCTGAAAAACAGGGTCGGTGGTACTGATTTTATTGCACCAGCTGGTCCCAAAAAGCACTCAGGAGCTGGTGACTATTTTGGAACTTTTGGTGGTATTGTACCAGGTATGTTTATTCTTTATCTATAAATTCTGCTTTAGCTTTGACCATACTGTTTCAGAAATCTTAAGAAGCTAAGCAATCAAATACTGGATGTATACGGTTAAAATTTTATCATAACCTAACTAAATTTATCCAAATATGTCACATACCAAAAATTGCTAAAATAAACTAAAAATAAGCTTGTAGATGTTTACATCAGATATGTAGCTTGTTGCACTTCACGTATACACGTGATATCTCACCTTGGTGATAATTTCCAGGTTGAAATTCTTAGAAGTTTTCTGCCTCGACTGCCAGTGGTGAGCTGTGAATAAATTCCTATTCCTAGCTTTCTGTATCTCAGAATATTATGAGTGAAGGCAATTAGTTGGATTCTTTTAACGATTTTTATATATCATAACACAACAAATTATCGAAGCGGCTAGTAACTTTCTGCTTTGAATAATAATGAAGTAATCTATAAGCTGTATTATACATTTTCCTGCTAATTTGAATGTTGCAGTGGACCTAGCTATCTATGTCACATGCTACCTCCCCACCCATACGCACACGCGTCACAACACCTGTAACCACTCACATGGGAGAATATGAAAGTGTTACAATCTGTGGCGAACCTTCCTTTTATACCTTTCCATTATAACGCTAACTATCGTGCCTTTTTACCTAATCTTTATTTCAATTGGTTATTTACTTGGCGTACTATGGGAAACAAATCGTTCAGTTTTAGAAGTCAAGCTTCTGTCTACCTCCTTTGGTAAAACTCATTATCTCTGTTTCACTCACAATTCCTGTCTCTCTTTCTAATTGCTGACTTCTTATCCAACTCCCTTGGCTTTCCAGGAATTGTCCTCCTATCTTCGTCCTTGTGTTTCCTCGGATCTGTCTCTCAGCTTGACGTAATTCTGGCTAATCCTGTGCTCGTTAGCGCGTGTATATTAGTGGACTTTTAAGTCTGCTGCTAGCTTACTTCCTAGCTAATTACAATGTTTCTTACATCCGTCTACATTTTATGCTACAAGTTATCTTAGTTTTTTATATTATTACATCTTCCTACCTTATTGATTTATGACCTCCGTTATTGACATTGCTTGCTCTGTGGGGTGCATGCTCCCCTACAAGTTAAGGGGGGACTTGGGGGTTGGAATCTCTACCCCCTTACTAAAAATATGTAAAAATTAATAATAGCGAAACTAGCTTCGTTAAAATAATAGCATTTTTCTAGGTTGGCGAGAACGAGATACTTCCTAATCATATCACGGAATATTTACACTGCATGTCTTAGATAAGATCGCCAAAGGTGCCAGCAACAGAAACTTTACTTTACAAGGTACAACCATGTTAAGATGTCGGGGGCATGCTTTCATTCCGATGCTAAATTTGAGTGATTTCAAAATGAATGCAATATCTTCTTTTAGAACATAACAGAAACCTGTTTTTGTAGTGAAATAAAATGGCCTGTAGTGGTAATATACAATACTTCACAGTGGTCATTAATTCTCAAGACATAACAAATTTGCTGCTTAAATGTGCAAAAAATCCTATCCTAATTTTAATACCAATTGCTGCACCTTAATCTGCGAATATAAAATCGATGCATTTAAATATATCAACTCTGGATTTTATACATATTGCTAATATATTGTTAATCATTTGAATTGATACATATTGTTTAAAAATTGATCCCTATACATAGCCCTCCCCTTAACATTTTTCTGGCTACGCCATTGGTTTAATTCATACAAAGTAATATATGTAGTAGGTTAAGTCAATTACTTTAGAATTACTGAACCTGAACAACGAAATATAATTTGTTTTATTCATTTCAGCTTTGCTTTATTAATGGGTGATCTTTTATGTCTGCAAATGTTAATTCCAACTGAAGACGCCAGATGCAAAGAAAGCAACATAGTTGTGAGAAAAGCTGATTTTTTAGTTCCTTCATCATTAACTTTATACAGATTTGTGATTGTTTTTCCAGTGATGGGAATGATTGCCAGGAAGGTTTATGAGGGTGTTGGTTTTGTATGTCTATCATTTCTCCCAAAAGAATTATAAAGAACTTGGACTTCTGTCATTTTGCAACCCCCTGCATTTAGTAGGAAACCTTCTTGTAATCATCTTATCTCGTCGTTACGCACCCCATCGACAAAGGAGTAGGTAGCTTCCTGGGACACATAACTAGGCGGGAGCTTCAATTCACCAACTGTTCAATTGCCAGGGCGAACTCCTGCAGTATCTTTCCTGCTGTTATAGCCTTGACTTGAGCTGACTACGACAGGCCGCGGTTAAAGCGATGGCTCCCGAACCGGTTTTCAGGGCCTCTCAGATGTCTCCGGACACCGTCGACGTCGGAATTGCATTCAGAACTTCTGCTGCCCCTCCCCGGAGGTTGGCCATGAGCTGTGCGGCTTCCTCCTCTGCTGATCGTCGGTTGTGAGTGGCGACTGCGGCGAATTGTCGGCGAAGACTTCGAAAGTTGAATTTCCGTCGTATTTAGGTGGCTTGACGCGCGCAGATGTGTCGCGTCCTGACGTCTCTATCTTTGGGTCCTTAAGTCTTTCGCTAAGCATTTCTTCCATCATGGCGTTCAGTTCCTTGGCACTGCTGTTGACTCTTCCTTTCAGGACGCTAACGCTTTGGCCTAGGTCTTTCACCTTTCCATCGAGCCCTTCCATGTCTTTCTTCACGCCGGCCAGTCGTTCGTCAATTTTGGCCAATAGTTCCATCTTCATTGGACTCCCCGTAAGGGAGGGGGGTTCCGATCGCTTCAGCTGCTGTGGTTCGGGCGCTGCGGACCCTGAGCATTCGTGGTACTTCTGATGAACATCTGAGCCGAACATTGAGCCCTTCCCGGAAGAAAGTTGTTCGCATTGGGTTGGATCGGCGGGGCAGTGTATTCCGAACTATGGGAGATTGGATACACCTGGCTGGCAAGCCCCAGGCAGGGAAGTGAGACGGCTCAATATCCTCCGTTACCAACCTGGACAGCTGGTAGATAGTGGCTAGACACTTTCGCCACCGCTCAGGTTGTTCGGTAGTCTTTTCCATAGTGGGCTGACTCGCGTAAATGACGCATACACTTCCGTCCCCGCTATGCAGGGGGATCGGCAATATAGGATAGACACCGTCCTAATGAAAATTTCCACGGAATGATTCCCTAAATTAAATTGAGTTTTATTTATGAACGCTCTTTAACTACTATGGTCCTTAGCGTACCATTCTATATTGGGCGTGAAAGACAGGGAATTTTGCTCAGAGGCCTCTTTATCAGGCTTGAGATTCTTTTACGTGTCGTAAATCTACGACACGGGACCACCGGATTTACTTCCCTTCCGAAGGAAGCCACCCTAAGGATTTTTACGCCCGAAAAAAGTCATCGCCCTCCGCCGGGTTTGAACCTTGGGAACTAGAGGCTAGCACGGTACCACTAGTCCACGGAGGACGACGAATGATTTCCTGGCGCCCTAGTGCGAGAGCTGAGTAATCAGCCTATAGCTCGTTGATCCACCGTGGACATTTCTGTCTGCATCTTCTTCATCGTGGAATTCAATGTCGTTATTTCACTTTCTATTTCGTCCATTCCAGAAATTACATCTTTGATATCATTCTCCATCTTCTCCATCCCGGAGTCCATTTTTATCTCTATACTGGATCACATTTTCATCTCCATTTTCTCCATCCTGGATTGCATTTCTATCTCCATCTTCTCCATTCCGGGTTCCATTTTCGCCTCCAGCTTCTCCATTTCGGATTTGATGGTCTGCACTTCATTTAATAATTGTTGAGGTACTTGCTCTATTGCGGCGTTTATATCCCACTCCTAACACCAGTTGCTGCTAAACACACTTTATTTATCACTTAGTTGCTCGAAGTAGCACAAACGTTGCACTTGAAACACTGTTGACACACCCTCAGAACAGAACACAACTTATTGGTCGAATCGAATCACAACTGAACTGTTGAGTCACCAACTCAAACTGCACTCGGCACTGACCGCTTTCGCTGTGGACTTTTCACTTCGTAACTTCTTAACTTACTGAAATTAAATTGAGTTTTATTTATGGACGCTCTTTAACTACTATGGTCCTTAGCGTCCCATTCTATATTGGGCGTGAAAGACCGGGGATTTTGCTCAGAGACCTCTTTATCAGGCTTGGGGTTCGTTTACATAACGTAAATTTACGACACGGGACCACCGGCTTTACTTCCCCTCCGAAGGAAGCCATGCTAAGGATTTTTACGCCTGAAAAGATCCACCGCCCTCCGACGGGTTTGAACACGCGACCTCAGGAACTAGAGGCTAGCATGGTAACCAGTACACCACGGAGGGCGACATTAACTAACTGAACTCTGGTAATATCAGTCCCTTATATAGATGTCGCATATAAAGCTGAATGTTCTAGAAAGGGAGGCTACTAGTTCATACCAAAAGAAATGTTCTGGAACAGGGAAGCGGCACATATAGGGCTATTGTTTCGACGGGAGGGAGAAGGCAGCAACCAGGTGCCGAGCGAGGAGGCTCTTACCAGCGGGCCGCAAGTAGCACGCGGACACAATACACACACACACACACACACACACACACACACACACACAAGGATAATCTATAAGTAATGACCGTTGGCTTTATATTTAGAAAAGTGACTTCATTTCTCCACATAATCACCTCTATTATTTAAGCATTTGTCATAATATATCCATGCTCTTTAGAAATCCCGTGTTGCAATCGGCTCCCGGCAGTCCATTAAGTCAATGTGTTCAGATAATTCCACCTAGCAAAGAACGAGAAATGCTTTGGAAAGAACTCTAATTTATCTAGGGTTACACGTCTGTCTTGCACAACTTTATTATTGTCTTGATTCTTCAAATCATCTGTGATAAGTGATAGAGGTCCGGGTTGAGTTGCGTCATGCACATTTGTTCATTCAATGTTAAACATTTCACACCACGTTCTCACATTTACTTTGTTCATTCGTGTGTGAACGTATACTTCCTTAAGCTGGCATTAATTTCTCCAGGTTTCAGATTCGAAACGCTCCAATACTTCACACCTGATAGTCGGCTGCACTTTGTATCATTTTGAAGTATCATGGAACGCACAGTAACTTATTTCAACTGAAAGTTACACAACAGTGAGAAAGATGTTGAGAAAACTATTCGATCTTGGAGAAGAGAACAAAAGATCTTAGTTTAAATAAAGGAGTGGTATAGGGTTTGATCTCACCGACAATTAGCCTGTAATCTGCTGCAATTGAATGTGTGAATTTTCAAAGCAAGATGAGAAAGACAGAGGTGTGCTAAATCCTTCAAGTCTGGCCTTGCCTACCTTGTCTGTAGTGTATATACTGCAAGAACACTGCCTCAAAAGCAGGAACAAATTTTTCCTAATCATGCTGACGGTGACTTATTTATTACAAAACTAAAATAGTATTTTCAAATGCATTGCATTTCTAGATCTAACCTGTGATATAAATTCTTTGTGTAATGTATTCCAGATAAATAAAAACATAAGAATAATGGATTCAATTGTAATGACACTGTACTATCAGGTGCAGACGATAAAAGAGTTTTGCTGATATGTGTTTAATTGTCATTGCAGAATTCAGTCCCATTAAAAAGAAAGCAGTACGTGAGAAAGAGCTAATAGGCTTTCTTACTAATCCAGGAAAGAAAGGAGGACCTACTTATCCAGACATATGCTTTGCAAAATTTCCAAAACATATGTAAGTCCAAACCATTTTAATTTATATCTTGTTTTATTGCACATGTTCTGTGTTAAATGTTTCTCTAGCATCAACACATAAATTTAAAATTGTTTAGTAAAAGTGATGTTACCACGTTGAAACATCTTTTGCTCATATTTAATGTAATTCAATTTAATGTAATGAGAAACTCTAGTGGAATTAAATCCCTATTGCTGGATGTGAGGCTGCTTGAATGCCTTCCAAAGTCATTTATAAAGGTTCTCAAATTCCTTGCATGATCATTTCTTGTGGCAATGAAATTGTTGTCATAATCTGAAGTAGTATTTTCCTTCCCACTTTGGAGATTCAGGTGTGTCAATCTGTTATCAATAAAAACCAACAATGTTTAAAATGTTATCTATGGGCACCAAGTTGCATATTCCAATAAAAGTTAGATATGATTATGGTATTAAAATCTTTTTGGAAGCATTTAAAGCAGTGCAGCATGGGTTTCCTATTTAATCGAGACTAACTATCTGGTGGTACTATCTTACCCCCCTTCATAATGGTTGCACAGCGATTTGCAATTTTAGCTTCATGAATTAGTCTGCTTGCAGGCCTATAAACTTCGGTGAAATAGATTTTCAGGTGAGGATGTTGTAGCATGCTATTTAGGTACAAATGGAAGTACTCATATGCATTCGTGTTGGTGTAATAAATTGTTATTACAGTAAACCATAGGGAATTATAGGTACAGAGACTGGCCCACCTCATGGTGAAGGGATGCCTGCCTAATGTACAGTACATTTCGCATCTAAGATGTTCACAGCAGTATAGCGGAAACAATGCTAACACGTGATTTACTCCACGTGGAGAAGATATTCTGATGAATTTGATTGGCTCAAATTAGATATGAACGCAATCCTATCCGATGGAATCGGGATAGCAGCGAACTCTGTTCTAGCCCATGAAGGATGTCACATTGGCTGAAACAGAGTTCGTTGCTGCTCCCACTCCATCCAGTAGAAATCCATTCATATCCAACTTTAGCCAATCAAAGCCACCATAATATCTTCTCCACGTGGTAGCAGTTGATTCCGCTTTACTGCTGTGAACACCTTAGGTTCCATATCAGGTAATTATAAAATGCACTATACTAGGAGGTCCAATTTTGAATCCTTGTTAGGGTGAATTTTCTGGAGCTTTCCCTTATCCTGGCACATTGCATTTGGCTTAAGGAAGTTTAATAAACCAGAAATAAACAAATAAATAAAAAATTAAAAAATTCCTAATATTTTGTCATGGGTTCTATGAAAAATAATAACAATATAGACCACAAGGAAAGCACTGCACAAAATAACAGAAGGGGAGTTTAAAGCGATTGGTTTAAACAGCAAAAAAAGATTGCAATGGATTCTTCTTCTTATTATTATTCTCTTTTCTCTTCTGATTTAATGATGCTCTGAGAAAACCAGAATCTCCTTAACGTCTGATACCACGATGTTTTATTATTCACCACGTTAATGTAATCTCCGTCTATTTAATTGTCCTGTATTCATCAATTTTGTTACACGTAAATCGCTTGTTATCTTTAATATCATTTAAACAATATTTTATTCTTTCTTAATATACTTTACTATTTCTTTTACTTCTTATATAAGTAAGTTTTATTTTTCTTATCAACAATTTCCATATTTTCTCTGAAAGATGTCTCGTTTTTCATTAGTTTCAAATGTGCCTAATTACTTTATATAAAATATTTTTACTTTGTAAAACTTCACTTAATCCTTCGATAATTATATCATCTTTAAGTATTGTCACTTTATTTTAATTTCTAATAGCACTTACTAAAATGAAATTATTACATATTTTTCGATACTGAAATATCTGTCTGTTTTTTGGATGCAAGCAGTCCTATATTTTTGTGCAGAATAATTTCTTTTGCCGAGCTTTAACATACCATCCTTGGGTTTGATTTTTTAAACTTTGATTCATTCCTCTTCCTTTTGAAATCCTCCATTGTATTAATTTCGATATACAGATAAATCTATTCCTTCCTTTTTTCTTTCCTAACTACATCTTTAACAACTCTTCAATACAATGGGTTAACCTGTTGTAGTTTCTAAGGACTGACATCTTGACGGTGCTTTCTTAGCAGTTTCATGAAGTATTTTGTTCTGCACTATTTCAAAATTACATATTCTGTACAAGATGTGTAATGAAGATGTAGACAGACGGAAGTTTCATAGCAGGTAGTATAAATATCTGATTTATCCTTTCAGAGTTGGATTTAGAAGGCTCTGATTAGGTTAGGTATCCTAAATGAAAGCTCAAGTAAGTGAAACACACGAATGGGGCATAGAAGAATTACACAAGTCAATCACAACATTAGGAACCCCGCATGTCTACTTTTTGGGCAAAATCACTTTTTGATAGAAGTTGGTTACTTACACCTAGACCTATCTATACAGAGAGTAAACCCACATGTCCTTTAATGTCTTAGCTGTTGGCAGTACTGTTTGTGATGTCACTACTGAAAGCTATTCATTGTTGTAAAACTGGAATTACAGGCTGTATTATTATTCCGCGAAATTTTGAGCAGAGTGAAAGAAAGCACTAGTTTTGAACATGCTGCACAGAATGAAAAACGCACTAGTTTTAAACATGTTCTGATTTATGGAAAAACACATTATTGTGAGAAGTTTTATAACAAACGAGAGAAGAAGAAGAATAGAAAGTACATAGAATATTAAAAAGCAATAAGCCCATAGACACATAGAATATACAGATATTTGATTACAATAAATAAATAACACTCCCCCTTAATAAAAAATCCTTGCAAATTAAGCAAAATAATACAAAAAACTTCTGCTTCAGTTTAAACTACTTTCAAGCCAAGGTTTTTCACAAATTCTGAATATTTTAGGGCTTGGAAGCGTTTTGGCCAATACATCAGCTATCATATTTTCGGTTGGCATGTACTTAATTACTATGATACCTTTTTGAACAGCTTTTCTGACAAAATTATACCTAACATCAATATGCTTAGTACCATTATGTGCCTTGTCATTAGAAATAAACTTTTGAGCACTTTGATTGTCGTTATACACTACAGTTGGATGAGATTCACTTAAGCCAACAATTTAATTTAACATATTTCTCACAAAATACACTTCTTTCACAATATCACTTATAGCCAAATATTCTGCCCCCATACTGGAAAGACAACTGTACGCTATTTTCGCGATTCCCATGAAACTGCACAGCCTACAATTCTCATGACGAACAGTTAATGATTTACGATCTGTCACGTTACTTCCCCAGTCTGCATCCAGAAAACCTCCAATTCAAAGCATTTCGAAGACTTTGTAAAGGTAAGAGGATAGTCAACCGTAACCACTAAATAGTGAAGTGCCTGTTTTGCTGCTAATCAATGTTTCTCGATATGACAGGTGTTAAAGGCTTAGATAATTGGTTGCACAGGTTATATAAGGTCTGTTACAGAAAGACAGATACAAAAGCCTTCCATCAACTCTTGATAAAGATATTTAGATATTTCTTGATCTTTAACTGTCTCAAGTTTTCGGTTTATTTCCATAGGAGTTTTTACTGGTTTAACTTTGGATATAACAAAGCGTTCCAGCAGTCTCTTGACATATAGACTCTGTGGTGACAATGTCATAACACTATCTTCTCTGTTTCTTGTGACTTTCATACCAAGACAGGTACTGGTCCAAGACATTTTGCTTCAAAGGTTTCTTCTATAGCTTTCATTAGTTTTTGCTTTTCTTCTTTATCGTTAGTGAAACAAAGAAACATCATCAACGTACAGAGCAATTATAGTTACACTGCTTTTGCTGTTTTTAGTGTAGACACATGGTTCATATTTTGACTCTTTGTAACCAGTACTTGCCAGCACTTTATCTAAGTTCTATTCCATGATCTGCTGGTTTTGAAAAAGTTCAAAATACCAAGAAATATTTATTTTATTCTCTGTAAAGTAATTAATCGTTTAAAATTGTAAAGATTTGTGAAGCTATGTATATATATATATATATATATATATATATATATATTCACTTAACACCGCTTCCAACCACGATTCACGTAATGCACACAGGCTGGTTTCATTATCTCATGCCAAGCTAACTGAACACAACGATAAAAATGTTTTTCAACATAATTATTATTTTAATTAATATAATAATTATTTTAATAATATTCTCTTTTTCTTCCTTAACAACCCGTGAAGAGGAAAACCTATTTTAAGTTTTACTATAAATACACATGTGCATGTTGTGTATTTATTGAACTAAGGAAGGGTTTAACATGTTTATTGTTTTCTAGGGATGAGAGGTTTGGTGGCGACCCAGCTAAACTTAAGAAACTAAGGGACTGGGGTAAGCCTTTGGCTGGCCCATTTATAGGCCTGTCCTATCCTAGATATTTCGATACTTATCCAAATCGTGCAATCAGTCAAGGACCTCATTATGTCAAACCAAAAGTCACACCAGTTAAACCGGTTGGAACTGGCATCTGGATTCCAACTAGTCCTGCCAAGAAGGTAGATAGATATTTATTTCAATTACTAATATGGTTGCATGTTAGTTTATTAGTTAAAATATAAATCAATATGCTTACAATAAATTAACACAATAATCAGCCTATTTATTCAGTTTAATAATTGCTATACTTAGGGCAGCGTACACCATGTTGGAGTTAAGTGCTTTGGAAGTACCGTTTACTAAAGAAGTCCGTACCACGGGAATAGATTACTACAGGATCAATTTACTCCGAAAGTAACTTGGAGAGCTCAATTACAATTTACTATTTTAGTTACTACGGAAGTAAGAGCTCATTACTCCCGGAGGTATTGTTTTGCTTGCGCGATTTACTTGACGCGATCATGGATAAGGTTATGTGCGATAGAAAAGGGGGAAACGCCAGCGAAAGAGACAGATGTTTGTTGGTAGAGATGAAAATTCATTTAAACAACACGAGTGTAAAAAATGTGTTATAAAGATGCTGGAAAGTCGTGACGGACGAGTTTAATGCTTGGATCGACGCAAAACTACTGAAGAGCGGCTTAAAATTCTGGAAACAATGTTTCTAATCTTCATTTTGCATCGCAGATCACTTGGGTGTAACTGGAGAGATACCCTTTCTGATTTCGGAAAAGTTCATCATATTCACGAATGGGCACAAAATAGTAACATGCATGCAGTGAATTCCACCCACAATGTGTGGGAAATCTACAGAAGTGAAGAAGAATTGCCTTTTATTTTCTGAACACCCATATATATAAATAAATATATATATATATATATATATATATTTATATTTATATGTGTAGGTACCTTGCTCTTAACCTTAAAAGCGCTCTAACAACGGGATGAAATATACGGCCAGCAGACGCGTGGTGAGCGTTTATTTATAAGATCGCCTGTAATGCCGGATTACAATTAACTTTACTTAAAGTGACATGAAGCTAAGAAATGCTGGTGAATTAAAGGTATAATTGGCAAGCACTTAATGCAATGGGAATGACTCTTGATTGATAGTTCTTCTATTACTTCGAGCTAGTGCTTCACGCCGATTGGTTCTAACTACCAAGTGACATCAAACTTGACGTAAAGGGAAGGAAACGTTTGAGATTGCCAAACATTTAAGTTTCGTCTGTATTATCTCCATTTAATGCAGTGTTAGACTGTGACGTTACGCTAAATTCATCGTAATGTCGGTTTAAGTAACTGAAATGTTCCGGTACGAAACACCCGTTCTCGTTTCCGTTTTGGTTACTGTTGTCGGGTTATTGTGAACCGATCTTAAAGCTGTCGCCTCGGTGATGTAGTGGTTTTCCATGCTAACCTCTAGTTCCCGAGGTTGCGGGTTCAAACCCTGCAGAGGGCGATGGACTTTTTCGGGCGTAAAAATCCTTAGCATGGCTTCCTTCGGAACGGAAGTAAAGCCGGTGGTCCCGCGTCGTAGATTTAGGCCACGTAAAAGAACCTGATAAAGAGACCTCTGAGTAAAATTACCGGTCTTTCACACCCAGTACAGAATGGGACGCTAAGGATCACAGCAGTTAAAGAGCATCCATAAATGAAACTCCATTTGAATTTCGAGATGTCATCTATCTCTGGTGCTTTCCTTAAAACTTCCCGGATTTCGGCCTCTTCTTCCTGAAATTTAGGTAAGTACCATAATGCTTTTACCAGATTTGTCTGTCCTGCAGTCTCAATATGCATAACTTTCACTTCATGTAAAGGCCTATCTTTGTTCTCCGGCATGGACTTTGCTCTTGGTAATCTGGACAGAACATCACTAAATGTGTTTGTGACACCTGGAATATGTTTGATCTCTACATCAAAAGTCAACATTTCATGGATGTAACGGGAGATTTTGCTGCTGATTGGTTTACATTGTTTAACGAATTCTAGACTCACGTGATCAGTGTTAATGATTACTATCCTGTTATATATAAACTGTCTAAATTTGACTAATGCAGAATATACCCCCAATCTCAAGTTGCGAGATGCAGGCATTGCTTTTTGCATGTGTTAAGGCCCTGGATGCTGTGATTTAAACGTGCATGCAGTCCTCTTCATCTATCTGACATAAAACATCTACGTAACCTCCCACGCAAGTATCACGATATATATATGGAAAAATAAGTCGTCTCTAGGCCTTTCTATCAGCACCGTTGTGCGAAAAGTTCGAGGACTTTGTAAAATGCCAGCCTCCGTTCATTTCGCCACACCCTTCTTTAGCAATCTTCTAAGTGGTGCGATTTCCTTGGCGAAGTTAACAAAACATTTCCTTTCATACCTGCATATGTCGAACCATTTTCTGAGTTGTTTTAAGCTTTTAGGCTCCGGAATGTTTCTCATCGTTTCTGTTCATGTCCGGGTTAGGTCAGATCCCCTCTTTTGAAATTACATAAGCCCAAAACTGGGCCTCTTTTAAAACGAAATTACACTTTCCCAGATTAAGTGTCATGCTATGCTGTTTGAACACGCCTAAAATATAATGTATATGTCATAGGTGCGAGTCCATGTCATTTCCTACAACCATGAAGTCATCCACATATTGGAGGACAAACTCTGATGTTGTGTCTGAATATAGCGCGAATTGCTTCGTGATAGCGCACTCGTGCTTGTACATAGCCCAAAGGGTACCCTTTTGATTCGAAAAATAATCCATTTGTGTTAAAGACCAGTATACTGTTTCGCTTCTTCCGCTAAAGGAATTTGCCAGAAAGATTGAACAAGATCAAAACTAGATAAGGAACTGCCTTGATTTACTCCAGTCAGCAGTTGATAAACATCTTCCGTCCTGAGATGATCGGGCAGTGTGAAAGAATTTAATTTGCGTGCGTCTAATGTCAGTTTAATTGACCTGATCTTTTCACCCACACTACAGGGTTAATATACGGGAGTTTGACACCTCTATTATGTCATCGTCTAACATCTGTCGAATAACTTGTTCCGCTTGTTCCCTCATGACGAAAGGTAAATTCCTACATTTGTACGAGTATGGTACCGTAGGTTTGACTTTGAATTTGTTACATATGTATTACATTTCCCAGGCATGATGAAAAAACTGCTCTATTTTCCCATAGGGTATCGTGCAACCGGATACTATCTTCCCTCTCTAAATAGCACGCAGTATCTACTTTGTGTCTTATTAGCGCGTTGATCTCTGTTAGTTTCTCTGACCGGTCGGGCTACCTGTGTCTGTTCCAGACTGTCTGCTACCGCGCTAATTTCCTCTAATGTGTGCAGTTGCACGCCACCCGTGTCTGCAAATTCATAAGTATTTATGTATGTTTCGGTTTCGTCATTTTCTGTAAAATCCTCCATCGGTTCTTGTGTGTTCCCTCTACAGCATTTATTAGCCGCAATTTCTGCTTCTTTTAGTTCTTTAATAACCTCCACCCAAAACGATTCTTCCAAAATTTGTGTTTCTTCCTCTGTCGGCTCATTCTCTACTGCATTATTATTTTCTACAAAAAGCCATGGACACGTCATCTCTTGCTAAGCTCAAACACTTCTTCTCAAAGTAAACAATAGCTTCAAATTTGTGATCCCTTGCTAAGCTCAAATATTTCTTATCAAAGTCAACAATAGCTTCAAATTTATGTAAGAAGACTGAGCCAATATTAACGTGCCGTTGTAATCTCGGTATAACAAGAAAAATTATGTTAAATGTTTGGTTGTTCACACAGATAGCTAAAATTGGTGGTTGAGTAACTTTTTCTTTGGTTTTAGTTATAGCCACCGTGCAGCAAACATCGGCAGAGACATAATTTTAATTCTCCTTCCCTGCAACATTATATTAAATTCTTTAAAACAAGCTGATACATTAGCTCCCGTGTCAATTAAAATTCCTGTACTAACATTCATAATTTCGGCATTTATTCGCGGTGAGTCATGCATATCTACATGCTTGTTTTCTGACTGCTGCTGTACTATGTTTGCATAGCTATCTGCTGGCACATGCGTATTTATTAAAGAAATGGGCCCTGGTTGAGAAAATCGTGATACATTATTTCCCTCTAAGATGGTTACCTGCTCGCGTAGTCATCTATGCTTGGGTTCCCAACGGTTGGGTTCTTGCGTTCTTTGGTTTATTATGCCTTGGGTTCGAACCCATCTTCCGTTGTGGCTAGTTACAATTGTTTGTGAATACACTGGACTACTCCTACTAAATTCCCTTATCTGTTCTTATCCTGTCTGTGTGCAGTTTCTTGTGCCCATGCATAATTTCCACCGAATTCCCTAATATATTCAAATCTGTTATGTCGTGGGTTTGAGGCCTGGATGTGATTCATATTAAAGTTTCTCTGATTTTTTCTGTGATGGTTTTCCCTGGGGTAATTTCATAGCCTGTCAGAGCAGGGTGTTTGCTGTATATACCTGTCCCTTGGATTTTCTGGGAATTGTCTAGACTGGTTATTCCTCTGCTTCTGTACCCCGTCCCCAAAAGTGACCTATTTCCGGATGAAATGTTTCTCTCCTATCTTTTATTGTCCTGTGTCGGTCTCTGATTAAAGACAGTAATTAGGTCAATCATTTTGACACTGTTTGGCGGTTCGGCAACTATTAACCCATTTCTAAAGTGGGGTTCAAAATGGTTGGTAAGCAATGTTATCATTTTCCTGTACGAAAACGGTTCAATTTGTATGCTTCTCTGTGCCAAATTTAACACGCAGTCTATTAAGGTGCCATGTATGTTAGGGTTGTAACTGCCTTGATTTAATTCGAGTCTAATTGTATTTATTTCTTGTAGTCCCCAATATCTTAATAGGAAGGCACGCTTGAATTCTTCGTTTGTGAATGAGTTGCCCTGCGTTAATTTAAGCCAAGTTAATGCAGGACTTTTGAGACATTTCTTAACTATGATAGGTTTGATTACCTCAGGAGTTGCATTTAATTAAAAATATTGCTCTAACTCTTTGTTGAATTTTTTTGCATGATCCTTCGATTCATCAAACACTGGAGGCATAAGTTCATGCAATAAGTGCGAATTAAAACTATGTTTCCCATTCTGAGAGCAGGCGGTCAACTGCGCAATTACATGCATGCACATTTTTCACACAAGGGTTTGTTTCAAGCATTCACTTCACTGGAAAGTGAATTGTCTATCGAAATTGGCTGAGCTACCTTGTGCTATACTGTGAGTGCTATTAGCGTTCTGTTGCTCTAATTCTAAAACATTTATACTACGTTTCAATTCTACAATTTCATTTGTCATACAACACTGATAGCCTGTATAGATGTCTTTAGTGTTTCTATTTCCGGATTTGTTTCCACCTATGCTACAGTAATAACCTGTTTGACAGCCTGTAATTCTTTCTCTATTTGATTTTTAACATTCTGTTGTGCTTTCTGGCTATCATATTTTCCACGAGTCTACTGTGGCGTTTACAAATTCCGTGAGACAAGCAATTTCACCTTTGTTTAGATTGTTTAGACATTGGTCAACTCTGTTTGAATGGCATCTTTCCCTATCCTGTCTGCTGCTGACTGCTAGGCTTTCTTATATTTTCTTACTAAAGCCACTCTCCATCGTAGCACTAGTTTCTGCTAAGCTATGTTCTAATCTGCTATTTAAGCTACTCTCTAGTTTTTTTATTATTTTCTGCTAAGCTACCCTCTAGTTTGCGATTGTTTTCTGCTAAGCTATTTTAAATGTTGCTCTTTGAGCTACATTCCAATTTTTTGTTATCAGCCAAGCTATTTTCAATTTTGCTGTTTAAGCTACATTCCAGTTTTTTGTTATTGTCAGCTGAACTATTTTCAAATTTCCTACTCTGTTCAGCTATCAGTGATTACATAATGCGTATGAGCAATAGTGTACCCTGTACAGATGCTTCTTGCTGCGTACACGCGGCAGTATCTTAATTGGTATTACTGGAAAGTTCCATGTGCTGGAAATATTACTGTCTGCAATTACGAATTTGTTACTTTTGAGTAACATGCAAATCGCTGAAACATGAAATAATATTAGCCTACTTTGTGATGACTCATTGCCTGCTGCGGTGCTCCTGGTGTGCTGTTGCGGCGTGGAGGTCCTTGTTTCGTCTCCTTATTCGTACATCAACACGGTGGGCGCCATATACGACGGAACTCTTGGCTGCTCGTAGACTTCCATCCTTCCTTCCTTCCAGGTGTAGGCGTTGATGTGCTGGTGGACGTTGATGAGTTAAATTGTATCCTACAACAATTTTATGTTGGCCTATACTCTTAACTATCTCTAGGGCGTTGAAACAGGAGACGAAATGAAATTCAAGTTCACTTTAACTTTAGTTTATTAAAACTTGTATGCCGCTTGCCGTGATTTCTATATTTCAAATATTACAGAGTCATGGGAACCATCTACAAAGCTGTACTTCCCAATCTAACTCTTTATCTTCCTAAATTGCTACCAGCTTCTGCACCCGCTCCGCCATCAAAGTGGCATGAGTTTCACCCCTTGACGCAAATAACAAAATCGAATCAGCCGCGAGAACCTCTGGGCATTGTTTTTTATACATCCTGCAGATTACGCTGCTTTTGCTTAGGTTTTTTAAACAGTTAATTTCGTTGGCTCTTCCCTTAGCATTGTGTGAGAACATTTTCCCTCACATCTCTGCTTTGACCCATTTCTCGCTATCTGTTTCTAATCTATAACTGTCTCGCTCACTCTAGCGTTTCTGCCAATCATGTTTAGCCTAGCTCGTGTGTTTTCTGCCCCCGGAGATATCTCTGAATGGTACCGCTTGATGTCCTTTACCTGACTTCATCCCCCAGCACGGCTAGCTAGTCCCCATTAAAATTTAACATGTATGTATTTACAATTTAATAATATTATTGCCATTAATATTAATATTTACATTACGGTGCCATTATTTCCGCTATACCTGCTAGGTCTGACAAAATAGGTATGACTAGCCAAGTCGTATAAACTTGGAATCTAAACGATAGCATTTGGTTTGATATTCTGCTAAATGTAGATGATCTGTGGTGATCCATTGAGTCTAGATAGTTTGAGAGGAGGTAGACCTTTTTTTTACCAGCATTTGTCTGTGTTCATGTCGTATAGGTATGTGAGAAACAGTTATTTTCGTGTAACGGCTATAACTGTTGCAGTTGCAGCGCGTTAACGGTTATAATGTAACGATTACCGCTAACGATTAAGTTATTTGTTTTCATAGCATGTAAATTTCTAAGCATTATATCCAAGACGGAAGGAAATAAGGTTGAACTGTCACTGGGCTATAGGCAGCGAGGTTACAGATAAAACACCACCCAACCCTCGTACAGTCTTTTGGTGTTTGCAGACAGACTCGGCCGTCTTTTATCTGCCTGTCAGTGACCCTTGGACTCTGTTGTTTTGCATTCTTTCGTTTGACTGTAGATAACTTGAAGGCAAGTGCTTAAGAATTCCTATGCCTGGTTATCACGCTCGCAGTTACATTGTATTAATAGTTACCAGTAACGATTATGTGTAACTACATTCAATATGAACAATATTGATACAGGCAGGCTTACTTTGTTATTTGAAGCAACATAAAAAGAAGTTTCTCTAGTTGTGTCAACATTTTGATTACCACGGTGGCTTACAATCGTAAAGTGAATTCGCACTTGCTTCTACATTCCTGCACATATACGTAGTTTGTACAGATGAACTGAGCTGTATAGAATCCTAAAAATAAACATCACGTGATGCATAAGTAGTAAAGGAAAATACATTATTATTGCCAACATCAACTTAGTGAAATTATATCGTCCTCCGTGGTCTAGCTTCTGGTTCCTGAGGTGTGGGTTCAAACCCGGAGGAGGGCGATGGATTTTTCGGGCGCAGAAATCCTTAGTATGACTTCCTTCGGAAGAGAAGTAAAGCTGGTTGTCTCGTGTCGTATATTTACGGCACGTAAAAAATCTCAAGTCTGATAAAGAGGCCTCTGAGCAAAATTTCCGATCTTTCACGCCCAATATAGAATGTGACGCTAAGGACTACAGTAGTTAAAGAGCATCCATAAATATAACTCAATTTAGTTTTTAAATGAAATTATAATAACATAATATATTATGAATTATAATTATATATTACAACTATAACTTATAGCCAGTGCAAAAGTTAAAGGCATATGAACGCTGGCCAATGCTCTCGCACAGCACTGTTTCCAAGCTTAGTAGACGTTTACCGGTGATAACTCTGTACATTAGAACACATTAAATATCCTTAATACATTACAATCTTATCTAGCTGGAGCTAACGCAAGACCCGTGTTACTTCAGTGGAACAGCAAGCAGTTTTGAGATATCCTCTTCTTCTCCGAAAGCACTTAATTCGGAGCTGACAGTTTCATCCCTTAAGTTAATGATAGTCAATTCCATAGTGCCGTCCCTGGCAATTTCTTTGTTGAAATCTTCCTCCTGAAGCTGTTCTGTATGCCTAACTCGTGAAATCTAGTCGTATTGAGTTACACCTTTTTTTAAGTTGTATACATTAAATACAATTTTTCTGCCCTGAGCATGAATTGCTTTACGTTTGTTAATCGGAAAATCACTTGTCGCAGCTTCGATGGGAATGTTCACACATTCGTATCACAAATGTGGGTGAAAAGAGAAACATAATTTTATTTATGTTAACAATATATCAAATCGAGTTCGAAACATAATTAAACATATGCCGATCACTTTAATACACACACCACTCTTCTGAAAACGAACTGACATTCCTTTTCAAACTACGTAGTTTGTATTTTTATAGTATTCTGTATGTTTACAGTTGGGATAAGCGTTGTGAGGAAGGAATGGTTGTGTTTTTCAGGCTTTTCAATGCTGAATGAATGTTGAGCGATGATAATCATGTGAAGATAAACGGTGCATAGCTCGCGTTCTAAGTACTGTAGAGACAGAATTTTTGTACAGGCATGATCAGAAAATAAAATTCTCTTTAATTATAGAATTAACATCTATCCTTTTAAAATATTTATCCGAGTGTAATTAATGAAGAACATGCTCTCAGTCCAGACGCATAAGATGCGTGTACCACATTCAACAGTGCTGGTAGGAGGGGCAAGCATATGATTCGCTAGTCTTCAGTACGGCATTCGTATGCTTTTAACTTTTGCACCTACTCTAGTAAATTATAATTATAACTTAGTAAATTATAATAACTTAAATATTCTCGTAGGACGTCAGATGAAACATGGAAATTATATTTTGAAAGGCGATGTTGCTAGAGAAGAGAAATATTAATGCCTAAGCATACGTTATTGTATAACATCACAAAATATTAAGATAATGTCAGTTAATTACATGTATTGTAGCAAAGCGAATAATTAGTATACACTTTTCTCGCCAGATGGTACATTAAATCAACAATACCACTAATCGATCTCTTGCGGAGGAGACTTGATACTGAGTAACCAGATGAGGTAACTATAGTATAACAACTTAGTAAAATCTCTCGGGCTACGGATGGCGCCAGTATTCAGGAGAGATAATTCTCCCCCACTCTACCTGTCTTTTGTCTTTAGCTATCGAATTATTCAATGAGGTGTCTTAAAGAGGAAGTGGGCTGATACGCGGGAAACAAGTGCTACGTCACTGGTGTGAACACGACAATGTTATAGTGTAGAACAATTTAATAGGACCTTGTTTACATCGTGATAACTAAAAACCTAGAATCCTTATTCCAGTTCTGTGAGAGGTATGTTAAATAGCACAGATTCGAGACGATGATGATGTGTGATTGGTCTCCCTGTTAAAAAAATTAAAGCCGCTAGTTTTCTTTGTAAAACTTCAATTGATATAATTTGTATTACGAAAATCACTCAGGGAGGAACTTTTATCCTTGAAGAGATAGATGGGGGAGTGAAGGCTATGAAATACCTTAAAAAGCGTGAATTAACCTTAGGAAAACATCGTATCATAATATCGTATGTATATGAAATGCTATCGCTAGTTATATGCTAACATTTTCCTTCACACCCGCTCCACCTTGCTCTTTGCGTAGCCTGTCACAGCAATCTACAAACTCAGCATTCTTGTTGCAATGTTCTTGTGTCTATAGTTCTGTCTATATAGTTGGATAGTTGCAACAGTAATGTGAGTAAGTGATAAACGATTTTCTGAGAAAGAAATAAAACACGGGTTATGCGAAATTATGCCGTGTGGTGCTTAAGCAGCGATTCAAAGGCAGAGCAGGAGAGGCATACGCGCCCAAGACAGTTAGAGAGGGGGATATTGCGGCGATCACCTCCTCATCCGTTGCTGTTAGGCTTACCTTGATGCTTCTCCCGTTGGTTCCAGAAGTTCTCAGTGGGTTGGTTCTCTTCAATTTATCCTCGGCTAGCTGCAGTAATTTTTCTTAAACTATATGGGAGCATGGACTTATCCTCGGTAAAGGAAAACGTAGATCTCGGGTGGTGATATAGGAAGACATAGACTTGCTTTGTTTATGAAAAGATGACACTGCCGTTTCTTTTTATTTAATTAACACTCGTAGTATACAAAACTGGTATTGCCGCTGTAAAATACTGTCCACCGCTGTTAAACTATGGCGCGGATATGACACGAAGTTTAAATATTCTTATTGTCGCTTTAAGAGTAGCAGATCTTAGGTGTGTTGCTAGAACTATCTTGATTCCCTGTTTTGGCGCGATATCTCACACATCCTGCAGCATCTCTCCCTGACCACACATGACATAAACTGTCTTGCTACAAATCCCTGATAAAACTGTCTTTATTCCCTTTTTGGCGCGATGTCTCACACATCCTGCAGCATCTCTCCCTGACTACACATTAGCAAAACTGTCTCGAATTTTCCCCAAACAGATCCATTTATAGTCTCAGGCTTCTGAGGCTGCTTCCTTTCCTATTGGTCCATTTTTAGCGCGACTCGACGCGTCTAACTATTTCGAATAAACTTTCAGGGATCTCATTGGTCCAAGTTTAATATAAATCGCGGCTTTTCCTACATTTACCGTTAGATTGTCTGTCTCACTCACTTGGTCACGGCGAATTATCAAATAATGGGACAAAGGCTCTACACCCTCGCTGTAGGAATAATGGCACGGCGACCGAAGAGAGGTAATAAAACTAGGTTTTCTGCCTTCGAAAGCACTATTCCTGTAGCTAAAACATTCCATCGTGGACAGTATTTTAACATAGCGCTTAAATTATTTACATTAAACCATTTATAACTCTACTAATATTAGTAACCTAGATAGATACATAACGTTAAATCACCCTTCTTAAAATATACAAGCAGTATGAGAAAAAGATATTTACATAGTACGATTTAACATCAATAAAAGTTAATTAATAAATTATCTAGAATTACAGTTCTGGGCTCGGCCTAGAGTTGCCGTTTCAATATATGAACAGATGAGTTACCCTTCCCAATGGTTTTTTGTAAGTTGCTGTACTATAGTTCCCGATTAGCGATACAACGCACACGCAGTAAATGATGTCACCCAGTCTCAGTAACTGTCTCCGTTACTTTAGTAACGTTAACGGGAAACTAGTTACCGTCGTGTTACAAGGGTTACCCAATAAATAATGTCCCATATTTTTTTCTCCAAAAGTATTTATTCCACAAAATTGAAATTTACATACATGAAAAATTAATGTTTTGTCCTCTCATTTTATTTTTCTACATAATCCCCTTCAAGTTCCACGGCCTTTCTCCAGCGAGACACGAGGGTATGTATTCCCTGTCGGTAAAAATCTTTACTCTGCCTGCGGAGCCAGGTTTTCACTGCGTGAATCACTTCGTCGTTGTCGTCTTCGAAATGTCTGCCACGAATGGCATTCTTCAGTGGCCCAAAGAAGTGGAAATCTGAGAGAGCCAAATCAGGATTATAGGGGTGATGGGGTAACACTGTCCAACCCTGTTTGGCGATGTGAGCAGAAGTCCTCAAACGTGTGTGATGACAAGCGTTATCGTGCTGAATGAACCTCCCCTGGGTTGCATGGAGCTGCAGTCGCCGGAAGCGCTGCTTAAGTTTGTATAATGTTTTGACTTAACTTTCTGAATTAATGGTGCTGCCTTTTAACATCACATAAATGAGCATTGGGCCCTCAAAATCCCAGAACACTGTGATCATGCCTTTTCCGGCTGAAGGAACTGTTTTGAATTTTTTATTCTGTGGAGAATCAACATGGAGCCACTCCATCGATTGTTCTTTTGTCTCAGGCTCAAAATGATGCACCCACGTTTCATCACCTGTCACAATCTGGGACAAGAAGGCCTCTCCGTCAGCTTCAAAGCGTTGCAACAAATTGGAAGCAATTTCTTTTCTTTGGGATTTGTGACCGACAGTAAGACACCGAGGCAACCATCTTGCACACACGTTTCCGTATCCGAGCGTATTGATAATCGCATCCACACTTAGGCTTCATTCACAATGAAATGTAAGCGCTAACGTAATGCAGCATAAGCGCAGACGTGAGGGAACACCATTCACAATGCAGCCGTAGGCCTAACGCAAAAAGTTTGCACGGGCTTCAAGATCCTTAAACTAACTGCAGAAATGTTCCGAGTGCACCGCAAGTTTCAAATTGAATAGTATAACCAACAATACCAAATAAGAAAGTTCACTCAATATTTTATAAATAAGTCACAAAAAAACATACGTTCAACAGCCGCCCGTAGCGTTAGTGACATCACGACTGTTTGCTCAAAACATTGAAAGTAGTTGTGTAAGTACTATGGAAGCAGGGCCATTATTCCGTATGTGGGTAGTGAGCACTTTCACTATCAATATATAACACACGCACTTGCATCATGTTAGCGTTGCCGTCATTGGCATTCTGCTGCCAAAATTGTAACATCTGGGGCCCTAAGCCGCAAGGGCCGCAGCTACGGAGCGACGACAGGGCGTAGCCGTAGGCACAGAACAACGGAGGATCTGCGCGTCTAAACTCGAATAATATACTTTAGCTACATTTTCCTTGCTTCGCGACATTCCGTTAGACATATTATTTTTTCATCACGTTCGCAATATCTTCTGACAAGATTTCCGCAAAAGCTAAGCGGTCGCCAAGAAGGACCACATGTTTTCGATAACGCAACAGCTCCTACAGAATTTATGAACCCAGGATACTCCCAATCAACTTTGCGTATTAAAAAACCCCGATTCCGTAAGTTTCTTAAAATTTCATATCTCCTTCCCGCGTACGGAACAATGTCCGGAAACTGCAGCAACTTATACATGTGATAATACAGCTGTATTAATGAATGTTCATTATCTCTTTCCGCCTGAGCCAAGAAATCTAGGCACAGATGCCGGGTTCATTCACTAAATGAAACAGGATTCAGTAAGGACACTACCATAACCTCTCGAGAGAAATGAGAGATGGTGACCCACAATTTGTGTGGCACGGCCTAATGGAAGAGAGCACGCATGTACATTAGACGGCTAAAGTCTCGCATCGCGATCATCTGATGTTGAACAGCAGACAATGCAAAGAGAAAGAAATGCAGAATTCTTCCTCTATGACACAAAGCAAGCATAAAGTGTTGAGTTTGCAAACTCTTGCGTTGTAGCGCGCTGCGTGACTCTATGTGAATACTTCCATTAAATAACATGAATGGGCCATTCCTTTACTTACCGACAGCTTCAGTGACAATTGCCGAGTCGTAATGCGTCGATCCTCTCTAATGACATCAGACCGCTGCAACATATCAGGCGTGACAGCCGGGGAGGCCTTCCCGCCCACTGCAAATCTTGGAGCTCCTCAGCACCGCCCTCTGATGCTGCTACCCTCTGTGTCCAGCGACCAACGATACTCCTATCGACTGTAGATGTTCCATAGACTTTGCACAAACGTTAATGAATATTCTCCACTGTTTCTTTCTTTGCCACGAGAAATTCAACCACAGCACATTGTTTATGACGAAAGTCACTTACAGACGTCATTTTAAAACATTCCTACTCCAATGCTATCTGTCGGAAGAAACTAAAACTTTGCATACACCGCGGTAAACTTCAAGTAACTCGCACCTAAATTTGTACATTTCTCAAAAATGTTTTTCACTGCAAAATAAATTGTGGGGAATTATTTTTTGGGTAACCCTCGTACTTTGATAACTATTAATGGGTAACTAGTTACTGTCTCCATTAATTCTTTAACCGTTATATCGTTTTCCACCCATTCCTAATGACGTGTAATACACCGGATAGAAACATTTGTTTTTCTGGGTCCGATTTTGCTTCTTTACACGCTTCAAATTCTTTTAAGTGGTTGCTTGCTCCGAGGGTACACTGTGATCAAATTTGGTTTCACGAGACGATTACTATTTTCGGAAGGAGGGAATCACTGTAGAACTTTCGGAAGAAATCATATAATTGGTCTCTAATATTAAATTAATGGTATTCCAGGAAGGCGGGTGTAAGGCTGGTACTCTAAATAAATGGCCGCAACACCTACCAGAGGCTCCTAAGGCTAAGCCCAAAAAAGCAAAAGGACAACAAATTGGAATATTTTATCCTCAGGCGAGAAACAAGACGCTGTATACACAGTCAATAACATACAAAAGAATTGATATTTCTTGTAACAGTGCAAATTGGAGAGTCTACAACCAAACATCGTTTCCAGAAGTTTTGTAATACAAGGAAAATAAAATATATAATATTTATGTACAAAAGTATTTAAAATTTGTATTAATGACTTTTAAAGACAATAAAACGCATTCATGGTCTGTTTTTGTGTAGTATTTTTACACTATTTTTACACATAATAAAATAATACTGTATTTAAATGACCAGAGTAAAATGAGGCTATTTTAATCCGACTATATACTCAATGGTTTAATAGAAACTCATATAATTTGTTCACGAAACATGTGTAAGAAGAACAAGATAAGATAAAACGCAAACAATATTCAGGCAATTAAATGGGAAGCGAGAGAAGTTCAAGTATGGAGCAGTTCAGGCGGTAGCGTATGGGGTTCGTACATGGGAGGTTCCGAGTTTTATGCCCGTTGGACCGAACATCCTGGCCTTGGGTTTTCTTCGTGATGTTCTCAGGTCGGTGCACAAATGCTGGGGTGAATTATACGCAGTGTGGACCATTTCAAAGAAATGGCGTTCTAGCGGGCCGTGTGGCATGCGTTTTCTGGGGAGAACCAAAACAAATTGAGTTTTATTTATGGAAGCTCTTTATCTGGTCCTTAGCGTCCCATCCTATATTGGGCGTGAAACACCGATAATTTTGCTCAGAGACCTCTTCATCAGGCTTGAGGTTCTTTACGTGCCGTAAATCTACGACACGGGACCACCGGCTACAAGGCCAGCACATTCCATGCCCCTAATGAAACGCTCCAAGAACTCACATCGCTATTCAAAGACATCAATACTTCTCATCCAGCGTATACGTCACACACCACTGTGAACAACGACTAACCCTGCTAACCTGGTAGATGAAAAGAAACGAAATGAGAGGAAATGAGGAGTAGGAAAATTTGTGATAATACAGTGTGGACCATTTCAAACCTGCCGGAATTTTAGTACGGATTTACTGGGGAGATGTGATCTCGCCCCCCCACGATATAAGGACTGATGTGCGTGAATGGCAGAGATTAGGCCTACCGTCCCGTACAAAAAATGCGCCAGTAGGTTGTAATAAAAAAAAAACGAAAAAACCGTAACGTTGATATTACCTTTCATCAAAACATGCGTTGAAAATTACGTCCACCTTTCTGGATGCAAAGCTTACAGCGGTCTAGAAAATTCTGTAACACCTTCAAATCTCTATCTTTTATTTTACTGAGCACTCACCTAACATTATTCTCAAGTTCTTAAAGAGTGTACGGATTGTTAACACACACTTTCTGTTTCAAATCCGCCCCATAGATAAAAGTTCCATTATTCTATACTCGACACTGTATTGCACCATTGTAAATCAAGGATTTGCCCTAAGTCGCGTGTTTTCAACATGACGTTAGAATGACATTGAAAGGCCGGTGACCGGTCGGTACGGTGAGCGTGTTGACGATTTCTTCCATCTCCCACGAGAGAGCGGTCGGTTCTACCCGGCGGAGGTAAAAGAACCTCAAGCCTGATAAAGAGGCCTCTGAGCAAAAATTACCGGTCTTTCACGCCCAATATAGAATGGGAAGCTAAGGACCACAGCAGTTCAAGAGCGTCCATAAATAAAACTCAATTTAATTTTCCGAGAGTTGTGAAGTGCGCGGTGTGATTAGATTTTTGCTGGCAAAAAGATCGTCAGCTGCGGACATCCTTCGTGAGTTATGCCTCGTGTATGGACCGGACATAATGAGTGACAAACAGGTTAGACTTTGGTGTCAAGAATTTCTAAATGGCCGCACAAATGTGCACGATGAACAGCGGAGTGGTAGGCCCAGTATTCGGACCGAAACATGATTGAGCAAGGGAAAAAAAAATTTCCGAGTGATCGGCGTTTGACGATTAGTGGTCTGGCTGATGAGTTCCCAAATGTTGCTCGAACCTCACTTTACAGGATTGTCACTGAACAGTTTGAATATCGGAAACTTTGTGCTAGGTGGGTGCCAAAACTGCTCACCGGTCGGCACAAAGAGCAACAAATGCGTAATGCACGAACCGTTTTTGGAGCGGTATAGACAAGATGGGATGGTTTGTTTTCTCACATTGTTACGGGCGACGAGACAGGATAACGTACACCAACGCAGAATCGAAACAACATTCAATACAGTGGCGTCGTTTCGGTTCACCCAAACCAAAAACATGTAAGCAATCGCCGTACACGAATAGCAAAATGATGGCTACATTGTTTTGGGTCGAAAAGGGCGTCCTTTTGATCGATTTCATGGACCGTGGGTCAACAATTGCAGCTGACGTGTACTGTGCAACGCTTACTAAACTGAGACGTGCGATCCAAAATCGACGCCGCTGGAAAATGTCGTCTGGTATCACCCTCCTACACGACAACGCACGTCCACACACCGCTGCCAAAACAAAGAGAAGATTCAGGAGTTTTTGGAAACTTTTGACCACCCGCCGTACAGTCCCGACCTAGCACCAAGCGACTATTTCCTCTTCTTGCATTTCTGGGTGGACGATTTCAAACCGACGTTGAACTCAAGACGAGTGTTACCAACTGGTTGAAGTTACAGGCGGCAGAATTCTTTGTCGAGGGATTAAAGAAGTTGGTGCAGCGTTACAGCAAGTGTATATATGTTAACGGCGATTATGTGGAAAAGTAAAGTCTATACAGGCTGAATCACCTAAAACTTGCATTGCAAATATTTCGGAAATGGAAAGTGCTATTGACGTGCAGTTTTCACAGCATTGATTGGTAGTCAGGGCTGGTACATTTAGCCTATAAACAGAGTTTAATAATACTGAGGAAGTGTATTTTTTGAGCAAACATACAAGTTTTTTAAAAGAAACAATGCCTAGTTACATCAACAGAATAAAGGCAGGGTACATTAGAATGTCAGTGGCGTTTGTTGCAAGATTCTAGTGCAAATGGTTTACGAGAAATCTTATTTTGAAACTTTTACGCACCGACACTTGTACAAATTGTGGTAGCACAAACTAAAGAAAAACAAAAGGGAATTACAATACTTCTGTGGCTTCTTACAAGTAAAGAGAACAGCCCTTCAAAGGTTGTGTTCAAAATGACCACTGGCAGTTTCAATACACGCTTCTAGTCTGCTATGGAAAGACTGCTGCACATGTTCTAGCATTTCAGCGGAAATTTCAGAGCAGGCAGCAGTAATACGTCGTTTCATATCGTCTGGTGTAGTTGGTACATCCTTTTAGACAGTGTCTTACAGCCTTCCCCACAGAAAAAAGTCTAAAGGGATCAGATCCGGTGAACGGGGCGGCCAAGGTACAGATCCTCTTCGTCCAATCCAACGATCTGGAAACAATCCGTTAGGACAAGCTGTAGTATTTCGTGCACTATGGGCTGGACAGCCATCATATTGGTACCACAGGTTCCTCGTCTGCAAAGAAACGCCTTATAGCATCTAGCAGATGGTCTGTCAGGAGGCTGCGATACTTGTGCGAGTTCATTGTTCCTTCTATGAACAAAAGCCCTATGAGCTGATGGTTCACTATCCCACACCACATGTTTAAATTCCATGGACGCTGACGTTCCACCTGACGACGCCAATGGGGATTGTCAACAGGCCAATAGTGCATGTTTCTGCGGTTTACCTGGCCATGATTAGTAAATGTTGCCTCATCACTAAACAAGATACATGACGAATCTGGAGTATCATGTCTTAATTCCCATGTACAAAAGTTAACACGATTCATTTCCATGCAGCTCTTGATGGAGAGAGATGTGATAGGGATGGAACCTATGTCGATGGAGAATGCGCAGTACACTTGCCTGACTTATGCCACTTTCGCGTGCGGTTTGCGGGAACTAATTTGCGGATCTACTGCAATGGCAGCCAAAACATTAATTTCTGCCTCTTCTCAGTCACTTGTTTGTTTCTTTTGTGTTTTCTACGTGTTACAGTACCACTTTCACGTAATTGGTTGAAGAGGTTGATAAATAATTACCGAGATGGTTGCCGTCTGTTGGGATACGTTTCCGCATACACCGTACAGGAACGAACTGCGTTCTTCCTACACTCTCCGTACACCATGAGCATGTCGGCTTTTTCTGCGTTAGTAAACCCCATCTTCCACTCACGACTTACTGCTTGAACTGTCACAAACTAACTGACCAGAAACTCGCAATGCAATCAATGAACAGAAAACCCAATGCAAACAAACATAACAACATCGTACCTAGCAACTAAGCAGCTTGAATGGGACAAACAATTATCGTGGTGGAAACTTTTCAAAATACGATTTCTCGTAAACAACTTGCACTAGAATTCTGCAACAAAGATCATTGACATTCTAATTTACCCTACATTTATTCTGTTGATGTAACTAGGCATTGTTCCATTTAAAACATTGTATTTTTGCTCAAAAATACACTTTCTCAGTATTATTAAAATGTGTTTATAGGCTAAATATACCAGCCCCTGACTACCAATCAATGGTGTGAAAACTGCACATCAATAGCAATTTCCATTTCCGAAGTATTTGCAGTGAAAGTTTTAGGTGATTCATCCCGTACGTAGACAGATATTATTGTCAATAAAAACCTTGTCTCATGAGCGATGTGTTATTATGACCAAACGGACCTTAGTTTTGGAATACACCTCGTATAACGCCTTTGTTCATAGCACCTTTCCTAAGTAATTTACAGCGACGCAACTATGCGTGCGTACCCGTATGACTGAAATTTAGAACATTACTGCCAAAATATGCTAGAGAAAAGTTTACCAAGGCTGAGACTTTGGGCGTACGCAACGTGTCTGCTGCCCACGAAACTGCTGCTGTAGCAGCTTGTTGACTGAAACTCGCCGATTTCTGTTTTTGTTTAAGGTTTGTTCCCACACGATTCAGAATCGATTCCGAATTAACTGAGTGTGCGCAGTAGCCAAGTGGCGTTCCAACACGACATAGAATCAGTTCAGAACTAATTCTGAATTTCCAGTTTGCTGTTCCAACGTATTTGGGAACTAGTTAGGAACGAGTGCAATCGGTTCGTGATTAAGAATAGGAACTGAAAATTCCAGACATGCGCAGATTGTATGGTCTACAGCGCATACTCAGTTAATTCAGAATCGATTCTAATCGCTTGGAACAAACCTGACAGAGAGTATAGAAAAAGCGACATACTCTCTGTATTTAGTAGAAAATAAATTTGAATATGTAATTTATTCCTCCATGCGTTTTTATTTATCAATACGGAATAGCAAAGGTATTTGGTAAGGAGTTGCTCGCTGTTGAGTAGTATGGCGACATACTTGAGGGAAAGAACAAACATCTAATAAAGCCAGGGAGCAAAACAGCGTTCAAAGATAACAATAATGAGTGATTTAGAAGGTGACAGTGATCGTTTTAATGATGCATCGACTTCCTAAGAAGAGGATTATTTCCATTTAAACATTATTCCATTATTTTGGGACCTTTACCCCTTTATGGCACCTTTATACCATTTTCCCCCAACCATGCCCATAATCCCCTTTTTTCTTTTAAGTTTCATTCCAATTTATTCTTTAACTTTCAATTAACGTCTCCTCAGCTTGCTGTGTACGTGCGAATAGTAAGTCTACCTCTTTCAGTAAACGCCGCGCGGGAATTGAAAGCACACCCGCAACAATGGAAAATAATTGTGTGTTCGACGAAAACCTCTTTCTCTCACTTTACTGCTATAAAGTAGCCCGCAATAATGCAATTGACAATGAGTGATTCTATCCCACCAGAATCAGTAGCCTGCTGTTCGTGAATGTGAGTTTGTTGCTGTGAGAGACGTCATTGTTTGCGTGGAGGCGAAGCCTGGGCAGGCAGAGACGACAATAACCTCAACCGCGCAGTTCCGAGAATTATTAAGACTGAGTTATAATTCACAAAACAATTATATATAAAGAAGACTGACATGTGGTTAAATTTTCAGCCCAATTGAATGGATAGTTTAGAAAATAGCAATTTCAGTTGTGCATCCCCTTAAATAAACCAGCAACTTATTGTGCCTTTTTCACCTTATTTGAGCACCTTTTCCCTTCCTTTTTTCATCTGAAATTTGGAACTAAAAATCCTAACCCTGATCATAAGCATACATTGGTACCATGTAGTTTTATATTATTTTCATTACGTTCGGAATAGAATTTGTGTGGGGTGTCATTGCCTCAGAGTATTGGACTTTTAAATTAAACATTGTGTTTAGAAGTTTCTGTAGCAGGAAACCTAATGTTAAATTGGAATTGTGTTAAATTACTTTTTTCGGGTTCTGGTTTAAATATAATATCTATATATTACAATTGTTATTCGCAATAACTCAGTATCAATGGCTCTAAGCCGATAAACGAGCGCGATTTATTTTTGCTCGAATATTAGCACCGGAATCAGTATGAAAGAAACACTTACGTGTAGTGTTAAGGGAATGCACTGCTGAAAGTACTATTTCCTACGGTTCTCAATTAATTTGTCTAAATGATCTTAATTTTGTCTTGCATAAACATTGAAAGCTGTTAACTTAATTTTGAACATTTTTTTTATTGTTTTCAAGTTATTGTGTTTCAAAAATGAATTTAATTTCCTGTTCCAAATCTTACACAGGATACAATTTTAAAAACAATCTTCCATTTAAGTGATCGAGTCATTTATCTAATCACATCGCACAAATTTGTTATTTGCTTCATTTGCATGGTTTCAGTTTACAAGAAAATAAATTGTTTAAGAAGCCCTCATTATACATTTACATTTCTGCATATTCTGTTGGTTTTAAAAATTAATCTGTCAATACCCTTTGCAACACAAAAAGTTTACATGATAGTTTTAATTGTTTGAACCTTCGCAATGTGCATGAATTGGATAAAACCTCATTGTGTAGGATATATTGAGCGACGAAAACTTCGGGGAAAACCAATTCTAAAAGCAAGTTTGAAATGTAAATAATTTTAATTACATAATTTCACTTCATTACAAAAGGAAACATATACAATATTAAATGAACAATAAATGCTTACGTCATACCCTTTAAATATCACTTGTGGAGGTGCAATCATCCTAAGTCCATTTTCTCGCGATTTTAACACGTTTCAGTTGTGCCTTAACGATACAGTAACACTCAAAGGGCATGTTATTGACAACATACATGTCTTAAAATTATGCGAAGCGTATTGTTTGTCTTTTTGCATAGTATTTATAATGAGCATAGAATAGGAGAATCAATATGTTCCATAAGCTTGTAATACATGAGTAGGAGTGCTCTAAATAAATAAAGTCCTTCGCACCTATAGCCTGTTTTCGTTAGAATGTAAAGTCGGATATATAGCAGACGGTGAGTACGGTTCAAGTAGCGTTCCAACTACACAAAATTCCGAATTAGTTCTGTGAGCGTACCGGACTGGCGCATGTGCACTAGCATGTGTTGGAATTAGTTCGGAACCCGTTCAGAACCGTATGTTGGAACAAACCTTTATTCTCGTTACTTCGAGCTAAACTTTCAGTGCCGGGAAGAGGGGATGCGAGCAGCAACAGCACTGGCTTTTCCCTCCGGGCGACGTGGCCACTAGACGAAACAACCTGTCTGGCTATCGCTCGAAGTTTTTAGATGTTTCTTTCTTTTTTGGCAATGGCGTAACCTGACCAAGTCACCGCTTCTCAATGGTTGTTATAACTGCCGTGAGGGGTGTTGTGCCAAAATGGTACAATATTCAGGTGGTTAATGGTGATTCCGGATTTGTTTCCGCTAAGAACCCATTCAAAAGGGTAGGAATGAGTACTATATATGGTGAAATGCGAAGAGGTTGATTATGTTTAATTAGTTTGCAATTATCACCACCAACAGGAACTTCTATGGGTAGGTCAGGTGATTCGTGTTTAGAATCAGCCAGTTTTAGTTTCAGCAGACATGCAAGAACAGGTACACCCTATGGAATTTTAGATTGCGCTGAGTATGTGTTGAGAGTTTAAAAAACTGTGATTGCTATTGTTGACATAACACAGACTCCTTGCATCTGGACGCTAATAAGGCGTCGTTTTTGTGTAGTGGTAGTTTGAGATTATAATGCAGATATGTGCAATCTCTTTCAGCTACAGTAGCCAGCTGAAGCATGGTGAAGCTACATCGAGTATACAGCGTGTTTATTTACTGAGGCCACTAGGTCCGATTAATTGAATGCGTGCCATTTATAAGTCGATTTAGCAAAGGTTATGCAGTAATATTGTTTACAGATGTAGATCCAATGTCTACCGTGCTACACATGGAATAGTAATGCGACTTTTTACATTTTGTACAGAATGTTTTGTCTCGCTTGGTACAATCCTTTGCTAAATGGCCTCTGTTTAATGAAGAAAACGTATTTTGTTTATTTATGCTTCTCAATGCAATGTAAATTATTACATTAGCAATTATTTTACAATCTTAAGTCTAGTATTCGTATCATTCACAAAATGCACAGAATTGTGTCTGTTTTCTTTTTGTTACTTTAAAGGGATTCGTGTGTTTAGTGTGGACATGAAGTGCTTCTATTGTTGGATGGAGTGATTGAGTATTGGCACAATTAATTACCTTGCATTTTTACTTTCTCTACCACGTACACAGTAGGAGAGAAGGTATCTATTGCATTCCACTCAAAAATTCGATAGCGAGATTTCACCAGAAATACATGTTTTGGTGCTACCTGAATAAAAAAGAAGCATTTTTAGAAAAAAGGTCCATGCGTGTGTGTTTGTGAACAGCAAAACACAAAAACAAAAAGTCGAATAAATATCTAACTGGATATTTCAGTACAATAACTTACAAAGATGCGCCACGAAGACTTTCAAGAAAATTCTGCCATCTCAAACTGCCCTTTACATGAACATTATTCGAGATGTTTTATTTTTTAAAAATTGGCTATAACGAATTTGAATTAAACACCACATATTAAAGACATTCACATGCCAAATAAAATGTATATCTTGAATTTTCTGGAAATAGCCTGTAAAGTTCACTTTATTTTGAAGGAATTTTGTATAATCTCATATAACTGGTAAACGTTAAGCGATAGACGAAAATTATTACAGAAAAAATGTAGATATTTTTAAAAACAAGTTTATTTCAAATACGTTTTTGTGGCATAATCCGTTTCTGAGATATCCGTTATATGGTTGGAATTGTTGATTACTTGGTCATTCTCTTAAGTCCTGCCAACATTCAGTTGTTTCTCGCGATTGCATGGAAAGAGTGAAATTTTAAGGCCAGCATACAGCGTCCAGTTCTTAAACATTTGCCTGTCGCTGTTCCCTTTGTATCTGTAACGAAATGTGTGATATAGTTATCTCTGCAAATGTTTATTTGGATTAAAACGTAGTACATAGAAAAATAAGCTTGAGTGAGAATGGTTTGTATACCCAGTAATAAACGATAGAGGGTAGAGAAAGCCATGTGAATATATCACATCAGATTTTTAGAAAAACGTCCTCTCTCTCTCTCTGTGTGTGTGTGTGTGTGTGTGTGTGCTTGTGCTTGTGCGCGCGCCTGTGCCTGTGAACAGCATAACTCAAAAAAAGTTCCGAGAAGGTTTATTCGATTAAAATGAAGTAGATAAAAACTTTCGTAAGAATAATTTGTATACCCAATAATAAGCGAGAGAGGGTAGAGAAAGTCATGTAAATGTAACTCATCAGATGTGTATATATTTATTTTTTCATGGTACTTTGCGTTAAGGAACCCGTCTGGTTCCTTCATTGTATCAGTAGTACTCGTAATAGCTATGTTTAGGTTCATCTTCTAGGTACTCTCTCAGAAACACGTGTTCGTTGATTGGAGGCACAATAGGGTTCTAGTGTGCAGAGGATAAGAATTGTCTCCAAATTCTTCACCACTCACTCTTCTATATCATCTCTAAATGGTTCTAATTTTGACGGGTGGTTTCATGGTTTTGGAACAGTTGATATCATAACAAGAGCTAAATGCATAGTACTCATGTTGGAATTTGCATTTACTAACTTGGTATCAGTGAGACAAGATACGTATTCCCTGTAAAGTACTTTTTGGTCGATCACACTTTAGTACCTGATTACATGTGACGTAACTGAACTGTTATAGCATCCAAGCATCCATAATACTTCAGCATCTCATTATGATCTTACGCGACGCGCGCAGCTCCCCTATCGTCCATGCCTTTCAACATCTCCAAAGCAGCAGTCCACCGGGACCCATTGCCAGATAAACAATGGAATATATGTATTTTAAATAAATTCCGTTCATTATCATTTTAATATTCTAATAAATTGAATGCATTTTCTTTGCTTATATGTGTTGCTTTTACGTTACCCGCAAAAAATCAATAAATACATGGACTCAACAGTGCTGCCATCTGTTGCAATACTCACAAACGCGCTCAAGTCCTGCTATCCGATTAGCATTTAATTACACACAATTAACATTCTTTTTGTAGAAAATCAAAGTTTTGGAATTATAGCGTAGTCCAACGAAAATAGTCGTTGCAACTAGACCATAATGGTATTTAACACGCTCGTATGAAAATTAAGAAACGAGCGCTACCTCTCGCGTCTTAATTACTACCATTATAGCCATTGCCTACGGCCACACATTTCTCAGATTTTTAACATTTTAAAGTAATAAGCATTTAAAAAGTCCACTACAGGAACGGAGAATGTTACCTCTTGATTATTTAATAAAAGTGAATTTAAATGTCACAACCATACACAATTTTTAATTTTTTTGTCAAGACGTTTTGAAAATTTTCCGGAAGCACATTTTAAATTTTACACTCATTTTGTAAAATACGTTAACAAATGGTTTCAAGTTTTATCACACTTTTTTGAATTATCAAAGTTTTTACTAATCTGTATAGTTTACAACTATAATGTAAACTGCACAAATATAAATAGGCTATATTACTTTTTATTATTATTAAAGCTAATATATTAGGATGTATGCTGAACAGTAAACCTAAGGTATGTTTTGAGAATCTCGATTACTAGAATAACTTTTATCCTTGGAGAACAATAAAAACACGTATTGCTTCAAATTGGCTATAATTACTTCACTTGCTCTTAAGGGATATTATTTTACTGTTCTGTTGTATGTGAACACTTCATTTATGTATATTTATCATAAAAATTATACGACCTTTTGTTTAGAGTTTGTTAATTAAAGATACAGAAATATTATTTAATAATCATTCCATTACAATATATGACAGTTTTCCCTACTGAACCATTAAAATGGAAGCTCTGAGTCATAATTTGTTAAAATAATAACTGCGATTTTAAATGTACCTTCATTGATTTGTCATTACTAAACGTTTTCCAGGGTTCTTGTAACTTATGCAAATATATCTATAAATATTTTAACAATAAGCGCCTATATTAATAAGCACAGTTACAGTTAACTCTATTAATATTAAAACAAATATTTAAATGTAATAATCATAATAATAGTGATGGAAAACAAATTATTACAACCATTTTTTACCTGCTATTGTGATGAGAAGCATCGCCCTTGAAGTTTACAATGTAGCAAAGCTGAGAATGTTGAAACACCTCAGTTTCATCATTCTCGTATAATTACTATACTTAAATCTGATTTACTGGGTGCTTACATGTTCTACTCATCCTTTTTCTCTCATTTTGTCTTGTAAATAGAGAACCCATCTGATGTTCAGTTGGGCTTGTTGTTTTCGTACTGACTTCAAATCGCTACTTACTAACGAAGTAAGCATAGGGATGACTTGGTTTCGTCAGCAAAGCCACAATATGATAATGGCATTTGTACTGTTCAGCTGCTGCAGTAAACACATTCTTTTTTTTCAATCCTAATTTCAACTTCATTTATTTATCAACAATGCTTTTCCTTCACATTGTGGCCACGGCACACATGTTAGTGCACCGGCTGCCGCAGCTCCGACTCCCGCCGAAAGTTATAATATCCCCGCAACCCTCATATTTACAGTTACAATTATTACATTGATAAGTAAATACCTTACGGTAAGAGATGTTGGAAATGTTTGACCTTCTGTATTCGCATATTTCTGGCATTTTCACAGAAAACTTTCATCCACACTGAAGAATTCAATATCCGAAATGGAGTGAATATATCGCTTTATGTTTTCATTTAGTTCTTGCAATGTTTGGAGTTTGTTGCACACACATTTTTAAAGTTCCCACATAGATAAAAATCACATTCAGTTAAATCATGGAATCGCAAGGGCCACTATTATTTACTAATTACTCTATCTTCAAAACTTTCCTGAATTAAACTTAATAGATCATCAGCTGTATGTGCGGTCTTGGAAAAATCTGGAATGACATTCACGTTGGTCAACTGCTCAAAAATGGTATCTGTAAGTCATTCCTGTACTTTTCTACATTTATTGTTATTCTGTATGAATTTATTACACATAATTTTTCGCACCATGCAAGGGAATCTCGGGTGTAAAATTGGGTTTCTCTGTACTCTAATATATGTTATTTTTCGACGAAACATAGCCGTATAAGTGGAACGATGCTTCGACAGAGAAGAATACTAAGAGTGGGTTCAATTACTCTATCATTTCGTAAAATTCAGTTACAGAAATTTACCAGACTCTGGTGATCACATGAAACCCCATACATTGTGATAACTAAAAGAAAACACCAGGCGAGAAATTCACTCAATTTCGGGTATTGAATTCTCCAGTGTTAACGAAAATTTTCTGAAAAGATATCAGAAATATGTGAATAGAGGACAAAACCTCTAACAGCTCCTATTATAATGTATGTGCTTATTATCATTGTAATTGTAACTGTAAATACTATGAGAACATAAGCCAGTTGAGGGGATATTATAATTGTTTCAGTGGGAGTCCAAGCTGCGGCGGTGGGCATGCGAACAGCGGTGGCCACAGTCTGAAGGAAAAATAAATTGAGCTTTATTTGTGGACGTTTTTTAACTACTATGATTCTTACCGTCCCATTCTATATTGGGCGTAAAAGACCGGAAATTTTTCTCAGAGGCCTCTTTGTCAGGCTTGAGGTTCTATTACGTGCCGTAAATCTACGACAAGGGATCACCCGCTTTGCTTCCCCTCCGAAGGAAGCCATGCTGGGGACTTTTACGCCCCAAAATGTCTATCGCCCTCCGTCGGGTTTGAACCCGCGACATCGGGAACGTTCACGGAGGATGAAAGTTTGAAGCAAAAAGAACTGTGCAGGGTGGACTATTTAAGTCGAGACTGTACAATACCTCCAAAACTAAGCGTTATAGAAAGAAATGTCTTGAATAAAAGTTGTTTGATTACTTCTCATAACAAACTAAACAGCATTTGTATAACGCACTTTGCAATTGTTCTTACATCAACATAAATAACAACGAAAATTCCGAATCGCTGTGTACGAAGAGCGCAATGAGTGGTTGGACCATCCATGGGTAGTCATTTGAGGGTCACGTTACGTTTCGTAATTTATTTTGTTTCCTTATTCCTCATCACAAAATAAACAGCTTTTTATAAACCATTTTCTAAATGAGAAAACAACGTACACAATGTACGTTCGCATTTAAGAAAATTAAATGGAGCCTAAAATGACCATCATAACGTCCCACAAACAAAACACGACTAATGGCATTTACTTTCCCCCAAAATATCAAAAAAAATTTATCAAAGACATTTATTTCTACAACGCTTAGTTTTGGAGATATTGTACAGTCTCAACTTAAATGGTCCCCCTGTATATTGTCACGAACGTGACTGAGGAGATCCATATTATGTTTATTATTTTATATTAATTAACACTACTTTATTAACCTGTCAGAATTTTCTGAACTCATATAGAATCATATTTTATATTCTTAATTCTGCTCAAGTCTTAGTAAATTGTATATATGACAGGAAACAGTGGTTAGCCACTTCCTTTGACATTTCAAAGGGATTTCACAATGCCATCATGCACGGATCTTAGCTGCACCCTGTGGATCACATGATGCTTGGAAAGTCCTAAGCCTACGCATTTTCCAGGGTTTTGGCAGACCATATTTGGTAATAGCTGCCACGGTATTAGAATGAATTCCTCTAGGGTATTCAACTCTATATAAGCAAGCACACAAGATCTGCTCAGGGGACTTTGTGTTGTAACTTGACCGGGACCACTATGGTACCCGTCGACGGCCGCTCCGGATGGTTTCATTTGGCACCACTAGCGGCTTGACAAAGTCGTGTTGAGTATTGGCTCTCCTCAACCACGACGAGACGTTTCTCAAGGTAAGCATTATACAATAAATTGTTAATAATAATGTTAGCTAGTACCATCATCATCCCTAATCTTGTAAACCCAACTATCGCACGGTAGAAATGTAACTCTTTAGAATATAGTCAGATCGCTCTAGCCAAGCGTTTTATTAATTGTCTCTACTTCTGCAATCCCTCATTTAGCTATTCCCCTAGTGTCACAACTTAGCACGTGACATTATTCGCTCTGTTATACTGAATTCACTCGTCTGTTAAGCGTAAAGAGATAGGCAAAGGTCTGGGTTGAAGCTCGGCTTAAGCTCATCTCTTCTTATGAATTAAATTGGATGTTTTTGGAATTTCTACGGTGAAAATATGAAGAAAAGGTATCACATTTTTAGTTTTATTACATCATGATTTTTGTTACAGTCTCACAAGTAAAGGCACTAATAGCTATTTACACAGTTTAGAACCTCCTTTTTTCATTTCTCTCTTCACAGTATCACAAATTCTGAAGAATACACATCTCACTCTTTACATCCAGATTTTACATAATACTGGAGTATTGTTTTGTTGTTAGTAAGGGAGCATTAAAGGAGTTTAAATTTAAACAAGTAATATTTGAACTTTATGCTGCAAGTGCTTTAAAAAAACTTTAAAGTGGAAAATAATTAGGAGAATTGAGACTATGTTTCTTGCTTCATTTAGAGCCAATGGTTTCCTTTTACACAACTGTGGAACAGCTATCTCAAAGCATGACATATTCACAGAATGATTTAGTAGTTCTCTAGCTCCTTTAAGTTGAATAAGCAATTTTTGTAGCATCAAAGGTGACGGGTCTGTAGAAGTCCAATTTCTGTGACCACCCTCTTGGAGCTGTGTTATAGTTGTTGATGTTGGCATACAAAAGTTTGCTTGGAGCTAGCTTGTGAGCAGGACCTCCAGTTGCTGGTGGTGGGGGTGGTGGCAGCTTCTGCGGGGTGGGTGCAGGAGCCAAAGGTGCTGCTGGAGCTGGAGATGGCTTCAACGCTGCAAGTACATAAACATTTATCTATCATTTGCCAAAAAGTGTTGAAGAGTAGTAGGAGAACAATTATACAGAGCTATTTATGTAAAACGGATGGAGATTAAAACTGTCTCTTTACTATAATAGAGACGAGCAAAATGTAAAGGGATTTTTTCAAAATATGAACTTGGGTTTCGTTTATATTAGTGATGGGACGATACCACCATTTCTCGATTCTCGATACCGATTTTTTGGCATCGATACTCGATACTCACTTTATAAAAAACTGTAAAGGCGAAAGCTTGTTTACTGAATTATGTTTTTATAAGTAGTTTTCTGTGTATAAAGGCATGTAACCAATACTATATTGCATGCTAATTACGAAATTGTTCATAATATAATAGTAATAATAATGATAATTTCTTTGCTTTCCTTTTTATGTAACTATGTTTTGTGCTGAAAACTTTCTTTTAAATGATTTTATATCCATATTCTGGAAATAAGTCGTACCTGAAGCTACGCTCGTGACCCGAATTTGACTTGCATAAACACAAACTAACAGATGGAAGGAAAGAACCAATTCCATGCGCTGTATTATCCCATGTCTTAAATTCGCTTTGTTTCTGCTGTATTCACAGATTTTGGTCACCGGAATAGGTGTATACAGGGTGGACCATTTAAGTTGAGATTACAATATCTCCAAAACTAGGCGTTGTAGAAAGAAACGCTTTTAATAAAAGTTGCTTGACATTATGTGGGAAAGTAAATGCCATTAGTCGTTTTTTATTTGGAGGATGTTGTGATGGCCATTTTAGGGTCAATTTAATTTGACCCTAATTGTAGGTTCCGTTAAAAAATTAAATTGACCCTAAAATGACTATCATAACTTTCTCCAAACAAAACACGAGTAATGGCATTTACTTCCCCCCATAAAATAAGCAACATTTATTAAGGACATTTCTGTCTACAACACTTAATTTTGGAGATATTGTACAGTTTCAACTTAGTGGTCCACCCTGTTTAATGGCTGAGAGTGAGTCACCAAACCAGTCTTGCAGGAACGTGATTTAGTGCGTCAGCTAAATCAGCTTCATTCACATCTCAGTTAACCTGCATGTTACACGAGTACCTTTACTCCTTTCCCCATTGCTTTGCATGTTTTAATTTAGATACAAGACTCTATGGAATGTTGCATTCATTCACCCACAGGAAATGCAATCAAGGTCTATCAAGAACTACAGTCCAGCAACACTTTGGGGACACGTGCGAGACAATAAGGTGAAGTCTCGACTCCTTTCATTCCTTATTTAGCATAAAGTTAAACGTAACATCTTTCAATAATACAAAACTTAAAAATTTAAAAGTATCGAAAAAATATTGAAGGCCGATCTCAAAGTATTAGACATACTTCGATACCACCAAGTATCGAGAGTATCGAGGTCCATCTCTAGTTTATATACATTGTTTTTTTATTGATTATAGTTGTAATGAATTTTACAGCCCCTAAAATTCTAGATATACTACCAAGATTTAAAGAGTGTTAATTAAATTAGGCTTAAAAATATGAAGAAAAGTATCCGAAAATATGAAATAGTATTATAGCCAAAACAGCTCATGCTTTAAGGGTTTGTAGCAGGTTCACTTCATTAGTTAAAAAAGGATTTTGTATAGTTTGACAATATTTAATAATAAAATATCAAATTAAATACACGAAACTACATGGAATTTATAGATTTTAATCATTGTGAAGCAAACTTAGAAACAAACCTAGCAAGGTGGCGCTGCGGTAACGCATGAGACTCGGTTTCGGCAGGTCCCGGAATTTTCCCGGGTCGTCAGGCGATTGCTGGAGTGGTTTTTTCAGCCTCCAAATTTCCTGTCCCTCCATTTCATTTCATTAATCATTTCATTCATCCTTCACCCGTTAGATCTGTTTCAGGGTTGGAAGTTACCGCGATGGTGTTTCGGTGCGGCGTGGCAGGGAAAAAAGATGTTCTCTGTGGAAATTTCTCTGTCCATCGGCTTTCAGCTGATTGCCGGGGGTAAATGGATCAGCCCTTCGAGCGGGGTATTGGCCCTTCTGTGTGGAGCGGGAGTTCCCGGTCTGCCTGTCCAACTGTCGGGCCGTCTCAATATGTAAACTGTAGGGACCATGTCATTACTCTGCCATCACTCCTGGTTCCGGCCGCCCGGTGTCTCTTCTCACCCTTTCCGGGGACCCCCCTTGTGAGGCATAGGTACAATATCGTCACTGGAGCAGTGCCGAGTCCCCTCCGATAATCGAAAAAAAACTTACAAAAAGAAAAAAAGTTACTGATTACTTCGACCTTGCATAATACTTATTGCAATATGCCAGTAAAAGCGCCGGTTTGTGAAAATAAAACTCTACAAGAATAAAGGGCGTGTTTTTGTGTTTCACACAAAAAACTGCCCTAGTAGAGTATTTGGAAACCTCGGTTCATTGCTAAAGGAAATTATTTTAAAAGCGAAGAATCGTAAATCTTAAAAAATAAGAACTCTGAAGGTTTTCCTAACATATAAAATGTTACCAAAATGCTGAGAAATATTAAAGCTTTTGTCACGTGCATTGAATTCCACACACTGCAAAGCGTAAAAATATTTGTTCCCATAGTGATAGCAAGCATGGTTTAGAATATGAAATTTCATATTTTGCCTGTCTCTACTCGTTACTCACTATTTGATGGTAGCTACAAGCGTGAATATAATTTTTAATATTTCCTTCATGTGTGGTATCTCTGATAGATTGCATTGAGGTTCATAATAGGTGCTGAAAACAGTTTTGTTTTTGAAGCCACATCCCTACCCGTCGCTGATGTTTGCTGCAGTACATCCTATTGAATACTGCGCATTTCGGTGGAGATATTTCTCTTCAAACACTTGTTTTCTTCGTCGATTACGATAAATTCCAGTTTTAAATAACACCACAAGACGCTGAAAAAGAAGCAATGAGACTGGTACTGAACATGGATATTGGATCAGACAGACCAGCTAACATCTGAAACATCACAGATGAGGATGGTCCATCTGGATATTGAAATTCTTAGAATTCATGAAGTGATCCTTTATAACCCTATTTAAGGCCATTCACGAGACTTCTCTGTGCTCAGAGAAACTTGGTGTTTGCTGTGTGGCTTCGGAAAGCCGAATAGTGGGACTAATATTTTATTTAGACACGGTGAAAAGAGCCTGCACCGTGGCCGAGTAGTTAGACCACATGTCTCTCATTAAGGCGGCCCGTGTTCAATCCCAGGCGCCCGGATGTAGGATTTGTGGCGAGCGAAGTGGCGTTTGGGAGAGTTTTCTTCGGCTTCCCCCGCAATTCATTCAACCAATTGCTCCATCATCACTTTTCCTTTCATCCATTTCGCCTTCATTTCATATCATTTTCTTCCTCACTCTCATACCTGCCTCCGGGTCGATCCCCCGTCTAGGTTGTAAAAGGTAAAGGTATGTATCACGGCGGGGCTCCCGGAACCGGGGCAGAGCACTGTACGCAGGCCAGTCGGTCCATTGTGCTTCTAACGTGACACCTGGGATGAGGGGAGAGACCCAAAGGGCGATCAGATCCAGATGCCGACGGGCGAAAACATGCGCGTGGTCCCTAACGTTTCCAGAATAGAACGCACCCGACGCCACACGGTCCCTGCCCACAAACCACCAACCTCTAGCGTCCCCCGGAGCGGAGCCCCACGCTAAGGAGAAATCTAACTGAGCGGTACCGCAGTACGCCAGAGAAGAAACCTTTACAAGCGCATGCCACCGCCCAGCCGCAAACCACCGAACACCGTTGCCTGGTCCCATAACCCTGAAACAGATGACAAGAAATGAGAGGACGGAGAGTCGTGGTAGAAGATGAAACACCCTGGCATTCGCCTGGCGACCCGGAGAAACCACGAAAAAGCCCATGATCCAGAGTGGGTGGTCGCCTGGGATCGATCCCAGGACCTCCAGAGTGCGGACCACAGTGGAAACCGCCTGTACCATCCCGCCCGGTAGTCGCGGTTGTAAGTCCCAGGGGGTGTAAGCTCTACGTAAGAGAAGGGTAAGCCGACGAAGTAAGTAAGTAAGAATAAAGTTTGGTACTCAAGTTGTGATGTAACTTGTTGAGCACTGGATGGCACTGAATTGATTGAGGCTATTTTTAGCAGTGTCGCGTGAATCTCTCACACTCGTCAACATTTTGTATATAGACCAAATAATTTCAAAGAATTTGTGGGATCGCAGATCACCTGAACTTATGTCAGCAGTTTTGTGGTTATCTGAAAGATCGAATTTATCGTAATCGGCTCAAACATTTTCGGTCTGAAGAGAAAAATTGTCAACAATATGAATACTGACCGAGTGTCACTATCTGCCAGAAACACGCTTTGAAGAAGGAGGGCATTTACAGCACCTAATGAGAGGGCAAGCTATTCCCATAAGAGGATACTGTGCATTAGAAAACGTTTGTATTCCTTTAAGTCCCACTATACGGCAATGAGACGGTGCCCAAACTATGAGTTTTATATGAATCATTCAGCCTTAATATAGGATTAGTAAGCGTAAAGTGTTAAGCTGAATAAAACTAATATTTTGAGTTTACTGCAAAAAGTCCACTTGAGGCGTTAACCGAGGAGAACATGACTAATTTTCTGTTTTCATTCCGGAATTTCAGATTAAGGTGAGTTTCATAATTGAGGATTATCACTGCTTTATCCTTTGGAATTACAAATGCACATTAAGATACCATTGTCTATCTCTGTACATATGTGTGTTAATTTGTATATTCGTCTTAACACGCCAAGAACGTGACAAACATAAACCAAGTAGCACGCATGCTTGATGGAGGCTTCCTTATCCATATATTCTTATCCTCTTTCATATATATGCATATGTATATTCAGGTTGGAAATCAAATCACTGGATACAGGGATTTATCATCTCTTTCCTGTGGGTTTTAGAGATACATTTTTATAGGAACATTTTCAAGAGCATTAGAAAAGGAATAGAATCCAAAAGCCAGTAGGTTCACTTCTTGTTTATTTTAGAGAAAATAATAATATGGCAATTTTGATTAATTTTTTACATTATTAATTTTGTTTCATTATCACTACAATTTTGTAACAAATAAGAATAATATGAGAAATAGATTATGAGAGCTTAAATTACCACATATCTGCCATAGAAAATGACTAATAAGTAAAAATAATTTTTAGTTTTTCTACTACGTATAGTAAGTAGGGGAAGTATTGCATTCTGTGAACAGCATAATTCAAAAACGAAAAGTCGGATAAATACCAAACTTGGATAAGACACGAAAATTTTCAAGAAAATCTTCCCACCCCAGACTATCCTTTATATGGAGCATTTTTCGAAAATTTTTATTTTCTCAAAACTGGCTCTAATGATTTCGTTTAAAATATCGCATGTTTAAGATATTTTCATGCCAAAAGAAATGTATATCTTGAATTTTCTGGGAGTATCCCCAAAAGTCTTCTTCTTTTGAATGGCTTTTGCATAACTGATAAACCGCAGGGCAGATAAAATTTTACTACATAAAAAATGTAGATCTTGTTAAAACGCACAATTTATGTCACAAACAGTTTTTTGGTCGAGTGAACCATTTCCGAGATATTCCTTGTTATTTGAATTTTATAATATCTATACTTTTCTGAAATGGGAATTCGTTATTCGGTTTTTGTGTCCTGGTCATACAAACAGAATAGAATGCTCCACATAGCAACCAGCTCTTAAAATATTTGACTATCGCTTAAAGCCTACCATATTCCCCTTGCACCTACAAGAAAATTAGCAGTAAGGTAGTTTCTGCAAATGTTTATCTCAATTAACATGAAGTAGATGAAGAATAAGCGTTTGTAAAAATAGTTTGTACAAGAGTAGGTAAGTCATGTGAGTGTAACACTTCAGATTTTTTGTAGTAAAAGGGAATAGAACAACGTTAATAAAACCGAAAATTCAAGGAATTACTACAACACCATCAGATGTTTCTCAAGGCAATGCTACTGATATGACCATATAAGTTAAAGGGGGTTATACAAATTAAATAATTTAAAAAATTGATTAAATATTCATCTCTTTAGTAAGCGCACAAATGTACTTCTACAAATTACTCTCAACAGAGCATTGTGACATTAGTGTAAAAATAAAACTATTTAATCATAATATAATAGATTAATAACTACCTTTCAAGTAGAAGTATTTCAACAGTCAAGTGACAGTAAAATTAAACAACTGGTTGTGTTTGGCTATTGTCGCATACTCACACCACATTAGTCATGACATTTTTACTTGCTTGTATTCAAACTTATGTACAGCCTAACTAAGTAGGCCCTTTTCGCTTTATCTGTTACTTTACACTCATTCAGACTTACAGGAATCTAATGCAAAAATATGCAGTTTTGCTATATAGCTGATGGCTAAATTAAAACCCAAGTTAAAATAATAATAGTATTTCGAATTGTCTCTCTTGGAGTAAATTTATTGTTGAGACAATCTAATGTCTAGGTTTAGAGATGTAAGGAATTAAACGAGAGCAGTTCTTTGTTTAATTTAGGCGAGCTATTATATACCTCAGTTAGTAAGAACATCAAGAACATCAGCATAGAGGGTCAAATTACGGCTTTGACTGAAATTTATCTAACCAAATTCAACTTTGCAATCATTTGAACCTAGGAGACTTTTTAATGTCCTTTTGTTAGTCTGACTTACACACTTCTCATTTGTTTTAGTTGCTAAGTTATAGTATTTGTATTTACTACCGATAAATTTGATGATGCTGGAAAAGTCCTCGATATTGACTAAAGATTAAATTTACATAATTTTTATTTAGGCGCCTTTTTTCTTCCCATCCGGAAGTTTCGCCATGTTCAGCAGACTTTGTTCTGGATTTTTGCTGGACGATATTTTGAAACACTTTCCTTGAGTTTTATTTCCCCTTGAGAACACTGCATTAGGAATTTAAACTGATTTAAATTACGTTAGGTTCACTGTATTAGTATTGTGACGCAGCGGCTATAACCCTAGGTTATCGAGAGGTCGGAACTGGGCGGTCAGAGGTAAAAAACGATAAGTACCGCGGTAAGCGGTGTCGCTAGATAACCAGAATCTTCTGGATGTTTCGAAAACCGTGTGGAAGTTGCCATTGCGTATAGAAGCGAGCATTCTCGCGAGAAGAGCTGGTCAGCGGAGTCAGTCAGTCAGTCAGTCAGTCAGTCAGACAGTGAACGGGCGAATTATCGGGTGCGTTTCCGGTGCGATAGGGGGTGCCTTTCTCCGAGCGAGTTCGTGGCGAGTGCTGTGGCGTGCAGCGGGTATTGTTGCAGAGCGAGAGATTGTGGAGGTCTTGTGTTAGACTGCCTCAGGAAGGAAAGTGAAGTGACGGGAAATAGAACTAGCTCATCTTAGTGAAGTGACAGTGTGAACTAAGAGAGGTCTCCGTGAGAGTTGAACTAGATAAAACAGTGAAGAGACATTGAGAATTTAGAGGAATGACAGTTGAAAACCTGTACAAACTCACAGTATTTTTGTTAATGGTGGTTAGAGTTTTTCAAGTAGATTGCGAATTCATACAAACTTAGTTAGAATTGCTTGGAGTTATTTAGGAAAAATGTTCGTTATTAGGCGTAAATGTTTAAAATTACTACGATTAATAACATATGACGTATACATTTCAAAAATACTACATGCAATATTATTGTTGAATCAAGCCTAATTCAATATGAATATGTTTATATTTTTATCCACTACTGCCATATAAACTGTCATTGTACCTAAATACTGATTTTAATCGCAGTAGTGAATTAAAACGTTTTATTCGATTGCTGCAATCTTTTTATTCTATTTCTGAAACTAGACTTCAAGTAATACTATTAAACAGAAATACATTCTCACAATTACATAAGTGATTCATATCCTCTAATATCTTCCTTGACATAGAATGATGTGACCAATGGCAATGGTTTGTATTCACTTGTGTTTTCTGAAAGATATGCTAGAACAATATGTTTGAGGGAACAATATCAAGTTCCTTCGTTTTCTCTACTCACAGAACGACTTGCATTCTTTATTACATAGAAAACCAGACTTTAGGGATCACTGCACCCTGAGCATCCATCAAAACGTCTTCAGGAATACACATTTCAATATGCAGTTATATTATCCGCCATCACTTTTAGTTTATTTATATAAATTATCTCCAAGACAACCAGCATTGCTGCGATCATGTTCCCATTCAACGATAAATATACATACTTAATTAAAATAATGAATCTGATTTACGTTTTAATAGTGGATCGAATATTGTAAATCACACGAAATTAAAGTATATTTAAAATGTGAAAATTATCAAGCTCGGGCGTTAAATTTTTCACTAAATATTAAAATATTATATTTAGATAGCATGGCTTAAGAGTATAACTTTTAACATAGTGCACGCGAACTAAGGCTTTACATTATCGCATTAGTGCGATAAAATTTTTATATCACTCCATTGTGACCAATTTTGGTTTCAAGCCCAATCATATGGCAATTACCCTTTGTATTTGCATATGTTTAATAATTCGACTTGGTTTTTTATTAGGTTTTACTTTTCATTATGTCTTCTCACATGATTAATATCTCATGGCGGTCGTATTATCTGTTCACAGTACAAAACGTCATACTTCAATTTATCGCAATTCATTGTAGAGTTAACCTATACGATATATTGGCCTTTCCTGTTTTCTTTGATCTAAAACGTTATTTTTTATCTAGTATAACCTACATAGAGATTAAATGGCGGCAATTATGAATTCAGAAGGAACTGAAATGGAAGAACCAGGTGATTAAAGAAGCAGCAGAAAGAATAACACTAAAAGTACTTGCTCAAAAAATCAAAAGCAATATGATATAACATTTAATCGCTTCATTGCCTGGTGTAAGGCAAAACATGTGAAAATAATTTCACTGAAAATGATTGCTAGCGAATCAACAAAACATCAAAACATCTGACAGCTCGCTTTTTTAACGTCATTTCTCTTGCTTCAAGCATTTTGCTATACACCTGAGCAGAACTTATTCTAAATGTGATTTCTCTTAGTTTCAGGAATGAATATAACATTATTTTATTGATATTTTACAAATTCGAGCGCTGTCTAAAAATAATAGGTATGTGCCACATGTGTTAAAAGTGGTTATATTCTACTCGTAGGTTTGCGATGGCCTTCGTTTTGCAAACATTCCTACTCACAAAATAAAACCCTACTTTTAACACTTGTATCATAATCTACTATTTAATCTCTTATACCTCAACTTACTATTATCTTCCTGTGCTTTATCATGAGGAATGGGGGTCATTCTCTTTACACAATGCAGGGTGTATCTTTATTGGTGTCATATATTTGGGGATCATGTTCCTGATATCAAAACAGTAAAAAAAGTTCATATGTACTGGGTCTGAAAATCAAACGTTTCGTTGTTATAGGTCAAAGAGTGAACAGACGGATATGCACTACACGTATGGCCGTGCAGACGGCAATGCAGCACGAGCACGTGAACTTTATGCAGAAAGGTACCCTGACAGGCCGTTACCGTGTGCAAGAACATTCGTACGAATTCACCAACGCTTGAGAGACAATGGCGCATTTGAGAGGAGTACTAGGGATGTTGGGAGACCAAGAGCGGTACGAGGCATTGAGCTTGAAGAACGAGTTCTTCGTGCTGTGGATGCAGACCCATCACAAAGCACAAGAAGTATGGCTGCAAGGGAAAGAGTTAGTCATATGACTATCTGGAGAATTCTGCATGAAAATCTTCTGTACCAGTATCATCTTCAACGTGTGCAAGGATTAAATGAGGCGGACTTTGAGCCAAAAAGACGTTTCTGTCAACGCATGTTACAGCAGTGCGCTGTGTTCATCAATTTCCTAGCCTGTATCTTATTCACGGATGAGCCTGGTTTTACTCGCGACAGCATCTTCAATTTTCATAACATTCTAACTGAGCATTTGAAAATCCTAATGAAGTACGACAGGACAACCATCAACAGAGGTTCTCTCTCAACGTTTGGGGTGGAATCATTCGTGATCACCTTATTGGTTTCTACTTCTTCCCTCCGCGTCTGAATGGACAAACCTATCTCCAGTTTCTCAGAAATGAGTTGTATCACTTAATTGACAATGTGCCTCTGGGCATCATCCAACGAATGTGGTTTTTACACCAAGGTGCTCCAGTTCATTTCAGTATGATAGTTGTAAGTTTTTGAATAATCGATTTCCGCAAAAATGGGTTGGTCGAGGGGGACCCATTGCATGGCTTGCTCGATCGCCTGATTTGAATCCAACGGATTTCTTCGTCTGGAGACATTTAAGTCCTTGGTTTATGCGGCTCCTGTACCTGATGTTGATTTTGAGAGGACGTATCCAAACTGGATTTGACCAAATACGAAACACACCAGGAATCTTCAACAGAGTACGCCAGAGCATGGAACGCAGGCTTACTGCATGCATCGAAGCAAGAGGAAGCCATTTCGAGCAATTTTTATAACTTTAGATTTTGTGTTGTAACTCTGAAATAAATTATTTTCAGACCCATGTTCATAAGTCCCATTTTTTACTGTTTTGATGTCAGGAACACGTCCTCCAAATATATGACACCAATACAGATACATCCTGTATACCATGTAAACAAATGTGTTCATCATTCTGATTAACTTAAAAGCAATGAATGGAGAGCTACTATGAAAATAATATCTTTAGTCATTCAAAATGACATAACTATTATGTATTTATACCTAAACTGTTTCTTGTCAGTGCTCGAGTTCCACTCTAATTTAATGAGAACATGAAGTAGCAAAAGGCAATGTTATGAAACTATCTCTTTAAACCAATACTTACCTTGTTTGTTAAATTCGAGGTTATATAAATTAAAGCATAATATCTACATCATTCCTTCACATGGGAGGTATTCAAAGCACCTATGTAATGAAAGAGAAATGGGCAAGCATACATGCTGATAAAATTGAATATTCTAACACAAAAGCGACATTTATTCTACCACAAAAATTGAGTTCACACTTATTATAGAAAGGGAACTCAAGCATGAAGCAGTAACAGGCAGGGCAGGGCTTGTCAGGTGGAACATTATTATATGCATGAATAAAAAAGAGAATAGGAGAGGACTGTTGTCCATTAAAATTCAAATAAATTTCAAATCACACCTACTTCTTGTGGTAAAAGAGGCAAATACTGGATTAAAAATGTATACAAAACCACAAAAATATTTTAATTTGCTCTTGGTAAAGATAACTATCTCATCTCTTGTATTTCTAAAAAAAACTACAGTAGTCACCACTCAAATGAATAAATTGATATAAAATGAAAAATAATCCAGCACTGCCTCAAAGAACAAAAGTTAGTGAAAATATTGCACAAAGAACTTGACAAAAAATAAACACATTATGAAGGGAAAAGAGCTCAAAAAATGCTGCAAAATATAATGGTTTCACCACAGCCTTGCCTGTTTTGGTTAGATGCTGCTGTTGACTGGTTGCTGCTGCCGCTGTTAGGGATGAGGTTTTAGTCTGGAGGTTTTGGGTGGTTTGTTGGGAAATGCTAGTGATCTGCTGTTGCTCACTAGACGAGAAAGATGAGAAACGTTGCGACTCAGATGTTTCATAGGTAGTCATCTTCTGTGTTATTTGAGATTGCGGTTGAACAGGAAATTGCCTTGTTTCAACTCGAGCACTAGCCACATAATACAGGTTACCACTTGGCGTAGGACCCTGAGCTGGTTGAGGTGGTTTTACAGGTCCTACTTGTTTAGGTTGAGGTATGCTTTTCTTCACAACATTGGCACCCTCCTTCTGAATCTGCTTGATGTTCATAGGTGGCCTGCTACCTTCTTCGAAAGTTTGAATGAGTGACTTGATTGTTTTTGTCTCATACTCAGTTTCTTGCGTAGACATCTCTGTCTGCCTGTATGCATTTGTGTACTGCATAGTTTCCTGTTTGGAGGCAATTTGTGATCTTTGTGTTACTTTTGGTGCTGCTGCTTTGGTTTCCGCAGGGGCTGGTTGTGGCTTCATGTAGATTGGGAGGTCATCATCTGTAAATGGAAAGCTTCCTTCATTAAGTGCGTTTGATTCTGGCTTGAACACATGGGTGGGAGCTGTAACATGACCATATGATTGTGTAACAGCAGGTGATGCTGGTCTAACAAGTGGAGCAGCAGCAAGGATACTTTGCTCCTGGCTTGAAGAGCTCTTTTCTTCAACCATGGTTGTTTGCTTTTCAGATGAAATGCTCTGTTGCTGTTGGCTGGAGAAACTCTGTTGTTTGCTGATTTGTACAGAACTAAAGCTTTGTTCACTCACTTCCTGAGTTACAGAGCTCTTTTGTTGTGCCTGTTCAATGATTTCTTGGCTCACCTTACTTTGCTGGGACATTTGGCTTGCTGCGTTCTCACTAGATTGCTCTAGAGAGGGCATGCTGAAAACACTATCAAGAAATTCAATAGCTTCTATTTTTTCTCTTGAGATTGTGGACCGTTGTGGTGGTTCCTCTGATGCCACACTCTGAGTGTCCTTAGTGACTGCACTTTCTGGTTGAGAAGGGGCAGGAGTGTGTGTACGGCTACTGGAAGTGGGAGTTCCAGGGACAAAGACCGAGAAGGGAGTTGAAGGACGGAAGGTAGGTGTGGGCACAACAGTAGAAGTAGCGGCAGCGGATGTAACACTAGTGACAGAAGCAATCTCTTCAGAGCTGTTAATTGCAGTAGCACTGGATGGTGGTGGTGGTAGCTTATCCTTTCCAGAGGATGCACTTGTCGAAATGTTAAACTCCTTGAATGTGCCTGTGAATTTTAATCATTAGATTTTCATTAAGGCACCAGTATACAAGCACGTATCTTGATCTTTGTTTCGAATAATACATTTTAATGTATCATGCAAACTAAAACCCATGCATTTTATATATTTACATAGTGATTGTACACCTGCAGATTTTTTATTGTTAGGGATTGGCAGTAAAATACAAAATCAAAAGTTTTTACCCTATCTTGAAACTGACAGTGTATGGGTTTTACCTCTGTTCAACTAATACAAGCTCAATTTAAAAAAAGTACAAATGGGTATCCTGGGATTATCCAATTTTGTAGCTTAGATATGTTTTTGTATATTTAACTAGAACTAGTTATTACTGCTAAAATTTCAAAGCCCTTGGCAGTAATTGACAGTCTTCCTGTTACATATACCCTCATAAGTCAACGGTTATAAGTAAAATATTACTTATGTTACATGCATGTCTTTTAAATTTATGCGATAAGTGACAGTGAAAGAAGGCTAAAAGCTTTTTTTCCCACTAATGGTAGGCAAGGATGCCTCAAGTTTGTGCAAGTATGCAACAAATTTTAACATAAACTATATAGTCGCAACCAGGAACATCTTTTGTTCCAAACTAAGATTTTTTTGCATGTATTCCTTAGCCTTTAAGAGTATCCGAATTAATTTAGGCTGTTTATTTTGATTTTATTTTTTCTATCCACGTTGCAGTAGTCGATTCTTCAATAACTTTGTGGCATTAGAAAAGACATTAGTTTTCTCCGACTGTTAGTCATAATACAGCGCGTTTCCTTCACCCTTGGCCACTGCACGGCTGCTCATACGCCGGTTGCAGCAGTCGGACTCCCGCCGAAACAGTTTATATAATCCACACAACCGCTATGTATCAGGTTTATAGCACACTTCTTATTTTTCAAGTTCCCCCATAGAAAAAATCACATATACAGTTGAGTCTTGAGTGCCACAGTTCTTTACTAATTAGCCTGTCTTCAAAATTTTCCTGAATTATATTTAATGACCAATCAGCTGTATGCATGCGCTTTGAAAATTACAGACTAACGTTCAACGTCAGTCAGTTGTTCAAAAATGGTGTGAATAAGTCATTCCTGTATCGGAATTTATTGTTTGTTGAAAAAATCTGATGTGTTGCACTCACATGACATTCTCTACTCTTGTACAAACTATTTTACAAACTCTTATTCTGCGTGTACGTCATTTAATCGAGATAAATATTTGCAGAAACTATCTTATTGCTAATTTTCTTTTAGGTGCAAGGGGAATATGGTAGGCTTTAAGCGATAGTCAAATCTTTTAAGAGCTGGTTGCTATGTGGAGCATTCCATTCTCTTTGCGTGTACAGGACATAGAAAACGAATAACGAATTCCCATTTGTGAAAAAGTATAAATATTGGAAAATTCAAACTAATAACAAAGGAATATCTCGGAAATGGTTCACTCGACAAATAAGAATATGACATAAATTGTATATTTTAACGAGATCTACATTTTTTGTGTAGTAATATTTTGTCTATCTCTTACGGTTTATCAGTTATGTTAAAGACATTCATAATGTAGAATACTTTTGGGGACATTCCCAGAAAATTCAAGATATAAATTTCATTTTCCATAAAAATATCTTAAATATATGATATTTTAATCAAAATCGTTAGAGCCATTTTGAGAAAATAAAAGTTTTCGAAAAATGTTCCATGTAAAGGATTTGGGGTGGGAGATTTTCTTGAAAATCTTGCTGTCGCATTTTTGGAAGACATTGAACCTAAATATTAAGTTGGGTATTTATCCGACTTTTCGTTTTTGAGTTATCGTGTTCACAGACACACACACACTCGCGCGCGCGCGCGGACATGCTTCCAAAAATGCTTTATTTGGATTCATGGGCCTCAAAACATGTATTTCCGACAAACTCTCGGTATCGAATTTTTGGGTGGAATACAATACTTCCTCTACTTACTATATGTAGTAGAGAAAGTAAAAATACAGGTCTTATTATTCTGTATGCATTTACTGCACACGAATTTTTGCATCATGCAGGGTGATATCGTGTGTAAAATCGGGTTCCTCTGTACTCCAATATAGTTATTTTGTGAAGAAACATAGCCATATAAATGGAACCATGCTTTGTCAGAGAAGAATATTAAGCGTGGGACAATTGCTCTATCATTTAGGAAAATCTACTTACAGACATTTACCCAATTCTGATTATTACATGAAAAGTAAGGTGCGTGCAACAAACCCATACATTTTATGAGCTAAAAGAAAACGTCAGGCGAGAAATTCACTCAATTTTGGATATTTAAACTCTTCAGCTGAGGGAATATTTCCTGAAAAGATATTGGCATTGTGTGAAGAGAGAAGGATAACATTTCCAACATATCTTATAATAAGGTATGTGCTTATTATCATTGTAATTGTAACTACGAAAATTTGGGGCGGTTGCAGGGATATTATAACTGTTTCGACAGGAGTCGGCGCTGCGGTGGCCGGCGTGCGAGAAGCGGTGGCCACAGTGCGAAGAAAAAGCACTGCAGTTGGGAGAAACATTTAATTGAAATATAAAGAAAAGACAAGGAAAGGACGAAAAAAGGCGAAGTTTTAAGAACAGAAAAATTATTTAGAACTACATTAACAAACATAAGGTACCACAATAGTTTCCTATGAAAGAAAAGTTGCGTCACTGTATTATTGCAGCACAATCTTCCCTGAGGTAAACCTTGATTTATATCGCAGAAAATTAAACATTTGTACATTATGTAGAAAATATAAAAAAACAAAGGCGTCAACCTAATTTTGATGAGGAGCGGTTTATTGTGCAGAAGAAGGTGTATTCATAAACCTTAGTGAAATTCGGTCAACATTTTCATAAAATTGAAAAATTAGTTTTTATGTGTAAAATATTCTTTGAACCTTTAGCTTCAATTGCATACTATGGCTTTTGCTGTTAGAGCCTTTTAGACTTCATCGGGTGATAATTTATATACCCCAAATTGCCTATATTTTCTTCCAATGCCTTTAACTTGACTTTGGTTTTTCTTATGCTTTTGTGCATTAAAATGTTCTACATGATGTAGTTTTGTAATCATCTTGTTCAAGGTTTCATTAGAAACTCAGAGAGAATGAAAATAAAAATCTACATATCGCTTTTTCTACACTTTGAAACTGCTCAAGATATGACACAATTAATTCGAACACTGGGGATAAATTTAAAAAAATTGTATTTAAGGGTTTGTACTTTTCTGAAACAGATGAGTAAATAAAATTCTACATGCCTTTTTGTATATTAGTATTTAAATAATTTTGTAATATTTTTATTTTTTTTTCAAAATTACAGTTCCTGCATCGTTGGGAGCATCTGATCAATTAGAATAATAAAAGTATATTAATTTTTTTCTAAAAATACTAAAGAAGAAAACACGCTTATAATTGTGGTAGAGCACTATGTGATAAAGTTTGAACACATTTAGATAAAAACTTAAAAATTCAACATTTTCACCTATGAATACCCTTAAGCGTGATACTGAGCAGCATTAAAAAGAAGCTGAATATTTAAGAGGTAATATTCACTTGTATTTATTAACGATAACACCAAAGCTCCACTGTAGCTGGCTAGAAAGCTATTATGGCAGCTTTTATGAAGGATGCATGGGTCGCAGCAGTTAAGGTCTACAGAATGCTAGAAGCTTCTCCATCATCAAAGTATCAGTTGTCTATCTCTATAAGCTTCGCATCGTTATCAACTATTTACCAACCCATTTTAGATTCAATTTTTGGAGGAAACAATTTGCTCGTATTGGTTTGTTTAATGGATTTAAACTCTCTTCCTAGGGAGCAGTGGTGTTATTTGAGTCATCAGTTCTATATTCCATTACTGATCTCGAAGTATCTGCAACAATGGATGCAGAGCAATCATAGTTTGAGCGACGGTCTACCCGGAGCCAGAGCCTAAACCCAAAGCTCCCCTCCTAAATTTAGTAGAAGGCGTCAGCCGAGTGACTGTCCCTCCCGTGGCCAATACCTGGAAGGTAAAAAGCATCCCCCCCACTTGCGCGAGGATGGAAGTGGATACACCACTTACGCGCGTCAATCGGAAAGGGAGACTACCGAAAACTCGATAGGGCGACAGCAATCTAGCATGCCGTCTACCGCCTCTCCAGGGGGAAAAACCGCCCGGACGTACCCAATCTCCCATGGATATCAGGAACCACTGCCCCGTCGAGTCCAACCCAATCCGAACAACACCCTATGAGTGGGGCTCGGAGGTTTAGCCCAGCGTACTCTTAGTAACGTCAGAAGTCTCGCGAGTGCGTCTGAAACTGCTGCTGCCACCTGCTTAGCTTGCATTATTGGGTGTGAACTAATTGCCATATACCTTGAATTATAAGAACGAAATTTGCCTAATTGACGATTTCTGGAGGTTGGTTCATAGGACTTGTTTTTACAGAAAATGTGTCGGTATGGAACAAGTTCCTTTATGTGTTATACAAATCAGTGAATTCTGTATACTTATAGTACAAAGTTCCGGGAATCGCCAGACGAGGGATAAATATTCATATTCTGTCGCCTCATCTATGGGCATGGCTCTTTCTTTCCACTGGCAGCATTCGTTTGTTTTCGTAAACAACCACCATGGAGTGGACAGTAACTCTATTTAATGGAAGAAATGGAATACGGCACTGACTTAAATGTTCAGACTGTAGGTACTTTTCAATGCTTTTTTTCTCCTTTTTAGTTTCTCTATTAGTATACTAAGTAGGGGAAGTATTGTATTCCATCCAAAAATTCGATACCGAGGTTTCACCGGAAATAAACTTTGTAAGGCCCCCTTAACCCAAAAAAGCAAGGTTCGTGTGTGTGTATCTGTAAACAGAATAACTCAAAAACGAAAAGTCGGATAAGTACCAAGCTTGGTATTTAAGTTTAATTTCTTCGAAAGATGCGACACAAAGATTTTCAAGAAAACTCCCACCCCAAGCTACCCTTTATATGGAATATTTTTCGATTTTTTTTCATTTTTAAAAGTGGATCTAGCGATTTTGTGAAGTCCTCTTCATTCAGAAGGAATTTTATAAAATCTTGTATAACTGTTTAAATTAAGCGATAGACGAAAACGTATTACACAAAAAAGAACGTAAAACACTCAGTTTATTTCAAATAACTCTTTTTTGTGGCATCAGCTATTTCCGAGATATCCGTTATTAATGGTTCAAATTTTTCAATGCTTAGCAGTTCAAACCTTTCAATACTTAGTAATTCTTTTAAAGTCCTGTTGATTTTCAGTTGTTTCTCGCGATGTCATGAAAAGAGTATGGAATACTAAGGCCAGCATCTAGTGTATATTCTAACACATTTGATTATCGCTAATGCCTTTGTGTCTATAACGAAATGTGCAATGCAGCTATTTCCAGAAAGGTTTATCTCGATTAAAATGAAATAGGCAAAATAAACTTTCGTAAGAATACTTTGTATACCCAGTAATAAGTGGTAGAGGGTAAAGAAAGTCATGTGAATGTAACACTTAGTTTAATATCGTTTAACCTGATAGGTCATATCGGACCATGAAAGAATGTAAAGGGGTGAAATGACGCTCAATTGAGTCAGGGGTCCAGAAGGCTTAAAGCTGACAGTTCTATAAAAGTAGTTTCCAATGTTAAACTACCCTAAGGGCCTATTCACATAGAAACCTTAAACAACACGACAACAAAAGCTTCTCGCCATGCAATCTCCAAACTTTCATGCTCGCGTTAATAGGACGAGAGAGAGAGAGAGAGAGAGAGAGAGACAATATCGCACTGGATAGAAACAGAAAATAGGAGAAATTAAGTTATTTGGTGAGAAGTTAATTGTTTTACTTGAAAATCATCGTGATAAAAGGCATAAATCTCAGATGACTCTGTATATTCCATTTTCTTTATTATATGGGGAAAATACATAGAATATAACACAAACACAATTAATGCAATTTGTAACCACGTAAAATGCACAGGTGCATCGTCGTTAATAATCGCAGCCTCCATTTTTAATCGCTTTCACACTTCAATTGTCATATTTTGACGCTAATGTGTTAGCATAATGAATAGCAAAGCGAACCTTGTGTTCATGTCATACATTTATGTACTCGCGTTAGTATTAATGTTTCAATGTGAATGGCCCTTTTATACCGTGCCTCAGCACTTAAACGTTTCGCGTTCGTTTTCGGAGGGTAAGGGAAAAACTCGGAAATACTTTATCCAGGTAACTCACCCCAAACGAAACGGGATCTTTTGAATGTGAGGTGGACATCACCACATTTTTGTCTATTTTTTCCGCTCCATTTATATGCCGCCTTTAACTTCTAAGGTCACATCGGCGACTTATCTTGGGAACAATTACCTATCCATAGTGATAGCTACTTGTTTATAGTTTGTAGAATTTGTTGGGATTTTGTATTATTTTAGGCTTTTCTTAAGCTTTAAATAATTCATATGGTATATTTATACTCTCATTTGTACTCCCACACTTTAAGGAGGATAGGGAGTAATCAAGGTTAAAGAAAACCTACCTTACAGCTGGGAATCGAACCCTAGAACTCTGGATTTGGAGGCTAGCGAGCTGAGCACCAGACCACACAGGGCGGTCTGTGCTTCTTATTTTGGTGAATGTTGATGCGTATTAAAGCAATGATTATTTTTACGTAATATCCTGCATAAATATCTGCAGGAAACACTGGATGCAATTTCAATATTTTATCAAAATATTACTCGCTGTATAGGAAAGTGCTATTAGTTCTTTTATTGGAAATTCCAGCCTTGGGAAATAGCCCTTACCTTTGGTTCCTTGCTGAATATTCCAGCCCCTTGGCGCTCTTGGCTTGTATATCATCTCTTTTTCCGTGTCGGAGATACGCTGTTGGAAGATAACGGTCTGTTTCTGGACAGGAGCTGGTGCTGGGACATCGAAGTTGAAGGTGCTGCTGCTAACAGGGGTGGTAGTAGAGGTCCATGTGGGTGCAGGCTGGGGTTGGGGCACGTTGTACAGGGACTCGAACGCGTCCGCTGGGGGAGCAGATACTGCAAATCCCCGCGACGGCAGCAATGGAGGCATCTCCTGGAACGCCGCATCCACGGAGCCAGTCTCCAGCGCCGCCTCCCATGGTGTCTTCACCATACGCAGTCTCGGTTGCGTGAACCGCTCCTGTAACAAACCATCAGCATGTACACTGTCGACACAATATTCCCATTCGCATTCTCGTCGTAGGCTCATATAGCTTGTGCATCACATATCGGTTATAGGTTACACAACGGAGGGGGACGCCTTGCGCACTGCTACCTACGCAGATTGATTGCAGCTACCTCTCCCCAAGAGGAGTAGATGAAATGTAGGAACCACAGGAGGCTACAGACCGCAGGCAGATAGGCTGTAAATAAGCACAGAAGTCGCTAGCATTTCTTGGAGGACCCGACTATTGAGCTTCTCAGAGTGAACAATTGATGACCCTTTGCAACCAGACAGCTCTCTAGAGTGAGGCAGTATTTTTAATGCTTAAATAATATCAGTCTAATTATATAATATAAAATATAATAACAGCCCGCCTTAAAGCAATATATGTTTAATATAATATATAAAGAGTGTATATTACAGTCATTGTATTATGTTTATATTATTATTATGTGCATGTATAATAATGTTATGTGAATATATTACATAATTTAACAATGTAGGAGCTGTGAGAATAGAAGCTGAAAGTTGCTAACAATGAGGTAACAATGAGGTAACCTTGAGACAACAATAAATTAAAAAGTTTAATAATGCTACTAATAATTCTTGGAACAATAATGTAATATTTATAAAAGTTTATAAATATCCAACCAACAACTAAAAAAAGCTTAAATTAAATAAAAGTATTCTATTGGAGTAGGATTAGCCCATCAGAGACTTTAAATAGAGAAATTATACAAATTTAGGCGGCAGACGCTAGAAGACAGCGTTCTCAACCAGACGCTAGAAGGCAGCGTTCCCGAGCGGTTTGATACGTATTCAGTGTGAGACGTAAAAAATTCATTACGGCAAGAATAATATAAAGTTTACGTGTTAAAAAGTGCAAATAATATAAAAATCTCACAGCTCCATAATATGATATATCAGTGAAGTGTTATTTAATCGTGTGAAGGATTAATAAAAAAAAGGAGTGAAGTAAAACTTATAATTTGTGTAAGCCTTCATTCTTTAGCCGTACTGCCCCTGCTAAGAGATACATGTTTCCGCAAATTACTAATGACGCAGCCGAGGCATACGTATATAATATTTAAATAACATTAAAATACAAAGTTGAATTTTTAAACGTTGGGCCAGAAGTTTGTATCATACATGGGGCTGCAACTACCTCAAGTTTGGCTCTCCAACAGTAGCAAATAAATAACTGCAAGAGTCAACGGCGAATACGCTTTCCTTGAACAAGCATCCGTGCCATCTGCTCGGCAACGCCTCACGCCATGAAACCTGAAAGCAAACCTAAAACATGAAAAGGAAAAGGAATGAAAGGGAAAAGAGAAAAGGAAATCATGGTAGAAGAGAAGCCACTCTAGAATTTGCCTATCGACCAGGGAAAACCATGAAAAACTGAAGTTCAGAGTGAGTAGTCGACAGGAATTAGCCTAGAATATCCCGAATGCAAGCCTCACACGTTAGCGTGGTGCCAACTCGCTCGGTGTGCATCACATACTTTTTTGAACAGAGCATAACCGCCGTTTTACTTAGTAGAAGGGAGACGGCCATTCCATTCCACTGATAAGTTTTATGATACCAAACAGAAGTGGTTTTGGTGCCAAACAAGTGCGGTTGTCAGATTACTTCCCTTCCGAAGGAAGCCATACTAAGGATTTTTACGCCCGAAAAAATCCATCGCCCTCCGCCGGGTTTGAACCTGTGATCTCGGGAACTAGAGGCTAGCACGGGTCGTTCGACGTGACAACCGGCTAAAGGACGCAAATAAATAAAATAAAGAGATTCAAAATCCTAATCCTCCATCGCAAAGGACTCCGATTTACGGTGCAATTCATTAAATATTCATACATTTAAATAACAAACCCAACAGAAAACGTATGCTTACTAGCTTTTTTTATCTAACAGTAATCGAGTTATTTTATTTAACCACTTTGGGGAAATAAATTCACGACGTCGACGTATTCCCTATATGTGAGAAAGACACTTTCGATGCCGTCTTCAGTATATCCGTCGTTGATGAATACTGCCGACTGCTACATTGGTGAGCTATGTGATCTTCCTCTAAGAGACGCGAGGATGGGTATGAGAATAGACAGCATAGTTAAGATGACTGAGAAAATTTAATGGAGGCTAATACGTGAGCTATTTGAAGCGAGTTGCCGACAGTTTGAGAATGAAGAATTAAACTGCTTCTGAATCTTAGCACGAGAAACTGTTACTATTGAAGTGTTATATCTGTTAACTTCTGAAGTATCAAGAAATTTAAGGTTTAAAATAACTGTTTCCATAATAACGAGAAGCGTAAGTTGCGTGAATCGCTGAAATGCTAAAGGGCGAATCTCCTTGTGGCTGCCACCAAGTATATGAGAGCCCAAGCGCGGTCTTTAGGCGCCTTTAATCGATCACAGTAAAACACTTCTGTAAAATGAAAAAGTCTAAGTGTCTAATTTTAGAAATATGTACGCGCTCTTTTATAAACTTGTTAGCCTACTTCAAGATTGCCCCATCAAAGTTGCTACGTTATACGTTGCCAAATCCTAAGCGTCTGAAACACAGCTTTTATACTCTTTGCTAAATTCTAAGCATTCTTTCCCTTTCTAATTTTTAGATCTGGTATGCGTGCTTTTTCATGTAACTCTCTGATTTCCGAACATACTGACTTCTAATTACCTGAATCTTGAACTAATGGTTCTATTGCTGACTGAGTTTACCGATATTGACCGCAATTAGGTAATTTCCTTAGCTACTCTGACTTCTAACTAATTGCTTTGTTTCAACACATAACTCCTGGCAATGATTTGTTTATACAATGGCAGAATTGTAACTCGTTCGTCTTACATTATGCATTGATTTTAATATATGGATATATGTGGATATTATTTATTGCAATTCATCTAACACCCTGCTGTGTATTTATAAAATTATTAATTGTACAGGTCCAATTTCCGGTATCAACATCCTAGTTATGACAAAAGGAAAGTTGTATACGAAGTTTCACAGTAATCGGTTAAATTATTCTTTTGTGAAAGGATAATAATAATAATAATAATAATAATAATAATAATAATAATAATAATTAATCTCACACAAATGCCATTTGAGCTTACGGTCGCTCATCAGTTATTTACCCACAATCAAAAGTTATCACAAAAATGCTGATAGAAGTAAAATAAAGATACGTGTCATGGAGGGATCCCGGGCAAAGAACCACGAGTAGACCAGTCGGCCCTTTTTGCTTCCAATGTGACCCCTGGGAGGGAAGGATGAAGGGAGAGACCCGAAGAGCGACCAGATCCGGACGCGGACGAGCGTTATCAAGGACGGAGCCCCTAACGATTTCAGATAGAACGCATCCGACGCCGCATGTTCCCTGCCCACAAGCCACCAATCTCCAGGGTCCCCACGGAGCCCCATGCTGAGGATAGATCTAACTGAGCGGTATCGCAGCGATGCCAAGGAAGAAACCTTAATAGAGCCGAGCCACCGCCCAGCCACAACACGCCGAACACCGTCGCCTGGTCCTACAGCCCTGAAACAGATGACAAGGAAGTTGATGGGTACAGGAAAATGAGAGGGAGGGAGCCGTGGCAGAAGATGAACTATCCCAACATTCACCTGGCGATCCGGAGAAACCACGAAAAACACATGGGCCAGAGTGGGCGTCGCCGGGGATCGATCCCGGGACCGAATACGGATCACAGACGAAACCGCCTGAGCCATCCTGCTCGGTGCTGATAGAAATAGATCATTATAATCGCCTTTCTCATTATTATATCCACGGCACCTTATTTCTACATCAAATAAAAATACGCTACATTAACCAATATTGTGTGAAAACTCGCGAAAACTGTTGAGAGAAAGAAAAGTCGTGGAAACTCTGTTAGGACACACATTATGGTCCTTGGTATGTGGCCAGCAGGATGGGGGATGGGTTAGTTACTAACGAAGGCCCCTAGTTCTGTCCACAAGTGTATTTGTTGGGGTTAAGGACGTCAAGTAAATCTATAGTTCGTTTCAATTCTTTGTTAAGTCCAATATCGAACAACTTGTAAGTTTGCATGGACATTTCGTTACAAGTGTTGCACCATGAGTGACACGGCAGAGATCAGTCTCTGGAGTCAGTGCACGTGTCCTCCTCCAGGCAAGCCTACATAGATCACAGGTATCATGAGTTTCTGGCTACAAACATATACAAGTCAACTCATTTACTTCTATCATTTGATGCCACTCTTGTTTGTGTATGTCATTTCAGTGAAACAAAATCTGATATGTTACACTTATATGACTTTCTCTACCCTTGTGCAAACTATAGTTTTTACAAACGCTTATTCTCCATCTATTTCATGTTAATCGAGGTATCGAGATGTTAATCTTATTGCTAATTTTCTTGTGGGTACAAGTGGAATATGGTAGGCTTTAAGCGATAGTCAAATCTTTTAAGAGCTGGTTGCTATGTGGAGCATTCCATCCTCTTTGCACGTCTAGGACATAAAAAAATGTGATGTGTTACACTCACATGACTTTCTCTACTCTTGTACAAACTATTTTTACAAACACTTATTCTCCATTTTTTTGGATTCAGGGGGCCTCAAAACATATATTTCCGGTGAAATCCCGGTATCAAATTTTTGGGTGGAATACAATACTTCCCCTACTTACTATACGTAGTAGAGAAAGTAAAAATAAAGCATTTTTGGAAACATGTCCGTGTGTGTCTTGTGTGTCTGTCTGTCTGTGAACAGCATAACTCAAAAACGAAGAGTCGGATAAACACCAAACTTGGTGTTTAGGTTAAATATTTTCCAGGAATGCGACATGAAAATTTTCAAAAAAATCCCCCCAGTCCAAACCACCCCTTACATGGAACATTTTTCGAAAATTATTATTTTCTCAAAAACGGCTCTAACGATTTTGATTAAAATATCATATGTTTAAGACATTTTTATGTCAAATAAAATATATATCTGGAATTTTCTGGGATGTCCCCAAAAGTCCTCTTCATTCTGAACGACTTTTGCATAACTGGTAAACCGCAAGAGATAGACAAAATGTTACTGCATAAAATGTAGATCGCGTTAAAACACACAATATATGTCATAAACATTGTTTTTGTAAAGTGAACCATTTTCGAGATATTCCTTGTTATTTCTTTGAATTTTCCAATAGTTACACTTTTTCTCAACTGAGAATTCGTTGTTCTTTTTTTACGTTCTTGACATTTTACACATAGCGACCAGTTCTAAAAAAAATCTGATGTGTTACACTCACATGACTTTCTCTACTCTTGTACAATCTATTTTTACAAACTCCTATTCTCCATATGCTTCATGTTAATCGAGATATCGAGATGTCAATCTTATTGGTAATTTTCTTGTAGATGCAAGGGGAATATGGTAGGTTATAAGCGATAGTCAAATATTTTAACGCTGGTTGCTAAGTGGCGCATTTCATTCTCTTTGCATGTCCAGGACATAAAAAAATCTGATGTGTTACACTCACATGACTTTCTCTACTCTTGTACAATTTAATTTTACAAACGCTTATTCTCCATCTACTTCATGTTAATCGAGATATCGAGATGTCAATCTTATTGGTAATTTTCTTGTAGATGCAAGGGAAATATGGTAGCTTTTAAGCGATAGTCAAATATTTTAACGCTGGTTGCTATGTGGCGCATTCCATTCTCTTTGCATGTCCAGGACATAAAAAAAATGAATAACGAATGTGAGAAAAAGTATAAGTATTGTAAAATTTAAGGAAATAACAAGCAATATCTCGAAAACGGTTCACTCAACAAAAGAAATGTATATGACATAAGTTGTGTATTTTAACGCGATCTACATTTTTTGTGTAGTAAAATTTTGTCTATCTCTTATGGTTTACCAGTTATGCAAAAGTCGTTCACAATGAAGAATACTTTTGGAGACATTCCCAGAAAATTCGAGATATACATTTCATTTCTCATGACATTATTTTAAACATATGATATTTTCATCAAAATCGTTAGAGCCATTTTTGAGAAAATTAAAATTTTCGAAAAATGTTCCATGTAAAGGGTAGTCTGGGGTGGGGGCATTTTCTTGAAAACCTTCGTGTCGCATCTCTGGAAGATACTGAACCTAAATACCAAGTTTGGTGCTTATCCGACTGTTCGTTTTTGAGTTATGCTGTTCACAGACACACAGACACACACACACACAGACACACACACAGACACACACACACACAGACACACACACGGACATGTTTCCAAAAATGCTTTTTTTGGATTCAGGAGGTCTCAAAACATGTATTTCCGGTGAAATCTCGGTATCGAATTTTTGGGTGGAATGCAATACTTCCCCTACTTACTATACGTAGTAGAGAAAGTAATATTTGACTATCGCTTAAAGCCTACTATGTTACCCTTGTTTTGTATCTGTAAGGGCAATATAGGAATACAGCAGCCTTTAAACATAGACATATCTCTTAATAGCTGGTTGCTATGTGCAGTACCATTCTCTTTGCTACAGATTAATACTCTTTGCATATCCAAGACAAAAAAATGAATAACGAATCTCTGGAAGATACTGAACGTAAATACCAAGTTTGGTGTTTATCCGAGGGCTCGTTTCTGAGTTATGCTGTTCTTAGACACACAGACAGACACACACACACACAGACACACACACGGATATGTTTCCAAAAATGCTTTTTTTGGATTCAGGTGGCCTCAAATCATGTATTTCCGGTGAAATCTCGGTATCGAATTTTTGAGTGGAATGCAATACTTCCCCTACTTACTATACTTAGTAGAGAAAGTAAAAAAAGAAAGAATAACGAATTTCTATTTTAGAAAAAGTATTAGTATTGGAAAATTCAAACAAATAACAAGGAATATCTCGGAAATTGTTCACTCCAAAAAAATGTATATGACATATAAGGGTCATTCAAATGAAACCCGGTCACTTGTGTAAAGTAACGGTAACGATTTTATTAACTCAAAAATAGTCGCCAAAGCTGTTGGCACATTTATCTCATTGCGACACTAGCCGGTCGATTCCATCTTTGAAGAAGCTAGTAGGCTGCTGTCGGATCCAGGCCTGGAACCATTCACGCACTTCGTCAGCCGTTGTGAATCGATGTCCGCGAATAGCTTGTTTTAGAGGTCCATAAACATGAAAGTCATACGGTGAAAGGTCTGGACTGTACGGTGGATGTTCCAGTGTTTCCCATTGAAACTGTTGCAATGTCGTCTTCACCGCTTTGGTAGTGTGTGGGCGTGGCATTATCATGCAGGAGAATAACGCCATTGGACAATATGCCTGGGCGTTTCGACTTGATGGCTCGTCTAAGGTTCTGTAAAGTGGCTTGATAACGCTGGGCATTGATGGTGGTTCCCCGTTCCAGGAACTCGACAAACAGTGGCCCTTGTGGTCAAAAAAGGACATCATGACCTTACCAGAACTGGTGTGCACGGCCTTTGATTTCTTTGGAGGTGGTGAAATCGCATGTTTCCACTGCTTGCGCTGACTCACTCCTCGTTCCTGCTTACTCGCCTTCATGTTCATAGTGGACGATAACTTGTGTGATCACCTTCTGTTCGGCGTGAAACCACACTGTCAAACGTTGCACACGCTGTAGTCGCTCTACCAATAGATGGTGCCACCATACACGCAGTTAGCAGTTACATGTACCACCTTACGTGTAGTGCAAAGTTAGACGCACTGACCAGGTTTCATTTGAATGCCCCTCATAAATATTGTGTATTAACGAGATCTACATTTTTTGTGTAGTAAAACTTTGTCTATCTCTTAGGGTTTAACAGTTATGCAAAAGTCATTCAGAATGAAGAGGACTTTTGGAGACATTTCCAGAAGATTTTTGATACACACTTCATTTGCCATGAAATCATTTTAAATATATGATATTTTAATCCAAATCGGTAGAGCCATTTTTGAGAAAATAAAAATTTTCGAAAAATGTTCTATGTAAAGGATAGTCTGGGGTGAGGGGATTTTCTTGAAAATCTTTGTGTCGCATCTTTGAAAGATACTGAACCTAAATACCAAGTTTGATATTTATCCAACTTTTCGTTTTTGAGTTATGCTGTTCACAGACACACAGACATACACGGACATTTTTCTAAAAGTGCTTTTTTGGATTCAGGGGCCTCAAAACGTGCATTTCCTGTGAAATCTCGGTGTCGAATTTTTGGGTGCAATGCAATACTTCCCCTACTTCCTATAGTAGGGAAAGTAATGAATAAGCTTTACCTTTGCACCATACTTTTTTACTTTCTGTACTACGTATAGTAAGTAGGGGAAGTATTGTATTCCACCCAAAAATTCGATACCGAGATTTCACCGGAAATACATGTTTTGAGACCCCCTGAATCCAAAAAAGCATTTTTGGAAACATGTCCGTGTGTGTGTCTGTCTGTGTGTCTGTGTGTCTGTGAACAGCATAACTCAGAAACGAACTGTCGGATAAACACCAAACTTGGTATTTACGTTCAGTATCTTCCAGAGATGCGACACGAAGGTTTTCAAGAAAATCCCCCCACCCCAGACTATTCTTTACATGGAACATTTTTCGAAAATTTTAATTTTTTCAAAAATGGCTCTAACGATTTTGATTAAAATATCGTATGTTTAAGATATTGTCATGTGAAATGAAATGTATATCTCGAATTTTCTGGGAATGTCTCCAAAAGTATTCTTCATTGTGAACGACTTTTGCATAACTGGTAAACCATAAGAGATAGACAAAATTTTACTACACAAAAAATGTAGATCTTGTTAAAATACACAATTTATGTCATATACATTTCTTTTGTTGAGTGAACCGTTTTCGAGATATTGCTTGTTATTCCCTTAAATTTTCCAATACTTATACTTCTTCTCAAATTCGTTATTCATTTTTTTTATGTCCTGGACATGCAAAGAGAATGGAATGCGCCACATAGCAACCAGCGTTAAAATATTTGACTATCGCTTAAAACCTACCATATTCCCCTTGCATCTACAAGAAAATTAGCAATAAGATTAACATCTCGATATCTCGATTAACATGAAGCATATGGAGAATAAGCGTTTGTAAAAATAGTTTGTACAAGAGTAGAGAAAGTCATGTGAGTGTAACACATCAGATTTTTAATTACTCTGCTCCACTGTGTGCTCACATTTATGACAAAAATTGAGACGTTCAGCTACAGACTACGGTTTTAGTAAATGGTATTAACTCCTTCAGTCCTCACCTGAATCTCGTTCAGTTTATGCACCACCTCCGCTCGTTTCGTCGATTCCTCAAGGTATGTTGGTATGGGTGGAGCTTTTCCTGTCTGTTGTAGTTGCTGCTGCTGCATTGTAGTACTTGATTTATACTCTGTTGTAGTGGTAGTACTAGAAGAGGCTGACCTCACTGTGGTCTCATCCACGACCCACTTCTCGGACCTCTTTCGCCGCTTTGCGAAAAGCTCAGCGCCTGCAAAATTGTACAATATTTAAGTCTCTCTTCTGGGTACTCACATTTAGAAAATTATTTTGATTTATCAGCTCCAAAATTTAATAATACACAATTCTTATTTATGCTCTGATATCTCTTTAAGTATCCGGAGTTTCTCCCCTCCCCTTTTGCACCCTTTTGACATTCCTTTGTGTTATATTGAATTTATAGTCATTTATGGTTCAGACATTTAAATTTAATTTTTATAACCGAAGAACTTATTTACCCAAGAATATAAAGTATAAGCTGATCTAAAAAAAGAAGTTAATATAAGAATAAAAGTTTTAGTAAAAAGAAAAACATAATAAATGGTTTAGTTGTTGCTATACAGCATTTCCAATGCCAAATAAGTGTTTTTATTTTACTTTTTATTTAGTTTTATTATTATTATTATTATTATTATTATTACTACTACGACTAATTGGTATTTGAAAGATTGAGTAAGCATAGGTTCTCAACATTTCAGTGATGTTTTTGTTTTCATAAACGTTTTTCTCAGAATTCTCGGTTGCTTTATCGTTCTCTTAGATAGAGAATCTTGATAGCCTTATAACAGTAAAACCATAATTAAAAGAAATATATTTTTTAGTTACTTGGTTTTGCATTGGAGTTACGATGCTGTTATTTCCATTGCTCCCCATATCGTTAATGATTTTCGGAGGAACTCGTTCCCCAAGTGACTTAATCCAGCAGGTGGTGTGCTTTACCTTCAATAGTAGGATGAAAATAAGAATGGCGATGGAACGAAGGGACCTACAGCTTTTACCAAACATTTCGGATCACGGAGCCTAGGTGACACTTCACACGAGCTAGTCAGAAGTGAAGACTCCATAGGGGTGACATAAAATCGCTACCCCATAAGTGGGAATCGAACCACAGACGCTCAGTACAAGAGCCGCGAACGAACCCACCCGGCTCCGGGTCTAGGGGTACCATGCTAGCTTCTGATTCCGAGGTCGCGTGTTCAAGTCCGGCGGAGGGCGATGGGTTTTTTCGGGCGTAAAAATCCTTAGCATGGCTTCCTTTGGAAAAGAAGTAAAGTCGGTGGTCCTGTGTCATAGATTTGCGGCACGTAAAAGAACTTCAAGCCTGATAAAGAGACTTCTGAGCAAAATTTCCAGTCTTTCACGCCCAGTCTACTAGTAGAATGGGACGCTAAGAGCCATAGCAGTTAAAGAGCGTCGATAAATAAAACTCAATTTAATTTTATGATAGCACCCGGCGCCGTATAGATGTATATGCTTTTATGTAATGGATAGTTTAGTCTATCTATTGGCCTTTAACTTAAAACAAGCTGTTCTTACAGGTCCCTTTTTGCAACACTATTGAACAAATGCTGCCTTTCATCAAGGATATACCATTTTAAAGAGCGAGATCTTCTTAGCAGTTACTGAAGTAATGAGCTTATTTTAAAATTCTGCTATAATCGAGAAGCAGAAGGCATGGGCAGGGAGAAGGGCCAAGCAAAATTGTATAGATTGAAATTTAAGTTCGCCATGTCATTTCTAACGCCATACTTTCCGGATGATTTTCATGACGTCGATATGTTTGACTGACAGTAGCACATGCATTTGTTGTCGATATGAACTGCTATCATGATTCTACTGAGTTGACTTTACTCTGTTTCTTGAAAGTTAAATAAAACAGTGACGTTTTCACTTCTTTTAAGATGCTAAACAGGTTACAGAAGTACTGAACGATGTCATATATCACACTGCTAGTCAACAGTGAACACTGAACACGGCTAGCAACTTAAGAAAAAAACTGCCGCTGGTAGTGATAAGAATTCTTTAACTGCAGTAGTACTACAGCGCTGTTCTTCCACACTGCGACCACCGGACAGCGGCTCGCTCGCCGGCCCCACAGCTCGGACTCCCGCCGAAACAGCTATAATATCCTCACGTTCTCAATGTTACAGTTATAATTACAATGATAATAAGCACATACCTTATCATAAGATATGCTAGAAATGTTGTCCTTCTCTATCAGCTCCTTTCTGGCATTATCTCAGGAAATTTTCATTTACACTCGAGAGTTCAATATTTCAATTGCATTGAGTGAACATCTCGCCTGATGTTTTCTTTTAGTTCTTCTATTATTGTAGTTAAATAGGAGTAGATAATGGCTGGTTAGCAGTTGCTTAGTTTGCTGGTTTCCAGCAAGTGTAAATAAATATAGAATTTAGAATTGTAATTAAGTTTTGTTTATGGCTTTACTCTAATCTAATAATTTCTATTCTTTTTCTTTCTTTTATTTGTATTTATTATTGTGTAGACATTGTGTAGTTTGTCAGTTACTTTATCTGAAAAAATTGATGTAATATAAAATATAAATCTGTTGTGAGAATAAATGTAAAGTTTGAAAGTATGTCCCGGTGTAGTAACCAAGGTGTCGGGATATTATATTCAGATGTTATTTATTTATTAGTTCATCCATTATATGGGGTTTATTGCACACACTTTATTTTTAAAGTTCCCCTATAGATGAAAATCGCACACAGCTAGATCAGGGGAGCTTGAGAGCTATAATCCTTTACTAATTATCCTATTGTAAAAAGTTTTTATAAATTAAATTTAATTAATATTAAACGCTGTATGCGCGTAGCAAAAGCCTTGTTGGAAACACCAGAAAGATATTCAACGCCAGTCACTGTTCAAAAAACGTATTACTCTGTATGCATTTAATGCACAGCACACACCAATTTTGGCACCATGCAAAGTAATATCCTGTATAAAATCGGGTTTTTCTTTGCTTCAATTTCTGTTATTTTGCGCCGGAACAATGTAACCATGCTTCGTCAGAGAAGAATATTCATTGTGAGCCAATTACTCTATTATTGACATTTCTCAAAATCCAATTACAGAAATTTACCCATCTCTGATCACCACGTGAAAAATAAGGTGTATGCAAAAACCCCACATTGGAATAACCAAAAGAAAACATCAGCGAGAAATTCACTCAATTTCAGATATTGAACTCTGGGGTGTAAATGGAAAGATGCCACAAATGTGTGGATAGAGGACAACATTTCCAACATCTCTTATGATAAGGTATGTGATTATTATCATTATAATTGTAATTGTAAATATGAGAACGTGAGGCGGTTGTGCGGATAACACAACTGTTTCGGCGGGAGTCTGAGCAGTAGTGGTCAGCACGGGAGTGTGAAAGAAAAGTGCTGTATTACTACCACTGCAGTTAATTCCCCTAGCAGAAAATCACGTGAATTGTTGTTGCACATAAATTCTGTACCGCCAGTTGTTCAGTGAAAATGTTGACTGTTGCTGTAAGGACTTGACTGGGTATTTTATTGTAAAACAATTATATCAGCACAGTGGCCCAGAGATACTGAAAACCTGGCCAAAAACTTCTTTAGTCGTACTACAAGCGAAATCCATCAAGGCAAAGGAATTATTTAAGACAGACAATAAATATGTCCTTAATAATGAAGGTTTTAATTGTATTTTACATTTACACATGATAAACATTCTTCAGCATCATCTAACGGTTGGGTATCCTGTACCAAAACTAAGCAAAGGTGGAGATAATTTATTTCTCTTATGTTTCTGGGCCATTGGCTCTGTAGGGGTGGAAATCTTTGGGCCCAGCAACCAGAGAAACACCTCTCTTCTAGTGTCCTCTGTTGAGTACTTTTGAGAATGGTGATTTCGGTAATTATATGTTTGTGTTTCGCCTCTTTGGTATCGAAAATAGTTTTTTTTCGAGAAAATAAGCAAAAAACGAGCAAGTTTCGCTTACTCTGAACTACAGTGGTAAAAACTAATCTCAGTGGCACATGATAACACTAACATTAAAACTCCATTAGAAGTTTTAAAAAAAGTATATGAAAGCTATTACCACAACTTACTGACATGTAATCATTTAAGCTGATAGTACAGTAAATTGAAATCGCAACAATTCAGGATTTTGATACAACAAAATACATATTGAATTTATAATATTTTAACTTCACAGTTGCTAAATTGAAACACATGATAGTAATTGAAAACGTTCACTTCTAACGTCCCTGTCAGACTGAGCGATGGAAATGCTAATACTAACCTGGTAGGTCAGAATACACCAGTTTATTGATTTCCGGATTGTGCGCTCGATATCCGGTTTTAATAAGGTTTTATTTTCCTGTTTTGGCCAGGTTTTCAGGGTCTCTGGACCAATGTGCACCATAGAAAACGGTGAGAGATCCGAACTGATTTTTATTTCGCTCATTTCCGGTAACGACATGCAGTTACTCATTTTAGAATTCTGCTACTAGAATTTCCAAGCTTATCTCTTAACTTCTAGATGTGAACTAGACCAGGATTTTAGTTTCACTTTTATGTAAATATAAACGCGTACTTGGAACATTGCATCTAAGATCGAGGGTCTACATGTCTCATATTTTTGTTGAAATCGTAATTTTCTTTATGTAGAGTAGACCTATTTTAAAGCAAAAGCAGAGGTTTGTGGATTCCCTTACCGACTGGTACATAGGTGAATACTTACGATATAAGGCTTACCTTTTCCTTTGGGTGCGTTGAGATCCCTGACGAGGTCAAAAGCGACCTCAGGGCTGAGAGAGCCGGGCTCGATAGTGTAGCCTTGTTTGCGGAGACTGTTGAGGTCTTGGACCTGGCCTCTGGGGTCCATCACCAACTTCAGGATGGGCTTGTTCTCATCCCGGAACTTGCTCTCCTGTAACATCATTCGTAGTAATTATGTAACTTTTTCTCATCTAGCAGGTAAATCGTGAGTTATCGTTTAATAACAGGAAGAAAATATTTCACATGTTTTAAATAAATCTGAAACAGCAGATATTTAACAAATAAACTTATGAACAGTAGAAAAAACGCAACAGTATCTTGTTATTTGCTTGAGTTTGCAAATAATAGGATGCTAATCATGGGTTTTTGGCAGGAATAAGGCCTTATTACTTAAGTTTAAGCGACAATAACCTGGATATACTCCAGTTGGTTGCATGTTAACACTCACTTAACTTCTCTTAGGCACAGTTTGTCACACATTTAGCTGTACTTAACAGAATATTATTCCAGTTTACAGGGTATACAACGAAGGGGGACACCCTCGTGCATTGAACCTGCGTGAGATATATTACGGCTAATCATCCCAGATGGAAGGGATGAAGTGAAGGAACCACAGGAGGCTACAGATCGCAGGCAGACAGAGCACAAAGACGCAAGGAGGTCCTTAAGATTTCCTGCTCGAAGACCGTCCCACTATTGGAGCTTCCCAGAGAGGGCGATGAACGAGTCGTTAATCAAGCAGCCCTCTAGTGTCACGTGAAATACTCTTTCCTTAGAGCAAACACCCGCGCCATCTGTTCGTCACCGTCTTATGCCATGAAACCTAGAAGCACAGCTGAAACATGAGAAGGAAAGCGAATGAAAGGGAAAAGAGGGAAAGGAAATGGTGGTAGGTGAGAAACCACCCTACATTAGCCTATTGAGAAGGGGAAAAACCGAAGGTCAGAGTGGGCGGTTGACGGGAGTCGAACCCGGGACCTCCCAAATGCGAGCTTCACACGTTACCGCGGGGCCATCTCTGACAGGTATTATTCCAGTTTACTTTAGTTCTGATTGCAAGTGCCTCATATACAATTTACTTACTCTTTGCAATTATAGAATATTTGATTTAAATCTACAATTCTCAGTTGCAGTTAATGCTGCCCTGAAGTGTTAACATTTTCATGATTAAACCAGTTACTTAACACTGAAACATCTACAACTAAATACTAATATTGCATAAACAGTAGATTCCTTATACTACATCGCTTCTGCTACAGGAATTTCGGCATGAGTGTTGGAATCACTCCCTAACCTCCGTAGAGAATAGCAGTATTGTGGCGTGTTAGGTAATCAGTAGCTATTGTCATGCCAGACACATTATTGCGTCATATTGGCGACGACAGCATTGTTGGGGTAATTCTTCGGCTTTGGGTTTGAAGTTCGTTTTGGCATGATGCACTCCAGTCCGAGCTAGCGGGTCTAACGAAGGTTGGAGAGGGGGAAAAGGTTAGCGTTACTTTTCTTTGTGTGTTAGCTTCACTTTGGTTTGAGAGCCGAGTGAGTGCAATTGTACGTGAAGAGTGTGGATGTAGTTCTTGTGAATAGCATCTCCCCTAATTTCTTTCTTTATCAGTTTTGTGCGCGATATAGGGGCACCCTGTTTTTATTTAATACACCACAGTTAATGTGATTAATGTGAATTCGGTGTATTTTGTTATAAATATCCCACGCCTGCACTGGAATGTGATGTTCAAAGCTCTGGTCCTCTCGCTGTCTCTGCAGCTACTTCTCCCAATGTGCATGCTGGAGTAATTAAAATTTAATACTTTAGCTGGAAACCTTTTGGCCCTCACCCCAGTATGTAACAATATGAATGTGGGAGTGTACATGAGTGTGTTGCAGTGTTCAATAAGTCACTTGGCAGCAGCAATTGTTTCTCTAGCCACAGAAGTTAAAGGGGATATAGATATGAAATAATTAATATTATTTAATACACAGAGTGTTTAAAAAGTATAGTACACATTTACGGATCAGAAATACAAACTAAAAGAATCAAAAGAGCTCCAGTAAACATGGATCTGCAAATTAACCGCTTACCAGATAATGTTTGTTAGTTGCTCCGCCACTGAACCAAACACCCCAATGCAATAAACAAGCTATTTCATACTACTTTGTACGTTGCCCTTCCCCTTATTACTTGAGTCTCAATAACAGGTATAGGTTATACATCGGAGGGGAATACCTCGCGCACTGCGACCTACATAGATCTATTGTGGCTACCACTGCCTAAGAGGAAGGGACGATTAGAAGGAACCACAAGAGGCTACAGATGGCAGACAAACAGGCCACAGAGTTTCGCGGAAGTCCCATCCAACTGCGTGAGCTGCCTAGAGAGGGCGATGAACGACCGTCGACCAAGGGCGCCTCTAATGTGCACGGGGAGTACTCTTCCTTTGAACAAACATCTGCGCCATCTGCTCGGCGCTGCCCTACGCTATGAAACCTAAAAGGAACTTGAAACATGAGATTGAAACCGAATTAAAGAGACATTATGGAAAGGAAATCGTAGTAGATGAGAAATCAACCCAGCATTCGCCTAACAACCGGGGAAAATCAGAAAAACCCAAGGTCAGAGTGGATGGTCGACGGGATTCGAACTGGAGACCTCCCGGATGCCAGCCTCACAAGCCTTAATAATAAAGAAAAACCAATAATGTTTTCTGTGATTCTGTGTAGCTTGCGGATGAAGGTTATAGTATATCGTGATTTTATGAAATATGCATAAACATGGACACAAATTGAAGCAAACAGCCAGCCAGGTAGACCTGGATGATTCGGAAGAAATTGCGGTAGAACGTGTGGGTATAAATCTAGATACTTCGGCTACGAGGGTTGCTAAGTCACAGCGAATAAATGGAAGTACTATGTGGCGAATCTAATCCTGGAAATCACTGTATCCACCAAACCCGCTTACAAGGTCCCGAAAACACTAATTTCCTACCCAAAACGGCTTTCTGTTAGCAAATGGAACAACTCATATCTCTCCTAGTCCTCTAATGACATACGCTTGCTTATGTAGAGTTATGCAGCCTGTAGCAAAATTCAGATTTAGTCATTCCTAAACAGAATTCTGCGCTCAGCGGTCCATGCTCCTTGGTACGTCCAGAACGAACACTTATGTAGTGAGCTTGGCACTCTCTCTATTGAGTTTATCCATCGCCAGGCACAGCTGTTCTTTCACCATCTTCGCTATATTCCAGGTGCGGTTTTCTATTCATGTGGCACTCGATCACAGCTTCTCACCGGAATCGTTTAATTTAATTCCCTGCACAGTTAGCTCTGGATGAGTCTGCTTCATCCACAAGCCAGCATACCCCACTCTGATCCCGAAGGTGTTGACCTCAATTCATTTCAATGCAATTTATTTTGTCCTTTTAATCATACACTGATATCAGACACGACAGGGTATAAGTAGTCACATTCATAGTAATCATTTAAAAATCTAGATTGTTACAATTTATGATATACTCAAAAACTTGTTCACTGAATAAAATGAAATTTGTAGTAAAAAGAATTTTACTGCCTTTTTACTTTCTCTACTACGTATAGTAAGTAGGGGAAGTATTGTATTCTAACCAAAAAATTCGATACCGAGATTTCACCGGAAATATATGTTTTGAGACCCCCTGAATCCAAAAAAAGCATTTTTGGAAACATGTCCGTGTGTGTGTGTCTGTGAACAGCATAACTCAGAAAAGAACAGTCGTATAAACACCAAACTTGGTATTTAGGTTCAGTATCTTCCAGAGATGCGTCACGAGGTTTTTCATGAAAATCCCCCCACCCCAGGTTACCCTTTACATGGAACATTTTTCGAAAATTTTAATTTTCTCAAAAATGGCTTTAACGATTTTGATTAAAATATCATATATTTAAGATACTTTCATGACAAATAAAATGTATATCTCGAATTTTCTGGGAATGTCTCCAAAAGTATTCTTCATTGTGAACGACGTTTGCCTAAATGGTAAACCATAAGAGATACACAAAATTATACTACACAAAAAATGTAGATCGCGTTAAAATACACAATTTATGTCATATATATTTTTTTTGTTGAGTGAACCATTTTCAAGATATTGCTTGTTATTTCCTTAAATTTTCCAATCCTATACTTTTCTCAAATGGGAATTCGTTATTCATTTTTTTGTCCTGGTAATGCAAGGAGAATGGAATACTCCACATAGCAAGGAGCTCTTAAAATATTTGACTATCGCTTAAAGACTACCAATTCCCCTTGCATCTACAAGAAAATTAGCCATACGATTAATATCTCGATATCTGGATTAACATGAAACATATGGAGAATAAGCGTCTGTAAAAATAGTTTGTACAAGAGTAGAGAAAGTCATGCGAGTGTAACACATCAGAATTTTTTTTTAAATTAAGATCCACAAACTATTTTCTATCGCTTATGTAGGACTTGACCTACTTATTCATAATAGCCCTAAAACCATATTTATCCTATTTTGTAAGTAGTATTTCATGATCTAAAATATCATACGTTTTAGTGAAGTCTAGGAATAAACCCAAATCCGCTAACTTTTTATCAATAGCTTCTTCGATTTTATTTATGAAACTACCAATAGCTGTTATAGTGGATCTGTTTCTTCTAAACCCATTTTGGGCATCTGAAGGAATACCTCTAATCCAGCTAGTGCCATTATCCACTTTGTTTTGTTTTTTTGCTACAGTTTCCTTCTATTGTATCTTTTATAATTTGAACCAAATATGTCTTGAATCAATGGCGCTGATCGATTTAAATAACCAAATAAAATATTGGACAACAGAGAGCCCTAGAACTCCAGTATTTAAACACCATATTTATGGAAGAAGCTAGTTTATCCGTAATAATATTTTTACTTTCTCTGGCACCTACTTATAGTAACTAAGAGAAAGCATCGCATTTCACCCAAAAATTCCATATGGAATTTCACAAGAAATACATATTTTGGGCCCCCTGAGTAAAACAAAGTGCTGTCTGTCTGTCCCTGTGTTCTGTAAACAGCATAACGCTAAAACGAAATGTTCTAAAAATACCCAACTTGGTATTTAAGTTCAGCATTTTCCAAAGATACGACTCGAAGAATTTCAAGCAAATCCCCCATCTCAAACTACATGGGAAAATTTTAGACATTTTTTATTTTCTTCAAAATGATGTTAACGATTTTAATTAAAATACCTCATATTTAGATATTTACATAACAAATAAAAGTGGAATGCAATACTTCTCTTACTTTACTAAACGTAGTAGAGAAAGCAAAAAGTATTTTTATACGGCGTGAGTGTCTGTCAATAGCATAATTCGAAAACGAAATGTTTGATAAATAGAAAACTTAGTATTTCAGTTTAGTATCTTCCGAAGATGCGACAAGAGGATTTTCAATATAATCCCTGAACACCACACTACCCTTTACATGGGACATTTTTCAGTTTTATTAAAAATAGCTCAAACGAGTATGTTTAAAATACTATATATTTCAGATACATACATGACAGACAAAATCTATGCCTTGAATTTTCTGTGTACAGCCTGTGAAGGGTTCTCCGTTTGGAAAGGATTTTCTATAATTTTGTATAACTCGTAAAAACGATTTAGGCAAAAACTTACTGCACAAGCAATATAGAGCTCTTTAATACTTACATTTTCTTTCAAATAACCTTCTGTGGCATAAGATATTTCCGAGATATCCGTTACTATTGGTTTGAATTTTTCAATACACTGCCAATTTTTCAAAGTTATGTCGCTATTCAGTTGCTTCTTACGTTGTTATGGGAGGAATATGGAATTTCAAGGCTCATTTGGAAACAACGTTACTCAGACAAGTAAAGCATGTGGAATTTTTTAAGCATTCCATGGACTTTGTCTTCATCGACATTTTTCGATTGTTTTCCCTGGGGCGGTTCATCGTTAAAGGTTTTACCTTAACAAACTCGTAAAATACATTGTATGTTGATACTAACCTGAGGTGTAGAGGGTATCTTCTCAGGTACATCAAATTCATCTTTACCATCAGCCAGTCCTGTAACAAAAACTATTGTTAAGTTTTCTGGACTAATACGGTTATTATAAAACAACATAGAAACATAAGCTAATAAAAACATTTGGGCAGCAAAGTTATCAAGGAGCGTTAATGTTTTTGCATATCTCAAGTGAATGAAATGAGCTACTACAACCTTATTACGTTCTCTACTACATATAGTAAGGGAATAGGGGAAGTATTGCATTCCACCCAAAAATTTGATATCCATATTTCACGGAAATACATGTTTTGAGGCCCCCTGTATCCAAAAAATCACTTTTAGAAAAAGGTTCGTGTGTGTGTCTGTGAACAATATAACTAAAAAATGAAAAGTGTATAAATAAAAAACTTGGTATTTAGGTTTAGTATCTTTAAAAGGTGCGACACGAAGATTTTAAAAAGTCCTTTCCTCCCCAGACTACACTTTACATGGAACATTTTTCGAAAATTTTGGTTTTCTCAAAGATGGCTCTAACGATTTTGATTAAAATATCATATGTTTAAGATACTTCCATGGCAAGTGAAATGTATATCATGAATTTTCTGGGAATGCCTCCAAAAATCCTCTTAATTCATAATTACTGTTAAACCGTAAGAGAAAGACAACATTTTACTGCACAAAAGCGCAGATCTCGTTAAAACACACAATTTATGTTATATGCAGTTTTTTGTGGAGTGGGACATTTCCGAGATATTCCTTGTTATTTTTTTGAATGTTTTCTAATAGTTATACTTTTTCTCAAATGGGAATTTGTTATTCGTTTTTTTGTCCTGGACATGCAAAGAGAATGGAACGCTCCACATAACAACCAGCTCTTAAAAGATTTGACTATCGCTTAAAGCCTACCATATCCCCCTTGTACCTACAAGAAAATCAGCCATAAGAAAGTTTCTGCAAATGTTTATCTCGAATTACATGAAGTAGAGGAGAATAAGGGTTTGTAAAAATAGTTTGCAGAGGAGTATAGAAAGTCATGTGAATGTAACACATCAGGTGTTTTTTATCTGTTTGTGCTCATTACATAGCAAACCATATCTTAGTGGAAAGTATTTCTCATCTGCAGTGGACTAAAGAGAGCTGCATATTTTCTGTAATAAGTTATCTACGTTTTGCTTTTACTGTTCAGTAAAACTGAACTCTTACAGAAAATGTAAGATATTAATTTTATCTGCGATGTCACACTTGACTATATTAAACTTTTAATAGAAATTGTTGCCGCGGTTCTTAGAAAACAACCCTAGTAAAGGGTTTGAAATATGGGAGTTCTCTGAAAATCTTAGCCTTATTTGCTGAAAATATTTCGAACTTCTGATTCACAAATCACAACACACATATACTACATCCGAATTTTTATTTAAATGTTCGTTTTGTCTCTAAGGGCATCAAAACCGCATTTGCAGTGACATTGCGACATAAAATGTTTGAGTGAATAAAAATCATGAAGGAGTGTAATTTACATAGATCTCCAACAAAATTAAAATGTTAGATTTTCTGGGATAAGCATCAAATGAGATGTCAAATAACAGTTTATGAATATTGCATAATTACAGTATTTTTATTATTTAGGATATGGTATGTCGCTTTATTCTGGCGAAGATTTAAATAAAAAGTAAGTTTTAAAAATGTTTAGAACAATAGCAAGAGCACTAACAAATAAAGCTAGAAAACCCACTGAGATAAAGTTTCCACACTGATGCACGGATCAGAAAATCAGGAATGAACAGGTTAGATAGAGGAAAAACAAAAGAAACGAGAAATGAAATTTTTGAGAACAGTTGCTGGGTGTATCCGTAAAGATCACATGAGGAATAAATCCATCAGACAAGAACTAAAACGTTTTAATTTAAACCAAAGGATAACTCGAAACAAGATTGAATGGCATGAACATAAGATAGAACGACATGTACCCGACAAGAATAACACACCTGGTACTATAATGCATTCCAAAAGGCTTTCGGAATATTGATCGACCTCGAGGACGTAAATGGCAAGATGACCTCTGAGAGGGAACCGGCTTGGATGCCCACCTTGCAGTTTATCATAATGAAGATAACGAAATGTTTTTGAGCCAAATGAAATACCGCCCCTATTTAAATAAGTTGCTCCCTAGTGTCTGGAAGTACTCGTATGAATGAAAGAGAGAGAGAGAGAGTAATTGTGTGTGTGTGTGTCAACAATGTAACTAAAAACGAGAGGGAATATCAAATGCCATATTTAAGTCCATATTTTAAGGAGGCACTTTTGTTGCACACAATCCTGTCGAACATAAAATTACCCTTTAAGGTAATATATGCGTAAAATTATAGTTATATTTTGTTTTCTCCAAATAACTGTAATAGTTCTTTTTAAATAATGAACGCCCCTATCAGAAATGGGGAGACCAGGCTTATCTTCAAGAGGGCGGACCAGTTCAATGATCAACTAAATCGTGACGTTGATGATATAACATATTTGGGACGTTGACATGAATAAATTGGAAAAAAAACATAGTTTTCTGTAAATCGCTATTTTTATTCTGATTAGGCTTTATATAAATGCTGTTTAAGCAAGAAAGCATGAAAATAGACAAACTTACTACAAGAAAATGTAGAGGTCACTAAGTAAATACCTCACCTGAATTTCTGTACTTGTTCTCTCACAAAACTTATTTTCTGCCTCATTCTAATCAGGATAAACATTTGCTGAAAAGGCTTCATAATACATTTCGTTAAAGGTAAAAGGGAGATACAGGAAGATGAAGAGGCAGTCAAGCATTTAAAAGGTTTTGAGCTCTATATTAGCTCTGAATTACCGTAAATATTCTTCATTTGGAATGAATTATGTATACTTTCGTATGAACCGTAAGAGACAGATAAAACATTATTGGACGAAAATATATAGAGTGGACCATTTAAGTTGAGACTGTACAATATCTCCAAAGCTAAGTGTTGTAGAAAGAAATACCTTTAATACAAGTTGCTTGATATTATGGGGGAAAGTAAATGGCATTAGTCGTGTTTTGTTTTGAGAAAGGAGTATTTTAGAAGGAGTTGTATCGTATTTCAACTGTTGGGGAGCCGAACTTGTAGTAGTTGCAACCGCACATATAGTAAACAGTTTCCGGTAGCCTTCTCCCCAAATGTACTTTCAGGTGGCCTTTGCCGCAATTTTAAAAAAATGTTAACTTTGTAATTAAACTGTTTGCTTAAATATTTAATATTTATGTTTGCCTCGGCTGCGTCAGTTTTTATTTTAGAGACATGAATATCTTGGCAGGGTTGTGATGCGACAAGAATATAGGCTTACACAGATTATAATTTTACTTCACTCCTTTTATTAATGCTTGATGCGATTTACATAACACTTCACTGATAGAGAGCTGTGAGATTCTTTTATTAATTATTTGTACTTTTTAACACGTAGACTTATTTTTCGTCTCACACGAATACGTATTAAATCTCTCGAGGATGTGTCTCGCGTCCGGTTACAATCACTGTCTGCAGGCAACTGACTTTTAGATTTGTAAATTTTAGTATATTTCAGTTTCTGATTGGCTAATCCTACTCCAATAGAATCCTTCATTTAACTAAAGCTTTTTATGGTTGTTGATTGGATATTTTATAAACTGTCACTAAAATTACATTATTGTTACTCCAAGAATCACAAGCAGTACTGTTAAACTCTCAAACTCATTATTGCCTCAAGGTTACCTCATTGTTTCCTCATTGTTAGCAACTTTTAACTTATTATTCTCACAGCTCCTACATTATTAAATTACGTAATACATTCACATAACATTATTACACATGGATACAATAATATAAGCGTATGCAATGACTGTTACATACATTTTACAAATTATTACATACACGTATTGCTTCAAGGCGGGCTGTTATTGAATTTACATATTATATAATTAGACTGAAATTATTTAAGTGTTAAAAATACTGCCTCAGTTTGGAGAACGTTATGATGGTCATTTTAGGGTGAATTTAAATTGACCATAAAATGACCATCACTACGTCCTCCAAACAAAACACGACTAATGGCATTTACTTTCCCCCAACATATCAAGCAACTTTTATTAAAGACATTTCTTTCTACAACACTTAGTTTTGGAGATATTGTACAGTCTCAACTTAAACGGTCCAACCTCTATATTTACTTATAATGTATTATAATTTATGCTAGGTAATGTTATTAGCCATCACTAAGATATTGATTTTGCAATAGAATGTCATATACTTTAGAAGTGCTAAGTCGCCATTCTTTTATTTCTTATGATATGCTAATACAAGTATATGGAATTTCAAAGCCAGTATTTAGCGACCCAAATTTTAAATATATGACAATCACTTGGTTTCCTGTATCCCTGATGTACCTACAACGAAATGTGCAATGAAACCATTTCTGCAAACTTTATCTCGATTAACATGAACTAGATAGAAAAAATATCTGATGAATTACATTCAAGTGACTTTATCTACTTATTCTTCTACAAATATTGTTAGGAAAGCTTATTCCAATATAGTCCTTTTTAATCGAGATAAACTTTCATTGCACATTTATACATTTCGGTTTAGATATAAGAAGCACACAGTAAGCTAAAGAGATTTTTAAAAAATCTGATGTGTTACACTCACATGACTTTCTCTACTCTTGTAAAACTATTTTTACAAACGCTTATTCTCCATATGCTTCATGTTAATGGAGATATCGAGATGTCAATCTTATTGATAATTTTCTTGTAGGCGCAAGGGGAATATGCTAGGTTTTAAGCGATAGTCAAATATTTTAAAGCTGGTTGCTATGTGGCGCATTCCATTCTCTTTGCATATCCAGGACATAAAAAAAATGAATAACGAATTTGAGAAAAAGTATAAGTATTGGAAAATTTACGGAAATAACAAGCAATATCTCGCAAACGGTTCACTCAACAAAAGAAATGTATATGACATAAATTGTGTATTTTAACGCCATCTACATTTTTCGTGTAGTAAAATTTTGTCTATCTCTTATGGTTTACCAGTTATGAAAACGTCGTTCATAATGAAGAATACTTTTGGAGACATTCCCAGAAAATTCGAGATATACATTTTATTTGTCATGACAATATCTTAAACATATGATATTTTAATCAAAATCGTTGGAGGCGGTTTTGAGAAAATTAAAATGTTCGAAAAATGTTCCATGTAAAGGGTAGTCTGGGGTGGGGGGATTTTCCTGAAAACCTTCGTGTCGCATCTCTGAAAGATACTGAACCTGAATACCAAGTTTGATGTTTATCCGATTGTTCGTTTTTGAGTTATGCTGTTCACAGACACACAGACACACAGACACACAGATACACAGACAGACACACACACGGACATGTTTCCAAAAATGCTTTTTTTGGATTCAGGAGGTCTCAAAACATGTATTTCCGGTGAAATCTCGGTATCGAATTTTTGGGTGGAATACAATACTTCCCCTACTTACTATACGTAGTAGAGAAAGTAAAAAGTGGGTGGCTTTAAAACTTCATGCTCTTTGTATGATCACGAGAAAAAAACGAACAGCAAGTTAAATCTGAAGAAGCATAAGTATTGAAAATTTAACAACCACAAAGAATGTCTCGAAAATGGTTAAAAATTTTAATTGACATAATTTGTATGCTTTAACGAAATATATATTTTTGTGTAGTACAATTTGTCTATCCCTTACGGTTGACCAATTATACAAAAACTATTTATAATGCGGAGAACTTCACAGGCTAGTCCCAGAAAATTCAAGATATACACTTTATTTTAATACAAATATATTTATTTAAAACCGTTAGAGCTCTTTTTAAAAAATTCAAAATTAACGAAAATTTGTCCATCTAAAGTGTAGATTAGCGTGGGTGGGTTTTCGAAAATAATTTTCGTATTGGATCTTGGAGTACGTTGAAATTAAATACCAAGTTTGGGTTTAACCGACTTTTCATTTTTGAGTTATGCTCTTCACACACACACACAGATACAACACACAAGGACCTTTTTCTGAAAATGCTTTCTTTCTTTTTAATTCAATGAGACTCAAGACGTGTTTTCAACGAAATCTCGGTATTGAAATTTTGGGTGGAATGCAATACTTCCTCTACTTAATATAGGTAAGTAGTGAAGAAATCAATAAGCCTATATAAGAATAGATTCTAGAAGCGACATAAAACTGAACGATAGTGGATGAAAAGGTCATGTTAAAAAGGTAAAGGTAAAGGTACGGGCGAACAGCAATCGAGGCAGGCCGCAACGGCCCTTTTTACTCCTACCGTGACCCCTGGGAGGGAAGGATGAGGGGAGAGACCCGAAGGGGATCACATCCGGATGACGACGGGCACAAAATGGACAGGGTCCCTAACGTTACCAGATCGAACGCATACGATGCCACCTGAACAAGCCACAAGCCCGGCGGTTCCCCCGGGGTGAGCCTACTCGGAGGTGAGACCTGAGCATTCCTGCAACGAAACCAGGAAAGAAATCTCTACAGAGTGCACAGCCACCGCCACAGCAACCCGCCGAACACCGTCACCTGGTGTACAACCCTGAAATCGATGACAAGAAAGATGATGGGTACAGGAAATGAGGGGCAAGGAAATCGTGGTAGAAAATGAACCATCCCAGCATTCCCCTGCAAATGCGGGGAAACCACGAAAAACCAACAGGTCAGAGTGGGCGATCGCGGGAATTGAACCCGGCACCTAAAAATGCGAACCGCACACGTTACCGTGGCGCCACTTCGCTCGATAAGGTCATGGTATCTAACATAGCAGATTTTTATTTCGGTGTTGGGCGAGCGTTTTTAGTTAAATCTGAGTATTATATTACTCTCTCTACTACGTATAGTAAGTAGGGGAAGTATTGTATTCCACCCAAAAATTCGATACCGAGATTTTGCCGGAAATATATGTTTTGAGACCCCTGAATCCAAAAAAAGCATTTTTGTAAGCATGTCCGTGTGTGTGTCTGTGTTTGTGTCTGTCTGTGAACAGCATAACTCAGAAACGAACAGTCGGATAAACACCAAGCTTGGTATTTAGGGTCAGTATTTTCCAGAGATGCGACACGAAGGTTTTCAAGAAAATCCCCCCACCCCAGATTACCCTTTACATGGAGCATTTTTCGAAAATTTTAATTTTCTCAAAAACGGCTCTAACGATTTTGATTAAAATATCATATGTTTAAGATATTTTCATGACAAATAAAATGTATATCTTGAATTTTCTGGGAATGTCTCCAAAAGTATTCTTCATTGTGAACGACTTTTGCATAACTGGTAAACCATAAGAGATAGCCAAAATTTTACTGCACAAAAAATGTAGATCGCGTTAAAATGCATAATTTATGTCATATACATTTTTTGTTGAGTGAGCCATTTTCAAGATATTGCTTGTTATTCCCTTAAATTTTTCAATACTTACTTTCTCAAATGGGAATTCGTTATTCATTTTTTTGTCTTGTATATGCAAAGAGTATTAATCTGTGGCAAAGAGAACGGTTCTGCACCTAGCAACCAGCTATTAAGATATATGTATATGCTTAAATACTACTGTATTTCTATAATGCCCTTGTAAATATATATTCCCCTTATATCTACAAGAAAATTAGCAATAAGATAGAGTCTGCAAATGTTTATCTCGATTAACATGAAGTAGATGGAGAACAAGCGTTTGTAAGAACAGTTTGTACAAGAGTAAAGAAAGTCATGTGAGTGTAACACATCAGATTTTTTTTAAAAATAGAACCCAGTAAATGCTTCCCGCAGATTAGTTAAGAGGCGAAGATCACTGGCGGGTTCGCCTTGCGATGTAGAACATTGTTTCAGCAGTAGTGCGTTGCGGGTATTCAAATCACTAGGCTGAGCTCTCGTACTTGAGATCCAGGATTTTAATTTCGTTACCCGAAACGCAATTGCAATTAAGACAGGCCAGCAAGTTCTTTGTATACAGCATCACAATAAGGAGTAGAATTATTTCCAGTGAATATAACATGGGAGACAGGATAGAGATAATGGACGTTCCCATTACATCTTAACAGGCTATTTTAAAAAAGTTTAACATATACGTTTTATTAATTGTCATGCAAATATCTCAAGTATATGTTATTTTAATCAAAATCGTTAAAGGTATTTTTGAGAAAATAAAACAAATTGACAAAATGTTCCATGTGTAGGGTAGCTTCGGGTGGGGGACTTTCCAATATTGATGCAGAATATATTACAATGTATGCTGATGATATTCTTTTTACTGTGTCATCCTAATGTGTAATTAACCTAAATGAGCAAGTAGTAAAAGATATTACTAATTTTAAAAAGTGGTGTGCAGGAAATAAATTAATTGTTAATGTCGAAAAAGAGTTTGCCTATCTTTTAAAATAATTTCTAAGTTTTCTTTTAATTGTGAAAATATTCTGTTAGAGACTCTTCACACTTGTCGTTTCCTTGAAGGCAAATCTTGATCATATTTTGTTCTAAACGTAGTCATCTTTACTACATTTTACTCCAGTTGAGGAAGTCGTTAAACATAGATACACTTTTGACAGTTTATTTTACCCTGGTTCAAACCGTAATCTTTCATAACATTTTACTCTACGATCGTGCTAGTAACATTCAAAGAGTTTTATATGTCAAAAAGGTTTATTTAGATTAATTACTTTCTCTAGTACGTATAGTGAGTAGGGGAAATATTGTATTCCATCCCAAAATTCCATACCGAAATTTCACTCGAAATACATGTTTTGAGATCCCCGAAACAAAACAAAATTTTTAGAAAAAAGTCTTTGTGTGTGTGCAGCATAGCTCAAAAACAAAATACCTTAAGTTCAGTACCTTCCAAGGATACGATACGAAGATATTCAATAAAATCTCTCACCCCAAACTACCCTTTACATGAATCACTTTTCAAAATCTTGATTTTCTAAAAAATGGAACTGACAATTTTGATTAAAATGTATTGTATTAAAGATATGCACTTGATTAGTAAAAATTACATCTTGAGTTTTCTGAGAATAGCCTGTGAAATCTACTTTAGTTGGAAAATGTTTGTGTAATCTCGTATAACTGCTAAACGTTAAACGATAGACGAAAGTGTAGTACACAAAAATGTAGATCTCTTTAAAACACACAATTTAATTCAAATACGTTTTTTGTGGCATAAGCCATTTCTGAGATATTCGTTATTAAAGGTTAGAAATGCACATTTCTTGGTCATTCTTTAAGCTTCTTTCAGTATACAGTTGTTTCTCGCGATTGCATCGAAACAGTATGGAATTTTAAGGCCAGTATATAGCGTCCAGTTCTTAAATATTTGACTGTCATTATTCTAGTTTGTATCCTAACTAAATATGTGATGTAGCTATTTATGCAAAGGTTTATTTGGATAAAAATATAGTCAATAGAGACATAAGGTTTATTAATAGTTTGTATACCCACTAATAAACGATGGAGGTAAAGAAAGTCATGTGAATGTATCGCATCAGATTTTTTAAAATTTGCATCTCTTGGTCAGTCTTTTATTTATTTATTTATTTATATGTACAGGGTGGGCCATTTATGCTGAGACAGTGCAATATCTCTAAAACTAAGCGTTGTAGAAGGAAATGTCTTTAATACAAGCTGCTGCATATTATGGGGGGAAATAAATGTCATTCGTCGTGTTTTGTTTGGATGATCATTTTAGGGTCAATTTAATTTTTTTAAATGGGAACCTACAATTAGGGTCAGTTTAAATTATATATATATAATTATATATAAAAGCTGCTTCATACTATGGGGGAAAATAAATGCCATTTGTCGTGTTTTGTTTGGAGGAGGTTATGATGGTCATTTTAGGGTCAATTTGATTTTTTTAAATAGGAACCTACAATTAGGGTCAGTTTAAATTATATATATAATTATATATAGCCGCTAAGTTATATAAAATAAAGATTATTTCAATTAAATAATGTGTTTCATAATTGTATAACAAGGAACAGCAAGTCTATTCATATTAGTAATTAAAGAACTGCATTTTTTAGCAAGTCATCAATTTGTTCAATTAGCTATATTATAAAAAATTACCTTGTAATTTGATTATTACCAGTCTTGAGATTTTTAAAACGAAAGCTGAAACGTCATCTGATTGAGCAGTGTTATAATTTTAATGAATTCTTTATAATTTGTAATTCAATATTGACGAGCCAATCTGTACTGTAGTATTTATAATAAAAGGTGTCTATCTGTCTTGAAAACATTTGTGTTGCCTCTTTATAATATACTTATCTTAAACACCAAGGTTGGTATTTATGCGACATTTCGTTTTCTAGGTATGTTGTTCACATAGGGACCTTTATCTAAAAGCGATTTCTACTCAGAGTCCTCAAGACATGTATTTGTGGTGAAATATCGTCATCTAATTTTTGGGTAAAATACAATACTTCTTCATACCTGCTATAGGTAGGTGGTACAGAAAGTAAAAAAGCAGGAAGTGAATATCCTAAATTAAGAGAAAATCCAACGAGTGAAGGTTTAGTTCTTGGCGATTAAAGTGCTCTCGAGCTACTTTGATAATGGTTATGTTATTTTACACTTCAAGAACAAGTTACCAGTGAGGATCACTATCGAAAATGGTTTGTGTTACGAGGACAGAATTGGATAAGGGTACATTCAGTTTAGCGGTTGGAGTCCATAACCTTCCGCAACCTTGTGTCTGAAGCTGGTGCCAAGACTTTGGATGAGGCTGAACAAATTCCAGCAGACCAACAATTTTAAACAGTTGCGAATTGTGTGCGCACAAAAGAATGTTGTTCGCATGAATAACTTGAAGATACAGAGTTAAGATTCATGTACAGTGACTGATAACACCTCGTTCCCTTCCATATTTTGTTGGCAAACTGGCAAAGTGAATGCTTGGACGGGACAGATTGTTCTCCCCGAGAAATTCTAAATTAACCTCTGTGTAGCCTGCGTTCTTATCAGTTTTCTTTTTCATTTTACGTCGTATTTAATTTCTTCTTTTCCAATTAAGGTTGTGTAGGATAATATACATCCAATGTGCAGGTATTGAATTCCTCTAGTTCGTATTTTTACTTTATTTGCTTAAAATGCAAAACCCAGGCTGTGTATTAGAGAACATCTACGTCAAACACGCATTATTTGGTCACATTTGCAAGGCGTTACAATAAAGTCATATTTAACAGGAACTATAAAAAATCTGATGTCATACTTTCACATGACTTTCTCTACTCTAAAGACAAAGAGAACAGCGATAGTCAAATGTTTGAAGCTAAACGTTGGCCTTAAAATTTCATACTGTTTCCATGCAATCGCGAGAAACAACTGAATACTGACAGGACTTTAAGAGAATTACCAAGAAAAGAACAATTTGAACCTTTGATAACGAATATCTTAGAAACGGCTTATACCAAAAAACACTTATTTTAAACAAATTGTGTGTTTTAAAGTGATATACATTTTTATGCGGCAGTTTTTGTCTATGGCTTTACGTCTAGCAGTTATACAAGATTATACAGAATTCCTTCTGAATGAAGAGGATTTCACAGTCTATTTCCATAACATTCAGGAGATACATTTTATTTTTCATGTAAATATCTTTAATATATGTATTTTAATCAAAATCGTTAGAGCCATTGTTTTAGAGAATCAAAAATTTCGAAAACGTTTCTCTCTAATGGGTAGTTTGGCGTGGGGGATTTTCTTGAATATCTTCGTGCCGCAGCCTTGGAAGATGTTGAACTTAAATACCAAGTTTCGTATTTACACGACTTTTCATTTTTGAGTTATGCTGTTCAGAGAAACACAGACACATACACAGATGCGTGCGAGCGGACCGTTTTCTAAAAATGTCTTTTTGGGGCCTCAAAACATGTATTTGTGGTGAAATCTCGGTATGGAATTTTGGGGTGGAATGCAATAATTCTCTACCTATTAGGTACGCAGTAGAGAAACTAAATACATTAAATTGCAGGCATTTTAAATTCTGTTCAGTGAGTTTCAATATCCTACTTAAATTATTTTACATTTTATAAATATATTGATATTCTATCAATTATAATGTATAACAAGCAAACACACCATTCTATTCAGAAAAACTTTTTAGTGAAGACATAGTCGTCCTTCGTGGTCTAGTGGTACCATGCCAGCCTCTGATTCCCGAGGTCGCGGGTTCTAACCCGCGGAGGGCGATGGGTTTTTTCGGGCGTAGATTTAAGGCACGTAAAAGAATATCAAGCCTGATAAAGGGATCTCTGTGCAAAATTTTCACTCTTTCACGCCGCTGGTTGTTTGTTACACAACACGATATAATGGTTCAATCAAGCGACCATCTTCACTAAATATCATTTATTTTCATATCTGTTCTACAAATTGCTCACACACAAATGTTAGCAGAAATAGTTTCGTACATTTTATCCGTGGTGTAGCGATTACCATGCTCCTCTAGTTCCCGAGGCCGCGAGTTCAAACCCAGCGGAGGGTGATGGATTTTTTCGGGCGTAAAAATCCTTAGCATGGCTTCCTTCGGAAGGGAAGTAAAGCAGGTGGTCCCGTGTTGTAGATTTATGGCACGTAAAAGAACCTCAAGTCTGATAAAAAGGTCTCTGAACAAATTTACCGGTCTTTGACGATCAATATAGAATGGGACGGTAAGGACCACAGCAATTAGAGAGCGTCCACAAATAAAAAGTTGTACATTTCTGTTATACGTAGACATCAGCATACAGGAGATTGTGGCAATACTTATGTGTTTAAAAAAATTGGTCGTTGCTATATGCTCGTCTCGATGTAGCCTCTTTGCTCGACCTCACGAGAAACAGAAAATGAGGCTTCGTGATTAACAAATTCAGTATTTAAAATATTGAGAAATTCAAGAGAATAGCAATGAATGCCTTGTAAATAGTTCAAAACCTTTTATTTGTCATTAATTGTATATCTTAACAGATCTATACTTTTATGTGGTAAGTTGTATTTTGTATCTCTTCGTCTGCGCGCAAGCACTTCTCTAATTTTGCTTTTCTTTCTTTGATTTGGGGGACCTCAACTTGAATTTTTGTTGAAATCCCGAAATCTAATTTTAGGTGGAATACAACACATATCTAGGTAAATGGTAAAGAAGATAAAATAACAACAATGAATCGAAAATGTTTTTACATTTTAGAATTGTCCAAAATTGTCTTACGTGCATGCGCGCATGTGTTTTTCTGAGAGAGAGAGAGCGATAAAGGGGGAAGAGGGAGGGGGAGGAAGAGGGTGGTAAAATATCTTCTACTCTTGTATCATTACATTACTTGCTTCTGTATCAGTTATTTATTTAAAAGCGTTCTGGTAATGCCAACACAGTCATTACGTACGAGACAAGTGTATTTGGTGTACTAAAATTTAGCTTTGATTATTACATTGACATACTGTTTGTGTATTATTAATTGTGTACTATGTATAGCGTTATATTGTTTATAATATAAATACTAATATAAGATTTAATAATAATGATGATAGTGTGTCCCCTCCATCATGAATCAGACATCTGAAGATTACCTGTTAGGTTCCTGCTTTGACCTTCATATCCTTAGCTGCGCTTTGTGTACGAGCGGTTAGGGCGGCGGGTCTTTTAACCAAGAGGTTCCGAGTTCTCATCTCGATCCCGTTTGCAGAGTTTTATACCAGTAATACCTACATAGTTTACTTTAGGTATGTTTGTACAGAGCCACAATTGGTAACTGATACTATCCCTGCAACGTACAACCAAGATTATTGGCTCGCCATGCGCAATTGTGAGATATAACTTAAAAAAAAATGGACGGGAATTCGGGAACACCGTGTATGTGGTTCAGTTGGTGTAGAGATGACTGTCAAAAGCGTGTGTGCATTTCTTCGACAGCTATCTTACCTATCCTAGAGCTGTATAACTTTCACTCTGTAACTGTGAACCATACTGGAAGTGGTTTGCTGGTCGCAGTGACCATGTACAAGCGGTATTTGGCCTGCCTAGCTTAGGGATAGTGTGCTATGATTGCTTGTGAGTTACTGCAAGGATCAACCTCAAGGTATTACTGCTACATCGTGGTGCGCCAACCACCTGGGTGGAGGCGAATGTTTGGAAACAAGACCGCAGATATTTCCCAGATAAACAGATACTGCTCTATATCTTCTTTAACGGATTACCCTCCTCTTTGTAGGATACTACCCCCAAGGAATTACAAGCCAACGCCTTGAGTCGTAGCCTGTGGAGGAGCAAGTAAACCCTGGATCATAGCATATCCAGGATGGGGTGATCAGGACAATGTCTTGGATCAATAACCTGTCGAGGAGCAAGCAAACTCTGGATCATCGCATATCCAGGATGGATGATCGACCCATGCTGGTATAGGGGGAAGAAGAGGGAAATAAAATGTAGCGATGAAAAGGATGACAGGAAAATTTGTAGATGAAATTATCCAACCCAGTATTCGCCTAGCGACCGAGGAAAGCAGAAAAGAAAGGGGGAAAAAAACCTTCGTTCACATTGGTCGGCCCCGGGACTTTCTCCCGCCACAGACGTTACCACCTGTGTCATGTCTCTCGGTCTGATCTATCTATGTCAATAAAGAAAATAACACAAAACAAAAACACAGGCACAAGAGCTTCAGATAAGTAGTAACAGCGTTTCTCCTGAGCCAGAAAATAAGTAATACATATAAAATGCATATATAATTTCCAAAGAACTTAACTAATATTTCAGTTACTGTATGGCGGTTTTTCTAAACTTTGTTCGCAATTACAGGCTCATGCCATTTAAAAGTGCCACTTTTTCTTTCTTTGAAAGATAAATTACATTTGTGACTGTCAACAGAATGGATGAGCCCCCAAATAATTGTAACGATTAAAACATGGCTAAGAAATCACACCGACGGAGCTGTATAAGTGCAATATCTGCTTTCTACAGCTTCACAATATTTTCCCTACCCACTATCGTCTATTCTATAATGGCTTCTACAAACTGTTCTTACGAAAAGTTATTTTTCTGTCTACTTCATGTTAAACGTGATAAACCTTTGGACAAATAGTTTTATTACACATTTAATTGTAGGTACAAGGGGGACAGAGGAAACCGAATCGATAGTCAGATGTTTAAAAGCGTTATGCTATATGCAGTCCTTGACATTCCATACCCTTGCCATGAAATCGCGAGAAAAAGCAGAATAGCGGCAGCACTTAATTATGTGTTACCTTCTGTACTCTTGTACAAACTATTTTCACAAACGCTTTTCTCCATGTACTTCATTTTAATCGAAATAAACATTTGCAGAAATGTTTATTCATTTGCACAATCTTATTGCTAATTTTCTTATAGGTACAAGGGGAATGTGGTAGGCTTTAAGCGATAGTCAAATATTTTAAGAGCTGGTTGCTATGTGGAGCATTGCATTCTCCTTGCATGTTCAGGACATAAAAAACAAATAACGAATTCCATTTGATCCCCAAAAGTATAAGTACTGGAAAATTCAAACAAACAACAAGGAATATCTCGGTAATGGTTGACTCCACAAAAAAGGTATATGATATAAACTGTGTGTTTTAACGAGCTCTACATTTTTTGTGTAGATACATTCTGTCTATCTCTTACGGTTTACCGGTTATGCGAAAGTCATTCAGAATGAAGAGGACCTTTGGGGACATTCCCAGAAAATTCAAGAAATACTTTTTATTTGTCATGAAAGTATCTTAAATATATGACATTTTAATGAAAATCGTTAGAGCTATTTTTGAAAAAATAAAAGCTTTAGTAAAATGTTCCATTTAAAGAGTAGTCTAGAATGGGGGTGATTTTCTTGATAATCCTCGTGTGCCATCTTTGGAAGATATTAAACTCAAGTACCAAGTTTGGTATTTATCCGAATTTTGTTTTTGAGTTATGTTGTTCACCTTTTTCTAGATTCAGTGGGTATCAAATCATGTATTTCCGGTGAAATATCGGTATCTCATTTTTGGGTGAAATGCAATATTTCCCCTACTTACTAAACGTAGTAGAGAAAGCAATAAAAAGGCATTTGTTAATCCAAACCAATAAAAACGAATATCTTAGAGAATGGCGGATGCTATAGAAGACGCTTTTTGAAATAAATTCTGTGCTTTAAAGAGTTCTGTATATTTTTGTACTGTACGTTTTTGCCTATCTCTTAAAGTTCAACAGTTATAAAAAATTATACAAAATTCCTTCCGAATGAAGAGGACTTCACAAGCCATTCACCCAAAAATTAAGATATACATTTTATCATCCATGTAAATATCTTTATATATAGTAATTTAAACAAAATCATTGAATGATTTTGAGAACATAAAATTGTTTGAAAGCTTTACCATGTAAAAGGTAGTTTGGATGGGGGAAGTTTGTTATAAATCTTCGTGTTGCATTTGGACGATGCTGAACTAAAATACCAAGTCTTCATTCCTTTTTAAGTTATGTCGTTCACATGCACGCGCGCGCGCGTGCATACACACATGCACACGGAGGTTTTTCTAGTTTTTTTTTTATTCGGGGCCTCGAAACATGACTTCCCGTGAAGTCTCACATCAAATTTGTGGACGGAATACCATACCTTCTCTACCTTTTAGGTACGTGGTAGAGAAATTAAAAAGTGCCTCTACTTATGTAGTTTCTTATTTCTAATATCAAGTATTTGGAGTGCATAATTATAAAAATTGAGACATTTTTGTAATTATTATCAGAACATTAGCATCAACCACAAGGTTTTCTATCAGAACAGGTAGTATAGGTGAATAAAATTGTCTAATTCCGTAAAACTGACCTTTAAATTTAGAAAAATTCAGTTAAATAATTTTTACTTAATGACCTTTTTAATTTTAACCATAAAAGGTTAAATTGGATGCTTTATTTTCTCGAGGTGATATTTTGAGGAATACTAAGCTACATACATGAGACTATTTTTGTTCCCATAAATGCAAAAGTAGACTAAGTATAAGGGCTTACGAAAATTAATTTTGCACCATTATTTCATTCAGTCCATTTGTTTTCTAAAGTGGTAAAACACCTAACGGAATGAGATGTATCTGATGTGTTGACGCCAAAGTTTTATTGCACTGAGCACTCCTTCTACATTGGTGTCATGGAGAAATAATATCCCACAGTTTTTAACAACTCTGAATACTGCTCACTAGAAATGCAATTATGAACGAAGGCAACGCATTTCTTATAAGACAACAAATTATCAAAACTACCATATCGTGGTCTATGGGTATCATACTAGCCTTTGGTTATCGAGGTCGTGGATTCAAACCTGGCGAGGGGTGATGGGTTTTTTCGAGCATAAAAATCCTTAGCATGGTGTCCTTCGGAAGGTAATAAGTAAAGCCGGTGATTTACGGCATGTAAAAGAAGCTCAAGCTGCTTAGGCCTATAAGCAAAATTACCGATACTTCATGCCCAGCATAGAACGCCAAGAACCATAGTAGTTAAAGAGCGTGCATAAATAAGAACTACTTTTTTTTTTCCAAAACTATCACCCTTGGCCTCCCCCAAAAAAACATTAAATTTGTTGAAGTTGAGTTCAAATATAGTAGAAATCGCAGACATTTGTGTTTTCGGCCTGGAAGTTTTCATTTACCATAAAATCGCGGATAGTACGCGAAATCCGTGACATATGGCAACCCTATACCTGAGACTACTGTACCCGGGGGAATCTAGAGATCCCTTAAGGACACTACGGCGTGAGTAGCATATCGGGCTATGCGATTGTGTTGCGGGTGGACGGGCTGGCGTATTTAAAACATGAACACCAGGTTTATTTAAGGACGCTACATCTCTGGCATAGCTTGAGGACATTGCTATTAGCCAGGTGCGCAGGCTCAGATCATTAAACACGTGGCAAGCGATTACTACCGGCAGATACTCCTTAAATCAGCATGTGCATGTTTTGTGTTTAAAATTTAGTGTGGCACCATGTGGCTGTTGGAAGCAACCTTAGCCCAAGCTATTACTATACTTCGTCGCATTGTCATTGCAAAAGTTTGGTATTTGCATAGATGGTATTTGTTTTATGATCCAAATTGCAATTATCTTATTATTTCTATGAAGTTCAACATCGTTACGCTAACAAACATTGTAATCACTACTTCTGTAGTCGAGAGGTCAGCGTTCGGGCTTCTCATCTCAGAAGTCCCGGGTTCTATTCCTGGCTGGGATGGGTGAATTTTTCTTTAACTAGTATTATTCTATACTCTCCGTAGAATCTGGAAGTATGCATTTAGGAGTGAATGTGGGCGCGTTTCATAGTAAAAGTTATTAAAACCAACGTTTAAAAAATACCCACAGTTCAACGAGTTATAACACCAACATTATTTCTCAAATCTATGCCCCCGATATGGCCATGAAAGTAAAAGTGGGGCTATATAAATAGGGAAATGAAAAAAATATATTGAAATGTATAAAAAAAGTTTGTAAAAATACTTTAAAATAAACATGCTGAGATAAATAATAATCAAAACCGTTTAAACAGTACATTAAACAGGTGAACTGAAACAAAATTTATCTTAGAAACGTCTATCAGCAAATATTTGACGTAAATTGAAATTTTGATCTCTAGGCATTAGAAAAGCGTCTGGGATGGAACCAGATTTGGATAGGTCTTCAGAAACTAGGTTATTAACATTTTATTTCTGTCAATCCTCATTACATTGCATATTTGCCCTCGCGCCTTACCTTCGTTAACGCGTCTCTTCTTGGGCAGGTATGTTGCTGTTCCAGGCGGGGGTGGAGCCCCAATACAGGGGACCCAGCCCACCCGGGTTGTCATAGTTCACCAAGTGAAAAATAAACACTTTTCACCAACACTGTTCAGCTTTCAACTTCCACCCACTCGTTGCCTCATTGTCACAACAAAACTACATATTTTTTCTTTTTTAATTTTGTTTTTCTAAAGACATGTTATAAACGTGTTTATTTGGTCCTTAACCTTGTTACTGAAACGAGTTAGTTGTCTAGAAGCTACGTGCTAGCGTTCGAGTCCTTGGACGGACTTAACCTACATGGTCCTCGAGTACCGACTGATCCATCGCGAAGAACACCACCAGCGCCACCAGTGGCTGTAATAATAAACATACGACAGGCCAGGTTCCCGGGTAAAGCGACAAGCATTCCGAAATAGCTTCACTCCACGCCTCTTGTGTTACTCGAAGGAAAAACCCACCCGCTAGGATACTCTTGAACTCGCCAACATGCCCAGTTGGCAGGCACAGAGATTCTATTTAGTGTTTTCAGGTGGTTGTTTCAGCTTTCTGTTTCTTTTCATGTTTCTCTTCTTGTTGAAGTGCAAGGCTATGTGGAGGTTTCGGCATGGCTGGTTAAGCCGGAGAATAATGTCGTATGGCGATGATTTGAAATGAAGCTTTGCAGGTGTAATACTTCACGGGGTCACCGTGAATTATACTAATTTACCCCCTTTCATTAAATTTAATTATTTCTTCGTTAGGTGTAGAGCCAGATTTCAAGGTTTATTAAATCTACAGTGGCAATGTCAATGAAAGGATTTAGAGAAACCTAGTTTACATTTTTCTGCGCACACTACACTGAAATGGAGAGATATAAAGTAAAAGACTCCACTTTTTAGTCATTTTAAATTTAGAAAATACATTTATTTTGTAATACAAGCTCACGTACTCCCTTAAAATTGACTATAAGATTCCAATAAAACGTAGAAGGAAGTCATTCCAATACCATCCCTTTCTACAACCATTGCCATAGTTTTTGTTCTATTTCGGTAGAGAGAGAACGACAGTATAATTATGAATAAGAACAGCATAATCATTAATCTTCTGTTTGTAAACTCGTATTCATTATTGCTAGTAGAAGTTTGGCAATCTTTAAAGCCCATTCATATTACATATGACACCATAGGCGGTGAGTACTGATAATACATGAAATGAATCGATATTTGGGAAAGGAAGTTTGGGGAAGAAATGTTCCAAGCCTAACTTTAGGGTACCTCTCCGACATTTGTCAGTTATGAAAATCAGGAAAGCCAGGAAAATGCCTCGTGCCTTAAGCACCTCGGCTACTCATGTCAGTGTTATTATTATTATTATTATTATTATTAGTAGTAGTAGTAGTAGTAGTAGTAGTAGTAGTAGTAGTAGTAGTAGTAGTAGTAGTAGTAGTAGTAGTAGTCTTGTCACAATAAGAAGCGGATATCCCCTGAAGAAAAGATAATGTATTGGAACGAAGTGCATACGCGATGGTATCCTGGGTGTTGAGAAACTACCTGTTGGGGTTAGGAAAAGCCATGAAACCGTTGGTCATAGGATTCGAAATGATGATCACTTAACATTACTGCACTATATCGAGCATCTTGCATGCGAACAGAACTTACTTTGTTAGTGTGAAGCGGTGCGAAACGTATGTCATAAGTAAGCTGCGTGCCTTCTGAATAAACCGGAAGGCGTTCATAGGATTTACTCATGATGAGGAAAATAATGCATTGTACTGACGCCAGAAATCCCTTTTGATTCATAAAGGGCACATAACTGCAAATATGTATTACTTCTCAACAACGTATCAAGGTACCCAAAAATTCTATACCGAGATTTCACCGAAAATACATGTTTTGAGGACCCCTGAATAAAAACAGCATTTTTAATAAAGGTCCATGGTGTATATGTGTGTGTCTATAATCAGCATAAGTTAAAAACGAAGAGTCGAATAAATACCAAATTCAGTTAAATTCAGTATCTTTGAAAGATGCGGCACTAAGATTTTCAAGAAAATTTCCCCACCTCCACCACCCTTTACATGGAAAAGTTTTCAAAGTTTTTGAATTTCTTAAAAATGGATCTAACGATTTTGATTAAAATACAATATACTAAAGATATTTACATGACAAATAAAATTTATATCTGGTAAACTTTAAGCAATAAACGAAAACGTACTTCAAGAAAATTGTAGATCTCTTTAAAACACACAATATATTCCAAGTAATTTTTGTGGCATAAGCCATTTCCGAGATATCAGTTATTAATAACACGAAATGATCAATACTTTTGTGATATTTTGAAGTCCGGTCAACATTCAGTTGTTTCTCTCGGTTGAATGGAAAGAGTATGAAATTTTAAGGCTAGCATGTCGCTGTTCCCTTTGTATCTATAACTAAATGTGTAATGTAGCTATTTCTGCAAAGTTTTATTTGGATTAAAATGAAGTCGATAGAAAAATAAGCTTTCGTAAGAATAATTTCTATAGCCACTAATACAAGATAGAGGGCAGAGAAAGTCATATGAATGTAACACTTTAGATTTATTTGAATATGTAACCTTGGTTGTTATTTAAAAAGTTGAAAACGATCCATGGTTCGAGTCCCGACCATGCATTAAACTTTTTAACTCTGGTTTAGGATTTACTGCTGGAAACGAAACTGATTTTGGAAAGGCATTCCCAATTCTTCGTCCGAAACATTGTTACAACAATTACTTCGAACGAAGTATGTGATTAATGAAGCCATGCATTGTGTTAGAGCGCTTAGGTAATGTTTCTAGAGTTTCTACGAAGCGCGTGTGAATTTCGCGGAAAGAATGACAGAGTTACTGTCAGCCTCGGTGCCCGTTGCCAAGTTGTATAATTTTCCAGAGCAGCTGGCATGTTGACGCGAGTCCGCGTGAGTGTACATGGTAGGCGTGCCATAATGTTTTCCCAATATTAATGTCCTGCATCCTGCAATGCTCTTTAGCATAAGTAATACCTGCTGTAAAGTAGTGCCCTTTTCCTTTTATCGTCCCACAGTCCTTCTGGTCGCGTTCACATTTCCTTCTAATTTGCTTTCCTTCGCCTCTTGATGATACTTCTTTGCCAGTTCCTTCACGTGAGTGTCTACACAACTGATGTGTTGGTATGTGTTATATTCACATGACTTTTCTACTCACTATCGTTTATTTTTATATAACTTCTACACGCTATTCTTATGAAAGCTTATTTTTCTATCTACTTCGCGATAATAGAGATGAACCTTTGCAGAAATTGTTTCATTACACATTTCGTTGTAGGTAAGGTAAAGGTACGGACGAGGGGGCCCCCCAAAACCGGGGTAGAGCACCGTAAATACGACACAAGAACCCTTTTTGCTCTATCGTGACCTCCGGGGGGGAGGGAAGAGGGGAGAGACCCGAAGGGTGACCAGACCCGAATGCGTAAGGTGCAAGCACAAATGGGGTCCTTAATGTTTCCAGATAGAACGCCTCCAACGCGCCCGAGCCCCTCTGTTGGGCCCCGAATCAACGGGGTCCCCCGAAGAAGTTCCCACCCGAAAGCACCCAGAGGCGGGCTCCAGTCGAGAGCAGTCCCTGGATGACATCAGGACAAATAATCCACAGAGCGCAAGCCACCGTCCAGCCGCAACCCGCCGAACACCGTCGCCTGATCCTACAATCCTGAAACAGATTACAAGGAAGATGATGTGTATAGGAAATGAGCGGGAGGAGAGCATGGTAGAAGAGGAGCCACCCCAACATGCGCCTGTTGACCAGGGGAAGCCACGAGAAAGCGTGAGTCAGAGTGGGCGGTCGCCGGGGTTGGAACCTGGACCTCCGATTGCGCGTCGCACACGTTATCGCGGCGCCACCTCCCTCGGTTTTTGTTGCGGGTAAAAGGAGGATAGAGAAAACCGAATCTATAGTAAGATGTTAAAAAGTGGGCCGCTATATGCTGGTGGTGAAAATTCCTTGCTCTTTCCTTGACATCAAGAGAAACACCTGAATAGCGACAGCGCTTTAAATATGATAAAGATATTGAAAAATTCAAACCAATAATATGGACATCTCGGGAATGCCCGATGCCACTTAAAAGGTTATTTAAATATATTATATATTTAAATACAGTTACTGTTTTGTGTAGTGAGTTTTTTTTTATTTCTTAAGGTTTGACAGTTGAACAAAATTATATATAATTTCTTCTAAATGAAGAGCACTTCACAGGCCATTCTCAGAAAATTCAATGTATGCATTTCATTTGTGATGTAAATATTTTAAATATATGGTATTTTAATCAAAATCGTCAGAACCATTTTGATAAAATAAACAAATTTCCATAAATAATGAAACTTTATCTCAATTAACAAGAAGTAGGGAGAAGAATGGACGTATGTAAAAATAGTTTGCGAGGAATGAGTAGAGGAAGTCATGTGAATGCAGTGCATCCAATTTTTCAAGTGGCTAGTCCATATACTTTTTTTTCTCGAACATACAATTTCAAAGATATCACACAACGATCTGCTTTTTAAAAATCTGACTATCGCTTTAGCCTACTATATTCTTTTTATACCTACACCGAAATGTGTAAATGAAAGTTTAACTGGATTAACAAGAAATAGATACTCGCCTCTGTGGTGGGGAGGTAGTGTGTCTGCCTCACATTCAAGTATCTGGTTAGGGTGGTATAAGGTTTTTTTTCCAGTGTTTTACCTTATCCTGAAAAGATGAATGTCGGATAACTTTAATCTCTATGGACCCCGATCTCATTTGGGCATCATTACACCCTTTCATTCATCTTCCAATATATCCAACCAGTTAAAGAACGCTTAACTTAAATAAAAAGAAACAGAAGAAAAAGCTATGGTAAAAAAATTAGAAGCGTAAGTTGAGAAACTCATGTGAAGGAAGCACATATTTTGGTTTCATATTCTATTGGTTTTAGATTAAGTTTAAAAGAATATTGCGTTACTTTTTATTTTATCTTGCATTATCAAGGGTGCCCACCTTCATATTTATATTATTTTCCCTTATTTCGTGATTGTTATTTTAGACGTCAAATCTACGATTATTAACAGCCATTAGGCATTTTACTCTTCATGCCTCTCCATGCATTATCAGAAATTAACTGAAATAGTTATTTACGTAAGTTTATAGTGGTAACATTTTCATTTTTTCTAAATTCTGTTATTGTTTTATATAATTATGTTACTGAGAGGGATGGCGATAACGTCTGTGGCCCGTATTCAGGAGGTCGTGGGTTGGATTTCCGCGGCCGACCTTCCTGATCCATTAGGTTTTCCGGGTTTCCCCAAGTCGCAGGCGAATGCTGGAAAGGATCATTACATCCCCAGAATTTCCTGTCCCTTCATTTCACCTCCATTCTCATTTCACTTCACCTTACATCTGCTTGGTCTTTTTCAGGCTTGCAAGTGTCGACGGGGGGTCTCGGCGTGAGCATGACAGGGGAACAGGATGCTCTGAGTAAACCTTCATTCCCAGGAATGGGGGCGGCCTCCAGGTCCCGGACCCCCAGGGGATGTGTAAGCCCACAGAGGAGGGAGGGTAACCGGCTGCACCTGCTGCCATCCGGGGAGTATAAATCAGTAAATTGTAGGGATTGTGTCCTCTGCCTGTCGTGCCTCCTGGTGCGGTCGCCACTCTGTGTTCTGTCATCTCATCTCTCCCTACCGGGTCGTCCTCCGTGGACTAGTGGTACCATGCTAGCCTCTAGTTCCCAAGGTCGCGGGTTCAAACCCGGCAGAGGGCAATGGATTTTTCGGGCGTAAAAATCCTTGGCATGGCTTCCTTCGGAAGGGAAGTAAAGTAGATGGTCCCGTGTAGTAGATTTACGGCACATAAAAGAACCTCAAGCCTGATAAAGAGGCCTCTTAGCAAAATTACCGGTCTTTCACGCCCAATATAGAATGGGACGCTAAGGACCTAGTTAAAGAGCCTCCATAAATAAAACTCAATTTAATTTTCTCCCTACCGGGGCCACCCTGTCAGGTACTAAAGATCTGCGCAGGTCGAGGTGCTAAGTTCTACTCCACTCTTAGTCCTATCCTATCTATATAATTATGTTGAATTGTTATTCTTTGTCTTTGGCAACCTACAGTTGTGTAGGAAGATTTCAAAATAAAAAGAAACCTTTTCTGCAATTACATAAAATATTTTGATGCATACCCTATCGAAATAATTTATATATTGGTTAAATATTGTCCTGCATATTATATTGGACATGGACGCAGTCACATGTTTCATATGCTCATTGCAGGCCCAACAGCTAAGTTATTGATTAACCAGTTGAAGGGAATACTAAAAGACTGGTGTTGGAGAACGGAAAGTAACTGAACGAAAAAGTTCAATTTGACGTACTGGTTTTGAGACAGAAAAACGTGAAATTCCGGTTAGCATGAAACAAACAATACTTAATCCCTTGCTATTTTGTAACCTTCGTTTATAACAGAGATTCTTAGAAACTAAAAATCTAGGCAATGAAGAATAAAAGGAAAACTTTGCTTGCAGTATTCAAATATTTCCACTAATATAACGAAGGGAATATCAACTCTTCATCTACGAGTGTACCCAAAATCATGGAAGTTTGCAATCTGTGATTCATCTTGAAATTGCACGTGTTTATCTCTACGTTATATACCCGGCTTAATAGTGATCTTAAATACATTTGGCTCCCTTTCTTACTTCTAACTTATGTTTTAAATTTTTAAGTTTCTTTCAAATAGTCCATTCTTAACAAATTAGTGCTGAATAATTTCACTTTAGTAGGAAATGTTTGAGCTAACTATACCACACATGCCCATAATATAACATTTTACTGCTTTTATTTTGCTATTACTATTGTATATACTGCAAGGTTTTTGCTTTCTCGTTGATATACTTGGAACACTGGTTATCTCATTGTAATTTAACCCTAAAACCAGTATAATTAAAAACAATAGATTACTATAGCGACTTTCGTGCTGCTGAAACCCAGCTGTCGAGTAGCACAGATACATAACTTGGTTTAGTTCGCATAATCCTGAGAGAATGTATGAATCCGCTGAGGTGCAGGGGGAAAAATTTTGCTAAAAATTACAATCTTTTCTCTAAGTATATGTCCCATCCACCTGTAGTACAACTAGCAATATTTGTCAAACAATTGTGGAATAAAGGTACTACAATTCTTTTGCATAGATTGGGAAATCACGGGACCAGCACAATGAATCACAAATATTTTGTAATCCTTTAATTAAAAATCTGATATGATAAATTCACGTGACTTTCTCTATCCTTTATCGTTTATTAGTGGGCACAGAAATTATTCCTACAGTAGCTTATTTTTCTGTCTACTACATTTTAATCCAAATAAACTTTTGCAGAAATAGCTACATTACAGATTTCGTTAGCTATAAATACGAGAAACGGCTGGCCTCGTAGCTCAGTCGGTAGAACATCTGCCTGCTATGCGAGGGGTTCCCGGTTCGATTCCCGGCTGGGGGGTGGGAATTTTTCTCTAACCAAGATTATTCCCTATCCTCTCCAGAGTCTGGAAGAATGAATGTGTGTGTGTGTGTGATCTAATGAATGAAACTAACTAACTAACGACAAGAGTACACGAATTAACACCGTTGCCAACAGGCAATAAGTTTCAAAGGAAAGGCCACCGACATGACCATTACAGTTAAAGGCGGGGTATAAATGGAACTAAACAAAATACGAGAAAGGTAACAGAGAGAGAGAGAGAGAGTCAAATGTTTAAGAACTGGACGCTATATACTAGCCTTGAAACTCCATACTCCTTCTATGCAATCGCGAGAAACAACTGAATGTTGAAAGGACTTAGAATGACCAAGAAATGAACAATTCGAACCTTTAATAACTTATTTGAAATAAGTTGTGTGTTTTAAAAAGATCTACTTTTTTATGTAGCACGTTTTCGTCTATCGTTTAACGTTTACCAGTTATACAAGATTATACGAAAACCTTTCCGAATAAAGAGGACTTCACAGGCTATTCCCAGGAAGTTCAAAATATATATTTTATATGTCATGTAAATATTTTACTATGTGGTATTTTAATCAAAATTCTTAGAGCCATTTTTTATAAAATAAAACATTTCAAAAATATTCCATGTAAAGGGCAGTTTGTGGTGGAGGGATTTTCGAGAAAATCTTCTTGTCGCACATTTGGAAGGTACTGAACCTAAATACTAAGTTTGGTACTTATCTAACTTTTCGTTTTTGAATTATGCTGTTTACAGACACACAAATGGATCTTTTTCTAAAAATTCTGTTTTTTTGGATTCAAGGTGCCTTAAAATATTTTTTACCTACTATGTCCCTGGCAGAGAAAGTAAAAATGCCTATTTTCATTCAGGGTACCTCAAAACGTGTATTTCCGGTGAAATCTCGATATCGGATTTTGGGGTGTAATGTAATACTTCCTCTGCTTACTATAGGTGAATAGCAGAAAAAGTAGAAATTTGCCTTCAAAGGCTACAACAATTTAATCAGACTTCAGGAAACTGATTCTGACCTTATTCTTGAATGAGAGCTATTTCTAAAATAGTATCGAACTGGGATAGCCAACACCTTCCGATCATTCGGGGCCAATCCTTCAAGGCTGTTCGAATTTCAGGAAGAATTTCCACCTACCTCTTCACATCTTTCTATCTTTACATCCACCTCTCCCCTCCTCATGAAACGACAGAAATAGACAAGCGTAGAGACAGACAATAAAAAGGATTAACGCTCCCTAAATCAGTGGAATTTATAGACGATACATCCGGGTTCTGCGTCTGCTGTCAAACTGTTCTTTTAACTTTTCTTTGAAAAGCTATCGGTAGTTCTTTCTTATGACAGGCATTGTAGCGGCTCATTAACTAGTGAATAATAAGTTTTATATTAGGCTGAATGGTGATGCAATTATGGGAAAAATTGATAGTAATATGGGGTTAAGACAAGGTTTCAAACTTACCCCTATACTGTTTAACTTATTTATTGACGATATCTTAGAAGAACTGAATAAGGATAACTTATATTTACCCACAGTAAATAATAGAAAAATTCCAGGATTACTTTTTGCAGATGATTTAATGGTAGGCTCTATTTCAGAGGAGGTCTAACAAAAGTGTTACATGTCATATATTCATTTTGTAAGAAATGGGGTTTAAGAATAAATTTTAAAAAAATCAAAGATAATGGTATTTAAAAAGAGCTATACATTGAAGAAAGAGGAAAAGTGGTATCTGGAAGGGGAGGAGTTGCAAATAGTAAACAAGTTTGATTATTTGGGAGTGAGAATAAGTAGTAATGGGAGATGGAATGATCAGAAGATACGTGCCTTAGCTAAGGGAAGATTAGCAATGACTGCTATAAGAATATGCTTAAAGAAAATACCAGATATGCAAGCTAAATGGTTGGAAAGGGTTTACAAAGCTGTAATTTAAGTAAAAATGGTCTATGGTTCAGAGATTTTGGGAAGTGACAAAGGATGGGAGATGATTGATAAAGTACATAGATCGTTCTGTAAATGTATGTTAGGTTTATCTATTTCATCACCTAATGGAGCAGCAGTGTTAGAGTTGGGAAGAGTAGGTAGCAAGGGCATGATAGTTGAACGGATACTTAAATATTGGCATAGATTGATATCATTGGACGAGCATAATATCTTAAGGCAATGTTCAATAATACAAGAAAAATCCAGTGCTGGGATGAACTGGGCTCAAGGAATAAGGGGAATGTTACAGGAAATAGGAATGGGTAACTTATGTGAGGAGAGAGAGGGGTTAGTTAAAGGTTTCTGGAAAGAAGTGAGGAACAGAGTAGAAGATATAGAGAAACAAGAATTATTTCAAAGTCTGGAAGGAAAGAAAAGTTTGGAACTATACATACAATTAAAGGTGGACTGGAGAAGGGGGAAGTATGTGGATGTAGATAATAGGTTAGTGAGAGAAGGGTGGGCCTGGTCTAGATTAAGGGCATATAGGCTAAGGGGAGATAGAAGGGAGCGAATTTGGATAAGTGTCCTCTTTGTGGAGAGGCAGATAATGATTTGCATTATATAAGTGAATGTGAAGAAACTAAGTTGTGGAGAGATCAGTTTTTACCTAAAGAATGGGAGAATGTTAACAAAGAAGTACTAAAAGTTAGGATCATGAAAATACAAAAGGTGAGAGATATAAAAAGAATAGGAGAATATATGGGGAGAGTAAGAGCAAAATGGTTTAGAAAAATAACGCAATATGAATTTGTTATGACCCACCATGCATAAATAACCACGGTGTTAAAATGCATGATGGACTAAAGAAAGAAAAAGAAGTAGCAGCTCAAAGTAATGTATTAAAAATTGTAAGAATTTTGTATGGCATTATGGAAATAAATATACATACATCATACATACAACTAGTGAAAACAAGCACAACTGAGTTAACTTTCAGTATATGATTATATATTATTACAGGACTTGCTGGCTACGGGAACGCCAATGTTGCAGCTAAAGAAGCGACATGACACCCTATGGTAGATGACATCAAAACTCCCCATTAAGATTTTCTTCTCCATATAAAATGACTCATACATCAGTTATGGCCGCATCCTGCTGAAATGGCAAACATTGATAATGGCAAAAAATAATCTAGGATAAAAATTTATACAGACGGGAGCAAAACTGAAAACGGAGTGGAATCAGGCGTAGTCATATTCATTGGAAATGAGATTGTCAGCCAACTTAAGTTCAAGCTAAATACAAACTGTTCAAACAGTCCGGAAGAACAATTAGCAATAATTAAAGCTTTAGAAATTATACTAGTTTGGAAGTCGCTGTAATTAGGATCCGCTCTACAACTATATATACGGATAGCCAACCATCTTTGGACTCCATCAAAACCACAAATCATTAATACACATTGTTTGTAAGAATATAAAAACATTAAGTAAAAATAACTCGAAAATATATTTCAAATGGATAAAGGAACATGAGCATTTTAGCAATGCAGTGGCGGAGGCAGCACATGATAATGATCTAGAAGTATGCTACAATAAAATGCCAAAATGTGAAATATACAATCAAATGCAGAACATAAATTACGAGAAATGGCAATTAACATCAAATCGTAAACTAACGAAATCCTATTTCCCGACCGTACGTAGCAGAATAGAAAATAAAATAACATTAATGTCCAACATAACAACATTTTTAACTGTTCATGGAAAAATAAATGCATACTTTCATAGATTTAAAATAAATGATAATCGTATGTGTAAGTGCAAACAGAACGAAGACTATACAACACCTAATATATGCAGGTACTTTTTAAATAATGAAAGAATACACTTAAAGAGAAAGGTAACAAAGTAAATAGTATGTGGCCACCTCGATTAAATGACTTAATTAAAATATATAAAAAAACAGTTTATCATATCTGTTAACCAACTAATTTTGAATATTTAAAAATATGTAAAATTATATTAGTTATTTACGGTAATATTGGAAGTAAAGTGTACTTTTTTGTAAAATATTCATGCAAAGAAGCAAACCCTAGCATGTAGTATTGCCAAAATGTAATAAAACATGATGTAATAAATAAATATCTAAAAAAATAACATATCAGTGGCAAAGAAATAGGCATTCTACTCCAAATAGTAAGCTTCATACAGTGTGTACTAACTATAATTTCACATTCCGTATTTCACATGCCAAACGTCAAGAGCAAGTTGTTTTCACCGGACCATGCATAGGACATACAACCCTGACTCATTGTCATCTTCTGGTCATGAACCTCTACCTGTGTGTCAACAACCATGCTCACTGTTTAACACATCATCATAAAACTGTCCAAGATTTCAAAAACAGAGACAAACGTGCTCCATTTCATACAGTATGGAGATACTTAGAATGTAACTTCTAAAAATGTTATAAGTTTTGTTAAATCTATCAACATATACAACTGTATCTAGAAACCTAATGTATGTAGTCCCGATATGACTTTAAAGTTCAACCGAATTAAATAAAAAATATAATAAAACAAGTTTTGAAGGCACCAAATACACAAGACAAACAAACAAAAGAAAACAAAAAAAGAAAAGCTTTTCAAAAAAAGGCCGGGGAGTGCGTGTGTTCTTAGCATAACTCAAAAACGAAACTTAGTATTTCAGTATCTTCCAAGAATGCGACACGAGTATTTTACCTCAAACCACTGTTCATATGGAAATGTTTTTCGAAATTTCGTTATGTTGTCAAAAATGGCTCTAATGATGATTAATATACCATATATTTAAGATATTTACACGACAAATAAAGTTTACATTTGAATTTTCTGAGAATAGCCTGTGAAGTTCTCTTCATTCGAATGAAAATTCGTATAATTTTGTTTAACTGGTAAACCTTAAGAGATAGACAAAAATTCACTACAGAAAAAATAGTAGATATCTTTAAAACAAACAGTTTATTTGAAATAACTTTTTTTTCTGAACTGCCTCCGTGGTCGAGCTGACCTCTTAGCCGGAGGTCCCGAGTTCGATTCCCGACCAGGAGGTGGTAATTATTCTTTAATTAAGATTATTCCCTACCCTCCATAGAGTCTGGAAGTGTGAATGTGTGTGTGTGAAAATAAGTTAAAAAACACGAAAACTTACAGCAACCTAAAAGTTCAAAGTTCAAAGAGTAAAAGTACCATAAGATGTTTTAGTCAAAGCCCCCAATATGACCATAACAGTTAATGAAAAAAAACAACTTTTTGTGGCATTAGCCATTTCCAGATATCCGTTATTGTTGATTTGAATTTTTCAATACTTTGTGACTCATAGTGTTGTCGCCATTTAGGTGTTTTCCGTGATATCATGGAAGGAATATGGCATACAGCCACTGGCTTTTAAACATCTGAGTGTCGATTAGATTTTCTTTGTCCCACAAAGGACATGCGTAATGAATAGGCATAGGAATTTCTAAGTTAGAAAGCTAGGAGGAAAGGAAATAAAGTTGAACTGTTACTGGACTTTAGGCGGGGAGGTCGTAGGTAACAAACCACTATACCCCATCTCTCGTGCAGCGTGTTGGCGATTGCAGACAGCACTCACCAGATAGTGTTTATCTGCCCGTCAGTGACCCTTGGCCGCTGACGGGCAAGTTCTTTGTATTGACATGTGGTTGAGTTGGATAACTTAAAGCAACTGTTTAAGACTTCCTATGCCCGGTAATCAAACTATTATGAAGCGGATATAAAAAAATCTGATCTGTTGTATTCACGAGACTTTCTCTACCCTCTATGGTTTATTAGTGGGTATACAAATTATTCCTACGAAAGTTTATTTTCCTATCTACTTATTTTAATAAGATGAACCTTTCCGGCAATAGTTGCATTACCCATTTCACTGCAGATACAAAGGGAAAAGCGACAGTCAAATGTTTAGAACTGAACGCTATACGCCGGGCTTAAAATTCCATACTCATTCCATTACATGGTGAGGAACAACTGAAAATCGACAGGACTTTAAAAGAATGGCTAAGTATTGAACAACTTGAACCATTAATAACATATCGCGAAAATGGCTGTTGCCACAAAAAAAGTTATTTGAAATAAATGATGTGTTTTAAAGATATTTACATTTTTTGTGTAGTACATTTTCGTCTATCACTTAAGGTTTATCAGTTATACAAGATTGTATAAATTTCCTTCCGAATGGAGAGGACTTCACAAGCTATTCGTAGAATATGCAAGATGTATATTTTATTTGTCATACAAATATCTATATGTGGTATTTTAACAAAAATTGTTAGAGCCATTTTTAGAAAATCAAACATAACAAAAATCTTCCATGTAAAGGGTAGTTTAGGGTTAGGGGATTCTCTTGAAAATCTTCGTGTCGCATATTTGGAACGTACTGAACTTAAATAACAAGTTTGGTGTTTATCCGACCTTTCGTTTTTTATTTATGCTGTTCACAGACACACACTAGATGTTTTCTAAACATTCTTGTTTCTTTTTTGGATTCAGGAAGCCTCAAACATTTATTTCCGGTGAAATCTCAGTATCGAATGCAATACCTCCTCTACTTCTAGGTCCGTGGTAAAGAAAGCAAAAACAGCATGAAACAAAAAACCTGGATCGAGGTGCGGATTCCATTGTAATGAATAAGTAGCCCTCACAATCCCTCACTAAGAGTACAGGAAGGGCAAGTTAAACTTCACGGGAGGGGATTTATGGCACGAACCAGTTTGTTTCAAGACTTCTTACGTGGAGTAGGAGTACACACAGACAGAGGGACCTCCAAAAACTGGAGCACAACATCGCAAGCAGACCACAGTGGCCCTTTTTTTGCTTCTGACATGACCTCTGGATAGGAGGGATGAGGAAGAGACCCGAAGGGCGACCAAATCCGACGATTGCGCTAACATGGACGAGGTCCGTAACGATTCTAAATGGAACACCATCCTGGCGCCGGCTAGCAACGCCTTAGCCGCGTACACCCTGGGGTTCCAATGGACGGAGACACACGCCCAGGAAGGGGGCCCCAAGAGACCCACCACAGACCAGAGGGAAACAATTTCAAAGCGCACAATCCGCCGTCCTACCGCAATACACCGAACGTCGTCGCCTGGTCCTTCAACCCTGAAACACATGAAAGGTAATGATGGGGACAGGGAATTCGTGGTAGAAGAGGAACCATCCTAGATGTCGCCTACTGACCCAGGGATACCACGAAAATCCCAGTCAGAGTGGCCGGCCCGTTGGGAACCAAACCCGGGACCTGCCGAATGTGAGGTTCAATTTAGTAGGGCTTGTGTATACTAAAATGTAATGATAGTGGATAAAATGCAGACACAAAGCAAAAATTGGGCAAATTAATTTGTATTTTAAAAGGTAGCTGTAAAACCTGGGCGACTGCCGCTAAAATAAAGGTTAATTAACTCAAAAGTCGTTGCTTTATATTAATATTGTATACAATAAAAATTGTTGAATCTACTTAAAATTAGTACGCTTTATTTTAACAAGATACAAACTTACAAAATGAGAAAAAGCTCTCCAATGGAAAACTTATAATACTTGAGACCTCCTTAAGGTTTTACAATACAAAATCTCAAATCGCATAAGAATAAAACCAAAGAGAGTTTGATTAAAAGTAAGCGCTTCTTATTATTAACATGATATTATTATTATGACTACTATTATTTCTACCATTACTACTACTACTATTACTACTACTACTACTACTACTACTACTACTACTACTACTACTACTACTACTACTACTACTACTACTACTACTACTACTACCATTATGAACTTTTCTCGAAAATAATCCCGAAGCGCTTTCATAAATCACTTCTCGGTTTTATATAACTGATAAACTTCTTCGCTTAATTTTAAGAAAACATTTTCACCCGTATTACTCGACTATGTACATATCGCGAATATCACACGAACTTAGAATGCGGCAACAACGCCAGTTTAGCATACAGACGAGCCTTCTCGTTACGTCTTCACACACTGATCGTTCGAACAGGAAATTATATACTAACTTGTACCATACTGTAACGCAAGAGCTATATCCCAAGTTTATCGAGAGGTGGCGCGGTCAGTCGGAGATAAACAAAGATAAGTAGCGCTCTCGCCAGTCTAAACATCGGAAGCGCTATCGCCAAACCAGAACCTTCTGGAAGTTTCCCCTTCTCGAACGTTCTGCAGCTCTGTGGAAATTTCCAGTGACGCTCTGTCAAGTTAGTGAGCGAGTTAGCGAGTGCGTATCTGTTGTGACGAAAAGTGCTGTTCTTCGAGCGATTTTGTGACGACTGCTGTGACATGCTGCTTCCGCAGATATTGTCTCAAGTTGTATAGTGAACCGTCCGGAATAAGTGGCTATCAGCGTGTGTATTTCATTACGCCGCTACTCACGATGAAAGTGAAGTGCTACTAAAAACTAAGTGAAATGACAGTGAACAGTTGAACTAGATCACATTAACGATGTGATAGTGAGAACTTAGGGAAGTGACAGTGAAAACTGGACAAACTCACACATTTTTCGGGTGTAAACATCCTTAGCATGGCTTCCTTCGGAAGGAACGTAAAGCCGGTGTTCCCGTGTTGTATATTTACTGCACGTAAAAGAACTTCAAGTCCGATAAGAAGGCATCTGAGCAAAATTTCCGGTCTTTCACGCCCAACATAGAATGGAACGCTAAGAATCACAGCAGATAAAGAGCGTCCATAAATAAAATTCAGTTTCATTTCAAAGTCACACTACGGAATGAACTGAGAGCGAGACATCGCTCGAACTCTATATCCAACTCGCCGGTATACGCGAGCTCATTTGTGTTCGAAGGCACGGATGCTACAAATTAATGGCCAAAACTCGTTCGATAGCTTTTACTGCTGCTAGTGAGGAGTGAGCTGGCCGGGACGTGTCGTCTGACTGGCAGAAGACAGTGCTATTTAATGGGAAGCCAGTGACTGAATCAGAGACCGTGACGAATGCATCTGGATTTGTATGTACGTCAATTTGGCTCCCGTTAATTAGAAAATTTCGGTATTGGTAAGCGGGAAAGTAATTTTTCCCTCCAGCACTGTAGAGGTGATTTTCTGGCTCGGGCATTCTGCTAAGAATCACGCTTGCAGTTGGATTTCACATTTTATGTGTTCGTTTGAACGGTTTAAGGATACAATATGGGGTACAATTAACTTTTACTTTTCACCGCAAAGGTAACGCATATCTCTGTGTACAGCAAAGACAAGGGCTTGTTGTCTTGAGCTATATTTGTGGACAGAACATAGCGACGTTTTTACCTAGGAGAAGGGAGACGGCTTTCCTATTCCATTCATAAATTTTATCATACAAAACAAGACTTATTTTGGTGCCAAATATCTCCAGACCTCAACAAGCGGGTTATCATACCCACAATTTTACACATTTTCTCACGTCCTACTTCCACACGTATGTGTTAACGAAAGCGAATACGCCTTTTATACCGCGGCTGTAAAAATAAATATTTTGTTTGTTAACGACGTTGTCAATTGCCAGAATCATATCAGCGTTCCCGGTGTGCCGGAGTTTCGTTCTGTTCGTTCGTCCGTTCTGCGAGAGTTTTTTTAAATAATAGCAAATCTACTGATTTGGGGCTGTCGCCTTTGAGCACACTTAAAAAAACATCGGTTTGGGCCGGGTTTAAACCAGCGACCAGAAGGCCAGCGTCTAACCAACTGAGACACCCATATGGACATTTCGGTCATGGTTAAGTGGCGAAACATTTCCCGAACATGTCATCAAGGATGATCCAAATCCTGGTTCTTCATCCTAAAGGACTTCAACTTATGGTGTACTTAATTAAATATTCATATTTTAAATAACAAACCAAGCCAGAAAAATTATGCTTATCAGCTTTCGTTATCTGATGGTAGTCATATTTCATTTAGGCCCATTTAACCGAGCGGGATGGCTCAGGCAGTTTCGTCTGTGGCCCGCATTCCAGAGGTCATGGATTCGATTAACGTGGCTAGTCTTCCTGACCTATGGGCTTTTTTCGGGGTTTTCCCGGGTCGGCAGCCGAATTCTGGGAAGGATTATCACATCCCCAGAATTTCCTGCCCCTCCATTTCATCTCCATTCTCATTTAATTTCATATTTAAACTTTCATCGATACACAGGGTTGGAAGTGTCGGTTATGGTGTTTCGGTGCAGTGTGACAGGGGAAAAATGATGCTCTTTGTGACTCTCCGTCCCTCGACTTTCAGCTGGCTGCCGGGGTATACGAATCCCTTTGAGGGGCGTTGGACCACTCTGTACGGGGTGGGTTCTCCGGTCTGCCTGTCCGTTTTCCGGGGAGTCTCTATCTGGAAACTTAGCGACCCTGCCATTCCTGTGTCTTTACTCCTGGTTCCGGCTGTCCGGTGTCTGCTTTCGCCTCATCCTTCCTCTCGGGACGCCCCCTTGTGGCTTGTAGGTACAATATCCCCTGTGTGGATCAGTACCGAGTTCCTCTGTAGCGCATCCAGTGCAGTCCAATCCTAGGCCCATTTATAACCTCTTTGGTTATAAATATCGAACTCTGTGACATAAGGATGGTGGTACAAAAGGTTATGTAGTAATCGGTTAAGTTATTCTTACGGAATGGGCAATAATAATAATAATAATAATAATAATAATAATAATAATAATAATAATAAAGCCCCACACAGGTGCAGTTTTAGATTACGGTTACTCATCAGTTAATTATCTATAATCAAAAACTATGTCACCACAATGTTGATAGAAGTAATATATTTATTAATATTATCAGTCATTGTTTATTATAACTGGCGCAACAGTTCTAGACACGTGAAAATCTTAATGACAGCTAGGAAGCGAGTTACCTACCAGATCAGGAGGTGACCGGTCGTCTGCTCTGCATGTTGCAGGAGTGCGTGGGACAGTCATTATCAAATATCCGTACACCGTTATGCACTGCATTGCGCTGATAAACTTAGTTATATACCGTATATTAAAATATACGCTTAGTATAAAAAACACTGTCAATCATTGCCTCCAATTCTTCCACACCTAACAACCCTTCCTCTTCTGCGGAATCACTCACATTATTGCCGTCATCACTGCTGTCACTACTTTCTGCGCCATTATCCTGCATGAGAATTCTTTCTATTTGATTTGCTGCAATTCCGTATTCTTCAAAATAATGATTCTTAATTTATTCAACATGTTGACATACATTTTCCCATTCTGGCCTTCCAAATTCAGCAAATTGCTGGCGTTATAACTGCTCCACATATTTTAATTTAAAAGTGATATTTCTGCATGCCACCCATTTTTGATATCAGCCCAGATTAATTCGATTGGGTTTAGTTCTGGGCGATACGATGGCAGTCTAAGTACATTAAGGCGATGTTGTATTACTATCTGGTCAAGTATGTATGACTTCTGAAGCTGTTTGCTGGTTTTAATTAAGTTATATAGCTTTGTTTTACTCATGCTTTCATCTAAAGCTATGTTATGTCTAAGTAATCAAGCTCTCATTTCTTCTTTCAAGGAATTTTAGGTAGGTGGTTTGTCAATTTGAGTGTTGACGCATTGTGAAGCATTGTCGATAACCAGAACAGACCCAGCAGGCATATTAGGTATCAACATGGCATTGATTCACTTCATGTAATTTTCTGTATTCACCCATCTCCTGTGGTTTGTTGCGACTTGTAAAAGAAGGGCATTTGGAACGAAGCCGATCTTTCCAATAGCATGAACGATAACAAGTATTTGCCCTTTAGCAACAGGAACCTGCAACCTAATTCGCTATCGTCACTCCAACTTTTAGATGTTGTACGACTGCTGTGTATGTATTTTTCTGAAATTTGTAGCGCCACCTTTAAAATTGATGCTGATATAAGTACATATAAAATTATAGTCATTTGGAAAGGTAGAATCAAACTGAAAAATTAAATGCCATAGCCGGGATTTGAACCACGGAACTTAGGCTTTCCGTGCCGTTGCTCTAACCGACTAAGCTATCATGGCAACATTTACTTTTTTATTTTTTATTTTATTATTATTTTTTTATTTTATTTATTTATTTTGCTTTTCTGTTAGAACTCTTCTATTTGATTTCGGTTTCTTCCACTTGAACCCTAAATCTTTAATAATTTTTCTGAGATTTGTAGCACCACCTTGAAAGTTTCTGCTGTCTTTCAGCTTGATGAGCAATCCGCTTATTGTTAGCACAGTTTTTTCTTCCACATAGAAATTGTGAATCGTGCGCCGAATGACGCATTCGAAGTCGTCTATTTCTGTAATACGTTTAGGGACCTTATGTTTCTTCCCAGGTGTGTCAAATGGCATTCTTTCATCCCTATGTTTTTTTTCTTATCTTTGAGAACTCTGGAAACGGAACTCGGTGAAATACCAGTTGCTTTGACTACTCTTTCTTTCACCCTCTTAAGGCTTTTGTGGAACTCGGATGAACATATAATTTCTTCCTTCATCTCTGCTTCTTGCTTCATGAAGTCGATGACATTTGCAATTATTTCCCTACTTTGACTATGTAACACCTTACCACTTAACTTTGAAAACATAGGAGCCATGGTTATAAATATAACAAATATAAAATAAGCACTATTTAAGTACTGCTCTCTTTGAAATTACAATATGCGGACACTTTCTATGCAGACTGTATGTGTTACGCACTGTGAGTAAGCAAAGGTATTATATCTCTTTCGTTGATTAAGCTAAACATAAACCATTCCTAGGCTTGGCAGCTGGGCTAGCAATCAAGGTCACGATTCCAGAAGTTTTAGGCGAGTAATATCATCGCCATCACCACCACCAACTTTCTTATTATTATAACCATGTCAATTAAACTTTATAATGAAATACAAACGTGCTACGTTAACCAAAAGTGAGAGAAAGCGTTTAGTTAGAGATGTGGAGAGTAATAAAATTGTGGCAACTCTGTTAAGACACCCATCATGTTCCTTGGTATGTGTCCAGCAGGATAGGAGATGAGTAGGTTACTGAGGAAGGCCGCTATGTTCTGTCCACAAGTATAGCTGTAGTGATTATTTTTTGAATTTTGTAAAGTGTAAAATGTATAGTATTTAATTAGGTGTGATTTATGGTATGGCATTTTTAAATATTTGCAGTTAACTCCTACACATATCCCACCTTTGCAAAGAAAGCACAATTAAAAGGAAGGTCTGTGGGGGTTAACCAGTGTGGTTGTATCGATGTAACGGAAGGCACAACGTTTAAAACCTTCACCAGTTATACTCACGTCTAATAAAGGAGATCCAAAATGTCTACCTCCTCCACGGTTGAAAAGTACAGTGATGCACTTTCCTCGTTAATTTACTACATAATAGGAAAACAGGCGTGAGGTACCTGGGAGTAGCAGGAAGAAAAAGTAGGCTGAAGTGCACATACTTCCCTCATTCTTATGCCTTTCCTTATAGGAGGCACAACGGTTATTTCCCAATATGCCACCAATTGATAAACAAAGGCAATGAAGTGTTACAGTTTTGCGTGTCTCCATTTGAAGCTACTTTGACATTACTTTCAAGAATTACTTATCATAAGCTACGTGAGTTCCTTGGGAAAGTACTAGTGGAGTGGTTTATAATTAAATCATTGCAGGCTAGGCCCTTGATCTTCCCGAGAACTCCGCCAATGAATGTATAGAAATCGAATAAACGGAGTCGAAACTTGTATGTATTGTCTATACATAGAAAATAAACTAGATAAAATGCCCTATGTAGAAATCTGCCTATATCTTAAATACGTACATTTTAGAAGACTAAGAAAAAGCTGATGTGATACATTCACGTGACTTTCTCTACCCTTTATCTTTAATTGTGGTGTACAAACTATTCTTACTAAAGCTTATTTTTCTATCCACTGCATTTTAATCCAAATAAACCTCTGCAAAAATAGCTACATTACGCATTTCGTTATAGATAAAAAGGGAAAAGCGATAGTCAAAATGATTAAGAACTGGACGCTATACACTGGCCTAAATTCCATACTCATTCCATGACATCGCGAGAAACAACTGAAAATCGATGAAACTAAAAGAATGACAAGTACTGTGCAATACGAACATTTAATAACAGATATCTTAGAAACGGCTTATGCTACAGAAAATTTATTTTAATAAATGTGTGTTTTAAAGAGATGTATATTTTTTGTATGGTACGTATTCTCTATCGCTTAACGTTTACCAGTTTACAAGATTGTACAAAGTTCCTTCCGAATGAAGAGGACTTCACAGGATATTCCCAGAAAATTGAAGATATGCATTTTATTTGCCATGTAAATATCTTTAATAAATGATATTTTAATCAAAATCGTTAAAGCCATTTTTTAAAAACTCAAACATTTCAAAAAATGTCTCTGAAAAGGGTAGTTTTGGATGGGAGATTTTCTTAAAAATCGTGTGTCGCATATTTGGAAGGTGCTGAACCTAAATACTAAGTGTGGTATGTATCCGGCTTTTCGTTCTTGAGTTATTCTGTTCACAGGCACACACACACGCGCGCGCGCGGACCTTTTTCTAAAAATGTTTTTTTTGGGGGATTCAGGGGTCTCAAAACATGTATTTCTGTTGAAATCTCGTAATCTAATTACTTTCTCTACTACGTATAGTAAGTAGGGGAAGTATTGCATTCCACCCAAAAATTCGATACCGAGATTTCACCGGAAATACATGTTTTGAGACCCACTGAATCCAAAAAAAGCATTTTTGGAAACATGTCCGTGTGTGTGTCTGTGTGTGTGTGTGTGTCTGTGTGTGTGTCTGTGTGTGTGTGTGTGTCTGTGAACAGCATAACTCAAAAACGAACAGTCGGATAAACACCAAACTTGGTATTTACGTTCAGTATCTTCCAGAGATGCGACACGAAGGTTTTCAAGAAAATCCCCCCTCCCCAGACTACCCTTTACATGGAACATTTTTCGAAAATTTTAATTTTCTCAAAAATGGCTCTAACGATTTTGATGAAAATATCATATGTTTAACATAATGTCATGAGAAATGAAATGTATATCTCGAATTTTCTGGGAATGGCTCCAAAAGTATTCTTCATTGTGAACGACTTTTGCATAACTGGTAAACCGTAAGAGATAGACAGAATTTTACTACACAAAAAATGTAGATCGCGTTAAAATACACAACTTATGTCATATACATTTCTTTTGTTGAGTGAACCGTTTTCGAGATATTGCTTGTTATTTCCTTAAATTTTTCAATACTTATACTTTTTCTCAAATTCGTTATTCATTTTTTTTTATGTCCTGGACATGCAAAGAGAATGAAATGCGCCACATAGCAACCAGCGTTAAAATATTTGACTATCGCTTAAAAGCTACGATATTCCCCTTGCATCTACAAGAAAATTACCAATAAGATTGACATCTCGATATCTCGATTAACATGAAGCATATGGAGAATAGGCGTTTTTAAAAATAGATTGTACAAGAGTAGAGAAAGTCATGTGAGTGTAACACATCAGATTTTTTTTTGGGTGGAATGCAATACCTTCTCTACCTGCTATGTACGTGGTAGAGAAAGTAAAAATAATGAAAAAGGGTGTAACACACGCCAATAGGTTAGCAAATAAAACAAGTTCGAGAGATGTATAATTTCATTTGTGATACAAGAACCAATGAGATTAATGGCTTTATTCAAACTTCTCTGAAAGAGTTTCTTTGGAAATTTCGAAATTAAAAACTTCATGCATTAAATTCACAGGACCTTCTCTACCCACTATCGTGCATTATTACATGGTTCTACAAATCATTCTTACAAAAGCTTATTTGTTTATCTGCTTCATGTTAAGCGAGATAAAACTTTACAGAAATAGTTTCATCACAATTTTCGTTTTGGGTAAATGGGGGATAGAGGCAATTGAATCGATACACAGATGTTTAAAAGCTAGTCGCTGTATGCTGGCCTAGAAATTCCATACTCTTTTCATGACATCTGGAGAAACAACTGAATAACGACAGTGCTTTTAAAAATAACACAAAGCATTGAAAAATCAAACCAATGTCTAGGAAATGGTCAATGTCACAAAAGGTACTTGAAATAAATTGTGTTTTAAACTGAACTACACTTTTTGTGAAGTAAGAGTTTGTCTATTATGGTTTACATTTACAAGGTATACAATTATACAAAATTCCTTTTGGAGTGAAGAGGACTTCAAGCTATTTCCAGAAAATTCTAGATCTAGTTTTATTTGTAATGTAAATATCTAAAACATATAACATTTTAATCAAAATTCTTTGATCCATTTTTGAGAAAGGAAACAATTTCAAAAATCTTCCATGTAAGGGGTGGTTGGGTAAGATGCTGAACCTAAATAAAAAGTTTGGTATTTAGCTGGTTCTGTTGTTTTCTCTCTCTCTCTCTCTTTCTCTCTCTCTCTCACACACACACACACACACACACACAAACCTATATACACATCCACGCGTTTGTCTAACAATACATTTTGTGGATTCAGGGGCCTCAAAAGATTTATTTCCGTGAAATCTGATATCCGATTTTTGGGCGGATTGCAATACCTTCATACTGACCGAGCGAGGAGGTAACGTGTGCAACTCGCATTCGCGAGGTCCCTGGTTCGATCCCCGGTGACCACCTAATCTGACTCATGGGTTTTTCGTGGTTTCCGGATTGGCAGACGAATGTGGTTTCTTCTCTACCACGATTTCCTTTCCATCATTTCCCTTTCATTTCGTTTATTTTCTCATCCTTCAAGTGTGCTTCTAGGTTTCGTGGCGAATGGCGATGCCGGGTAGATGTGGCGGATGCATGCTCAATGGATAAAGTACTCCCCGTGGACAACAGAGGAATGCTTAATTGGTGGGTCATTCTCACCCTCCTTGGGCGGCTCCAACAGTGGGACGGACCTGCTCACTTGGAAATGTTAGGGACTTGCACGCGGCTCTGTGCCTGTCTGCCTACGGCCTATGGCCTCCTGTGGTTCCTTCACAGATTCCCTCCCTCCTGGGAGGTGGTAGCCGCAACAGATCAGTGAAGGTCGCAGCGCGCGAGATGTCCTCCTCCGTTGAATCACCTATCTACCTTTACCTACTAGGTAAGTGGTAGAGAAAGTAAAAAAAAAAAAGTCTGCCGTGTTACACTCACATGAGCACTCTTCTCTTGTAAAACTAGTTTTACAAACGCTTATTCTCCATCTACTTCATGTTAATCGAGATAAACATATGCAGAAAGAGCTGGTTGCTATGTGGAGTATTCCACTCTCTTTGCATGTCCAGGACAAAAAAATCTGACATGTTACACTCATATGACTTTCTCTACTCTTGTACAAACTATTTTTACAAACTCTTATTCTCTATCTATTTCATATTAATCGAGATAAACATTTGCAGAAACAATCTTTTGACATGCAAAGAGAATTAATTTTACACATAGCGACCAGTTCTAAAAATATTTGACTATCGCTTAAGGCGTACTATGTTCCCCTTGTTTTGTATTTGCAAGGGCAATATAGAAATACAGTAGCCTTTAAGCATAGACATATCTCTTAATAGCTGGTTGCTAGGTGCAGCACCATTCTCTTTGCCACAGATTATTACTCTTTGCATATCCAAGACAAAACAAGCAATATCTCGAAAATGGTTCACTCAGCGAAAAAAATGTATGACATAAATTGTGTATTTTAACGCGATCTACATTTTTTGTGTAGTAAACTTTTGTCTATCTCTTATGGTTTACCAGTTATACAAAAGTCGTTCACAATGAAGAATACTTTTTGAGACATTCCCAGAAAATTCGAGATATACATTTCATTTTTCATGAAAATATCTTAAACATATGATATTTTAATCAAAATCATTAGAGCCGTTTTTGAGAAAATTAAAATTTTCGAAAAATGTTCCATATAAAGGGTAATCTGGGGTGGGGGATTTTCTTGAAAACCTTCGTGTCGCATCTCTGGAAGATACTGAACCTAAATACCAAGTTTGGTGTTTATCCGACTGTTCGTTTCTGAGTTATGCTGTTCACACACACACACACACACACACACAGATACACACCGATCATGTTTCCAGAAATGCTTTTTTTGGATTCAGGGGGTCTCAAAGCATATATTTCCGCTGAAATCTCGATAACGAATTTTTGGGTGGAATACAATACTTCCCCTACTAATGTACGTAGTAGAGAAAGTAAAAAACGAATAACGAATTCCCATTTGAGAAAAAGTACAAGATTGGAAGATTCAAACAAATAACAAGGAATATCTAGGAAATGGTTCAATCCACAAAAAATATGTATGACATAAATTGTGTATTTTAACGAGATCTACATTTTTGTGTAGAAGAACTTCTCTATCTCTTGCGGTTTAGCAGTTATGCAAAAGTCATTCAGAATGAAGAGGACTTTTGGGGACATTTACACAAAATTCAAGATATACATTTCATTTGTCATAAATATATCTTAAGTATATAATATTTTAACCGGAAAAATCCCCCACCCCAGTCTTCCCTTTACATGGAACACGTTTCGAAAATTTTAATTTTCTCAAAAATGGCTATAACGATTTTGATTAAAATATCATATGTTTAAGACATTTTCATGACAAATGCAATGTATATCTCGAATTTTCTGGGAATGTTTCCAAAAGTATTCTTCATTGTGAACGACTTTTTTGCATAACTGGTAAACCATAAGAGATAGACAAAATTTTACTACACAAAAAATGTAGATCGCGTTAAAATAAACAATTTATGTGGTATACGTTGTTTTGTTGAGTGAATCATTTTCGAGATATTGCTTGTTATTCCCTTAAATTTTCCAATACTTTTTCTGAAATGGGAATTCGATATTCATTTTTTTATGTCCTGTACATACAAAGAAAATGGAATGCGCCACATAGCAACGAGCTCTTAAAATATTTCACTATCGCTTAAAGCCTACCATATTCCCCTTGCACCTACAAGAAAATTAGCAATAAGATCAACATCTCGATTAACAAAAGCATACGGAGAATAAGCGTTTGTAAAAATAGTTTGTACAAGAGTAGAGAAAATCATGTGAGTGTAACATATCATATTTTTTTGTCCTGGTAATGCAAAGAGAATGGAATACTCCACATAGCAACCAGCTCTTAAAATATTTGACTATCGCTTAAAGCCTACCAATTCCCCTTGCATCTACAAGAAAATTAGCAATAAGTTAACATCTCGATTAACATGAAGCATATGGAGAATAAGCGTTTGTAAAAATAGTTTGTACAAGAGTAGAGAAAGTCATGTGAATGTAACACGTTAGATTTTTACTTCTTATCTCCTTTCACGGTTTATTTCCTACTATTCTATACGCTGTTTTAATCACTATATCCCTCATACTCAATTCAAAAAATTACATTTACTTGGTTGAGATTCGATCCATAAACCGTTGGTTTCGTAGACTATCACTCTATACATTACTCTGCCAGAACTTTTTGGAGACATCATCGCAGCTTTTATCAGAACCGCTAAACAAGAGTATGTTTTAAATACAAATATCGCTTGCTCACATTACATTAAGCCTATGGTTTGCTTTCTATTATGTTTACTTTTTCTGTAATTATCCGCGTTGGTCGAGATTGTCGTGGAGTCCGCTCCGTTTACAGGTCATGGGCCAAATTCTACTAATTATTACCTACAGTACGTAGGATGTGTTTATCGGAGGGACACCTCGCCACTGCAACCAGCTTGATATATTGAGCTACACCCTCCGGGTGGCAGGGATGAGGTGAAGGAGCCGTAGGAATTCCAGGTAAAGCAGATAGGCCCACAGAGACGCGGAGAAGTACCTACATTACTAGTTTAAACACCCGCGCACCAGTAGAGGCGAAGAATCCCGAGCGAGGGCGACAAAGCGACCCCATTGGGCGGGTCAACTCATCCTGGCGTTCACGGGGAGAAATTTTTCCAATTAGCAAGTAACTACGCCAACTACCTGACAACGCAGGACCCAAAGACACACCTGAAACGTGAAAGGAGAGATGAAATGAGAGGAAATGTGGGGAAAGGAGAAATCGTGGTAGAGTACACCATCCCGACATTCGCCTAGACGACCAGAGGAATATCACGAACAAATCGTAGAGTGGGAGGTCGCCGGGAATCCAACCCGGGACCTCCTGGGCTACAGACTTTGCCGCCTGATTCATTCAGGTACCTGTAGTACGTAGAGGAAGCATTGCATTCCACCCAAGTATACGATACCGAGATTTCACCGGAAATACACGTTTTGAGACTACCTGAATTCAAAAATAGCATTGTTAGTAAGGCGCCCGTGTGCGTGTCTTGAACAGCATAATGAAATTAAGGTTTTTTTATTGTCCTAAGTGTTCCTGGAAGTATATGAAATGGTTTAATATAGTAGTTGTTGCAGGAACGCAGTCATTTGACTCGCCCACCTTCTCTTTTAAGGGACCGTAGTTATATAGTGGTTACTGGCGACATTTTGAGGCGAATGGTTGCCAACCAAGGAAGATAAAATGTCGTTAAACGATTGTTGCCAACATATGAAAATTTAGCAAAAGAATATACCCTATCCTGGATCACTGGGGTTTAGTCTCGCAGATACTACGGCTATGCCCTGTCGTCGCCCCGCAGCTGCAGCCGAAGCTGCGCCTGCTCCACTCCTCTACTTATAAAAAACATCTCTCGGTTACGCTTTGCTGCCTAGTGCTATAAATAAGAAGCAACAATCCGCTTCCGTGATGGCAGCAATCCGTACGTTCCGCTATGTTCGGATTGCCAATGTTGGCAGCAGGAGGACATCACAAGCAACGCTAGCAAAATACCTCTGGTGGGATGCTTGTGATGGGCATTGTGTAACTTGTGTATATAGAACAAAACTGACAAGAATTTTCACAAATGTATTAAAATATATACCCATAACGTCCAGTAGCGTCCATCATCTGTATTAATCGTAGTAAAGCAATAAAAGAATCATGTAGATGCGTGAGTGCCATGTGTATAGCTATTCCGGCCCGTATCTAATCAATTGGTATTTAATCAAGTTCAACATCTTTCAACGATTCAACATGAAGCTCTTCAAGAAATTCTTCCAACCAAACTTTCCTTTACACGCAAAAATTTTCGTTGTTTTCTATTTGCTCAAAAATGTCTATAATGATTTTGATCAAAATACCATATGTTTTAGATATTCGCATAACAGATGACATATGTGTCTTAAATTTTTTGGGAATAGCCTGTGAAAACCTCTTTCGAACATGTGACGCGAGAGGCGAGAAATTTTCTAAGTCCGAAGATTCTCCAATGCGCATGCGCAAGCAGACTGAAACGACCAATAATTGTTAGTTTAATTGCTTCTCGCATAGCAGCCAACATGTCCTTCATTTGTTAACAACTGTAAGCCAACTTCTGAAGAAAATTTCCATACATGTGCACAACAATCTGGAAACTACTAGCAACCGATCGCTTTTGAGAAGTCCAAGCCACGCTTTCTCTCGGGTTTTATTGCTTTATAATCATGGTAATGCTGTAAAGCAGAGTTTATTGTAGTGTGAGAAGCAAAGTTTGTATGTTCTTGTAGATATTCTTGCAAATAATAAAACTTTTAAAGATGGCTTATTTGATTAATAAGACGGATCTTCGGTTTATCTCAATGATACAGAGAGCCCTAGATGCTCTCATGTGTCAGTATTTGTGGCATCCTGACACAAAGAACTGTTCAACAGACCCTTTCCAGGAACTAATGAAAGACATTAGACAGGTCTAACCTGTGGTGTAGTGATTAGATTTAGTTAAAGTTTAGGCTAGGCGTAGTTAAATTAACGAGTTAGTGTTTAGTGTACATAGCTAGTCAGCATAATTTAGGAACAATGTATATAATTATATAGTTAGTGTAATTTAGTGACAAAAAGAGTGTTGGCTGCGTTTCTTTGAGTGATGCAAGATGGAGAATTTGGCTGTCTTGCATTCTTCTATATGGCTACATGCCCAGTAAGTAAATAAATAAATAATTATAAGGCTTAAATTATGCTAATAAAAACGTTTTCCAACAAAGAAGTCATCCAAATAAATAATTCTAAATACATATTGCACCAAAGAATGAGAAGGCTGTACTTCGAAAAAATATGCCACAGACGTTGGGCGTAGATAAAATCTCGCGTCACATGTCTACACAAAACTTATAGATCTCTTTAAAATAATTTTTTTACTTTCTCTACTACGTATAGTAAGTAGGAGAAGTATTGCATTCCACCCAAAACTTCGATACCGAGATTTCACAGGAAATACATGTTATGAGGCCTCCTGAATCCCCCAAAAAATATTTTTGGAAACATGTCCGTGTGTGTGTCTATGAACAACATAAAACAGAAACGAACAGCTGGATAAACACCAAATTTGGTATTTAGGTTCAGTATCTTCCAGAAATGCGACACGAAAGTTTTCAAGAAAATCCCCTCATCCCAAATTACCCTTTACATGGAACATTTTTCGAAAATTTTCATTTTCTCAAAAATGGCTCTAACGATTTTGATTAAATACCATATATTTAAGACACTTTTATGACAAATAAAATGTATATCTTGAATTTTCTGGGAATGTCGCCAAAAGTATTCTTCGTTGTGAACGACTTTTGCATAACTGGTAAACCATAAGAGATAGGCAAAATTTTGCTACACAAAAAATGTAGATCGCGTTAAAATACACAATTTATGTCACATACACTTTTTTTGTTATGTGAACCATTTTCCAGATATTGCTTGTTATTTCCTTAAATTTTCCAATACTTATACTTTTTCTCAAATGGGAATTCGTTATTCATTTTTTTTGTCCTGGTAATGCAAAGAGAATGGAATACTCCAGATAGCAACCAGCTCTTAAAATATTTGGCTATCGTTAAAGCCTAGCAGTTCCCCTTGCATCTACAAGAAAATTAGCAATAAGATTAACATCTCGATATCTCGATTAACATGAAGCATATGGAGAATAAGCGTTTGTAAGAATAGTTTGCACAAGAATAGAGAACGTCACGTGAGTGTAACACATCAGATTTTTTGTGGAGTTACCCATTTACGAGATATGCCTTATTATTTGTTTGACTTTTCAAACACATACTTTTTCAACCGGGAAGTCGTTATTCGTTTTTTTTTGTCGTGGTCATACAAAGAGCATAGAATTTCAGACATCACGCTCACTTTACTTACTGTATCTTACAACAAAATGTATAAATATGAATTGAAAGTTTATTTGGATTAATAAGACGTTAATAGGATAAAGAATAATTGGTAGAGGAGTGAGTGAAGAAAGTCACCTGAATGCAACATATCAGAACATTTTGCAGATGATGCTATGAATTGAATTGGTTAAATGAAGATTTTATTTTCGCCACAGTTCACCCTGATTCCTATTGGCTATAGCTGACACAGGTACATACGTCAAGGAGAGAACACGTGTTCGGTCCTGTTTCTATGTGCAGTTCAACTTATAAAATGTCAGCGTGTGGTTTGAACGTTTGCGATGGTTGTGCTGTTATCTGAACTGTGTATTCAAGCCGTGCCAGATAATCGTTCTAATAACTAGCGATGTCTTATTAAATACTCTTAATTGTTCTAATTGTGGTGCTACTCTTGTTGCAAACTAAAAACTGTTGGACAGCTGTATACTCCACATTATGTTGGAAAGGTAAGACTAAGGCATTTAGTTTTATTTAGTAAATGCGGCAGTTCAGTATCCATGATACGTATGCTTAACTATCACTTCTTTCCAAGCAATTGGTGTATACAAGCATTTAATGACTTGCATAATTAAAGTAACATCAGCTCATATACTCGCTAAACCTAACCTAACCTCGGGTTAAATCTAGAAAACGAAGGACCGTTGGTTTCACTTGCATTTTGCTTCTAGTAGGCACAGACAACTTTGGCTATTGTGCTTTTAGGTGGTCTTCATTGAAAATGCTGAAAAAAGCAAGAAGGAATAGAGTAAATTAACTTAAGAATGAATTTATAAGTAAATGTGATCTTGTCAATACCTGGTTCCCACCTGCCTGTCCCCTTTTAGGTGTTTTACTTTTATAGCAAAATTGCGATATGAACACAACAAAACGTAACCATCTTCCCGCTAATACACATACTGCCAACCTAAATAAGAAGTGAAATCCGCGAAATAAGCGATGTTGTTGTTACTACTTCATTTTGTATTGACTTTTGGAAGGAATTTCTGCCGACGTGAATCATTCGAATTTTAGACGCGCAGATCCCTCGGCTACGTCCTATCGTCGCTTCGCAGTAAGCCGCAACTGCTACACTTCTCTCCTAAAAAGCATCCTTCGGCTACGCTTTGAGGCTGAGGGCTCTCAGTCCCTCGGCTACGCCTTGAGGCTGAGTATCTTACCGGCTTTGGGGGCATTAGTTATTCATATGTTGCCAGCATTGCGTTAGAGCTAGAGAATGACATAGAGCGACATCTGTAGGACATAAGACATCACTTCTAGCGCTGTTGAGGACCACCTAAAAGCAACTTACCCACAACTTTTCCCAAAAAGCCACCAGCTCATGAAATATGAAGTGTGACAGTTTTGGTGTAACTATTATAAGTTAATTACATTAACTTATGTGCTACATGTAATAATTATTACGTGAATTCCCTGAGAAAGCTTAGTAGGGTGGTTTATAATTAAATCACTGCAGAATAAGCCGTAAAGGCCGCCAGTTAACTTACAGGAATTCAAGAAACTGAGTCGAAACTTCTATACATATTTATACATTGAAAAATAAATTAGATAAAGAAAGTTTATAAAGAACATCTTAAATGCATCTTAACAGACAGTAAAATAAAGAAAATGTGTAAAGGGTTTGAAGCCAGTAAATAAAATATGTTCATAATATTAGCGGTGATGTAAGACCCAGAGAGATTTTAGGTTTAATTCAAAGGGAATAACTACTCTTCTAATGAGTTTCTTGGAAATCTCAAAAAATAAAGATAAAAAATCGGATGTGTTACACTCACATGACTTTCTTTACTCTTGTAAAACTATTTTTACAAACGCTTATTCTCCGTATGCTTCATGTTAATCGAGATATCGAGATGTTAATCTTATTCCTAATTTTCTTGTAGATGCAAGGGGAAGTGGTAGGCTTTAAGCTATAGTAAAATATTTTAAGGGCGGTTGCTATGTGGAGTATTCAATTCTCTTTGCATTACCAGGACAAAAAAATCTGATGTGTTACACTCACATAACTTTCTCTACTCTTGTACAAACTATTTTTACAAACGCTTATTCTCCATCTACTTCAGGTTAATCGAGATAAACATTTGCAGACTCTATCTTATTGCTAATTTTCTTGTAGATGTAAGGGGAAAATATATTTACAAGGGCAATATAGAAAAACATTAGCCTTTAAGCACATACATATCTCTTAATAGCTGGTTGCTAGGTGCAGCACCATTCCCTTTGCCACAGATTATAGCTCTTTGCATATCCAAGACAAAAAAATGAATAACGAATTCCCATTTTGGAAAATTATTGAAAAAATTAAGGGAATAACGAGCAATATCTCGAAAATGGTTCACTCAACAAAAAAATGTATATGACATAAATTGTGTATTTTAACGCGATATACATTTTTGTGTAGTAAAAGTTTGTCTATCTCTTATGGTTTACCAGTTATGCAAAAGTCGTTCACAATAAAGAATACTTTTGGAGACATTCCCAGGAAATTCAAGATATACATTTTATTTGTCATAAAAATATCTTAAACATATGATATTTTAATCAAAATCGTTAGCCATTTTTGAGAAAATTAAAATTTTCGTAAAATCTTCCATGTAAAGGGTACTCTGGGGTGGGGGATTTTCTTGAAAATCTTCGTGTCGCATCCTTGGAAGATACTGAACCTAAATACCAAGTTTGGTGTTTATCCGTCTGTTCGTTTCTGAGTTATGCTGTTCACAGACACACACACACACACACACACAGACAGACACACACGGACATGTTTCCAAAAATGCTTTTTTTTGGATTCAGGGGGTCTCAAAACATGTATTTCCGGTGAAATCTCGGTATCGAATATTTGGGTGGAACACAATACTTCCCCTACTTACTATACGTAGTAGAGAAAGTAAAAACAATTCTGATGTGTTACACTCACAGGACTTTCTCTACTCTTATACAAACTATTTTTACAAACACTTATTCTCCATATGCTTCATGTTAATCGAGATGTTAATCTTATTGCTAGTTTTCTTGTAGTTGCAAGGGGAATATGGTAGGCTTTAAGTGATAGTCAAATCTTTAAAGAGTTGGTTGCTAAGTGGAGCATTCCATTCTCTTTGCATGTCCAGGACATAAAAAAACGAAAAACGAATTCGCATTTGAGAAAAAGTATTGGAAAATTTAAGGGAATAACAAGCAATATCTCGAAAATAGTTCACTCAACAAAAAAAAAAAAAATGTATGACATAAATTGTGTATTTTATCGCGATCTACATTTTTGGTGTAGTAACATTTTGTCTATCTCTTATGGTTTACCAGGTATGCAAAAGTCGTTCACAATGAAGAATACTTTTGGAGACATTCCTTCGTGTCGCATCTCTGGAAGATACTGAACCTAAATACCAAGTTTGGTGTTTATCCGACTGCTCGCTTCTGAGTTATGCTATTCACAGACGCACAGAGACACACACACGGACATGTTTCCAAAAATGGATTCAGGGGGGTCTCAAAACATATGTTTCCGGTGAAATCTCGGTATCGAATTCTTGGAAGGAATAAAATACTTCCCCTACTTACAATACATAGTAGAGATGGTAAAAATACCTTGCATTGTAATGACTCTTTACTCACTTTTCTACAAACCATTCCTAAAATAATGTTGTGCTTCTATTTCTCGTTAAGCGAGATAAACTTTCATCATATTTGCACATTTTCTTGTAGGCATATTGCAGTTGAACCGATAGTCAGCTTTTTAAAAAGGAATTGCTATGTAAAGGCTTTGAAATTCCATGCTCTTTGCACAACTACGAGAAAAGGCGAATAGCGACTAACCACCTGAAAAAATATCTGATGTGATGCATTCACATGACACTTTATACCGTTATAGTTTTTTAGAGAGTACACAAACTATTCTTACTAAAGCACTTCTGTGTGTTTTTAACCTTACCAAACATATTATTTTGACTCGTTGAAACAGCAAGGCTTTGGTGGTTTTCACGTAAAAACACTTAACATTAAAATTAAAGCTGATTCATCTCTTACTAGGAATAATGGAAAGGTATTAATTGTAAGCAACGAATACAAAAAACAGAAACGAAAATATAAGGAATACTTGAAAATGGTGCTATAACAAATAGGATATGAATTAATAAAATGAAACAGTCTTACAAAATTGATCTTCGAAGCAAAAGCCACTGCAGAATCACAAAAGGTGTCTTTTATAAAGTTACCATAGATGTTTATATTGACAAAATCACAGCAGTAAAAACACCAAACGTTTCATTGGTAGTAAGAAGCTCTTGCAATGAGAATAAGGAACAAGTCTAGAATACCTACCATGGCATGAACTTGTGCCATTCTTCCCCCTAAACTGGGATAAGCGTGGAAAGTTTTGTAGATCTCTTCAAAACACACAATTTCAATTTTTTTTGGTATAAGCCGTTTCTGAGATATCCGTTATTAATGGATCGAATTGTTCATTTCTCAGTCATTCTCTTAAAGTCCCTTTAACATTCAGCAGTTTCTCGCGATTGCATGGAATTTTAAGGCAGCGTATAACATTGCTGTTCCCTATGTATCTATTATAAGGAAATGTGTAATGCAGCTATTTCTGCAAAGATTTACTTGGATTAAAATGTAGTAGATAGAAAAGTAAGCCTGAGTAAGAATAGTTTGTATACATTGAGGGTAGAGAAAGACATGTGAATGTAACACATTAGGTTTTAATTTCGTACCTCGGTTAAAACATTCAAGTTACATTTGTAATGGGTATACAGGGAGTGAAGGGGTATAATTGCAGATATTTTTATTGGTAATTGAAGGAAGGGGAAATGTGATGAACATTAGATAAATATTTTCATCATTTATTTTAGGTATTATGAGTAGCATGTTTTCTGGTTGGTTAGTGCTTTCAAGTACGCGTGCTACACATACGTCATACGTGTTTTATTTTCCCCGAGAATGCGTGACGAGTTCGAGGGGAGAGGAAGCATTAGGCCTCGCAATAATGAATGTCAGGGTCACTCGCACGAAACTAATAATAATTGGAAGGCTCAGTCATGGTTATGATTGATAATTTTTAGCATATTGAAATCGGAAATTTTGCATTTTGTAGCGTTCATTCATTTGCCATTTAGCATTCTACAGCATTCTATATATAAAGTAGTTTGAGATAATTCTGATAAACAGGTATGGAAACATTTTAATAGCGTTTAATGCCTATTCTTAGTTCACGTTACCACAGACGGTGACACTGGTAATACATGAAATAGCTGGAAAAGGAAATTTGGGAAGAAAACATTCCAGGCCTAAGTTTTAAGGTACCTTCCTCGCATTTGACAGTTATGAGAACTGAGGAAAGCCTGTAAGAAACCTCAGCAAGAAAGGACAGTCCTGGCTGAGTTTGAACCGCGACCTCCCGTTCACAAGACCGCGCCATAAAGACCTCTGCTTCATGTGTCGGTGTATGGAAATTAAAATCACATTAATCGTAAACGATTAATAGGGGAACAAAAATGAATAAAGTAAATTTTGGATTTACCTATGTATCCCACAATCTATGTACAAAGTTGTGGAAATATCCTTTTAGCTGTATAATTAAATTACAACGACTGAGACTTGAATCAAAATTTAGCCTGACTGTATTTCAAAATACTTAAAATTTTTATTTATTCATTAAGATTGCAACTATGACTCTTTTCCCTACGTTCAAAAATTCAGATTTTAAACAATTGAATAGATAACATTATTTTTATTTTAATTAAAAAAATAACCGAACCAGTTTGCTTTATCCATATTAGGTACCTTTCCGCATTCCAGTAGGGTGATCTAGTTGGCCATGAACATTCCAAGGGGGTGATAAATTCCAAGTGGCGTTTCCGAAGAAAAAGAAAGCTTTATTTGAAAAAAAAAATATTTCGCATTTTAAAACAGTCTTCGCATTTTGAGTCAATTTAACATTTTATCACGTTTTCAAAATACATTAAAATATGTTTATAAGTTGTGAAAAATGAAAACACGAACGCACCTTTATGAACATTTTGCACTATCTCGCATTAATTACGAAAAAATTGTCATCCTTAGTGTGGTTAACAAGTATCCAAATTTTCATTATCTGTGCTATCTTACACTTTTATACAGCAAGAAATGAGAACGGAAATTTTAATGCGTATAATTGATTAGTTTATCCTTGCACTTCCAATACTTTCATTGCGTATTTTAATTTGTATAACAATGATACGTTATGCAAAACGACAATACAAACGGAAAACTTGAAGTCATTTATATTACTTTCAGATCCAAAACCTGTACCTCTTATAATAAACCTCTTTTGATTTAAAATACAAGCTAAACAATCCAAAGACCTGGCACTAGAGCTGTCCATCGAACGAGTTTCGTTTTCGTCCTGTTCAAAATGGATATCGCGTAATAGATTTTAAAATACCGCCAGTTGATCCCGTCAAGTTTTACTTCTAGTAGATGGCAATACTGTAGCGAACATTCCATCACCTAGCAGCAGTAAACTTAAACGACGCAAATAAACGAGTAAAGAAGGAAAAAGAAGCTAATGATGTGATTGTGAAACATGCGTTTATGAATTTATATTACTAAAAAGTTCAGGGTTGTCATAATATACAGGGATATTCAAAAAGGAGCAGATTTTAAATAGATATTTGTTTTTAATGAGCGATAATAGATACACATACGATACATCACTGGAAAGACGAAAGTTCAAAGTTTTATTTTATGCATTCAGCACGAGCGCCATTTGTTATGGAGAACGACCAGTGCTTTTCCCTTTGCGTATGCAACCTTCTTCTGTGAATTTCTTGTACAAATTGTAAATCCGTTTATATGAGGCGGCCCTTTGTTGAACTTCAAACGAAACGCACCCAAACAAGGTTTCACTCTACATACCGCAGCACACAAAACGACTTCTCCTGCTGCGTTGTCATTTTCTTGTAAATTCGTAACTAAACCGGCAGGCTTGAATGGAACTAATAGGTGGGGCATTTAAAACTTTGAACTTTCCTCTATACAGTGATGTATATGTCGCTATTATGCTCCTTTATAAGAAATTTATATTTAAGATCTGCTCCTTTTTGAATAAACCTGTATATGCACCTTAATCAACATTAGGATGAATGATGAATAAAATGTGTGTTTTTAATTTTCGAACGGGGTAAATAGAGTACTCTTCATTTTGATTTGCTTTCATGTAATCAGGAAAATCATACGAAATAAAAACTTACTACAGGAAAAGTGTACTTTCGTTTTAAATACTCCTTTCATTAAATTAATTTTTCGTAACATTAAGCATTTTCTAATAGTTCATTTTGTTTTGTATGCGCAGAACTCATGACAGGCAAACTTCTACCTAGATATAAGCAATACATGACAATCTTTATTATTTAACTTGAAGCCATTTTCTAAAGTCCTTGTTCACGATCAAACTTTTGTCAAATTCAATACTTTACAAGCCTTTTGAAGAGTTATCACAACTTCAAAACTTTTCTTTTCAAATTGCTTCCAATACTTTTAAAGTCTTGAAAGCAAACATGGACATGCTCTAAACGGTCAAAGATTTTACAATGACTTGATGGCTTTGGCCAATGAAATGCGAGTATTCACAGTGCGTCACGAAATTGCAACATGGCTGAAAGCGAAAAGTAAACAAAAATGGCTACCTGGCCAAGGTATGTCGTATGCGAACTGATTAGGTTCTACATAAGCTGACCATGTCTGTACATCGAGAGTTCCGTGGGTTACCACAAGATGGAGCAGATGAAGGCGATTATGAATAAATAATTGGCAGACAGTTTTCCGAACTAAGTATACATTAATGAATGTTATATAGTGTGGTTAACCTATCGGTTAGTGTTATTTTCATTGTATTCCACACTCGTAATGTGATTACATTGTATAAAATACGTGAAAGTGCTACATAATATTGTCGCGGTAATCTCTCGTGTTATCTTTTTTTTTCTTGGCGCCTGTTATTGTTTTACTATTTTGAATTTTGGGTTCTTTGTCCTCCGGCCAGCTATTATTACTCAGTCGAGCAAATATCTCTTGAACAGGGTGTGTAAACGGAAAGGAGTTGTTACTAAAAGATAACACTGATAAAAGAATTTGTTTTTACACTGTTATTTCCATCACAATTAATTTCACATATTTAGTCTTGATACACGCCTGACTGAAACTGTTATATTTTCGAATGTAACTACAATCACTTATTCGCCGCGCACTATTAATTCGCGTTTTTCACATTTTGTAACTAACTTTATGACGCGAGAGATTCTGTAGAATTGCGTAATGTGTACCTCATGAATGCTTCCTTAGAACTGCCTGACGTGCAACTCGCGAGAGAGATTTCTTAGAACTGCGCAACGTTTACCTTGTGAATGATTCTGTAGAACTGCGCGATACATGCCCCCGGCTCAAGAATTTATACTCCCTCACCCCGATATGCCTAAACATTATAATAGAGCTGCTATTGGTTAATAAATCGCGCCAACATTAGCGTCTGTTTTATAAGCCAATCAAAATTAAAAAACACATATGCTCTAGAGAAGATATTCCCTCCATTTCTAAAGAAAGGCACAATACTCTGACGTCATTTGTTTGTCTCTTCTAATTGATAAACAACTCACGCCCTCGCTTCATTGTTACCCTCTCCTATTGTCAGTTTCAGTGAGGCCGTGTAAACTTATTTCCTAACAATGCTTATAGCTAACAAACATACAAAATCATTGTCATACAATAATGTTAATTTACACTACAATCACTCTGGCATTCACAGTGTTGTGATATAAATACTGCCTCAATATTAGTAAAGAACAATATTTCATTGTGAATTGTTATACTGTGACGCAAATACTAAATTGCATTGCGCGTGATAAATTATCAATGTGTTCTGAAATGTTTCAGTTTGCCGAAGAAACAACCTGTAAATACATATTTTTGACACCAAGTCTTTTCAAATCTTGTCACATATTGAAAAATATTTGACAATTTTTCTTGTAAACTCTTGAACTGAAAAAATAGTTTGATCGTGTACAAGGGGCTTTAGAAGATATTTGTCACGAGCAACTTAAGGTGCATAGAAGAATACATAAAGACACGTGACTCTTAATAAGAGTAGTTATTTAGTTGTTTAAATAGTTTTAAGGGATTAGGTTCAGGCAAAGGAACTACTTGTATATGTATATTGTTTCATTTTCTTGAAAGCATAATAAGAATTATTTGAAATGCTTTATACACTTATAAGTAAATATACAGATGCTTTGTCAATTTTCTGTTGCATTTAGTAAATTTATTTTCTCCTTATACCTATTGATATTTTATTTATTGCTTGTATATTTCCAAAATTATGTGTATTTGTGACTTTCCTTAAAGGATGTTGAAACTGAGAAGCAAATACCAACACCACCGCCGCCGCCACTGCCACCGCCACCGCCACCGCCACCACGGGAGAACATTTTATAGTAAATAATTTTCAGTAATGAAACGATATGTTTCAATACTGGACCGTTATCTTTATATACACCTTCTTTTAAGAAGCATAAAGTTTCTTTGACAGTTTTTACTTTGCCTGTCTCTTACCTAAAGGAAGAAGCCGTAGTATTGCATTGGATCTAAAAAATTTACATCGAAACTTCACCTCTTTGAAGCACTTTGAGGCAAAAGAAAATTAAAGAGCACGCGTGTATTTCCGTGTATTAAATGCATAGATCAGAAACGAAAAATCAGATAATTACTAAACCTCGACAAACCTGTTTTACTCTGTTTCTTAAAATACAATTAAATACTGAATAGTATCCTGTTGCTGAGTTTTTCTCTCCGAAACACTCTGTGGGTGGTTTTAAGGGTAGAGATTTTGGGTAAAAAAATTACTTTTTGTTTTCTTGTTTTAATGGATTATAAACGGATTATAGCATACCTATGAACTTTTTTTATTTGTAACTTTAAAGGACTCTTATGGTCCAAAGATGTTGTAGTATATTGATACGTAACAATGCACTCATCTTGTTTTTTGTCATTTCCCACAAGTTATATTTTTTAAACTTAAGGTAAACTTTTCTCAATCTATTTAACTTATAGGTTTGAAATTTTTTGCTGTGCAGAAATGTTTAGCTGCATTTAATAGGTTAAAAGTTTTGACCCTAATTTACATAGTTTTCACAAAGAAATTTCAAATATATAAAAAATATTACACAAATTATTTCCTTCTGACTACTTTTTAAAAATTAAATTAGCCCCTCAAATTCACAAATAGTTATCGGTATTTTAAACTACTTGTAAAAACTCTTTAAAAATCTGATATTTATTTTAAGAGAAAAATGTACAGTAAATGAAAGTAATTTTTTTTAGAAATTATTTTACTATATTTAAATATTTTTATAATTAAAAGATTTAAAGCTAGCTAAAATATCTTGATGCAGAATAAGTTCTTTAATAAGTAGTAAAAAGTTCATTGTCCTAGATGGTGTAATTCTAGAGAAAACTGGCTTTCTTTCAATAGCGAAAAAGAGTAAAATATCCTGCGATCTCTACCAAGTGCCCCTAACAAAACAAAAATGTGATACTATGGATAATAATATCTACTTCTTCTGGCAACAGTATAAGGCTAACATTTAGAGTATAGGACAAAGTTTATAGGTTCCGGAGCTTATTTTATTTTTATGAAATATTTTTTACATACTCCACTATTTTTTAGTTTCTATATTTAGAAGAAAAATCTGTTACATTCACACGAGTTTCTCTACCAATTCTTCAACAAACTATTCTCACAAAAGCTTGTTCTTCCACCTACTTCAATTAGAGATAAAGATGTTTAGAAATGGTTCAATTAAATATTTCCTTGAAGGTACAATGGGAATAGGGGAAATGAATAGGTTTAGGTGATAGACCCTTTAAGAGCTGGTTGCTATGAGGGAGCTTAAAATTCCGTTCTCTTGAATGGCCAGGAGAAAAGAATCGAATGTCTTCCCATCTGAGGAAAGTATAAGCATCTATTTGAAAGTTCATACGAATAACAACGAATATTAGGGACTGCATAGAAAAAAAGTTATTGACAGAAATTGTGTGCTTTAATGAGAACATTTTTTTGTGTAGTAAGATTGTCTATCACGGTTTAAAAGTTGTGCAAAACTAATTTTGGAATGAAGAGGACTTCATTCTGAAAGAGGCTATTCCCAGAAAATTCAAAATATACATTTCATTTGTCATTAAAATATTTTAAGCATATGGTATTTTAATCAAAATCGTTAACCTGTTTTGAGGAAATTAAAATGTTCAAAAAGTTTTCCATGTAAAGCATAGTTTGGGCTGGGGGAATTCTCTTGAAAATCTTCCTTGGAAGATGCCGAGCGCAAATATCGAATTTGGTATTCAACTGAATTTCATTTTTGAGTTAAGCTAATATATATCACAACACGCGCATGGGGAATTTTTTCTAAAAATTCTCTTTTTGGGTTTAGGGTGCCTCAAAATCTACATTTCCGGTGAAATATCGACGTCGAATTTTTGGGTGGAATACAATGCTTCCTCTGCTTTTAGTACGTAGTAGATAAAATAATAATGAATGGTTTGTATATTCACTAATAGATGATACAGAAAGTCATGTGAATGTAAATCATAAGATTTTTAGACAAAGGTCCCTGTATGTGTGTGTCTGAACAACATAACTAAAACATAAAAGTCTGTTAAATATCATACTTGAATTTAATTTGAGCGTCTTCCAGCAATATAGTAGGACGATTTTCAAGAAAACCCCCACCTCAAACTACCCTGTATATTGAAGAAACTTCATTACCTTTGAATTTCTCAAAAATGGCTCTTGACAGTTTTGATTACAGCAACATATTTTAAAGATATTCACATGACAAATAAAATGTATAGTTTGAATATCCTTTTCCTCGTGAACGATTTATGTATAATTGGTATACAATAAGAGACAGACTAAATCTTACTCTTCAAAAAAAAATGTAGATCTCGTTTAAACACATAGTTTATGTAATTTTTCATGGAGTTAACCATTTACGAGATATTGTTTGTTGCTGACTTGAACTTCCAAATACTTTTTACGAACGATGAGTCATAATTCGTTTTGTCTTGTGGTCATGGAATTTCAAGAGACATAACTAGTGATCTGCTTTATCAAAGTCTCTATATCTTTAGTCTACTGTATCTTTCTTATGTATACCTACAACGAAATATATTGCAGGGTGAATCACCTAAAACTTGCACCGCAAAATATTTTGAAATGGAAAGTGCTATTGATGTGCATTTTCACAGCATTGATTGGTATTCAGGGCTCGTACATTTAGCCTATAAACCGATTTTAATAATACTGAGAAAGTGTATTTTTTGAGCAAACATACGCTTTTTTAAATGGAACAATGCCTAGTTACATCAACAGAATAAAGGTAGGGTAAAATAGAATGTCAGTGGCGTTTGTTGCAAGATTCTAGTGCAAGTGGTTTACGAGAAATCTCATTTTGAAACTTTTACGCACCGACACTTGTACAACCTGTGATAGCACAAACTAAAGAAAAACAAAAGGGAATTGCAATACTTCTGTGGATTCTTACAAGTAAAGAAAACATAGCCCTTCGAAGGTTGTGTTCAAAATGACCACCGGCAGCTTCAATACACGCTTCCAGTCTGCTGCGCACGTTCTAGCATTTCAGCGGAAATTTCAGAGTAGACAGCAGTAATGCGTCGTTTCATATCGTCTGGTTTAGTTGGTACATCCTTGTAGATAGTGTGTTTCAGCCTTCCCCACAGAAAAAAGTCTAAAGGGGTTAGATCCAGTGAACGGGCCGGCCAAGGTACAGGTCCTCTTCACCCAATCCAACGATTTGGAAACAATCCGTTAAGACAAGCTGTAGTACTTCTGCACTATGGGCTGGACAGCCATCATGTTGGTACCACAGGTTCCTCGTAGTCTGCAAAGAAACGTCTTCTAGCATCTATGGCAGATGATCTGTCAGGAGGCTGCGATACTTGAGCGAGTTTATTGTTCCTTCTATGAACAAAGGGCCTATGAGCCCATGGTTCACTATCCCATACCACACGTTTAAACTCCATGGACGCTGACGTTCCACCTGACGAAGCCAACGGGGATTGTCAACAGATCAGTAGTGCATGTTTCTGCAGTTTACCTGACCATGATTAGTAAATGTTACCTATCAATAAACAAGATACATGATGAATCTGGAGTATAATGTCTTAATGCCCACGTACAAAAGTTGACACGATTCTCAAAATCGTTTGCCTGCAGCTCTTGATGGAGAGAGATGTGATAGGGATGGAACCTATGTCGATGGAGAATGCGCAGTACACTTGCCTGACTTATGCCACTTCCACGTGTGATTGTGCGGGAATTAATTTGCGGATCTACTGCAACGGCAGACAAAAAATTAATTTCTGCCTCTTCTCCAGTCACTTGTTTGTTTCTGTTACGTTTTCTAGGTGTTACAGTACCACTTTTACGTAATTGGTTGAAGAGGTTGATAAATAATTGCCGAGATGGTTGCCGTCTATTGGGATACGTTTCCGCATACACCGTACAGGAACGAACTGCATTCTTCCTACAATCTCCATACACCATGAGCATGTCGGCTTTTTCTGCATTAGTAAACCCCATTCTTCCACTCACGACTTACTGCTTGAACTGTCACAAACTAACTGACCAGAAACTCGCAATGCAATCAATGAACAGAAAACACAATGCAAACAAACATAATATCGTACCTAGTAACTAAGCAGGTTGAATGGGACAAACAATTGTCGGGGTGGAAACTTTTCAAAATACGATTTCTCGTAAACCACTTGCACTAGAATCTTGCAACAAAGCCCATTGACATTCTAATTTACCCTACCTTTATTCTGTTCGTAACTAGGCATTGTTTCATTTAAAAAATGTATTTTTGCTAAAAAAAACACTATCAGTATTATTAAAATCTGTTCATAGGCTAAATGTACTAGCCCCTGACTACCAATCAATGCTGTGAAAACTACACAACAATAGCACTTTCCATTTCCGAAATATTTACGGTGCAAGTTTTATGTGATTCACCCTGTATATATAATATATATATATTGAATTATAAGACCAAATTGATTATATCTTCCCAAAATTATTCATGTATGTTTTGTACTCAGATGATTAATTCGTTTTGAAGTTAGAAACACACTAAAACCGTGTAATATGTTTACTTCCATTCGTTAATAACTTGTAAAATAACGTTGTGGGGGAAATTCCGCGCGTGTGGAGGCTAAGATCACACATGGAAAGGTTCAATGTCACGCCGAGAATTGATGCGTATACCGCCACTTCGTTCATGGAAGCTCAGTGCTACGGAAGCTGAAGATCCGAGGTTCGTGTCCATGACATGACACTAAGGTGTTTAAGTATTTGTTTTAAGTGTTTAACAGCCCATTCTTACTGCACATTGCACCACAGGCGATTTTCACTGATGCTAAATGAAATCATAATTATTGGGAAAGAAAAAGTTTCAGACCCAAGCTTAGGGTGCCCTCCGCCATTTAGTATTTATGAGGACTGAGGAAAACTTGTAAAAGGCCTCTAACAGGAAGACGGTCTTAGCGGGATTTGAACCAAAGGTCTCCCGTTCACGAGTCCGTGCTTTTACGACCTCGCTGATGGAACTTACCATTCCAACAATTATGATGGGATGAATGCTTTTATAATTGTTTAATTTTATAGCCCCTTTAACTTTTCTTTTCTCTCTATTTTACTTCGCGTTAACTACGTGGTCGTGAGGAATTTGTTAGGAGATACCTATTGGATCGGTTTGGGCGTACAGTTAGCCTTATAGGTCTCGCCCTGTACCATGCCATCTTGCTTCGTCACGTGTCCACAGAGGCTTTAATGTTAGGCAACCGTATCTCTGCTTCTACACGTGCGGGATAGGTTGTATTAGAGTACCGTCCAGCTACCTGCTTCCATTATCTCTGAATAGGTGGCAGAGCATTCGATATTACCATCTATTTTCATTTTTGCTATTGTTTTAGACTTAAGGCGGAACTTTGGGTCGCGGAATTAAATATCCAATCCGGTATTTACCTTAGCGGCTGAGGGAAACTACGAAGAAAACCCAGTCAGATTGGTCGGCCCACGGCATTTGAACCCGGGATCTCCTAAATACGGGTCATATGCGTTACCACCTGAGCCATCCCCCTCTATGTCTTTAGCTTATTTGGTAACATCAGGAGGTTTACTTAAATAATTAGTGGTGTTATTAGGTTTTGAACTGTAAGTTTAATTAACGTTGGGTTTCTTAAATACTTTTTACCATGAAACACTCGCATTCAGCTCCATATTCGTCCTCCGTAGTCTAGGGGTACCATGCTAGCCTCTAGTTTCGAGGCTGGGGGTTCAAACCGGCGGAGGGCGATAGGTTTTTTTTCGGGCGTAAAAATCCTTAGCATGGCTTCCGTTGGAAGGGAAATAAAGCCGGTGGTTCCGTGTCTTAGATTTGCGGCATGTAAAAGGAACCTCAGGCCTGATAGAGGCTTTTGAGCTTCTTTGACGCCCATTATAGAATGGGACGCTAAGAACCATAGCAGTTAAAGTGCGTCCAGAAATAAAACTCAATTTAATTATTTTTTAATTCCACATTCATATTTCCAAAATCTGCGGAGGATAGAGAATGGCTCTGGTTGAAGAAAAATTCTCAGCCGCCGCATTTTTTAATTTCTGAGTTGAGTATCCAGAATGCTAACCACTCGACCACACGGGCAGTCTCCCTAAATATTGTTACTATATTAAGTATGAACACATGTACAGTGTTGGAGTTTTAAAGAGTGCACTGAACCTCGATTGTTTTTCATCTTATTCATTCCGAACCTCTGCTTACTAAAGCGAAAATTACTTTTATGCCAAGAACAAACATGGGCATTATGATACTTAGACACAGGAGTTTCTAAGCGTTAAAACTAGGACCAAAGGAAATGAAGTTGTACTGTTACATGACTTTACAGAATGACGTCGCAGGTAACAAGCCACCCCATTCTCGTACAGTATGCTGGCGTTTGCAGACAGCACTCATCAGACCGTGTTTACCTGTCCATCAGTTTCTTTTGGCCACTGTTTACGTTTTTGTAATAGTATAACGGTTTGAGCGCAATTAACCCGAGCCAACTGCTAAGTAAGAATTCCTATGTCTGCTTATAATACATGAAATGATAATCCATGCGGATAAATACTAAACTTGGTATTTAAGTTAAGTAACTTCCAAAGATGCTACACAAAGATTTTCAAGAAAATCTCCCAGCATAAACTATCCTTTACAGGGAACACGTTTAGAAATTTTTATTTTCTCAGAAATAGCTGTAATGTTTTTTATTAAAATTCCATAACAAAGGGTGGACCATTTAAGTTGACAAGATCTCCAAAACTAAGGGTTGTAGAAAGAAATGTATTAGTTTCTTGATATTATGCGGAAAAGTAAATGCTGTTATTCGTATTTTATTTGGAGGATGTTGTGATGGTCATTTTAGGGTCAATTTAATTTTACCGTAATTGTAGGTTCCCATTTTAAAACAATTAAATCAATCCTAAAATCACTATCATAATGTCCTCAAAACAAAACATAACTAATTCCCCCATAATATCAAGTCACTTTTCTTCAAGACGTTTCTTTTACAACGCTTAGTTTTAGATATATTGTACAGTCCCAACTTAAATGGCCCATCCTGTATATTAAACATACTTGCATGACATTTAAAACCAGTGGTCCCGTGTGTAGATTTACGGCACATAAAAGAACCTCAAGCCTGATAGCAAAATTTAGAACCTTTCACGCTCAATATAGAATGGGACGATAACGACCATAGCAGTTAAAGAACATCCATAAATAAAACTCAATTTAATTTAATTTTACATGACAAATAAAATGTATATTTTCATTTTTCTGAGAATACTTGTGAAATCCTTCTCGTTCGGAAGGAAATTTATATGATCTTGCACCGTAGAGCTTATGCGATAGACGAAAACACACAAATGTAGAACTATTTAAAACACAGAATTTATTTCCAATAACCTTTTTGTGGCATAAGTCATTTCCGAGATATTCGTTATTAATAGTTTGAAATGTTCAAATCTTAGCATTCTTTTAAAGTCTAGTCGACGTTAAGTTATTTCCCGCGATTGCATGGAAAGAGTATGGAATTTTTAGACTAGGATATAGCATCCGGTTCTTAAACATTTGACTATCGCTGTTCTCTTTGATCTATAACGAAATGTGTAATGTAGCTATTTTCGGAATGATTTATCTCGATTAAAATGAAGTAGATGGGAAAATACTCTCTCCTAAGAATAAAACGTGTACCCACTAAAAAGCGATAGAGGAAGAGAAAGTCATGTGAATGTACAGCATTTATTCTCTTCTGTGTTTTGCAGTGATCCATATTTCACTATCGTACATCAAAGCTATATTCATTTAATATTTTGTTTCGTATTACCTGGTTTACCTCTGGCCCGGATTATAGGAGGTGTTTGTTACTGGTCCAACCATTTTGATCCGTTGAACGTTGTTACTAAATGAAATAGGAAAGTATGTACAACGTTGGAGTTTTAAGAGTGCATTGAGCTCCTATTGTGCTTTTTATTTATTTCCAACCTCTGCGTACAAAAATGAAAGCTGCTTTCATGCCAAGAACATCTTTTTTTTTAAAAAAGGCACGCGGTATGATAATACTTCTTCTTGAGAAACATTCACTGTATACTGCCATCTTATTTTATCAGTGTTGGCTCTTCATGAACAAGCAGAGTTCTTTTTTCGCACAAACAAAAGAAAAGAAAAAAAACAATTTGATGTGGGTAGAGCAGAGGGGTCAAGACAGGACCTGCTCTTGAAGCGTGAAGGATACAAAGTTTGGACGGTAGTCAACTGGGGACACGGCTCATGTGTGGCTGGTCTCATGTCGCGGGAGGGTGATGTTCTAGCTGCATTCCGACAACATGCCAAACTTCGCGCTCATCTAATGAGCAACCGAGCTCAGTGAAATGTAATTGGCTACACAGTTTTTCATAACATATTTTATATTTAAATATTCACCTGTCCAAGAATCTAATATTTTTCAGACACATGACTAATAATTAGGTGCAATCCTCTCGCGGCTCATCTTTCTACAAGGAATGGCCCTCACCTTAATGTTTTCCGGTAGTGATAGGAATAACGCCCTCTGATGGCCGGTTTCATCGATATTCATTACTGCCACAACGCCTCCTTGTATGAATTAACGCTTCGTTGTTCATACTAGCTGCCTTACCGGTATTGCACGGGTAACTTTGTAAACTCGATTGACGATTCAGCCCTTTATTGCACAGTGTTGCACATTGGGAACAAAGATGTTTAGTAAAGATATTAGAATATTTTTATATTTTCTTTGTTAGTTCATATCATATCAAAATTTAACAATAAAATACAAGTATTTGTAACTATTTTAAATCACAAAAATATAAAATGATTTAGATACTATTGTAGTTTTTAATTTTTTTAGAATAAAGGCAAAATCCATGCAATTGCAGTCAAAATTAACCCTATCATACATGTGTGGCATCAAACCGATTATTTTATGTGGGCCCTCCCCATCTTTCACCACAGGCAAATCTAAACGCAGTCGCTTAGATTCGAACACGTGACGTTCGGCTTTCAATGGAAGGCCAATCTATTTCGTCTCACCTTAACGAGAACGGCTTTTCGAATCACTTCCATTAAGAAGTCTATGAAAGAGATATAAGAACTGATTTAGAAATTAGAGGAAGGGTGACATATGTAGCAAAATAATTCACGCATGTGTATAGCAACTGTACCTCTACTTCACACGTGGCGGGCAGATGGCATTAGGGTGCCGTGCAATATAACTGCTTTCATTCGTTTTACCGTCTATTTTTAATGCATTCCTAATTGATTTGGACTCGGGACCTCCCGAATGTGGGCCACAGACATTACCCTGATCCATTCCACTCGGCATTTTAATTTTCCTCTCCCGTTATTTATGAAATTATTGTGCAATAATTTATGAAGTGTTTAGTGAATCCTCCCTTTAAACCCTTATAATCGTAATTTTACATCCTCTAACGAAAATTCCCCTGATATTCATGCAAAAGAACATGAAACATCGGCGGAACATCAGACTTCCTTAAACTCGCCCCCAACAGTGTTCCAAGTTCTGAAAATTCTGCATAGCCTATAAGCATCCTTTGGCGGTGAAACAGTCATGGTCGGAATTTTTAGATAATTACACTGAGGGGGAATTTTAAACCTTTGTACCTTCTCCTTGATCCCTAGTTATTTAATAACATAAAAGCTACATAATTTAAGCATAATACAGAAATAATTAGAGGTGAATATGAATAATTTCCACTACCAGGCCATCAAGTTAACTGCTTTGGAAAAGAGACAGTCTACGACCATCGAGAAAAATAGTATTTTCAGTTGTTAATTATAAATTGCCCGTTGACTGGTTTCTTAATATTGAGTGAACTCAGTTTTCTTTTTATAGGTATATGCATTTATTTAACATACCATGCTAACAAATTTCATTGCAACATACAAAGGAAATAAAGTGCAACTTTCTTGCATGAGGGTTATTTAAATATTTTTGCGTTTGTATTGCATGCGTATCTTAACGTTAAAGGAGATTCGATTGTCTTTTGTTTTGCTATATCTTGGTCGCTAAATCGTGACAATATACTGCTTGGAATTAAATATCCGCGGCATTTGTCTTATTTGAGAGGCATTTTCTATGGAGCTAAAGCTATTTTCTCCTCCTCCACTTAATTTAAACCTTAAATTATTCTTCTGTTTCATTGTTCAGTATCTATCGATTTTATTACACATTAATTACTTTATTTGTATTTAACAACATTAAAACAGTTTTCTTCTTCTTTTTCTCATTTATTTTACCACTTGATCTAATCTAGGTGTCGTTTTTATAACATTCTATATTTTTATTGTTGAAGATGCTTTTTACTTCAATTGTTAAAATGGATTTATTATAATACTTCTTAATATTATGTTTCACTTTATAAAAATTCACTTTAACTTCAATAATTACATCACTTTTGAGAACTAACACTTCATTCCTACTGTTGTTACCACTGATAGCAAATTAATACGTATCTTTGGATCCTGAAATTTGTTACTTTTCCTTGATGTAGCTTTAAGATCTGTTTCCAGGTTCTACCAAACCATTCTCAACATTAATTTTCCATACCTTGAACCATTCTTCTTCGTTGTGAAATATTCCATATTGTAAATTTCGATACCCAAACCTATTCCAAACACTTTAACTTCCAAATTGTTAATTACTTCACCTTAACCAACTATTTTCTACTCCATGACAATCTCGGCCAAAAGTCAAAGCCTTCTTCACAAGTATGCATTTTATAATTTCATTATCAGTTTAGTTTCATACTCTCTGGAATGCAATGTTTTTCCGTCTCCAACCGTACGTCAAACTGAATTTTTCCGTTTAGTTACTTTTCGTACTCCAACTCCAACATATAAATACATTGGTCCTGCAATGAGCATATGAAACATATGACTGCGTCTATGTCCAATATAATATCCAGTACAACATTTATTCAATATATAAGGTATTTAGATATATTATGAAATAAAATATTGAACGTAACTGCGGGAAAATGTTTTTTTTAATGAACTCTTTTTGATATTCTTACTCACTTTCTTGTTCAGTTACGTAAATAACTGTTAGTCTTTTAGTAATTTATGAGTTAATATTAGACATTTTATGGACCATGTCCGTTGGACGGAATGAGGCTCTTCAACATGAAAGAATTATCAGAATCGGTTGAATGATTTCATAGGTTACCCTTTACCTATCTACCTACCTACCTACCTACCTACCTACCTACCTACTTACCCACCCACCCACCCACCCACCCACCCACCTACCTACCTACCTACCGATAGACATTCAAAAAGTATTTTCTCCCCCCTCAAAAAAAAAAAAAAAAAACCGTTGCTCATATCATTGCGTTTGTCTTCTTTATGCCCATCTTGTATGATGCTTTCATCCAAAAGCGTGTTTTAACCTATTAAAATGATGCATTGAAAATGACAGTTTTTCAAAAAGTATTTCCTTCATAGCCCATTTTCAAGCAAAAGTTATTTTCTTCATTCAGCCAATCAGCTTTGTTACAATCTAATTCCTGATTGATCAGCCAGTTTGTTTATGCTCATTCTTTTATGTTTTAATGACTGAAGTTTGGTTCTGTTTTATTTTATATAGTTGGAAGAAAAAGCGACCACTTTAATTAAAATGTAAAAAGAATTGGATGAAGTTCTAGTGAAAGTTCATTTAATCGTCCAATTTCTAATGAAAAAAGAGCAGGTGTTGTAGAAATCTTGCAGTCGAATTTGGGGACTGGGAGAGCTCACCAGGTGATGAAGCACCTGTATTTTTTTTTTTTGGTACTCTTTGTTCAGTGTCTTTTGAGACAATAGAAGGGGACGGTAGAAAACCGATTGCTCGTGCCCAAATCGGCTCTTTGTGATAGCTGCCGCACCGACCGCGTGATGTCCTATCTCCCTCTTCCACTGTCTCAAGACGCTGACAAACAATACAAGGCAGTTTTATACAATCGTTTTGGGTTAGAGAATAAAAATGTCAGTTGTAATTGCTTGGAGAGTGATGTAGATGTCACCATTTGAACAGTGTTATTGTCGTAATTCCATTACACACTCACATTAACAATTAAATTATATTCAAAGAAAAAGAAGTTTCACTTTCAATTACATCGTGTTTTCTTCATTTGTTTCAAACGAAAGGGGTTTTCTCTAAGTTTTAAAGTTAAATTTTAGGGAAGGATCGTGTTCTAGATTTGTGCTGGCGTATTATAAATTACATAGAACATCATATAAATCTATATTTTATGACACGGTTCCCATATTAATCATTAAAGATAAACAGTTTACTTCGCTTTCTGAAAAAGTGAATTTGGTGGAGAAATTGTCTTTTGTTTGTTTGCTCCTCATCTATGTACGTACAAGTTTTCTCTCTTTTCGCATAAAGACGGGGTTTGCCTTAATAGCTACACGGCTCCATGTTTTGGCCCAGAAATTCAATATTTGAAATATAATGAAGAGCGACGTTAAAACAATAACCATGTTTTATCTAAAAAGATTCTGGAAATTGTGTGACCATAAATGTCATTTGGCGTAACTCGTAATAAAGAAAAATATGTTTGTGGATCTAGATAAAATACGAATGATAAGGCATACGGTAGGAATTGCTAAAAACCCTTGAAGAGAGAGTGCTTTAAATGAATCACATAACAAAAATAGGTTTTGTGTAAAAGTAACGGAGGAAATATATAGGCAACTTAGTTTTTTGCTTTCTTTACTTCGTATAAGAAGTACCGGAAGTATAGCCTTCCACCCAAAAATTCGATTTCGAGGATTCACCGGAAATATGTTTTGAGGCCTCCTGAATCCAAAAAAAAAACACTTTTAGGAAACGCTCCGTGTGTGTGTGTATCTATGAACAGTATAATTCAAAAACGAAAAGTCTGATAAATACCAAACTTGGTATTTAAATTCAGTATCTTTTAAATATGCGTTACGAAGATTTTCAAGAAAATCCCCCAAGTGAGATTACCCTTTACATGAAACATTTTTTGAAAATTTTGATTTTCTCAAAAATGGCTCTAACGATTTTGATTAAAATATCACACATTTAAGATATTTTCATGAAAAATGAAATGTATACTCCGAATTTTCTGGGAATGTCCCCAAAAGTCCTCTTCATTCTGGATGGCTTTTACATAACTGGTAAACCCATAGACAAAGTTTTTCTATACAAGAAAAAAATATAGCATGTAGTTTCTGTAAATGTTTATCTCGATTAACCTACCTACCATGAAGTATATGGAGAGTAAGCGTTTGTAAAAAGTTTGTACAAGAGTAGAAAATAGCGCGAGAGTAACACATCAGATGCTTTTAAACAGGTTTAGATTTGAGCATCGAAGCCCTAAACACTTGCAACACTGCTCATCCTTTGTAAAAACAAAAAACTTAGGAATGTAAGTTAAATCCTATACTGTTCATACCGTGATGTGGCGGTAGCGTGTCGCCTCACATTCAAGAGGTCCCACATTCAAATCTCGGTTAGAGTGAGTTACCTGGATAGGATTTCTTTTCGGGTTTTCCCTTATCTTGAGAAAACGGATGTCGGGCAATTAAGCTCGAGGGACGCGGGCCCATTTGATGGTCATCTCTATCTCTTCGTTCATTCACCGTCCGATATGACCTACCCAGTTAAAGGGCGTTAAGCTTGGTTATTTATAGATGATGTGTTAGAGGACTTACAGATTATGAATAATATTATGCCAAAATTAATTATATGCAGATACTGGGATGGTTATATTATGACGAATTTATTCTTAATTATCGGTTTAAGAAGTCTGTAAAAATAAATAGAAATGTACTGCAAATAATACAGTGTAAAAGTAAATTTTGATAAAAATAAGAATATTGTGATCACGCGCGCGAAGCTACCTGCCTGTAAGCGTCTTCAGCCCGTGCCGGGTGGAGCCTTCGACCAGCCGTCGGGACAATAGCCCATTATGACATTCCTTTCAGCATGTTCTAGTAGCCTCCCTTTCTAGAACATTTCGTTCTGTATACGAGGCCTACATAAGGGGTTGCTCTTGCCCAGAAAGTCATTTGTGTTGGTTGAGAAATTACGAAGTGAAAGTGGACAGTCGACCGCCAATGCGGTTCAGTTGCGAGTTGATTCGACAGATCAGTTGTGTTGTGTTCAGTGTGTCAAAATTGACTCAAATGTAAGTTTGTGCTGCGCTGACCGTCTAATGGATAAATTAAGTGTTTCGCAGTAACTGGTGTTGTCATTAGTTGATGTAATACTTGAATGTAAATAAATTAATAAAAATTACAGATGGTTACACGAGGGCAAACAAATTAAACCCGTTAAGGATTTTCTATGTTAAAGTATAAAATAAAATGGATGGAGAAGCAGAAAGTGCAATGTCTAAAGGAAAATTAGCAGTGCATTGGTTAGTAAATGTTTGTCTCTTGTAATGAATGTAATATAGCTTGAAAGGGTTTGCAGGACTTTGTGAATTCAGATGGCTATGTCAAATTTAGATTTTTCGATGTCGAAAACTTGGGGTTAGATGAACATTGTATTGAAAATGTTTTGTAAAATAATTTTAAGGATCCCATACATGGGGATGCAAGAGTAGGTAACTACTAATTCAGTTATTGTAATACAGTATGGCTTTATTAAATACAAATAAGGATTACTTAGTTATAATCCATCTTTCAGTTCAATTATGTTTTTTATAAAGGCACATGTCTGCAATTGCACTGGTCTTCCGACTCTTATCTTCAATAATACCACAAAAGAATAAGTCTGCAGAGCTTAGTTCGGGAGATCAATGAGCCCTCGATGACGTATTCAAGTTTTGGGGAATTCTTCGTCAAGCAAACACAATACTTGGAACAACGTGGACAACCGTCCTGATTTAATAGAGGTGATAGTTTCTTCGTCACGCTGTTGTTATACGGAAGGCTATTTCCGTCTCTGGAAACGAATTTCCAAGTGTGATGTACTACTGTTTGTGAGCCAAAGTCAACGCTTTGCGCGATAAACATACATCATTCAAAGCCATGCCTGCCTAGAGTTAGCATGTGCCAGTAGCAATAACGCCGAAGCGAATTTTTGTGCTCAATAAAAAGGAAAAAAGTTGTATGGGATTAATTCCAAAAGGAAAGAAACGGGCAAACATGCGGCCTGAAAATAGCCGTACTCCAGTCATGGTGAAGAAAGTAAAAACATTTATCTCAGGCAATAACCGAGCCACACAACGAGCTATTTTATACAAGGAGCATCATTAAAAACTGCAATCATAATCAACAGAGATTTGAACTTTGAAACATGTCATAAAAGGTAGGGTTTACAAATTGTTGCCTCTCACATTTCAGAGCGTCGCACAAACAGTGGGGAAACTACATTCGAGACACCTGGCGGGAGAAAGATGGAAGTTTGTTGTGACATTGGATGAGGCATACGTCTATCTAAGTGACTGCAACAAACCCTATGCAATTCACTACCGCCCAAAAGGCAGAGAAAGCTTTTCAGAAATGGTACTTTGAATGTAAGGAAACTTTTTCCAAAGGTGTAGGATTATCGCCCTATACTGTTACAATGGCAAATTGACAATTCACAGAGTTGTTAAACAGGTCAAAATCAAATCCCACTACTATCAGGAGAAAGTTTTCACCACAGTTTACCGTAATGATATCCCAGCTCTGTATGGGGCAGACGCAAATAAGGTCTGGGTACACGAGGATAAAGCTTCCAGTCACACATCAGATTCAAGCTTAAATTTTCTAGAGACAATGGAGAAAAAACAGGAATATGGTCTATTCCTTTTTGGCGACGTTCCAGTGAAGTCACCTAATGCATCATATATGGATTTTTGTGCATTTGGACTCCCGAAAAGAACTATGGAAACAGGCGTCCAACTTCTATAAATGGTTTATGGAAAGCTTGGAAAGAGGAGTGGGAAAATATGGACATTATTGTACTCCGGAACTGGAAATTAAGGTGCAGGACTGTAGCTATAATAGAGGAATGTCCAATTAAGCAAGATAGGTGGTGAAGAAATGGAATTTCGTTGCCAGAGATGGGAGACAACCTCTGTACACAGGTTGTATATCGGTATCCCTATGCATTTTAAGATACCGGTGTTGGTCTAAGATGGTATCGAAGCGGGAGAAACAGGTGCAATGTTGCTTTGCAGGAAAGGGCTGACCTCAGTGTAACGTTCATTCAACTGTTCCCAATTGTTAGATAGGTTTACTATGGAGCAATACATATAGCTGTATCTGTTTGAAATTTGCAAGAATTTTGGAAGTTTTAGAATAATACCACTACCCTCTCGTTCTTCATTAACATTAGCTTGCAGTATTATAAACCAGGATCCGGTTTGTCATCTGACAACTCATTTAGTAATCTTTACTGATGCAATTTTAGACCTCAAGTTTATCAGACGACCCAAAGATTTGTATTCTTGACCCAAAAGCTAGATGCTCGGTTTATATATTTATTGGTAACCTTAACCGCTAATCCGTTATTGATTATTATAAATACGCTATGTGTTGGGCACCTCGTTTGTACATAATAAAATGCTGTGTATAGTCGTATACATCTGCATCGCTCTGGGTTAAATTGTAGGAGGAGTCATTGAGGAATTATGTAGTCAGAGCAGTAAGCGTTGAAAGTGGAAACACTGGTTAAGAAACAGTCATTACTTACCATAGGGACATAGTTTGAAAGACTGCTTAACTATACCATAATATCAGGTTGTGATACAGGTGTTAAAATTAGGACTTTACTTTGCAAGTAGGAATGTTTGCGAAACGAAGGTCGTAGGCCGGGGTTCGTAACCTACAGCAACTCATGTGTATGCGAGGTTCTTGAAACAAGAGAAATGACGTTAAAACGAGATCAACTCGCGTGTGCAGCAAGATGTCATATATTTTGCTGTTTTGTTAACACGCTAGCAGTCATTTTAAGTGAAATTATTTTCAGCACGTGTTGCCTTATATCAGCCAATGAAGCGATTAAATGCTACATCAAATTGCTTTGTGGATTTTTTTGGGGTAAGTACTTCTAGTGTTATTCTTTCTGCTGCTGCTTCTGTAATTTTACCTGGCTCTTCCATTTCAGTTTCTTCTGAATTCATAATTTCCACCATTTAATCTTTATGTAGGTTATACTAGATAAAATAATAAAGTCTCAGATCAAAGAAGCACAAGACTGCCAATATAGGGTATAGGTTAACTCTACAACGAATTGTGATACATTGAATTAATGCTATTTGTATTGTGAACAGATAATGCGATCGCCATGGGAAATTAAACATGTAAAAACGATATAATCAAAAGTAACATCTAATCAAACCAAGTCGAATTATTAAACATGTGCAAATACAAAGGCTAATAGCCATGTGATTGGACTTGAAACCAAAGTTGGTCACAGTGAAATGATACAAAATTTTTATCTGCGATAATGTAAAGTCTTTAGTTCACATGCACTGAGTTAAAAGTTCTACTTTAAGACCATTCTGTCTGAAAAAGTATTCTCAAAGAATTGACTCGGAAAATTAGCCACCAACTTTCAGTAAGTTTTAGGGGTGAATATGGTTTAAAAAGAGTATATTTTCACGGGATTCTGATATGCGGTTAGATTCCAGATAGAAGATATTAAGGGACAGAATGTGTTGGTAGGAACTGAGAATGAAACAGAGATTGTGAGAGAGATATAGTGTGAGAGAGATATAGTGTGTGTGTGTGAGAGAGAGAGAGAGAGAGAGAGAGAGAGAGAGAGAGAGAGAGAGAAGTATTGCTGTGAATCAGGACTGAGAATCTGGAGATTAAAAGTCTACAGAAGGACTGAGGAAGGTATCTACTCTATACGCGGGGATAAAGAAGATAGAGTGCACATTTTATTTACACGAGAAATACAAATATAAAAAATCTGATGTGTTACACTCACATGACTTTCTCTACTCTTGTACAAGCTATTTATACAAACGCTTATTCTCCATCTACTTCATGTTAATCGAGATAAACATTTGCAGACTCTATCTTATTGCTAATTTTCTTGTAGATGTAAGGGGAATATATATTTACAAGGGCAATATAGAAATACAGTAGCCTTTAAGCATATACATATCTCTTAATAGCTGGTTGCTAGGTGCAGCACCATTCCCTTTGCCACAGATTAATACTCTTTGCATATCAAAGACAAAAAATCTGATGTGTTACACTCACATGACTTTCTCTACTCTTGCACAAACTATTTTTACAAACGTTTATTCTCCATATGCTTCATGTTACTCGAGATATCGAGATGTCAATCTTATTGCTAATTTTCTTGTAGATGCAAGGGGAACATGGGTTATAAGCGATAGTCAAATATTTTAAGCGCTGGTTGCTATGTGGCGCATTATATTCTGTTTGCATATCCAGGACATAAAAAATTGAATAACGAATTTGAGAAAAAGTATAAGTATTGGAAAATTTAAGGAAATAACAAGCAATATCTCGAAGATGGTTCACTCAACTAAAAAAAATGTATATGACATAAATTGTGTATTTTAACGCGATCTACATTTTTTGTGTAGTAAAATTTTGTCCATCTCTTATGGTTTACCAGTTATGCAAAAGTCGTTCACAATAAAGAATACTTTTGGAGACATTCCCAGGAAATTCAAGATATACATTTTATTTGTCATAAAAATATCTTAAACATATGATATTTTAATCAAAATCGTTAGAGCCATTTTTGAGAAAATTAAAATTTTCAAAAACTCTTCCATGTAAAGAGTACTCTGGGGTGGGGGATTTTCTTGAAAACCTTCGTGTCGCATCCTTGGAAGATACTTAACCCAAATACCAAGTTTGCTGTTTATCCGACTGTTCGTTTCTGAGTTATGCTGTTCACAGTCACACAGACACACACACGGACATGTTTCCAAAAATGCTTTTTTTGGCTTCAGGGGGTCTCAAAACATGTATTTCCGGTGAAATCTCGGTATCGAATTTTTGGGTGGAATACAATACTTCCCCTACTTACTATACGTAGTAGGGAAAGTAAAAAATGAATAACGAATTCCCATTTAAGAAAATAAATATTGAAAAATTTAAGAGAATAACAAGCAATATCTCGAAAATGGTTCACTCAACAAAAAAAAATGTATATGACATAAATTGTGTATTTTAACGCGATGTACATTATTTCTGTAGTAAAATTTTCTCTATTTCTTATGGTTTACCGGTTATGCAAAAGTCATTCACAATGAAGAACACTTTTGGAGACTTTCCCAGAAAATTCAAGATATACGTTTTATTTGTCATGAAAATATCTTAAACATATGATATTTTAATCAAAATCGTTAGAGCCGTTTTTGAGAAAATTAAAATTTTCGAAAAATCTTCTATGTAAAGGGTATCCTGGGGTGGGGGATTTTCTTGAAAACCTTCGTGTCGCATACCTGGAAGATACTGAACCTAAATACCAAGTTTGGTGTTGATCCGACTGTTCGTTTCTGAGTTATGCTGTTCACAGACACACACACAGACACACAGACATACACACGGACATGTTTCCAAAAATGCTTTTTTTGGATTCAGGGGGTCTCAAAACATGTATTTCCGATGAAATCTCGGTATCGAATTTTTGGGTGGAATACAATACTTCCCCTACTTACTATACGTAGTAGAGAAAGTAAAAAGTAACCAATTGAAAACAAATGATTATCAAAAATAGTAAGAATTCAACTTTTTTTAAATCGAGAATCTAAACTTTAACAGGAGAGTTGCAATTCATAATGAAGCAGAAATTACTTGGTTTACAAAATACCTCTCAGGGCGCACACAAGGCTTTCCGATACATACTACGCGTAAAATGGGTGATCTACCTAGTATGTTGTGGGACATTTCATTTTTATGTACAGAAACGACAGGAAGAAATCGGCACGGCTTCCCTGAACAAACCGCATTTGAGGGTACTTTATGACGCCATGGCTTCATTTTATTGGGTGGTGGTATCACCTTGTGCTGTGTATCGCACCAATAAGCATATCTATGCTGATTGTGTCACCTGTTAACTCGTTGGAAATTACGAATAGGAGTAGGTGAGGAATGGTGACTTACATTGTCGGTCTTTCACGAGGTTAATTGCGAATATACAGCAAATGTCTTGTTTGAAAATGCTCTTGTATATGAGTAAATTCTCGAGATGTTACCAATTTAGTCCTCAAGCATCAGTTATAGGTCCTCATATAAATCAGCGTTTCTTAGATATTTACATGTTCCTAAGCAGGCAAGCTACAGCCCCCTTCCTCCTTCAACGCACTAAGGGTGAAGGAGGCGCCAGCGAATATCTTAAGTCATCCCTGTTAACGCATTTAAAGACGATCAGAAATCGAATGCAGATTACTTCTTGTGGGATGTGTACCAAACGGCTACACGCAACAAAGTAGAGTCGGAGAAATTGCGGAATGTTGAAGCGACTTTTGACTGACCAGGGTCTCAATTTGCTGGAATGTCGTGTGAGGGCTCTGTGCATTGCGCAGGATTCACGCTAACACATGCACATTTATTTCAGCAAATACATAGCAACAAAACGGCCACATTATACGAATGAAGAACAGCTGGATATGCTGTTTATAAATGAGGAGTGCCGTCGCAAAGACCGACAAGCTTTCTGCATGTTAGGCAAACACAGTCAACATTCTGATCGAGTATGTTCCGAAATGTAGAGAAGAGATTACGCCAGCGTGTTAATGTTTAATAACGCGGCCATTGAGGGCACGGCAAAGCGATCTACAGGAAGAATATGATGCGAGAAGTTGTTGCCGCAGAACCTCATACGTGCTAGCATGTCTTAACTTTACATATCTGCCTGCTCATGTTTTGGTTTACCAGACTACGATTGATGACGTGGGCAATGCTGCCTTTGTAAGACACATCCTCTGGTCAGGAGGGATGGATGTATTGTTTTTGAGTTAGGATTTGTGGTATCTAATACATGACGTGCCGCTGGCTACCCGTCAGACTGTAGTTATTCAAAAGGATAGTTCTTTAATAGCTCATAGCGTTTGTACAGATAATATCCAGGAAGATGGACTGATCCTCATAGCACGCTGCACGAGTGACCCCAAAAATGTTATACGTTCAGGTATGTAAGATTGTCTGTAAACAGGGCTCACCTTGTGCAGTAATAGTGTTTTTCCTTCACACTGTTGCACCGCACGCCTACTCGCGTGATGCCGCAGCTCGAACTAACGCCAAAATAGTTATAATATCCCGGCAACTGCCTCACATTCTCATAGTGACAATTAGGACATACCTTATCTTTTCATCATTCATACCATCGAGTCATTACTGTACGTCTCTGCATTAGTGTGTTCAAAAGATATAGGTCCTATTACTCTGTATGCATTTACTGCACACCAGTTTTCACGTCATGCAAGGGAACCTCATGTGTAAAATCGGGTTTCTCTGTACTCCAATACCTGTTATTTTGCGACGAAACATAGCCATACAAATGGAACCATGCTTCGTCAGAGAATAATATTAAGCGTGTCAATTACTCCATCATTGACATTTCGCAAAATTAAATTATGGAATTTTCCCCAACTTTGGTAATCACAACAAAGCCTCATACACAAAGGTGTATGCAACAAAACCTCATTCATTGGAAGAACTAAAAGAACGCATTAAACGAGAAATTCACTCAATTTCCAAACAGTGAACTCTACAGTGTGAATGAAAATTTCCCAAGAAGTTGGCAGAAATATTCGGATAGGGAATAACATTTCCAGCATCTCTTAACGGTGCGTGCTCATTATATGACCATTGCAATGTAACTGCAAATATGAGAACGTGAGGTGGTTGCGGAGATATTATAACTGTTTCGGTAGGAGTCCGAGCTGCGGCGGCCGGGCGCGAGCAGCCTTGCGATGATGCGAAAGAAAAGCACTGTAGTAACTGCCAGAGTTGACAAGAGTGCATAATAAGAAAGTAGCATTGTGTGCGGAATAGGGGAGACGGATGCACTGTTTTGAACATTTGTTATAATAAAACAAGCAAGATAACTAATACATATGAAGATTTTAATTCCCATATGAATTAGTCTGCAGATGATATAGTCCAATACATCGCGGACATTGTCTAAAACACTTTGTATGTAATGTAAATAGTTTTATTGTATAGGCCATAGATTATAATTAAAGTGTGGAAAATAATATCTTAAGATGTAACAGATGAGGAAAGCATTCTATGTTATTTTATAGTTTTAGAAAGCACCTGAGTTAGCTTCAAGCCATATATATTCTAAATGAAATTATTGGAAATAAATAAAAAATCTGATCTGTTACACTCGCATGACTTTCTCTGCTCTTGTGCAAACTATTTTTTACAAACGTTTATTCTCCACATGCTTCATGTTAATCCAGATATCGAGATGTTAATCTTATTGCTAATTTTCTTTTATATGCAAGGGAAATTGGTAGGCTTTAAGCGATAGTCAAATATTTTAAGAGCTGGTTGCTATGTAGAGTATAACATTCTCTTTGCATTACCAGGACAAAAAAAATGAATAACGAATTCCCATTTGAGAAAAAGTATACGTATTGGAAAATTTAAGGGCATAACAAGCAATATCTCGAAAATGGTTCACTAAAAAAAATGTATATGACATAAATTGTGTATTTTAACGCGATCTACTTTTATTTGTGTAGTAAAATTTTGTGTATCTCTTATGGTTTATCAGTTATGCAAAAGTCGTTTACAATGAAGAATACTTTTGGAGACATTCCCAGAAAATTCAAGATATACATTTTATTTGTCACGAAAGCATCTTAAATATATGATATTTTAATCAAAATCGTTAGAGCCATTTTTGAAAAAATTAAAATTTTTGAAAAATGTTCCATGTAAAGGGTAATCTGGGGTGGGGGATTTTCTTGAAAACCTTCGTGTCGCATCTCTGGAAGATACTGAACCTAAATACCAAGTTTGGTGTTTATCCGACTGTTCGTTTCTGAGTTACGCTGTTACAGACACACACACACGGACATGTTTCCAAAAATGCTTTATATGCATTCAGTGCACCCCAAAACATGTATTTCCTGTGGAACCTCGGTATCGAATTTTTGGGTGGAATGCACAACTTCCCCTACTTACTACACGTAGTAGAGAAAGTAAAAATCAGCAACGAAATAATAAAACCGTTTTACATAAATCTGAACAGGCCAGAAACTACTATAGTTAGGTAAAATATGATTATATATTTTAACTTGGAGGTGCATGGTTTCGTAGACGATATCTCCTTATCTGTAATTCCGTGGATTCGGATACAATCCTGGATTAGAAAATTCATTAACTACGAAGTTATTTTCAAATAATCAATACCAAATCTGATAAAATCCTGCGATTTTGATCTCAGGAATACAAAATTAACACCATTAGAAAGAACATAGAAAATCACCAAGGTAATTGTTGTAAATATTAGTTAATAAATAACCCTATGATCACGCAGTCTTACTTACAAGGTTTTCTCCAAAAAATAAAGCCTACGCGACCGTTCATGTCTGTTATATTTTAAACGTTTGTAATTCCGTGGATTCGAATACAATCCTGGATTAGAACGCCTTCGCTTGGGTAACGCTCAGCCCTGTTGTAATCGTGGGGGGGGGGAGGATTCAACGATATGTAGGGGATATGTCAGTCTAACGTAGTATAAGTCACAGTTGAAATTTGAAGGTTTAAACGTGCGCCAATGAGAAATAACTAAAAGTTAGCCGAAAGAAATCCAACCAATGAGAATTTTATAAAGTTTGACTACATGTAGAAATCATGAAGGCTTGCATTAGCAGTTATCATTCGCGAGTTGGTATTTAAATCCTCGTAGTGTGACTAACCGCAGTAGAAAGAAAAGTAATATAGTGAAGTACTTAAATCATCATTAGATTAAAAGGCGAAGTGTTAACCGCGTATTGCTTGCAGTATTATAAAGAACATAAAATGTTGACAACAAATCGCTAGCGAGAACAAAGTTATATACGCGGTGTTTCGGAGAAGTGGAGAACAAAAGAACTCCAGACTAGTGAAAGTGAAATCATTGTGTTTTCCTTTAATGAATCGTAAACCTGCAACCCGTATCCTTGCATATTACCCACAATTACAGCATTCATCATAGCTGAAGAGATTAGTGTCGACCCTGAGAAAGGCTCTGGATCTGAAACGACGCAGAGATCAGAGGACAGCTCTTCTAGATCGGGCACATCATTCATCGATTAATGATCGTAAGCAGTGCAAACGCTGCAAAGTATGCACAAGGAAAGGCTAAACCAATTGCAGTGCAATTCAGCCTTGTAGAGGAAGCAGTGAAGAATTATTAATTGCATGTTCAAACTGAACGACAGCTACAACATGTATATATAGGAGAGCTTTCATCAGCAAATGGAGACGAAGATTAAGTTAATGCCGCTACTAAAAGACAATAAAAATACCGACATTAAGAAAATAGTAGTGTACATGAAAATATAAGATTTATGCTGTAATGTTACCCTTCGGCTGGTAGGGGATTATAGCTACATTTTGTCAGTTCCAGCATAAACAGCCACGTTTTATGCACGCCAGTATACGTCTTACAAGAGAAGGGTAACCAATTAAAATGGAAAGAAGTGTCGCATCACGATATCTTGCGACAGGTGGAAAGCTAGCGGCCAAAAACCTACTTATGTACCGATTTAGAAAGAAATCGGAAGTGTCCAGTTTGGATACTTACCTTGTTAGTGGAATGAAAATAACTGCGATATCGTTTCCCAAGGGTTAAAGCACCTACATAACCTTAGACAAAGAATTTATCAGCCGTCAATGATTTGAATGGAGGGAAATGGCTCCTTAAAAGTTTACGGGAGCTTGGTGAAACGAAACCTTTAACGAACCGCCAACCGCATGGCGATCCTCATATGTCTTGACGGTTAGTAAAACCGACCATTAGAATTCTTGAATGTCAGGCTGCATTAGCAGTAATGGGGCAGTTTTTAAAAATATTCGTTTTGCACGAAACACTGTACAACGAGGATGCATATACGAAGTATGTATTTTAGTAAGATAATGTGATGTGTACTCACCTTGTCCCTCGTGCACCCACTTGACTGAGCGTTTCTTCCGGTTCACGTACATGGATTGTCCCTTACTCTGTTGGTTGCTGATGTCACTCAGGGACTGGGAGATGCGTCTCGCCAACTCGACCTGGTCCTCCACAGTGGGGTGTAGACTGGGCTTGTAGAAACTAGAGGATGCGAACATTTTCCCTGCAACAGAACAAGCTCATTTAAATGTCTCAGTGGGGATGATACTTCGAAACTGTTATTTATGGGGACATTGGAGGCCTAATACGTCAATGTTAAGCCTACTAAATTCATGACCTATTACCTCAAACTATTTAATATATCAGCCTAAAATTTTTATAAGATGTATGTGCATGCCTTTTAACTTTTAAGTGTAGTGATCTACTTTATTTTGTTAATTATACTACCTTTGACTAAAGTATATTAGCAATTATTACTTTCCCTACCACGTATATAATAGGTAGAGAAGGTAATGCATTCCATCCAAAAATTCCATACCGAGATTTAATCTCTTTTGAGGCCCCTGAGTACAAAAAGCATTTTTAGAAAAATGTCCCTGTGTGTGTGTGTGTGTGTGTGTGTGTGTGTGTGTGTGTGTGTGTGTGTGAGAGAGAGAGAACAGCATTGCTCAAAAATGACGGGTTGGTATAAATATCGAACTTGGTATTTAAGTTCGTATCCTACAAGGATGCGACACGAGGATTTTCAAGAAAATCCCTACATCCCAACTACCCCTTACATAGAACATTTTCGAAAGCTTTTATTTTCTAAAAAGTGGCTGTAACGATTTTGATTAAAATACCATATATTAAAGATATTTACATGACAAATAAAAGTATATGTTGAATTTTCTGGGAAAAGCCTTTAAAGTCTTTCATTTGGAGGGAATTTTGTATAATCTTGAATAACTGGTAAACGTTAAATGTAGATCTCTTAAACACACGGTTTATTTCAAATAAATTGTTTTTGTGGCACAAGCCATTTCTGAGATATGTTATTAATGGTTCGAATTGTTCATTTCTTGATAATTCTTTAAAATCCTTTCAACATTCAGTTGTTTCTCGCCATTGCTTGGAAACAGTATGGAATTTTAAGGCTAGCATATAGCATCCAGTTCTTAAACATTTGACTGTCGCTGTTCCCTTTTATCTACAACGAAATGTGTAATCTAGCTATTTCTGCAAAGGTTTATTTGGATTAAGACATAGTAGACATAAAAATAAGCTTTAGTAAGAATCGTTTGTATACTCGCTAATACATTATAGGGGGTAGAGAAAGTCATCTGAATGCATCGCATCAGATTTTTTAAATGAAGTAATCAACCACGTTATTGACACCTAAGTGTATCTACAGTAGCAGTTTTTCAATAGTCTCTGAGAAAAGGGTCATTTATACCAGAAAATCTCGGTCATAGAGAAAGCTATTCCAAACCACATTGTGGAAAACAAACCCGCATATATTTTCAAAGAAAGAAACTACATGACTTGAGCACACAGAAGCAGCCAAACGTAATAGTAGTGTCGTTTGTAGATCAAAACTTCCACTAAATGATGGGCTAAATTTACCATTCTACTCCAAAGTGTGTAGGGATTATATTTTTCTGTGAAGTGACGCATAATTCCCAGCACAAAATAGATGCAGTATCATGATAAATGATACTAAAATGATAACATATATATTAAAGAGGAAATTCGAATTAATAAGACTGCACAAAAAATTAAAGCGTATTTTTTGGCGAATTTGCTTTAATCTCAACTTAAAATATATCAAAAGGAATGGGTCAGGAAAATAAATGTGAGCTCATCGCATACCACTATTTAAAAATCTTCTGTGTAACGGTTATACGAGTTTCTCGGCCTATAGACATTTATCCACTTCGACTATGGCCTCCCCACCTGCTCTCCAACAGCCTAGACGATCTTGTGGTGCAACTCTCCAGTTCCGGATTTTAAGAAGTGTGCTGTATACCGTCTTCCCATTTGTTACGTGGTCTTCCTCCTCCAAAATCTCCTAAGAATACCTTCTTTGGGATTCGATGTTTCCCCATTCTTATTACATGGCCTGTCCATTTGAGCATCTTGACCCGAATGATAAGTGTACCTCTCTCCATGAATATATTTCGTTATTGCGTCTAATTTCCATTCTCCTTGTATATACACGAGTCCATAAATGCTCAGTTTTTCTTTCGAGGGAATCCACGTTTCACTACCATATACCACTATACTGCGTGTAAGGGTTTGCACCTCAAACACTCAGTCATTTATACCCATAGCTATTCCAAACATTACTCATAAGAATGCTCATTTTCTATCTTCTACCTGTCAATCATAAAAATATTCAGCATAAATACTTTCAGTTAGATAATATTAGTTGTTACACTTTTTTGTAGTTATACTGAGCATTAAGACAACAGTGAGCTATTTTAAATATCTATTTTAAGATTTGATTGATAAATGTCATGCATGATATTGCGTACGATTTGCATAACCTCGCGAGAAACAAATGAACGGTATCTAGAAGTAGAAATCACTGAAAATACCAGATTACGGAAACTACAACCTAATATAATGAAATTAATATAGCAAGTATATCTGATATAGGTATTTATAGCATATGTTTAAATTTCCCGTGTGTATGGCTTTTTACAATTAACTGTTTCGTTTCTGCCTGGAAATCGTGTATCACTTCTTAATAGAACAACGAGAATGCAATATGTATCGCTGTATTAATTTAACTCGGGGTTTATTCACGACTCTTAAAGCAGAGGAATATTAGAAGAGGAAGGTTTCGCCAGATTACCTAGTTGTTGAGACCCCAGGTTTTCTTTACCTTTCTTGTGAAATCTCCTCGTAATATTAGATTTTGTAACAATGAAGGCAGTTTTAAGTGTCTGTTATTCAAATGAAAGACTTATTCAAATAAGTCAGGAAATCTTTTGCACTAACCATAATAGCTGATCTGAATTCTAGAGGTGAGTACCATAGATGCCTATCTTTTTGGACAATTTAACTCTTCTGCCAATACTTTTTTAGACTTAAATGTTTTTGTAGTTGGAACCTCTGAACGTCTATTTGCCCTTTTCAGATTTTATTAGTTTATTATCTTTGGTTGGAGAAGCTACACAGTTATACGGACTAGACACAGAATGAGTGTGTTTGAAACTGAACAAGGGCAATGGCTTGACTTCATTGAGGTGTGCCTCATCGGTCCTGCGTTTATAGAAGTTTAAACAAAACAATATCTGAGTGTTGACGAATGAGAAGCTGATCGCCTTCGCTTTCCGTTTAGACACTTTTCTTTTCCTTCCCTTTTCTTGTGTTCCCTTACATTTTCTGTAGACCGCGTACGGAGAAAGGACTTTCAGCATTATCATGCTAGCTACACCTATGCAAGGGTTCGGCCTCTTGTGTATAGCTGTTAAGATGAATGTTATGCACTGAAAGTTTTGTCTTGGATCGACTTCCAGTTTTCGAATTAGTTGTAGTACATCAATCCGTAAGCAATACAAGCAGAACGTATACTGATACGTGTTAAGTGAATACTGTTTCTCTTTTCTGCTGTGGATAGATCTGCATTTAATATCCTTCCTATTGGAGGATTAATAAAATCTTCATACAACTCACTACTTTTTTTATTAACTTTGATATAAGAGCATAACTTTGTCAATTATGAATTAGTGCAAGGACTTGAGATGGTCCCGATAGGTAATGCAGTTTTATGAAGAAATTATGGAGGGCATAAAATTATCCAGTTTTTCTTTCACAAACTGCATATTCAGATGAAGCTACATTTTGGCCCAAATAATTCCAAAACTACGATGAAAATCCGCAGTTGCAATATTTCGCCGCATTACTGGTCATGATTGTTCGAATTGGCCTTTCAACATCACCACACTGTCAGCTGTGTACAGGAGAAGAGATAAAAAATCTGATGTGCTACACTCACATGACTTTCTCTACTCTTGTACAATCTATTTTTACAAACGCCTATTCTCCATATGCTTTATGTTAATCGAGATATCGAGATGTCAATCTTATTGCTAATTTTCTTGTAGATGCAAGGGGAATATGGTAGCTTTTAAGCGATGGTCAAATATTTTAACGCTGGTTGCTATGTGTCGAATTCCATTCTCTTTGCAAGTCCAGGACATAAAAAAATGAATAACGAATTTGAGAAAAAGTATAAGTATTGGAAAATTTAAGGGAATAACAAGCAATATCTCGAAAACGGTTCACTCAACAAAAGAAATGTATATAACATAAGTTGTGTATTTTAACGAGATCAACATTTTTTGTGTAGTAAAATTTTGTCTATCTCTTATGGTTTACCAGTTATGCAAAAGTCGTTCACAATGAAGAATACTTTTGGAGACATTCCCCGAAAATTCGAGATATACATTTCATTTCTCATGGCATTATCTTAAACATATGATATTTTAAACAAAATCGTTAGAGCCATTTTTGAGAAAATTAAAATTTTCGAAAAATGTTCCATGTAAAGGGTAGTCTGGGGTGGGGGGATTTTCTTGAAAACCTTCGTGTCGCATCTCTGGAAGATACTGAACCTAAATACCAAGTTTGGTGTTTATCCGACTGTTCGTTTTTGAGTTATGCTGTTCACACACACACAGACACACACACACAGACACACACACACACAGACACACAGACACACACACGGACATGTTTCCAAAAATGCTTTTTTTGGATTCAGGAGGTCTCAAAACATGTATTTCCGGTGAAATCTCGGTATCGAATTTTTGGGTGGAATGCAATACTTCCCCTACTTACTATACGTAGTAGAGAAAGTAAAAAAATGAATAACGAATGTGAGAAAAAGTATTAAGTATTGTAAAATTTAAGGAAATAACAAGCAATATCTCGAAAACGGTTCACTCAACAAAAGAAATGTATATGACATAAGTTGTGTATTTTAACGCGATCTACATTTTCTGTGTAGTAAAATTTTGTCTATCTCTTATGGTTTACGAGTTATGCAAAAGTCGTTCACAATGAAGAATACTTTTGGAGACATTCCCAGAAAATTCGAGATATGCATTTCATTTCTCATGACATTATTTTAAACATATGATATTTTCATCAAAATCGTTAGAGCCATTTTTGAGAAAATTAAAATTTTCGAAAAATCTTCCATGTAAAGGGTAGTCTGGGGTGGGGGGATTTTCTTGAAAACCTTCGTGTCGCATCTCTGGAAGATACTGAACCTAAATACCAAGTTTGGTGCTTATCCGACTGTTCGTTTTTGAGTTATGCTGTTCACAGACACACAGACACACACACACACAGACACACACACACACACACACACACAGACACACACACGGACATGTTTCCAAAAATGCTTTTTTTGGATTCAGGAGGTCTCAAAACATGTATTTCCGCTGAAATCTCGGTATCGAATTTTTGGGTGGAATGCAATACTTCCCCTACTTACTATACGTAGTAGAGAAAGTAAAAATATGGAACACCTAAAATCATACCAAGTTTTAAATAATTTACACCAATACTATGTCTAATATTGGGAAGCTAAACGGAAAATGACTATGTAAAATCCAGAGCATTTAAACACAGACACGCGTTTTGATCAAACGAGTTTCTGTAAGACAACACATACAGGTCAGATGTCCCACAGCAAAATATGGAGAACCACATGCAGTAGCCACAAAAACTGTTTCGACGTCTATTGCTAAGGATATGATAGGTACTTGTTAAATTAATGTTAAGCTACAATACATACATCGACTTTTTTGCAAATCACATAGTGCCGGCCATTACAGGTTTATTTTCCAAATCCAGTCGTCCATGCTCTATCCGAAGATGACAGTTTTCCAGGAAGACAGAGCTTCAACTCTCTATGGACAGAATATTTGTAAGTGCTCACTGGGTGTTTCTATGAATTAACAAAGTGGTCATATATAGTGGCCGCAAAAATATCCCGACATCGTTTACTTTTTGTGTGGATATTTTTTGTCAGTAGTATATCGAGAAAGCCAAACAACTTAAAGTATTTAGTAACGACGTTGTCAATTGCCCGCATCATATCAGCGCCGCCGGTGTGCTGGAATTTCGTCCCTTAGGAGTATTTTTACATGCTAGTAAATCTACTGACTTGGGGTTTTCGCTTTTAAGCACACTTAAACATCGGTTTGGGCCGGGTTTGAACCTGGAACCTTGAAATAACATCTTAGATGATCTGTAGTGACGAATAAACGTAGTGGCGCAAGACAGCCATAAAGACTGGTTAAACAATTATTTAAATGTTTGTGTAATACGGTACCATCAAATTAAGCGGCAATGCTATTAGTGGCACTGGCTTGCGGTCGCGCACTACATCGCTCCCGAGACTCCAGTCCCCACTATTGCGCCGTTTCCCTCATATGCATATATCAAAGTTCACTGTATGATCCTAAGGTCGATGTTTGGTGTATTGTGTGCTGCTAGAATAATTTACCCTATTTTCTTTCACGAAACAATTAATATCGCACGATACCTTAATTTTGGAACAGTTTTTCCCTCGATTGACAGAAGAGCGAATGCTCGGCGTATTTCAACAAGACGGGGCTACAGCTCTGACTTCTTTGCTGGCGGAGACATCAGTGTAGGGATGTGGCCCCGATCTCTAGACCTGCGGCGTTTTACTTGTGGGGCAATTTAAAAGAAACAAATACATAACCAAAATCCCCAAGTATTACAAGAACTGGAAATAACATACGAGAAGAAATAACAAAACATTTCCCAACAAGAGCGGCATTATGTGCATCATAATCTGTTAAGACGTTACAATGCCTGTCAGAGCACAAGGAGACATTTCCAACATCATATTTGAAAAGTTAAGCAGTGTAAGGGACATTCAATACTGTAATTTGCGAAATAGTAATGGTACTAGTTAGCCTTATCTGTTCATGCTATTTGTTTCTGTGCATATGATGGTTCGCGCGGGAATGAAGTGTCGGCAGGTGATTGGCGCACGGCCGCGACCAGCTGCTGCTAGCAGCGTTGCCGCTTCATTTGATCACTCTGTAGGTATAGATTGCTAAGTTGTTGAGCAGCTTATAGCTACCAGCTTGAGCACAGAATTTAGGTATTTATAGCAAGCTTTTTTCTTTAACCTTTTATGGTAAGGAAGTAGCGTTCTATGGATACTTTGTAAAAAGCTTAATAACCAGATCAGTTAAGAGGCGCTCATACGCAAACCTAAAGGACTTCTTTAGGTCGCTCCAGCGTCATGCCGCACCAAGATCATGATCTAGTGAGCAGGAGGATGAATCGAAATTCACTAAGCTCTGAAAGCTTAGGAATGATGAATAGTTAAAAATTTCAGACATGATCATATTCTCCCAAATCATTAGTCATTGAATGCACAAGATAAATATAGCCAAAATATAATCAGTTTTTTATTCTGAATCACATATTCCTTGCAATTTATGGCTTGACGAATACATGGTCTGACAAGTTTGAGCTTAGAATTTATATTGATACCGATAAAACGGTGAGAAGTAGCGTAGCTTTGTAGTTTCCACCACTGCGCAAAATAGAGTATTAAGACATATTGTAGAGAATGACATCGATAACGAACTCATTCCTAGATTCAAACATTATCGCTGGAGGTGTTAGCTAGTGTTTGTGAAAATTATCTTTAAACGTTTGTTCACCGTTGTACACGCCAATTAAATTTGGTATTGGTAAACGCTCTATCTGCGGCTTTCGCAAAAGCCTCCCTTCGCCATGAATGTTCCATAGTACAGCCTGAGGCCCAATAAAGGGGCAAAGTGCTGTGTCAGTCGAGTTTTCTAATAAGCAATTAAGGAGAGCCACAAAATAATCCTAGTCTGTTTGATCATGTGTGTTCATCTTGGTTTTACTTACTGTGTCTGGATGGCGTGACCTCCCCGGAATCAGATGCTGGTGTAAATAGCTTTTCCAGATCAATTGGTTTATGGTGGAACAGGCCATCACTCTGCGGGGCGCTACCATCCTGTAAGAAAAATAAATGATATACCTTCAATTAAAGACAATATGGGAATACGTTTCTAAATTTCTTCGTATTTTATATATCACTTTCCCCTTTACACTTGTGTTACTTTCAATACAGAAGTATTGGAGCAGCGAGTACAAACAATGTACCTTGCCTTAACAAAAGTTTAGTTGATCAGAGAATTTTCTGTACATGTAAACTATTACGTGAGAAACCTTCAACAGCCGCTCGACAATGAAGAGGTGCAAAACCACCACCCAGTTCAACTATTAGAAGAATTTTCTGAAGAATTGTTTAGAGGACAAGGTAAGGGTATACTAGGAGGAAGAATAATGAAATACACGAGCTTTTCTGCAGATATGTTCTGGGCATAGACATAAAAGTCCACTTCACTCGGAAAGAATTTTATTTTACTGTAAACGTTATACGATAGACGAAAATTTACTATACAAAATACGTGGATCCCTTAAAACCAAACATTTATTATAAATAACTTTCAGAGATATCCGTTATTAGTGGTTCGGATTGTTCATGCTTAGCCATTGTTTTCAAGTCCTGTCGATTTTCAATATTTTTCTGGGAGTCATGGAAAGAGCATGCAATTTTAAGGCCCTTACATAGCGTCCAGTTCTTAAACATTTGACTTGTGCTATTTCTTTTGTATCTAAAACGAAATGTGTAATGCAGTTATTTTCGGAAAGATTTATCTTGATTAAAGTGAAGTAGATAGGAAAATACCCTTTCATAAGAGTAATTTGTGTACCCACTAATAAGCGATACAGAGTAGAGAAAATGATGTGAATGAAACACATCAAACTCTTTTTATGGTGTTCAACGCCCATTCTTACTGCATGCGGCACCATAGGCGGTGGGCACTGCTGTTACATGAAATGAAATAACTGAGAAAGGAAATTTGGGAAGGAAACATGCCAGACTTAACTTTTAGGGCAACTCCCGGCATTTGCCAGTTATGGAATTCAGGAAAATCTAGAAGAAACGTCAGTCCTGGAAGACGGTCCAAGTGGGATTTGTAACACGGACCTCCCGTTGACGAGTCAGTGCCTTCACGATCTCGGCTACCATTATCAGTAAAGTATTCATAAAAGGGCCATTCCTATGTATACGCCCTTTGGAGGGTGCTAATATCCATACATAAAAAAGAATCTTCTATAATGCTAAATCAATGTCGCATGGCAGATGGATTTGTGCAAATCCTGAAGATATACCGACAATTTGAAAACAGCTAACGTTACAGAAAAAAACTATTTAGCATAGATATTATATATTTCAAGGAGTTATATATTTTTGGCGTAGTAAGTTCTTATCCATAGCTCCTGATTTACCAGTTATACATAATTATACAGAATTCATTCAAAATGAGACAGACTTCACACACGATTCACAGAAAATTCAAGATAGTTATACATTTTATTACTTGTACAAATATCTTAGACATGCAGTATTGTAATCCAATTCAGCCGTGTTCATAAGGTACATTCTACACTCGGGCAAATATTAATTCGAGGGAGGGGAAGAGGGCATGAAACGGCGCACGCGCCAGTGTGTCTTTGGCGTCCCAATGAGCTGTTGTTGCTGCTAACGGGCCTATTTCAGGAGAACGAGCTAGAAATGGGAGATTACGATACATTCAAAAGACACTTCTTTCACACAAGCTTTAAACAATTTAGATAACGCATTGGAAGACGTATTTCGTGATAGAATCTTTGCAGACGGATTTACACCTATTCGTGTCCCCATTTTGAATCAACGTAGCCACAGTTCCGTCAGAGTTCCAAATGGAGTTAATAAACCTTAAATGCGACACTTTTCTAGAGGAAAAGTTCAAACGAAGAATTTTCTTTTTAGAAAATAAAAAATGTCGAAATTATTCCATGTAAATGGTAGTCTGGGAATTTTCCTGAAAATCTTCATGCCGCATCTTTGGAAGCTACTGAACCTAAATACCAAGTTTGGTATTTATCCGAGTTTTCATTTTTGAGTTATGCTGCGCACACACGGACAGTTTTCCAAAAATGTTTTTTCTTTTAGATTCAGGGAGTTTCAAAATATGTTTTTCCTGTGAAATCTCGGTATCGAATTTTTGTGTGGAACGTAATATTTTCTCCACCTACTTATGTGCTTGGTATAGAAAGTAGAGTGTCTTCAAAACATACCATTTTCGTATTACTTGAAAAGTGTTGGCAACCTTCTTTATATTTCTTTTCTTGCAAAACTCCGACAATAAGTATTTAAGATAATACTAATTCCGGATTAACTATGGAAAGATAAAATCAGGAAAAAAATTAAATGTCATAGTCGGGATTCGAACCACGATCTTAAGTTTCCCGTACCGCTGTTCCGTCGTCTGAGCTACGATATCGATATGAAAACACGCCATGAAATTCTCCATATACCAATTTTCGCGCTAAAACACAAGGTATCCTTAACTTCTCTTGAGATAACATACCCCAATGTCGACTTACATGCTTTTCATTTTATTCTACCTTTCCAGCTTACGGAAGAATAGTGAATAAAACGGAATTGTTCAAAGAGTCTAAAACTGCCTTGCATCCTAGCCTTTGGTGCACATCCGCCATTGAGAAAAAAAAGGCTATACAAAAACCGCCAATCGACTTGGGTTTCTAGAACTAGGTAAGGGTTGGAATAGAGCTGAATGGGGAGGAGTTACTTTACTAATTCCTTGCCAACTTACACATGCAGTTCATTATATTGTTACGTTTCTTTTGCACCCTGGTGCACATTGCTTATATTTAAACAAGTATTTTTTAAAATTGTTTAAGCTATTTATTCTTCAATTATATCACCCCAGTTAATTTAGAGTAGGGTGATGTATACATTGGTTTTAAAACGTTTTATACATTGATACTCGTATATCGTACTTATATTATACACTGTATTCCGATGTTTCAATCTATATTCGTGACAAAGTTTAAAGCTAATGATATTTGATAACTGAAAAAACAAATAAACCAAAATCATAAGCAAAACAGAAAAAAATGAAATTTTACACATGATATTGTGTACAAAGTTGATTACAACATTAAATATGAAAATGATTGGAATTCAAAATGACCTTAGTCGCATCTCTTAGGCAACGGTCTAGCTCATGTAAGGATACTACATAAGCTTACGTTTCAAATACGAATTCAGAAGTAAACCGTTGTGCAATTTACCGATTGTTAAAGACAACCATTTAGTAAAATTTGTTCATAGAAAAAACTAAAATTATTAGTGATGCACATGATTTTATGAATATTTTATAAATATATTTTTATTTTTATTATAAATGTAAATATCTACAATATTTTTATTCATAAATTTACCTTTTAATTTGGCATAAGGAGTTTTGGTGTTAATCATCCGGTTTGCGATGAATAATTGTCATATTTACACTCTTTCATAGAGGCGGTATCCAAACCACCCCTCAATTCCACATAGATTATAAACATTGTTCATTGCTTTATGCCTCTGAATTGTTTTTTAGATCAATCAGATAGGGAACAAATGCCGGCCGGGCGGAGTCAAAAGTTGGTTATTTAAAGGTGGAAGCCTTACGAAGAGAAAAATACTATTGTGATCTAGGGGAATGGGCCACATTTTATGCACGCCAATGTACATAGGTAAAGAGGGTAATCTATTCCACCCAAAAAATTTATATCGAGATTTCATCGGAAATATTTTGAGGCCCCCTGAATCCAAATAAACCATTTTAGAAACATGTCCGCGTGTGCAGCACATCTCAAAGATAAAAAGTCACTTAAATACCAAACTTGGTGTTTAGGTTCAGTATCTTCCTAAAACGCAACAAGATGATTTTCAAGAAACTCCCTCCCCAGCCCTAACTACCCTTTACATGGAACACTTTTGAAAACTTTATTTTCTCAAAAATGGCTCTAATGATTTCGATTAAAATATCATATATTAAAGATATTTACATGAAAAATAAAATGTGTATCTTGAATTTTCTGGGAATAACTCCTCATTCGGAAGGAATTTTGTATAATCTTGTATAACCAGTAAACGTTAAGTGATAGACGAAAACGTACTGCACAAAAATCACTTAAAAACCCACAACTCTTCAAATAACTTTTTTTGAAACATTCTCCATTTCCGAGATGTGTTACTAATTGTTGAAATTTGTCATTCTTTCAAGTCCTGTAGTTTTTCAGTTTTTTTCTGCGTTTGCATGGAAAGAGTATGGAATTTTAAACGTCCAGTTCTAAAGCATTTGACCATCAGTATTTCTTTGTATCTATTGTAATGTGGTTATTTATGTAAAGGCTTATTTGGATTAAAATTAAGTAGATGGAGAAATAGGATTTAATAAGAATAGTTTGTATACCCACTAATAAAAATAAGAGGGTAGAGAAAGTCATGTAATTGTATCACATCAGATTTTTTTAATGAGTCGCATCCCTTTACCAATAAGCTAGGGAGTCGCCACTGACTGGGATACAAATGCTACCGATCTAGAAAAAGTATCCATTTCTACACAAAAGTAAAACAGGTCTTATCTAATGTGTAGTTCCGACCCCTTCAGCTGCCGTGGTGCGGGCGCTGCGGACCCTAGCACTCGTGGTACCTCTGACGTTACTAGAAGTACGCCGGGCCGAACATTCGAGCCCCTACCGTTGGGGAGCCATTCGGATTGGGTTGGTCTCGATGGGACAGTGGTTCCCGATACCCGTGGGAGATTGGGTACGACTGTATGGTTTTCCCTGCAGCCGGGGTTGTGAGACGCTTCAATGTCCTCCGGAGAGCCGGTAGACGGCATGCTAAATTGCTGTCGGCCCCACCGAGGTTATCGGTAGTCGTCCTTCGGGGATGATACGCCTAAGTGACGTATCCACTTCCATCTCCGTGCAAGCGGGGGGCCTTTTTTGACTCCAGATATTGGCCTCATGGGAAACCCCCACGGATGGAGAGCCACTCGGCTGGCGCTGTCCCTGGGCTTTGAAGGGGGGTTTGGGCTTTGGCTCTTACCCTGGTAGATCTTTGGTTAACAACACCATGTGTAGGTCGATCATGATATTATTGCACTTGACCTTGCGGAAACCTGCATTTAAATACACGCGGAAGCCAAACCAACAAGTGCAATAATGTTGTGGTCGAGTTATGTGTATGGCAACCTAATAAAATATCTGCATATTGGAATATTAACAAACGTCACATTTATGATTTTTGCAGATCATTAACTCAATTGTGTAATTCCTTTTCTTCCGGAATTTACATATCTATGTATATAATACCTAAAGAGAAGTCAAATGGTTGAGCACTAACTAAATAAAATCAAAGATGGCGCATACATATAGTGTGACAAATAAAAGTTAGCAAAAGCAATCAATTTTATTACTTTCTCTACCACATACATAGTAGGTACAGAAGGTATTGCATTACGCCCAAAAATTATGTACAAAAATTTCACAAGAAATACATGTTTTGAGGACCCTGAAACAAAATAAGGCATTTTTAGAAATCAATGTGTCTGTCTGAACAGCATAACTCAAAAACGAAAAGTCGGATAAATACCAAACTTGGTATTAAAGTTAAGTATTTTCCAAGGATATGATACCAAGATTTTCAAGTAAATCCCCCGCACCAACTACCAACATAGAACATTTTGATTTTCTAAAAAATGGCTGACTTTTTGATTAAAATACCATATATGAAATATATTTACATGATAAATATATATCTTGAATTTTCCGGAAATATCCTAGGAATTCCTCTTCATTCGGAAGGAAGTTTGTATAATCCTGTATAACTGGTAAACGTTCAGCGATAGCTGAAAAGCTACCAGACAAAAAATGTAGATCCCTTTAAAACACAGAATTTGTTTGAAGTACGTTTTTTGTAGCATAAGTCGGTTCCCAGATATCCGTTATTAAAGGTTCGAATTGCAAAACTTATTCTTTTTAAGTCCCATCGATTTTCGGTTGTTTCTCGCGATTACATGGAAACAGTATGACATTTTAAGGCCAGCCTATAGAGTCCAGTTCTTAAACATCTATCGCTGTTCTCTTTGTATGTATAGCGAAATGTGTAATGTAGCTATTTTCGCAAAGGTTTATATAAGGATTAAAATGTAGTAGATATAAAAATAAACTTTAGTAAGAATGGTTTGTATATCTACTAATAAAGATAGAGGGTAGACAGATCATGTGAATGTATCATGTCAGATTCTTTTCTGTTGACACCTTTAAGTTCATTTGCAACCCGACCACTCCCAACAAAAGTGTTCCTTTCTTGGAAGCTAATGGTTTCTCTAAAGTTAACGACGTAAAACCCCAATTTCCACTTCAGCTTTGTCGATTAAGAGCTTACTGCTAGGAAGGAATCACCACCCTCTATCACTCACCCCTGTATGTGAAACACACCTGCTGATTACTTTCGGCGGCGGCGGCGTCGTCGTCGTCGAACTCGAAAGTGGACTGGATCTCGTCTGTTTCGGACCAAATCACTATGACTGGAGGATTGCTTCTGACGTCCTTCATGGTGTCGACTCCACTGAACACTGCTCCATGATGCAATAGCCCCGCCAGTTGTAACCATTATTTATTTGTTGATCTCCGCTCTAATGCGATAACTCTGCTTCCGCTTCTGTAGTCCCGACCGACGCCCGCAACTTGGCAGTGCGTGGCGTTAACGCGAACCAGACATTCGACTGTTATTAAATTGGTAAATAGGTCTTGAAGTTGCTTTGATATCTTCGAGCTATTTTGGTCTACTAGCGCTTCCGGAATATCTGTGAAACCATAACCTAAATGTCTTAACAACTAAACCTTGAGTAGTGAAAGATGGAAGACATTAACAACATGCCCAATAAATGGAGGCTTTAAACTTAATTATTATGTAGGAGTAAAAGAATCTGCCCTCCCCAGCAATATTTCCAGCTCAATATTTTATTTTTACGTTCGCTGCTGTTTTCCTTCAGTAAGTAGAAGTGTTGCATTCTACCAAAACATTGAATAAGGGATTTCATCAGAAATACTTGCTTTGAGGTTCCCCGAATAAAAACAAAATTAGAAAAAGGTCTCTGTGCGTGTGAACAGAATAATTCATAAATGAAATTCGGATAAATGCCAAAATTATTATTCAAGTTCAGGTTGCGACAAAACGACTGAATAATATCCCCCCTCCCAAAACTACCCATTACAAGGAAAACATTTGATGTGTTGCACTCACAATACTTTCTCTACACTTGCAAAAACTATTTTTATAAACGCTTATTCTCCATCTAGTTTATGTTAATCTTATTGCTAATTTTCTTGTAGGTGCAAGAGGAATTGGTAGGCTTTAAGCGATACTCAAATGTTTTAAGAGCTGGTTGCTATATGGAGCATTCCGTTTTCTTTGTATGTTCAGAACATAAAAAAGCGAATAACGAATTCCCATTTGAGAAAAAGTATAAGTATTGGAAAATTCAAACAAATAAGGAATATCTCGGAAATGGGTCATTCGACAAAAAAGTCTATGACATAAATTGTGTGTTTTAACGAGATCTACATTTTTTGTGTGGTAGCATTTTGTCTATCTCATACGGTTTACCAGTTATGCGAAAGTCATTGGGAACGAAGAGGACTTTGGGGACATTCCAAAAAAATTCATGATATACATTTCATTTGCTATGAACATATCTTAAATATGATATTTTAATCAAATGCGTTAGCCTTTTGAGAAAATAAAAATTTTCGAAAACTGTTCCATGTAAGGTAGTCTGGGGTGAGGGGATTTTCTTGAAAATCTTCGTGTTGCATCCTTGAAAGACATTTAACTTAAATAGCAAGTTTGGTATTTATCCGACTTTTTGTATTAGTTACGCTGCTCAGACACACACACGGATATGTTGCCAAAAATGCTTTATTTGGATTCAGGAGCCTCAAAACGTGTATTTCCGATGAAATCTTGGTATCGAATTTTTGGGTGGGATGCAATACTTACTAGACGTAGTAAAGTCATAATTGCAATATATAACAATTTGTACACTGTCAAGATTCTCTGTTGCTTAAAACTTGGCTGTCGTGGAGAATTATAGAAATATTTCTTATAATATGTTTTTGTAGGAGTAAGATTTCACCAAGTTTGTAACAATCTTCTTCCCACATACCAGTAGCCCATAGATGAAAACACTTTCAAATAATGCAAAGCATATTTGCTTTAAACAGCTGCGTGGTACTCTGTTTTAAATGGTTCTGAATAAATGTATACAACTTTAGATAGCATTTTGAACAATTCAATATGAGAATTGCAGTTCAATTCTGGATTTAGCGACATGTCTAAAATCTTTACATTAATATCATCTGAGCTTTGTCTAAGACTAAAAACAATTTTTACTTTCTTTACTACGTATAGTAATCAGGGGAAGTATTGCATTCCACCCAAAAATTCGATACCAAGATTTCATCGGAAATATATGTTTTGAGGCCCCCTGAATCCAAATAAAGTATTTTTAGAAAAAGGTCCGTGTGTGTGTGGATTTGTCTGCGAATAGCATAACTCAAAAATGAAAAGTCGGATAAATACTAAACTTGATATTTAGGTTTAGTATCTTTCAAAGATGCGACACGAAGATTTTAAAGAAAATCCCTTTACTCCAGACTACCATTTACATGGAACAGTTTTCGAAAATTTTGATTTTCTAAAAAATGACTATTGATTTTTATTAAAATATATATTTAAGATATTTTCATGACAAATAAAATGTATATCTTGAATTTTCTGGGAATGTTCCAAAAATTCTTCTTCATTCTAAATGGATTTTGCATGACGGGTAAACCGTAAGAGAGAGAGACAAAATTTTTCTGCAGAAAAAATGTAGATCTCGTTAAAACGCACAATTTGTCATATACATTCTTTGTGTAAAGTGAATCATTTCCGAGATATTCTTTATTTGTTTGAATTTTCCAATACTTGCGTTTTTTTCTCAAATGGGAATTTGTTATTTTTTATGTCCTGGACATGCAAAGGGAATTAAATACTCCACATAGAAACCAGCTCTTAAAAGATTTGGCTATTGCTTAAAGCTTACAATATTCCCCTTGCACCTTCAAGAAAATTAGCAATACGAATATATCTACAATTAGTAGTAAGTACAAGTTTCTGCAAATGTTTATCTCGATTCACATGAAGTAAATGGAGAATAAGCGTTTGCAAAAATAGTTTGTACAAGAGTAGAGAAAGTCATGTGAGTGCAGCACATCAGATTCTTTTCATTTGCACTTGGAGGATGATATAACATCAAGAGCTGCAAAAACAAGCAATGCTTGTTTCGTGTGCGCGGTGAGCCAATATTATACTATGAAATACAGAACTTCTCAACGCACCCATTTATTAAACTCAAACTATTCATTCATATGTTGTCTAGTATGAGATTAATAAGTAGTTTTAATTAAGGAGAATTCAGAACGCCAACTAAATGTCTGATATGTACGCCCACTCTTTCATCAATACTGCACAGCATCTTTAGATCGGTATACCCGATGCCCATGGTTAACATAAGGACGGATGCAGTGACTGCATCGCCAGGAATACCAAGCCTTCCTGAGGGTAAAGGAACGGTATGACTCAGCCTCAACAGCCCTCGGCGGTTCACTGTATACGTTTAACATGCCTGTTAGGTCATCTTTGTGTGTAGTATTGATGAATGAGTCAGCGTACATAACCAGCCATTTAGTTCGCATTTTGAATGTTTCTAACAAACACTCACATTCGTAAAGCGAATGTCTGACCGGAATACTTCCTGTATTTTCTCGAGCAGAATGCGTATAGTTTAGTCCCCTACTACTGAACAATAGATTGTCGGTTTCTATTGTATTTTCCACATGCATCTTACAATGGCAATAGTATCGAAGTGATAAGTAGTCCTTGATCACTCAATGTAGTTCTATAAATTTAATGTAAGCAATTTAAGACACCTTTCTAAAAGTTTAGGATAGGCTAATCAAGAAATAAGTTATTCAAGGCAGTCTTTGGTGTCTTGTTTCTTATGTAATGACTATTATTGTAGTTTCCAAGTTGTCATTTGGACTCAATTGAAGACCGTGGTAGAAACTCTGTATATGTTGCGAGTCCTCCTGGATTTGTTCAGTAGTGGTGTGCCAGTCACCGCCATGAATAATTCTTAAAGCCTTATTTTGTGCAATATACTCTGACATGAGTAGTGGATAAAGTTGGATTGTACTGGCTATTGATTTCCCTTTTGTTTGTCGTATATATTTATGCCATAATAAGCGTTGACTTAATGTTACTTCGAGGTATATGTCTTGACTGCTGTAAGGTAGAGTTTCTCTCCCGTAGTTTCTCTCCATCTATGGGTGGTGCCACATGCCCATCTAATGGAATTAGTGACTATACAAATTCACCTGGTTACAGAAAGCACCGCTGGAGTGTCTATACGACAACGGATTGATAGGAAACTAGCATACATTGTTCAATGAACTGCAAAGAGAAATTAACAATAACAAAATTCGTATAATCTGAAAGAGAAAACAGGAATTAAAAGTAATATATTAAGATTGATTTTTATGCGGAAAACGGTAAAGATACAGCTAAATTTCTCAGCGGAAGGAGTACATTTTTGTTCGGTTGTCTCTAAGTTGGTTTGCTGTGTTCGCTAAGTGCCAAAGGCACTGTATTAGTAGGGTTATTGAAATTAGCAAAACACCCCAACGAGGCAGAGTTGGACAGCCAGACCGGCTGTTGGACCCGTCAGTTCACGTTTTTGGTTGGCCTTGCATGAAATATGGTACCTTATTATTTATTACTCTAAGGGTAAAATCGCTTCACAAACCAAAATGAAGATTTATGCTGCGTGTGGATAAGTTGCAGTGACGAATCGGGCATCGATTTCAATACTGGAATTTCTCTCTAAAAGACAAAGCAAGTACAGGATGGCCCGCGGTTACAGAATAGGAGTATTAGTGTGTAACCATTTTCTTTTAAATAGCTCAGCATGCTTTGATATCTACTTCAAGGCATCACGATAACATAGGGTGGCCTCATTCAAAACAAGTTCATGCGGCGAATCCACTGCCCAAAGAAAGAAATTCTTATATTTCATTCAGTGCACCGTGTAAAAATTAAATAGTTTTATTTATCAACTCTCTTTAACTGCTGCGGTCCTTAAGTGTCCCATTCTATATTGAGGGTGAGAGACAGGAAATTTTGCTCAAGGGCCTCTTTATCAGGCTTGAAGTTCTTTTACTTGCCGTACATATACGACACGGGACCACCGGCTTTACTTCCCTTCCGAAGGAAGCCATGCTAAGGATCTTTACACCCGAAAAAATTCATCGCCCTCGGGAACTAGAGGCTAGCATGGTAACCACTACACCACGACAGAGTACCTTGTGGAATTACGATTGAGCATGGGCGTAATTGGAACCCATCTTTGGGGGAGGGGAGGCAACTAAGTAAAATCTGCATAGTGAAACGAAGTATAATAGTAGATTATGATACAAGGGGTAAAAGTAGGGTTTTATTTTACTCGGCCTGCGGCCTTCATTTCACAATCCTCTGAGCAAAATAAAACCACTTTTAACACGTGTGGCATATACAATTTTTTAGACAGCGCTCGAATTTGTAAAATATCAATACTATGAAATTCGCTCTTGGAACTAATAGATCTCAGGTTTAGAACGCGTTCTTGAAACAAGAGAAGTTACTTTAAAACAATATATCAATGTTTTGATGTTTTATTGATTGGATAGCAGTCATTTTCAGTGAAATTTCACCATGTTTTGCCTTACACCACTAATGAAGTGATTAAATGCTATACCATATTGCTTTCTGGATTTTTTGGGGTAAGTAGCTCTAGTGTTATTCTTTCTGCTGCTTCTTTAATTGCGCCTGGCTCTTCCATTTAAATTTCTTTTGAATTCACATTTTCCGATATTTAATCTTTATGTAGGTTATATTAGATGAAAAATAACGTTTTAGATCAAAGAAAGCAAAAGGATGCCTATAACGTATAGGTTAACTCTACAACGACTTGCGATAAATTGAAGTATGACGATTTGTATTGTAAACAGATAATGCGAGAGCCATGAGAAATTAATCATGTAAAAAGACATAATGCAAAGTAAAGCCTAATCAAACAAGTCGAGTTATTAAATGCGTGTAAACCAAATGGTAATTTCCACATGACTGGAGCTGAAATAAAAGTTGGTCAAACTGAAGATTATCGCACTAGTTCGATAAGCTTTTAGCTCGTGTGCACTGTGTTTAGAAGTTCTACTTTCGGGCCATACCGCCTAAAAATATTTAAATTAGTTTTCCGACACTTTTCACGAGAATTATTATTGTTATTAATAATAACATAAAGGCAACATGCTAAACCTGCTTATTTTAATTATACAATTCAATTAGCACTCTAAATAAATTAATATGGTCTGAAATAGTAGCACGGCTTTCTTGAGATTTATTTTTGTAACTAGTCCGTCACACGTGACTTAAGTAGTTTCTCCACCATATGCATAACTATCGAGATTTTACCGTAAAAATATATTTTTAGGCCCCTTTAATCCCAAAAAGCATTTTTAAAAGTCCACTGACGCGCGCGCATGTGAGGGAGAGAGGGGAGAGAGAAAGGAGAGGAGAGAGAGTATCCCAAACTTGGTATTTAGATTCAGTACCTTTCAAAGTTGCGACACGAATATTTTCAAGAAAATCCCCACACCCCAACTAACCTTTACATGGAACATTTTTCGAAATTGTTTATTTTCTAAAAATGGGTGTAACAATTTTGATTAAAATACCATATATTAAATATATTTACATGATAAATAAAATATACATTTTGAATTTCTGGAAATCTCCTTTGAAGTTTTCTTTATTAGGAAAGAATTTTGTGTATCTTGTATAACTGGTAAACTTTAAGCGACAGACGAAAACATACTACACAAACATTGTAGACCTCTTGAATATACACAATTTATTTCAAATACGTTTTTTTAAGATATCCGTTACTAATGATTCGAATTGTTGTTGTTCAATACTTAGCCATTCTTTTAATGTCCTGTGGGTTTTCAGTTGTTTATCGCGATTGCATGGAAACAGTATGCGATTTTAAGTCCAGCACATAACGTGCAGTTCTTAAACATTTGACTGTTGCTATTCCCTTTCTATCTATTACGAAATATGTAATGTAGCTATTTCCGGAAATGTATATCTCGATTAAAATGAAGTAGATAGAAAAATAAGCTTTCTTAATTATAGTTAATATAGCAGTAATAAACAATAGATGTTAGAGAAAGTCATGTGAATGTAACATATCAGATATATTTTTCTCTACTTCCTATTACACGTCAAATATTCGCAAGAAACGGTTTCTAGTTAATACCATGGTTGTTAATAGCAAGTTGGTGTAATAATGCTGATCATTATGTTTTTTAATAGAGGAATCCGTTCAGCTGACCGGAGGGTGGAATTATTAATTCAATTTATAAAGGAAATGGAACGACGGGATCACCAGAAAATTATAGGGGGAGTAACTTTGCTTTCGATTATGGGGAAATTCTATAGTACTTTACGATTGGGGCGTTTTATTACAATTTTAAGCGGGATTTAGGGAGGGGTATACCACTGTAGCTAATATGTTTATTTTGGATACACTAAGGGAAAACAGATGTATAAAAAATGGGGAAGATTGCATTGTGCCTTTGTTGATTTCAAGGAAGCTTTTGACACTATAAATCGCAACGCATTGTATATAAATTAAAAGCTGATGGATTATCGAAGATGATGATTAGAGCATTGCAGACTATATATCATAGTAGAATTCTGCGTAAAGTACAATGTGAACAGCGTTTCAGAGAACCTCGAGTGCCATAAAGGAGTTAAACAAGGCTGTATTTTATCACCCTTTCCCTTTAATGTATTTGTAGATGACATAGTGAATATATTGCTAGGATAAAACGTGGAGGCGCCTGAGATCGGTGACTTTCGGATCCTAGTACTTTTATATGCAGACGATATGATACTGTTCTCTACTACTGTGAAAGGATTGCAAAAGGGACTAGACAGACTTCAGACTTATTCTGACGAATCCTATTGACCGTTAATGCAAATAAAACGAAACAATTATTTTTAAGAACAGCTCAGTATAGAGCCACACAGACCTGGACTTGCGCATAGGAGAAACTGGACAATGTAGAGTTTTGTGTACTTAGGTTTGGCTGTTTTAATGAACGGAAGATGGACTAAATACACTGAGGTTACGAAACTCAATGCAGGAATGAAAGCTGTGTAAACTCTGCGCACTGAGAGCACAATCAGATATACCTTTAAAATTTCTAGAAGTCAAAATGTAATGTGAAAGTATCATTAAGCTTACAGTCGAAACTAAAAACAGAATGGGGTATAGAACAATATATTTTGTCTGAAAATAGTCGGCAAACAAGGGTTTGTTTGGCTGAGACTGGGATCATGGCAAGCGATCAAATTTATTAACGAAGGCATAAGAAACTGTCCCTAGTGCAGAGAGGAAGAAACTTGGATTCATATTCTGACGCATGTAATAAGAGCGGAGAAAGTATCTGCCAGATTCCTTTATTAACTTAAGGAGAGCGTTATAAGTTTGTTGGACCTTGCTAGTTGGAATGGGGTGGAGAAAGCGATTGGTACATTTTTACAAAAGCTTATGCAGCTCAGATCAGAATGTAAGGAAGAGGGACAACGGTAGGAGGGGGAGGGTTAGTGATTTAGGGGCGGGTATCTGTTTGTGTTGTAAACAATAGCGCGTGACTTTGAACAAGTTATTTTTACTTTCTCTACTTTGTATAGTAAGTAGGGGAAGTATTGCAATACACCCAAAAACTCGATACCGAGATTTCACCAGAAACACAGTTTAGAGGTGCTCTGAATCCAAATAAAGCATTTTTGGAAGAGTGTGTGTGTGTGTATGTGTGTGTGTGAACAGCATAACCCAAAAACGAAAAGTCGTATAAACACCAATCTTGGTGTTTAGGTTCAGTATTTTCCAAGGTTGCGACACGAAGATTTCAGGAAAATCTCCACCCCACACTACGCTTTACGTGGAACATTTTTCGAAAATTTTGATTTTCTAAAAATGGCTAACGATTTTTATTAAAATATAATAGGTTTAAGATCTTTTTATGGCAAATGAAATTGTATCTTGAATTTTCCGGCAACGTCCCCAAAAGTCCTCTTCATTCTGAACGACTTTAGCATAGCTGGTAAACCGCAACAGATAGACAAACTTTTACTACACAAAAATGTAGATCTCGTTAAAGCACACAATTTATATCATACTTAACCATTTCCGAGATATTCCCTGTTTGTTTGAATTTCCCAATGCTTAAAACTTTTTCTCAAATGGAAATTCGTTATTCGTTTTTTTATGTCCTGGACATACAAAGAGAATGGAATGCTCCACATAGCAAACAGCTCTTAAAAGAATTGACTACCGCTTAAAGCCTACCATATTTCCCCTTGCACCTATAAGAAAATTTAGCAATAAGATAATTTCTGCAAACGTTTATCTCGATTAACATGAAGTATATGAAGAATAAGAGTTTGTAAAACTAGTTTGTACAACAGTAGAGAAGGTCATTCGAGTGCAATACATCAGTTTTGTTTATTTAGAGTGTCGTATATTTTCGGTGAAACCTTTGTATTGAATTTTTGGGTGGAATACTATACTTCTTGTACTTGCTACACGTAAGCAGTGGAAAAAGTAAAGACTGATTGATTGGTCGTGTTTTATACAATGTGAGCAAGTATTTTTAATACCAACACACTGGTGTGGGGTAGCTTGTCTGCATTACGAGGTCCCGAGTTCGAATCTCGGTTAGGGTGAGTTATCCGGATCAAGTTTTTCCAGTTTTTCCCTTAACCTGAAAAGATTAATGTCGGACAACTTCAGCTCTGTGGACCCTAGGTTCATTTGGGCATCATTTCACCCATTTCATTCATTCGTCTTTCGATAGTACACTCGCTTCCATTTCTGCCGTCCCCACAGCTTTGGGAGGCATTCTACTGGCCTTCGCAGGAATATAAGGCAAGCAGGAATTGCGCAAATCTACCTTTTCACGCATGCAGTAGCGTCCTGTTTTACGTGCACAGTTCTAGATTATTCACATATTAATATATTTTTGAGCAATAGCTTTACTCTCTCTAATGGCCATGTTAATATAATATATAACTAAATAAAACCATGTTTGGTAGAATATTTCCACGAAAGAATATATTTAAGGGAAACATAATGTAAAATTGAAAAATACGTTTTACTCTCAAAGAGGACACATTTACTAAACATTGGTTTAATAATCTGTCCAATACCTGATTTAGTCGCCTAGACACCTAATCGTTGAGATGCTGGAAGAACTCTCGACTCTAAACACAAATGTTTACACATTTCAGTGTTCCCAGAGGGCGATGAGTGATTCAGTCCCTAGGCGGCTAAATCAGGTATGGACAAGAATGGAGATTGGACGGATTATTAAAATGTCTAATAAATGTGTACTCTTTGAGAGTAAAAAATGTGTATTTCAATTTTACAATGCTACGAGGGCAGTCCCAGAAGTACCACACCTGATGTATAGATATAGGTTGTTGTTTCCAACAAATGACTGTGGTAGAGAGTACCACGGTTATAAATCTTAAATCTGAAGTTTGACGATGTTACGTTGCTTAGTAATTGTTTGGCAGCCATTAATAGTAAACTCTCTCGGCGAATTTGTAAACATGGATAAAACTGGCCATCGTTATTTGATACAATACTTTTATTTGAAAGGTCTTAGTCCAACTAATATTAAAGCTGAGCTAGATTCTACTCTAGGGAAGTCTGCTCCTTCGTTTACAACAGTAAAATATTGGGTGGCAGGGTTTAAGCCAGGCCGTACGAGCTGCCAAGATGAACATTGCAGTGATCGACCAAATGAGGTGACCACGCCAGAAATTGAGAATAAAGTCCACAAAATGCTATTGGATGACCGTCTACAGAAAGCATGCGAGCTAGCAGACATCACAGGCATTTCAAAAAGTGCTGTACATCCCATACTAACTGAAAATTTAGACATGAGAAAGCTATGTGCAAGATGGGTGCCGCGTTTCCTCACAATGGAACAAAAGCAGCGTCGTGAAGAAGTTTCAGTCGAGGGTTTGGCGATGTTTTGCTGTAATAAATCCAAGTTTTTGTGTTGATTCATAACCATGGATGAAACATGGGTCCATCACTTCACACCTGAGACGAAGAAACAGTCAAAATAGTGGATTGAAAGGGAAGAATCGGTTCCAAAGAAGGTGGGACAGTTCCATTTTCAGGCAAAGTCATGACGTCAGTTTTTTGGAATGTGTGTGGAATAATTTTCATTGATTATCTTCAGAAAGGAGAAGAAATCAATGGAGAGTATTACATAAACTTATTGCAGCATATGAATGATGAAATCAAGCAAAAACGGCCGCATTTATTGGAAGGGAATGTTTTGTTTCATCACCAGTGCACACATACATTATCGGCATGGCCAAAATCAAGGAGTTAAAGTTCGAATTGCTTCCTCATTCATCCTATTTGCCAGATTTAGCCCCCTCTGATTATTTTCTACTTCCAAAGTTGAAGAAATAGCTTGGTGCTAAAAGATTTGCCAACAATGAAGAGCTGGAGTCTGTAGTTGATGGCTATTTTGCAGAACTCGATGGTTCTCAGTATAAACAGCGTATCGAAGCTATTGAACACCGCTGGGAAAAGTGTATCGAGCTGAAAGGAGACTACGTGTAGAAATAAAGATGTTGTTTCCCAAAATTTTTGTGTTTTCTTTGTTAGGTCGGGTACTTCTGGGACAGCCCTCGTAGCATTACAAATTTTTTCATGGAGAAATTGTGCAAAAGAGGGTTTTATTTAATTATATATTTAAACCTGGTTATTATATGTAAGGAATGAGTAAAAGCTATTGCTCAAAGTTGTATATTCATAGGAGAATTAATAGAGAAATATGCACGTAAAACAGGACGCCACTGCATGCGCGAAAAGGTAAATAGATACACGCACTTCCTCCTTGCTATACACACTCATCTTGAAGGACAGTAGAATGTCTCACAAAGCTGCGGGGACGGCATAAATGGAAGCCAGAGTACCTATCCGGTTAAAGGGCGTTAAACCTATATTATATATATATAATTTTATATTGGACCTTATATATTTTGACTGACTATTATTCCGGGTACCTAGTGATTTAGTCACCAAAGAATATAAAGTACGTGGTTAACAAGAAAGTTTAGTGTGTTTGAAAGTACGAGGGCGGATCGAAAAGTAACGCACAATAATTTTTTTCTGCCTTGGTATTGCAGCTGTAATGTTGCATTTTCACACAGATATAGTTTGAAGTTTTCACTGCAGAGGATATTTTTTGTTATATGTGCAGTTCTAGCGAGAAAAGCGTGAACTACGCAACAAAGATGGCGCGCATGTTACTGTCTTCTGTGTGTGAAGAGCAGAGAGGTGTGGTTCGATATTTGTGAGCCAAAGGGCATAAACCGAATGATATTCTCAGGGACATGCGTGGCGTGTATGGGAATAATTGTATGGACCGTAGCAATGTCTCCAGGTGGTGTGCATTCTGCCTAGAGGACCGTGTGAACCTTAGTAATTCGCCATGCTCCGGGAGGCCGCTAACAGCTGCAACCCCGCAGAATGTCGGAGGCATTGAGGTGGCAATTTTGAACGACCGGTGTGTGCAACTGCGAACCTTATCGCAACAGTTCAACATTTCCTATGGTGTAGTGTATGGTATTGTTCAGGACACGTTGAAGTTTCGTAAAGTTAGTGTTCACTGGGTGCTTAAGAACCTGACAGATAGTCACAAGGGCCAGCGAATGATCACGAGCTTGGATCACCTAACGCGGTACACCGCAGAAGGGCATGACTTTCTGAAAGGAATCGTCACTGGTGATGAGTCATGGGCATACCACTACACGCTGAAAACCAAGCAGACAAGTATGGAGTGGAAACATGCTGGTTCCCCAGTGAGGAAAACAATTCAAAGTGACTCAATTTGCTAGGAAAGTGCTTGTGACGGTGTTCTGGAACATGCATGGTGTTGTATTGGTGGATTTTGCTGAACACGGGACCACTGTGAATGCTGCAGCCTACATGAAAACTTTGGTGAAGTTGCGTGGTGCCCTTCGTGACAAACGCCACAATATGTATGCTGACGATGTTAAAATTATTCATGACAATGCTCGCCTCCATGTTGCAGTTGCTGTTCGTCAGAAAATCACCAAATTTGGTTGGCAGCTGCTCCAGCATCCACCATACTTTCCGGACCTTGCACCGTCGGACTTTCATCTGTTTGGTCCTATGAAGAAATTCCTGACCGGCCAACGCTTTGCGACAGATGCGGAAGCGAAATCAACTGTCCGCAGATGGCTATACTCCAAGGAAACGGATCTCTACGAACAGGGCATATTGAAACTGGTATCACGATGGGAGAAATGTGTTGAGAAACTTGGTGACTATGTCTAAAAGTAGGTAAAAGGTGGAAGTTCATTTGCGATTTTTGTTTGTTTTAACTATTAAATGTTTTTGTAAAACAATTATTGTGCGTTACTTTTCGATCCGCCCTCGTAGCTTTGTCTAAAAAATACACCAGCTCCCATAAAATTATTAGATGACCCATTCCTTCTAAACAATTCAAAATAAACTTTCTGAGCTGGATAAAGCAAGGCGCTTTATTTCAAGTCAACAACAGCATTTAATGTTGCATTTATGGTATGTTGATGTGACTTTCTAAATGAATTATGCTGGTGAGGGAGTTGAAATGCGGAACTCGAAACGCTTGGGATGATGCCCAAGCCATCATGTTGGCAGTCTCTGGCCAGACTGAGCTGCAGATAGAGCCAGGCGTGTGGCCGGCCTCTTGGCACGGCTTCTGGTCGTGGGCGGTAGTCAACATGCATTTCCAAATAATAAGATGAAATGGAAGTAAACATCTTGTCTGGTTCCTAATGGCTTTGCTAACGGTCTAGGCGAATGATGGATCGCTGTTCTGTCTTCGGCTGCGATTTTCACATGCACTTGCCTACTGGACTGAACCTCCTTAAAATTAAAGGAAAATAAACGTGGTTAAGATTTTCCTCTTGAGTGAAGAAGCTTTTTGATGGGAAGCTTTTAAACATTATTGTGGATAAATGTATTTCTTTCTTTTTCGTCTTTCTGTCGAAAATACCAGCGAAATACTTCAAACGTGAAGGTAAATTAGTTAGGGATGAGAGGTAAAAGTGAAGAGAAGCAATAAAGTCCAGTAAATATGGACCCAGAAGTTAAAACTTTACAAAGTGTCGTTACTTTAGTTACAGTGTGCGGAAACAGTATTCAAATGTTTATTCGTGGTAACGATCTCCTTTATCAGCAGTCCACTTTTCAGCGGTTGCTTCAGATTCCTGTCCGCCATTGTGACCTACCCTTACACTGGCCGTCTTTTCTGGCCATATTTTTCACACTACCACATAAACTTAAACAAGCTCTTCCTGTTTTCCTTCTTCTTGTTGGAGACCAACCAATTACTCGTCTGGGAAAATCATATCCTCCAGTCCTTGTACATCTGCGTACCACTGCAATACCCGTTCTTCAATTCTATTTATCACCTATTCCCTGTTCTAATAAAGCATTCGTTATAGATACATTCCTTCGAGATACTCTCATACTTCTACGTAACCCATCCATTCCAGTACTCTCCAACATTTTCTTCCATTTATCATTCAGAATCCTACAGTCTGACCTATACATAAGGACACTCCAACAGCATTGTTTTCAGGATAAATCTTTTGGTTGTTTTTGTCATTTCTTTACTCAATAGGACACCATTCAAAGACTTGGTAACTTTGCTAGCTTGGTCGATTCAATTGTCAATTTCCTTTTCATAGGTACTAGAACTCCCTAAGGTTGTACCTAAATATTTGAACTGGTTGACGTTTCTAATTCTTATGTCATTAACTTTCAATCCATGAAAACTACAATACCACCGTTCAAGTTTTAGAAACATATACTAAATATCGTCCGGGTCTTGTTCTACTATTACCTGGTCTTCCACGAAAAGCAGGGAATGCAACATATGGCCATTAATATTTATGCTCGCACCCCTGTATGAATCATTCCATTTCTTCAAGACACACTCGTAAGAGTCTCTTCCGATGGAAAGAAAATAACCGGGGGAACAAGCATGTCTATTACCTGGCGTTCAGCATGCCATATTTCAAAAACGGCTATTGCTACAAATAAGCTTTGATACAGATTGTCCAACTTAATGACCTCTATATTGTTCCCTCAGTAAGTTTTTTATTATCTTTAATGGTTTCCTTATAATTTAAAATTATACAAAATTTAATCAAAGCGGAATTCAAAGGTATACACAGAAATTTCAAGGTATACTATTGATTGGTCATCCAGATATCTTAAACGCATGTTATTTTAATAAAAATCGTTACCTTTTTATAAAATAAAAACTAACTAACGTTTTTCTATCTAACAGTTTGGGGTGACTTTCTTAAAAATCTTCAAGTCGCATACTCGGAAGATGTTGAACTTAAATGCAAAGTTTGGTATAAATCTAACGTTTCGTTTGACTTACGCTCTCTCTCACGCAGTTTTTTAAAATGATCCGTTTTGTGTTCAAGGAGCCTCAAAACGTGTATCTCGGTATTGAATGTTTTGGGTGGAGTGTAATTGTGCTCTATTTACGTAGTAGGAGGGAAAGTGACACACAATATTCAAACGATATGATGTGGGAGGTTGTGATCTTAGCATTTGATATAAAATGTGGAATTATGTCTCCTTATGCTAGTTTATTTATTTTTGGGGGAGGATAATAGATCTAAAAAAAGAATGATCGAATTCTAGCTTCTCATAACGCAGATCTAAAGATAAAAGTAGATTAAAAAGAGCTTTAACTATCATCTTTTATTGCATAATAGTGAAGCCGGGCGTTGGTCATCACTTTTGAAGACATACACTTTGCTTCAATATCTGCTGTTGATTCTGCTGCCAGCTGCTACAGTGGTTGCCTATGTGATCTTTCTCTCAGGGTATGCGTAGGCGGTGTGAAGGATAACGCCAATTTAAATTGACTGAAAATTTAATGTGGCTTAATACTTGAGCTATTGAAGCCTGTTACTGATCGTTGGAAGCTAAAGAATGAAACTGATTAGGAATCGTAGCATTGGAAACTATAACAACTTAATTATTATACCTGTTATCTTCTGCGGTATAAATTTTACGGTTTGAAATAACTGTTTCGGCAATAAAAGAAACCTAGAAACGTAACTTGCCGTGAGTCGCTAAAATGCTTATCGGCAAAACACCTCGCAATAGCCGTTAAATCTTACTCTCACAAGCGCGTCATTGCTTAAAGTAACACGAGTCGTCACAAGTACCCAGAGTAACGAATGTTTGCACGAACGAGTGCGTGTGTGATTAGGATGCACGCTCTTGTATCATTATAAGTTCCGCCTACTTTAGCACTAACTCAATAAGTCTCCTTCCCGCTTGGGCCAGTATTTAAAAATTATACGCTTGCGTCTCTTACTTTGTTACTATACGGTGCCTCCCCAAATTTCAGAATTTCATTCCCTTTCTGTTTCACAGAATTCTGGTATACGTGACTGTTCAAACGCACTGAATTTACCCTTTAACTGCACTCCAGAACTTTTATAACAACGCATTCGCTACTTTGGCTGTTGCTAATGACTTTGATTAACATGACTCGCTAGTGACCTTTTCCTCAGGCAAATCTTATCACCTCAAGCTTATTACATTATACATTGATTTAATATACGAAAATTATTTATTGTTATTATTTCTCTACGTCATTATTTTACACTTCCTTACGTCAAGAAGAAAAAATAATTTACAAATTTAAATTATAAAAATCATGAAATACTACTGAAACCTTTCATTGATAAGTATTCCAAGTTATTCTGTGAAATATTATATTTATTAAGATAAATATTCAAACTATTTTTAGAAGTATAATTGTGTGTTGAACAATTTTATAATTATGAATATTTTTCTTCATATCAAGTAGATAACTCGAGACAAACATTGACAGCAGCATTGTTAAATACAAAGTTTAATAAAAACTGGTAGAGCATGAGACCTGGATGGTGCACCACATAAAATATTCACTGCCATCTTTTGTAATAAAACAAATTTAACGCTCAAATATGGTTAGTCCAGAGAATTGTTCATAACTAAGGTGATTATGGGTTTGAGCATAATATACCGTCAATAAGGATTCCTTGTTTAGATTTTCATTAAGAGTTTTCAGACTAAAAAGCCTTTTACTAATTTTAGTAGTATAGAAACAATATGACTTTGTCAGTCTTAGCCAGATTCAACACATACATTCCTATGTGCTTATATCTTCCAACGTTTGGCAGCAGGGCGTGTTATAAAGGTAAACAAATCAAAGCATATGGTCTCGAAGTGCAACGAAAATGTCTCTAAATGCAGGTTCTGTGTTATCAACGCTCTCAAAATAGTGTGGTGGAGCAGTCAACAGTAGCTCTTTGTCTAAGCTGAGGCGTGTGGTAATTTAAAAGTCAGCAACTTCGGAACAAACAAAACCGTTGAAGCGGTTCCTGCCTATACAGGACAAGAGGAGATGCAGACGAGATGGATATTAGTGGGTTTACATTTTTGGGCGCTAGCTCGGCTGAAAGATTTTGCATTAAGGATGACAGTATTAGTAACAAGATTACATTACAAATGCTAAATAGTATTTCTAAAGCATCAGCTATGTTTTAACAATTTTTCATCTTTACGCATCATTCATATAAGCATTTGCTTTAGTAAATGCTCATCCACGAATTATATTTAAACAGGAGTGAAACTAAATATAAGATCAATGCCTAAAAATCGTGAAAAATAATTTTAAAGTTGGTGTATACTAATTCGTAATAACTCTTCAGGTGGAATTAAATACTTAAAAACAGTTTTTTTTGTCAAACTATAGAACAAACTTTCAAACTAGGTGTATTGCTTTGAAAGGCATTCACAAGGTTTTCTCTATCCTCTATCGCTTATTAGTGGGTATACAAATCATTCTTACAAAAGTTTATTTTCCTATCTACTTTATTTTAATCGAGAAATATATTTTCGGAAATATCTGCATTACGCTTTCGTTATAGATACAAAAGGAATAGCGGTAGTGAAAATGTTTTAAGCTGGACGCTATATACTGCCTTAAAATTCATTACTGTTTCCATGACATCGCGAGAAACAATTGAAAGTTGACAGGACATGAAAATAATGGCAGTGTTGCACAAATCGAACCATTAAGGACGAATATCTCAGGAATGCCTTATGACACGAAAAGGTTGTTTGAAATAAGTTGTGTTTTAAACAGATCTAAATTTTGTAATGCATTCTCCTCTATCGCTTAGCGTTTACCAGCTATACAAGATTATACAAAATTCCTTCCGAATGAAGAGAACTTCACAGGTTATTCAAGAAAATTCAAGATATACATTTTATTTCCAATGTAAATCACCTTTAATATATGGTCTTTTAATCAAAATCGTTGGAGCCACTTTTTATAAAATAAAAAATTTCGTAAAGTGTTGCATGTAAAGGCTAGTTGTGTTGGGGGAATTTCTTAAAAATCTTCGTGTCGCATCTTTGGAAGATTCTGAACTTAAATACCAAGTTTGGCATTTATCCGACTTTTCGTTCTTGAGTTAATCTGTTCACACACACACACACACACACACACACACACACACACACACACACACACACACACACACACACATGCGCGCGCTGACCTTTTTCTAAAAATGTATTTTTGGATTCAGCGGCCTCAAAGCATGTATTTCCAGTGAAATCTTGGTATCGAATTTTTGGGTGGGTTCCTTTGCATACTACATGTAGTTGAGAATGTAAAAAACAATCAGAATGAAGGATTCTTCTCAGGCCTTTCACAGAAAATTCAAGGTATGCATTTTATTAATCTAAATATGTCAAAAAGATCATATTTTAATCAAAATGATTAGACATGCGTTTAAGAAAATAAATGGCAGAAGATGTGCATGTAAAAGAAAGTTTAGGGTGAGGATTTTCTTGGGTATCTTCGTGTCGCATCCTTGAAACATGCTGGACTTAAATACCAAGTTTGATATTCATTTTTGATTTGCGCTGATACACACATGAACCTCTTCTGAAATGCTTTTTAGGAATTCAAAACACTTATTTCCGGTGAAATCTCTATCAGAGTTTGGTTGGAATTGAATACTTCCTCTCCCTACCACAGATGAATGGCAGAGAAAGTGAAACTGGGACCACACTGCATGTCCTGAACATATTCTGCTTCATTGATCCGACTTTTTCGTCCTTGAGCTATGATTTTCACACTCGTAGAGATAGCTGTACGTAGGCATGCACGCGATCTGTCTCCCTCTCTCTCTCTCTCTGTTTGTCCGTCTCACAGGGATTTTTGGATTGAATTCGGTTATTCTATGGCCTTAAGTAAACGCAGAAAAGGAAAAAGTACCGCAAGTTACCACTTTACGGGTTAATTGTTCTGTTGTTTGGATAGAAGGCAATATTGGACCGATCAAGTAGTTATCTGTAGCACAGAAAGTTTCAAGCGAGAACTAGTTGCGATTATTACTAACGTTCTTTGTAGGAAGAGCAGAGTGCCAAACATATAGGGTAGTTAAATTATATTCGAACCCACTTGCGGCCCCTCTCTACTGCGCGAGACAGCTGGGAGTCGCCGGGGAAATTACATTGGCGAAGGCGGACTAAAATCCTTATGCTGGAAATGTTGAACTTCTGCTCTCAAACAGGCAGTATATCTCGTATAAATATTCTCGCTCACTCTCCGAAGCTTAGCAGCAGGAATACTTTTGATTTCTTGCACAATGTTTTCTCTAAGTTTCTGTAGTGTGCGAGGATTGGAAAGATACACTTTGTCTTTTAAAGATCCCCATAAATAAAAATCACAACTCGTTAGGTCAGGAGAAAGAGGGGGCCACAAATCAACACTAATTATTCTGTCATCAAACACCTTTCTTATTGCGTGTAATGATTCGGCAGCCGTATGTGCTGTTGCAGAATCTTGCTGGAACCAACCATGCGATTTCTCTTCTTCTATCAAGCGATTGCAAAATGGCCTCAGAATTAACCTCTGATATCGGTCTGCATTTGTTTCATCAAAGAATATGGGCCCTATTATTCTTCTAGCACTTATCGCACACCACACTCCAATTTTCTGATCATAATGAGGCCTTTCATCACAAGAATTCCTGCTGCTGAGCTTCGGAGATTGAGCACCAATATTTACACGAGATATGCTGCCTGTTTGAGAGCAGACGGTCAACATTTCCAGTATCTATTATAAGGTAAGGATTTTAGTCCGCCTCTGCCGGCTGTCTCGCGTAGTAGAGAGAGGCCGCGAGTGGGTTCAAATATAATTTAACTACCCTATACATTGGTTTAGCTTTTCTTTATCAATAAAGGAAGGGAAGAAGCAAATATCGAAAAGTTAATGTAAGGGTGTTATGAAATAAAGCTTTCAGAGTTAAAGCAGAACCATTTATTTCATGCACTTCAATATGTTCTGCATAAACCAAGTATGACAACTGCTTCATTATTATACGCGACGCATTTCCTTATAGCTGTTAACAAATCCTGAAAGTATTCGTAACAGTGTTTTCAGCGTGTCACTAAATTGAAAAAATAAAACGCGAGCTGCTTTTTTGAAGCGATTTAAATAAATATGGGTCTTTAATGAGAAACATTATTTTCTCTACTACGTACAGTAAGTAGGGGAAGTATTGTATTCCACCCAACGATTCCATACCGATATTTTACTGGAAATGCATGTTTTGAGGTTCCCTGAATCCAGAAATAGCATTTTTAGAAAAAGGTGTGTGTGTGAGAGAGAGAGAGAGAGAGAGAGAGAGAGAGAGAGAGTGTCTGTGAACAGTATAACTCAAAAAGAAAAGTCTGATAAATACCACACTTGGTATTTAAGTTTAATATCACCCAAAGATGCGACAGGAGGATTTTCAAGAAAGTCCCCCACCCCAACTACCATTTACATGAAACATTTTTAGAAATGTTTGCTTCTCTTGAAAATGACAACGATTTTGATTAAAACACAGTACATTAAAGATATTTTCATGATAAATAAAATATATATCTTGGATTTTCAGGGAATAGCTTGTGAAGTCTTCTGCGTTCGGAAAAATTTTATTTAAATGTTAAACGTTAAGCCATAGGTGAACACACAAAAAAATTGGATCTCTTTAAAACATATAATTTACTTCAAATGACCTTTTTGTAATATAAGCCGTTTCCGAGATATCCATTATTAATGGTTGAAATTGTTCAATATTTTGTCGTTCTTTTAAAGTCCTATCGACGTGGTTATTTCTCGTGAATGCACGGAAAATGCAAGGCCGGCATGTAGTGTTCAGTTCTTAAAACGTTTGACTATCGCAAATTCCCTCTCCGTTTATAACTAAATATATACTTAATGTAGCTATTTCTGTAAACATTTATCTAGTTTAGAATGAAATACATAGAAAAATAAGCTTTTGTATGAATAGTTTTTTTACCCTTTAGTAAACAATACAGGACAGATGAGATTCACTGGAAATACGTGTTTCGAGTCGTCGTGAATAAAAAAAAAATAGAAATAAAAACGCTGTGCAGATGCAGGTGCGTGTATGCGCGCATGCGCACGCCTCTGTGAACAACATAACTCAAGAACGGAATTAAATTTTTTTGTTTTGTCAAAAAGGCATCAAACGATTTTCTTTAAAATACCGTTTGTTGAAGATATTTATAGCTGAAATAAAATGTATATCTTGAATTTTCTGGAAACTTCCAGCCTGTGAAATCGTCTCACCTTTCATCAGTTAAACAAGCCTCAATTCTTGAGTGCAGAAAATGTAACGGCTCTCCCATCTGATCCATGATGCTTATATCCTTGCCACAAACGTAGTGCGTGAATTTTACTCCACTAGAAAAATCGACACAGGCTTCTATTCGGGAACCATTTCGCTTATTTCTCAGTTGTTGTACAATGTTCTGTTCGGAAGCCAACGGAATCTTACAAAGCCGTTTGGGAACCTCTTCTGTTTCCTCGACTAAATGAGCCAAAAGATAGATATTCTTGGTGCTTTGACACTAAGTTATAAATTGCAATTAATAGGAAAACAGAGGTTTGGACTATTCTGAAATAGCACCGGTTCTTGTGGTGTCCCTTTGGTTATCTCTGTCACCATTTGCATGACCAATGCCAAGCCTGCCAAAGAGGTCGTTGCACGGACTCTAAAATTAGCAAGCGGCCCTCCACTTAACTTCGCCGGTTGCATATGTAAAAACTATTACGCTATGTTTCATAATAACCAAGCAAGGTATGACTAGAATTTATTCCGCAGTTCTGCTTTTGACTTAACATCAAATGAGCAGCCAAGAGATGACATCTGCTACTATGATTCCATGTCGATGGTTATAATTTAATGACGTTTTCCGACGGTTTATTTCAAGTAATGTGTTGTGGAAACTTGACTACGAAACAGAAAGCGCTCATTTGCACTATCCCTGACACTTACTTATAGTAAGCTGAACTATCGTATCTCATCTAAAAGTTCCGTTTCAGTATTTTACCAGAAATACACGTTTTGAGATTCCTGGAATCCAAAAAGGGAACAAAAGTTTTATATAAATCTGACGTGTTACACTCGCATGGCTTTCTCTACTCCTTTACAAACTATATTTTACAAACGCTTATTCTCCATCTACTTCATGTTAATCGAGATGAGCATTTGCAGGAACTATCTTATTGCTAATTTTCTTGTAGGTGCAAGGGGAATATGGTAGGCTTTAAGCGATAGTCAAATGTTTTAAGAGCTGGTTGCTATGTGTGAAGTAAGGAGTTGTATTGTTTTTCAACTGTTGAGGGGCCGAACTTGAAGTAGTTGCAACCGCACGTATGGTAAAAAGTTTCCGGCAACCTTCGCCCCAAATGTACTTTCCGGTGGCCTTTGCCCCAAGTTTAAAAAATATTAGCTTTGTAATTTTTTTACTGTTTCTTTAAATATTGTATATTTATGTTTGCCTTGGCTGCGTCAGTATTTATTTTTAGAGACATGAATGTCTTAGCAGGGAGTGGTGCGACTGAAGAATGTAGGCTTACACAGATTAAAATTTATTTTTTTACTTCAAATTTATTAATTCTTGACACGATTTAAATAACACTTCACTGATATATATATATATATATATAGAGAGAGAGAGAGAGAGAGAACTGTGAGATTTTTTTATTAATTACTTGCACTTTTTAACACGTAAACTATTTTTGTCTCACTTGTCTCACACAAAAACTTCTCCAGGACGCATCTCGCGTCTGGTTGGTAACGCTGTCTGTTACCAACTGATTTCTGAATTTGTAAATTTTGTTCCATTTTAGTTTCTGATTGGCTAATCCTAGTCCAATAGAATACCTTCATTTAACTAAAAGTTTTTCTGGTTGATGATTGGCTATTTTATGAACTGTCACAAAAATTACATTATTGCTTCCAAGAATTACCAGTAGCATTTAAACTTTTTAATTCATTATTGCCTCAAGGTTACCTCATTGTTAGCAACTTTTAACCTATTATTCTCACAGCTCCTACATTATTAAATTACGTAATACATTCACATAACATTATTATGTATACAATCATATAAACATATACAATGACTGTTACATACATTTTTATATATTATTTTATACACATATTGCTTTAAGGCGGGCTGTTATTGAATTATATATATTATATAATTAAACTGAAATCATTTAAGTGTTAAAAATACTGCTTCATGTGGAGCATTCCACTCTCTTTGCATGTCCAGGACATAAAAAGGAATAACGAATTCCCATTTGAGAAAAAGTGTAAGCATTGGAAAATTCAAACAATTGACAAGCAATATCTCGCAAATAGTTCACTCGGGGAAAACAAAATGTATGAGATAAACTGAGTACTTTAACGAGATCTACATGTTTTGTGTTACTAAAATTTTTTCTATCTCTTACGGTTTACCAGTTATGCAAAAGTCATTCAGAATGAAGAGGACTTTTGGGGACATACTCAGAAAATTAAAGATATACATTTCATTTGGCATGAAAATATCTTAAACTTATGATATTTTAGTAAAATCGTTAGCCATTTTTGAGAAAATCAAAAATTTCGAAAAATGTTCCATGTGAAGGGTAGTCTGGGCTGGGCAGATTACCTTGTAAATCTTCGGGTCTTATCTTTGAAAGATACTGAAGCTAAATACCAAGTTTGATATTTATTTGACTTTTCGTTTTCGAGTTATGCTGTTCAGACAACACACACACAAGGACCTTTTTCTAAAAGTGCTCTTTTTGGATTCGGGGGCCTCAAAACGTGTATTTCCGGCGAAATCCCTGTATAGAATTTTGGGTGGAATGCAATACTTCCCCTGCTTACTATACGTAGTGTATAGTATGTGTGTGTAATGTGCGCATACGCACGCGCGCTTATGTGTTTTGGTAGTGTTTAACGCTCTTTCTTACCACATACGGCACCACTGGCGATGGTAACTTATGATTAAGCCTACGACATCGGGAGTCGCTACGTGGAGGAAGGTACGGATGTAGCGAATAAAGGCTGACGTTGACCGCGGCATAAGGCACAACTCAACACGTTCCATGTTACTGGCCACTCGTTGGAGGACTCCGTTGTAAATAGCTTGAATCTCTTGTGTAATGCTGTGCTTCAAATCGTCCAATGTCTGGGGACGTGTGGCATAAACCCTGCCTTTTAGGTAACCCCTTAGAAGGAAGTCCGGCGATGTCAAATCCGGAGATCTCAGTGGGTACAGTTTCTTGGAAATTATCCGGTCGTCAAACTTGCAATTAGTGCCATGGATTCATTTGATGTATGGCATGTAGCGCCGTCCTTGACTCAGTTCTACATCGTCTAGTTGCTCAGCAACCTCCATGAAAATCGGTACTCTGCAGTGTTCACATTGTTTAAAAAAAACTTGTTCCCAGTATTCTTTGTGCGGATATTGCGCACCAAACTCCGATTTTAACCGGGTGCATAGGTACTTCATGAATAACATGTGAATTTTCGCTGGCCCCAATAGCGTGAGTTATTTAAGTTCACATAGCCGGATAAATGGAACCATGCTTCATCTGTGAACCATGTGATGAACAATGTGGCAGGATTTTGCACAATGAAAGCCTGAAATCAACGACAATAATTCGGTCGTCTATCCATATCTGGTTCCTGTAACTGATGGACAACCGTAATCCAATCGGCTTTAGGCCTGCACTTTTCATAGCTCTCTGACACATTGAGTAGCTGTACCCTGTCTCCTGCGATAAACGTCTTAATGATTTTTTGGGTAACCGATCCAGTCGTGCCCTTACGTCAACAACCGTGGTAAGCCTAGATGAAAGAGTTTTGCCTTTTTCACTCACCAGAGATCCGGTTGTTTCCAATTTGTTTACCAGTCCCAGTATTGTGTTTCTTTGGTGAGGATTCCGAACACCAAATTATCTCTGGTATGCCCTTTGAGTAGCTGTAATTGAATTCGTAATCCAGTATTGCTTTACAAAGAAGAATCGTTCATTTAATGTGTACTCCATTTTCACGTTGCCGAGAATAAAACTAACAATTACGAATAAAACATGAACATCTGCGCATCTAGTGACAGGCAATCGAAACTCCAGAACATTCTGCTTAATTTAGTGCATTGAGTTAATTTCGAACAGAATAATTAAAGAAAGAAATGTGTCAGTTCTTCACAAGTCACTCTGTCTAAGGGAATATAGGCAGAAATAAATGCCGCACATAGTTCATTAAACGTTTGATTTAATGGAGATGACTGTTGCTGTAGCAGTTTATCCTCACATTTTGCAATACAACGCTTGTATGTTTGTGTTGACATGTCTTCTACATTACTCGATCTACTATACGCAGAAGCAATTGTGCCATTGCATAGTTCGCATAAAAGGTTTTCTTTAATAACAAAGAAAACATTTCCCCCGCATTCCAAAGTATAGTTTTGCAGCGTTGTTGGCTTTTTTACCCTTCCTTTTGACATTACGTCTTAGTGAACGCTGTGCGGCAATACACTTGACTCACTGTACAGGTAACCCTCTCGTTGTAAACAGTCCATTACAGGACGCCTCTAAATAAACGTAACGACTTCCGATGTCGTAGCCCTACTGATACATGAAACTAAATATAATGGGGAAAGGAAATTTGGGAAAGAAACGTTCTCGCCTAAGTTTAGAGGCATTTGCCAGTTATGACTGAGGAAATCATGGAAAAAAACCTGCCAGAGAAACCGGTCCTGGCGATATTTGAAACGCAGTTCTTGCGTTCACAAATCCAATTCTTAACGACTTCGGTCACCCGTGTCGGTTCTGTGCGTGTGTGTGTGTGTGTGTGCGTGTGTGTGTATGTGTGTGTCTGTCTGTCTGTGTGTGTGTGTGAGAGAGAGAGAGATCTGTCTGTCTGTCTACGAATAACATGAACCAAAAACGCAAAATCGGATAAATAAGAATTACGAAAATAAGACCACCTCAAAGTGCCCTTAACGTGGAAAAGTCTTCGTTATTTTTTATTTTCTCAAAAATTGTTCCAATTATTTTGATTAAAATTCTATATATATATAAGATATTTTCCCGAAGAATAAAATTTATGTGTATGCCTCGTATGTTTGTCAATAGCCTGTGGATTCCTCTTTATTCTGAATGAATGTTGTATCACTTTGTGTAATTTATTAGGTAGTGAAAGATTAGTATTAAGATAGTACATAATTCTGCTAACATGAAATATATCTCAATAGATTTACCTTCTAAACACCAACAGAATGAATGGCTGCTCTTTATGTTCAGGACAAAAGCAGATAGGTGTAAACACACAAGATACATTCTTCATGTGCTGGACGAAGGGTAAAAGAGGAAGAATGGAGAACACTAGTTAATGATTGATTGATATTTAGTATACCCGTTGCAGGTTCTCTGACTTGTAATTTTTAAGGATCTATTACACATAGTGACTTAAACACACCATTTCTAAAAACTGTGTTGCATTCACATGAATTTCTCTACCTTCCATCGTCTATTCATCATCGTGAGTATACAAATTATTCTTAAGAAAGTTTATTTTCCTATCTATTTTATTTTAATCTTTTTGGAAAATAGCTTCATTATACACTTCGTCATGGATACAACAGGAATAGCAATAGTCAAATGTTTCAGAACGGGATACACTATAAGCTAACCTTAAAATTTCATACTCTTTCCATGACATCGCGAGAAATAACTGAAAATCGAAAGGACTTAAAAAGAATGGCTTAGTATTGAACGATTCGAACTATTGATAACGAATATCTCAGAAATGGCTGATGCTACAGAAAAGGTTATTTGAAAGAAATTGTGTGTTTTAAAGAAATCTACATTTTTTGTGTAGTACGTTTTCGTCTATTGCTTAACATTTACCAGTTATGCAAGATTGTCATTTCTTCCGAATCAAAACTTCACCAGTATTCCCAGAAAATTCAAGATATACATTTTGTGATGTAAATATCTTTTATATATGGTATTTTAGACAAAATAAATTACGAGAAACTTTGCATGTAGGGTAGTTAGGTTGGAATTTTCTTGAAAATCTTCGTGTCACATCTTTGGAAGGTACTGAACTTAAACATCAAGTTTGATATTTGTCTGACTTTCGTTTTATGAATTATGCTGTTCACAAATAAACATAAACACAGACAGTCATATTCACACGGACCTTTTACTAAAAATCATTATTTTTTGGATTCGAAGGTCTTAAAATGAGTATTTCCGTTGAAATCTCGTTATCGAGATTTTGGGTGAAATAAATATATATCGGAACTTCTTAGAAATTTCCGGGAGTTCGAAACAACAAATAAACTAGCTAAGAAGAATAAAATTAGAACTGCAAGCGAAAAAGGGGCACCACCTCAAAGAATAAGCAGCTTTGTTGCCGAATTGCAACATAGTAACATTGTATTTTTGTTAATCTCCCACACATGCCGTCACCCACGACACCTTCCAATTTATTCCACTAAATGACCCTTTATAAATAAAAAGCTCCGACTTTAAAGAAAAGCTGGAAGAAAGCCAAAAAGAATTTGGCTTTGAGTAGGCTTAGACGACTTCCGTGCCACCCTTAAGAAGTTAAGAAGTTGACTTATTGCTACTAAGGTCGTCTTAATGATACATGCAACGTATTTGGACGCTCATTATTCATTTCGTTTAGTCTTGGATCTAAAAAGAATAGTCTGTGTTGCACTCATATGATTTCTTTACTCATTATCGTTTACATTATGCAGGTTTTACAAACCATTCTTTGAAAAGCTTACTTTTCTGTTTATTTTATGTTAAGATAAACGTTTGCAGAAACGGTCCCGTTTCATATTTCGTTGTAGTGCAAGACGAACACGGAAGAGGGAAGTTCAAATCGGGTCGCTGTATACTGGCCATGTAGTTCCAAACTCTTTCCACGACATCGCGAGAAGCAACTGAATGACTGTCACTTCACAAAATCTGATGTGTTAAATTCACCTGACTTTCACTACTATCGCTTATTAGGGGTATACAAATTATTATTATGAAAGTTCATTTTCCATTTTCCTATCCACTTTATTTTAAACCAGATAAACCTTAAATGGCTGCGTTACTTACTACATGCAAATGGAATGGCGATGGTCAAATGTTTTAAAACTGGAGTCTATAGCCAGCCTTAAAATTCCATACTGTTTCCATGACATCGCAAATAACTGAAAAATCGACAGGACTTGAAAAGAATGGCAAAGTATCGAGCAATTCCAGCCATTATTAACTGATATCTTGGACTTCTTCCGAATGAAGAGGACTTCACAAGCTATTTATAGAAAATTCAAGATATACATTTTAGTTTTCATGTAAGTATCTTTAATATATGACATTTTAATCAAAATTTTTGGAACAGTTTTTCAGAAATTAAAAAAATTCTAAAGATGTTCCATGTAAAGGGTAGTTTGGGCGGGGATATTTTCTTGTAAATCCTCTTGTCGCATCTTTAGAAGCCACTGAGTTTAAATACCAATGTAGGTATTTATCCGATATTTAGTTTTTGAGTTAGGCTGTTGACATATACAAGCACACACAGGGACATTTTCTAAAAAGACGTTTTTATTCAGGGGCCTTAAAACACATATTTCAGTTGAAATATCAATACCGAATTTTTGAGTTGAATGCAATACATTCCCCTACCTGTTACTGGGTCTTCGGTATAAAGCCGGACCGCTCGCATGGTGTTGTGTATCAGGGCCAACGTCGGCTCGCTTATCCACATTCTCGACAGGCTTTCTGTCCTTCAGTTACGAAGCAGTCATTAGCGTCAGATGGAAAGGCAGTTATCTTTAGAACTTTTAAATACGAAACGGCTCGTCGAGTTCGTGAAGATTTCATATTGATGTCTGCGCTCAATTGCCTCCTTCCAGAACTTAAATTCACGATCTTGTGAATAAATTTGAGACTACTGGTTCTGCAAAACAAGATGCGAAGATGTACAGTTAACAGATGAAACATCAGACGAAATTAACGAAAATTTTGAGCGTTGGCCACGAAAATCACTATCGAAGTTAGCACAAGAAGTTGGGGTTCCGGTGACTTCTGCACATACAGCATTTGCTATGAGGTAAGAGTTAACTTAGTTGTATTTTATGTACAGGTTTACAGGAATATAAATTTAAGAAGCGAAGATAGAGTGTTGCATGACCGGCTGTGGCATATCGTGTTACCCAGACGCAAAAAACCGTGCGAGCGGTCAGGTTTTATAACGAAGATCCTGTATGTCGTGGTACAGAAAGTCAAAATTACCAATTTCTGGAAAATTGAATCCAATTACAACCAATAATGGATATTTCGAAAGAGGCTTACGCCACAAAAAAGTAACTTAAAATAAATTCCATGTTTTATAGTGATCTACTCTCTTCCTTCCGATTTTTTTTTAAAATTTATTTTTGACCGATCAGCAGCTTTGCTGTACAGGCCACTCAGAACAATTACAATTGCATGTTGAGATTTACCTATAAGGCTTTTCTGTAACACTATAATTGTATGCATAATATATATAATATATAAAGATGCTTTAAATAATAATAATAATAATAATAATAATAATAGATAGTGGCTATTTTAGTATAAACTGTAACACTATGACAATAAAATGGATGGTAACAAAATAATAAAAGAAAGGTAAGACCTACAGGTTATTCCCATAAAGTTCAAGATATAAATTCATCTTAAATATATGGTATTTTAAACTAAATCGTTAAAGCCGTTCTGATAAAGTAAAACATTTCCAAATTTTTCCATGTAAATGGGAGTCTAGAGTGAAGGCGATTTTCTTGAATATCTTCGGGTCTGGGCGATACTGAGCTTAAATACTAAATTTGGTATTTACCCGAGCTTGGGTTTTAGTTAAGCTGTTCAGACACACAACAGACATTTTTGTAAAAATGCTTTATTTTTACTTTCTCTGCCACATATCCAGTAGGTAGACAAGGTATTGCGTTCCACCCAAAAATTCGATATCGAAATTTCACCGGAAATACATGTTTTGAGTCCCCATGAATCCAAATACGGCATTTTAAGAACAACTGTGTGTGCGTGTGTCTTTCAACAGCATAACTCAAAAACGAAAAGTTGGATAAATACCAAACTTAGTATTTAGATACAATATCTTCCAAAGATGTGACACGAAGATTTTCACGAAAATCCCCCCCCGAAACTACCCTTTATCTGGAACATTTTTCGAATTTTTTTATTTTCTAAAACACGACTAGTGATTTTCATTAAAATACCATACACGAAAGATGTTTATATGGCAAATAAAATCTATATCTTGAATTTTCTAGGAGTAGCCTATGAAGTCCTGCATTCGGAAGGAATTTTGTATAATTTGTATAACTGTTAAATGATAATTATAAGCCATAAAATGTAGTACACAAAAAATGTAGATCTTTAAAATACAAAATTTATTTCAAATACGTTTTTTATGGCACAAACCATTTCTGAGATATCCGTTATTAAAGGTTTGAATTGTTCATTACTTCGTCCTCCTTTCAACATTTAGCTGCTTCTCGCGATTGCATGTAAAGAGTATGGCATTTTAAGGCCAGCATATAGCGTCCAGTTGTTAAACATTATCTATCGCTGTTCTCTTTGTATCTATAACGAAATGTGTAATGTAGCTGTTTCTGCAAAGGTTTATTTGGATTAAAATTTAGTAGTTAAAAAAAAGCTTTAGTAGGAATGGTTTGTGTACCCACTTATAAACGTAGAGGGTAGAGAAAATCATATGATGTATCACATTAGAGTTTTTATTCAGGAGCCCTCAAAAATATTTCCGTTGAAATCTCGATATCGATTTTGGGTGGAATGCAATACTTCCTCTGCCACCTACCTAAAGGAGGTAAAAGGAAGTGATAACGTTGAGGTGCAGGATTTTACGCCACCTGTATTTTTAAGGTAAAATATATTTAGGTTGCTAACAGACCGAGACATGATTATACGCCAGAATGAACATGCCATCTGTCAGCACACTTCTGTATACTTTAGTAAACATACCATTTTGGCCTTCCTTATCTAACTCCTATGTTTGATCTAGATGACGAGAAACAAGAAAACTCTTAAGTCTTGTGATTACCTCGTTGACAACTTAACAACAAATGAAGCACGTTTTCCTCCAGTAATTTGGCCGACACAGTCATCAGCGATCACAAACATAACCAACGCCTGCTAATCATTTCACAGAAAGTTCAATGCCCTCTTTCATTCTCTGTATCCTGACATATTAAAATTTGCCAATGTGATAAACTCACTTCAGACTGAAACTTACATGAAAATTAATGGTATAGAAGAACCACCAAAGGAAATGAAAAAATCTGATCACATGACTTTCTCTACTCTTGTACAAACCATTTTTACAAACGCTTATTCTCCATATCGAGATGTTAATCTTATTGCTAATTTTCTTGTAGATGCAAGGGGAATGGGTAGGCTTTAAGCGATAGTCAAATGTTTTAAGAGCTGGTTGCTATGTGGAGTATTCCTTTCTCTTTGCATTACTAGGACAAAAAATGAATAACGAATTCTCATTTGAGAAAAAGTATAAATATTGGAAAATTTAAGGGAATAACAAGCAATATCTCGAAAATGGTTCACTGAACAAAAAAATGTGTATGGCATGAATTGAGTATTTTAAGGCGATCTAAATTTTCTGTGTAGTAAAATTTTGTCTATCTCTTATGGTTTACCAGTTATGCAAAAGTCGTTGACAACGAATACTTTTGGAGACATTCCCAGAAAATTCAAGATAAACATTTTATTTGCCATAAAAGTATCTTAAATATGATATTTTAATCAAAATCGTTAGAGCCATTTTTGAGAAAATTAAAATTTTCGAAAAATGTTCCATGTAAAGGGTAATATGCGGTAGGGGACCTTTCTTGAAAACCTTCGTGTCGCATCTCTGGAAGATACTGAACCTAAATACCAAGTTGAGTGTTCATCCGACTGTTCGCTTCTGAGTTATGCTGTTCACAGAAACAGAGACACACACACGGATATGTTTCCAAAAATGCTTTATATGCATTCAGTACACCTCAAAACATGTATTTCCGGTGAGATTTTGGTATCGAATTTTTGGGTGGAATACAATACTTCCCCACTTACTATACGTAGTAGAGAAAGTAAAAATGTCTTGTTTAAACAGGTCTTAGTAGTAGTGACCTGTGTACAAATCTGAAAAGAGGCTAACATTTTTTTATCAATTGCATCATATTTTTAGCCACATCAGGTGTATAGGAGTACCTTACGAGTCCGAAGTCTGGGTGAAGTTGGAAGATATGTTTTTCATATAGCAACCTATGAAAATAATATAACATTACAGATATTAGGTATTTGATTTTCCACCAATTGTTATGGCGCAAGTAGGGTCGTCATTTAGGGGGGTTAATTACCCCCTAAGTTATGGGAAATAAGTAGACTATTGCGGTAGCGCAGCCAGAAAATTATTAATGGAGGTTATGTATAAAACCCATTTTTTAAACAATTTGTATCATCTTAAATGATAAATATGAATAATTAAGATATTTAGATAAATCGATTTTATATTCACAGATAAAGACGCACCAATAGGAATTAACATTGAAATAGACGTGTTCTAAGCGGCAAATGCGTTGTGACACGAGAATTAATGACCACTGAAGTATTTTATATTACAGCTGCAGGACATTTTAGTTCAGTACGAAATAGAGTTTCTGTCATGTTCTAAACTGCGAGATATTGCACTCATTTGGAAGTCACTCAAATTTAACACCAGAACAAAAACGCCCCTGATATGTTAATATGAAAATACCAACGGCAACTAAAGTAGACTTTCTGTTAGTCACCTGTGCCGATATTGTCGTAAACATAGCGCTGTCAGTGATACGATTAGGAAGTATCTCGTTCCCGCCAACCTAGAAAGATTCTGTTATTTTGACGAAGCTATTTTTGCTATTAATTTTCACATAGTTTTTAGCAAAATGGGTTCTAACCCACAACCCCCCCCAAGCTACCTTCTAGGCTATTGGTTATTGCTGCTCTAATAAAAGAAAAATACAAGAACTGTACTTTTAATACAAGTGCTTCACATTTAAGAACTATATTTGTATAGAAGTACATTCCAATTTTACAATGTGCAGGAATTTTTCCGGCACCCAACACTACAGGTTTTAACACCTTATGATTTTTCTCCATTCTTGCCTAAGGGACCATAAATATTCCTCAGTTTCCCAATCCATCATTGCCCCTCTTATTCCTTGAATCCACATGCTATGCGGTCTTCCTTTTCTCCTCCTTCCTGGTGGCGTCCACTCCATTATTCTTTTGGGTAATCTTTCATCCTCCATTCTTTAAACATGTCCATACCATTCTAATTATTTTCGTTGAATAACATCTAAAATTAGATTTTGAACAGTCATATTTTCTTTTACAATGTCATTTTCGCTCTTTTAGATATCCTGGCAGATCTTATCCAATCCATTTCTGTTGAAATTTTTTTTTAACTGATAGTTCAGAGACCACACGTCAAAGCCAAGGGTCAAAATACTCCTATTGTTTAAAACATTGTAGTTTTAGCTTAATTTGTGACCTGCTTAGCCCATAAGATACCATTCAAAGTAGATGTAACATATATTCCCGAGTTTATCTTAAGCTTATTTCACACCTCGCGTAATCTTTATTCCCAGGCATTTACCCCTGTGTGTTTAATTATCCCCATTTTGTCTTCAGTGCCAAATATTACTGAACATCTCTAATGGCCATATATTTGGATTTATGCACGTTTACTTTTAGGCCCCATTTGTTGTATTCTTGAATCAATTTCCTTATAAGATATTCTACGCTTTCACATTCTTGGACCAGAATTAACTGATTGCAGGGAATTTAAGGGGAGAAAATAACATTCTTTGTTTTAGGCACTAACAAAATCTCTCTTTCCAGTTTCAGAAATTATATACTTTTTGGGGGTTAAGAGGTTTAGAGACATTTAAATACCATTTAAATTACCAATTAACAAAAGAGACCAGGACCAAGAGAAGGCAATTAGAAAAGCAGAATCAATCCAGGAATGAAGGTACAGATGATTATGACCCTGGAATGTACTGAAGTGTGTCAGAATTTTAATGTTCAAGCTTTAAATTCGGTTTTCTCAAAACAAAAGTTTTGGATACTCGCGTACCCTTTTCTCAGAAAAAATGAGAAGTAGAGAGATGAAATTTTCAGTACATGTATCAACACATAGTTAAACTTTTTGAACCACAATCATAATTTTATAACGTATGTTAGCTATATTAAGAAAGCAACAACATTGCGAATTTTTCACATTTTTACATTTTTGACTTTGCAAATATTTTTTTTCAATTTCAAGTGAACCGATATACATAACTAAACAATTGAGGTTCAGAAGATAGCTGATTATACTAAGAACAATCATGCAAAAGTGTGATTCGGTATTGCAAGTGGGATCAGAGAGAAAGGTATATGAATTCACATGTTTTAAGAGTAAATTTTGTTATTTTTCTGCTGAATGAAATAATTTTTACGGACTCAACTACATAAGCTATCAATACAAATAACCACTTGAAATAATGGTTATGATGTATAGAATAATTCATAAAAAGTTCAGGAAAAACCATTGAGAACTTTAAGAGCAGTGGTAATTTTACACACTTAAGGTGTAACTTCCATGTGTTCAAACTACCTTGTCCCCTTAAGAAATAAAGGATCGTTTTCTTTTAGGGTATCTGCGTCAGACAATCTTGCCCTCCCCCCAGCAGAAACTGAAATGATGCAAAATGGCGCAAAATCAGGCACCCAATAACACGAAAACACTCGAGTTATGAGCGTATAAATGAAAGCCACAATTTGTGTTTCTCCGCAGCGATACCAGAACACGGAAGACAAAGAGATGCGATGATCGCCGTCTTGTAACAAAGAAGGCGACGACATTCTAAATCACGTACGACACACCAGAACACAAACAGGTGCCTTACTGCATCCCTCCTTAGCAAGATTTATATTGCTAACTATTTCTGTCTGCTCAGCAGAAAATAAGAGGGTTCATAGTTCGAACCTTAACGGCAGTACTGTTCCGCTTCAGAGAAATATTGTCGCATCTTTGCCATCACGTGCCGATTCATTACAGAGATATATCGCTATGCTATATCATTGATCTGTCCTCAGAAGGCATTACTCTGCAGTCTCGCAAGATATATTTATAGTCCTTACTGCAGAACGGTGCACCAGCATCTGCCGACCGTGTAATGTTGTACGAGAGTTCTTTACCTTGAACGTCTGCCAAAATGCTTTTTAAAAATATGAACCACATTACACAAACAGTTTTGACCATGAGTGTGAAGTGCTGGACGGACTCCAAGGCTGTGAAGTCTGTTTTGCTAATTTCTCGTCATAATGCAGACCAAATAACAAAAGTGTGCTATTGTTTGTCACTGAGCCGGAAACGTTCGTGCTTGTGAAACATATAGCTAGAGGGTATTTTCACAACTATGTCAAAATGCTTTTGTTTTACAACCCGGGACAAAAATGAGAATACAAAATTTCAGGAAACCTAATGTCAGTCTTGTTCTTGCACAGAGCGGTTTCCTTTATCTGAAACAGCTGCGCCAATCTATGATATTCTGTATTAACCTAAAGTTTCAAAGCGTGCGCTTTGTTTTCATGTATCAGCATTGAGCGATTCATCCCTAGAATATTTCAGTATACAGTATAACTTCAGTGACTACTTTTACTTTCTCTACTAGTATAGTGTGTAGGGGAAGTACTGCATTCCACCCAAAAATTCGATACCGAAATTTCACAGGAATTACATGTTTGGAGGTCCCCTGTATCGTAAAAAAGCACTTTTATAAAACGGTCCATGTGTGTGCGTCTGTTTCTGTGAACAGCATAACTCAAAAACGAAAAGTCGGATAAATACCAAATTTGTTGTTTAGGTCCAGTATCTTTCAAAGATGCGACACGAAGATTTTGAAGGAAATCTCCCAACCCCAGTCTACCCTATACATGGAACATTTTCGAAAATTTTGACATTCTCAAAAATGGCTAACGATTTTGATTAAAATATATGTTTACGATATTTTCATGACAAATGAAAAGTATATCTTGAATTTTCTGAGAATGTCCCCAAAAGTCCTCTTCATTGTGAATGGTTTTTGCATAACTGGTAAACCGTAAGAGAGAGAGAGAGAGAGAGAGAGAAATTTACTACACAAAAATGTAGAGCTCGTTAAAACACACAATTTATTATATAGGTACATTTTCTTGTTTTTTTTTAAATGAACCATTTCTGAGATATTCCTTGCTATTTGTTTGAATTTTGCAATACTTATACTTTTTATTAAATGGGAATTCGTCATTCGTTTTTTGTTATGTCCTGGACATGCAAAGAGAATGGAATGCTCCACAGAGCAACCAGCTCTTAAAAGATTTGACTATCGCTTAAAGCCTACCATATTCCCCTTACAGCACCTACAAGAACATTAGCGATGAGATTAGCATCTTAATATCTCGATTAACATGAAGTAGATGGAAAATAATAATTTGTAATAATTGTTTGTACAAGAGTAGAGACAGTCATGTGAGTGCAACACATTAGATTTTTTAGTTATGTTTCAGACATGCGCGCGCGAACACTTTTCAGTTTGATGGTGCTTCAAAACTTTGCCGGCGAAATGTCTATTTCGAATTTTTGGGTGCGATGCAATGGAAATCTGAACAAAAAAGTGTAAAACGAAAAAGTAATTGTGGTATTTTTGTGCCTTATTTTGGGGGACTATCCTTTTAAAACTGATTCTGAAATGTAAGCGGATTACTTTATGTAGGAAAGCAACAACACTTATCTACATAAATTGGTTTTTATAGCAATATCCTTTATATTGTTTTCTGGAGAGAATTTTTACTTTCACTACCACGAACCAACTAAGTAGAGAAACTGCCTATTGTATTCCACCAAAAAATGCGATATCGAGATTTCCCAGAAATGCATGTTTATATCTCCTGAATCAACAAACAAATAAAAAAGCACTCTAGACGAACCACGTGTGTCTATGAACAGCATAGCTCAAAAATAAACGTCGGATAAATAACAAATTTGGTATTTTTCAGTATCTTCTAAAGTTTCGATGGAAGATTTTCAACAAAATTTCCCCACCGAAAAGTATCCTTTACATGAAAGATTTTTCGAGATTCCGATTTTCTCAAAAATGGCTAGCGATTTTTGATAGTTTAAAATTTATTTAAATGACAAATCTTGAATGTTTTAGGAATAGCCTATGAAGTCCACTTCATTCGGAAGGAATTTTATATAATGTGTAACTGATAAACGTTGATAAATAGACAAATATACCACAGAGAAAGTGTAGATATCTTTGTCATCCTCCGTGGTCCAGGGGTACCGTGGTAGCCTTTAGTTTCCGAGATCGCGGATTCAAACCCGCCAGGGAGCGATGAATTTTTTCTCCGTAAAAATCCTTAGCATGGCTTCCTTCGAAAGGGAAGTAAAGCCATGTCGTACATTTACGGCACGCAAAAGAACCTCAAACCTGATAAAGAGGCCTCTGAGCAAAATTACCGGTCTTTCACGCCCGGTAGAATGGGACGCTAAGGGCCATAGTAATTAAAGAGCACTCAATTTATTTTATTTATTGTTTATAACATGCAGTTTATTTCAAAGAACTTATTTCATGACATCAGTCATTTTGGAGATATCCGTTAATATTGGTTTTAATTGTTTGTGGTTTTTTTTAAAGTCCTGCAGCTTTTCAGCTGTTTCGTGATGTAGTAGAAAAAGTACGGAATTTTAAAGTCACTTCTAAATATCTGAATAAACCGAGCGAGGTGCCGCCGCAGTAACACGTGCGACTCGCTTTCGGCAGGTCCAGGTTTCGATTACCAGCGACCGGCCACTCTGACACTAATAGTTTTTTGGGGGGGGGGGTTTCCTGTGTCGTCAGGCAAATGCTGGAGTGGCTTCTTTCAGCTCTCGTATTTACTGTCTTCCCATTTCGTTCCCTTCATCATTTCATTCATCCTTCACCCCGTTAGGTCTATTTCAGGGTTGGAAGTGTCGGCGAAGGTGTTTCGATGCGGAGTGGCGGGGGAAAAGGATACACTCTGTGAAACTTTCTCCCTCCCTCGATTTTCGGCTGGTTGCCGGGGTAAACGGTCCACCCTTTGGAGCTGTTTGTTTGACCTTCTGAGTGGGGGCGGGATAGCCGGTCTGCCTGTCCGAATGTCGGGGCATCTCAACCTGGAAACTATAGGGAACCTATCATTGCTGTGCCGTCACTTCTGGTTCCGGACGCCCGATGTCTCCTCACCTCCTCCTTCCCCTGGGTGCCCCTTGTGTACATAGGTACAATATACTCATTGGAGTAATGCCGAGTCCACTCCGGTAATTAGGTAAAATAAAAACAAATCTATTTATTTTACAGGAAATATATCTACGTTTTGAGGCCCTATGAACCCATAAAAAGAATTTTTACTTTCTCTACCACGTACCTAGTAGGTAGAAAATGTATTGAATTCCATCCAAAAATTCTAAACCGAGATTTCCTGAAATACATGTTTTGAGGCCCCCTGAATAAAAAAAACATTTTTAGAAGAAGGTCCGCGTGTGTGTGCCTGTGAACAACATAACTAAAATACGATAACTCTGATCTACACCAAACTAGGTATTTAAGTTCAGTACCTTCAAAGATGCGACACGAAGATTTTCAAGAAAATCCACCTACCCCAAACTACGCTTTACTTGAAACATTTTTCAAAAGTTCTGATTTTCTAAAAAATTTCTAATGATTTTGATTAAACTACCATGCATTAAAAATGACAAATAAAATGACAAATAAAATGCGCATCTTGAATTTTCTGGGAATAGCCTTTGAAGTCCTCTTCTTTAGGAAGGAATATTGTATAATCTTGTATAACTAGTAAACGTTAAGCGATAGACGAAAACGTACTACACAAAAATTTCGATTTCTTTAAAACACAATTTATTTCAATAACTTATTTGTGGCATCAGCCATTTCCGAAATATACATTACTGATGGTTCGAATTATTCAATACTTGGCATTATTTTAAAGTCCTGTCCATTTTCTGTTGTTTCTCGCGATGTCGTGGAAGGAGTATGGAATTTTAAGGCGTTATATGGCGTCCAGTTCTAAAAAATTTGACTATTGCTATTCCCTTTGTGTTTATAACGAGCTGGTAATGCAGCAATTTCCGGATAGGCTAATCTCGATTAAATAAGTCGATAGGAAAATAAGGTTTCGTAAAATAATTTCTATACCCATTAATTAACTATACCCGGAATTCTATACCCAAAAGTAGAGAGGGTAGAGAAATTCATGTGAATGTAACACACCAGAATGCTTTTTAAGTCACGAAGACATTCTTTTCGCTTTTGTAGAGGTCTGATTGCAAAGGCGAACATTGTTCTTTGTGTAAATATAGACAGAGCAATGAATGGCAGCTGCTAAATCGACTCATTTAGCTGTGAATCATTCTGATTGATGTTGTTTGTTTGGACGGCTCTCAAGTTTGTTGAACTACACAACCCTACGCCCACGCGATTCAGAACAATGCGCACAGTAGGTGAGTAAAGCATACAGTGCAAAGAGAGCATAGCCGACACGGCACTGGATGCAATGCCAGCAGCTTAAAGTTAGTGTATCCGTAAATTTGATTTTGCCATTTCCTGGTGTGTCCAAAGGCCTAGCCTTCCACATCTATAAAAACTTGAATTTAGAAATAATATTTTGGTTACTTCTGCAAAATCTGCAGTATGCAAGACATTTTGGTGAGAGTCTTGGATTCCTGTCCTTGCAGCGAGCTTCTAAGAAACGCAAGACAACATGAAGTAAGAACAATACTTGATGCCTTAAGAAACAAAGGTTCAAAAGTCCATGAAAAAGTTCATGGAACAGCAGCAACAGATACATTGACATAATTGCAATTGATTCTAAGGCTTTTAAAGGAATCATTATTGATCCTACTGTTTGAATAAAATCTTACGACAGCCAGCCCCAGGACGTCCATGAAGAAAACAAATTCATATACGTACCAAACATTCCATACTAAAGGGTCTTTCAACAAGAGTGTCCTATCTTTAACATGTGATAGTTGCCGTTATTGAGTTACAGCGGTCATTTTATTCAAATGGTTACAGTTGCTATTGAAAAATAGCCATGGAACGTTACAGCATTCAGCAACGCGTAGAAATTGTGAAAATTTACTATCAAAATGGATCATCTGTTCGCCAAATCTTCCCTGTATTGCGTGAAGTTTACGGTGTGCATAATCGTCCCTGCGAGAGAACAATTCCGAGCTTGATCGATAAATTTGAAAGAATTGGTTCTGTCAGCGATCAAAGAACGCCTCTACGTAATCGACGTAAGCGCTCCAACGAAAACATAGGCGCCGTTCGTGAGAGTGTACGCGAGAACGGGAACAAACCAGTTACTCGTCGAGCGCAAGAATTGGGGCTTTCGCCGACCACAACTTGGCAAATTCTGCATCTGGACGTGAAGTTTCACGCTTAAAAATGGTGTTAACTCAAGAAATAAAGTCCAATGACCATAGGTTGCGCCGTGTATTCCTAACTGGGCTATAGAGCAATTGGAAGCTGATCCGGATTTTTGTCGAGAAATCGTCTTCAGCGACGAAGCCCACTTTTGGATGGATGGTTGTGTTAAACAAAATCGCGGCTGTTGGATCAATCACAATCCAATGGAGATTCAAGAACGACCACTTCGTCCCCAAACGGTTACTGTGTGGTGTGGATTTTGGTTTGGTGGAGTCATTGGTCCATATTATTTCCTAGATGAAGATGGAGAAGCTCTAACTGTCAATGGAGAAAGATACCAGGCTCTTATAAGGGACTATTTTTGGCCTCAATTGGAAACATCTGGTTCCAGCAAGATGGTGCCACATGCCATACTGCTCTCGAAACAATCGATCTTTTGAAGGAGAAGTTCAGAGGTTTCATCATTTCCCGTGGTGGTGATGTTAACTGGCCCTCGAGGTCATGTGATTTAACGCCGTTGGATTACTTCTTGTGGGGTTATGTTAAATCTCGAGTTTATGTCAACAAGCCAGAAACAGTAAATGATATGAATAACATCACGTATGTTATTCGTGAAGTTGGACCTAATTTACGTTCTTCTGTCATTGAAAATTCGGTCAACCGTATACGCGCAACCCAACGAAGTCGCGGCGGTCACTTAATTGATGTTCTCTTCCACACGTAATGACATTAATTGTGTTCTAAAATAAAAAAAGAAATAAATCTCTATCATTTATATAACGTGTTTTATTTGAGTTCAAAGATAGGACACTCTTGTTGAAAGACCCTATATAAGAATAAATACAACCTCTCTGACATCGACATTATGGCCTGGTGTCACGGGCACTATCTCCGGGCTGGTCGCAAAGTTCTGCTGTGAATTCAGTATCGGAACCAAAATCATTCCGAGTATAGTTATCATAGATTTGACGTTACAGACACACCATTGCTTCCTCACGAATGCCGGCTTTACTGATGTCCATGCATCTGCGTATGTTTTACGCATTGTTTCAAAACACACTGACAACACTCTAGGATATAAAAAATGCCACATTATGCCGGCCGCCCTATTATAATTGCTCATTGTTGGCGTTCTTCATGCCACATTTCTATTTGTGGTTTGCTGACACGAAACACACATTTTTTTCAAGTAACTTTTTTGAGGCATCCGGCAATTCCGAGTTATCCATTAATATTGGTTTGATTGATCAGTATTTCATACGCTTTTTAGTGTTGTCTCGATTCAGTTGGAAAGAGTGTGGAATTTTAAATTCAGCCTATAGTGAGCCGATTTTAAACAGCTGACTAAATGTTTTCCTCTATTCCATTTATGGTTAAAACCACAGTAACTATTTTTATTTTCTCTACCACGTACATAGCAAGTAGAGAAGGTATTCCATTTCACCCAAAAATTTGTACCGAGATTTAAATTGGAAACACATGTTTTGTACTTGAATAAAAAGAGCGTTTTTACTTACTCTGCCACGTACATAATAGGTAGAGAAGGTATTGTATTCCACCTAAAAATTCGATAACGAGATTTCACCGGAAATGTAAGTTTTGGGGTCCTTAGAAACCAGAAATAAGCTCTTTAGTAAATGGTCCGTCCGTCCGTACGTGCTGGCGTGTGTGTCTAAGAACAGCATAACTAAAAAAAAGTCGGGTAAATACCAAACTTGCTATTTAGGTTCAGTACCTTCCAAAAATAAGACACAAAGATTTTCAGGAAACCCCTTTCCCAACTATCCCTAACCTTCTCTACCCTCTATCGTTTATTAGTGGGTATATAAACTATTCTCACTACCCTTATTTTTCTATTTAATACATTTTAATCCAAATAAATCTTTGCAGAAATAGATACATTAGAAATTAAATAATAATAATAATAATAATAATAAACCAAAATTGCACTGGAATGAGTGTGTGTGAGTTTGTTTGCTTTTATAAGCTCATTTAATGAACATTTCCTTCTTTTTGCACTTGTTGAGGTAATAAACTTCACGCTTTTTCCCACATATTTTGCAAACACATTGTTCATGAGCTTGATGGTGTTTTTTATTTGTACATATTATATGGTGGAAGCCGTATATCGCGAGTCCGATGGTTGCGTGCCTCTGCGTTTGGTTGTTTATCAAGGCAATCATTCCGAAGAAGTCATTGTCTATTTTTTCTCCTGTTTCTTTCTTGCTACTTTTTCTTTGTTCGCTTTTATGTTTGATAGCTGTGTCTTGATCCTTATATCTTACACGAAGATGTGTTCTCTTGCGAGTACATATGCGTCTGGTGCATACTTGCTTGCCCCTATTGCCCTCTTTATAGATGGTGTACCATTTAAGTTTAAACTTTACAGTGTCTCCAAAACTAAGTGCTGTAGAAAGAAATATCCTTAATAACGGTTGCTTGATATTATGGAGGAAAATAAATGCTATTAATCGTGTTTTGTTTGGAGGACGTTGTGATGGTCATTTTGGGTTAAATTTAATTTTTTAAAATGTGAATCTACATTTTGTATGTTTTCTCATTAAAACTGTTTTATAAAAAGCTGTTTATTTTGTGATAAAATGGTCAGGAATAAGAAAAAGTAAAACCCTCTTGTGTGTTGCACTCGCATGACTTTCTCTACTCTTGCACAAACTATTTTTACAAACGCTTATTCTCCATCTACTTCATAATAATCGAGATAAACATTTGCAGACTCTATCTTATTGCTAATTTCCTTGTAGGTGTAAGGGGAATATGGTAGGCTTTAAGCGATAGTCAAATCTTTTAAGAGCTGGTTGCTATAGGAGCATTGCATCCTCTTTGCATGTCCAGGACATAAAAACAACAAAGCATTTTTGGAAACATGTCCGTGTGTATGTCTTGTGTGTCTGTGTGTGTGTGTGTGTGTCTGTGAGCAGCATAACTCAAAAACGAAAAGTGGGATAAACATTAAACTTGGTATTTAGGTTTAATATGCTCCAGGAATGCGTCATGAAAGTTTTAAAGAAAATCCCCCCACCATAAACCACCCCTTACATGGAACATTTTTCGAAAATTTTTATTTTTTCAAAAACGGCTCTAACGATTTTGATTAAAGTATCATATGTTTAAGACATTTGTATGGCAAATAACGTATATCTTGAATTTTCTGGGGATGCCCCCAAAAGTCCTCTTTATTCTGAACGACTTTTGCATAACTGGTAAACCGCAAGAGAATAGACAAAATTTTACTACATAAAAATGTAGATATCGTTAAAACACACAATATATGTCATAAACATTTTTTTTGTAAGGTGAACTATTCTGATATTCCTTGTTATTTCTTTGAATTTTCCAATACTTACACTTTTTCTCAACCGAGAATACGTTGTTCTTTTTTATGTTCTTGGCATGCAAAGAGAATTACATTTTACACATAGCGACCAGTTCTAAAACATTTGACTATCGCTTAAGGCGTATTATGTTCCCCTTGTTTTCTATTCGCAAGGGCAATATAGAAATACAGTAGCCTTTAAGCATAGACGTATCTCTTAATAGCTGGTAGCTATGTGCAGCACCATTCTCTTTGCCACATATTAATACTCTCTGCATATCCAAGACAAAAAAATGAATAACGAATTCCTATTTGATAAAAAGTATAAGTATTGGAAAATTTAAGGGAATAACAAGCAATATTTCGAAAATGGTTCACACAACAAAACAAATGTATGTGACATAAATTGTGTATTTTAACGCGATCTACATTTTTTGTGTAGTAAAATTTTGTCTATCTCTTATGGCTCACAATGAAGAATACTTTTGGAGACGTTCACAGAACATTCAAGATATACATTTTATTTGCCATAAAAATATCTTAAACATATGATACTTTAATCAAAATCGTTAGCCGTTTTTGAGAAAATTAAAATTTTCGATAAATGTTCCATGTAAAGGGTAATCTGGGGTGTGGGATTCTCTTGAAAGCCTTCGTGTCGCATCTCTGGAAGCGACTGAGACTAAATACCAAGTTTGGTGTTTATCCGACTGTTCGTTTCTGTGTTATGCCGTTCACAGACAGACACACACACAAACATGTTTCCAAAAATACTTTTTTTTTATTCAGGAGGCCTCAAAACATGTATTTCCGGTAAAATCTCGGTATCGAATTTTTGAGTGAAAAGCAATACTTCCCCTACTTACTATCCTTAGCAGAGAAAATAAAAATGTTGGTTCCAAATTACGAAACTAACTTCACCCCCAAATGATCATGCATGGATGGTCCACCCTGTGTATCTTGCTGTAACATTTTAAATTTCTTCCACGTCACTGGTTTTTAGTTTGTCACAGATAAGTTTAATTCCATAAGTAGCTATAGGTGTGATTATCATTTCGGACAATCTCATTGCTATTTCTGGTTTCAATGATGTGATGTGATGTTCTTGATGTTGCACATTACTCTGATACTGCTGATGTTTTCTCCTGTATGCCGGTGCTGAATGATGATGCGTAAGGTGATGCCTGTGGTTCAGTGGTTCATCTTGAACCTTTAGGTTGTCGGTCTTCGATTTTTTCTTCCTGTACCATTTGCTCTGTTTTGCCTTTGCTTGGGGAAATCGTTTTCTGTGGCCCATTGCTGTAAATGTTTGGCTTCCTGCAGTTCCTCTTTGTTGATCCTAGAACCATGTCACAGCATACATTATGATTGTGGCTCCTTTCAGTTCTCTCAGATATCTGCTGTCATTATGGTGAAGAGCAATGGGCTTATCGGGTCGCCTTGCACGTCTCCGTTTGTCTGGGTTATGTCTTCTGCTGTGGACACTTCATTGGTAGTCTCCAACGTATTGCGCCTCATGTTGTCTTATACCTATTATGTTGTGTTCCTCACCAATCATGTCTTTCAGCTTTTGGATTAGCTTTCCTCTGTTTATACAGTCAAAAGCTTTTGCGTAATCCATAAATACCGTGTAGTATTTTCCTATTTTGGTTTACTAAGAACTTCTTCAATTTCTCGAAGCAGTACTTTTGCTGCTTGCAATGTTGATTTCCCTTTTCGGAACACATACTGGCTTTCGGGTACGTGCTGTCGTGTGAGGTCTGCCAATTTATTTGTGATTATCTTCATGAAAATTTTGTACGTTGTTTTTTCAAGTGCTACTACTCTGATTTCATATCCTCTGTATAACCTTTCCTTTCATATAGTATCTTTAGTGTTGCTCTTCTCCATTTCTCTGGGACGGTGTTTGAGTTCAGGCACTTACTGAAAAGTTCTGTCCAAATTAGTATCTGTACGTAGGCTGTGATTTTTAGAAGTTCGTACGCTATTTGGTCTGTTCCGGTATCTTCTTTGTTTCTCGCCTCTCCGATGCAGATGGCTAATTCTTCCTCCGTTATTTCCATTTTGTTTCCCGCTCTCTCCTCTATCTCCTGAGTGTCTTTGTCATAGGCTTAATTTCGGTTGCCTTAATTCAATATTCTTGAAATTATCTTCCTATTTGAATCTCCTTCATTATGTGTTTTGTTCCCCTCTTTGGGGTAAGAAAGGATCATTTTCCGCTTCTTCTGGGATCTTTCGGGCTTCTCCACGAGTTTCGTCTTGCTGTTTCTATTATTGACTTCTACTTCTTCTGGTGCAGTCCTATATGTCCTCTATTCTTTTTGTAATTTTCGCTATGCTTAGGGCTTGTAGTGTGGCTTTTCGTTCTTCGAAACAGTCTTATCAAACCATGGCTGTGCAGTTCTTCTTGACACTGTCCAGCATGTATTTTTTATTAAATCATTTATCAAATCAGGGGTTGTTTTCAAGTGGCCTTCTTCTATTCTTACTCTCATTACTTCTATTGCTTTCAGGTTCTACCTTATTTTTTGTGGGTCCAGTAGTCTTGACATTGTGTTCAGTTTCTTTCCTGTCCTTTCGTTGAATTTTCTTTTCTAGTTCCATCGTTGTTGCGATTGGTATATGTTTACACATACATTTTACATTACGCATTTCAATATACATACAAAGGGAACAGGGATAGCTAAATGTTTACAAACCGTACACTACACGCTGGTCTTAAAATTCCATAATGTTTCTATGCAATCACGAGAAACAACTGAATGTTGCAAGTAATTTAAGAATGACCAATGGACATTTCGGAACATTAATAACGGATATCTCGCAAATACTTAATACTATTAAAGAAAATATACCGTGTTTTAAAGGGATTTACATCTTTTATGTAGTTTTTGTCAACCGCTTAACCTTTGCTAGTTATGCAAGATTATACAAAATTCCTTCCTTCAAGGGGTCTTCAAAGGAGCCAGAAAATTCAAGATATATATTTTGCCATTCAAGTATTAATATATGGGATTTTAATCAAATTCGTTAGGGCCATGTTTTATAAAATCAAACATTACGAAAAGTATTTCACGTAATGGTTGGTTTGGGGTGGGAAGGTTTTCTTGAAAATGTTCGTGTCATATCTTTAGAAGGTACCGAACTTAAATATATAGTTCGGTGTTTATACAAGGTTTCATTTCTAAGTTATGCTGTTCAGACACACAGAGACGTGCAGAAAAAATCTTTTTTTGTTATATTCGAAATTTTGGGTGTACTTTCTCTACCTACTAGGTACGTGGTAGGGAAATAAAATCACTTCTACAATTGATATTTATTTACGAGTACAATATTTGCTTTTTATAGGTATGTTCTAACTAAATTTCTTGCATTCTTATACTTTTATATTATAATTCGTATTTTGTACGATATTTCTTATTTGTAATTGGTACGTAGCCAGGAGCAAGAAAAAGGTGGCTCACAATGACAGTAATACCGAGGCCGTAACGCATTCGGGACGTGCCCGCTCCATATCTCGTGGGTCAACCAATCTGACTGGGTTTTTCGTGGTTTTCCTCAGTAGCCAAGGTAAATATCGGATTGGATATTTAATACCATAGCCCAAAGCTTCACCCTAAATCCTAAACAGTAGTAAATCTGAAAAAAGATGGTAATCGCAAATGCGCTGCCATCTATCCACACATAATGAAAGCAGGTAGACTGGATGACACCCTAGAGCCATCTGCCTGTTACAGAAACAAAAATTCATATGTTATTTAATGATACTCATTAACTACTATGGTCCTTAGTGTCCCATTCTATATTGGGGGTGAAAGACCCAGAAATTTTGCTCAGAGGCCTCTTTATCAGGCTTGAGGTTCTTTTACGTGTCGTATATCTACGGCACGGAACCATTGGCTTTACTTACTTTCCGAAGGAAGCAATTCTAAGGATTTTTACGCACAAAAAAATTCATCGCCACCACCACCGCCGGATTTGAACCCGCGACCTCGGGAACTAGAGAACCAGAATGGTACCCCTAGATCACAGAGTCCTAGCACTAAGGCTTCTGTGCACACGTAACGAAGCAAGATGGTATGTTACAGGGATGAGACCTAGAAGGCTAACTGTCCTCCACACGCCGTCCACAATGTATCCCCTAACAGTTCATCGCGATATGTTCACTTAGTTAAAGCGACGTAAAATAGAGAGGGAAAGAAAATATTTTCCCATGTTTCAAAATTCTAGCTTAATGGTTATTTAAGTATTACTCCTACTTTCTATATCATGCAGTAGAAAAGGTATTGCATTCTACCCAAAAATGCGATATCCAGATTTCAGAGAAAATTCATGTTTTAAGGTCCATTGAATCCAAATAAGCATTTTTGAAAACCTGTCCGTGTATCTGTGTGTCTATGAACAGTGTAACTCAAAAACGAAAAGTCGGATAAATACCGAACTTGGTGTTGTAATTCAATATCTTCTAAGGATGCGACACGAAGATTTTCAAGAAAATCCCCTCACTCCACCCAACTTTATACGGAACAGTTTGAGAAAAATTTGAGTTTCTAAAAAATGGATAACGATGTGGATTAAAATACCACACGTGAAAGATATTTTCATGACAAACCATATACTTTGAATTTTCTGGGATTGTATAGTAACAGTATGAACTTTTAATCCAGTTCTTAAACATTTGACTGTCGTTCTCTTTGTATCTATAACGAAATGCATAATGTAGCTATTATGGCAAAGATTTACCTGGATATAAATGTAGTAGTTAGAAAAATAAACTTTAGTAAGAACAGGTTGTATGACCACTAATAAGGATAGAGGGTAGAGGTAGCCATATGAATGTATCACATCCGATATTTTACTTTTTAATACAAGTACATAGTAGGTAGAGAAGGTATTGCATTCCACACAAAAACGTGATATCGCGATTTCACCGAAAATAAATCTTTTGAGACACCCTGAATGCAAAATAAATAAATAAATAAAAGTAAAAAAACATTTACTTTCTCTACTACGTATCGTAAGTAGGGGAAGCATTGCATTTCACCCAAAAATTCGATAGCGAGATATCACCAGAAATACATGTTTCGAGGTACCATGAATTCAAATAAAGCATTTTGGAAACGTGTTCGTGCGTGCGTGTGTGTGTGTGTGTGTGTGTGTGTGTGTGTGTGTGTGTGTGTGTGTGTTTGTCTGTGAACAGCATAACTCAAAAACGAAAAGTCGATAAACACGTAACTTTGTATTTAGGTTCAGCATCCTCCAAGGATGCGACACGAAGATTCTTCAAGAAAATCTCCACACCCCAGACTACCGTTTACATGGAACATTTTCGGAAAATTTTGATTTTCTCAAAAATGACTAACGCACTTATTAAAATATCATAGATTTAAGATATTTTTATGGCAAATTAATTGTGTATCTTTAATTTTCTGGGAATGTCCCCAAAAGTCCGAATGACTTGTAAAACTGGTTAAGTGTAATATACTGACTTTTTTACCAAAAAATTGTATTTCTTGTTAACACATAATTTGTCATACACGTTTTTACTTTCTCTACTACGTATAGTAAGTAGGGGAAGTATTGCATTCCACCCAAAAATTCGATACCGAGATTTCACCGGAAATACATGTTTTGAGACCTCCTGAATCCAAAAAAAGAATTTTTGGAAACATGTCCGTGTGTGTGTCTGTGTGTCTGTGTGTGTGTGTGTCTGTGTGTGTGTCTGTGTGTGTGTGAACAGCATAACTCAAAAACGAACAGTCGGATAAGCACCAAACTTGGTATTTAGGTTCAGTATCTTCCAGAGATGCGACACGAAGGTTTTCAAGAAAATCCCCCCACCCCAAACTACCCTTTACATGGAAGATTTTTCGAAAATTTTAATTTTCTCAAAAATGGCTCTAACGATTTTGATGAAAATATCATATGTTTAAGATAATGTCATGGGAAATGAAATGTATATCTCGAATTTTCTGGGAATGTCTCCAAAAGTATTCTTTATTGTGAACAACTTTTGCATAACTGGTAAACCATAAGAGATACACAAAATGTTACTACACAAAAAGTGTAGATCGCGTTAAAATACACAACTTATGTCATATACATTTCTTTTGTTGAGTGAACCGTTTTGGAGATATTGCTTGTTATTTCCTTAAATTTTCCAATACTTATACTTTTTCTCAAATTCGTTATTCATTAAAATATTTGACTATCGCTTAAAAGCTACCATATTCCCCTTGCATCTACAAGAAAATTACCAATAAGATTGACATATCGATATCTCGATTAACATGAAGCATATGGAGAATAGGCGTTTTTTAAAAATAGTGTGTACAAGAGTAGAGAAAGTCATGTGAGTGTAACACATCAGATTTTTTCTTGTCGATTGAACATTTCCCAGATATTCCTTGTTATTTGTTTGAATTTTCCAATACTTATACGTTTTTTCAAACGGGAATTCCTTATTATTTTTTTTTCTTATATCCTGGACATGCAAAGAGAATAGAATACTCCACATAGCAACCAGCGCTTAAGGATACCTTTGGATGAAATTTTCATATTTTAAACTAACAATACTAGCTTTCTTAAATTTATAACATATGTATTTTAATGCAAATATGTTAAAAATTTTACCCATTTTTCTGTAATGGTTTAGAATGTATGCACACATTTGTTTATTTTATTACGCCACTTAAAAAATCCTCTGCGGAATAAAATATTGACATTTTGGCCTGTTATTGTAATCTTAGGTTCACAATATACACGCGTTTAAAATTGCTCTAGGTTTTTCAGTATCGCATCTAGTTTGGTCTCTAACATTTTTTAAAATTTTCAGTACGTATTTTGTGCTTAAGAATTGGAACTTTTGTGTTTGAAAACTAAAATAATATACTTAAACGCATCTCACAAAAAATCCTAAGACAAGTCGTATTCATTGTACTTCTGTGAAAATTCTGTGCCAGATTTATAGGAAGAAAAATGCTGAATATATCAACAAGAAGAAAACAGCTACTAAGTTTTCAATGCATAAGTCGCATTCAAATCACCAGTTTGGTAGATTGTACTGTCAGACTTGTTTTTCCTCTTCTCTGTTGCTACTTTATCTTATTTAGCTGTTGCTTTTCTTCTGCAGAACTATGTTTCTTACTTTACATGATGCCAGTCAAATCGCGTTGTGTTGAAGTTTTCCTTGCTGAGTCTACCACTGTTTCACTTCTGATGTTTTGCCTTAGCTCCATTTATTTAAGGCTACCGTTAAAATGTTTCAGAGCCATACGTTTTTTATGTTTATAATGCCATATTGGTTAAGAGTGAGTATAGTATTGCTGCTGATTCCACAGTAAAGATATTTATACTTTTAGCATTAAAAATTTTGGTGGGAGAAAGTACAACTAAAAGTGTAATGATTTTTCTGCACATATCTATGAGGTTTCTTTCACCTTGAAGAAACACCAAGATGTTTCACCTTTTGGGCATGTATCACGTACAGGAATGCTGTCACTTGACATGCAGTGTCTTAGGATGGCAAAGATTGTCTTTTAAAAAAAGCTCACTGTGGGCTTTAGAAATGGTGAATAATAACATTTTCTGTTAAAGCAAGAATCCAAAGTTTTTAAAATAAAAATGCAATTCTTGCCCAAATTCTTAAACTTCCAGTCATAGGTATCCTTAAAAGGTTCGACTATCGCTTAAACCCTACCATATTCCCCTTGCACCTACAAGAAAAGTACCAATAAGATAGTTTTTGCAAATGTTTATCTCCATTAATATAAAGTAGATGGAGAATAACCGTTTGCAAAAATAGTTTGCACACGAGTAGAGAAAGTCATTTAATTACAACACATCAGATTTTTTTAGAAAAAGCTTCATATGTTTGTGTGTAATGTTCTGAGTATACTCGTATGGTTATTTAATTGTATTAAGGTTTATTTATTTTCTGTTTAGCTGTAACCTATGACATTTTACACTTTCCATATGGGGAGATGTGTTTAATCTTATGGAAAAGTTCAAATTCCTCAAGTTCTTCCTTGTTTTGGCGAGTGCTTTTTTATTATTCTTGTTACGTGCGTTTGCTTTTTTCCTTCCAAGTTAGTTATAAATAATTTATGTGACTTAATGAAAGTGGTAAAAATATCATTCTGTGTGTCCCTTTTCATCCGACCAACGGCAGGAAATCCGTCTATTTAATAACAAAAATCTTGTGTGACATTCGTAGGAGTTTATCTACGCTATCGTCTTTCGTCCAGAAACTATTCTTCCAAAAACTTATTCTTGTATGTGCTTTAAGTTAATTCAGATAAACTTTTGCATTAATGCTTTTATTACACGTTTCGTTGTTGGTACAAAGGAAATAGGAATAGTCAAGTGTATAAAGACATGTCGCTATATGCTGATCTTGAAATTCCACACTCCTTCCATGAAATCGCGAGAAACAACCGAATACTGACAGTACTTTAAAAATACAATAAATTATTGAAAAATTCAAGCCATTAATATCAATCTTGGAAAATCTAATGCCACGAAAACTTTTTTGAAATATATTGAATATTTTAAAGGGAGATAAATTTTTTTACTATGTTTTTGTCTTTCTCTTATGATTTACCCGCTATAAAAGTATACAAAATTCCTTTACGAGTTATTCGTAGAATATTCAAAATATGCTTCTTCATTTGTTATGGTATTTTAGTCAAAATCGTTAGTAAGTTTTGAGAAAATGTTAAAAACGTTCATGTCACATCCCAAGCAGATCCTGAACTTAAATATAAAGTTGGATATTTATCCGACTATTCATATGATTCTGCTGTCCGCAGACATACGTAACCGCACCCGCGCGCATGCGGACGTTTTTATAAAATTGCTTTTTATAGGTTCAAGGGTCCATTTCGGTGAAACTCGATATAGGATTTTGGGTTGAGATCAAAGCAGTAGAGGTATTCATAAAAGCAGGTAGCGAAAGGTTGGTTAGAGCGGAGTTTCCAGATAACGCTGAAGTAGGTGGAGCATTCTGATGTGTAGCTTCATGTGGCCTGGAACTAAGACGTTTGTTCTTAATGATAGCACGGATACCTTTCAACTTGTGGCACCACATTCACTTAGTAAAAAGTCACCTTGAATGAGTTTCCCCAAAGTTTTCACTCATTCGGAAGGTAAGAATTTCAGTGACTCGGTTCATCTGCGCCATCATGAATCGCCAATTTCATTCATCCTTGAAGTGCTACGGATCAAAATCTCTACCTTTTTTACCTCACTTCATATAGATCGTGCATAGAGAGCAGCATTGAGAGCTGATATGAGCCCCACAACCCTCCATGGATTGGCGGATGAGCGGCATTCGAGGGCAGAAACCGCATATCCATCAAATGGCTCTCGATTGCTCTCTAAGTACCTTTAAGTGCACCATCCTCCAGAAACACTTTCCACCGGAATAGTAACGCTATCAGCACGAGTACATGATTTTTACGCTCTCTACCACGTACCTAGACGAGTAGTTGTATTCCACCCAAAAATTCGATATGTAGATTTCACAGGAAATAAAGTTTTGAAGACCCTCTGAATCTAAAATTAAGAATTTTTATAAACAAATTGTGTGTGAATGAGAGAGAGATAACAGTATAACTTAAACACGATAACTCGGATGAATACTAAGCTTATTTAAGCTCAGTATCTTTCAAGAATGTGACACGAAGATTTTCAAGAAAATTCCCATGTTCAAATTACCCTTTACACGCAAAACGTTCGGATATTTTTGATTTCTCAAAGTGGCTAAGCATTTTGATGAAAATACTATATATTTAAAATATTTACGTAACAAATAAAATGTATATCTTAAATTTTCTGGAAGTAGCTTTGTATTCCTCTTCAATCGGAAGGAATGTTTTATATAATTTCGCATAACGGATAAACCTTATGAGATAGGCAAAAACGTACTGCACAAAAAATGTAGATCTCTCTTAGATACGATTTATTTTAAATAGCTCTTTTGTGGCTTGAGCCATTTCGAGATATGTTATTGATTCGAATTTGTCAATACTTTTTTGTCATTTTTTAAAGTGCTGCCGCTATTAAGTTGTTTTTTGCAATGACATGGAAGGAGCATAGAATTTCAAGGTCAGTATTTAGCGACTAGTTTTTTAACATATGATTATCGCTATTTAGTTTGTATTTACAACGAAATGTGTAATGGAACTATTTATGCGAATATACATCTCAATTAACTTGAAGTAGATAGAAGAATACCATTTTGTGAAAGCTATATAAAAATAATCGATAATAAGTAGAGAAGGTCGCGTGAATGTAGTGATAGGACTATACCACTATTTGTCGATACTGACTTTTTTCACCGATACTCGATAGTCGCATTAAAAATGTGTGAAAGTCATAGTTTGTGCACTGAACTAAGTTGTTATTAATAGTGTTTTGTATAAAAACGCATGTAACCTATTTTGTATTGTATGCAAATTCCGAAATTGTTTCTCTTTGACATTCTTCAATTGGCAGTAATTCTTTTATCTTGCTAATGCCACAGGTTATATATCCCCTATTGTTGTTCAAGGTTAATAATAATGATAATAATAATGATAATAATAATTTCTTTGCTTTCCTTTTTATGTATTTACATTTTGTAACGAAAATTTTCTTTTAAAGGATTTTTTATCCATAGAAAAACAAATACTAGGAGTTCGTCTTTATTCTGAAACCTTGAAAATATAAACTAACATATAAGTATTTTATATGAAACTCAACTAAAAATATATTTCCTGTGATGTATTATCTCACGTTTTGAATTCTGATTTGTTTTTGCTGGATTCATAGCTTTTGGTCACCGAAGTAGTTGAATGTAATGGCTGAGAGTGAACCGTCAAGCCAGGCTATTGCAGAAACGTGATTTAATGCGTCAGCTAAATCAGCTTCATTTAAAACTTAGTTAACGCTGTATAATACACGAGCACTTCTACTCCTTCCCGCATTGTTTTGCATGTTTTCATTTGGACACGAGTCTATGGAATGCTGCATTCATTCACCCACAGGAAACGCGTCAAGGTCTATCAAGAACTACAGTCCAGCAACACTTTGGGGACACGTGCGAGGCAATAACGTGAAGTCTCGACTCCTTTCATTCCCTATCTAGCATAAAGTTAAACGTAACAACTTTTAGTAACGCAAAACTAAGAAATTTAGAACTATCGAAAAAAATATCGAAGGTACATCTCAAAGTCTTAGATATAGTGATACACAAAGTATCGAGGTCCCATCCCTACTTGAATGTAACGCATAAGATTTTTATCCCAATGTAAAATCGCTGCAGAAATGTAGCGCAAAGCTGGGAGTAATTATTCGAGTTTTTCAAATGTAATGAAAGACAGTGATAGCAACACGGCTATGTCAATGACATTTAATGATGAATCAATAATCATCTACTGTTGAATTATATTAGCATCCGACGAATATGGCTCTAGCACTAATGTTTGCTTTTCCTTGTTTGCTGCACGACAGGTAACACATACTTTCCCCAGCATGTGAAGCTGGATAAAAGATCGTGAGCAGGGTAGAAATCAAACTCTTGATATATGGGTTTTAACACGGGGAAAACGGATTTTCTCTAATACTCGAGTTGATTTTAAAGAAAATTCTTGCAAGTTTGTTTTAATAAGAGTTAACAACTCAATCAGAATGCAATATTAAAAATCGTTAGTTTTATTTGACAGCCTATTACAACGTTAACAGGTTCAGTTACCTTCTATGAAATTTGAGTAGTCTAAGCTCGCATAATGTGCTTTTCATATGATGATTCTCATTTGTTGCTAATCTGTAGCGAGTCATGACCCATAATAATGAAACTAAATTAATGACGCAGAGAAACGCTAAAGCTTACCATATTATTTTCTCTAAAATAAACAACAAAATGTCTGATGTGTTACACTCACATGGCTTTCTCTACTCTTGTACGAACTATTTTTACAAACGCTTATTCTCCACCTACTTCATGTTAATTGAGATGAACCCTTGCAAAAGCTATCTTACTGCTAATTTTCTTGTAGGTGCAAGGGGAATATGGTAGGTTTTAAACGATAGTCAAATATTTTAAGAGCTGGTTGCTATGTGGAGTATTCCATAATAATAACGAACTCCCATTTGAGAAAAATTGTAAGTATTGGAAAATTCAAACAAATAACAAGGAATATCTGGGAAATAGTTCACATAAATTATATGTTTTAACGAGATCTACATTTTTTTGTGTAAGACAATTTTGTCTATCTCTTACGGTTTACCAGCTATGCAAAATTCATTTAGAATGACGAGGACTTCTGGAGATATTCCCAGAAAATTAAAGATATACATTTGGCATGAAAGTATCTTAAACATGTGATATTTTAATAAAAATCCTTAGAGCCATTTTTGAGAAAATAAAAATTTTCGAAAAATGTTCCACGTAAAGGGTAGTCTGGGGTGTGGGGATTTTCTTGAAAATATTCGTGTCGCATCTTTGAAAGATACTGAACTAAATACCAAGTTGGGTATTTATCAGACATATCGTTTTTGAGTTATGCTGTTCACAGACACATACACGGACATTTTCCAAAAATGCTTTATTTGGATTCAGGGAGTCTCAAAACATGTATTTCCGGTGAAAGATTGATATCAAATGTTTCGGTGGAATGCAATACTTCCCCTACTTACTATACGTAGTAGAGAAAATAACAAAACTGCTTGAATTAGACCAGCACGGAATATTGGAGTAAAGCTTTGGAATGTCATTCCCACATTCTACAACTATTTGTTTCACCAAATCGTTATTACAAAGAATCACGACATTAGATTTTTTGTATGTGGTATTCTTTACAATATTCTAGCATTTTAAGTTATTTCAGTATTTTGCTGAATTTAAGCGAGACTAGGATTTCGGAATGTGGAGCAACTATTTCTCTTTTTGATGGCCAGCTATATTTGGCTAACCTTTTAAACAAAATAATACGAGCAAAACATTATGTAAGCAGCTGCTGCCACCTGTTTAGCCATCGAACATAACACTTCTTGGCAGGGACTTTTAGCTGCTGTGAATCACAGAGAAGAATATGCAGCGAATCTGTAGATATTTTGGCACTAAGTTTAACGGTCCTAACAAAGCCCTGATACAATTGTATTTCTAAACACAGAACATGGTGCACACAAAGACTGGGGCTCGTGTATTCAAAGGATTTTCCATTCGCTTTGCAAACTGTAGCTGTTGATTATAACTAGGACCCAGATTTTTAGGTTTTAACCTATATTTTTCCTCGCTATTTAATTAACACATTTCAAGATATATACTTGTTTCACGCTTCCTGCAGCAGAATATGCGAATTTCATTATACCTAAAAAAACCTAAATGAGGGGTTGACACCTAAAATAACCTAAATAGCCTTTTTTCCTTTTTCGAAATGAAAAATGTTATTTTCGGATTGAAACTCATTGTAAAATTATTTACACCACAGACAGTAGATACTTCAAGTTACTACAGTTCAACGCAGCACATGTGACGTAGTGACACCTGGATGCAGCTGATAGGTCAGGAGAAGCACACTTGGCTGTCTGTTGCCATTTACTATGCCTAGCATTTAAAAGACGTTAAAAATGTCGTCAATGAATTGGATGAAACAGAAGCTTCCTGCATTGCCAAGGCTAAGAAATCACTCGAGTGCCCCACTCTTGCCGCTTCCCTTGCATACATTAAGACACATTTTTGTTTTATACCAGAAGCTACTCTCCGGTTGGAAAGTACAACTTTGCCACTGAAACATGCTCTATATATTATTGGCAATGCTTACAGTAAAGAAATACCTGGACCAGTGGGAGTTGCGTATTCTTGGAAGCTGCAGAATATTCTTCAACGTGAAGTTGGGTTTGTATTGTATTTCGACAGTTGGGAAGCCGAACTTGAAGTTGTTGCAACCGCACGTATGGTACAAACTTTCCGGTAGCCTTCGCCCCAATGTTTACGAACCAACTCTGTATTTTAATGTTTTTTTATAAATATTATATATATTTGTTTGCCTCGGCTGCGTCAGTATTTATTTTTAGACATGAATTTCTTAACAAGGTATGGTGTGGCTGAAGAATGTAGGCTTACACAGATTATAATTTTTACTTCACTACATTTATTAATCCTTGACACGATTTAAATAACACTTCACTGATATAGAGAGCTGTGGGATTTATTTATTAATTAATTGCACTTTATAACTCGTAAACTATTTTTGTCTCACACTGAATACGTATTAAACATCTCAAGGACGCATCTCGCGTCCGGTTAGTAACGCTGTCTACTAGCAACTGACTTCTGAATTTGTACAATTTGCTCTATTTCAGTTTCTGATTGGCTAATCCTACTCCACTAGAATACTTTCATTTAACTTAAGTTTTTTTTGGTTGTTGATTGGCTATTTATAAACTGTCTCAAAAATTACATTATTGCTGCTCCAAGAATTAGAAGTAGTATTATTAAACTTTCTAATTCATTATTGCCTCAAGGTTACCTCATTGTTAGCAGCTTTTAACCTATTATTCTCACAGCTCCTGCATTATTAAATTACGCAATAAATTCACATAACATTATTGAACATGCACATAATAATATAAACATTAATACAATAACTGTTATACGCATTTTATATATTATATTATACACATATTGCTTTAAGATGGGCTGTTATTGATTTTTATATTATATAATTTGGCTGAAATCATTAAAGTGTTAAAAATACTGCCTCAAACGAAATCCTGCTTTTAAGAAATGAAAATCATCAATTCAGTATTGCAGGGAGGAAAGTATACAGGAGAACTACCTCTAGAACCTGCTGCACTGGCATCTATGTTCTACCTCCAATTACGTCATGTTCCGTTGAAAGAATGTGTTACGTGATAATAGGAAATCGTTTACACCGGAAAATTTGAGAATGGATGTATCTACTGCAATGCCAAAAAAGCAAAATTTTTAATACCTGTATTGATCCACGAAGAAAAACATAAAAAAGCTAATTTAATCAAGAAAAATCTAGAAAAAACCTATTTTAAGCATATAATAAATCTAAAATGAAGAGTTATTCCACCTAAAAATCCGGGCCCTTATTATAATAAATCTGATGTCTTGCATTCACATTGCTTTGTTTACCCACTATAGCTATAGCTATTACTTTCTCTACAACGTACAGTAAGTAGGGGAAGTATTGCATTTCACCCAAAAATTCGATACAGATTTCACCAGAAATACGTGTTTTGAGGCCACCTAAATCCAAAAAAGCCTTTTTAGAAAAAGATCCGCGCGCGCGCGCGTGTGTGTGTGTGAACGGCATAACTCAAAAACGAAAAGTCGATAAATACCAAACTTCGTATTTGAGTTTAATATCTTCCAAAGATGTGACACGGCTAAAAATGGCTCTATTTTGACTAAAACATCTATATGAAAAATATTTACATGACAAAATGATTTTTTGGGAATAGCCTCGGAAGTCCTCTTCATTCCTAAGGAATTTTGTAACTTGTAAACGTTAAGCGATAGACGAAATCGTACCGCATAAAATATAGATCGCTTTAAAACACACAATTTACTTAATATAAGTTTTTTTAAAGCTAAGCCCATTCTGAGGTATCCGTTATTGAAGGTTCGAATTGTTCATTACGTTGTTATTCTCTTAAAGCCCTGTCAGCATTCAGTTGTTTCTCGCGATTGCGTGGAAACAGTATGAAATTTTAAAGCCAGCGTATAACGTCCAGTTCTTAAACATTTGAGATAGAGGGTAGAGAAGATCATGTAAATGTATCGCATCAGCTTTTTTACTTTCTCTACTACGTATAGTAAGTAGGGGAAGTATTGTATTCCACTCAAAAATTCGATACCGAGATTTCACTGGAAATACATGTTTTGAGATCCCCTGAATCCAAAAAAAGCATTTTTGGAAACATGTCCGTGTGTGTGTGTGTCTGTGTGTCTGTCTGTGAACAGCATAACTCAGAAACGAACAGTTGGATAAACACCAAACTTGGTATTTAGGTTCAGTATCTTCCAGGGATGCGACACGAAGATTTTCAAGAAAATCCCACCACCCCAGAATACCCTTTACGTGGAAGATTTTTCGAAAAGTTTAATTTTCTCAAAAACAGCTCTAACGATTTTGATTAAAATATCATATGTTTAAGATATTTTCATGACAAATAAAACGTGTATCTTGAATTTTCTGGGAATGTCTCCAAAAGTGTTCTTCATTGTGAACGACTTTTGCATAACCGGTAAACCATAAGAGATAGAGAAAATTTACATCGCGTTAAAATACACAATTTATGTCATATACATTTGTTTTGTTGAGTGAACCTTTTCGAGATATTCCTTGCTATTCTCTTAAATTTTTCAATACGTATTTTCTTAAAAGGGAATTCGTTATTCATTTTTTTGTCTTTGATATGCAAAGAGTATTAATCTGTGGGAAAGAGAATGGTGCTGCACCTAGCAACCAGCTATTAAGAGATATGTATATGCTTAAAGGCTACTGTATTTCTATATTGCCCTTGTAAATATATATTCCCCTTACATTTACAAGAAAATTAGCAATAAGATAGTCTCAAATGTTTATCTCGATTAACATGAAGTAGATGGAGAATAAGCGTTTGTAAAAATAGTTTGTACAAGAGTTGAGAAAGTCATGTGAGTGTAACACATCAGATTTTTACTTTCTCTACTACGTATAGTAAGTAGGGTAAGTATTGTATTCCGTCCAAAAATTCGATACCGATATTTCACCATAAATACATGTTTTGAGACCCCCTGAATCCAAAAAAAGTATTTTTGGAAACATGTCCGTTTGTGTGTCTGTCTGTGTGTGTGTGTGTGTGTGTGTGTGTGTGTGTGTGTGTGTGTGTCTGCGAACAGCATAACTCAGAAACGAACAGTCGGATAAACACCAAACTTGGTATTTAGGTTCAGTATCATCCAGAGATGCGACACGAAGGTTTTCAAGAAAATCCCCCCACCCCAGATTACCCTTTACATGGAAGATTTTTCGAAAATTTTAATTTTCTCAAACATGGCTCTAACGATTTTGATTAAAATATCATATGTTTAAGATATTGTCATGACAAATAAAATGTATATCTTGAATTTTCTGGGAATGTCTCCAAAAGTATTCTTCATAGTGAACGACTTTTGCATAACTGGTAAACCATAAGAGATAGACAATCTTTTACTACACAAAAAATGTAGATCGCGTTAAAATACGCAATTTATGTCCTATACATTTTTGTTGTTGAGTGAACCATTTTCGAGATATTGCTTGTTATTCCCTTAAATTTTCCCTTATTTCTCAAATGGGAATTCGTTACTCATTTTTTTGTCTTGGATATGCAAAGAGTATTAATCTGTGGCAAAGGGAATGGTGCTGCACCTAGCTACTAGCTATTAAGAGATATGTATGTGCTTAAAGGTTACTGTATTTCTATATTGGCCTTGTAAACATATATTCCCCTTACATCTACAAGAAAATTAGCAATAATATAGAGTCTGCAAATGTTTTTCTCGATTAACATGAAGTAGATGGAGAATAAGCGTTTGTAAAAATAGTTTGTACAAGAGTAGAGAAAGTCATGTGAGTGTAACACATCAGATTTTTTATATAGCTTCTACAAACTATTCCTACGGAAACTTAAATCTCTGCAGAAACAGTTTCATTAGCATTTGGTTGTGGACATAAGGGGGATAGAAGAAGCCGAGTCGACAGTCAAATGTTTAAAAGCTAGCTTGTTGGTCTAGAAATTCCATACTCTTTCCATGGAATTGCGGTAAATAACTGAATATCTTGAGAATGGCATATGCCACAAAAGGATTATTTGAAATAAGTTGTGTTTTAAGCAATCTACTTTTTTTTTTGTAGTATGCTTTCGTCAGTCACTTAACGTTCACCAGTTATGCAAAATTACACAAAGCTCTTCCGAATGAAGACTCAGAGGCTTTCCCCAGAAAGTTTAAGATGCACATTTCATTTTTAATGTAAACATCCTTAATATACGGTAGTTTAATATCGTTAAAAGCAATTTTTAAGATAATAAAATAACTACAAAGTTTCCATCTAAAGGGTAAGTGGCCCTCCACAGAACCCCCCACCCCCCCGATTTTCTTGAACATCTTCCTTTCGCAACTTTGGAAGATGCTGAACTTAAATATCAAGTTTTGTGTTTATCGGACTTTTTTGTTTTTTGAGTGATACTGTTCACATACACTTGGGGCTTTTTTTCTAAAAATTACGTTCTTTATATTAAAGAGACCCAAAACCTATATTTCTGGTGGAATAAGGTATCGAATTTCTGTATGTAATACAATACTTTCTGTAGCTTTACACGGCAGAGAAATTTAAAAAGCACCTACTGCCTAGCACATAGCAGTATATTATAGGGAGTCGTCCTCTGTGGTATAGTGGTTACCATGCTGGCCTCTAGTTCCCGAGGTCGCGGGTAAGCTAAATGATCTTGCTCAGCGTAAACACCACAAGCACTATCGAGAGATAACAAGATTCTCCCAGTCCCTCGAACATTCTAGAACTCCCGTAAACTCTAGCGCTTATATAAGGGGGTGTGCTCTCGGGTGATCGAGTTACCGAGTGCGTGTATGGTGCGACATAAAGTGCTGGTAATTCAGTGCGTTCTCCGAGTGAGGTTGTGGCGTAAAGTGAGTGCTGCTACTGCAAGAGGGAGCCTTGTGTTCGATGCCTCAGCGAGTGAAGCGCAATGAAGTGCCTGGTTCGAACGAATTTCATTACGCCACTAGATCGCGAGGAAAGGTGAATGAGAAAAAATTTAAATAGATCACATTAGTGAAGTGACAGAACTGGACAAAGTCACAGTATATATTTAATTTGTCATGAAAATAGCTTAATCATGACGTCCTTTAATCAGAATTGTTAGACCCATTATTTGAGAAAAATGGGGTGAGAAATTTTCTTGTAAATTCTGCGTCGTGCCCTTGGAAGATGCTGAACTAAATACTAAGTTTGTTATTTCATGGACATATCGCTTTTGAGTATTGCTGTTCACATGCACGCGCAGACGCACACATTTTTCTAATTTTTAATTCAGGAAGTATCAAACGTTGCATTACCTGTGAAATATCGGTGCCAAATTTTTGGGTGGAATATAATACTTGCTCTACTTACTGTAGGTAAGCAGTAGAGAAAATAAAATGTTTCGCTGCTGAAGGGGAATATTTCCTACGTGTAATTAAGATTTCGAGGAAAAGAACCAACAGATTATAAGTTGATAGCACATTATAAAAGTATACTATAGTTTTCATATTTAGAAATTAGGTTGCGATACTACACATTGAAATTTAAATGTTTAATGAATAAGTGAAGAAAAATAAATAACTTTGTCTCAGAATTATCCAGTTCGTTTTTTTATAAAATTCAAGAAATATTCTGGGAACATAATCGGAGAAATTTTGCTTGGATTTTCAGCAATATAACAAAATATTAATGGAAACAAAGTATAAAAATGAGTGAAGTATGGTGTTTGTCAGATATAAGTATAATAAGCAAAACGTTTTTAAAAATTATCGGTTAATGTATGGATAAACAAATAATACTAGGATAATAATTTTGCTTCTTGGATCAGTAACCAATACACGTCTCGACATTGTGGTGCACAAATGCAATACCAAATTAAATTTTGCCTATTTAAATTATAGTTTTTGATTTCACAGAGTAAACTCAAAACTTGTGAACCTATGAATTATCTTATTGCTACATATTCATCTTCAGTTAAAATTCCCTCTTGCTACGGCACTATACATGATGAATTTAAATGAGCTTTAAACTATCCTGAAACATTGACAAAATAAACTTGAGGCACATTAGAAAATATTCCACAACTTCATTTGTAACGGGTAAAATGTAAATTGTAATTTTTAGAAGTGTTAAGCATTGTTTAACAACGCAGGTCAGCACAGACGGTGAATAAAATTAATGATATGTTGTTCTTATGAGACCGGCGTCCACCAAGCTGAGAATAACCCAACATTTGCCTTATGAAGACGAGGTAAAACCCCGGAAAGATTTATCCAGGCAATTCCTCCCAACCAAAATTCATACTCGAATCATTCAGGCTCGCAAGGAGTTTGGCTTAAATTATAAAGCCACAATATGGGCATTAAATATTTCATGGATTCTGTATTTCATTTCCTCATTGAAATTATTTATTTTCTTACTTATATATTTTTTCGGATCATTTTAGCTAATGCTATTAGTAAACCCTCCAGTTTTTATGCAATGAAAACACTTCGCTACGGTTCGGTTCGGTCTCGTTAAAGTGGGATTACGATGAACTAACCTAACTTAACGGGATGTAACACGAAAGTCTAACACATTGTATTAAACGGGTATATTTAGAGTTGACTTAACGTCACTTAAATTAACGCAACGTAAGTCAATAGTTTTCCTTCCTGTTACGTTAAGTTGGATGTCGCGGAGTAATTTGAACAAATCGGGATAAAGCAGTGGCTTGAAATAATAAACATTTCTACCAATGAGAATCATTCCCATTACGTTAAGTGAATCCTAATTAGACCTTCAATTTATCAGAATTTCTTAGCTTCATGTTACGTCCCGACACGTTACTTTAATCGTAATCCTGGCTTAAGTAGGAGCCCATTTCCTGCGCACATACTATACAGTATAACCTTTCTGTTCTTCTTCGATCCCAATGTACTCCTCTTCCAATAGGTAAAACCCTAGAATGGATTTATGTTTCGCAGCTATTATGTTACATAACACTTTAAAAAATTATTGTGTTTGGTTTTCTCATAATTAACTGCAAGATCTAATCACGTTGAACAAACTACGCGATTAACCCCTAACAATGCGGCTGCATGCAATACAGGAGTGCTAGAGAAGTTGCCTGCAAGCGGCCCTAGCCGGACAAAAAGTTCTTCTTTAGGAAAAACAAGTTTATGGACTCGTAGCACAGTCGGTAGAACACCTGCGTGCTGTACGACGGGTTCCGGATTCGATTCCCCTCTGGGAGGTGAGAATTTTTCTCTAGCCAAGAGTATTCCCTGTCCTCCCCGAGTCTGGAGTATGTGTGTGAAGGTGTGTGAGATCTAATCTATCTAATGTATTCAACCCAAAGAAAAATCCGAAATCCAATTCTATTTGTATACGAGTTGACACCTTTGCCGTTAGGCAATATGTTCCAAAGGGGTAAAGACGGGATGTAAATGGAACAATAAATAAACAAGTTTATATTGATTGTAATATCCGACATCTCACTGTACGTTTACTGTATGAGGGTAATTCAAGTCGTAACTAACATTTGGCTTTAATAAATTCATAAAAGGTTGTTATTAAAACAAGTATGATAGAAATTTGAAGTTCACGTTGTTTTCCTACATAATTATCTCCGTTATTTAAGCATTTATCTGACCACGAGTTCTGCTCCATGGCGTAGTGGGCTGGAGCGTGGTGCTCTGATGCCCGGCCACGAAATACTCGTGGGTTTCATCCCACCTCCATGGGTGGATTTTAAGTCCCGGGTATAGGACCAATGCCCACTCAGCAACGCGAGGAAAGTGAGGAGCTGCGATAGGCAGAGCTCCTGGCCTCGTGAATCAACTTTTTCGGTTGGGGCTGCTTGATGCTGGCCACATCATCTCTGCCGTGTGAAGGTGGGTGTAAGGCCGCCAGTCAGGTTGGCAGGCCCAGACCCTTCGCGTCCTGTAGTGCCACAGGATTTATTTATCTGTCCACGAGTTTTATAATTCTCGTGTTGTCTTACACAAGTCCATTAAGCCAAGATGTTGGGACAGAATTTCACCAAGTGAAGAAGGAGAAACGTTTGGTAAAGGAATCTGTAACTCTTCTAGGTTTACATGACTCTTGTAAGATTTCGTTGTTCACTTGAATCTTCAAGTCATTATTAATGAGTGATAGACTCCAGGCCGAGTTTGTCATGTATATTTGTTCGTTGGTTGTTGAACATTTCTCGCACACTTTGTACCACACACTTCATTTTGAACAATCATAGAATGGACAATAATTTATTTCGACTGACTCGCACAACAGTGAGAAAATAGATCGAAGAAATAATTCGACCATGGATATAAGGACGACAGCGATTTGTGTAGCGGGAATGGGCAAATGGTCGTTACTTCCTGGATTGCCCTGGTATTTAACGACAAACGGTCGTTTCTTCCTGATGACTCTTTATAATTAAGCGACTATTTGCAGCTTCATTTTTATGTGCATACTTTGAGGCAGTATTTTATATCACAACACTGAATGCCAGAGTGATTGTAGTGTAACTTAACATTATTGTATGACAATGATTTGAGATGTTTGTTAATTATAAGCATTGTTGGGAAATAAGTTTACACGGCCTCACTGAAACTGACAGTAGGAGCGGGTAACAATGAGCGAGAGGGTGAGTTGTTTATCAATTATAAGAGACAAACAAATGACGTCAGAGTAGCGCGCTTTTCTTTAGAAATGGAGGGAATATCTTCCCTAGAGCATGTGTGTTTGTAATTTTGATTGGATAAAAAATAGACGCTAATGTTAGCGCGCTTTTAACAAATAGCAGTTCTGTTATAATGTTTAGGCATATCGGGGTGAGGGAGTATAAATTCTGAAGCCAGAGACAGGTATCGCACAGTTTGACAGAATCATTCACGAGTTATACGTCGCACAGTTCAACAGAATCATCCACGGGTTACACGTCGCGCAGTTCAACAGAATCATTCACGAAGTACACGTTACGTAATTCTACAGAATCTCTCGCTTCGTAAAGTTAGTTACAAAAATGTGAAATACTCGAATTAATAATGTGTGGCAAATAAGTGATTATAGTTACATTCGAAAATATAACAGTTTCAGTCGGGCGTGTATCAAGAGTAAATATGAGAAATTAAAGAAGTGTGACGGCAATAAAAGTGTAAAAGCAAATTCTTTTATCAGTGTTATCTTTTAGTAACAACTCCTTTCCGTTTACACACCCTGTTTAAGAGATTTGCTCGACTGAGTAATAATAGCTAGACGAGGACAAAGAACCCAAAATTCAAAATAGTAAAACAATAACAGGCGCTCAGCAAATAAGATAACACGAAAGATACCGGACAACTTGCGTATCTTTTTGGGTATGGATGATAAAATATGATGAGGTGAAGCTGAGAGGTCTCTGTTAAGAAATCTAAATATAGGAATTGTTGGTATAGAGATGGCGAATTTTAACTGTAAAGCCAAGCACAATCGAACGCCACAGCTTTAATTGCAAGGAATTCGGTTGTTGATATAGATACTGACCGAATATCTGCAAGCAATTCTAATTGATCCGTTCCAAATGCATCGGTAGAAATTTCCCTGTGACATATTAAACTCGTTTCTATCCAGGATGCGTTAAATCCTGAAATTAAGGGAATAGAATTTAAAGAATAACGAAGTGTGCTTAATTTTCAAAATGCGCCGTATTGAAACTGCGCGAGTTTTCAAGAATGCATTAATTTAAACTTGTTCCTATATAAAACGAATTGAATAGACGACTATATCTTGGCATTTTATCACAGCTAAATCGCAAATTCGGATTTGGGTACAAAATATGCCAACTTAGAATTCAAGGTGCTTGAAATTATTTTCCGGCAGTATTTTTTGAAAAATTCTAAAATTTACTTCATTATTTAATGTAGTTTGCTAAATGATATATCTTCTAATATCTAGAGTGTAGGCCTCCATGAGAACAGCGCATTTCTGTATATTAACAGGAATAAGTGAAGCATTATCCTGTTGAATCTATATTCAATTGGCACTAGTTGAACGAGCAGTATAGTTAGCACGCATGATTTTTTTCTGGTGGTGAAAATATCTAAAAATGTTCCAATTTGTGCCATTTTGCTTTGAGATATCATCTTCGACTAAAAGACTTAAAAAGTTAAAATCTGTAACACAATAACCCTTGTGAATCTTGGCCTACCAACCCAAATAATGAATCCCGTCCAGATACACATGGCAGATGTGGATTATCATCCAGCTGGGAATTGACGTGGTCAACAGTCGGAAATTTGTCTTTCATGACCTAAAGACCGCTAACTATCGTAGCTCTTTAAATGCACCACGATGCTGAGTGAACACCGTTTCTTTACATACCTTCCCTGACTGAGGTTGTTTCCAGGTTTTTCTCAGTCACGGATGTTCGGCTTTGCGTGCCGTTGCTCTAACCAACTGAATTTTAATGGCAGAATGCCGATGCGACATTAAATTCCTCAACTGATTTTCGGAAAACCACAAGGCGTTCTCAATTTATTTTGAGATAACCCAACTGGAAGATAACTTACAATCTCGTAAGTAATTTTAAGCCCGCTCTTCATGATTAACCACTATTAGGTCAATATAATGAAAACTAGTTGTTCTTCAAAATAGTATGTGGGCTGAAATTGGAAAGGTAGAATCATGCTGATGAATTTGAGAAATCTTTGTGGTTTACCGGAAAAAAAACTGATGTTACATTCACATGACTTTCTCTACCCTCTATTGCTTATTAGTGAGCATATAAGCTTATTTTCCCATCTGCTTCATTTTAATAGAGAGAAATCTTTCCGGAAATAGTTACATTACACATTTCATTATACCTAGATACAAAGGAAACAGCGATAGTAACATATTGTACAACCAAATACAAACATTGTACGCTGGCCTTAAACATCCATACCTTTTTTCAGGATCGTGAGAAACAAATAAAATAAATAAATAAAATCTGTAATACTCCATCCCGACAACTTGTTGCCTAAACCTAGACGTGTATTAACAAATTTTCAGTTTATTAATACAATACACTTATATTATCATTGTATAGATAATTAACTATAACTAATAAAAGGAAAATACAAAAAAGAACAAAAGAAATTAATAGTAAAAGTAACTAAAATAAAATTTTTAAATTTCTACCCACTAACTCAAAATAAACATACAACAATTACATTTCTACTGGTAGCCAGTAAAAATAACTAACTGGCAGTCAGCTATCTAACTAAACAACTAAATATACGTAGGAAACCGACAACTTAGATACTGGTATCCAGCACCTCCAATACAAAACTAACACTATAATAAACAAATAATTCATAATTCATTTATACCTAAAATTTTTTGACCTTGTCTGCTTTAATTATGTATGAGATAATTTATTTTCTTTTATTTGTTTTGAGGCGTTTATATAATTATATAACCTAATTAGTTAAATTTTGATTTACAATCAATTCACACTTTTACCGTAACTTCTCAGCACTAAATTATATATTAAATTCACAATTATAAAATTTACATTCCACTTATATGTTACTGCAGTAATCTAATAGTAATTTATATTGGTATCATATTAACTATTTCGCAATACATTTCACTTTCAAATCTATTATTTAATATCCACCAAAACTATTCTTCATGACGGCAATAACTCCCACTTATACTCTCCCTTATGAATGCACCGATCTCCTAATTTTCTTCTTCAGTGCACCCCACTTCTCCTCGCACCATTCACCAGCTACCGCCTCCTTTGCTATTAGTCATCCATCCCATCTGGTCATCCCACTTCTCCTCCTTCCACAATATAGATTAACCTTCTGCCCTTCCATAATATACTGCTTTGTTTATATACTTACGTTTAGTGGTTGTAACAGCCAATAGGTTGAATTTTGTTGTTATATTGCCACATACAACTGGAAAAGGTGTTTTTTTAAGTGTCATTGTATTGTCCATTAGTTATTAGTAATATTGTTTACGTTTGTTATTGTTCTTATGGTTATGTCATTAGTAATTGTTGCTGTAATAGTTTATAGTCTTGTCATGTAATCTACAGGGTCATTATTTCAATATGTATTGATATGTGCCAGAACTTAATTTCTTCTCTTTTATATCTCCCACTATTTTTCTACTCCTTATCTTCTTTCTTCTTCTCGTTCACTTATTCTTCCATCTTCTTCACTATCTCTCTATTCTTTCTTCTCCTACCCTCCTCTTTTCTTCAATTACTTTTCCTCTTCCTTCTTTCTTATAATTTACTCCACCATCACTATTAAATTTCCTTGTTTAAATTGTTCTCTCTTCTATTCACTTAACTGTTTCCTTTTTATTTATTCTTATTTCTTTATTATTTTCTCACTTAAACTTTCTCTCTCTTCTTAACCGCCTCATAATTTACTTCATTTATAAATTCTTCTCTCTTCTCCCCACTTTACCGCTTCATATCTTTATACGTACATTTAATTTCCACTCATTTTGAATAATATCACTCTATCTCCACATTTCTTCTTCCTATTATAATCCAAAGCTATCTTCTTACATTATCATTATTATTATTATTATTATTATTATTATTATTATCCTCTTCTTCTGCACCCCCTTCTTCCTCTGCTACTTCATCTCTTCTTTCTTCTCCCTGTGAGATAAATTGATGATGTAATCGTATATGTTCTGATCTTCTTACTATTACTTCATCATTGGTTCCTAAAACATCTTGTGGTATCGCTACATCCCTTGCTAATGCTTATTTTTAAGGCTAATTGCTCTAGAGCATATATAATTCTTTATTTCTCAATAAATTATTCACTTGATGGCCACTTAACGCTATTCTTTCTTCTCTAACTTGTTCTGAAAATTGTACACATTCAAACAAAACGTGCTCTGGGTTGGCTTGTCTCTTACACCCTTTCCGAAATATTATTAAGTAAATTAAATGTTCTTCTTCCAGCCTCAGTGTTTTCCCATTCCCGCTGCCATTGAGTTTTTAAAGTAAATTTTATATTACGTATGTTGTTACATTGTCTGCCAGTTATTGCATATACTTTCTCCATGTTTCCTTTCTTAAGCCAAAAAACTGCCCCTCTTAATTTTATTACTAAACCAATTAGCCATATGTTTGTAGCTACTAATAGGGCCAGGGTAGGTGAGGTACTTAACGTTCCAGTAAATCTTAACAGCACTTTTTTCTGAGATCTTCGTAATAAGGTTTTTATCTGTACGTCATTCATCTTCATTGCCTAGATCCCTGCTCCATACATCATTATTGAGGCAAAGATGCTTGTATGATAGGTTGATATGGCATTTAGTGGAATATTAAAATTTGATTAAACTAATCTAGCTAATGCCATCATTACTTTTTCAGGTTTTTCCGAGCATATTCCGTGTGTTTTCTAAAATTAAGGCACTCATCTAAATACATACCTAAATATTTCGCTTCTTTTTGGCGTCTTATGTTGTGATTATCATACTTTATTAATGGATCTCTCTTAAGGTTGCCTTTGAGAACCATATATCCTGATTTATTTGAAGCTACTTGGAGTTTAGTATCGCTGCACCAATCGCTTAGTTTATAAGTTATTTGCTTTGTTTTATATTTCACTTCTACTGTTTTCTTCTATTAAAAATAACAATCGTCGGCATATGCTACGGTATTTTTAACATTTGAATCAGTAATTAATCATCTAATATTTCCATCCATTTTGGGAATCCTTTCTCCCGTAATCTTTCAAATAATACTGGCCACCATAAATTGTCAAAACCGCCAGAAATGTCAATTAAAATTCCAATTAAACATTTAGAATGCGTTGTCTTAACAGTTACTATTACACAATTTATCGCGTCTTCTGTAGATTTCCCTTTCCTAAAGCCAAATTGGTTTCCATTCATACCTATCATTAAACTAAATTCTTTTAATCTTTTACAAAGCAGTTCTTCTAAAATCTTTCCTAGAGTATTCAATAAGCATATTGTTCTGTAGGATTTTGTATCCTTTGGTCCTTTTCAGTACTTTTTTTCAAAATAATTACTTTAGTCTCTTTCCAGTAATAAGGAAAACGCCCGTTTCATACACGTCGTTAAACAGTTGTAATAAAAACGGTGTAATTTTATCTTCCAAGGCTACTATAACTTCGTTTGTTATACCATCCGGCCCTGCTGCCTTCTTTATTTTTAGTTTATTTAAAGTTAATCTGATTTCGTAAATATCAAAGGGAAACATTAATCTATTATTCTTATATGGCGTAATCAGATCTATTCTTTTTTGTATATGGAAAATGTTGTCCATGCTTCTATCATCCTGTGGATGTAAGTTATCTATGAGAGCATTTACTGAATTTTGCCAATTTGTTGTCATTCCCCCAGTATTTTTTGCACAGTGTTTAAAATCTCGGATCTTTTAATTTTCGCCATTATTATTTTATAGAGCATACTCCATATATTTATTTCTAATTATTTTTCAAAAAACGTTTTCCACGAACTTTTTCTGGCTTCTTTTAAGCTTTCCTTATATTTCATTTTCGTCTCCCTATATTTATTCAAATTTTCCTCTCTTTCGTCCGCAATGATTGATCTTTGATAAATTCTTTTAAATTTCCTAAAGAGAAACAGCTTAAATTCGACAGGACTTTAAAATAATGGCTAATCATTGAACGATTCGAAACATTAATAACGAATATCTTGAAAATGGCAGTTATTTGAAATAATTTTGATTTAAAGAGACTACATTTTTTGTGGAGTACGTTTGCGGCTATCGATTAACGTTTGCCAGTTATGCAAGATTCTACAAAAGTCCTTCCGAGTATTTCCAGGAAATTCAAGATATAAATTTTATCTTTTGTGTAAATATCTTAAATGTTTGGTATTTTAATCATAATCGTTGCAGAATTTTTTTATAAAATAAATTTCGAAAAGATTAAATGTAAAGGGTAGTTTCGGATGGGGGATTGGGTTGAAAATCTTTGTGCCGTTTCTTTGGAAGATACTGAACTTAAAATACAATGTTTAGTATTTGTTCCGACTTTTGTTTCTTAGTTCAGCTGTTCACATAGAGACGCGCACGCGGACCATTTTCTAAAAATGTTTTTTGGGGGTTTAGGAGGCCTCAAAACATATATTTTCGGTGAAAAATCTCGACATGAAATTTTTGGGTGGAATACAATACTTCCCTTACTATACTTTTGGAATCATTTAGCCCTATATCTCCTATGGTATAGGATTATGGGGAAGTGCCAGTATTTCTAACATGAATAGGGCTTTAGTGTTGCAGAAAAAATGTTTACGATGTATATATGGTCTAACACAGACTCGTGTAGAAATGTTTTCAAAGAAAATAAACTTCTTACTGTGGTAGGATTATATCTGTATAAGATAATAGTTATTGCAATAGAGAAAGAAAATAATGGGTTATGTAACAGCATGCTTTATAGCCATGATACTAGAGGTAAGGACAATTACCACAGAGAGCAAGTTAACCTCAAATCTACGTGTTAATCAAAGGACTGATTTTATACAATAAACTACCAATGACTGTTAAATTCCACAAAGGAAAGAGATTTAAAAGCGAACTTAAAACATACCTAACACACAAATGTTTAAATAGGTTAGACGAACTTTAGCTTATTATGTAAATAGAAATCTATTGTAAGGAAATGTGAAAATGTAAATACTATGTACTATACAATAGGTGAGAATTGTAAATGTAGATTCCTTGACAATGTCTGAAACTTGAATAAGTCTATGAACAATAAAACCTACCCAGACCTATACCTAGTAGAGAAAGTAAAAATGCGAAGGAGTTGGGGAATTTAATGTCATGCCGGCATGTTGCTATGGTAGCTCAGTTGGTTAGAACAACGGCAAGAAAAGCCGTAGTTAAAATACCAGTTATGCCATTGAATGTTCAGTTTTAAAACGAAAAGTAAAGTGTTTCAGTTTTTATATGAGCACGAATGCCTTGAAATAAAATAAGCCTTAGCAATCGGAATCCACGTTTATTATATGGTTAATAAACGTTGCGGTTTTTCCGCACAAAAATAATTATGTTCGGGATGAGAACTTCCGTAGGCCTCATTGGTACATACCCGTTTATTACTGCTCGGCTGTCTGCACATATTCAGTAGCTGGGACTCAGTATAAAAGTTGACATTAGAACAAAGCTAAAGGCAAGCGTCCCGAGACACCATTGTGAACCGGCCGCGGAAATGATTTGGACTTCGACAAATATACGCTTCGAAGACTGTTTTTTTGGGAGTGGTCTTTGGGTGTACGTTCAGATTTAAAGATGCATTTGTGCAACGCCAAGTGTTACAGTATTCTACAAAATATACATGAACAGTAGGGTTAAGTGACACAATTGATGTCAAAATCGTTAACCACCACAGTTAGTAAAGCTTAAAATTATTCAAAACTTTTCTGCACAGTTAAAGTAATATTGTGTACGTTAGGATACATCTTAAAATGATATCTAATAAAATGTAGAAGTAAATAACATACCACATGCCATATCTTTTTGCTGAGCGAGGTGAGAAACTCCCGCTTTTGTGGGTCGTGGCGGTCAGAAGGCTTATATCCTCTTTTGCTGACGATGACGCAGTTACTGGTGCTGTGACTCCTGCGCAGCACATTCCCTCCGGTGCTGGTCCATTCGCCGCTGATCTGCTGCTGAAGTTTCCTCTGAATGTTCAGCACATTCCCCGTGCTCCTGCTGTGGCTTAGATTCATGTCTTCAGTTGGAAGAGACTCGTTAGCAGCTGATGGAACTATCGACGGTTGTGAGGTGTTGGCTAAGCTTAATCTTGCGGTAGCAGTGTTTCAAATATGATACGTACGAGATTAAATAATATTACTGAAGGATGATTTTAAAGGATTCAGCGGATAAAAAAATTTTGAGATGGTCAGAATGGTGTTTTCAAAGTAAGCATCAGGGATCGATTCGTTTCAGGAGCTCCCCATAGTATCAGGATCTTAAGAGCGCATCTGTGCGTCGTGGCCTCTGTAAGAAATACGTTAGTCATCTAAGTGCTATCAGTATTGCTAAGAGGAATATTTTAAATTAAGGTTCTGTCTAAAATAAACCAAACAGAACTAATTTAGTTCAATTAGATTAATTTTTGTTTCCAACTCTGCATACCTTAGTCTACAGTCCCAAAAACCTCCCATGAAAGAACCCTTGACTAACGGGAAGAATATAAATTTTTTATACAGAAGATAGGAAGAAAACAAACCCTCGAGTTGATATAATCCTTCATTTAAATCCAAAGATATTGGTTTAGCACATTTTTATTTGTGGGGTATTGTACAGTTGGTAGTACTGACTGATATTTCAGTTGGCGGGGTCGATGGCTAATTGTTAAAGTACAGAAAAAGTGTGATGTTGATTTTCATGTCTGATTTTTGTGTAATTTCTTAAATTATATTATATTTTTAATTATCTTCATTACACTTAAAAGCTATTATATGGTGAAATGCACATGGTATACGATATTCATAAATATGTATAGGTAACTATCATTAGCTTCCCAAGAACATTAGGATATATTTTCTTTGAACATACACTGCGAGCCAAAACGATACCTACTGTAATTTGATCCAGAGTCATATTGCAACATAATATTTCACAGCTGTTTTGGGATCTAATATGTGACCATCACTTCAGTTGATGGTAAGAAAGTACCAGAGGAAAAGCAATGGGCAACATTGATAAACGGAGAGCATGGATGTAGCAATAAAACAGGAAACAATAAGGTGGCGGACTCGAGACTGCAGTCAAGAAACATCAGGTTCCAGTTATAGCGTTGAACAAACGCGTTAAGGGCATATATAAGAATGCCACTGAAACTGAAAGATTTTAGTAAAATCTCAAACCTTAAGTAAATAATTTGAGGAGAAACTTGTGCAACTTTATATAAAATAAGACGGTATGATCTCTCAAAGATGTTTCTACTAGGGTAATCCAGGAAGTGACGCATTTCCGCTACGCGGGTCGCTGTTGGGTTTCTTCTCAGTGTAGCGTGATTTTCAGACAAAACAAGTTATTGTGCTTTCTGTGATTGTTCATAATGAACTGCATGTTACAAAATCCCGATACCTGTGAGGTATTGAACTTCTAGTGCTTGGATGTTGAAACCTGCAGAATTTATTATCAACTAAAGGATGTGTATGGTAATACAGTAATGAACGAAAGAAGTGTGATAAAGTGATGTTAAATGTTCAACAGTAGAATAAACTCCACCCGGACATCCGTCACCCTTCACAGCTGATTTTAATCACATGAACAAACATTGTACCAGACATGTAATCCTAGATGAGTTGCAGATTTCTTTCCCAAACATTTATCGTTCCTGGCTTGGTGAAATTGTATCCGAACATCGTGGCTTAATAGACGGGTGGCGGCTGACTACAACACGGGAATTTATGGAAGATATGACAAATGCTTAAATAACGAATGTGATTAAGCGGGGAAACAAAGTAAGGCAAGTGATATGTTTCTTTTAATAAAATATCTTTTCTGAATATGTTAAAAGTCACATGGTCGTAGCTTACTGGAATACCCTCGTATCCTGACATTTAATTTTAATGTGAAAAACGTATCTCTAATTAATTTAATGGTCAATAAGGCCTTGCGGATATTAGTTGGTATCAAGGTTCATGCAAAGAAATGGAGCACAACTGAGGAAATTTGAGGCGACTTATGTTGCAAGAGCTGCAATAGACAATAGATCAGTCTATTGTTGGACCTGCATTGACAAGAATGAGACAAGTATACCTTTGCCATGTTACATACTTTTAACGTTGCGAGATGGAATTCATACTACCCGATACCTAAACTTATACCTAAAAAAGGTAAGAAGCAAAGTAGTAGCTATTTTAAGTGCCGAACTAGAGATCAGTGTGACTGCAGTGATAGGATCGGTGCAACTGCATAGTTTGTACTGCTATCGATTGTGTCTAAAGAATTGGGGTGGTTTCAGAGTTGCCTGATCGAGTACCTCCCGGAATATTAGTGGAACGGAATCAACTTCTTATTGTCAGGTACCTCAATCACTTTAATTATCCTCGACAGAAAATGAGTCCGTGATCATGGTTGATCCAAAAAAGCCACAAACCTGTGAAGGTAGCACAATTTAGTAGAGATAATGGTACAACTCATACACCATCCTTCGCTTCATTTTTCGGGCTTCTCATGAGGAGATTGCGAAGTCACCAAGGAAGAGCTCTCAACTCTTGGGCCTTGCTTGTTGCGAAGGTGCTACTGTTGATAACGCTCTATCGGGCTATGACAAAACGGGACCCTGACTGCGTAATTGTGCTACGAGTATGTCTACAGAATGGGTGTGTCTGCCATCTAAAGTAACAGATTTGCCAAAATATAAGGTCCAAAATACAAAATATATTGTAATTCCAGCAGTTGAACAGATGGAAATAGCCTCCATGAATACATTATTAAAAGAACTGGAGATAATCATTTGGAAGAGGAACAATTCTGGTCCTTCAGGATATAATTCAGTACAGAGTAAATTAAAGTGGAAACCAAAATATCTAGAAAATTCAAGCGATTCAGAAGGAAATTGGGAAGCTTTAGAATATTCTACAGATGTTTCCGTTAATTATGCTTCAGATTAACCTGAAGCAGCAGAACAAAACAAAAATACTACTGTAAAAATTAGTTCTTATGATACAGCACCTCTGTCAGAATTGAACATCACAGAAGGATGCCTAAGGTGAAAAAAACGCAAAACTGCTGCACCTGTGTTATTAAAATCCACTTCCAATCTTCGTATGCTTAACAATAATGCGCAATCTGTTATCTCAGCCAATGGGAGAAGTGTAAAGAAAAACAAACTTGAACAAGCTCAAGAGGAGAAGGAAAATGATGCCACCTGTATGTTTTGTGGAGAAGTCTGGTGTAGTCAAAACCTAGAAAAATGCGCAGAAAATACATAGACTCCCAGTAATGGTCACACGATCTGAATGTGCAGATACTGACCGAACGTGCATTGACTGTAAAGACTTGTCTTCAATAAGTTACCATTTGACCTACATATGACAGAGTTTGTTTGTAGAATCTGACGTGTTTAATTAAGGAACAAACTCATTCCAAGGGGATCACACTAACAGCAAGTTCACGGGGCAGAGTGCCTCTTTGCAATACATTCAGGATTTTCCATAAAGGGGTCATTATTTCCTCTCTTCTATACTCTCGTTATAGAAATCGGCTTCAGTATAATAATGAACTAACATGCAACTTTTACCGACTTAGCTTTTTCTACGCCGAAAATTAATATTCTGTGAATTTCTCATAAACGACAGATCGCTAACATATGAGATCAGCGATAATGAAACTCTTGTTTGATGAGCATTGGAATATCAATATTTTTGTTTTAACCTTTCTGTGAGCACACAACATATGCACAGATCGGTAATATCGATCAACGACAGAAATGTTCCCACTAGTATAACTTCTTGTATTTTCGACACACAGCTTTATGCACGTACCATTAGCATTGGTTAAACTGAATAACAGCGAAATCTACGACAAGGGAATACAAACATTACGCCAAAGTGATACATGTATACAAATAGCTAAGCTAATAGAGAAAATGTTTAAGATATGCAGAATTGGAAGAAAAGGAATTATAAGTAGTTCTTATTTTGCTGCCAAATGGACCTTAATTTAAAAGAACTCGTACATCAATTTAGTGAATCAAAACTACTCTAAATGCTCGAAAAAACTTTCCTCTGTTCTACCAAAGTACAACCAATAGAGGCATGAACATACTTGCAGCTTTTATAAAGCGCGCAGTTATTAAAGCACTAGCGAAATTATAAAGTAAATAATTTCGTAGATATATGCAACTAATTTATAAATGTTGTAATATTCTCAAACTATTGCAGGACTGAATAAAAGCTTCCTTAGCTAATTTTAAATTGGCTGCAGTTTAACAGCCTTTAATTACAAGAAATTCTGTGACTAAATCGTTAAAGGTTGTGAACCATAAATATTTCTTTGGAGGGCACTGAAACAATTTCCCACTTAAACTGTGTGGCAATGGGTTGTTGGATATATTGTTTTATATGAAAATGCTAAAAGTAACATCACGTATACCAAGAGCAGGGATTAACATTAATCCTTTCCTCCATTATTTATTATCTGAAAGCGTATTAGATTACCTACATCCATGTACTCTTGTTTCAAATGTGCTGATCAGCGATCGTATAAATACTCAATGGCAGGCCAACCCACAACTATTTGATTGTTATAGATATTTCACTATTCTTTCCTAAAGTATCAGAATGGGTAGGCAAAATAACAAAAGGTCCAGTTATACAATTCTTCAATCCCAGTTCTCGATCTTTCGAGTATTTTCACAACCAGTTCGAAAAGTAATGCTCTGATCGAAGAGAGTACGTTGCGTTACAATACATTTAAAAGTATATGTATAATGATGCAAATAGGAACTGTCTCAGCTTCCAAAAGAGGGAAGCGTAGTGCTGAGCACTATAGAATGTTTTTGACAATATAATATATTACTAGTCGACCACGATATGATAGCGTCCGGTGAGAAGAGGAACTAAACTGTTTCGGAACAAGTGTGCGGGATTTGGGAGGACAGTCAGGTAAAGAAAGCATACACAGTTCCGATTCGCATTTACAAGCGAGGTCTGCAAATGTAGTACTCTTTTCATTGTGCGATTGTACATTTCCCTATCGCCTTGCGCCTCACTCCCCTCTTATCCCTAGCCTTGCATTGTTAACAAAAGCAGTAGTTCCCTCCTCCAAGCGCACTCATATCGTGGCCGACTAGTACGATAATACTAAATGACTATCGAATGAAAACGTCGATTCTTAATTGGACTTTTAAAGCTATCGACGGAAAGTGCATGAAGTAATAGCATAAACAGACTAGAATTTAAAAATACGTTATAATGGGCGTTCTACCCCTGAAATAATACAAATACGGCTTTAATACACAATATGTTGTAATATTGAAATACTTACAAAATTGCTTGCAATTATTCTGTAATAATTAAAGCGAAAGCTTATTCCAGTAATACTGGACTGTGAAAGCATATCGTTTCTCAATTAGACTAGCACATATAACTCGTAATATAACCATGTATTTTTAAATAAAGCTATATAAAGAAATATATACATTTTAAGGTGCATACCTTAATTGTCGCAGAAATGTATGAGGTTATGGTTTAAGTTACTTGAGGTTATGTTATGTGTATGTTATGGTAGATTATATCGCGTTTATTATTTCGCACTCAATTGATTTCAGGTTAAAATTAATGAGCAAAGGTTTATTCCATCACAATATGCGGTGCCCTGATTTAGTAATTAGGTCTTGTAATTGTAGTGCTCGTTCTTAAATTTGATTAACTGTTATTTTGGGTTGAATTGAGGAATGCAACGCATAGCTAACATGCTTTATACATTCTTCATGTATTTCTTGCGTTTGATACCCAAACAGGTGACGAACTACAACTAATTGGAAAACGTAAAGCAATAACATTACCATAGCATTAAACTTCTGTTATGCAAAAAATCTGTCACATTCACATGACTTTCTCTACCCTCTAGCGCTCATTAGTGGGTATACAAACTATTCTTACTAAAGTTTATTTTCCTATCTTCTACATTTTAATCCAGATAAGACCTTCTGGAAATAGTTGCATTACACATTTCGTTAAAAATATAAATGGAATAGCGATAGTTAAATGTTTAAGAACTGTACGCTTTGTACTGGTCTTAACATTCCATACTCTTTGTGCAATACGAGAAACAACTGAATATATAAAGGACTTGAAAAGAATGGCAAAGCATTAAACAATTCGAATCATTAATAACGGATATATTGGAAATGGCTGATGCCACAAAAAGTTATTTGAAATAAATTGTGTGTTTTAAACAGATCTCATTTTTTAAAGTACTACGTTTTGTTCTATTGGTTAACGTTTACCAGCTATAAAAGACTATACAAAATGTCTTCCGAATGAAATAGACTTCATAGGCTATTCCCAGATATACATCTTAATTGTAATGTAAATATATTTAATATATGGTATTTTAATCAAAATCTTTAGAGCCAATTTTTAGAAAATAAAAAATTTCGAAAAATCTCCACGTAAAGGGTTGTTTGGAGTGTGGGGATTTCCATGAAAACATTAGTGTTGCATTTTTGGAAGGTACTGAACCTAAATACCAAGTCTGGTATTTATCAGAATTTTCGTTTTTTAGTTATGCTGTTTACAGATACATACAGACGGATCTTTTTTTAAAATGCTTTTTATACAGGGGGCCTCAAAACATGTATTTCCGTAAAATCTCCGTATCAAAGTTTTGGCTGGAATGCAATACCTTCTCTACCTACTATGTACGTGGTAGAGAAAGTAAGTAAGGTTGGGTTAAAGTTTGGAATTAGTTTTGGCTTTTATTTATAAGCACTGCATCAACGTATACCACCTCTCCCCTTCCAACGCTGATACAAGTGCTTGCCTTGGACTGTGTAATGTTTGCTCTTAATGTATGATTATGAAAATTACAATTAATGCACCTATTTATAACAAACTATATGTCTTGGATCTACCACATGCTTCAATTTCTTGCTTAGTAGCATCCTTTGTTGTAACTAATTACCAAAACTGTTGCATTAAAATAGAAGAGTAATTACTTTGAGGCTGGCATCATATCTACATTGGTTTGTTGATTTAAGTGTCTTAAAAAGTGATTAGATCACCAAGTAACGAATAAAATAGTAACCACTTCCTACAAACCCTAGGAAAAACCAAAAAAGAGCTTTTTAAAACCGAATGAAAAATCGAATACTTGGCAGCAATCGAGCAAAACGATAGTTCGGCGACTATCGAATAATTCGACAGTGCACACCACTAGGGTAACATCCACCAGAAATGTTCCGGTGAATCTTAAATTATGCTATTGAGCTCTGGTGATACATGTGCGGAAGGTTGTTAACCGAGATGGCGTTTTGGGACATTTCCGTCATGGAAAACACTACCATCCTGTTACTAGGATGGACATGAATTCCTTTAACCTGAGTTAAGTGAGCAGTAACTGCAATAAAACCTTAGACGTAACGTGACACATGTATTGTTAGCAGTAGGTTTTACGTATTCGCGAGTGCATGGCTGAATGTTGCATAGGAGGGAAAGAGAGGAAAGGAGGGGAGCATCACATTGCCGTTTGGCAGTACTCTTAATGGGACGAAGAATCTCTACTTGATACGAAAGAGTTAGTTATTCAATTAACAATACTGTTACGCCTTCCCGCAAATAATTATCTGGAGACTATTACGTTTTGGAATAAGAACGATGAGGATTGTTACTGAAAAAAAATCTGATGTGTTACACTCACATGACTCTCTTTACTCTTATATAAACTATTTTTACAAACGCTTATTCTCCATATACTTCATGTTAATCGAGATATCGAGATGTTAATCTTATTGCTAATTTTCTTGTAGATGCAAGGGGAATTGGTAGGCTTTAAGCATAGCCAAATATTTTAAGAGCTGGTTGCTATGTGGAGTATTCCAATCACTTTGCATTACCAGGACAAAAAAAATGAATAACGAATTCTCATTTGAGAAAAAGTATAGGTATTGGAAAATTTAAGGGAATAACAAGCAATATCTCGAAAATGGTTCACTCAACAAAAAGCTGCATATGACATAAATTGTGTATTTTAATGCGATCTACACTTTTTGTGCAGTAAAAGTTTGTCTATCTCTTATGGTTTACCAGTTATACAAAAGTCGTTCACAATGAAGAATACTTTTGGAGACAATCCCAGAAAATTCAAGATATACTTTTCATTTGTCATGAAAATATCTTAAACATATGATATTTTAATCAAAATCGTTAGAGCCATTTTTGAGAAAATTAAAATTTTCGAAAAGTGTTCCATGTAAAGGGTAATCTGGGGTGGGGGATTTTCTTGAAAACCTTCGTGTCGTATCTCTGGAAGATACTGAACCTAAATACCAAGTTTGGTGTTTATCCGACTGTTCGCTTCTGAGTTATGCTGTTCACAGAAACAGACACACACACACACACACACACACGGACATGGTTTCCAAAAATGCTTTTTTTGGATTCAGGGGGCCTCAAAACATATATTTCCGGTGAAATCTCGGTATCGAAATTTTGGGTGGAATACAATACTTGCTCTACTTACTATACGTAGTAGAGGAAGCAATAATCATTTTTCCCAACAAGAGGAAAACTCTACTATAGCTAGACCGATTTCGAAAAAGCTCCCTCGTAAGCCATACATTATCTCGGGATTTCCTCACAGGATTCAAGTTGGCGTCGTTTCGTTGTGTCGTTGCCTCCGTCTTCCTCAATACTGTGAAAGGAATGGTTGTCTCAAGCTCTATCGCTGTCTTCTCGGAAATGTAGCGTCAGAGATGTCACGGATTTATCGTTGCAATCAAGCGGACTAAAACTCGCTAGACTATACTGCAGGAGACGAAGAGCGACATGTTAGTCTTCAGATGAATGTATGCATCATCAAATTCCACGAATAATGGTACAAAAATGCGATAGTTTTCACGCCTTAGCTAAATATCTACGCACTTTAGCATGATGCATTTTGCACTTAGAATATGATTTCTTTATATTTGTCTATCCTATTCGTAATCGAATAAGATTTTTTAGAATTAGTGCCTGAATTTATGGTGGTCCAATATATTTTTGAAAAAAGTATACTATACAACTGTGAAAACGATGAAAAAACCCTTCTGAACTTGAGATTAGTCGTACAATGTACTAGAGCTAGATATAAGGATTCTTCCTTTAACAAAACGAAAGGAAAATCTTCTAGAATTGACCATTTAGTTGTGAAAGCAAATTAGATCTAGAATGATAGCACATGACAAGGACATCCACACAAAATTCAGAGTAGTAAGCTGTGTTCAATGATCGCCAACTGCGAGAGCATTTGCCAAACTGACAGTAGGTAATTGACAATAATTCTCAAGTCACCCTGGACAAAGAAGTAAACTTTCAAAGCTTTATTACTCTCTCGTCATTAGTTATCTAAGGGAGAGGAAGTATTGTATTAGACGGAAACATTAGAGATGCATATTTTACCGGAAATACACGATTTGAGATACTCTTAACCCCCCCCCAAAATATGTTGTCTGCAAAGAAGACAAATGAACCATTACGCTACCCACCTAGTTCACTACCCCCCGAAGATCAGATAAGTATTTGTAAGTAGCAGGCAGGAGCCAGCTGGTTGCGACTTTGACTTGAGCATCTGTTGTCAAATTCTCGCATTATCTATTAAAGGGAATTTCTGTTTAACCGGGTGTAAACACAAATTATGAGTTTTAAAATTAAATTTTTTTTCTCTGCGGAGTGCAGCAGGGTTGTGAATCATAAGTTATATTGAGTAACTGTGGAAGTTTGAATTCTATATGTGCATATTGTTTTCTCGTCTCTGTGATGTAGAGGTGGTGCACTTACTTCGCGTTTAGGAGGTCCCGAGTTGGAATCTCAGGGTGAGTTATACGGATGTTTTTTTTCCGGAGTTTTCTCTTATCCTGGAAAGATGAATGACGGGTAAGTTTAAGCTCTATGGATTCCGGGATCTTCATTTCGTTAATATATCGTTCGATATGAGTTAACAGGGCTAAAGGACGCTAAATTAGAACACTCGTTTTTAGTCATGGTATCGAAATAAGACGTGGCTACTTGCATGAAAAAACCTTTGTGTCTTAGAAGACTTCTTCAAGGAATTACCCTACTCTTTGTAGGATTTGCACCTTCAAGGGCTTACAAACTTGGGTCTTTAATATGTTGAGGAGCAAGCAAACTCTGGACCATAGCATATCCTGGATGGATGATCAGCTCCATGTCACGTATGGCGGTGAAGAACAAGGAAATGAAATGCAGTGTTGAAAGGGATGATAGGAAAATTCGCGGTACAAATTATCCAACTTAGCATACGTCTAGTGACCGAGAAAAACTGCGGAAAAGACCTTTGTAAGGGAACGTACCCGATAACAAATAAACATAGGAAATAACAGCGTATAATATATTGGAAATAGGATTAAGATTCAATGTTAAAACATTGGGAGTAATTTAAAATGTGAATCCAACTTATGACACAGCTGTAATTAGAACAAAAATGAAATTGAGTTTTATTTATGAACGCTCTTTAACTACTATGATCCTTAACGTCCCATTCTATATTGGGCGTGAAAGATCGGTAATTATGCTCAGAGGCCTCTTTATCAGGCTTGAGGTTCTTTTATATACCGTAAATCTACGACACGGGACCACCGGCTTTACTTCCCTTCAGAAGGATGCCATGCTAAGGACTTCTATGTACGAAAAAAATCCATCATCCTTCGCCGGGTTTGAACCCGCGACCTCGGGTAATTAGAATAGGCGAACTAGCAAATGAGAGGTGAAATTTCATTAAAATGTGTGCTAATGTGCACAGGATTCAGGCTAAAACGTCAGAAAATAGAATCAGTGATGTAATTAAATTGTGCTACCTTGTGGAAAATGTTGCGCGTGTGGCTGGGAAGATCGTGTGACGAATTATCTAATTCCATAGAATAGCATTAAATGATAGCAGGAAGGTTTAAGCTATAAGATTTAATAAGCACTTCATAAGGAAAAATTGCTAGCTTGAATAGACGTAATTCTTCAATGAATCAAGCTTATGGTAAAATCAGTTATTCTGCCTTCCCACAAAATCTGAGTGTTATTCTCCAACTAGATAGGATAGGATTTCTTTTCTCAGCTCTTCGACTGGCAGCCGGCAAAAACGTCTAGCAAACAACGGAGATCCAGAAGGTACGCTAGCCAAGGTGCACTCCCGCTACACCTTCGGTCAGATTGATCGACCCCGGGGGTTTGACGCGGGACTCCTGAGCACGAGGTCTTAGAATTCGTGAAACACAATTCCGTGATTACAGTTAAGCTGGGCCTATAGGCAAAGATTTTATCTTATACTCCCTCTGGTAACAACGTTCGTATCTGATGCAATCAGAATCAAACAACGGGGTGTATCCTTACAGATAGAGCACCAGACGACCGCATTTGTCAGATGAGAATATGGAGTCAGATCGAGTCCGACCCGCTGTGACTCTGTTTGTTGGGAGTATAAAACGTCGTGTATGTGTCACCGCTACTTGCAGACCTATGTCAGTTGAGATGGATGATCATCCCAGTAGTAGGATCGGTTACACCAAACGTGCTAACGCCAGTGAGTCAAGAAATGGACTACCGGCTGGATGTATGTCATCGCAAATGGATCCAATATTGCACACTTGTAATTTGCGTTATGATCACTTGTGCAGTTTGTCTTCAATTTTAAGTTATGATTCGGAATTGTTGTGTATCGCAGAGAAAATGTGTGTTTAAAACACCTATAACCATGTATATTAGTTGCGTAAGCGATACATTCTTGTGTACTTTTGTAGAAGTGGCTTGTAGTGCTTAGCGTGCTGGGAGTTGTGTATCATTGGCACAGTTGGAAATGTCAGTTTTGGTACCTTACTGCAATCTGTGTAGTTAGCATAGTTTCTATTTGGATGATTCATAGTAATGTTCTGCCCTTTAACAAGGGACACAACATGCAGACTTGAGTTACATGTTATTTGAAGTTGCTAGGCGAAGATGTTCAAGAAAATCCTCCTACAGGAAGCTACGTTATATGGAAAACCTTTCGTTATTTTCTGAAAAAAGGCTCTATACTGTGTTTGAGTGTGGACTGTTTGACAAATGGAATGTATAGTTGAAGTTTCTGTGAAATTAAAAAAAACTGTTGGCGGTTTTACCTTGGTTTTAATCCTGTATATCATCTTGCCTCAGACCACTCTGTTCGATTTTCAGGTTAAGTTATGACTGACGACTCTTGTTTTCTGTAAGAAAAGGAATATGAAACCGGCGTAGAATCACTACTAGCTGTTAGTGATCAGTTCATATGCTAGGCTTATGGGTACTTAACTTTTACTGTTCCTTCGCATTAACAGTTATTGGGTGATACTGCCGTGGTGGTTTCAAAATCGCATGCTTTTACATGATTACATTATTAAATTCAATGCATATTGGCGCGTTGGTTCGATATTGACTTCCAGAAACGTAAAACAATATTGTAATATTTGTCTTCCTTACGTGTATCAATTGAGCGTTCTTTCTTACTCGTGTAAGCGTATATGATGAAAAATAACACTCACAAGGCAAGTAGCCCAAATGGACAGTCCCGATTTCTTTCTAAATCGCCTTATAGGTAGATTTTTGGTAGATAAAAATTCTCATCTGATGTTACAAGCGACACATTGCTCCTTTTGGATTCTTGGGGTGGACAGGCCGATTATACCACCTTTAATGACTAGGAAATAAGGATGGTACACAACAGGAAAATTATGACTCAAATCATTCCTTGAAAACCAAGAAGATTCATGCTACACCTAGACGTATATATTTTTAAACAGTATGAAGTTGTAATCCGAAGACCGAAAGAACTATTCAGGAATAAAGTATTAGTCATGGAAGCAGCGCAAAAACACACGATAGGGATTGTATAATGACACTGCATTTGTTGTGTACCATCAGTTCGTAGCACCAATCTTGATAGATATGCTAATATATGCACTGCAAAAGTGTTACTGATAAACAGGGGTGGACTTTACGAAATGTCTCGAAACAATGCGCCGTGTTACGCATTGTTTGTTTGTGTTTGGTGAAGATGAACGTGAAAATGCAGCGGTTGTGTAGTGTTTGTACTGTTCCAGGATGCTCTTTCTAGACAAATCCGCATTATCAAGAATAAGGCCAGTGTTAAAGATGGTCCTAACGTAAAGATTACAAAAAGAACCACCATGCTGGTATGATACGAGAACTATGAATGTCCGACAAAGCCTATAGCCAGAGTCGAGGTGTGTGCCAGTCGCGTATGTGGATTGAAATTTCGAATCAAGATATTACGCGACAGGCTGAAAAGCTAGTGGAATAAATGTTACCCTGGTTTTATCGACCAAAACTCTACCTATATACCGATTTAGAAATAAATCGGGTTTATCCAGTTAGGGTACATCCCTTGTTAGGGAACACTCCGGTGAACTGTAACAGTGGTTGTCTTTAGTAGGATGCAAGGAATACGTTTCCACTCGTATGACTCGTTTCAAGAACGAGATTTTACCACACAGCATATAACATACATTTACGAGGCTGAATCTACACTGGTGGAAGAGGAGCTAGGCTCACTTATTGCGTTGTCACAGCCCTACTCCATATTCCTTCCCTTTTCACGCTTTCCCCTCTATCTCACACTATGTACAACATAGACGTCATATATTGTTTGGAACACGGTTAAATACTATTCTTCTGTGATGTTAGTAAGCATCATACGTAAAATATTTAGCAATATACATATTAGTGCCTCTCTTTTTAAGCTGTTTGAATCAAACTATACGGTTTCCCTTGGTAACCAGAAACGAAAAACGGTACACGCTCAAGAATTTTGAGGTATCAAATGGATTTGTGTGTCTACAGGAATACTAGTAACGAAACCTGGATGTCTTCTTAAATAATCATCCGATTTAAATTTTGTGCATAAGAAACCTTTTTAGAAGCATAATGCTTATAAAATTACCTAAAGTTTTTCAAAAGACTCAATAGACTTTGAAATATTTTGGTTGTATGTCCCATTACACTCCCCTCTTGTGTCTATTAGGTGGGATATGAAGCATGTTTTATTGATAGTTTCATGGCAATCGTTCAGCCAATCACGAGTGAAAAGGTAATATACACGCATGTGATAAAAATTCTAGAAATGCCATTCTTGGCTTCAAAATAGGCAATTTAACACACTTAGGTCAGTTGTTTAACCAAAATCGAAAATTATCTTGGTTCCAATGCTGTCATTTGTATATACTTCCAGGTTTAAAAACTCTGACACATCTCCAAGCTGCAAAAACAGTTGTTTACAGGGTTGTAAACGAACCCGGACTCGAATCTTGTACTCATTAAAAAAGGATAAAATATGCTTAAATTCTTCTTCTTTTGTGTTTACTTTACTCACTTTACCTACGTGGTCATATCGCGACCGATCTGTCAGGAGGTACCTCGTGGTTCAGCGTGTAGCGGATAGTTACCCTTCTAGGTCTTATCCCAGTACTCTATCATCTAGCTTCGTCATATGTCCACAGAGGCCTTAATGCTAGGCAATTGTACCTCTCTTCTATTCATGACTGGTAAATGGCTGCTTCGACACGTGTCTACAGAGACCTTAGTGCCAGGCAACTGTGTGTCCGCTTCTATACGTGCCGGATGGCTGGCATAGGCGTGCCGTCCAACTACCTGCTTTCATTACCTTTGGAATATGGCAGAGCATTCGCCATTGCCATCTATTTTCATGTTTACTGTTGTTTTAAACTTAAGGTGCAACTTTGGGTCGTGATATTGGGTTTTCTGCATTACTTTGATGTTCATTAAAAACGTTAATAAAAGCTTAAAAGGAAAGTGAACAAATTACCTTACGAGTGGGTTTTAGGAGTAGCTGTTGTGTGTTCTATAGCTGGTGCCCACCTACCCGCCCATTTTAGCTGTTTTACAGCAAAAATACGGTGTGAAGACAAACGTGGCCATCTTGTCGCTATTGCACATGCACAATGGTAACTGCCAATCTAAATGAGAAGTGAAATCCGCGGAATAAGCGATGTGTTCTTACTACTTCTTCATTTTCTTTTGCCGCTGATATAAACGCAATGCATTTTTATTAACCGTCCACTACAGGAAACAAATGGCTTGCGTAGGATGTGAAAATACAATATACACGATACTAAATATTAATAAGGAATTTGCTTTGCAGTAACCACTGGTAGATAATTAAATTTATATAAAAAGAAACAAACCCTACTCTAAACCTCCCGTGAATCAGTACCCTAAGCTCATATAAAAAATTAAACTAAATCTAACCTAAACTCCCATGAATCAGGAACCTAAGCTTATATATATATATATATATATATATATATATATATATATATATATATATATATATAAAGAAACCTAACCTCCGTGAACCAGAAACTAAGCTATATATATATAAAAGAAGGAAAATTAACCTAACCTCCCGTAAACCAGAAACGTAAAAAAATAATAAACCTAAAATAAAAAGTAATTATGAACGAACGCTGCGAGCGTTGGCAAAATCTTATAGCTTTTGGCGGTATTTGTTATTGTATGCTGCCAACATTGTGTTGAAGCTAAAGGATGACATAGGGTGACATCTATAGGAGATGTAGAAGATCACTTTCAACGCTTTTGGAGACCAACGTAATGCAAGTTACCCTTTTTATATATAAACTTTGGTTTCTGATTCACGGGAGGTTAGGTTAGGGTTAGCTTTCTTTATATAAGCTTGTTTTAATTAGTTACCAACGGTTACATCAAAGCACGCGAGCGAAGCGAACGTGCGTTCCTAAGCCTAGGTTTCTGATTCACGGGAGGTTAGGTTTAACTTTTTTATATATGCTTAGGTTCCTGATTCGCGAGAAGTTAGGTTAGGTTTAGGTTTTTATATAAGCTTAGGTTTCTGATTCGCGTGAGTTAGGTTAGGTTTAGTTTTTTTATAAGCTTAGTTTCCTGATTCACGGAAGGTTAGGTTAGGTTTAGCTTTTTGTAATATTAAGCTTAGGTTACTAATGTAGCTGTAAGTTCCCTATACCCAATTGCTCTCTCACTAACCTATATATTGTTTTTTCGCAATCTCCGCAAGTCCTGTTTTTCCTATACTGCACTGTAAATAATAATGCATTACGTTTATATCGGCGGCAAAAGAAAATGAACACATCGCTTATTCCGCGGATTTCAATTCTCATTTAGGTGGGCAGTTTCCATTGCGCATGTTCAATAGTGACAAGATGGTCACGTTGGTTGTCTTCACACCGTAATTTTGCTATAAATGTAAAACACCTAAAACAGATGAGCACCAGCTATAGGACAGACATCTACTTCCAAAACCCACTCCTAAGGTAGTTTATTCACTTACGTTTAGCTCTTATTAAAGTTTTCAATGAAGACCACAGTAATGCAACATCGCCAAAAGAAAAGAAGAAAAAAATAAATAAATAAAACTAGCCCTAACCTAACCTCCCGTGAATCAGGAACGTAACCTTATATAAAAAACCTAGCCCTAACCTAACCTCCCGTGAATCAGGAACCTAAGCTTATATAAAAAACTAGCCTTAACCTAACCTCCCGTGAATCAGGAACCTATGCTTGTGTGTAGCCGTAACCTAGCCTCCCGTGAATCAGGAACCTAAGCTTATATTAAAAAAATAATAGCCCTAACCTGCCCTGAATCAGGAACCTAAGCTTATATTAAAAAACTAGCCCTAACCTAATCTCCCGTGAATCAGAAACCTAACCTTACATAAAAAAATCTAGCCCTAACCTAACCTCCCGTGAATCATGAACCTAGGAATATATAAAAAAAACTAGCCTAGCCTAACCACGCCTAGCCACCGGTGAATCACCAACGTAAAAAACTAATAAATCTAAAATACAAAGTAATTAGGCGTAATGTCACTGGCTTTGGCGGTATTTGTTATGCATATGTTGCCAGCATTGTGTTGGAGCTAGAGGATGACATAGGGTGGCATCTGTAGGAGATTTAGGACATCACTTTCATCGCTTTTGAAGACCAACGTAATGTAAGTTACCCGCAACGAAGAATTCTGTCTTCGTTTTAGGAAAAGACAAATGACCTATGCCATTGTTCGATCTACCCGGCTTCAACTGGAATTTGCATTCGCTTTGAAGGTAGTTCACAACTTTGGGAGGAAAGCGACCAATAAACACTACCGCTAGAAACAATATTTCTGAAATCCCCTAAATAGGAATGGTGCTAAATTGTTTAGTATTTATTTTATACTATGCTTGTTTTAAAATTATGGATAATCACATTTAAGTTGTAAAGGGTATTAACCATCCTGGTAATGTTGCTGCCAGCCTCTCCCTGTCCTACGTCACCTAGCTAAATCATATCAACGTTGTAGCGATTAAGAACACTATAATGATGTGTATGTTGGCAGTGTGGAGAACGAATGCGAGTTACATGAAGGAACGCATGTGTCGAATTATTGTAGGCGCAAAATGGGCCGTAAGTGTAAATGGAACGGATCGTAGGAAAAGCCAATATTCATGATCAGGAAAAAGGGGGCCTGCGACGGGGTTTTTACGCAAATCCTCATAGATTTGCTAAAATGAATGGTATTTGGTGCTACGGGATATTTAAAGTATAGCGTTTGTCAGTCACACTAGCACTGGAACTGCGAATATTACCATATATTACATTTTAAGGTTATTTACCTATTGGGGAATTGCTCGAGGTTATGATTTAATAATTATTTGAGGTCAAATAAGCGAATATTAGATATGTTGCATTGTAAGGTTATTTACCTATTGGGGAATTACTCAAGGTTATGATGTAATAATTATTTGAGGTTATGCCGTATATACAAACTTTATTTCACCACAATATGAAGACGTCCTCAATTATTCAGCAATTGTAGTGCCCAATCTTATATTTTGGGTTGAATTAAGGAACGTAATGCATACGCAACATGCCACTATCAAATAAAGCTGGTGTGTTGCTAACAGTTAATACATATGACAGTAAAAGACGTAAATAAAGTAAATAATAATCGTAACTTTATGAATAATTATCAGTCCAACCAGATCTTCACGTGATTAAGCAGCCAATTAAAATGCTGAGATAAATGAATGCAAATAATGCGTAATAGTTAGCCATTTTGAACAAAGACTTTTCCGCGGTCTTCTCCGTCTTCTCGTCGGCATTTGTACATAATGCCAATATCATCCTCGTGAGTTACTGCCACTCGCGTATTTCTAGTGGTTTTAATTTAGCGTGTTGGCAACATACGGTGACGTAAGACAGGGAGAGGCTGGCAGCAACATTACCACCATCCTCATCAGTTCTGAATTTACTTGTGATATACTATGCACATTTTGATTTAGTTTATTTACAATTCCATTTAAAACAACAATTGGTAATAGTGATAAAGTCGGGACCGTGCGCTTACCCGTCATTCTCCTCGCACGAACGGGAAGAGTGCCCCCACTACTCTTAACCACGTGATAGCCCCCACCATAATTGGCATTCCTTTCTTCCTCCCTTCCTTTAAAATCAATTAAACTCTATTCCTTTCATTATGTAAACTATCCTTTCTTCCTCCCTTCCCTTACAGTGTAATAAATTATATTTCTATTCCTTCTTTGCCCCAATTCTTTGAAATAAAATAAATTAGATTTCTTTTGCGTGCAAACTATTCCTTCTTTGCCCCAATTCTTTGAAATAAAATAAATTGCATGTCATTCACGTGGATATGGCAGGCAAGCACAGGGTCCCGACAATTTCACGTATCAGTGCGTGGTGCTCCTACACACCGATATGCCTAAAGATTATAACTGAACTGCAATTGGCTAATAAAACGCGCCAACATTAGCGTCTATTTTTATATCCAATGAAAATTATGAATACGTTTCCAATAATGATAAACAGCTCACCCCCTCGCTGCATTATTGCACGCTATAATTGTCAGTTTCAGTAAGGCAGTATAAGGCAGTGGTGGGGGAACCATGTTGCGTGTATAAGGCAGTGGTGGGGGAACCATGTTGCGTGGAGGGGAAGGTGGAATTTGGTGGATATGGAAGGTAAGCGCAGGGACCCGACTTTATCACGTATGCCCAACAATTAACTTGATATCTATTGCGATTGTGTAACTATAAACTGGAAAATCACCACATGCAGAGGCTTTGTGCAACAATGTCTGCTACACTGTTATCCTAGTATATTGGCATGCCTGTATGGAATATAAATAAGCCTCATTTTTATACAGTCAATTGTTACCTCTTCGTCAAATCCTGAAAACCTATTAATAAGATACGGCTGTACTGCATTGAAAATGCGCAAATAACCTCAGAAAAAATATCGAGATATTTAAATATGAAATGGTTTAAAATACTAGTGTTTCCAGCATGACGTTTTAAAAACTATTGTTTTATAATACTAGGAAAAAGATTAAATCATCAGAAACATTGACTTTATACTACCACCTGAATTGTGACATTAAGTCTGTGCACTCTAACTTCAGTTGATTCGAAGGATCAATTGGAGAAGCTATGATTAGAACCTAGGATTTACATCATATCTAAAATCATATGTTTTATGCTAAACTTCAAATATAGTACTCACCAAATCACTTAATATTCCAGTTAAAAGAGAAACGTTGCAATTTTCTTACGCTTTGTTATGTTTTTCGATAGTCATTTATTTCCTAGCTTAGACAACAAGGAATCCACAATAACATAGAGTAATAAATGTTTCGCAATTCATTGTTGATAAATTTTTCTTTAAATTACAATACAATAAGAGAACAGCTTCCATATTTTAAAATAAATTTTGGAAAACTTCCTTACATCATTAGGATTCTAGAAATTTCCTTCGCATTCTATCAATGCCTTTACATCAGTCAGTTAAGAGCTTTAGGAGCTCACAGGGACGAAGTTGTTAGGATAATACTAGAGATGAACGCAATTGCATCTAATCCGGAGGGCTTGAATTTTTATGTAAGATCTCTAAGTGTAAGCTTTCTCGGGGGTCTTCCTTGTTCCAAGAAGACGAATACGGTAACTCTAACCTTTGTGGATTCCGGACTCAGTAGAGTCCGTTAAACAACGTCTAAATAAAAGTACAGCATTATGCTTGAACAATTTGCTCAAAACATTTTGAATGAGACTGCTTCTGTGTTCAAGTGGTCTGAGTTCTGGCTTCTCAATCCAGAGGTCTCGAGTTCAGTTATTTTTGGCTGGGGTGGGGAACTTTTTCTTCAATTATAAAATGTCCCTACCCTCCGCAGTCTCGAAGTATGGATATTTGAATGCGAGTGTGTTTGAGATTAAAATCAGTGTTACAGAATCTACAGTCAAGTCAAAGCCCCCTCCCCAGTATGCGGCTACACAACTGGAACGATTAAAATAAATGGAATGCTTGCAACTCGAAAGCTTTAAATCTTCTCATTCCTTATTTCTGACTTGTTCATGTTTATAATATGCTCTTTGCATCATGTTTTAGCCTTAATGTTCGAAAATTTCCAGGATCTGTTCATATTAAAGTGAACAATAGAAACCGCTCTAAGCATTTCTCACAGACATAAAAATAGCTTTTTCATACAGGAAGTATCCTCGTCGTGGCGCAGTGGGCTGGAGCGTGGTGCTCTCCATTTCGTTCACGGAATGCGCCCGGGTTCATTCCCAACCATGTGGTGCGGGTTTTACGTCCCGGGTATAGAACTGGTGCCCACTCAGCATCGCAAGGAAAACGATGAGCTGATAGCGGTCCTGGCCTCGTGAGCCAACTTTCCGGCTGGGGATGTGTGATGCTAGCCACATCACCGCCCCATAACGGTTGGATGATCGCCCATCTTTGCCGTGCGTACGTGGGCGTGAGGCCGGCAGTGAGTTTGGCAAGTCCAGGCCCTTCGCTTGCTGTAGCGTTACAAGATTTATTATTTAATACAGGAAATCAAATTTTATGGAGGAATAAAATTTAGAATACATTTCCAAGCACTATAGTTTCATATTTCATCAGAGAGCAAAATCCAGAACCGTTCATTAACTATGGTCGCATTATACACTAGAAATATAATTTCAGAAAAATAAATATTCAAATGTAAGGAACATTTTACATAAGATCGCATAAACAGATATTCAAGGTTATTAGATACAGTTTTTCTTTTCCATTTATATGTCACTTAACTTTTGGATTGTATCGAGGCTTTTATTTGGAACAATTGCTCATCGGCAGTGATATTCACCGTTTACTTTTTAGTTAATTACCATGATTGTATTGCTTTATGGTTTTCGTTATGTAAGTTCACACCCACAATCACACAACATATTACAATGGTAAAATTGTACTGAAAACTCTGTTGCATTCAATTGGCTTTCTCTATCCACTCTTCTACCAACTATTCTTGCAAAAGCTTATTATTCTGTCCAGTTTATGTTAAACATTAGCAGAATGTTTATTACATATTTCGTATGTACACTAGGGATGCAGTAGCCTGAATCGATAGTCAAATTTTCCAACATGCGTGGCTTTGACATTCTAGTTTCTTGCATGAACAAGAGAAGAGAAGGAATAGCGACTAACACTTAAGAAAAATTCTGATGTGATACATTTACATAACTTTCTCTATCCTATATGCTTATTACTTTCTCTACTACGTATAGTAAGTAGGGGAAGTATTGTATTCCACCCAAAAATTCGATACCGAGGTTTCACCGGAAATATATGTTTTGAGACCCCTGAATCAAAAAAAAAAAAGCATTTTGGAAACATGTCCGTGTGTCTGTCTGTGAACAGCATAACTCAGAAACGAACAGTTGGATAAACACCAAACTTGGTATTTAGGTTCAGTATCTTCCAGAGATGAGACACGAAGGTTTTCAAGGAAATTCCCCACCCCAGATTACCCTTTACATGGAAGATTTTTCGAAAATTTTAGTTTTCTCAAAACTGGCTCTAACGATTTTCATTAAAATATCAAATGTTTAAGATATTTTCATGACAAATAAAATGTATATCTTGAATTTTCTGGGAATGTCTCCAAAAGTATTCTTCATTGTGAACGACTTTTACATAACTGGTAAACCATAAGAGATAGACAAAATTTTACTACACAAAAAATGTAGATCGCGTTAAAATACACAATGTGTCATATACATTTTTTTTGTTGAGTGAACTATTTTCGAGATATTGCTTGTTATTCTCTTAAATTTTTCAATACTTATTTTCTCAAATGGGAATTCGTTATTCATTTTTTTGTCTTGGATATGCAAAGAGTATTAATCTGTGGAAAGGGAATAGTGCTGCACCTAGCAACCAGCTATTAAGAGATATGTATGTGCTTAAAGGCTACTGTATTTCTATATTGCCCTTGTAAATATATATTCCCCTTACATCTACAAGAAAATTAGCAATAAGATAGACTCTGCAAATGTTTATCTCGATTAACATGAAGTAGATGGAGAATAAGCGTTTGTAAAAATAGTTTGCACAAGAGTAGAGAAAGTCATGTGAGTGTAACACATCAGATTTGTTTTATATCTACTGCATTTTAATCCAACTAAACCTTTACAGAAATACTACATTACACATTTCGTTATAGATACAAAGGGAACAGTGATAGTCAAATGTTTAAGAACTGGAAGTTATCTGACCTTAAAATTCCATACTCTTTCCGTGACATCGCGAGAAACAACTGAATGTTGAAAGGGCTTTTAAGAGGATGACCAATAAATCAACAACTGAACCTTTAATAACAGATATATCAGAAACGGCTTATGCTACAAAGTAACTTACTTGATACAAATTGTGTTAAAGAGATCTATATTATTTGTGTATACGTTTTCGTCCATTGCTTAACTTTTACCAGTTATACAAATTATACAAAATCCTTCCGAATGAAGACTTCACGGGCGATTCCCAGAAAATTCAAGATATAGATTTTATTTTTCATGTAAATGTCTTTAATGTACACTGTTTTAATAAAAATCGTTAGCCATTTTTAGAAAATCTAAATTTTCCAAAAATGTTCTATGTAAAGAGTAGTTGTGGTGGCGGTTTTCTTGAAAACCTTTGTGTCGCATCCTTGGAAGATAATCGTTTGATGTTTATATGACTTTTTGTTTTTGAGTTATGTTGTTCACACACACACACACACACACACACACACACACACACACACACACACAAAGGATCTTTTTCCAAAAATGAATTTTTGATTCAAGGATCTCAAAATATAAATATTTCCGTTGAAATTTTGACATCGAATTTGGGGTAGAATACAATATTCCCCTACTTACTATAACGTCGTAGAGAAAGCAAAAATTATAGTATTTGTAAATTCTAAACACAAAGAATATATCGAAAGTAATGAATACCTAGTACAAAAATATTAACATAAATCATGTTTTACTTTTCTGTATAGCAAGTTTTTGTGTATCTTCTGTGGTTTACTAGTTATACAAAATTGTACAAAATTCATTCAGATTCTGGAGGTGTTCACAGGCTATTTGCAGATAATTCAAGATATACACTCTCTTTTTCATGCAAACATTTTAATCATGTGGTATTGTAATCAAAATCGGTATATGCATTTTTGATAAAAGTAAACACAACGAAACACTTTAAATGTAAAGGAGTATGGGTGCGGGGTTTTTCTCACATACTTGGAGGACGTCGAATTGAAATACGAACTGATATTTAACCGCTTTTCGAGTTATGCTGTTTAGACATGCACGCGGACCTATTTCTATTTTTTTTTTTTTTTTTTGCATTCAAGGAACCTAAAAACGTGAATTTTCATTGAAACTCGTATTGCATATTTGTTCTTTGCAATACTTTTTATCGCTGTTCTCTTTGCAATACTTCCTCCAATTAACCATAGTTAGAAGAAGAAGTAACATACAGTTCTAGGGAAGTAGGAGGTCAGAATTTGCAATTTGTCTCCATTCACAAAAGGACCGTATGTTTACTCAGATATGACTAAAATGAATTGCATATTGTTGATGGGAAGGGCGAGCATGGTGGCGCTTTCTTGGGTTTATTTGTTTGTATTTTAACTCTTGTAATTTTTCAGTTACGTTATTCTTAATTGGACTGTTTTTATCCAACCTGAATACTTTAGAAAATAAGCAACTTGAACTTGACAAGAATGAGTAACGAACCTGAGACAAACTGGCTAAATATTGCTCTCTATTCCAACCTGGTCTTATTTAATTATAAATTGAAAAAAGAACCAGAATAGCGTTTCAAGAAAAAGTTTGTGTAATTTGATTCATATTTACCCTGGCACACCTCAAGGGAATAAGCATTGTTACTTGTACACAATAGCAGGGAAGTCGTATAAAAGCCATTGTAATGTTTTACCTTTCCTTTACGATCTTGGAAAATAATTTAATATGTGTTGAAGGCCCACAATTTCCTTGATTTCTTTTAGTGCGAAAATTACCCTCTAAACTGGGCTGTCAAAGCGGTTTCTGCTTGAAACAACACATAATTGTATTCTATTTAAGATGTTTCTAAAGAAGGCTTTCTCTATTCAGACTTGCTTTCTGAACTTACGTTGTACAGGACAAGAAACGCATTTTCAGCAACACTATTAAAACATAGTTAAGTGTTTCATTAGGTTTTAAATTGCTCTCCCTCCGGTATAAGAGTGTTTCCCAGAAAGCCTTATTTGAAGAGCATAAAGCCATTGAATGGTTCTATGAACATGAATCCTGAAATGACTAAGTAGAGTATAGCTTTCCATCCAAAAATTCAGTATCCGGATTTCACTGCAAATACATATTTTGAAATCCCCTGATTGCGTGTAAACATCATAACTCGAAACGAGATACGATACTTATTAGCTTCAGCATCTTTTGAAGATGCGAAACCAAATATTTCAACGAAATGCCGTTATTTTTTATTTTTTAAAAATTGTTCCAATTTTGATCAAAATGGCACACAATATTTACATGAAAAATAAAACACATGTCTAGAATTTTATCAGAATAGCCTGTGAATTCCTCTTCCTTCGGAAGGAATTTATATAATTTTGTATAATGGTAAGCCATAAAAGATATACGAAATGAATTGTATCTTAATTCTTTGCACAACTTTTTTTTGTGGCATCAACCATTTTAGAGCTAATGTAATAATATTGTAATGCTTTTAAGTAGTAATGCTGTCACCATTCGGTTATTTCTCGGATGCGATAGAAAGAAAGTTATGTTTTGAAGCTTCTTAAAGAATAGTCTGTAGAAGTTAAAGTAAAACAAGCTATAGTCGGTAGAAAAGACATGTGAATTTAACGCATCAAATTATTTCTTTTACTTTCTCTTGTACCTACTTATAGTCGGAGGACGTGGTATTGCATTTCAACCAAAAAATTCAATTTGAGATTTATTGGAAATACATGTTCGAAGTTCCTAGAATTAAAAAAAATAATAAAAAGATCTGCGTGCTGTTTCTCTGTGAAGAGCATAAACTCAAATGCAAAGTCTGATAAATACCGAACTTGTTATTTAAGTTCATCTTTTAAAGATGCGACACGAAGAATTTTCAAAAAAATCATTCCACCCCAAACTACACTTTACGTTAAAAACGTTTCATCGTATGCTTATTTTCTCAAAATTGACAACAATTTTGATTAAAATATAATTTGCTTAAAGTCCCAGGCTATAAATGCAATGATACATAGATTTTTATCAATCGCACGGGTTTGCAGACCGTGCGTGCTGTTATAATACACAGAATAGTAAGCAAGATTAATAATACTGATAATAATAATAAAAATACTAATAATAAAATAATAGGAAGAAATAACATATAGAAGGAAATCAGAAAATGTACCACTACAAGAAAACACTATTGCGCGAAAAAGGGTAAAAAGTATTTAAATATAGCATCTTGAATATTCACAACCCCCCAAAACAACGGTAAACCTTTTTCCGAAGCATTATTATGCCCTATTATAGTAAAAAAAAGAACAGTCAAGAGAATATATACAGCACATTAACAAGTGAAAACAACACATAAACAAATAAAGCACCAACACCAACGAATAGCTCTTCCTACATCCCCGCTTCCTTACTATAAGCCTTCTCAGATCTCACCTGTCTTGCCTTAAGTAGAAATTTACGTATCCCCTCCACGTCTTCTCTGCCTACCAGTAGCATCCAACATGCCCTTACCTCTCCATTCGAGGTTGTAAAGGATTGCGGTAAATATTTTTCCCGCCATTCCTCCTCGCAAATTGGGCAGATTCTCCTATCACTTTGATCAGTAATTTTTATCATCCCCATGCTCCCAATCTAAGCCGCGCGAGTCCCTGTCTAATAAGGTTGGTGCCCGTTTGATGTATTGCTCCACAACCTCACAGCTTTTAGCCCAGACTGTACTTGTAACGAAATCTTCTCCGAGGATTGCGCAATTTTTTGTTGCTTGCCAATATCACAGAGGCGGTACTTAACTTTTCTCCAAGCACTCCACCTATTTCCCTGACCTGCCATCCAAATATTGCCCATTCCTATGGTTTCCAAACCCCTCTTTAATTTTGATGCCAGTGTCGAATTCCCTTCCATTCTCAACTGTTCATGGTAGCAGGCCGCCCTAATAAGAGATTGGTCTCCGAGAACGATTTTCATCCAGTATTCAACTGCTGTGATGTTGTACTCTATCGTCTCACTATGTGCTCCAAATTCCTCATAATTCCGCAGTTGACCGTACCCTTCCCTACCCCAGAATTCCTTCCAAAAATCCGGTCTTCACTTGGTCCAAATTCCAGGAAGCCGAGGTATGATGATTTATACGGCTACAAATAAGACGTACTTCGATACTGTATATGGAGTAGTGCAGTTCTCCATTCTCCAATCATTTTATCACAACTATTAAGCTAATGCTGGTGGCTTACCAAGACAGCTTTCTTGGTGGTTCAAAGAGCTAAACGAACTTGGAACTAAACTCAAGCAAAATGTTTAAACTGACATAGAACTGCGAATTGGGCTCCCTATCAAGAGGCACTTACCTATTATAAGAAAGCCGAATCCCTAAGGCCCGAATACATTTATAGAGACTTTACTGTCAGGGAATAGAAAGTATTCCCAACACTGTAAGGGTTCTGGAAGTGCTGGCCAAAATGTTAACAGGTTAATCGGTACGATTAAACTGTCTAATGGAAATCGCATCCGGTCTTGAAATCAAACACTATTTTATTTAATAAGAGTCCCTCTTCCGGATTCCAGATCAGTCGGTGATCAACCTATTCATCGGAGGGAAAACTGGTTCGCACCACATGAGTTTGAACAGATAAGATTGGGACCTAATCAAGAGTATGATCAGTGTAACTAAGATGATGTGGGCTATCAATTTACTATATACAGCAGCAGGGCTGAATTACTGCAGCAAAGGATTGATATCATACAATCCTACCTTGCAGCATCTACATAGCTTATGAGTATGTTCCATTGGCAACATAGCCAATGATCTCGTGCGATCTTTCTACCTAAGTCTGGGCATCTCCTTCTCCAATAAGTGTGTGCACAGTTTTCTCTGAAACAGTTAGAAAGGCTAGTTGACAGGCACATCAGGCATAATGTTCTGGAAACTTTTTTATTACAGTTATCAATTTGCCTATCAATGTGGTAAATAATCAGAAACATTTCATCAAATAGTTCCATTATTGAGAAGATTCTGGATTTTAAAGAAATTGCCATTGGGGCATTTCTTCACATAGAAGATAAAACCTCTTGTAAAGAAGTCTTGAAATCCTTCAAGAACACGACGTTCTACTTATAATTTGTAGATTGATATACTTCATGCCAAAAATAGAGGGATGACCACTATCTTTTTGGAGAAACGTCGAAGCTATCTGCTGCTTATAGGCTGTTCACAGGGAGGACATTTCTCTCACCACTGCTTTAGTGGAAGGACAGATGCAGAAACTTAATAAGCGCTCTCTTTATTGCTTTCGCAGACGATATTGCGCTTATATTAAGAGGGAAATTTCCAATGCTGTTTCTGAGAACCTTCAATCTACACTCTGGTGCGAAGAGACTGATCTGTCAATTGAAGGAAAACAGTAGCCGTCACCAGGTTGAGAAATAATGGATCGCTAAGGGAACCAAATCTATTTGCTAAAGGAATACCCTATTCACCACAAGTAAAGTACTTTGGCCTTTCTATAGACCAGAAATTGTTTTGGAGGGAGCTTTTAAGCTACATAAATGCCAAAGTATATGATGTTTGGCACCCATAGAGACATGTTTGGCAAGACTTGAGTGTTGAAACCTGGTATTATATTTTGGATATACATCTACTATGCTTATACCTCCATCCCCTTATGTCATACTAATTTGGAGATCAAGAGTTAAATTAAAGAAATGCAAGGCTGAACTTAGTAGGTTAAAAGGTTTTCTGCATTGCGGTTACGGGAGTAATTAGAAAAAGGCCCATTGGTCTATTTGATGCTATTAGGACCCCTCCAATACCCCTTTAAGTTGAAACTGAGACATTTTTGGCCTTCCATAGTCTAAGCCGCCAAACAGAAGTTTCATATTCAGAACACATGTTTGATAAATCATTCACTCTCACTTTTCCAACCCTCGGTGAATGGGAAGGCCGGGTAAAATCTTCTATGAATGAAGGTCCAGTCTGGTATACAGATGTTTCCAAAACTAACAGGAACAGGCTGATCGACTGCATGGGAATCCCCCTTAGCACTCGTTTAGCTTGAGTTAATTTGCCATAGTCTTTCAGGTGAGGTATTTGCTATCTTAGCTAGCGTTTAGGCTCGGGCCACAAAGATAGGCAAATTCTGATTAATTCCGCAGTCAAGAACGCCTTAAGGCTAAACTTGAACTGAGTCCTGCAGTGTCACTAGTCCCTCATGACTCTGACTTAACATAACCCAGTTCATCTTAAATGGATTCCTGAACATGTACGGATTCTAGGAGGTTAAAGCTCAGAAGAGACCACCAACAAAGGTACTGAGATACCATTTACTGGACTAAACCAGCCCTGGGTCTGTCCTAACACCAGTTAAGTCGGCTGTTTTTGAATGAATACCCGGGGAGAATAGGGGAATTGGAACTCTGCAGTGGTTTTTAGGCATTCTATGGTTCTGATATAAGCTTGATAAATGCAGGTCGCGAGAACTTCTAAAATTAAGTAAAGAAGATCTCGTGGGTGGTAGGTGTTTTTACAGGACATTGTGCCTTTAGAGAACATCACTCCTACCTGCACGAGGTGTCAAGCTTTTCGGTCAGCTGTACAAAGTGATATAGATATATGATAAATCCCCTGAAAAGAAGAATGTTTTATGACAATGTTGTGAAAAATAATGCAGGATTAAGCGATATACCTAAAATAAAGTATATCCCTACAAGCTCAAACACACCGTAAAACAATGTGTGTTTGAGGCCAAAATTCTGTAGAAACTATAGCTGAACATATAGTAAACATTTTAGTTGATAAATATTTTTTAATGGTGTTCAACTCCCGCTCTTACTTCATAGAGCACTATAAACGGTAATGCTGATGATGCATGAAATGAAATAATTGGGAAAGGAAGTCTGGGAAAGAAACGTTCCAGATCCATGTTTAGGGTACCTCTCCTGCATTTTCCAATTATTAGGACTGAAGGTCTAGGCGAGATTTGAACCTCAGACTTCCTGAAAAGACTTTCTGTCAAGGATTAGTGTCGTAGAGTTAACCTGTAACAGTAGTGAAGGAAAATGAAGACAATACGGTCAATAAACTTTTAGAACCTACTACCTTAGCGCAGCCTTTTATAGAACAACTATTTCTATTTAATGTTCCGTTGATGCGGATTATGCAAACGTCAGACAGGATCTGCCTTTTGATTGCATGCTTGATATTGTGAATGACACTTCCTTCTGGAGCTTGCAATCTTCCATGCTTATGAGCCGCTTAATTTCCACATTCATTTTCATGCAGTAGGGCATTGTACTGTTTTGTACCTTCATTATCTTATACTTAAAATTTACACTAACTCTATTAAAGCGATCATTGAACAAAGGAAGTGCCTGGGGTTTAATAAACAATGTCCCCAACAGTCTTTAAACATTGGCTCTTAAATATAGACTTTACATATTGTTTCGTCTAAACTTTCTTCTTCTCAACGTAGAAGTCATATTTCAACATTGTTGCAGATACTATATTTATAAAATATTTTAACAGAGTTAAATATCTAAAGCAATATTTGAGATCAAGCGTAATGGAACGTTACAATATTTTCTACAGTAAGAGTTGCCATTTGCACATTAATTACGGTCTGGCCCATAATGGAACGGAGCTGTTTATGGAGGTGCTGACAAAACATGGCCCCACCCACTACCTGCGTGACCACCTCTGTTTTTCGAGCATAATTATAGCCATTGGATTGGCAGTGTACTTTACCTCCCCCAAAGTATGGCCGAACTGGCGAAGGGTAACATTACAAATTAAACTTTATATTGTCATGCTACACTAATGTTTTCTTTTTGCGGTTTTCTCATTGCCGTTTAGTAGCGGCAGCAACTTAACCTTCGTCTCCATGTCCCTGATGAAAGCTCTCATATATGTGTCATTCAGTTTAGCTTCGCATGCATATAACTCTCACCATTTCCTCTAGCATTGTAATTGGTTTAGGCTTCCTTGCGTACCAATCTAAGTGAAACGTTCATAGAGGTGGTGTCCTTCAACACCTTCATTCCATATAGATTATAAACAACGTTCCTTGGTTAATTTAATTCCCAGTTACATTGAGAGCTAATACTGCACGGGCGGAGTCAAAATTTGGTTATCTGAAGGTGAAAAACCTGACGGAGAGAAAAACACTATGGTATGGGGGAATAGCCATTTTCTTGTGCACGGGAGTGTACAGTCGGATGCAAACGAACGTACCGATATGAGGAACCGCGGTTTAAGTTGGCAATCAATAATTAACACGCCTCTGCCGCGCGTTTTGTCCCTAATTCAGTTACACAGGTTAATGCTTGAATGCCGAACCAATAAGAGCCGGACTCATTCAAGAGCTAGTATGGGCAGTCTTTGAGAGGCATATTGTCTCAATCATTCAGGTGACATATACCGATTCTCCATCCCTTTCATCGCCCAGCTAGGCCTGTCCTTTCTTCATAAGGTAATGCTAGCGTATCGGACTTCATCTAAAACCAATTAGAGGATGGCTCATCCAAGGCAGGCGCAGAACACAAATTATGAGATTCTGCCAACATTAAAAAACGTAAAACATTAAATGTAACCAAAAACATCAGAACTTTTTTTTGCACTCGACTGTAACTAGGAGGTATAGAAGGTATTGCATTCAACCCAAATATTCACACCAAGATTTCATCGGAAATACACGTTTTCATGCACGCCGAATCCAAAAACGCATGTTTAGAAAAATGTCCGTGTATCTGTCTATCTGTGAACAGCAAACTCAAAAGAAAATTGTTGGACAAATACCAAACTTGGTATTTAAGTTCACTATCTTCCAAAAATGCGACAAGTAGATTTTAAAGAAAATCTACCCATCCCAATTACGCTTACAAGGAATATTTTTCAAAATTTTTGATTTTCTGAAAAATGATTCTTAACGATATTGATTAAAGTAGGATATATTAACTATATTTATCTGAAAAATAAAATGTATATTTTGAGTTTTGTAGGAATACCTTGTGAAGGCCTCTTCATCCGGAAGGAAATGTATAAAATCTCGTGTAACCGGTAAACGCTAAAAGATATATGAAAACATACTACACACAATTTATTTAAAAAGGTTTGTCATCAGCCGAGATACCCGTTATTAAGGGTTATCATTTTCAATACCTAGCCATTCTCTTCAAATCCTGTCTATTTTCAGCTGTTTCTCGCGATGTCGTGGAAACACTATGGAAAGTGTATGGAATTTTAAGGCCAGCATAGAGTCCAGTTCTAAAACATTTGACTATCGCTTTTCCCTTTGCGTGTGTATAACGAAATGTGTAATACAGCTATTTCTGGAAAGGTTTATATCGATTAAAATTAAGTAGATAGGTTAAATTAACTTTCCTAAGAATCTTTGTGTATCCTCTAACAAGCAATAGAGGGTAGAAAAACGCATGCGAATGTAGCACAGAATTTTCTTATTGGTTTTGCTCACCCTTAATGATATAATCTTGAAAAACTGGCTGTATCGTTGGTTAATTACTTGGCATACTAATTAGTACAGACATGGGTAAAATACTGCACATAGCGGTTCTTCATGTTTGGTTGTCAGCCAAGGAACTACTCCCATTTGCCAGCAATGTGTGTTGCCGGCTGCGGTACTAAGATCGTGTTTCACTAGTGTAACATGCTGAAGTTTGAAAACAAAAATAGTTACGGCAATGTGATGGAAAGCTCTTGCACTAGTTTTTTTTTAAATTAATTAGGATTGCGTTCTGCATTTTTGCAATAAATTCTTCGTATTCAATTTGAATTTTGCGTTTTATTGATATCAAATAATTCAGTAGTGTGTTTATAACGGTCATTAAGTTGATCTATCAAGGTTTAGGATGGGCTTTACTAATTGAAAGCGATATTAAATATGTCTTCAACAATTTTTATTAAGATACTATAAGTTTAAGATATTTGTACGAAAAATAAAATCTATAACTTGAATATTCTGAGAATAACCTATGAAGTCCTCTTAATTCTGAATTTTATACTCGTATTACTGGTTAGCATAGGAGATACACAAAATCTTACTACACAAAAATGTAGGTTTTTCTATTTTTGTGACTAACCATTTCCGAGATATTCCTTGTTATTGTTGATTTTAATTTTCAAATACTTAAACTTTCTCAAGTGGTAATTTACTATTCGTTTTTCCTCGTGGTCATGCAAAGAGCATGGAATTTCAAAGCCATCACCTATTTTAAAAGTCGGATGTGTTACATTCAGATGACTTTCTCTATCCTCTATCGCTTATTAGTGGGTACGCAAATTATTCTTACGAAAGTTTATTTTCCTATCTACCTACTTCATTTTAATCGAGATAAACGTTTGCAGAAACAGCTACATTACATATTTCGTTATAGATACAAAGGGAACAGCGATAGTCAAATGTTTAGGAACTGGAAGGTATATGCGGGACTTAAAATTTCATACTGTTTCTACGATATCGCGAGAAACATGTTATGTAATGCATGAAGGTCTACCAGAGCAAGAGCCGAAGCCCAAACCCCAAACCCACCTCCTAAGCTTAGGATGGTGCCAACCAAGTGGCTCTCCGGTCTGTGGGATTTACCACGAGGCCAATACCTGGAGTCTAAACCCCCCCCCCCCCACACCGCTTACGCGAGAATGGAAGTGGATACACCACTTACGCGTGTCATCCATAAGCCCTGTCCACACTGATTAACATTTTACAAAACTTGTCAAGTGCAACATGTTAACAGTTTGTGTGTTGGCCAAATTTCGATTGCAGAATTGGCTTAACATGTTAACCGAAAGAGTTGTGCTTGACACTTTTAACATGTAGGGTGTTTCCGCTTTTAATGGAAAACTTGTTAAGTCAATTCGCTCTCTGTGTATGTGATTGGGTGAACTTCGGAAGTTTCCAGACCGTAACCATGGCAACGGTGTACTTCTGATTTCCTCATGCTATTGTGTTCAGTAGTTTTGACTCGTTCTGTGCTTGTATCTTGATTTGGTTTGCTTCATGTGAAGTTATGGAAATGGATAAAAGAAAAGACACTTTAATTAATAACATCTTTGTTGAGGTTATCATTATGGAACATTGTAATGTATGCAATAAAAAGGATGGACAATTATACCAAACTGTGTGCAATTTATTGATGTTCCAGGGGCAATATCGGAAACAAATAGCCTCACTTTGTTAGAGGATTGCAAAAGAGGCTCAAATCTGGCAGATGGAATGGCTGCTCTCAAATTCGTGTCCTTTTTGTGAATTAGTTATAAACTTTGCTCAAAGCAAAGTTGAAGTTACTTTAACTTGTTCTCAAGAAATCGTTGAATCAAACCTGCCCTGAATTTTAAACTTATTCAGAATATTTTCACTCCCGTGCCTATTAACAAGATGAAACCTTTTCACCTTCTACTTTTCTTTTTGTTACATACCAAGCAGAGGTACAAATAGCAATAGCCATCCTCATCACTGGAGTCCATTTTGCTTTTAGTTGAGAGATTTTGTTGTCCCAACAAGTCAACTGGTGTGGATGGAATGTTAAAGGTTCACAGTTACAATATGTTGAAGGCATTTAACATGCTGAATGAAACATGTTGTTAATTGTTGAATGTTAACGGTTGATACGTTGAACAGTGTGGACTCGCCTTTAGGGATGACTACCGATAACCTCGGTAGGGCTGACAGCAATCTAGCATACTGTCTACCGGCTATCCAGATCGGTACCGGAGGGCATTAAGGCGTCTCACAACCCCGCCTGTACAGAAACCCGCACAGACGTATCCAATCTCCCACGGGTCGAGAGAACTTAAGAATTACTTAGTATTGAACAATTCAAACCATTAATAACGGATATCTGGGAAATGGCTAATGCCACAAAAACGTTATTTGAAATAAATTGCATATTTTAAAGAGATCTACATATTTTGTGTACTAAGTTTTCGTTTATCGCTTAACATTTACCAGTTATGCAAGTTTATATACATTTCTTTCGGAATCAAGAGATCTTCGACTATTCTCAGATAATTCAATATATACATTTTGTCATGTATAAAAATCGCTATAACCGTTTTTCAGAAAATCAAAAAATTCCAAAAATATTCCATATAAAGGGTAGTTTGGAATGGGAGATTTTCTTGAGAATCTTCGTATTGCATCATCTGAAGTTACTGCCAAGTTTGGTATTTATCCAAGATTTCATTTTTAAGTTATACTATTCATAGACCCGCGCGCGCACACACACACACACACACACACACACACACACAGACGGACATTTTTCTAAAAATACTCTTTTTATTTCAGGGAAGCTCAAAACATGTATTTTCAGTGAAATCTGGGTATCGGATTTTTGGGCGGAATGTAATACATTCTCTACCTAATACGTACGTGGTAGAGATAGCAAAAATCTGACTTTAGCCTACTCTAGCCTTCTATACCTACGAAATGTGTATTCAAAGTTTATCTCGATTAAAAAGTAGGAGAATACGCTTTTGAAAGAATAAGTTTAGAATAGCGAGTATAAAAATTCAGGTGAATGTCGCACATAAGATTTTGATTATAATTGAGGTATTTAGACATTCAGAGCCGGAAATGAAACATGTTGTCAGTAATAAGCCACAAGGTGTTCACCATTAGCAGGACCATTCTTTCGGACACCGCAAATCTATGTGTATCAAAGAGTACTATGGACGATAAATAACATATAGCTTCACTTAAGAATACCCAATGTGAAATTTCAAAATATACAGGTGTCAGGTCAAATTGCTTGAAATTTTAATGCAGCATTTAGAGTTGAAATATAATATGCAGCGAAATTTCATGAAACATTTTTCAATTAGTACCCGAGAGATTAATTTTTATTATTTTTCAGTGGTTTAAAAATTGATCCCATTATGTAATTATTTTGTTGAAAAAAATTATATTTAATAGTACGTAAATTGTAGAGATGAATTTTGAATTATCCTAATAGTTTGAGAGAAAATAAATGTTAAATACGGAAATTCAATTTTTTGCTTAAAAATTTACGCAATATAAATTTTATTATTTAACACCACATGTTAACAAACATTCATCTCATCACTTTTTAAAACTGTTATTAACAAAGAGGTATTCAAAAGTTCATTGATTTAAACGTACAAGTATCTACATCGTGTGAAAAATTTGAAAATGAGATCGTGTCGATTAATGAAAACACGAGAAAAGAAAGTTTAAAAATTATGATCCCTAAAATAGCACTGTTTCTGACCTTTTGCTATTTAAAAAACATTTATTACACATAAGAACCTCCATATTTTTGTGTTCTTCTACAACTAATTATTTGAGGATTCCTGAGACCATCATTTGTTCACTTTAATGTTGGCAACACCTATCGTTTTTACTACAATGTTATAGGAAGCACACAACACGCATTTATATCGCTATATGGCATGGTTTTGAAAGGTAATAAGGCTATATAACTACATAAAAGTAACTAGAAGGTTTGTAGTGTTTAATAACTAGAAAATCCATATTTATGGGTTTTGGCAAATTTTGGCATTTCTTTCACAGTTAAGTATCCTTAAGGTTTGTGTTTAGCATTGTCAGTTAACTAACAATATGGGTGACAGCAACCATTGAGTAGTATTAATTCGATGAACACCACACTCGATCTATTAAGAGCACATGGTGAGTTAAACGATGCAATATTCTGCAGTCAAGCTGAGTGCTACTTAGACCACTTTTGTTATAAGCTTAGGAGGGATAAAAGCGATGTCCCCACTCTCCCCTCTCCTGCTCCACCGTGTCAGCTTCCGCAATAGCGTAACAACCAATTAAACACCCTTTGTGGTTCTTAATAAGAAAAAAACAAGAAACGGATCCCAAGGCCGCCCTTCTCCCTTGCCACTTCCTTTTTCGTGTTACACTCAAACATAGGCGCTAATTTTCACAACCCTTTTCCCACCCTCCCGCTGTGACAACACTATGAATGTTATGATCAATAGTTACAGATCACTGCTAACAATATGATTTAGCTATGGACTCACTCGCACACACGCGTGTTGTCTGCCCGACGCACTTCGTTCCTCGTCGCGCGCACACTTCCGACTCTTGGTCCGTCCTTCGCAACGTCCCGCAGTCGGCCAGACCGTCCGTCCGGTCACATCGGCCTTGTATATCCGAGGGCATTGTGTATTAGCTTGGCTTGTTTAATTATCATAAACTCTGGCCCGCATAACATAGCGCCCTGTGCTACTCCACCTATTAATGTTCCTTGTGTCTTTTCTACCATTCTTCTTTTTTAGCTATAGGAGAAACTGGTTCTAAAACGAGGAAAGGAAGGAGTGAGAGGGAAGATGCATCGCCCCTCCGTCGGCGTCGGCGTTGGAGTAACTTGGCCGAAGATCAAATACCGTGAAGGAGAGGGTTTGGAAGTTCAACAGCAGAGAGACTATTTTTTGGCCGGTGATGTCCCATTTCAGGGTCTGTCAAAGTTAACAGAGCCGTTACACGTGCAGAATATTTAAAGTTTAGTCAAAGTAAACAGTGGAAAAGTAATAAATTAGTATGCAAATTCCATTATTTTTACTATTCATGCATTTAAATTTAAACCTCGTATATAAAGCGATGTGCCACAGTAACGCAAAAGAATTCTTTCATTTGCAACACAGCTAGAAAATGTAACAATGTGCAAACAAAAATATCGCAACAATACAGCTACCAAGTTAGTAACAACGTTGTTATCCAAACTGAATTGCAAGGCATAAATTGAACCATATTGCAGGTATTACAGTGCAAGATGTTTCCAAAGGTTTGCAAATGAGTCCCAAACTTTAGGCCAAGACACTAGAATCTTGTAATAAAGGTATGGGTGTGTAGATTATTTCTCTTCCTTAGTGTCTTTACGATGCTTAACCTGATGGTAGAATCAGTTATGTAGCTCTTGTGCAATCCTGGCATTATAAACGCCTTGTTCCTGTTTTCAATATCTTCCACAATTATTGGCTCATTAAGGCACGTGTGCCAGTATTAACAATGACGTATTTCTTACACGATATTGCAAATTGCCGCGGTTTATAGAGAAGATGGAAACCTTTTCTGATACCCCTTTTCTGAGCAACGAAGTTGCAAAAACCTTTTTTACATAATTAAATACAAACTATCTGAATTTATAATTACTTAAAATGCTGTGGTGATAATATGCCACGTCACAGTCCCTAACATCTGGGCACTTCTCTCCCAGGAAGGGAATGCATCCATGCATGTGGCTTTCTTGCTTATCGGTCCAACACACCAGGTAATAACAAATAAAATGCAGGGAGCGTAATTAAGTCTCACTTACGAACTGTTGAATACATTCTCACTTTGTCTGTCGAATTATTATTCCCTACTATTTATAACACTAAGATTGCATAGAATATTGTATGTAACTCGTAGATAATCTTATTATGTCACTTGTGAAAACTGTCGCACGGACGAAGTGAATGCGACATTCACTCGTACCATTTATGCACTTGTTGCATAAATTACTATGATCACATACGTCATGTGTTGCAGACGCACTTTCAGACTCGTAAGTTCAAATTGATGATGAGCTAAGAGTTACTATTTGCTTGCAAATGTCCCTGCTGTTAGGCTGAATTGGATTCGCGTTTTAGGGTTTGGGCAAAGCTATATCGGCAGGTTCCTGTGGGTCATTCCTCTATTTATCGGTCTCTCTCGGGTTTGCACGAGTGTGCTAACGTCACAAATTAAACAACTGAATAATTACCGGTTTGGTAGCTATCTAATTGCAAAATGAAACAACTCTTATTTTTATTTATATATTATAGGGGGACTAAATGGTGAAAATTGGCAAAAGTTGACATTTTTAGTATTTTATGCAGTGTTATAAATTGGAGTTTTCTGTTTAATCTGTTTAAATCAGTTATGGTTCAACCATTCATTGCGCTCTTCGTACACAGCCATTCAGAATTTTCGTTGTTGCTTACGTTGGTGCAAGAACAATTGCAAAGTGCTTTATACAAATGTTTAGTTTTTTTATGGTTTCGGAAAACATAAAAAAGGTAGGTTCCCATTTAACAAAATTAAATTGACCCTAAAATGACTATCATAAAGTTCTCCAAATAAAACACGACTAATGATATTTACTTTCCCCCCATAATATTAAGCAACTTTTATTCAAGACATTTCTTTCTAGAACGCTTAGTTTTGGAGATATTGTACAGCCTCAACTTAAATGTAGTTACTCGCTACAAAACTCTGTTAGTGAGATTCTTCTTCGGGTAGCATGATATCTGCGTACATCTTTTCACACCTGGCTGGTGGGAGCTTTTTGTTTTACAAATCATTAAATCCGTGGATGGCGAAGAGGGTGTCTGTCGGAGTTTGTATGGTGCTCCCCTCCATTCGTTTGCATCGTTGAGGTGGTGCTTTAAAACTCGCTCCACATCTTCTTGTCCTCGAGTTCTTGGATCACACTTTGATATGCAGGTGTAGATGGCAGTATTAATCCTCATTTATAGCGTAAGTATTATAAGTAGAATATTTTCCTGGTGAGCTCACATGCAAGTTGTGAGGGTGAATATTTTGAGACACATAAGATTTTTTCAGGAAGGTTGCTTTTACCCTTTCAATATACTTCAGGTTTCTTTATTTAGTTTCTCTCATATTAATTCTAGTTTTTATATGGCTATTGCGGTGATTTTTGCTTTGTAGAGTGAGATGCCTGTGTTTATGGATAAAAGTAGACCAGTTACCTTAAAAGGCATTCGTCTACATCCTGTAAAACTTTCAATCTCATATTTGAAATAATGAGATAATGGTTCATGAATTTAGCAATTTTAACGTGGGCAGGTAGGGCTTTTATATTCCCTTAAGCGGCCTGTAAATACTTCATTATAAGTATCATGAAACATTTTAATGAAATAAGTGCCTATATGAGCCCGGAGAAGTTGAAGAAAGCTGTAATACTAGAAATTAAATTAAATTTTTCAGAAAATAAAATGCATCAATTTGAGAATTTTTAAGTCTAAAAGCTAAGATGCACACATTACATCCCTATTAAATACACGCTATTTTTACCAAATTTTCAAACCTGGCTGGTTTCTCGATTTCCTAGAGTAAGGGTGGCGAAAATGCCTTTCTCTCTCGAGTCATCAAATATGCAACACGCACTACACCACTCAGCAGCACACGGAAAACAAATGAATAGACGGCTAGAAAAGGAGTTGCGCCTGCGAGTCACACTGTCCCGCGAGTCGCATATTCGCCACTACTGTCCTAGAGAATGGTCACTATTCCTATTCTAATGATATATTGAACTTATAATTGGAACTATGAGCAATGTAAAAAGCTTTATTCATACTCTCCTCAAGATTTAATTTGCCTGTATATGTGTAAATATGCAAAATCCCACTAAATTACTTTTTTTACTACTTTATAGACGGAACGCTCAGCTAGCGAAGCAGAATTGTCCAAAAATGTTTCATAAACTCTAAATTGTGGCTGTATTTGTGTAAACATTAAAATAATTTCAAATAAATACAATAGTTTTGTCACAGTATTATAAATGTCATAATTCTTCTTCAGCGTACACACATGAATCAATATAAATTTAATAAAGTTCAGTGCTGAAGCCTCGAGGATTCTGTCTCACTGGATACTTCAACTTGCTTAGTTTAACACAGGTGGGGTAAGCCAATTCGAAACTCCCCCTCCCCTTACTTGATGATAGCATTTTTACTTTCTATACTGCTTGCCTATAGTAAGTTGAAGTATTGCATTCCACCCAAGAATTCGGTACCAAGATTAGACGGAAATGGTTTTTTGAAGCTCTCCGAATAAAAAGAAAGCAATTTTTAGAAAAAGGTGTATCTGTGAACAGTGTTACTCAAAAACAAAGTCGGTTTAATACCAAACTTTGTATTTAAGTTCAGTGTCTTCCAATAAAGCGACACGTAGATTTTCAAAACAATAAATAAATGAACCGAGTTTTACTTATGGACGCTCTTTACTATTACGTTTCTTAGCGTTCCATTCTACATGGGGCGTGAAAGATCGGACATTTTCCTCAGAGGCCTCTATAACAGGCTTAAGGTTCGTTTAAGTGCCATAAATCTATGACACGGGACCACCGGCTTTATTTATATTCAGAAGGAAGTCATGTTAAGGAATTTTACCCGAGAAAAAAATGCATCGCCCTCCGTCGGGTTTGAATCCGCGACCTCGGGAACTAGAGGTTAGCATGGTACTCCTAGACCACGAAGGACGATATGCAGATTTTCAAGAAATACTCCATCCCAAACTATCTTTTACATGGTAAGAACTTCCCTATTTTTGATTTTCTCATAAATGACACGATTTTATTAAAATACCATATGCATAAAATATTTGCACGAAAAATAAAACATGCATCTTGCATTCTCTGAAAATAGCCCGTGAAGTCCACCTCATTCTGAATGACTTGGTATAATTGGTAAACCGTAAGAGATGGAGAAAAGTTTACTACACAGACGTCCAAATCTTGTTAAAACAATTTATATCAAATGCTTTTGGCGTTAACTATTTCAGATGTTATGTTATTGGTTTGAATTTTCAAATACTTCTTTTAACTGCTTAGTCGCTATTCATTTTTCTCCTCGTGGTTATGTGAAGGGAAAGGAATTTCAAAGCCATCACATAGTGATCGGTTTTGAAACGATTTGATTGTCGCTTTAGCAAGCAATATTCTTATAACTAAAATATGAAATGAAGTAGAAGAGAACTCTTTTAAACCCTTGGCGCGTGATGTAGTATATTTTACACAAAAGTGCTTTGCGAAGGTTATAGAATTTTTAACCGCTTTGTTTTTTAATTTCATATTATACTAAATTTCAACAATAAGATACTGGTTTTATAGGTGTTTATATTGCAAAAAGATTAACGCTTTTAATAAACTTCTCTCTCTTCCACTCTCTCTCTCACACACACACACACACAGAGACAGAGAGAGAGAGAGAGAGAGTTGCACACTGTTGTGCTTAATATGAAAAAACTGATTTGATTATAGTAATTTCTCATATTTTTACATATGTGGCAATTTATAATAGAGCATATTGTAGGAATTAAATGGCCAGATTCGTCATATTTTCGCTCTTCCAAGAAGTATGTAACTTTTATCAAGCAATTTCTTTCCTGTGTGTTCATTTGCTCATTTCACAGAATTACACATACCATTTTGTTTCCTGGAAGATGGTAAAAAGATTTCCTTCCTCCCGTATTTATTTTGAATACACATTATGGACTTTACCGCTTGGTATCATTGAGTTTGTACAGCCTATTGTTACACTACAAGCATATGACTATTTAAACGTAGCTTTTATAGTTTGTACACCGAATAAGTGCCTTCTCATTGTGTTATTGAGCCTTGTTGGAGTGCAGTATTGTCCCAAAAAGATGCCTAAAGTAAAGTAAAGCATTAGAGCAAAATTACAACAGTTCATGTGTGTATATGGTGAGTAACAGTTTTCGACTGATGGTAAAAACTGTACTGAACTATGTGACGTTAAGTGTCACAGAAAAAAGTCATAGATTGTGTTCCATTTCAATTATTTTAGAGTTAGATTCATATGATGATATCCATTTTAAATGTGTTCCTCTTGCCTTAGCTGAAGTAGAAAGAAGCATGTAAAAGAATTACAATATACATTGATGTACTGATAGTTTTAATAAAATTAAACACAGTACACTATCAGATTCTACAGCTTAACTTGCTTCTCATGTGCATTTTATTCTTAAATAGATATTTTATTGTCATAAACTAAGTTAATAATTTATTTTAGATTTGAAATTGTACCTCATAATAATATGTTTAGTCATATTTATCTTATGTGCATATTTTGTAAATTTTAGGTCTTAACACATTTTGCATGTTATGGTGATTTTAGGTCGTTAAATCGTACTTAAACCAAATGAGCATCTATTCGATCAGCCAGTGACTGAGTTTATCTTAACGGTGGATTATATCACAAAATATGTTAAACTAACTCTGGAAGAAAAAGCAGATCGGCCGAAACAAATATGCTTTATTTATTTACTTCTCAATAAGAATTAAGCTCTGAAATAACATCATAACTTATAGTAATATTGAGCAATCATACTATTCAAATATTACGTTTAAAAGGTGTGTTTAATAAATCAGAAAATTAAGTTTGGTGATTCGTTGATCACGTATATGATGTTTGAAAATCTAAATAGGTAAAATTCTCTATCATTGACTGGATTGAAGGTATGTTTCTAAATGTGTTAGCCCTTCCATAAAGGAATCCTGGATCCGCTCTGTGGCTGTCCATGTCTCCGCAAAAATGTGGACAGCCCTGACACCCACACATCCACGCGCGAAACTTGAAGCATGCACTGCCGCCAGAGTATACTTTTTTCCGTCGCAATGCCAGCAGAGCGCGGGGAACACAAGGCCGTGCCTCCCCGCTGTTTTTGCTTGTGTAATACTTCTAAGTTACATTATGATGAGGTTTTTGGAATCGTAACAGTGCTCTAGTTATAGTAATACTATAAACAGAGGAACTTTGGGTGTATGTAGAGTAATCTAAAAAACCACTCTATTTTAAAATAGCTACTTTAGGCGTGGTTATATATCGCATTTCCTTCATACTTCACTGAAGCTTTATCAAGCAATATTGTTGATATGCTTTTGAAAAAAAGAAGAGTACATTTGGATTCTAGAAGCTGACAGACATAAGCTACTCTTACATTCAATCCCTATTTTCGAACCCTAACATACAAATCAACATTCTTTGGCCTATGTAGATGAAGATGAATGTACGGACGAACGCAGGGGCCCGAGAAATCGGGTCAGAGCACTGCAAGTAAGCCGCAACGACTCTCTATGCTTCTATCATGGCCCCTGGGAGGGAGGGATGGGGGAGAGACCCGAAGGATGACCAGATCCGGATAACGGTGGGCGCAAGCATGAACGGGGTCCTAACGTTTTCATTTCTAAGCATTCGACGCCGACAGGGCCAACCCAAGGGCCTCCTAGCCCCCGGCAGTTACCCATCTGGTGTGGCCCACTCGGAGGCGGGTCCTAACTGAGCAGCCCCGTAACGACAGTAAGGAAGAAACCTTAACAAAGCGCACACCCACTGCCCTGCCGCAACCCGCGAAAACCGTCGCCTTGTTGTAGAACCCTGAAACGTATGACAATGATTGGTACAGGAAATGAGGGGCAGGAAAGTCGTGGTAGAAGAGGAACCACCCAGGATCCACCTGAAGAACCGTAGAAACCACGAAATACCCATAGGTCAGAGTGGGTGGTCGCCGGGGATCGAACCTGGGATTTCCGAATGCGATTCGCACACGTTAACGCGGTGCCACCTCGCGCGGTTTATCTAAATGAAATCTACTCTTAAACTATAGAATCCAACAAAATATATAAGCTACCTTGCAAATCTAAAAGGCTACCACTACCGTATTTTCATCCACCTTGTTTAAACTGCATGTTCAAAATATTGAAAAAACATACAATAGGAGTTGGCAAAAATCATAGGTTACGTTACAACTTTCAATAACTGCCTAATTTTTATTTTGAATTATATAGTTCTCGAAATTTTAAAAACTCCCCTTACTTTATTTTCAGCCCCGTTACAGATAAGACTATACTGATCGGTCAACCAGGACACAAATTTGTGCACGTAGACTATAGGACTAGGAGGAAATCATAGGACGCCATACAGCTTCTAAAAGCTGCCCACAGCTCATTTTTGTAACCCCTTAAATACAAATTATCACAATTTGACCAATCTGAGAACACTTTGGGCACTTATGCTTTAGTTACAAGTACAAATTATGGCTTTCAAAAATCACCATTATCCTTATATTTAACCCCGAACTTATACAGTGTTTTTCCTTCACATTGTGGCCCCGCATGGCTACTCTCTCGCCGGTCGCCGCAGCTCAAACTTCCGCCGAAACAGTTAATATTCCCTCAACCGCCTGACTTTCTCATATTTACAGTTAGTTAAAATTGCAATGATAATAAGCACATACCTATCATAAGATGTTGGAAAGATTTTCCTTCTCTATTAGCGTATTACTGGCATCTTCTCATGAAAAGTTCACTCACACTGGAGAGTTCAATATCCAAAATTGATTGAACTTCTCCCCTGACGTTTTCTTTAGTTCTTACAGTGTATGGAGAGTTTGTTACACACATCTTATTTTTCAAGTTTCCCCATAGATAAAATTAAATCAGAGGATCGTGAGGGCCATACTTACCTATTAATTATCCTATCTTTAAAAATTCCCTGAATTAAATTTAAGGCTCATCAATTGTAAGCACGGTAGTAAAGTCTTCTTGGAAACATCCAGACTAACATTCAACGTAGGTCAGCTGTTCAAAAAATGATGTACGAAATTCCTGTACCTCTCTGCTTTTGTTTGTTCAAAAAATATAGATACCTTTTATGTATGCTTATTGCACACCGATTTTCGCGTCATACAAGAGAAACTCGTGTGTAAAATCGGGTTTCTCTGTACTCCAATATCTGTTATTTTGCGAAGAAATATAGTCATACAAATACAACCATACTTCGTCAGAGAATAATAATAAACGGGAGACAATTACTCTTATTTCGCAAATTCAATTACAGAAATTTACCTGCTTGTAATGATCACAGAAAAATAAGGCGTGTACAATAAACCTCATACACTGTAAGATAAAACAAAACATCTAGTGAGAAATTCACTCAATTTCGGTTACCGAGCTCTCCAGTGTGGATGAAAACTTCCTGAGAAGATGCTAGAAATATGTAGATAAAAGAGGACACTTCCAACATATCTTATGATAAGATGCTGGTTATTACCACTGTAATTGTAACTGTAGTATGAGAACGTGAGACGGTTACGGGAATATAATAACTGTTTCGCGGGAGTCCGAGCTGCAACGGCCGGCGCGAGAGAAGCGGTGCATGACTACAGCGTGAAGGAAAAGCACTGTACCAAAGCAGTGCCGAGCAGTGTATAAAGAAACAAAATTTTATCCGTCTAACATTAAAAATCGTTATAAGGGGTAAAGGGGGAGGATTCATTATAAAAATGTATTTCATTGTAAACTAATTTAAAAAAGAATGGTGGAAGGTCAACTAAATTAATAACATTGTCATTCGATTTTAATTTAGTACTAATATTTAAGTTAAGAGAAGAAAGTTGAATAATAATTTCCATGAAATCCAATTGCTACAAAAACGATTTATCCAAAAACTGAGCCTGCAATAGTAAATTTTAAAAAGATACCAGCGTAGTAGTTATATAAACATCAACAAGAATGAACAGGACTTCTAATCCAAAATCTGACACTCTATTTTAATTCATATTGTTTGAACTGTTTTGAGAAAATACAAAACAAAGAATTTTTTGGTATAAATAGTTGTTTGGGATAGGGAAATTTAGTGAAATCTTCACTTGGCATCCTTGAAATGAGTTGAACTTATATACGAAGTTTGGTATTTATCCGACTGTTCACATACACACATGCACGGAACTGTTTTAAAAAATTGCCTTCCAAACATGTTTCACCGACATGACCCTTACACTCTAGAAAATGTAAATTTATAACAGGAATTATTTGAAATGGCTGCGCCACGAAAAATATACATTGTCTATTTTAAGATCACTACATGTTTCTCTAGTAAGTTTTGGCCTTGTATAGAATTCAATGAAAATTAGAAATAATGAAAACTTCACAAGCTATTCAGAAAATATGCAAGATAAGCATTACACTAATCATAGCAAGACTTCAGACATACGATACGTTCATAAAAATCGTTAAAGCTTGAAAAAATAAACAGTAAAGAAACAATTTCCGTTAAAGGGTTGAATGTGAGGGAATTTCGTGAACATTTTCCAGTTGCGTCCTAGAAAGATTTTGGAATTAAATACTATATAAGTTTGGCATGTATTAGGCTTTTCGTTGTTTATTTAGGCAGTTCAAATACAAGCACGCGTCCGCGCGTACCTTTCCATAAAAATGATTTTTGATTAAGGGAATCTCAAAACGTGTGTTCCGCTGACTTGTGGGAATAGAATTTTTGGGTTCAATACAGTACTACTAATCTGCCATAGTTAGGCTGTAGATAAAGTAAAAAACGTCAAATGATTACTGAATTGCAAATCTGATATAAAGGGAATGTTATTTGTTCAAATTAACTTGCATAGTGATGCATAAAAGTATGTCCTTACGTAACCTTCCAGTTCTTTTAACATTCTGTTTAAACAATAGATATTGCCCACTTTCCTCATTCAAGAAAGTATTGGGAAGTACAGTCCTCTTAAAGAGGTTACTAAAATGCAGCTTTGAAATCTTTCCACCATTATGGGACAAGTCACTAGAATCTGATGATATCCCGAGTTGTTAGGTTCCATTCATAACCGCCAATTCCTCCACAAATACGCACTTAGTGGTAGTAGTGGTGGTATTTATTAAGTATTTAGTATTACATTAATTGCATAACACAGTCGCATGGGTCATAAGACCGTACATGCTCTCTAGATAAATACCTGGTCTGTATACGTGACTTGCAGTATCAACCAGAAAACAACTATTTTTTTACAATCACCGCACTATATACATACATACATATAAAATTGAAAAAAACCACACTGAATCACACACTCAAACACACACACACACACACACACACAGTCGCGCACAAGTACTCAAGCACCACGTATGTTTAAAGATAGATTACATAAACAGCTTATCTCTTAGTACACGTACTTCCATTAAGTATGTGCCCAAGCTTGGCCAGTTATGGCTGTTTAGAATCATGTCCCAGCATGCTGTCCTCCGTCTGTTGGAAGCCAAAAATACTTCCGGTAATAGCTTTTTCCTAATACCCTCCGTCTGCACGCATGCTGCCAAAATATGCGTCCAGTCTTCTTGTTCCCCGCATAATGGGCAAATCCTTCTGCCATCGTCATCAACAATCTTGCGAGCTTTCCACCCTCCCAACCTAAGCCATGCTATTCCAGTCCTCTGTTTTATACTCAATTCCAAAATATATGTTTCCTTACCCCACCTAGTTTTTATTTCATTTTGTAGCTCCAATGTTGATCTTTGTCTACATTCAGATTCGATTTTCTGCCTGTTTATATCGCATAGTCGTCTTTTGACCTTTCTTACAGCACTGTGTGTATTTTCATTACCCCTTTGCCAGATATCATTTAAGCCAATTTTTGATAATTCGCGTTGCAACCCCGCCGCCCACCATTTTGGATGCCCTATGTTGTTTATTTGATGACGATAACATATTGCTCTCAGAGTTGTTTGATCACCTTTAATTATTCGCAGCCAGTACCTAACTACGTTTAGTTTAGCAAATACAGCATCTTCCCAGGATCCTACCTCCCGAAGAACTCCGTAGTTTGAAGTACCCCTCCCCAACCCTAGAATGCGCTTCCAGAAATTGCATTGTATTTTATTTACATTATCCACCCTCTCCCATCCCCACACTTCACTGCCGTATAGTAATGAGGACCTAACCATTGCTTCATACATGGTCTGTAATGTTTTTACTGGCATATCTGGCACCCGGGTCAATATCCTTAATACTTCAGAAAGTTGTCCAATCCCTTTGTGTTTTATAAACTCCATATTCTTGTTCCATTTTCCGCCCATATCAAACCTTACTCCTAAGTAATCGAAGTGTTTAACATTTTGAATTTCTTCCTCCCCATAGGTCCACTTTTCATGTTGGCCGTACACATATCCATTTTTAAAGGTGACTGTTTTAGTTTTAAGAATATTTACCTCCATACCCCATTGCCTACAGTATTGTCGAAGAGCGTTTAAACCAGACTGCAAACCTTTTATCGTTTTAGAAAGAACTACAATGTCATCCGCGTACAAAAGAATTGGTATTTTTTGGTCTGCGATTGTCGGTGCATCTATGTCTTCCTCCGTCATCACGCTAACAACATCATCAATAAACAAATTAAAAAGTAACGGAGATAGTATACAACCCTGTTTAACCCCCCTCTGCGCTATGTTACATTCTGATGTATTGTGCTGATCGGTCTTGATAACAAACTTAACTTCTTTATACATTGCCCTAAGTGCTCTAATCATTTTCCCCGAGAGTCCTTTACGTGTTAATTTCTCCCAGAGAGCACTGCGTTCTACAGTATCAAATGCCATTTTAAAATCTACAAATACAGTATATACCTTACCACCTTTATTTCTCAAATTGTCATCAATTATTGTTTTCAGAACAAAGACATTGTCAATAGTCGAGAAACCTTCCCTAAATCCTGCCTGAAATTTAGAAATCCTATGATGTGTCTTGGCCCAACACTTGATTCTTTCATATAAGATTCTACTGTAAATTTTTCCAAATATAGAGAGCAGCGAGATACCCCTGTAATTTCCTGGAATGCTGTAACTCCCTTTGCCCTTGTAAAGAGGTTGGATAATGGCGGTTTTCCATGCTTCCGGATATTCTCCGCCTTCAAATATTTTATTGAAGCTTTTTCTATAGAAATCTACCATTTTATTAACTTCTAGCGAGATCTTGAAAAACTCAGCTGACAAGCCCTCTGTACCAGCTGCCTTCCCGTTTTTTAAACATTTTATTGCACGAACAACCTCTGCTGTGCTAATTTCATAATCAAGCATTTGCACAATTGGAGCCCCAGTCATCCCTTCAGCGGCCAAAGTATTTAATTGTATTCTAAACTCCCCTCCTTCATAGACTGTTTTAAAGTGCTTTATCCATTCTCCAGCCGGGATAGTTACCTGAATGGACCTTCGCCTTCGAATCTGTCTAATAACTTTCCACATGTCACCAATTTCCCCATTTTCGACTACTTGACGTACCTCTTCTGCCTTTGCGTCCTGCCAAGCTGTTTTGCTCTGCTTTAGGACTTCCCTATATGACTTTCTTAGATTTGCAAAAGAAATTCTACGTTCTTCACCCCCCTCTCTTCTGTATTTGACAAGTGCAAATTCCGCTGCTTTCTTCGCTGTTTTACACTGATCATTATACCAACTATTTGATGTTAAGCTGTTTGATGCATTACCCCTTCCTGTTAGCATGTGCGCACTTGCTTTCTGTATAATATTAGTTATGTTCTGTATAATTTCAGTTCCTTTGTGTTGATCTACGTCAAAAGATATAATTTCGTTTTCTAAAGTGTTAATAAAAATCTCCTTTCCTGCCTCCCTCCATCTATATTTAAACAAAGGCGTCAATGTTTCGCATGCGCTTTCATCCCTTGTATAAGATACTAGCCGAGATACTTTTAAAGTCATTATCAGTGGAAAATGATGAGAGTCAATGCTGTTTTCAACTTTAAAATTTTGAACTAACGGCAATACGTCCTGTGAACACAGAATGTAGTCAATGACACTACTCCCATTTGTATGCACAAATGTTACTTCCCCTGACAGGTCCGAACCGTATTTTCCGTTCATTATTTCTAACTCGTAGGCGTCACAAAAGAACAATAACTCTTTTCCTCTTGCATTCAGGATTGAGTCCTTGCTGTTTCTGCCGGGTTTTCTGTTATCTAAGTCCCCTTTTTTAATTGTAATATTTTCTTGCCCTATCCTAGCATTCAGATCACCCATTATTATTAGCTTTACATCCTGATATTCGTCCCTGATTTCTACAATTGTTTCCCCTAAATCTGAAAAGAATTCTGGCTCAGCATACTGGGACGTAACCGGCTGGCGATATACAGTTATAACAACAATATTAATATTAGCTATATTACAATATATACAGGTTGCTCCCCTGAGATGACTCTGTATTTCCTTAATAGACTGTACATAATTACTCTTAAAGAAAGTAGCAACGCCCCCAGGATATCTCCCCCTTCTACCTCTCAATTCTGAACCACTATAAACACCTTGGAATTCACTTATGTCCACAGTTTCATTGTTTTTTAGCCAAGTCTCTGCTAACCCAATTATGTCCAAGTTATTTACAAAGTTCAAAAATTGACCACTAGCCAGTTTTCCCCTCAAACCTTCCACATTCCAAAACCCCACTGACAGCTGGGCATCTTCATCCTATCTGTTTGTTGTTTTCTTACCTCCTACTCCTAGTGTGCTGGTTCTCCCTATCCTTTGTGACCTGCGGGCTGGTTGCACTGACACCCTCCCCCCTGCTGACGTTGACATTGTTTTTGTCGTCTGGCCGTCTTGGTCCCTGCTACCTGCTGTCCCTTCCGGTAGAGGTGTAACCATACTGCCTTCTGGGGCTCGATGCTCTGCAGAAATGCCAACCTCCTCTCCTTGAATTTCTGCTATCTTCTTGTCGATTTCTTCCAGCTCTGCTTTGGTTCTTATTCGACCGTTTATTAAAAGTTTGTCAAATTTGATTACTGCATGACAACCCTGTGATTTTGCATTTATCATATGGCGATGAAGAAATTCTCGTTCTCGCCGGATCTTTTCACTGAAATCCTCTCTTATAAACACACCTGTACCTTTAAGATACTTACTATCTCGGAGAATGGCGGATTTGCACTTATATGACAGGAGCTTACATACAATTGGCCGCCTGTTGCCTGCTTTGCCGACACGGTGCGCTCTTTCAATGTCGTCAGGCCTGAGATGAATTCCAATCTGGGCCACAACGTCTAGCACCTTGTTCTCCGTGATGTCCCAGCTTTCATTCTCTTCTTCCGTTAATCCATATATAACAATATTATTTCTTCTTGACTGGTTTTCTAAGTAGTCCACCTTGCCCTCCAACCACTCACATCTTGCCTCCAACTCCTTTACCCGTGTCTCAGACTTCTCCAGGGATTCCCATGTATTAGGAAGATAAGTTATATCTGCTACATTGGCGCCTGGTTTTTATATTCGCAGGTGTTCAAACTTTGTATGCTGACCATTAGTTACCAACTGACGTGCAGATTATATTAGTTATATTACTATTTATATTAAATTAGAGTTATATTAATTAGACTAATTATACTAGTATTTAATTATTAGGTTAGGTTATTATTAATTATTAGGTCTTACCTTTTGCAGCTAACTAGAAATTTGAATTGTTTTTTTTTGCCATTTTTGGTGTAAGCGTTGTCTTTTGTGCGGGGTTTTATTTTTAGGAAGGTGGTCTGCATAGAAGAAAATCGAGCAATTTAATTGTTTGGTTAAGATAAGTACGAAGAAATCTATAAAAACGCAACTATAACTTGTTCCTCATACTGTCACACTACAATTTGCAACGTTTAATAACGTATGCATGTTACATGAATGAAGTCCATAACACAGTGCTTAATTTAGCACAGGTGCATCCAAGTTAGAGGTAATCAGCGTTTAAGGCGGAGAAGGAAGGTGATTACCAAACCTTTGCACTGAAGGATATAGATCTATATGACAATGACTCATAATACTGAAGTAGTGCTTCTTTTTGTAAATAGATTGTCTGACGATTTCTCTGGTTATATATCTAGTAACTTGAGTTAGAACGTCAGCGCAACAGCCATCTTTGTTTTTCAGGTTAGGTTGCTTCCCCTATAGCTATCGGTGATTCATTTGTACTAGAAGCTCCATCCGCAACAGGGATTGGATAATTAAGGAGTAGCATAGATAGCTCTGTATGTATACTACACTCATTGTCGCTGAGGTGTTAAGACTTCGATCTTCGAAAAAAAATGCTTATGTAATTCTCCCCTTTGATCTCGTATCAGGAGTACCCTTTGAGATTTAAGGGCGATTTTCATTAAAAATTTGATGTGCTGCATTCACCTTTCACTACTTTTCTACAACCTGCTCTCAGAAAGCTTATGCTTCTATCAACTTATTGAAGATCGAGGTAAACTTTCATACTACGTATTTACACATTTCGTTATAGATACAGTAGACTAAAGCGATAGTCAGATTTTTAAAAAGTGGGTCGTTATGTCATCGTTTTGAAATTCCATACCCAGAACCATGAGAAAAAAATTAAGAGCGTTTAACCACTTGAAAAACTATAAGTGTTTGAAAATTCAAACCAATAACAAAGAATATCTCGGAAATAACTCGTGCTACAAAAATTATATTTGACATAAATTGTATCCTTTAACGAGACATAAATTTTCTACGTAGATTGTGTGTGCGTGTGTATCTATATACAGGGTGGATCATTTAAGTTGAGACTGTACAATATCTCCAAAACTAAGCGTTGTAGAAAGAAATGTCTTGAATAAAAGTCGAGGCAGTATTTTTAACACTTAAATGATTTCAGTCTAATTATATAAAATATAAATTCAATAACAGCCCGCCTTGAAGCAATATGTGTATGTAATAATTTGTAAAATGTATGTAACAGTCATTGCATATGCTTATATTGTTGTATCCATGTGTAATAATGTTATGTGAATATATTACGTAATTTAATAATGTAGGAACTGTGAGAGTGATACATTAAAGGTTGCTAAGAATGAGGTAACTTTGAGGTAATAATGAGTAAGATAGTTTAATAATGCTTTTAGTCATTATTGGAGCAGCAATAATGTAATTTTAGTGACAGTTTATAAAATAGCCAATCAACAACCATAAAAAGCTTTAGTTAAATGAAGGTATTCTATTGGAGTAGGATTAGCCAATCAGAAACTAAAAAGGAGAAAAATTTACAAATTCAGAAGTAGGTTGGTTGCAGACAGCGTTACTAACCAGACCAAAAAAGTGTCCTCAAGAGATTTAATACGTATTCGTGTGAGACGAAAAATAGTTTACGTGTTAAAAAGTGCAAATAATAAAAGAATCTCACAGCTCTCTATACCAGTGATAAAGCATTAATAAAACGAGTGAAGTAAAATTATAATCTATGTAAGCCTACATTCTTAGTCATACCACAACCCTGCTAAGAGAAACGTATCTCTAACAAAAATACTGACGCAGCCGAGGCAAACGTAAATATTTAATACTTAAAGAAACAGTCAAATTACAAATTTTTATATTTAAAAACTGCGGCGAAGGCTACCGGAAACTGTTTACCATACGTGCGGTTGCAACTACTATAAGTTCGGCTCCCCAACAGTGGAACTATAATACAACAAAATACCTACTTCAAAGTTGCTTGATATTATGGTTGGAAAGTAAATGTCAGTCGTTTTGTTTGGAGGACGTTATGATGGTGATTTTAGGGTCAATTTAATTTGTTTTTAGTTGGAACCTACATTTTGTATGTTTTCTCATTAGAAAATGGTTTATATAAAGCTGTTTATTTTGTGATGAGGAATAAGGAAACAAAATAAAAAAATGTTGGTTCCCAATTACAAAACGTAACTTGATCCTCAAATGACCATCAATGAATGATCCAACTATTCATTGCGCTCTTCGTACACAGCCATTCAGAATTTTCGTTGTTATTTACGTGGTGTAAGAACAATTGCAAAGTGATTTATACAAATATTGTTTAGTTTTTATGAGGAGTGAGAAAACAAAAGTTAGGTTCCCATTTAAAAAAATTAAATTAACCCTAAAATTACCATCATAACGCCCTCCAAACAAAACCCGACTATTTGAATTTACTTTCCCCCATAATATCAAGCAACTTTTATTCAAGACGTTCATTTTTACAACGCTTAGTTTTGGAAGTATTGTACAGTCTCAACTTAAATGGTCCAGCCTGAGTATATTACGGTTTACTAGTGTAGAACATTTATTCAGAATGAGGAGGAAATCGCAGGCTCCACGCAGAAAATACAATATATACACTTTATTTTTTATGCATGTGTTATTTTAATCAAAATCGTTAAAGCTGTTTTTGAGAAAATAAAAAATAACGAAAATGTTTCCACGTAATTCGTAGTTTGGGTTGGGTAAACTTTGTTCAAAATCTTCGTATCGTATCCTTGGAAGACCTTGAACTGAAATACCAACCGATTTTATTTTTGGTTATACTGTTCACATGCACGTGCGCGCGGATCTTTTTCCAAAAAATTGTATTTTGGATTCAGGGAGTCTCAAAAGGTGTATTTCTATTGAAATCTCGGTATCAAATTCTGGATGAAATGCCATACTTTCCTACTTACTATAGGAAGTAGTAGAGAAAGTAAAAATGTTCCGCTTGGTGAAACATGAGCATTATCTTCTCGAATTATATAATTATGTTGTAATGAGCAGGAATTAAAAGAATCAGCGGTGACGTCAAAGACAGCAAATTCTGGTAAGATTTCTTCATTTAGTTTTGAGAAAAAAAATCCTGCATTTATTTCCATGTTAAATATAATTTTTATGGTACACTATACCATACACTATAAAATAGTATACTACGGAAAAATACTACAATGGTAGTAATTAAGACGGGTGTTTCATTATTTTCATACGAGCGTCTTAATTAGTATTATAGTCAAGCTGCACACGACTGGTTTTGGTCGACCGCGCTATAATTTCAAAGCTGCGATTTTACAAAAAGAGCTTGTGTTGTTAATTGTGTGTAATTAAATGCTCGCATGACCTTAAGTGTGTTTGCGAGTAGTAAAACAGCCGGCAGAAATTGTTGAGTCCACGCAGTACTTATTCATTTGTTGCAGGTAACGTGAAAGCAACACATATTGAAGCAAGGAAAATCAATTTAATTTATTAGAATATTAAAATTGCAATGAACAGTATTTTACGTTAAATGCACATTTGTTTATCTGGGGAATGGATCCCAGTTGACTGCTGCTTTGAAAGTGTTAAAACATATGGGCTGCGCATCGCTGAGTAAGATCATAATGAGATGCTGAAGTATTATGGATGCCATAACAGTTCAGTTACGTCGCATGTAACCAGCGTATTATAGTGTGGTTGACCAAAAATGTCTTTACAGTCTGCCGAATGAATAGATCTACAATATACAGTATGAGGTACGGCAAACCCAAATAACCATTTCAAACAGGAGAATCGTTTCTGAAATTGCTTGATTTGTCCGATGTGGGGCGTCGAGCCGACTTCGTTCTGCTTATAGTGAAGGGCGTGCTTTAAACAGTCCATCAAGAATGCTTCAACAACCCAAAAAGCATCAGATAGTGCGTTACTTACAAGTGGGCTTCAAGCTTTATAATAGAGCGTTCATCGGCGTTGCAGAGATCGCTGCATGTAGTTCACTTGAATGGTTGCGGGCTAAACCGGATTTTAGTCCCCAGTGGATTTGTGCAACAAGGTCGCCCTCTGAAATTAAGGGGAGATTAAAAGTCTTATAACTATGTTAAATCCCTTAATTTCATGACTTTAAATGACCTCATGATCTCGGAGATTATTCAAGATGTCAAAGTGTATTGTATGTAGATGAATATCTTCTAAGTCCACTGATCCATTTTTACTTTCTCTCTACGTATAGTAATTAGGGGAAGTATTGCATTCCACCCAAAAATTCTATATAGAAATTTCACCGGAACTACATGGTTTGTGGCCACCTGAATCCAAAAAAAGCATTTTTACAAAAAAAAAAGTGCATGTATGTTTATGAGACTTGAACAGCATCACTCAAAAACGAAAAATCAGACAAATAACAAATCCGGTATTTAGATTCAGTATCTTTAAAAGATGCCAAACGAAGATTTTAAAGAAAACCCCCTACCCCAGACTACCGTTTACATGGAACACTTTTAGAAAGTTTTGATTTCCTCTAAAATGGCTCTAACGATTTTGATTAAAATATCATGTTTAAGGCACTTTCATTCCAAATGAAATGTATATCTTAAATTTTCTGGGAATGTACTCAAAAGCCCTCTTCATTCTGAATGACACTTGCATAGCTGGTAAACCGTAAGAGAGACAAAATTTTACTGCACAAAAAATATATATCTCGTTAAAACACACAATTTATGTCATATACATTTTTTTGTCGAGTGAACCATTTCGGAGATATTCCTAGTTATTTATTTGAATTTTCCAATACCTATACTTTTTCTCAAATGGCAATTCATTATTTGTTTTTCTGCTTATCTCACATGACTTTCTCTATGCTTACCTATAGTAAGTATTGCATTCCACCGAAAAATTCCATACTGAGAATTCACTGAAAATAAACGTTTTGAGACTCCCTAAATAATAATAATATAATAATAGTAATAAGCATTTTGGCTTTCTCTATCACGAAGAATTAGGTAGAGAATGTATTGTATTCCATCAAAAGATTCGATGTCGAGATATTGTCGGAAATGCACGTTTTGAAACCCTGAAAACAAAACGGCATTTTTAGAAAAAGGTTTGTGTGCGTGTGCGTGTGCATGTGTGTGTGTGTGTGCGCGCGCGCGCGCGCGCGTGCTTTTGTCAACTCATAGCTAAGTAAAAAACGAAAAATTGTTAAATATCAAACTTGGTATTTAAGTTCAGCATCTTCCAAGGATGCGACACAAAGTTTAAGAGAATCTCCAACTTCAAACTACCCTTTACATGGAAACCATTTCAAACTTTTTCCTCAAAAAAAATGGCTAATGATTTTGATTAAAGCACCATGCATTAAAGATGTTTAATTGGCAAACAAATCTACGTATTTTGACAACTAAGGTCCTTTTCATTCAGAAGGAATACTGTATTTTTTGTAAAAACAGTAACCGTAAGATATAGACAAAACCTTACTACACAAATATGTAGATCTCTTTAAAACACACAATATTTAAAGTCGCTTTTATTGTGGTATCAGCCATTTCCGGGTTGTTCGCTGTTACTGGTTTGAGGTTTTCGATACTGATGTCATGTTATGAAGTTCTGTAGTTCAAGTGTTCCTGCTAGTTGCGTTTTGAGAGCGAGGGGCCAGGAGAGAAATATAGAAGCTTTGAAAAAGAAGCTGAGCTTAATATCGTGCAATCTAAATCAGAAGAGTTTAACTACAGTAACTGTAGTACAACACAGTAATTGCACCTGCTTCCATCCCCCCCTTCTCAACAGATATTCACAGATCTGTTCATTAACGTCTATTTCTACTCATGAAGCGAAATTACAATTTTAGATACTATTATTAGTATTTTTTCTATTTATATGCCGCCTTTAACATCGAAGGTCATATCGTCGACTTTGCTGTTGGAAAACTTGCCCATTGGCAAATATGTTTAACGGTTAACTATTGTGTTAATCTTTGGGTATTCACTTTGGGTTTTCTGCCTAAACGTTAAATTCGCACACATGTTTACACTCGCTCATACTTCCAGACTCTAGACAATCGGGAATAATGCTTACTTAAAAAATGCCCACACGTCAGCCGGGAATCGAACCCGGGACCTCTGGATTTGGGGGTAGCATGCTAACCATCAGACCGAAGAGACAGTCATTTGGAAAGCTAGAATCAAACGAAAAATTCATGCCATCGCCTGGATTTGAACCACGGATTACCCGGTTTCCGTCTGGTTGCTCTATGGTTGCTCTAACCACTCGGCTACCATGACCACATGCCGGTACGACATTAAATTCTCCAACTGATTCGCATTTCTCCCGGTAAACAACAATGAGATCTCAAATTGTATTGAGATGATGTACCCCAATGGCGACTTACAATGATGTAAGTACTTTAAGTCCCGGGCTGCATAGTTTGGGCCACTATTAGGTCAATTAATTGAATTAGTTGTTCTTCACCACCAGCTCGGTGGTTAAGGCAAACGAAAGGAGAACCGGGAGATCCGTAGTTCAAATCCCGGCGATGGCTTTGAATTTTTCAGTCGTTTGATTCTACCTTTCCAACCTTGCCCAACTTGTGTGAAGAATAATTAATTCCAGAGATCCTATTATTACTATTATTATTATGTCGACAGTACAAAAAGGTTCCATAATTCGAAAAATGCTCTAACTTATCACAACTTTATCAGAATCGAGCAGATAGTACGCAACAGCAGTTAGAAGGGACTGTACCACTGGCAGAATTGCTAAAGGATATTTATAAACTCTTATTACAAAACGGTCTATTTTGGTTCGCGGTTAGCTGCTCGCGACAACAAATGAACAGCGCACACTCTGTGAGGCGGACAGAGGCCGAGAAGATAAAAGTGGAGATGATGAGCCATTAATACCTCCTGAAAATACTAAACAAGTTCACTCGGGTCACAAATGAATATCCTGACGGGGCATTAAGTTGCTCACTCTGCACTAGACTTTGTAAACATTCTGCAAATCTACACTCCCATCTTGTCTTCTCTTGTGCAGACTGAAATACCTCGGCCTAACCTAAGGAAAATGTGCTTTGCTGTAACGTATCACTGTGGTAAACTATGTAATGTAACTACCTGGTTTACTCGGCGTTGCACGGGTAGCTGTTTAAACTTGAATGACGATATAATTCGCTTCATATTCCTCCATCCGTTCTATATCATACTAAGACACTAAAGCAAAGAGTTAATTATTAAAGTTCTCAGAGCATTATAAAGAATAACACTATGCAAAAGCACTGTTAAAAATCACAAATATCGCAGTTCCTAGCGATTTCTCGTGAATGCAGCTGAGTGGTTTTCACGTTGTCATATTCTCGCTGCCTCATCGCTATTTATAAAGAAAGTCTCAGTTGGAAAGAAATAATAATAGTTCAAGGAACGTCAATATAACCATTTTATGCTCAATAACCAACACAAAACTACGAAGAAAATACAAGAAAGACAACAAAATAAAGGCGAAATTAACATTCAAAGAAGTAGTAGTAAGAGTATTGCTTCGCTGTTTGTCCTACTTATCTCGATGTTATTGGAGGCACCTTAACTTCTGCATCAACATCTTTTGTTAATGTGATAGCGTTTTCAAAAACAGAATTAAAAGTTTTGATTTTCTCGACATTCCTTTAAGATACACTATGTGATCAAAAGTATCCGGACACCCCACAAACATACGTTTTTCATCTTAGGTGCATTGTGCTGCCACCTACTGCCTGGTACTCATCCGCGACCTCAGTAGTATTAGACATCGTGAAACAGCAGAACGGCACGCTCCGTGGAACTCACGTGGTCAGATGATTGGGTATCACTTGTGTCAGAAGTGTGTACGCGAGATTTCCACACTCCTAAACATTTCTAGGTCCACTGTTTCTGATGTGATAGTGAAGTGGAAACGTGAAGGGACATGTGCAACACAAAAGCGTACAGGCCGACATCGTCTGTTGACTGACGAGACCGCCGACATTTGAAGAGGGTCGTAAAAAGTAAAAGGCAGATATCTATCCAGATCATCAGGAATTCCAAACTGCATCAGGTTCCACTCCAAGACAGTTAGGCATGAGGTGAGAAACCTTGGATTCCATGGTCGAGCGGCTGCTCATAAGCCACGCATCACGCAGGAAAATGCCAAACGACGCCTCGCTTGGTGTAAGGAGCGTCAACATTACACGATTGAACAGTGGCAAAACGTTGGGTGGAGTGACGAATCACGGTACACAATGTGGCGATCCGATGGCAGAGTGTGGGTATGGCGAATGTCCGGTGGACGTCATCTGCCAGCGTGTGTAGTGCCAACAGTGAAATTCGGAAGTGGTGGTGTTTTTCCTGGAGATGGCTTGCACCCCTTGTTGATTTTCGTGGCACGATCATAGCACAGACCTACATTGATATTTTAAGCACCTTCTTGCTTCCCACTGTTGAAGAGCAATTCGGGGATGGCGATTGCATCTTTCAACACGATCGAGCACCTGTTCATAATGTATGGGCTGTGGCGGAGTGATTACACGACAATAACATCCCTGTAATGGACTGGCCTGCACAGAGTCCTGACTTGAATCCTATAGAACACGATTGGGATATTTTGGAACGCCAACTTTGTGCCGGGCCTCACCGACCTACATCGATACCTCTCTTCAGTTCCGCTTTCCGTTAAGAATGGGCTGCCATTCCCCAAGAAATTTCCAGCACCTGATTGAAAGTATAGCTGCGAGAGTGAACGCTGTAGTCAAGGCTAAGGGTGGGCCAACACCATATTGACTTCCAGCATTATCGATGGAGGGCGTCATGAACATGTATGTCATTTTCAGCCAGGTGTCCGGATACTTTTGATCACGTAGTGTATCCTCAACTCTTTCAATAATTGGCTAATACTGAACTAGTGTTTCCGACCATTTACCCGAATCCCTTTCCCCGAAACAACTACCTCGAATGGCCATTATCCTGAATGGACTTCACCACGAATCTATTTTCCCCAATCCGTTTCCCCGAATTACCATTATTACTTAATGATAATTCTCGTTTGTCTTCTTGCTTATGTCCATGAACGCATTACAGACAAAAGAGAGCCGACTATCTGGTAATCATAACAAAACAGTAACCATTATAACTGAATGGTATTTCTCTCGAATGTACACCACCAAGCTATATATTGAGAGAAATGAGAAACTACACATTATAATAAGTGAATATCCAAACACCGGAATATGCCCACATCTAATGAATTGATATGAACTTTGACTTATGCATTACTCTTATGTTAGCAATGTTTGAGCACCATAGCCGTATTTTGAGGGAAGAGTTTGTAAACAGCTAATATGATGAGTACATTTGTTTTATTTTATATGAATAAACAATAAATAACAATAATGTTAAGATAAACAATAATAAGAAGTGAATTTGTCTGGTTTGATGACAAAATTCGACTGTTATTAGACTAATATAATACAGTTGGAAATTTTGTTTAATTTCTCAACTAAGCGATTGTAGCGCATTTACATTTGCGCAAGTATAGCCACAGGTGATATAGCTGTTGTAATTATATATGTGAGTGTGTCATTACTCCGTGACCAATGTAAGAGAAGAGATGAATGAATATTATGTGAACTAGCTGTTCCGTTGTTACTTTGTGAGGTGAAGGATTAAGTAACTATTATTATTATTATTATTATTATTATTATTATTATTATTTTGCCAATGTTCCACCTATATATTGAGAAATATATAGATCTTACCAACTTTTGTTGGCTCACTAAAATTAAATAGGCCGAATTCGAAGCTAGACAATAATTTTCGCCTCGTATCAAAGGTTATCTGTGCCAAATTTGGTTGAAATGGTGCAACGGTGAAAGAACCTATAAGGGACATACATATATACACTGACTTTTAGATATTAAGATAAAAAGAAACCACTTTCAGTGATACCACGACTGCTGATAGCTTTTCGGTAATTTAATTAAGGTTATGAATTCTTTGTCGTGGTAATTATTTCGAGACCGAAGGCCATGACAAACATGAATTTGAAAGCTCGATTAAATTGTCTAAGGAAATGTTTAAGCAAGACGGGGACGGTAAGGTAATATAAATGCGAGAGCTATGTCAATTGTTTTGTACTTTTAGTATAAACGCAAAATGATCACAATACGAGAAAACCGTCATTTTTTGCGCTGTTAGTGTAATCACCAAAGTGATCGCAATGTGAGAAAAACGTCATATTTCATACTTTTAGTGTAATCACCGAAGTAATCACAATGCGAGAACGATGCTCATCGTTTGCACTGTTAGTACAGTCACTAAGTGCAATAATCTCTTATTATGCGGCGCTAGATGTTGTACCGATTCTTTTATATTTTAAATTCATAGCTCATAAATTTCACCATTTTTACACTTTGTGCCAACAGTCAATAATGAACAGGGAAAATCATGAGGATGGGTCTCCTAGATCTCGAGTTGAGTCGAAACTGTCCTCCGTGGCCTAGGGGTACCATGCTAGACTTTAGTTCTGGAGGTCTCCGGCTAAAACCTGAGGGAGAGCGATGATGTTTTTTTCAGGCGTAAAATTCCTTAGCATGGCTTCTTTCGGGAGGGAAGTAAAGCCGATGGTCCCTTGTTGTAGATTTACAGCACGTAAAAGAACCTCAAGCCTGATAAAGAGGCCTCTGAACAAAATTTACGGTCTTTCACACCCAATATAGATTGGGACGCTAAGAACCATAGTAGTTAAGGAGCGTTCATAAATAAAACTCAATTTAATTTAATCGAATCGAAGCAGATTATAGGAATAAAAAAATCTGATGTTACTCTCACATGACTTTCTCTACTCTTGTACAACCTAGTTTTACAAACGATTATTCTCCATCTACTTCAAAAACTTACTGCTAATTTTCTTGTAGGTACGAAGAGAATATAGTGGGCTTTAAGCAATAGTCAAATCTTTAAGAGCTGGTTGCTATGTGGAGCATTCTATTCTCTTTCAATGTCCAGACATGGAAAAAAAAATTCCCATTTGAGAAAGAGTATAAGTTTTGGAAAATTCAAACAAATAACAAGGAATATCTCGGAAATGGTTCACTCGACAAATAAATGTATATAACATACTTTGTGGTTCTAACGAGGTCTACATTTTTTGTGTTGAAAACTTTTGCCTATCTCTTACGGTTTACCAGCTGTGTAAAAGCCATTCAGAATGAACCGCACTTTTGGAGACATTCCTAGAAAATTCAAGATATACATTTAATTTGTCATGAAAATATCTTAAATATATTATATTTTAATCAAAATCGTTAGCCATTTTTGAGAAAATCAAAATTTTCGAAAAACGTTCCACGTAGAGAGTAGTCTGGGGTGATTTTCTTGAAATGTGTTGCATCTTTGAAAGATACTGAACCTAAATACCATGCTTGGTATTCATTGGACTTTTAGGTTTTGAGTTATGCTGTTCAGACACACAAAAGGACCTTTTCCTAAAAATGCTTTATTCGATTCACGTGGCCTCAAAACATGTTTTTGGTGAAATCTCGGTATCCAATTTTTGGGTGGAATGCAATACTTCCCCTACTTACTGTACGTAGTAGAGAAAGTAAAAATGAATGAGGATAAGAAAAATGCATCGATTATTTACCCAGCACCAGGCATTAAAGGTATCGATTAAATTGATTCTGATAGGTGAATAAGGCCTCATTGAGCATTGATGCCTTAGCAAGTACATGGGCTGAAAGATGTTCGCTTGTAACTATAATTACTTGCGCTATTAAATTTGTTTTAGCACCTCCGTAAACTATTTGCCTCTTCCAAGGATCATTTGATTATATCATGGGTCTCAGTCAGCTGCAGCAGAATCCCAGAGAAAGCATTTCCCTTGGCTTGCAACCTTTTCTCGTTTGTCACGAGCATTATCACCACAAATAAAACCACGAGTAGTATTTCCTAAGATTTATCCGTTAATGTAATTCATTATGACGTGCCTGCGTATCTGGTAGTGGTAGTAATAAATTTAATGTACTATAATACAAAATTTAATGAAGGGGGATTTTTCATTTATTTTATTTGTTATAAGTTACAAAAAATTTGAAATAAAATACGATAATTTTAAAAAAAGGCTGTTACACTTACATGACTTTCTCTACCCACCCAGTCCTCTTAATTCGGAAGATTTTGTATAATCTTGTATAACGTTAAGCTATAGGCGAAAATGTACTACATAGAAGATGTAGATCTCTTAAAAACACACAATTTACTTCAAATAAGCTTTTGTGGAATTGTTCACTACTTGGTCATTCTCTTAAAGTCCTGTGAAGTTCAGCTGTTTCTCGCGATTGCATGGAAACACTGTGGAATATTAAGGCCAGCATATAGCGTCCAGTTCTTAAACATTTGACTATCGCTGTTTTCTTGTATCTATAACGAAATGTGTAATTTAGCTATTTTTGCAAAAGTTGATTTGGATTAAAATGTAGTAGATGGAAAAATAAGCTTTAGTAAGATCAGTTTGTATACTCACTAATAAATATGGAGGGTAGGCAAAGTCATGTAAATGTATCACATCAGATTTTTATAAAAAATAATTTTTATGGGGGTTTGGGGGAAATCAAAACGCACACATTTGCTGCAAACCCTCCATACAGAATTTTTGGGTGCAGGCGGTTGAGATACAAACTTAAATCCGCTCTATTATATTCAACACTTCATAACATAGGAGTTATTAGTCTGCAATAATAAGCTACTAATAGTGTGTGGGAAGAAACTAAAGATTCTGTATTCTTTAGTCTTCCCCACAACTCATTGTAACAGTTTCATGCACTTACCTGCTGAATTTCTCCATTGGTCAAAGGCTGCTCGGGCTGTTTCTGTTCCTGTTGGTATAGCTGCGGCTCTTGTGGTTGTGGTTGCTGTTGCTCCTGTTCCTCCTGAATTTGCAGAAGCAGCTGCTGTCCCTGTTGTTGCTGATCTTGCTGGCTTCTATCGGGTCCTTTTTGCAGTAATGCTGCAGAGCTGAGGTTCCCCAGAACTTGATTTAACTCTTGCGCAATCTGGACAATGGAATCATATTTACAATTTTCATTGATGCCTTGAAAGACTGTGTTTGATGTTAATGTCTATACTAATAATAAAAGGGGATGCAATGGTTACGAGAAAAGCAGATTTATGCTATATATACATGTTTCTTTCTGAACTAGTTTGGAGACATTTGGAAGGTGTAATAGTACTGAACATCGAGGTAAATTCTGTATTGAAATCAATGCAGAGATGTATTCTTCAGTAATTATTTTGGCATTGTTATTAACATTTATCTAGTTCTACAGAAGATTTTAAATGCAGTTGCATTTTAGTATACCAGCGCTAGCATATATAATATCATTATTATTTTATTTATTCACGCAAATTAAATGTGTAGAATCTACTAAGTGAAGTTAAATTAACACTAAATCTCTCGTCAAAATTAATAAGTTCAAAGGCATACACATAGCAACCTGTATAAAATTTTAAATTCAAAACAAAAAACTTGCATAGTACAGTTTGTTTGATTCGATGGAATAAAATGTAGGCCGTTGATTTTAATGGCTAGTTTCACCAATCTTCATTACTGTTCTTGTCTCGTTATGTTTGTAGTACAAATATTGCCATGGCTGATTTCTAAATGCGCCATTAACTGAAACATATCTACATCTAACGTTAAGTCGCTTCGAGTTTAACTAGTGAGCAAAGGAAATTCTATATTTGGAATATATTGAAAATCGGAGATATAGTAGGATGAAATAGGTTTTAAGTAAAACAGATTTTGAAGTAATGAATTGTGCATGAAACGTATACATATGAACTAATGTAGTAGGTACTATATATGACCTTAGTAGAAGTGAAGAGGTATCATAGTAACCTTGCATTGCAGCTTCTACTCACTGCCTATAGGGAACAAAGGTAGAACAGTCGTCACTGTCATGCAGGTAGTGGCACATCGTGTATCCATGTTCTAAAGCTAACTCTACTGTAAAAATGTTCATTGTTATTATAATAATAACAATAACAATAATTAAGAATAATCCTGTAGCACTAAACCCCACGAAGGGCCTTGGTCTATCAACCCTACTGCTGAACTCACGCCCATATACGCACGGTAAGGATGGACGATCATCCAACCAATAGGGGGAGGTGATATGGCAAGTATTCCACATCCCCAGCCAGAATGTTGACCTCCGTGGCCGGGATTGCTGCTTATCGCAGCTCCTCACTTTCCTCACGATGCTGAGTGGGCACTGGTCCTACCCAGGACATAAAATCTGCGTCTCCAAGGGTGGGATCCAACCTGGGCGGATTCCATGGTCGAAAAAGATCTACGTTCTAGGCCACAGTGCCATGGCGCAGGACTGCTTTCAGTTCTGATAAAGTTTAAAATGCTTAACTTGTGGTTTTAAATATTACATGGTGGTCAATGAATAACACTCAAGAGATTATATATGATGAAACAAAAGGATTGTCCTGAGTGAAAGATAAGAAAAACAGCACATAATTGTAGAGTAAAAATGATTTAGTGTGCGACTTGGTGTGCTTTTTACTTTCTCTACTACGTATGGTAAGTAGGGGAGGTATTGTATTCCACCCAAAAATTCGATACCGAGATTTCACCGGAAATATATGTTTTGAGGCCCCCTGAATCCAAAAAAAGCATTTTTGGAAACGTGTGTTTCTGTGAACAGCATAACTCAGAAACGAACAGTCGGATAAACACCAAACTTGGTATTTAGGTTCAGTATCTTCCAGGGATGCGACACGAAGCTTTTCAAAAAAATCCCCCACCACAGATTACCCTTCACATGGAAGATTTTTCGAAAATTTTAATTTTCTCAAAAATGGCTCTAACGATTTTGATTAAAATATCATATGTTTAAGATATTTTTATGACAAATAAAATGTATATCTTGAATTTTCTGGGAATGTCTCCAAAAGTATTCTTCATTGTGAACGACTTTTGCATAACTGGTAAACCATAAGGGATAGACAAAATTTTACTACACAAAAATGTAGAACGTGTTAAAATATACAATTTATGTCATACACATTTTTTTTGTTGAGTGAACCATTTTCGAGATATTGCTTGTTATTCCCTTAAATTTTTCAATACATTTTCTCAAATGGGAATTCGTTATTCATTTTTTTTGTCTTGGATATGCAAAGAGTATTAATCTGTGGGAAAGGGAATGGTGCTGCACCTAGCAACCAACTATTAAGAGATAAGTATGTGCTTAAAGGCTACTGTATTTCCAAATTGCCCTTACATCTACAAGAAAATTAGCAATAAGAAAGACTCTGCAAATGTTTATCTCGATTAACATGAAGTAGATGGAGAATAAGCGTTTGTAAAAATAGTTTGTACAAGAGTAGAGAAAGTCATGTGAGTGTAACACATCAGAGTTTTTATCTTTCACCCAGAACAATCCTTTTCTTTCAACACAAGACGCATACACACTATATGATAGCTGTTGAACTAGATACTTGTTTTTCTTCATTGCGCCGAAGAAAACTTGTGATCAGCTAACCAGCTGGAACAGTCAGGTTAACATTGGCACGCGGCAACCTGGGTGTCGCCCTTCGCTGCTACACCCACCACTCCTTAAACATAGCTACCGACCAGAGAAAACCACAAAAACCCCAAAGGTAGAGTGAACAGTCGACGAGAATTGAACCCGGGACCTCCCGAAGCGAGCCTGACACATTAACACGATATACTGTGTAATAGTTTACTTTAATGTTACTCTATTTAAAACAAATAGAAAAGTTAAATCTCCAAAAATCAATTTGAGCCAAGACTTTGCAATAATTGATTTACGTCCAATCAGAAAAAAATATTTCCATCCTAAAGTCTTGAGTCAAATTACTTCAATAGTCCTCAAAGATTCATTACAATGCTGTAAGAATATAGTCAGAATTTGTTGGCAACTTCATGTACACCAGAAATTCAAGTAATTGGTATATTTATTACGATATTTCCATAGATTCAGTCATTTTAATGCAAGCATAGCCTGCAATTCAAGAATCTTGGTGAAACCAGTCATTAACTAATGCATTTATCGTTCATGACTAAATCCGTTCTTACGTTCAATGTGTGTGCCTTTTATTCTAAACACCAGCCGTATTGAACTGAATTAATTTTGTTGCAGTATCTATGTATTATGCTTGGTTATAAAAAGTCCCATTTAGAAATAGTGCCGTTTAACATAAATTTATTTAAACTAATATTCTGTTATTCATGAAATTACGTTAACATCTTTCAGAGGCAGACTTGAGTCTCGTAGTCACTATAAAGAACGCCTATTATTGAGGTCAAACACGTTTTTATAGGGAGTCACTTCATGTATAAGTAGGGGACAACGCTATATTTGAAAAATGCAATTTAAGGCGAGGGGTCGTTGAAATTTTCATCTTCTGTAATTTTAGTCACATGTTTCAACGTATAAAATAAACCATTTTACCAACTACGAAACTTTATCTCAAATGGTTTTCCATTAATTACAAATTTATTTATAAAGTTTAAAGTTACATAGAAATTATATGTTGAATAACCTTTCTGAAAGAGATTTTAAAAAATACAAAGCTTCTTTATGTTAGTATTAAAACCTTGCACATAGTTTCTGAATTTTAATTGCTTTTTCATGGGGAAGAAATTATGGAACTTTCATTGAAGTATTTACCGAACGTTTATGTAGTTATTTTCAAATGGTAATTGTAAAAGATGCACAAATCGTAGGTAAAACAAACATGCCATTTTTTCAGTATACTATCAAAAATATCTATAAAAGTTTTATGGAAATTGCTCCACAATTTTTGCCAAAACTGAGGTTTAAAAAGTGCCAAGCTCTAAAATAGTGACATGAGAGATAGTAGGGTTTGAAATAAACTGTACTAATTACTGGACTGTAAATCATTTGTCTTTAAATACCAGGACTTTAAGTTTTCTGAAAGCTCAAAAATAGTTATTTTTAGAAGCAGAAATCAGATTTTGTATTATTATTTTACAGCGATACCTGGCCTTAACCGAATGATATTTATTATATATATTTGTGCTTATTTTTTCTATGAACACGGTAGAAGCATTTTCAGGAAAAGTAACTTACCTTTATTAGGATTTTTCAAGAACACGAACAGCTGTTGGTATACATATGTAGCGTCTTGGGTACATGCATACATGCCTTGTTTCTGGAGAACATGTAACACACGCGTAACAGAGCGAAAACAATACTAAACTAGAAACAAAAGCTTATAGCACTCTCATTGCCATATGAAATATTAATTTACAAACGTTAGTGCTACAAACAGTGTTAAATAGCTTAAAAGTATAATTTTATAGTTTTAAAAATAGTATCTTGTTTATTGTGTGATGAATAATATAAAGCTTCTTAGTGATTTTAGCATCACCATTAAGCTAATATTATCTACCAGGATATCTTTCAGCGTGGTGCCATAATGTATACAAGCTTTTGAAATTAATTAATCCAAATATCACTTAAAATACCATCGAAAACAACGGAAAAAATGTTACTTTCGTGGCTAGTTTATAAGTAAAGAGAAAACTAGGCAAAAACAGAGAGAGAGAACGATGTGAATTTCTGTAGCCTTGAGTAATAAATGCAAAATTCCAATGACTTTAATATTAGGTATTAAAAATGTTCTGTCTCAGTATTACTCAATTTTTTCCAAAATAAGTAATAAAAGAAGTAAATCCTTTGTTGATAATTAATTGTTCTTTCACACATACTGTATATAGGCTAATGTTTGAAAGGTAGAATCAGACTGAAAAATTCAATGCCATATCTAGAATTTGAACCACGGATATTCGGCTTACCGTGTCGCTGCTCTAACCAAGTGAGCCACCATGACAATAAGCCAGCACATTAAATTCCCCAACCAATTCACATTTTTTTCGGTAAACTACAACACTTTCTCAAATTCATTTTGACGTAACACACTAAGCCGAATATCCATGGTTCAAATCCTGGCCATGGCAGAGAATTTTTCAGTGGTGCAATTGCTGTGTTTCATTTTAGAGGGGGGGCTGTAATGTGTTAAAAGGCGAATGCCAAAGAACTGTAAAAGTCGAATTAATTAAACTAATTGAGTATTGTGGTTTCACATGCCAGCAGTCATAATATTTTCAGTTCTGCACTGCTTTTCTTTTAAATGAACAACGCACAACAATGAAACTGTTTTAATGCTACAATACATAAAAACTCTGGGCATATATACAAAAGGTTTAAAATTAAAGAACATTTGCAGAGTATTATGTACAAAATTAGTTATTGCCAAATTACTGCATAATAATCAGTGTTTTCCAAGGCAGTTTTCCACGAAACGAAGGCTTATATCTGAATCTACTGTCGATATACACGTTAGTTACTACTGCTCTACTCTCAGCCTACCAAACTAAAAGCCACATGTATCTGATAACACTGTACACATATACCTTGAGACTTTGCCACAAGTGGAAGAGGTTGTGTGGCGGCAGCGAGACAGAACTCTTGCCCGGCTCGAACAGAAAAGAGGGTAATAGGACTTGGGGCTGAAAACAATTACAAATAAGCAAGTTCCCCTTATTGCCGACTTCTTTCCTTCAGTTGCCCAGATTTAGATCTAAGTCGGCAACCAGGTGGTACCTTTATGTGCCTCTCCTTCATATATTCTTAGGTTCGTATCTGATATATTGACACTTTTAGTTCCAATTACACATCTGACTTTGATAAACGCCTCAAGTTTGTGGTCAGCAGTAAGGGATCATTTACAATACAAATTAAACAATAACTTAACGTAAGACTTGAGCTTAAACTTAATGCCATATGTTGTCATTCAGAACGACAAATGGAATCAAACAGCATTCAATCTAAGAGAGCTGAAAAAGCTGAGATAAAATGGTGGTCTTTGAAGCGATCACCTACAGTAGACACGACAAAAGAGGTTATGTAAACTGACGCACATAAAAGGTGGCCCATTCTCCTAGATCGCCAGTGTTTTTCCCTTCATAAGGTTTCCACTTTCAGATAACCAACGTTTGTGTCTACCCAGCCAGTATCAGTTCTCTATGTGACTGGCCTGAACAAAATAAAGGGACATAAAAACTAACCAATGAACGATGTTTATAATATGTGAAATGAAGGGATGGTTAGGATACCACCTCTATGAAGGATTTTCGCTATGATTGGTACACAAAGAATGCCTAAACCAATTGAAAATAATTCGGCCTTCTAGAGGAAGAGGTAAATAATTATTTGCGTCTGTAGTTAAACTGAACGATAGCTACGACATTTACATATACAAGAGCTATCATCAGCGGCATGGAGACGAAGATTAAAGTTGTTGCCGCTACTAAACGATAATAAGGAAACGGTAGTGTAGGATGAACATAAGTTTTAAGTTTTAAGGTTACGCTTCGGCAGTTCTTGCATATTTTGGGAGGAGATTTAAGTACCTGTCAATCCAATAGCTAGAATTATGCTCGAAAAACAGATGTGTTCGCGCTGGTAAGGATGGGGCTATATTTTATCATTAACAACATAATCAGCTCCGCTCCATTATGGGCCATATTTTATGCATGCTGGTATAAATGTATCAAAATAAACAAGAGCTATCTACCCGGTTAAGAACGTTAAGCTCACAAAAACCCCATTTACCACCACAATTTGTTTGCTGTGATTTTTATACATATCTAGTGATTCGTGGCTCGTGATCACCGTGATCTTGCACAGAAAGGCAGTTAGTAAGTCCACACATGGCGACGGAAAATCTTATGTGAGTTAGTATGACACGACATGAGAATCGCCCTTTATTTGGCTAGTTTATTATATTTTACGTAGACATAAACTTGAAAGATTGGACCTTGCAAGCTTCTACTTTTACCTTTAAATCAATGTTTATTTTTATATTTACATGATTCAATGTGAACGGTTCCATTACAATATATATCACCTACTGGATCTTCGGTATAAAGCCTGACCTTTCGAAAGATGTGTGTCGGAACCAATGCCGTCTGGTTTACCCACTCCCCACACCCCGCAGTCACGACAGGCTTTCTGTCCTTCAGTTACCACTTAGTCCATAGCGTCAGTAGTCCACTTTCATTTGCGAAGATGGGAAGGTAGTAATCTTTAGAACAACGTATATTTGTATATAAATATTATTTTACGAAACATTACAGTGGCCGAACTACAAGGGCAGTCCCAGAAGTACCCGATCTGACGTATATATAGTGGTTGTTGTTTCAAACAAATGACTATGGTAGAAAGTACCACCCTTATAAAGCTTAAGTTTGAAGTTTGACGATGCTACGTTGTTTAGTAATTGTTTGTCAACCATTAATCGTGAACACTCTCAACGAATTTGTAAACATGGATAAAACTGGCCATCGTTATGCGATACAATACTTTTATTTGAAAGGTAATAGTCCAACTAATATTAAAGCTAACCTAGGTTCTACTCTGGGGGAGTGTGCTCCTTCATTTACAACAGTAAAATATTGGGTGGCAGGGTTTAAGCGAGGCTGTACGAGCTGCTAAGACGGACATCGCAGTAGACGGCCAAATGAGGTGACCACGCCAGAAATTGTGAAGAAAATCCACAAAATGGTATTGGATGATCGTCGACTGAAAGTGCGCGAGATAGCAGACATCACAGGCATTTCAAAAAGTACTGTACATCGCATACTACCTGAAAATTTGTACGTGAGAAAGCTGTGCACAAGATGGGTGCCGCGTTTACTCACAATGGAACAAAAGCAGCGTCGTGAGGATGTTTCAGTCAAGTGTTTGGCGATGTTTCGCTGCAATAAAGCAGCGTTTTTGCGTCAATTCATCACCATAGATGAATTATGGGTCCATCACTTCACACCTGAGACGAAGGAATAGTCAAAACGGTGGATTGAAAGGAAGAATCAGCTCCAAAGAAGGCGAAGACAGTTCCATTTGCAGGAAAATTCATGCCCTCAGTTTTTTGGGATGCACGTGGAATAAATTTAATTGATTATCTTCAAAAAGGAAAAGCAATCAATGGCGAGTATTATGCAAACTTATTGCAACGTTTGAATGATGAAATCAAGCAAGAACGGCCGCATTTAGTGCAAAAGGAGCTTTTATTTCATCAAGACAGTGCAACAGTTCACACATCCAATATCGCCGTAGTCAAAATCAATGAGTTAAAGTTCGAATTGCTTCCTCATGCACCCTATTAGTCAGACTTAGCCCCCTCTGATTATTTTCTGTTTCCAAAGTTGAAGAAATGGCTTGGTGTAAAAGATTTGCCAACAATGAAGAGGGGGAGTTTGCAGTTGATGGCTATTTCGCAGAACTCGACGGTTCTCACTATAAACAGGGTATCGAAGCTATTGAACATCGCTGGAAAAAGTGTTTCGAGCTTAAAGGAGACTATGCAGAGAAATAAAGATGCTTTTTCCCTACATTTTTGTGTTTTCTTTGTTAGGTTGGGTACTTTTGGGACAACCCTCGTAAATCGTGTCAATATAAATGGTTTTTACTCGGTGTAATGCTTGTTTAGCTGCGGAAGGACATTTACAGCATTTGTCATGAGAAGAGTTATATTTCATGTACAGATTTAAAAAGCGAAGACATTAGTGCTAGCACGGTCGACTGTGGCATGTCGTGGTACTCAGACGCAAAACCCAGTGTGGACGGTCAAGTTTTATACCGAAGAACCTGTAGTTTGTAAACTTATGCTTGCGTTGATTTAGATTGTGGATGGGACCTAACTCTGTATACGGATAGCAGAATGTCATTTAGCACAGCTCTGAAGTTTTACTCAGTATAGTCTCCTTCAATCCTAAGCACGAATTTCATATAGACTGATACTTTAGTTAGTAGTCGGGTAGAAAAGCTATACTTGGTATACAAGGTGTACATAAAGTCCCTGACTGATTTCTTTCATTTATAATTCAAAAGAATTAGAGATATCAGCTTAATGTTTTCTGCATTGCATTTGTGAATTCACTGCCATTTATCTGTGATTTCATTAATTTATGATGACTTCACCGTGGGCTCCTCGAGTTACTAGAGTGCCTACTGATCGTGTTGTACTCCTTTGAGCTGAAACTCAGCTTATCAACGCTGCATCGTTTTATATTTTATCTCAGCCTTTAATTTTATTTTCAGGAGTAATATTCCCATCTGTGTTAAGCTTGGGCAAGCAGTGTTTTGTATTACAGCAGGAATTTTGAATAACACATTATTGATAAGTATTTTTCTGAGTATAGGAGCAGTTTACTTCATTTACAGACGACTTGGACACCAAACCGCTCACAGCAAGAAGCATGGTATGCGACTCAATTATGCATTGTTGTGTAAATGCTTACAGGGGGTCCAACGACTTCTTTTGACGACTCCTCTTAGTATTTAGGATAAACTCTGCACCCCTTCCACCTCATGTGCAGTGGAGTGCACGAAAATGTTTCTACAGTGTTTTTCTTTATTAAATGTTGGCAGGAACTCCTTATGTGTTCCACACAAGCATTGGGTGAGCCAACCTCTTATTTCTTTGAACTCAATTCCGACAAACATGCATTATCCCATAAACAAGTCAGGCCTAGGTGAGTGGCTACAGGGGAGCAGTGCGAAAAGATTCCACCCGAGTAGCTGGAAGGCATGCTTAGCAATGACGGTTCACACCAGCACCTGGATGAATCTTTCTCGTATTAGTTTGATGCCAAAAGTCTGGCGCTCAAACAGTAACCTATGGACACAGAACGGTTTCAGGCTCAGGAGCGAAGGGAAAGGGGAAGTAAGACAAACATTGCGTGGCTTGCTAAAATCAGGTAAGGTGTGTGGCAGAGGTGGTTTAGTATTTCTTTACCAGCATAAACGACTGAGATTCATAATAGTATTTCTGAAGCCTTTGTAATATTGGTTGAGAGGATTAAGACAAGGTTATTGTATATCCCGGTTGTTATTTAATATATATTTAGGAGAATATTTAAAGAAATGAAACCAGAAACGTCTAGAAATGGGTCTGTTACTGAATAATAACATTTTACTCTATTCTTTGCAGACGACCAAATAGTTGTTGCATAAGATAAAAGTGATGAAATATATGACACGTAAATTGAGAGAACATAAGTGGTAACTAGAAATAAATGTGACCAAGAAAAATGCATGTTTAGGAGAATATAATACCGAATTATTAATGGAAAAAGAAGTAATAGAAGCAATCCCATAGGTTAAACACTTAGACATAAGCTGACTCAACAGGAAAGCTGAATAATGGAATACAAAAGAATAATTCCGAAATAAGTTGCAAATATACAATATCTTAATTATCAGTGTTGTTCTCTACGCATGAGAAATATGGACATTATCAGTAGAGAAGAGGCGCTTGATTACACTAGAAATGGATTGTATAACACGCTTTGCTAGAATTTCTCGTTTAGATGGAATAAGGCATAGAAGAATTAGAGAAATCATGAATATACCTGTAACCATATTAGGTAGTTTTCAAAATAAACAATTGAAAGTTAAAAATAACAGAAGGAAGAATTCCAAGACAAATATTAGAGTGGATTAAACCAGAAAAAAAAGGTCAGAATTACGTTAGAATTTAAATAACAGACTTTTGACACCTCTTGGACGGGTAGTTTCTATAGCAACATCTCCTCCGCTAGTCACTAAGGTGCCACTATCCTTATTTCCCTTTGCCTACAAAATGAACTTTGAGTGGTAACACGTTACCATATCGGCGTGGTTTACTACTGCTCATTAGCGTTGCGTCCCAGCGAGCTGTTTTCTATTCGGCGCGCAAAGAGCCGACACGTGCTCTAATGCAACGTAGCAACGCAGCTCTCCCACTTCCCCGCTTAGAGTGAAATGTAAGAAGTCTCAGGTTGTTTAAATGACACTACCTGCAGGAGTGAAATACAGCAGATAATGGAAGCCAGAGAGTTGGAGAAGGAAGAATGGAGACTTAATGAACAATGAGCTGGCCAATTGGAAAACGATTAAAATCGTTGTGAAACCGGTGTACTACTACTACATAAACCACTGTGCGGTACGGTTCCACATATCGACTTTACTTCTAATTTTATTATACTTTTGTTACTTATAGAGATCGCTCTCTAAATTTATGCATTTATAGCACTCTTCGATTAAGCAATAAGTATAAATGAATACATAAACCACTGAAGGAGAGGCACTGTCCATCTGTAAGAGGTATTCGGCGAATGCTTGGGTTAGTGCAGCACTGCATTAAAACAGCATGTCAAGCGCTCACCGAACTTCCTCTGTACCTGCAGGAGTGAAATACAGCAGATAATGGAAGCATAATTATTTCAAACCAAGAAAACAAACATTTAATAGAAAAGTGCAAGAATTGTTATATTTAGCGAGACAATGGAAATGAATGCAAGAAAGCGTATACGTTGTGTCTGAAAAGCAAATATGTTGCATTAATTTATACTCGTAGATCCTATTTAAGATTGAATAAGTAGCTTATTGCTTTTCTTAGGGTGTAATTAAATGTGCTCAGCTGAAAATGAAATGTATGCTTGCAAATATTTGTGAATTTCACTTCTGAAACATATAAAATTAATTTTATTACTTTTTGCTCTATATTTTGACTTCTGACATACAACAGTAGGCCATTCTTTAAGAGCAAATATACAAAAATGTGGTAACTCATAAACTGAGATTGTTTGCACTGTACAGTCAATTCTTGTGTTTTATTTTATGTTTTGAAGGAACTTCTGGTAGCCAGCATTCCACATAAACAAATAAAACATATAGACTCCTTATTTATTCAATGATTCCATTCTGTTACGAGTAATAAAGCCCAATTTACAAAAACGTGCTGGTTGAAACATAAGTATGAGACAAAATGTGTTTTTTAAAAACTTCTTCAATTTTTCTTGTTTTATTTTACTTTGAAGAATCTAGTGATGCAGCTGAAGACGGGGTTTGACAGAAAATAATTTGGAGTACAAATTATCCATTATTCAAATAGTTATTCGATTAATAGTACTGTGCGGATACTTTTATGTTGACTAAGGGTACTATACTGAATTTTCAAGAAGCTTTCAAAAGATATCAGATTTTAAAAATTGTCATGGTGAAAATCCTGAAACATTGTAGAACGCTTCCCGTGATGCTATTTTTGTTTAGTTTCTTTCAGAACTTCTATATACGATCTTTGAAGATTCACGGACCTAAAGAATCTTTTCTTGATATCAAGAGGGGTTTTGAATTTAGAGCTTTAATAATTTAAAACATTGTTAATTTTTAGAAAGCTAAACGTTTCATACACTTAATTATTTTTTCCAGAGAGTTTAATTTTAAACCAAATTAAATGGTTAGTTGTAAAGAACTATATTCGAGGAAAAATATGCACAATTTAAAATTTTAGGATTTCTAAATTTTCGTCACGTGAAGGTTTCGTGCATAGGACCAGGAAAATTAATTTTACGCTATAATCCTGTTGCAAAGATGTATGGCAAAAGTTTCAGATAAATTGGTTAAATTTGTACAAATTTCAGTAGTGTACCCTTAATGAGGTATAGTGAACAATTTTACCAACAGTTTAAACAAAGTTACAAAACTACTGTAGGAAGAAACATATAGTGAGCACCTGTCGTTCATTATTTGCTCAACACTTTCTTTCAGGAATTTAAAGTCCGTAAGTCTTTATATTCAAAAAGTCAAGAGCAAATCAAGAAATCCTATCAACAGTTTACAAACGTGTTTCAACCCTGATTGTACTATAATGCAGTTATGCAATTGAAGGCATATTGAATTTAATTCAGAATTGTGAAAAAAGAAGCAATATAGAAATTATGAAATATGTCCTATTATATTTAAAGTAATTATTTTGTTACGTTTGTTTTGATCCGAATTATTTAGACAATGTGTTTGGGGACATTAAACAGTTTGTTTGTACATAATGTAATTTGGAAAAAAAAATTACGAGTGCATATTAAAAAGTTGAGAATGGGGAAAAAACACAAGTCATGCAAAAGGAATGTGGTACACAAAAATAGAAAATGTAAAAAAGTCAACGTTCACAAAAATATAGAAAATAAAAAATTAGTTTTTAAAAAATTCGGGTTAAATGCCGTTAGTACTTTTCTGCACAAAAAAATTAAACTGCAGAGTTTTGCTGTACCTCTAGCAAGTTAATTGCGTCTTTTAACACAGGCACCTGTTTTTGTGTGTGTGTGTGTGTGTGTGTGTGTGTGTGTGTGTCAGAGCTGGAGAGATAAGATTTATGGTGAAAATAAACAATGAACAATAATTAACGGCAACGTTACTATTTTTTAATAAATAGATGCACCTATTTTTTAAATTTGGTTTTATTTGGGGGAAGTTATGGTGGTCATTTTAGGGTCAATTTAAATTGAATTTAAAAATTGCCGCTAAAATGGCAATCATAACTTCCCCCAAATAAAACACGACTAATAGCATATACTTTGCCCCATAATATCAAGCAACATTTATCAAAGCATTTCGTTCTACAAGACTTAGTTTTGGAGATTTTGTAGTCTCGACTTAAATGGTCCATCCTGTATAACGCGAGAGTTTTAGAATGGAAAGCACCCCAGTGTAGCAGACAGCGAGCGGAGCACGCATACACGAGATCCAGGTTGGGCCATAAAACGAACGCATTAAACTGACGTACTATACTAACTTAAAAATGTACACTTGAATGAAGTATGAAATATCTGTTAAACAGATATTCAAATATGATTATACTCTGACTGAATGATATTCTCTTACAGGCAGTCAATTAATGCAAAGCATAATTTCCTGGCTCTCAATTCCAGGATACAAACACCGTCCATAATGTAGGTAGGTTCATGTATTGGTATTGAATCTACAATTCGAGGAATTAAACAGCTGATGTATGGGGTTCCTCTTCGATTTTTCCCCCTTTCTTCCGTTCTTCCCTTAGTATGTTAGGCAAATTATCCTTTATATATATATATATATATATATATATATATAGTGTTAGCTTTATCTTTTGCATTTCTGTTTAAACCTCTGATGAGGTTAAGACACACAATAAAACTGTTTTCTACGTTTTATTTTCGTTACAGTACTTCAAAATCAAAAGATAAAGAACTTAAATTAATAAACATATTTGTACGCGTGTATCAGCTGACAGATCATGAACTAAATCATTTTTATAAGCTTGGTTTTCACAAGTGAATATATAACGTTATTCTAACAGTTTTCATTTAATGAACAATATTTCGTTCCATTGTGTTCTGTAAGCCTGAAACTCCTAAACTGTGGCCAGTTATTTAAACATCTTTATTGTAATTATGTTTATATTCCCATAAATTTATTACGTGTATTTATTTTTGATTATTGTCTTGGCGACCCCATTGTGTTGGATTCATTAAATGTTTGTTGTTACTAATTACGGGTTTTGAGATCGTGTCTTAAGGTTAAGACTGTACTCTTATTTTACTTCGCACATGCAAAATCTCGGTTTGAATTGAACTGTACTTCGGTAGCAGGTGGACCACGATTAAGAGTATTAAAAGGGGGGAAAAAGCAATGTATATTTAGGTATTTATAGTGTGCAATAAGTTATCTCATGATATTTTAGCCAAGGCATTACTATTAGTTACATTGTCTTTTCTTTTACACCGAAAGTTGTGATGTTTTAAAGCAATATCCGCTCTTATTAGCATATGTCACATATACTCGAAAAGTTCTGATTCATAGTTTGGAGCTGAGAAGGTCTAAAGTCCATTTTCATCGTTATTCCTTTCAAATAATGTTACCTGCTCCTTGCGTTTCATTGAATTATAGGTTGTTTAACATGCTTTTTTTTAAACGCCCTTTGAGTTCTAATTTTGCATCTGATGGTTTTGCAATTTGTGCTGAAGGGGAGAAGAACAGTACCTGACGTCGCCGATATTCCGTGCGGTAACACGATTGCTGTGTTTAATTACTAAAACCCCTCTACCTGGTCGAAACTTCATATGACTTGGAGCTTGCAAGCTCTACAAGATAAAACTAAAATGAATATCTATCTATCTAGCTATAATTAAAGATTAAATATGGCTGAAATCGTTTTCAATTCTTAAACGTGGAGGTTAATATGAAAAAAATTACTTATTTTGAGCACGTACATCAGTATTTAAATTTCAGTTTTTTAACTGAAAGTCTTAAGGTCAGTATCAAAGTATTAGTATAGGTCGCGCCACGGATTTTGGCATGTGAAAATTTTAATGGAAAGCTACGATGCGAGTTATTTACCGTATAGATGTATGACACATACGGGGCTGCAGCTCGAAGAATGGTGCAAGCTGAGACGGGAGTTGTGTACGGTGGAAGGAACTGGACCACAACTGGACAGTAGGAATCACGTGCTACATGCAAGGGAGGTATTGAAACATCAGAGGGCTGGCTGACTGGACTAGCCCTGAAGGTCATATGCCAATATCCCTGGCGAGACCTATACGAGGCTGTCCTAATGTATTAATAGAGAAAGCGTACATGTCAAAATCATAACATATTAATCCAAGAGTTCCGCTCTTTCTTTTAGCTTTTTAATTTTGAGCTGATGCCACTTTCAGCCGCTTTAATTCTGCCTAAATCGTAATATTTTATGTAATTCTGGATAAGTGATTTCAGTAAGTTACATCTTGTAAATAATTTTGAGACCGAGCGGGACATTATCGGTTCAGACGATAAAATCTGTGGTCCCATTCGGGAGGTCCTGGTTTCGTTTCCCGGTGATTGTCCACTCTGAACCATGGGTTTTTTCGGGGTTTTCCTGGGTCGTCAGGAGAATGTTGGAGTGGTTTCTTTCATCCCCCGAATTTCCTGCCCCACAATTTCGTTCACTAATAATTTCATTCATCCTTCACCCCGTTAGTTTCGGCGTTGGAAGTGTCGGCGATGGTGTTTCGGTGCAGCGTGGCAGGGAAAAGATGCTGTTAACTTTCTCCGTCCTTCGGCTCTCGGCTGGTCCCTGGGATATGCAGACCACCGCTTGGGGGGGCGTTGGAATCTGTGTGGGGGCGGGGTCCTCGGTCCGAATGCCGAAGCGTCTCAATCTGGAAACTGTAGAGGCCCTGTCATTGCTGTGCCGACATTCCTGGTTCCGGGCCCTCCTATCAGCTAATCCCTCCCTCACGAAAGCAATCCCTTCGTGGAGCATGGGTACAATATCCCCATTCCTGGATCGGTGCTGAATCAACTACGCTTCACAATCCAGTCCAAATAATTTGAGGATACATAACACTATCTGTCGCTATTTGAAAAATTATTCTAAATTTCAATACAGCAGTATTGTATTAATGTTGCCGTTAATTATTGTTTGGTAGACGATATTTACCCTAAGAAATCTGTATATGTAGCTATGTATCACATACCTGTTCAGTATTGGCCATTACTGTTTTTTGTATAGTCTGGCTCTCGTCCAGCGTTGTGGTAGAAGTCTGCTTGTCGTATTTCCTTTCCACGTTAGTACTGACCTCCTCAATCTGTTGCAGAGAAAGGTTTTACTGTAGTAACCGACAAAGGCTGCTTTAAAACATTATAAACAAGGAGTAAAAGTTTAACAAAAGGATATGTCTTGTAAGTTAAGGAAGACAAAAGGATAAAAATTGCTAAAAACAATACATATGTTTAGTTTTTGTGCAGTTTTATTTATTGGAATTTTCTTTTTAATTGGATATACCATATGTGATAATAAAAATGTTGATACAATGTTTATTTTTACGGTACTTATTTTAATTATGGCACTGCATCTGCACGATTTCACAAAAAAGATCTGCACACTGGAGTAGAGAGTAAACTTAATCCCCTCTTGTGCATACTTAAACCATGTGGTTTCCTTCTTTGCAAATGTATGCGACTTATTTTGTCTATTTCTGTTTTGAACAGCCTTTTCTATAAATGACATTTTCTGGTATAAATGACCCATTATCTCAAACTATTGAATTTTCCAAGTGCTATTGCTGATTTACCTTGGTGTTAATAACGTTTTTTTTTTTTTTTTTTTTTTTTTTTAATATTCTGATATGTTACTTTAACGTAAATTTCTATATCTTTTATTAATGGGTATAAAAACTATTCGTACGAAAGTTTATTTTTTCACTACTTCATTGTAATTGAGATAAACGTTTGCAGAAAGTGCTATATTGCACATTTTGTTATAAATGCAAAGAGAATAGCGATAATTAAATGTTTCCGAACTGGATGCTATATGAGCCTTATATACTCCTTCCATGCAATCGCGAGAAATAATTGAATGTCGAAAGGACTTAAAAAGAATGAAAAAGTATTGAACAATTCGTACCATTAATAACGCATATCTCGGAAATGGCTAATGCCACAAAAAATTGTTTGAAATAAATTGTGTGTTTTAAAGAGATCTATATTTTTACTTTCTCTACTACTATAGTAAGTAGGGGAAGTATTGTATTCCACCCAAAAATTTGATACCGAGATTTCACCCAAAATATATGTTTTGAGACCCCTGAATCCACAAAAGGCATTTTTGGAAACATGTACGTGTGTGTGTGTGTCTGTGTGTCTGTGTCTGTCTGTGAACAGCATAACTCAGAAACGAACAGTCGGATAAACATCAAACTTGGTATTTAGGTTCAGTATCTTCCAGAGATGCGACACGAAGGTTTTAAAGAAAATCCCCCATCCCAGATTACCCTTTACATGGAACATTTTTCGAAAATTGTAATTTTCTCAAAAATGGCTCTAACGATTTTGATTAAAACATCATATGTTTAAGATATTTTCATGACAAATAAAATGAATATCTTGAATTTTCTGGGAATGTCTCCAAAAATATTTTTCATTGTGAACGACCTTTGCATAACTGGTAAACCATAAGAGATAGACAAAACTTCACTACACAAAAAATGTAGATCGCGTTAAAATACACAATTTATGTCATATACATTTTTTATTGAGTGAGCCATTTTCGAGATATTGGTTGTTATTCCCTTAAATTTTTCAATACTTATTTTCTCAAATGCGAATTCGTTATTCATTTTTTTTGGCTTGGATATGCTAAGAGTATTAATCTGTAGCAAAGTGAATGGTGCTGCACATAGCAACCAGCTATTAAAAGTAATGTCTATGCTTAAGGGCTACTGTATTTCCATATTGTGCATGTAAATATATATTCCCCTTACATCTACAAGAAAATTAGCAATACGATAGAGTCTGCAAATGTTTATCTCGATTAACATGAAGTAGCTGGAGAATAAGCGTTTGTAAAAATAGTTTGTACAAGAGTAGAGAAAGTCATGTGAGTGTTACACATCAGAATTTTTGTGTAGTATGTTTTCGTCTATCACTTGACGTTTACAGATTATACAAAAGTCCTTCCTAATGTAGAGGACTTCACAGACTATTCCGAGAAAATTCAAGATGTACATTTTATCATGTATCATAATGGTATATTATTAATAAAAAAAGCTTAGGCCATTTTGTAGAAAATAAAAAATTTCGAGAAATGGTCTATGTACAGGACAGTTTGGGATGGTTATATTTTCTTGAAAATCTTCGTGTCCCATGTTTGGAAGTAAATACCAAGTTTGGTATTTATCTGACATTTCCTTTTTGGGCAATACTGTTCACACACATGGACCTGCCTCAAAACATGTATTTCTAGTGAAATCTCTGTATAGAATTTTTGTGTAGAGTGCAATGCCTTCTCTACTTGCTATGTACGCCGCCGTGTATAAAATGTGGTGCATTCCCCTAGTTTGCTATAGTGTTCTTCCCTCCGTAAGGTTTCCACGTTAAAGTAACCAACTTTTAACTCCCCCAGCCGGTATCAGCTCTGTATGTGTCTGACCTGCGAAACAATACAGGAGCATACAAACTAACCAATGAACGATGTTTATGTGGAATGAAAAGGTGGATTGGATATCATCTTTATGGAAGTGTTTCGCTACGATTGGTATATAGAGTAAGCCTAAACCAATTTAACATAATTCGGCCTTCTAGAGGAAGGTGTGAAGAATTACTTGCATGTGGAGTTAAGCCGAACGATAGTACGACACTTGCATATACGAGAGATTTTTCAGCGACATGGAGACGAAGGTTAAAGTTGTTGCCGCTACTAAACGGCAATAAGAAAACGGTAGTTTAGATTGAAAATATAAGGTTTAAGTTGTAATGTTACCCTTCGGCAGTTCGGCTATACTTTGTGGAAGGTAAAGTACCCTGCCAATCCAGTGGCTTGAGTTATGCTCGAAAAACAGAACTGGTCACGCCGATAGAGGGTGAGGCTAGATCTTATCAGTACCAACATAAACAGGTCCGTTCCATTATTGGCATTTTATGCACGGCAGTATACGTGGTAGAGAAAGTAAAATAATTGCTAATAAATTTTAATCAAAAGATGATATAATTAGAAAAGCAATCCTATCTTCCTTATTAAGCTAATTTATTGTATAAAAGTAGGCCAGTGAATTTAAAAGGCATGCATCTATGACCTATAACAACTTCAGTCTATCTCAAATAGTTGGGATAGGACATTTAGTCCCCGTTTTGACTATGACGAGAGTTACGCAAATCTCCGCAGTAAACATGGAGTAAACTCTTAGGCGACGAATTTGTGCGAGTTGTCAAAAGTTATGAAAAATAATTTGATGTGTTGCATTCACATTACTTTCTCTACCCACTAGTGCCACAAACTATAGTGGTTTTTCTTATACTTAACTTTGCAGAAGTAGTTTCAATGCACATTTCATTGTACGCAAAAGGAGAATAGAGGGATCTGAATACGTAGTCTTTCCATGACATCGTGAGAAACAACTGAATAGCAACAGCACTTTAAAAAATAACACAGTATTGAAAATTCAAGTCAATAACAACGTATATCTCGGAAATGATTGTTAACAAACATATTGTTTCTATAAATCGTGTTTTAAAGAGATCTACGTTTTTGTGGAGTACGCTTTGGTCTAACTTGTATGGTTTAGCAGTTATACAAAATTCCTTTCGAATGGGGAGAACTTCACAAGCTATTCCTTGAAAATATAAGATATGCGATGACGACTTGATAATTGCGTACTTTTTAAAGAAAATAACAATTTTTTTCCAAAAAATTAATTTTATTTCTCAACAGAATCTGCCTTCAATTCAATACACGCTGTCCAACGCTTCTCGAATTTTTAACTCTTCCAAAAAACATAATTTTTCGAACTCTGCAAAATATGAGGTTGTTTCTGCCATGATGTGTTCAGTAGACGTGAATTTCTTCCCAGCGAAATAATTTTTCAGGTTTGCGAAGATGAAGTCGCTTGGAGTCAAATCTTTAGAAAATGGTGGGTAAGGTAGCAATTCATAGCCCAATTCCACAAATTTTGCGATGGCAATGACTGATTTATGTGCGGATGCGTTATCCTGGTGAAAGAGAACCTTTTTCTTCACAAAATGTGGTCGGTTTATTTAACAATTCCTTGTGAAACTGATCTAGCATTGCGACATAATATGAACCTGTGATCGTTTTAACCTTTTCCAGGTAGTGGATGTCTTACTGCGCCTTATGAATCCCGAAAGACAGCTGCCATGATTTTTCCTGCCGACGGAATGGTTTTCGCTTTCTTTGGAGTAGGTTCGCCGAAGGAAATCCACTGCTTTGATTTTTGTTTGGTTTCAGATTGATAGTAATGGATCCAAGTTTCATCAGCCGTGATATAACGCCGCAAAAACTCATTTGGTTTGCGCTGGAACATGTTCAAATGTCCCTGTGAAATGGTCACACGATTCCTCTTGTTCCCAACTGTGAGCAGTCGCGTCACCCATCTTGCTGATAGCTTTCTCATATCCAAAAATTCGTGCAGAATGTTATACACCCGTTCACTTGAGATGTTTACGTATTGGCTATCTCACGAATTTTCGCTCGGTGGTCTTCCAACACAATATCGTGAACTTTGTTCACTATTTCTTCTGTTGTGGTCTCAACCGGCCGCCCTGTGCGCATGGCATCTCTTATGCTCAAAGGCCACTCGAAATTCTGTGAACCACTTGTGAACCATGCCATGTGATGGAGCCGAGTCCCCATAATACTTGTTCAGCTTTTCTTCCGTTTCCTTCACCGTCTTACCACGTAAACAGTAGTGCTTTATCAGAACGCGAAGTTCACTTTTCTCCATTTTCTGCGAAGCAACACACATCTGCTTATTTTAGACGCTCTCAACAATGTTCTAAGAAACATATCACGAATTTCAGCGATTATACCCAGAATAGATGTGAGACTTGGGTGTAAACAAGAAACCTGTGATTAGAACGCTATCTCTCGTCAAAGTCTTGGACTTATCAATCCGCCCTCGTACATTTTGATTGTTTTATAAATAGCTTATACATGCGTGATTTTAATTAAAATCATTAAGACAAAAATTTCAAAATATTTTCCATTTGGGGTAGAGGAATTTTCTTAAAATTCTTCGTCATATCTTAGGAAGATGCTGAATCTCACTTTCATATTTGTCGGGTATTTCCTTTTTGTGTTATGCCGTTTACACCCACCACCCCACAGGGTTTTGCATTATTGTTACGTATTATCTTACTCTAACTTGCGATATTTTAATAATAGAAGTTTATTAATATATGCAGGCAAACCTGCTTGTTTGTTTCAACGCTTCCCATACGGTCTCTTACGACCTTCGGGGAAACCTCATGCCGCCAAGCAATGAATGCGCCCATTTATTAGTTGGAGGCACCCTCCGGAAGATGTCTCTTACCACCGTAGGCAAGGTGGTGATGGCGTTGGAAAGAGAGGACCTACAGCTTTTACCGTGGACTATGTACCACGTTGGATCTTGGGGATACTTTCCGTGAACTAACTGGACTGGCTAGACTTGAAATCGCCACTCCAGAGCCGGGAACCAAACCGCTAACCGCTAGTATGGAAGTCATGGACGATAACACTAAACTCTATTGGTAAACATGTATTGCAGAATGTAAAATTCCATCAGTCTGGTGATAGGATAAATTGATACACACTCACCTTCTGTTCCATAGCTGCAGTACTATCAGAGATCATTTCGGGGACCACAGCTTCCTCTATCTCTGAGATGATCTCCTTTAGCGTGTTCTTGATGCTCTCCTGCTTTATCTCTGTATTCCCATTCATCATTTCCTGCGGTTCCCGTTGTTCCTCGTGTTTCTGCTCCATGACAGTCTCAGGCTGACAGATGGAATTGGGCGCTGCTACTTCTCCTAGCACATTTTCGTGTTGGAACGATTTTGAGGACTGAAACATCCCATTATTGGATTAGAGTTACACACAAAACTACAACCAAGCAACATGACTTAGGTATCCAAAGATGATAAAAATGTTCACTTTTCTAGGTTGGGCAATAGGGTCGGTAAAAAACTCATTTTGGGGAAATGTCAATCTAGCTTCCACTGAGTTTGCATTCGTTTAATGAATTGAATCAAATGTCAAATATTTGTTGCCAAGGCAAAGATTCAAACAACTGTACTTCTAATTCACTGTACTATCGCGACAAAAGCCTAAGATCTATTGTTCTGGTCATTGACATGATACTGAAGTTCTCTAATACTCCAACCTCAGCTTACCTGGTACCATTGAATACAATTAGCAGATAATGCATTCATTTGTTATAATATACAGCGTCCATTTTAATTAATGGAATTATTCTTTCCAATTGCCATTTGGTTAATTTTTAGAAGATAAATAAAGTGACAATCTATTCTATCTTCCATGACAGGAGTTCTAAATTTGGACCTCTTGTTACGAATTTCTTTTTGGGGGGCGCCAAATCGTCCCGTTTCGCTTATAGGTCCATTTTACATTTTAATGCTTTATTTTCATAGAAACATTCTTGAGGGATATGAACTGTAAACTTGGCAATTTACTCAGCTTCTGGTATTGGAAAACTTAACTTCAATAAGCTGATGGTCATTGCGAGGGCATTTGGGTTTATTTTGTGACAAATGACTTGCTACACATGCAATATTCATTCCAAATGGTAGTCACCAAATATATAAAGCAAAATATATAATCAAAATCATCTTTGGATTATCTCCTTTTTGGAGGACTTAAATCTCCAAGGACTTACAAGCCAATGTTGTGTGTCAGTAGCCTATCGAGAGCAAGTACACAGAATCACAGCAGAAGCAGAATGTCCAACCCGACATAGTATGACGATGGAGGACATGAAATGCAGTGATGAAAGAAAGGATTGGAAAGTTCGCGGATCAAATTATCTAATCCATAATTCGCCTAGCGACCGAGGAAAACCACGAGAAAAACCTTCGGTTAGATTAGTCGGCCGCGGAGGTTCAAGTTGCTCACATTACCGCGGCGCCACCTCGCCGGAGTAATAAAGATCTAAATCTAAAGTTGAACATATGTATTGTGTTTCTAAGTTAACCCTTAAACTCTCCAGTCACTTTTCCTTTCCATGTTTTATGAAGTATCCCGATTTTTGCACTTGAAAATGTGTAACATCATTTTGGATTAGGCAGTTAAGTGCATTTGGAAACGTATTCTAAAATGAACACTCGTCATCATTTTGGCGCAAAGTTGGTAACAATGTTTAAATTATAATTTGCTATAGTAAATTTATTTTCCTCAGGGTATGTATTATTAATGAATGGCGGCGTTCTACAAAAATTCTGAAGTAATTTTTCTCACTTAAAGGTACCTATTTAGACTAATGTGTTAAGTTTAAACGTTTGTTTTACATATATATAAAACGGGTGGTCATAAAGCTTTAATTTATCATCTCGAAAAGGTCAAGCTGGTGATGGTGTTAGTCCTCTATATATTCACCCTTCAATACTTCACATTTTCCCCAACCATGGATGACTTGGCAGAGACCTTGATTGTAGAAGTCTTCATTTTGGCTGTTCAGGAAAGAATCCCCTTGAAAATCACCTCGTCATTCTGAAAATGCCTGCAATGCAATTGTTTCTTCATTAAAGGAAAGAGGTAGAAGTTGACACGTCACGAGAATACAGGCAGTGAAGCAAAATTTGATAGCCCAAAGAAGCAGAATGTGTGACTGTGTCCTATGCAGAATTAGCTGGGACGTTGTAGTGGAGCAAAAAGCCCCTTGGGACAGCTTCCTGCGATGTTTTTCGTGTTTAAAATGTTTTGAAGGATTTTGAAAACTGATCCATAACTGATTTTCACTTTTTCCTCTATCACTTCGATTGTGATATGCAGGTTTTGGAGCACCAGGGCCTCCACTTCTCTTCGGATTCCCAGTTCTTCATAGAGAGATGGTCAGTCACTTCGTTCTTCGTCATTCAGACTTGTTTGACCACAGTGAAAGCGTCAACGCCACCTAACCACTGTGTCATGTGTGGTGCATTGCTGCCATACACTCCCACCAATTCAACATGGATTGTTGCAGGGTTGTTCACCTTCAAATGCAGAAAGCGAATTATCTCACGATACTCCACTTTATGAGTGGGGTGCACCATTTGGTTTTGGCTCCTCTAGCGGCGTGCTGCGGTACTGTGGCGTGGGGATTTCAAATTGTACCACAACTGCAGACATGTAAATGCAAAAGAAAGAAAAAAATTAACTTTATTTTTTCGAGGTGATGATCAAAGCTTTATGACCACCCGCAGTATATAAGGGTTATTTGAGTAAGTATTAAGATTTAAATTTGCAAATATAGCTATTTCGCAAATCCTTATTAATCGTTTTTATACTATGGCTATAAGCTGCTTGGTGACTATAACCGGCCTTTATAGCCAAAATTAGATCAATTTCATTAATTTAATCCATGTGAGTGAGTATTTCAGATCATAAAACGCAAAAACCCTGAAAAGGAATAATTAGAACGATAAGGGATTTAATAACAGGAGTTAATGACAATAACAATGAGACTGCCTCTGTGGTCTGGTGGGTAGTATGCTAGCTTCCAAATCAGAGGTTACGGATTCGATTTCCGGCTGGAGGTGGAAAATTTTCTTTAGCCAGGATTATTCCCACACCTCACCAAGGTCTGGGAGTGTGAGAAATACTGTGAAAGTGTGTGCAGATTTAAAAGCAAACCGAAGTAAATTCCAACGATTAACATAGTACGAAAAACGTGGACATCATTGCCGATGAACAATTGTTCAAAGGTAAAGCCGTGGATATGACCTTAGATGTTAAAGGCGGCATATGAATGGATAAACAAACAAAACAATGTGAAAGGAATGAAGAGTAAGGCAAAAGTTCAACAGTAAAACATGCACTTCATGTACACTTCTAGCAAAATTTAAAAAAGATACAAATGATACGCCACTTGAAAGAAGCGAATAAGGCGCCCATTTTCCTATAATAAACTGACAGCTTGAGGGGGGTTGCAGTTGCATGTCGTCAATAATATTGTAGCTTGGGGAGATTCGCTGTTAACATGTCTAATTTGCTGGGTTTTTGTTCAATTCAGCGTACAGAATTTGGGCACATTGTCTGCTGTGTTTACTGCGTTTTCTCAACGTTTAGACAAACATGCCACACTGGTCTTCTGGAGACTGTACAAGCGATGTTTATGAGAAAAAGCAAGGAAGAGAGCAAAAGGGGCAGAGAGGTTTTGCGGAAACGTGGCTACAATACACTCAGTTTGTTTTGACTACAGGACCATACCCGCGCAACAAAGACACATGGTCTGTTGAAGTTTGCTTCTTACAAGGAACCGCATATCGTTTAAATCTTTTCTGAGTCTTGCACGAAGTATACATAGGAAAGTCGCACAGAACGCGAAGAGGCAGGCATACCGAAAGTTATGTTGTCCACCTATCGTTCGTTAAAAGCTTCCGTGACAAAAGTAATGTTTTTATAACACATCAACATGTTGCCGAAGAAGGGCTAATGTGACCCAAGTATCCTAGAAAGGACATTTGGGGAAATAACATTAACTACTATATGCTCCAGGAAGGTAACTTCGACAATAGAAGAGGTTATTAAAATGAGTTTAAAAGTTCGTGCGGTATCAAAATTCAACATTTCCGTTCTTGAGTACCACAGCCAAGAGAAAGTAGCTCTCAGGGCTAATGTATTCACATTTTACGATAGTAAAGTTAATGACAAATGAGGGAATTTCACTAGAAAATGAAACGTCAATGGGATAGACGGATTGCTTCGTAGAAGGAAAACGTCACATGTTAGAATTGTGGGTGAGTTAGGTGTTATAGCAGCTATAAAACGCCGTTAGATCAATCTCCTCTCTCTCGAGCAGTACTTTATCCAGAAATGAAATACACTGCACTTACTTCCTCTATTATCTTTCCGTCATGTTCACGAACAAAATACTCTTGCGAGCTCTCAGCCTCGTATATCTGCTGTACAGGTTTATCACCTCCCCCACCATCACCACCACCACCATCTTGCACTTGATTTCCATTGGCATCTAGAGCGTTCTCCTAAGGACAAATTACAAAAAATCATAATGTTTAAAATAATAGACAATAAAAGTCACTATTATCTTAAATGCAATCTAGGGTTCCCAATATCTGATAATCCAAAATCAGGACATTTTTAGCATTAGTTTAATCGGTTTAAAGAAATGACATTTTGAGGATCAAGAAGCCCTAATGTAGGAGAAATGTGCATGTAATTAATAATCCAGAGTTTTGGAAGGATTGCTTAATTGTAACTTGCCTCAAATAAGCACACATTATAAAAATTGTTAAATGTACTCAGTATCAACATTTAAGGTTTTTTATATCAACATATTTCTCAGAATCAGGAGCATAAACGAATTTGGCATTGCTCACAATAAGTTTATGAAACTCGTTACGACTTACATTTGTTATATTGTGTTATATTTGCAGCATTGCATTAACTGATTTTAGTATTAACGTATTCCTTTCTTCTGTCCACTGAGCACTATGAGGGGAAACAGCTCTCTTTATATTGGTGTTCTGACCAGAAATAGAGGAATACTATCCCACAATTTTAGCAACTCTGAATACCTCTCACTAGAAATGTAATTATGAATGAAGGCAACCCATTTCTTATATGACAACAAAGTCTCAAAGCTATCATCCTTGGCCTCCCTCCAAAAATTAAATTGTAGTTGAGTTCAAATATAATAAAAATCGCAGAATTTTGTGTTTTCAACTTGGAGGTATTCATTTAGCATAAAATTGCAGTCAGTCCATGTGGCATACGACACCCTACTACAATCATAACAGTTACTTCGTCACTGATATGTGCCGAGTGGTTAGAATTAAATTGACGATGTTCAGCGTAGCAAAGCATGAACTGTGATGCCATAGGAGTCAGAATGGCAATTAAGCAATGTCTCGCAAATTACGTCAAACGAATAATTAGTTCCAAGTCTTACCACCAGGTGAAGATATGCGCTATAAGCAGTCAAATCGTGCAAGATCTGACGTCAGTATATTCTTCCGGTACATTGCGTTGTGTCAGTTCCCTGGTTGCTTGGTGACGCGTGTTGAAGATGTTCGTTGAAAATTAAGAAAACTTTTCCATGTGAAATGCAATCACTATTGAGAAGAGAAACTGCGCACTGACAATGAAGTTGTTTTGCCAGAACGGCAGCAATACCAACGCTGCATCGCGGGAATATAAACAACAGAAATAGCTGAGAGAAGGTACTATGTCAATTATTGGGCTAAAGAACACAGTAAAGAAATTCGAGAAAACGGGAATTAGGTGTTGCGCCAGGGAGAGGACGTCGACCATTCCCCTGGAAGTTGTTGTAGCTGATTTTGCAGCACATGTAACCAGTGCTCGAGCTGTATCAGCTGAATTGCCGTGCTCCTGGTCAACAGTTCGCAAGGTTTTGCGGTGCATTTTACACTAATATCCCCACAAACTGCACACTGTGTACCAATTTAAACCCCCAGCACCGTGACTTTGTCCTTCCATTTTCGTCACGCATGGATGGATAACATGTAGCCGGGGAATAGTATATGTACTGATGAGGAATACGATACTCTGGACGGTGCAGTGAATACACAGAACTGTCGCGTATGGTGTTCAATTCCTCCACATGTGCCGGAATGACCATTGCCTTAAGTTTGTATTACTCTTTGGTGTGTTTTCACAAGCTTCTTCATTCTTATTCCGTTTTTCTTTGAGGAGATGGCACCTCGTGGACCTGTTAGGCGTACAGTGACATCTGCACGTTATTGGGACCTCCTTGTAGTACACGTTGATTCCAGCGTTGCAAGAACGCAACTGTGCCCATACCATTATTTTCATACAAGATGGGACAACTCCACATGTTGCTCGCCAGCTGAAAGATTTACCGCAAGAAACCTTCAGTGACGACAGCATCATCTCTAGGTAATTTCCAGATGTGTTGACTTCAAGATCCCCCAACCTAAAACCACGCGACTTTTGGTTTTGGACATATTTTAAAGATCACGTTATCAGGGAGATATCCGGTCTCTTCCTGATCTAAAGGTTAGCATAAAACAAGTCTCTCTGATTTCACCAGATATGTTGCGAGCAACCATCGACCATGCTGTGATACGAATGCAAAATGCAGCCCAGTTAGGAGGCCATTTTGAACAGTGTTTGTAACAATAGTCCCTAATAAACGTGCCAGAACCACCTTTATCTCGTGTTTGATCATCCTTGCTTTTTCCTTGCGTCCATGTCACGTTCTGACATCTTACAATGCCATAGTTTCACTGGTGGCATGACTTAGAACTTGGAACGCTGAACACCGTCTCTTTAATTATAATCACTCGGTATATACGAGATGTACTTTTCGAGTCTCACCTGAAACAGTTTTACAACAAAGATCACAAAAGCATTCGTCAATTTCGGAGGGTTGTCGTAATATTCTTTATTTCAGTTTTATCCACTCTCTCCCTTTAACTCCATCCAAACATTGTCAGGTGCATTAAGCGTTGCGTTGCGAGAGTGTAGCCAAACATCAGTTCCGGCAGACACACTGTTGGACGTACGTGTGACTGTTATAGCCTGTACTCATCTTACAATTAAGTGATTATTTTCCATATAGCTTAAGCTTGTACACTGTCGTGCACAAAAATTAATCCATTCCCCTAGATTGCCATAGAGTTTTTCTCTCAGTAAGGTTGCCACCTTCAGGTAACCAACTTTTGACTCCATCCAGTCGGTATCAGTTCTTTTACTGGCCTAAAAATAATACAGGTCTACACAAACTAACCAATTAACGACGCTTATAACCTTTGTAAAATAAAGGGGTGGTTAGGATACCACCTCTATATGACGGTTTCGCTACGGTTGGTACACAAAGAAAAGCTAAATCAATTACAATACAATAATTCGGCCTTCTGGAGGAACTGGTGAGCAAATATTTGCATGTGAAGTTAAATTGAACGTCAGCTACGAATTGATATATTATATGAGAGCTTTCTCATAAACCGGCAGAAAAACCGGCATTAAGAATATATAGATAATATAAGCTTTAAGATGTAATGTTACCCTTCAGCAGTTTGGGCATACATTGGAGGAGATAAAGTACCCTGCCAACCTGCTGCCTAGAATTATGCTTGAAACGGAGGTGGTCACGCTGGTAGCAGAGGGGCTAGATTTTGTCAGTACCAATATACAACTACGTTCCATTATGGACCACATATTATGCACACCAGTATACATATCTAAAACCTGGAGACAGGAGCAACGTTTTCACATACATGCAAAGTAATTTTAACTGAAAGGTGCCGAAACTAAAGCTGGAAACTTTCAAAGGCATCTCACTGTGTGATCCAGATGGTCATCCCGGCTTCAGAAACATGCTTCAATGTAGCGCGCATGTGAATATCTAGATGGGGCACCCTGTATCCACCCTCCTCGCAACATAAATGCCGCTCCTCACATCTTATGCGATAATCCAATAAGCAACCAGAGCTGTCCAACACAGCTAGTTAACAGAAGTGTTGTTTGCATGTAGTTCATATGAAATATTTGACGTTTTCGAGGGTTTGAAGTTAAAACCCGCAGCTGATGTTTTGGGTGTGGCTTGCTTATACTACATCGCTTCTGTCACAGAAATGTCAGGGTGTTTCGGTATGAGGGATGGGCACAGTTAATTCTTGTTCATGATGTGAACACCATTTTCTTCAGCTGGATGTCCAGAGTATGTAAAATACATATAAATTTCTTTTATTTGGTCCCATGTTTGTTTTCAGCACACGCTTGAATCTTATTAAGGAGTAAAGCGCAAAACATATTCTCAAGTTTGACGTTACATACCTATGCAAACAATTTAATATTGTAGTCTCAAACAAATAAATCAAATATCTATAAAACGAAGGTATCTAAAGTTTTTCTTTACAGCCATGTTTGTCATTTATGGCAATTATTACAATAAAGTGATGTTAGTAAAGAGAAATGTAGGTAACTGTAAACTAAATTTTTAAACAATTGCACAATTAGTTTAAGTATTGTTAAATAAGGTAATAAACTCCCCGTAACTAGAAGTATACTACTAATAAGCTGATATTGTATGTGTATTCAGCTTTCTTCACAACAATAGCATAATAATTCTTCTCTCTTCAAGGCCACTGACAGAAAGCAAGTTAATGTTATTTTATTACATCGATTGTAGTATTTTCCTAGTTTCTTATTAATACAGTGATAACGTAGTGTTCGCATATTGGCCTTTTTAAGACTTTTAAGCTCTGAAGATTGGAAAATCTACAGTATCTAGGATATCTTGTTCAAAACTATGCCAGCTAATACACATAACAGTAATGATTTTGCCATGTTTCAAAATTCTAGCTCCCATTGTTATTCAAATATTAAGTTTTTGTTGTATAAATCCATTGTTGTAATACAATGTCCCACACGCATTTTTAAAAATATTCACATAAATCATTCAGGTATTAAAGAAAATGAATAAAAAAGGATGTATCACATTAGGTTTTTTATACACAGCTCAAAAATTAGAGGAACATGTTTAAACCAAAGCACAAAATAAAATATTGATACAAAGTAAATTTTGACAGTCAGATGTTATGTCTTGAAGCATTGCTTTAAAGTGGGAATAAAATTCTTCTAATTTTTTTTTAGTTTTTCTCTGAAGAATAAATTAGTGAAGTTAACAAATCTGTGTAAATCAAAATTAGCACTCTTAGATTTATTGACTTAGATTATTTTTTTAAAACATGTTTTAACAGCAACATATGGTCCTGCTGTAGCTTCTATTATCGAGCATGACAGATTTGTAGGTGGTTTGGTTATGTTTGGGCTGGCATTACTATTGAGTCTCGGACAGAGCTTGTTGTTGTCCCACACGTGTATGGAGACGTCCTGGTGAACCTCTTACACCAGACACTGATATCGAAGATGAAAAACTTAGAAATGGTTTGGTTATGTTTAGGCTGGCATTACTATTGAGTCTCGGACAGAGCTTGTTGTCCCACACGTGTATGGAGACGTCTTGGTGAACCTCTTACACCAGACACTGTCATCTAACATGGCAGACTTGGAAACGGTTCCGTTATGTTTGGCCTGGCATTAGTGTTGAGTCTCGGACAGAGCTTGTTGTTGTCCCACACGTATATGGAGACGTCTTGGTGAACGTCTTACACCAGACACTGATATCGAAGATGACAAACTTAGAAATGGTTTGGTTATGGCTTGGGCTGGCATTACTATTGAGTGTATGGAGACGTCTTGGTGAACGTCTTACACCAGACACTGATATCGAAGATGACAAACTTAGAAATGGTTTGGTTATGGCTTGGGCTGGCATTACTATTGAGTCTTGGACAGAGCTTGTTGTTGTCCCACACGTGTATGGAGACGTCTTGGTGAACGTCTTACACCAGACACTGATATCGAAGATGACAAACTTAGAAGTGGTTTGGTTATGTTTAGGCTGGCATTACTATTGAGTCTCGGACAGAGCTTGTTGTTGTCCCACACGTGTATGGAGACGTCTTGGTGAACCTCTTACACCAGACACTGTCATCTAACATGGCAGACTTGGAAACGGTTCCGTTATGTTTGGCCTGGCATTAGTGTTGAGTCTCGGACAGAGCTTGTTGTTGTCCCACACGTGTATGCAGACGTCTTGGTGAACGTCTTACACCAGACACTGATATCGAAGATGACAAACTTAGAAATGGTTTGGTTATGACTTGGGCTGGCATTACTATTGAGTGTATGGAGACGTCTTGGTGAACGTCTTACACCAGACACTGATATCGAAGATGACAAACTTAGAAATGGTTTGGTTATGGCTTGAGCTGGCATTACTATTGAGTCTCGGACAGAGCTTGTTGTTGTCCCGCACGTGTATGGAGACGTCTTGGTGAACCTCTTACACCAGACACTGTCATCTAACATGGCAGACTTGGAAACAGTTCCATTATGTTTGGCCTGGCATTAGTGTTGAGTCTCGGACAGAGCTTGTTGTTGACCCACACGTGTATGGAGACGTCTTGGTGAACCTCTTACACCAGACACTGATATCGAAGATGACAAACTTAGAAATGGTTTGGTTATGTTTAGGCTGGCATTAGTGTTGAGTCTTGGACAGAGCTTGTGGTGGTCCCATACGTGTATGGAGACGTCCTGGTAACGTCTTGCACCAGACACTGTTATCGAACATGACAGTCTTGCAGACGGTTTGGTTATGGCTTGGGCTGGCATTACTGTTGGGTTTCGGACAGAGCTGCTTGTTGTCCAACAGCGCATGAAAGCGGAGGTTTACATTAATAATATTATCCTTCAGCATGTTACCCTTTGCTTATGGGATGACCAATACTTTTCTTCTAGTTCATGATAATGCTAAATTCCAAACAGCACGGAACACCAAACATGTCCTACAAGAATGCCAAATTCAGGCAATGGACTGTCCTTCACACGGTCCTGACTCGATCCGATTGAGCACCTGTGGAAAAGCTAGAAAAACTTGTTCGCGAGCGGTCTGCTGTGCCACAGAGCCTGGAAGAATGCGCAAGTGTACTTGCTGAAAAATGAGAGAAAATCCCACAAACTACTATTAGGAGGCTATTGCGAATCATGTTACATAGGTGTTATGCAGTTATTACAGCTCATGGAGGACACACTATATACTGAGTGTTGAAATAACCACGGAAACATTGATTAGTAAAAAGTGTAATCTTGTATATCCACTTTGTTTTGTGTATCACTCAATGATTTGATGGTATTTCTAATTCTGTGAAATAAGTTTGTTAAAATACCTATTATAATTTTAAACTGTTCTTCAGTCTATAATTATAAATCTTCAAAAATTCAGTTGTATTAATATTTAGTTTAGGATTTTGGTTTAAATTTGTGTTCCTCTAATTTATTGAGCAGTGCTTGGATGCCTAATTATTGTAAAATAAATTATTGCTTTCGTACCCTCCCACATTCTTGATTTTTGCAAACACCTAATAACTTATTTCTCAAAGTTTGAAGATTATTTTTAAAGAATATATGTTCGTTTTCTCTAATGTAGTTTTGAGAGAAAGTACAAAAATTTTAAAACAAATTAATAAAAAGGATTGCGTTATGTGGAGCATATTGGGATGGAAAAAAGATGAAATAAGAAGTTTGTGAAAAAACAAGGTTTGAAGGTGTACGTGTCTATTAATAAGCATGCGACTGCTCTTCATAGCTTTAGTTAATTGGTAGTTTAAATGCCCCAAGTGCAAAACACGATATATTTATCAAATTTCACAGATTTATTATTTTATTTATGGACGCTCCTTAACTACTATGATCCTTAGCGTCCCATTCTATATTGGGCGTGAAAGACCGGTAATTTTGCTCAGAGGCCTCTTTATCAGGGTTGAAGTTCTTTTACGCGAAGTAAGTCTACGACACGGGACCACCGGCTTTACTTCCCTTCTGAAGGAAGCCATGCTAAGGATTTTTACGCCCGAAAAAATCCATCGCCCTCCGCCAGGTTTGAACTCGCAACCTTGGGAAACAGTCTAGCACGGTACCACTAGTCCACGGAGGACGACAAATTTCATAGATGCCTTACCTTAAGCAATTAAAATTAAACATAAAATATGTTTAATACAAACAACATTTCGTATGCGTTGTGCGTTTATACCCATCAAAGAGGCGGCTGTACTGCCGACGATGCTTCATTTCTACTTTATCTACTACGTATAGTAAGTCGGGAAGTATTGAATTCTACCAAAAAATTTTTGCTACCGAGACTTCACCGCAAATTGTTTTGAGGCGCCCTGAATCCAAATAATGCATTTTTGGAAACATATCCATGTGTTGTGTCTGTAAACAGCATAACTCAAACGAAAAGTCGGATAAATACCAACCTGGTATTTGAGTTTAGTATCTTCCAAGGAAGCGACACAAAGATTTTCAAGAAAATCCCCCAACCCAACTACCCTTTACATGAATCATTTTTCGAAAATAATGATTTTGATTAGAATATTATATGTTTCCATTCGCCATAAAAGCATTTTAATGTATATGTTGAATTTTCTGGGAATGTACCCAAAAGTTCCTCTTCATTCTGAATGACTTTAGCACAACTGGTAAACCATAAGAGATAGACAAAATTTTACTACACAAAAAATGTAGATCTCGTTAAAGGACACAATTTGTCATATGTTTGTCAAGTGAACCATTTCCGAGACATTCCTTGTTATTGTTCGAATTTTCCAATACTTATACTACTTAGCCTATTGTATTTCCATATTCCCCTTGCACCTACAAGAAAATTAGCAATAAGATAATTTCTGCAAATATTTATCTCGATTACATGAAGTAGATGGAGAATAAGTGATCGTAAAAATAGTTTGCACAAGAGTAGAGAAAGTCATGTGAGTGCAACACATCAGATTTTTATAATACAGTGCGAGCAATCTATACTTTCATTCATCAGTTCATCCTGTGTTACGTGTTTGGATACATCAAACACATCCTTTTGTTTCAGATTGGAAAGAAGGGACGTTGTGAGGCTGCTCGGACAGATAACATATCCAGCAGTTGAAGCAGCTGGCTCGGGATTAATGGAAAAATGGTTAGTTAGGTTTGCTGGATTTTTAGCGTTTTGTTTGAAATTATAGTGTTGAAGGCAAGGTTCTCGTAAGATTTTGGTTGTGTGGTTTAAGGTTTTAGTAACTCTTATAGTCCCATTTTCTTCACCGTTACCATTTATTCTGTTTGGAGTTCGGAAGAGCTTCTAAGAAGCAAATAACCATTTTTCCATCAGACAAGCAGTCAGAGTCAAACAGTTGTGTTTACTGCAGGTGTATGCACGCGCTTAGTTATTTTCTGTTTAGTTAAATAAGCAATATGATGGAAAAGGAAAATTTACTTAAACACACAGCATAGCGACTAACCGGGGTGCTAATGTGAAACCTGACTAGCCGCACGCTCTAACCTATCGTACAATAAAACTCCCTCTATGAATTCAACTCCACGTGGGAGATGTGTCCGCATGGCTTTGCAATCACCCGAGCTGGGCGGGTGAGGGGCCCACCCTTTTCCTACTTAGGGGAGAAATAAAAAAAGTTGGGTTTCTTATCATACTGTACCCACATTTATGTGTATATTATTTACTCCTACTTCGCAACCAATTTTCTCCTTTCTTAGTTCCCAAGGATATCTTGAAGCTGAATGTACTCCGAGTACTACACATGTATACTATGGCACAAACCTTAGTTAGCTTTCTTCCTGAAACTAAAGTTCAGAATGCAGTGTTCTCATAGACAAGCAGCATTCAGTGGGATGAGGTTAGGTCATCAAACTTATGTTGAATTATACCAGGAAAGAAATTAGGTGTCCCGCTTTATAGACAGCAACGCTATCTTCAGCACAGCAACGACCACAAAACAGTACAACACGGTAATATACAAGGTAGTTTACAAGAATGCTAATTTGTTACATTCACATTACTTTCTCGTTTCACGGTCCTTTATTTTTATATATCTTCTACAATCTATACCTATGAAAGCTTACTTTAATATCTACTGCCTCTTAATTGAAATAAACCTTAGCGGAAATTGCTTCATTATACATTTCGTTGTAGATACTAGAGGGATAGAGGAAACCGAATCTAAATAGATGTTTAAAAGCTGTTCGCTATAAGCTGCCCTTGAAATTCCATACTCTTTTCATATATCGCGAGTATCAACACACTTTGACAAGTACTGAAAATTTCAAACGAATAATAGCGCATCTCGAAAATGGCTGGTGACACAAAAAGTTATTTGAAAGGAATTGTGTGCTTTAACGAAATCTACATTTTCGGTTGAAGATTAGGTATCTTATCTTTTTACGGATTACCACTTATGTAAAGGCCATTCAGAACGAAGACACTTCAGAAGCTATTCCCAGAAAATTCAAGATATACCTTTAATTTGTCATGAAAATACCTTAAACATGCATTTTAGTAACAATTGTTAGCCATTTTTAAGAAAATCACCATTTTTGGTTTCTGACAACTGCCCTTGTAAAATTTCACCATTATTGTACTATATTTGCAAGTAAAATTAAGAAATACAAGCAATATTATTTAACTATATTACAGTAAAATGAGTTGTAAAAAATAAAAGAGAACAATTCACTACGGAGAATCAAACTCGAAGTGCTTGCGTAGAAGTTAAGTAGCTTAACCACTGTTCCATACTAGGCACGGTCTGGAGGTAGCCCAACTTAGTGTCTTGTGGCTTGTACACAGAGCGCCAAAGAAAATCTTCGACGGATTTTGTATCGTTTTCTGGGGTCTTTTGAGGCGTGTACTTCACCTTATCTATCGCAGAGTGTGGTGGCGTGATAACACAGCAATAGGGTGAAAAGAGGGGAGGTTGATGCTTTTGCTTTTTCTGGTGTTATTGAAACCAACACATTATTTTCTCAGAACCAGTCATGCCTTATACTAGTGAAATTACTCGTGGACGTATCGTGGGTGTGTGGGAGGCTGGTCGCACTGCTACAGCAATTGCAAAGGCAGTGCATAAAAGTTTTATAGTAAATTACTGGATAAAAATATGGCAGAAAGGTGGGGAAGACGGTCTACATACTCGTCAGAAAGTGGGCACTCCCCGTAAAAGATACGCAGCTGATGATATTCATTTAATAAATGCAAATTACTCTTTTGTTATATATTAACTGATCATGTTTAGAAACTAGAGATAAACACGTATATGATTTACGAATATGACATACATATCATGGCAATAAAATTGGGTTATATTTTTGTCTATAATTCCGTTGTATTTCTATGATCAGCAATAGGTTATTAAAGGTATATTAACCAATTATAATTTGTATTAGAGGGAAAACGTGCTGTTTTATTTATTATTTACTTAGGTTTACTTCTATGCAGCAACAAGCATTGATATCACTGTGAAAATACAGTTATGTTTATTTTTTGTTATAAAGTGCTGCCTTGCTGTATATTTAATGAATACCACTCAAGCTTTAATTTGCACCCCCTGAAAATCTTATCACACTTCACATTCTACATTTCGTTAACCTGGGCGCTCATCAAGTTTTCCCCTTAGCTTTTAACCCTTTAAAGGCGTATCCTGCACTAGCCGATAAGGTATTGGCTACCAATCACAATAAGAGGTCTGTATGACAAACTGAATGCACTCACTCTACCTCTTTCTCTTTTAGCCAATACGATAGAGAGTGTAAACATATATTTCGTTTCTATGCCATTTTGTAACCTTTGTTGTGGTTATTGGTGTAAATATTTAGCAGAGGGAGTGGCGCACCCTTGCACCGCGGCCTAAAGGAATCAATGAAATGGCCACGACTTCGCAAGGCCACGTACAACGATAAGTAATGTGACATAGACGCATTGTGCAGTGATATTTTCTTTAGCGCTCTTTATACTATAGAGTTAGCTAAAGCAGCACACAGAAGTTGACGGTAGTGAACCACGCGTTTACTTGAAGGGACTTATAGCAAATTTAACTGGTCAAGAGACCGGCCACTTTTAGTTTGACCGAGTGTATATTTCAACATGATGCGATGTGATATAAGAAGTTAAAGCTACAATAAATAAGCGCAGAAACAGAAGCAATTAGATAGCATTGACGCCGGATACTTGGACTAAGGCATATGTGAAAGACGAATCACAACTTCAGTATTTCGCTATCGTAGATAGCGCCACGAATGATTTCCAATTTCCGAGTCACAAATGACGAGAGAATTTATCTAGAGGATTCGAAAATCAAGAATAGCATTTGCTGGAACCGTTTCGGGAATAAAATGAAGTGATTTGCAAAAAGATCATGATTGTTAAAATACGGCCATAAAATATGCATATTACCTGGAATGTAATTGGCGTTGTTTGAAAGGAAATCAGAATCATTTGGTCTCACTTCATTTGCTGATCAATACAACTTGAACATTTAATATTATTTACTGCCCTCTGGGGGTGGGAAACTAGAAATAGGCTTGAAATATTTTGGTATGCAATAATTAACTTTACAGCTTATAGTTTTCTTTATTGCAACAACCATTATTTAAAAGCACAATTAATAATTTATTCTAAACTTAGTTCCCACGTATGCTTCAGAAGAAACATTTTACATAAATATTTGAGCGTTACGCATTTCAACTGTACAGTTAAATCAATCGCGCCATCCATTTCTTTACAAGTTCCAGTCGCTGACCATATTACATTGGGATAGCTTACCTCTAATGTAACGCACCAATTGCAGTAGAATTCATTAAGGGAAGCTGTTTCTAAAACATATCGTTTCACAAGAATAAAACATCGCTGATTTATTAATTTTTACTTTCTCTGCTGCTTACGTATAGTAAGAAGGGGAAATATTGTATTCCACCCAAAAATTCTATATCTAGATTTCACCAGAATACACGTTTTGAGGCTCCCTGAATATAAAGAATTGTAGAAAAAGTGTGTGTGGGGGTGTGATTGTCTGTCTGTGAACAGTATGGACAACTCAAAAATAAAAGTCGGTTAAATACGAAGCTTTGTATTTAAGTTCAGGTTCTTCATACGAAGATTTTCATGAAAATCCCTTCCACCACAACCTAACCTTACCTTGGAAAATTCTGCGTTATTTATTATTTTCTCAAAAATAGCTAACGATTTTGATTAAAATACCATGTGTTTAAGATATTTACATGATAAATAAAATGTAGATCTTGAATAAGTAGGAATAGTTTGTGAAGTCCTTAGCATTCTAAATTTTTGTGTAATTGGTAAACCGTAAGAGAGAGATAGAATCTTACGTTAAAAACAACAAATAAACATTAAAGCACATCATTTATGTCAACTAAAATGTTTGTAGCGTTAACTATTTCCTAGATATTCTTTGTTATTCGTGTAAATGATTCAATAATTCTAATTATTTTAGGGGAAAATATTAATTAATTCTGACATGTTTGTCAGTTGCAATATACTATATATTAATGCTGTCGATATTTATTCTCTGGCTTTGGCATGTATACTATAATGGAAATTGTTAGTAGAATACTACCAAAGCAATTTCTCAGATCAATCGCGCATTTATCATAGGAAATGTTTAAGACAGAATTGTAAATTTTAGCATACAAAATTGTTGGTTTTAAGTTTACTGCAGTACTTTTGAGAAGAAATATGGACAACAAAACTATAGGATTTAAAAAAAAAGTTTACAATTTACTTTTTACATATTATTTTCGTAATAAAACTACAAACATGGTTTATTTTAGGAAGTGGTGTAGTACCACATTTATATATTTGTCATGCCTGTGAAAAATCCTTTTCTACATGTATAGTTCCTGAGAAAATGGGACATTTGTGGCCAACAATGTGAATTTCTAAAATGTCATTATAAATTTTATTTTATATAAATTCTTAAGTACAACAGGATATTAAAATAAAATTAAAACAGATCCACTTTATGAGGCAGTATTTTTAACACTTAAAACATTTCAGTCTAATTATATAATATGTAAATTCAATAACAGCCCGCCTTGAAGCAACATGTGTATGTAATAATTTGTAAAATGTATGTAACAGTCATTGTATATGTTTATATTATTGTATACATGTTCAATAATGTTATGTGAATATATTACGTAATTTAATAATGTATGAGCTATGAGAATAAGTTAAAAGTTGCTAACGATGACGTAACAACGAGGTAAGCTTGAGTCAATAATGAGTAAGAAAGCTTAACAGTACTACTTGTGATTCTTGGAGTAACAATAATGTAATTTTAGTGACAGTTTATAAAATAGCCAATCAACAACCAGAAAAAGCTTTAGTAAATGAAGGTATTCTATTAGAGTAGGATTAGCCAATTAGACTTGAAATACAGAAATTTACAAGTTTAGACGGTTGAAATCAATTCAGTTGCCTGCAGACAGAGTTACTAACCAGATGCAAAAAGTGTCCTCAATAAATATAATATGTATTCGTGTGAGACGAAAAGTAAGTTAAATGTTAAAATGTGTAATTAATTAATAAAAAAATCTCGCTGCTCTCTATATCAGTGAAGTGTTACTTAAATCGTATCAAGTATTAATAAAAGGAGTGAAGTAAAACTATAATCTGTGTAACCCTACATTCTTGTCGCATCACAACCCTGCTAAGAGAAACGTGTCTCTAACAAATACTGACGCAGCCGAGGCAAACATAAATATAATATTTAAAGAAACAGTTTAATTACAAATTTAATAGATTTTTTAAACTTGGGGCAAAGTCCACCTGAAAGTACATTTGGGGCGAAGGCTACCGGAAAATGTTTACTATACGTGCAGTTGCAACTACTACAAGTTCTGTTCCCCAACAGTTGAAATATAATACATCATCTTCAAACTGACTTTCCATATGTAGCAGCAACAAACATTTCTCATTTAAAAAGCATAAAGCAAGCAGTAAGATTTGATTATTTGTATTCCATAACTAAAAATCCTATGTATACATTTGCACGACTTTCTCTTGTCACTTTTTTATCTCTTCTATAAACTATGCTCATAACATTTTTCTACCTATATACTTCATGTTAATTCACAGAAGCGTTTGCAGAAATGGTTTCATCATTCATTTTGCTGTAGGCACAAAGAGAATATAGAAAGCTGAAGCGAAAGTCAACTCTTTACATGCTGGTGTTGATATCCCATACCCTTTCCATGATATCGCGGGAAAGAATGGAATGGTGACCACTTAAAAAGTGACAATATGTTCGGGAATTCAAACTAATATCTCTGACACGGCTGATGCCACAAAGAATTATTTGAAATAAATTCTGTATTACAAAGATACCTACATTTTGTGTCTAATAAGTCATTGTCCTTTACGGTTTGGCTGTTATACACAATTCATTCTGAATTAACAGTCCTCACGACTTACCAGAAAATTCCAGAGCACATCGGTTTATTAATCGTCAGATATCTTCATACATGTATGTATATATCATATTTTAATCACTTATTTTTGAGAAGTTCAAGAATAAGTATAAATACTTCATACGAGGGTAGTTTGGATTAGCGGGATATTCATTAAAATCTTCGTGTTACATTTTTTGAAGATACTGAACTTGAGTGCCAAGTTTGGTATTCAATAGATCACCTCTCCCCTAACACGCTTTTTTTCTTAAAGATAGTTTCTATTTAATTTTCTCATTAGGAACTGTCAGTCTTTGGATTAAAGGACAAACTGTAAATGCACACGTTTACTTTCTCTAGCCCCTTATTATTGAAAGTAGCGGAAGTAAAAATAGGAACCAATTAATGGTAAATGGTAGACTACCATTAGAATCTTGTCGCACCTGATTCGCAATTTTTTTCTGTTTTGTAAACTAAAGAAACGCATTAAGTGTCCTTAAATAACATAAAAGGCGGTTCTATGTTATGACATTGGTATGAAATAAGCTAAATTAAATAATACAGCTTTTTTTTCTTCAGACTGTGGCCACCACACTGTTGCTCGCGCGCCTGCCGCTGCACCTCGGACTCCCGTCGAAACAGTTATAATACTCCCGCAACCGCTTCACGTTCTCATAGTTACAATGCTAATAAGTACACACGTTATATGAGATTTGGAAATGTCGTCCTTTATTCAAACATTTCTGCCATCTTCTCAGGAAAATTGTATTCACACGAGAGTTTAATGTCCGAGATTTCTCGCTTGATGTTTTCTTTTAATTCTTACAATGTATGGGGTTTGTTGTATACACCTTGTTTTTCAAGTTCTCCCATGATAAAAATCGCATACACTTAAATCAGGGGATCATGAGAGCCATAGTTCACTTGTGGTAATTGTTCTTTCACAGTGTCGTACAAGGTTGGAAAGGTAGAAGCAGAGTGAAAAATTCAATGCCGTGGCCGAGATTTGAACCAAGATCTTCCTCTAATAAACTGAGCTAAGGTAGCAACATGCCTACACGAGATTAAATTTCCCAGCTGACTCGCATTTTTCCAGTAATCCACAAGGAGTACTCAATTTAATTTTAAGATGACATACCCCAATAGCGACTTACATTATCTTAAGTGGTTTAAGTCCCGGGCTTCATAAATTAACCAACTATTATGTCAATAAATGGTAATTAATTTTTCTTTCACGCTATGGAGTCCGAGAATAAAAGTACTTAGGATATTGTAAGTCATGATTGTGATATGTTATATTCAAATGAAATCAAGATGTCCTTGTGGTTTACGGGAAACAATGCGTATCAGTTGTAGAATTTAAGGTCCTGTCTGCATGTTGCCATGGTAGCTCAGTTGATTAGAGCGACCGTACGGAAACCGGAAGATCTTGGTTCAAATCCTGGCCATGACGAACTTTTAAGACTAATTGTATATTTCCATAATTCTTTACTAAAAAACCCTATCTTCAGAATTTCCTGAATTGAATGCAATGACTCGTCAGTCATATGCGTGGTATCAGAGTCTTGTTAAGAAACCCCAGACTGACATTCAAGTCGGTCAACTGTCAACAAAATGTGGTGTGAGTTATTCTGTACCCCTCTGCATTTAGTTGTTCAAACAATTTGGGCCCTATTACGCTGTATGCATTTACTGCACACAAATTTTCGCGTCATGCAAGGGAATCTCGTGTGTAAAATCAGATTTTTCTGTGCTCCAGTATCTGTTATTTTGGGACGAAACATAGCCATACAGTTGGAACAATGCTTAGTCAGAGAAGAATATTAAGCATAGATCAATTACTCTGTTATTTCGCAAAATCCATTTACAGAGATTTACGTGATCACATGAAGAATAAGGTGTGTGCAACAAACCCCATACATTCTAAGAACTATAGGAAAACACCAGGCAAGAAATTCACTCAATTTCGGACATTGAACTCTCGAGCGTACATGCAAATTTCTTGAAGATGCTAGAAATGTGAGGGTAGAGGAGGACAGCATTTCTAACATAGCTTGTAATTGTAACTACAATAACGTGAAACGTTCGGGAATGTTATAACTGTTTCGGCGGGAGTCCGAGCTGCGGTGGCCACAGTGTGAAGGTAAAGTTCTGCATTATATAAAATATTTTAGTTAATTTTATTAATATTCTTTATTAAACATTTCCTTCAGCAAAGTCTTAGCAAATACCACTCCTGAATTCCACATTAGTCTGGTAATTGCCCGTGTACAACATCGAACTCACTCACTCTATTACTGATGATAATGTGAACATTTAGAAATAAGACCTTTTAGGCTGGCCGCATAGCTTAGTCGGTAGAGCAACTACCTGCTGTGCGATGGGTCCGGTTCGCTTCCGGCTGGGTGGATGGGAATTTTTCTCTAGCCAGGATTATTCCCTATCCTCCCCAGAGTCTGGAAGTATGAATGAGAGTGTGAATATCCGTGTGATCTAATGATTAAAACCCCAAAAGTGCAAGAAACATAACGACAAGAGAATACGATAAACACAATTGCCAATAGGCAATAAGTTCCAAAGGAAAAGTCGCCGGCAAGACCAGTGTAGTTAAAGGCGGGATATAATGGAGCTAAAATACCTTTTAGGATATATTTACATTTTAAACTGTTACTGCACTATATTAATACTTTAAATTTTATTTGTCGCACACATATTACTGCTGTAGTGACCGTTAGAACCAATCAAAATATTTAATAGCACTGAATAAACTTGACTCTTCTGTAAACAAATTTAAGGATCTAGGTTTTATTTTCAGAAACTAATATTAGCTTCAAAATGTTTCGGAAAAGTTATCGATTCCATTTTAGTTTTGAACCATAAGTTGATTTATTTTAATGTGTGAACGATTTTAAGTGTGTCTTTGTTTCAAATTTAAATTGATTTCTTGTAGAGAATAGAGTTATGGAGTTCTAATATAGAACTGGTTTGAAAGTTTTCTCAGGATAGAGGGATTGATAATGCTTTCCAAAACATTTTGAAGCCAAGGAGTTTTTAAGAGGAATTTGAATCAAACTATGGTAAACTTTGCACTAAATCTTTATTGTCTTTTCTTAATAAGGGTATAACATTTCATAACAAACATTTAAAGTAACATCACATACACCTTAACAAATAGTTGCTCACATCAATTTAGAATTTTGGAGTCAACAACGCACAACATTCCTTTAAAGGGTTAAGAGGAAAGCTCGGGTGTACAGGAAAGATACAGCTCCATGTCCAGTTCTATGATTAATTTCACCTTGACTCCTTTTTAACTCTTTCCTCAACAAGAACATCATATAATTTTATTTGTAAATAAGTTACATCAACGAACTGTTAACAATTAATGTGTCTTTTTGTTTGTCTTTTGTTTGTTAATCTCACTTGTTTATAACGTTCCACTATATAGTCTTTGTTTTGAATCCTTGTATAGTGATATTGCATATATTGTTGTTTACATTTTACATTGTTGGACATTTTACTGTACATAAATAATTTCTTATATCTTAAGGGAAGGGGAAAGCAAAGTTTCACGACAGGCAAAGTTAGACCCGTTTATTATGAGGTATATTATTAAATGGAAATGAAAGGATATGGTCGAGTGTGTGTCAAAGACTTGTATGAAATGCTTATTTATAAAAACATGGATAATCAAAGATGCCCACAGGAGGATTCGAATGAAGGAGAAAGAGACGATAAAGCTGGAACTCTAGGTTTCCATAGCAAACGTCAGTAAGGAATGTAGCTATGCACATACACTTCTCATACATGCTGATATATCCCACACGCAAAATATCTTTCAGGGCTACGATTTTTATGATCCAACAAGATAAATCCTTCAAAACGCATTCATAAAATACTAACAAGAAAACGGACAGTACGAACATTCAATATAGTTGAATAAAAAATCTCCTCACACACCTTTCCTGACGTTCCATAAAATATAAGCATTATAGCTTATGATTTCAAAAATCAATAACTAGATAAAAGTGTAAAAAATGTCAAAAAGAATTCATACACAAAAACTTCCCTAGTAATTTTACAGTTTAAATCATTAAAATCGTAGCCTAAGCGTTTACAAGCTACCACAAAGTCATAACGGAAGTAACTGTTGAATAAAATCATACTTATTTAAACATATATTGACGCCAATTACGATACATACTTACGTTTTAAGTTACTTTAGAACATATGCGTATTGGTTTTAAATAAGAGGCACTGTAACACAGAAATCTGTTAATTTTAAATCTAGAATTAGAAATAATTTTGTTCAATACTTTTACCAAAATTAAAACCTGCATCATTAGCACAAAACGTACAACTTCTTTTAATCTGCATTTCCTACTTTCCTTTGTTACTGAGTGTGCCTCCTGGCTAATCAATAAGACAGAATAATATCTGTATGTGATGTGTATTTTTGAGCTTAGTTTTTGTGAATGTTAGGTACTGTACATCGATATGAAAGCGTATCAATAATTTACTGATACTCTCTTGGATTGTCGTTTCTAAGTATCCAAATTATCTAAGCTAAAGAAATACAGAGCTAACAGCATGTACACTGCCGTGCATAAAAACTGGTCCATTCCTCTAGATCTCAATAGAGCTTTTCCCTCCGTACGATTTCCACTTTCAGATAACTAACCTTTTATTGTACCCAGCTGCATCTGTTCTCTATGTAACTGGCCTGAAAAGCAATTCAGGGACATAAAAGCGAACAAATGAACGATATTGTAATCTATGTGACATGAAGGGAGGTTTTGGATACTACCTCTATGAAAGAGTTTCGTTACAATCGGTACACAGGGAAAGACTAAACCATTACAACACAATTCGGCCTTCTATAGGAATGCTTTTATGAGAGCTTTCATCAGTAACATGGAGATGAAGGTTAAAGTCATTGCCGCCAACGAACGGCAATAAGAAAACCGACATTAAATCGGCAGTGTAGTGTGAAAATAGTATATTAAAGGAGTAAAACAAAAAATGTTTTTGAATTTCAACTTTATTTGTAGGCTTTTATTATATAATGTTTTATTTTTGGTCTAAAAGTCAACGAAGTATTTGCCTTAAAGGTACTCCTCTAGTGAGAACATGAGAGTCTAGTCTGTGCTGTTGCCGTTCGTCAGTTTGGCCATATTTTAAGAGAGGTGAAGTATTCTGCCAATCCAGTGGATAGAATATGCTCGAGAAAGAGATGAGGCTACGCTGGCGGTGGGTGGGGCCAGATTTGTCAATACCAACCTAAGCAGTTGCGCTCCATTATGGGACAATTTTTATGCACGTCGGTATACATGCTGGGTCTATGTTTACAGAAGTGCTTCATTCTTTTCGGTCTTCTCCCCTAGCTAAATTGTGCCAATTACAGCGAGATAGGCATCTCTTCAGCAATCTCCTTGGATAAAGGTCTCTACTGGGCCAGTCCAATTGTGGATCTCCCCTAGAAGTCTATCGTCTTTACCTCAGAGGATTCGATGCCAACGGAGGTGGAGGATACCCGTTGTGACGTCACGGATGATGATACGCTGCTGGAAGCTACAACACGCGAGGAGGAGCTGAAGGAACTGCTGCTTGTGCTGCTCTCTTGAACCATCTTTGTGACTTCTTGGGCTGCATAATCGCTGGACTTCTCGTGGATCTTGGTCGATCCTACCTGCCTCTGAACCTGCAACAAGAAAAGATAGTTTCAGAAACTCGTTTGTACCAGGGTACAAACTGGTGTTCCAAACCTTCCTGTGTCTCGTACAACAGTGGGTATAATTGGAAACGTGCGCAAAAGTGTAATTATGCTCATATATGAGCTAATCTGATTGAACTTTTCACTTAGAACCCGAAAATAATATCAGTAAGTAAAACTAATAACTTCAGCAAAGAGGTCACGAGAAGCAATAGTGCATCCTTAATGGTCTGACGTCACCGTCTATGTTGAGGCTACTAGCAGAAAGAATAAAGCACGTGCTATGAGAAACGAAGACGCACTCTGATTTGTTTAAGACTACCAACGCACCAATAAACACAGAAGAAATAATTATGAGTTGAATGAAATTACTTTGTTTTAGTGCATGGTAAATTTAAGTGCAGTTTTTGTGTAGCATATGTAGCAGAAAGCTTTCGTTTGGGATCAACGTGACTTCCAATCAGATATTGAAGAGAGAGGCCACAAATCGCACATTTCTCTGTGCACCATTACATCGCATACATCCAGCAAATTATTTATTCACTTGCAAATAATAATAATAATAATAATAATAATAATTAATAATTTTGAAATCGGGAAGAAAAGAGATTTGCTATTGGGAAGTAATCACAACAATATCTCGTAAAAATCTACAAATTATTGTTGCGTGGTTCATTTTGATATAAGTTAAACTTATCGGCGCATTTTTGTATGTTTTTATGCTTCATTTTTTTCTAATGTCACGTCAATGAGACCGAAATCTGCCACTTTTAATCTCTGTAAGAACTGCGTTTAACGTTTCAAGTGGCTTGACACATAGTTAATAAAAGTTAGTAATGAATACAGTATTAGCCAAACATAAGAAACCAAATTAGGATCACATAGGGTAAAAATAAAAACATTTGACCATTCTATGCTAAGCAGTTAAAGCTTCTAGTTATGACTATCATCATCTTCTTCGTGTAACAAAATAAAGCTCCATGGATTTATTCACTGTTTTCTTTGTTATCCTTACACCATAAATGGGGTCGTGGAGCTTTGTAAGCATTTCATTCTGTTTCATAGTGTCAAGAAGCTGACGCTATTTTCATTCTTCCCCCTCATCACTGTTTATGCAATAAGAATTAATAGGCAAAAAATCTGCTAGTCTAGTCGAAAATGCGATTACCATATTTCTGAAAAACAACCAATAACACAGTTTTTTAGATTTGTTGTAATTGATAAAACTTGCATAATCAAATTACAATAAGTGGTATGCTACGTAACAGTATCCTTTTGATCCGCGTATTTCGGCGGTTACAAAACAATGGTTATTTCTGAAAAACGAATACCTTAATGCGTCCACGTATGTATCTGATTGTATCTTTTATAAACCTTCATCATTTTGAGAGAAAAAAGAGACTCTTAACCACGTTATATATCCACCATCAATGCAAGCTTAGACACTATTTCACCTGCTTCTAGACGGTGACGTCAAAACTGTCACTAACGTTGGCAGCGTTTTGACAATCTTACGAAAAGGCAGTCTTAAATATTTTTTCTTGCTTTCATAATGCAACATAATTTTCTGTTAAATTGAGGATGAAATTTTCATAAATATTCTTTTTAGTACTCGTGCATGTTCCCAATTAAACGAAAAATTACGATACATGTATTAAAATAAAGACAAAGAATAAATCCTATGACTGTTATGGTTTTTATAGTCTAATTGAAAAAGTAGAGCGTTTATATTCTTTTCCATATTTCATTTTTTAAAATTATCCTTGTCTAAAATTTAAGTAACGTGAGACTTCTGACACTTCTTGGAGAGTATGTTTCCATAGCAACGTCCCTCAGTTTGCCCTAGCCAGTAAGGTGCCAACACGCTCCTTTCCTATCCCTTCGCCAAAAAGCTGAAGGGCTTTGAGGGGTAACACGTTGCCATGTTGGCGTGGATTACTACTGCTCACTAGGTTACGTCCCAGCAAGCTGTTTGCAATTAGGCGCGCTGCTAAACAGCTGTCACCTGCTCTAATACAACGTGCAACGCAGCTCTCCCACTTCTCCGCTTAGAGTGAAATATCAGGAATGCCAGGTTGCTTAAATGGCACTGTAATTTACACTACTTCTTGTTGTAAATAGGTCACAAATGCAATTCCTATTAACAGAGCGGTTAACTATTTGTTGTACCGCCTATTATAGGCCATTATCAACTTTTAAACGCTGGATCATGTTTTATCTTAGAATAGGGCCATGATTACAAATACTGTATATTGAGTTATGAGTAATCGGTCGGAGGGACCTCCAGTAACTGGAGTACAGCCCCAACGTGAGCTATGGAATGAAGGGGAGACTCGAAGGGCGACCAGATCCGGACGACGATGTGAGCCAAGAAGTACGGTGTTCCTAACAATTCCAATGAGACAGCAATTCGGCGCCGGTTAGTCCTGTCTCAACTACCTACAACCGGGCATCCCAGGAATAGATGAGCACACTCCCACAAAGGAAGGGCCCCCAGCAGCCCCGTCAAGCGCCAGAAAAAAAATCTCTCCAGAACGTATATTCCACCCTCCTGCCGCAACACATCAGGGTTCTACAACCCTGAAGCAAAAGGTGAAAAAAATGAAGAAAGAAATTCGTGGTAGAAGAAGAACCATCCCAGCATTCGCCTACTGACCCGGGGAAACCACAAAAAACCTAAGACCAATGTGGTCAGTCCGATGGAAATCGAAATACGGACCTCCCGAATGCGAGCCTCACACGTTACCGCAGAGTCGCCTGACTCGGTGCATATTGCTATAAATACAGAGCGGATTAGAGTGACCTGGTCCGGGATTTCAAATTACCAATGTAGAGAGCATAATGTCTTGGCACGCGTCCGCTGGGTAAAGAAATATTCCGTAGTAGGAAATTCGTATGCACTTATTACCTCTTGCGATATCGAAAGGAGTTATGATATAGCATTTGTTTAAGTGAGAGACTGAGAACGTTCACTTTCGACAATCTCCGCATGTACATTATTGTCCACTGCAATGCACAGAATATGTAATATTTACTTTATATGTCTGTAAAATGCAGTGTTCTATAACGGAATAAAACCATTAACAGTACAGCATAGTATACGCATTCTTTTGATACACTGCAGGCACGCACCCGTTGTTTACATCTGAACTCGCCCTCTCATTCAACATAAAGTCTACAGTACAAAGCAAGTTAACCTCGTAGAAACGAACACACTGATCCGCCCCTTAGCGATAAATATGCTCTCCAGCAGAAGGAAATGTATTAAGTAAATAAGCCCTCAACATAACTATTGATATTGTTGACGGTAAAAGCATGAATTTATCAGTTGCATATACCAGACTTTAAAGATTATTTGAGGATCCAGTTTATGTATATCTTTTAATTTTTAATTTACTATTCCGCGTTTTATGGATTATAATTATTTGATAATAAATAACGCTAACTTAACGTTAAATATGTTCACCTCAGAGGAAGAGGATTCCACACTAGAGGACTGTTCCACGACCTTTCCTCCGCCTGATGGAATCAATTCAGACATTTTTCCTTCACGGCTGTCCTTTCTGAAACAAAACAGAAAAACATGCTTAAGAGGTTTCACTTATATACAAAATAATAAATGCTAATTGTTTCTAAACATTAAAGCAAACGTTAAAACCAGTTGAACATCAGCAATATGTGCCCTTTTTTGTGGGCATTGCCGTAGTTTTTGGAATAGTAGTCTCGTTTCTGTTCAAAATGAGCTCGTTTTAATCTTCCCAAATATAATTTGCTTTACAGATTTTTCTTTTAACATTTTACCTTGTACAAGATCTTATGTTAGGCCTGAGTTTTGCCTTTACTCTCACAAAGCTGCTGAAGCACCACTCTTATATACCTACTGAAACAATGAAGAGGACCCCTTTCTGAATATTGTGCATTCCGTAGAACGGTGCCAAGCCAATAACCTTAAACTATGAGGCCACGGCATGGGACACGTCCTTCGAATGAGCAATTCATTTAAAAATAGAAATAGCCCTGAGTAATAATAAGTAGCTTTGTGTTTTCTATAATTATATTACAGCCCATTTATCTTTCCGAAATACTTTGTTTAATTTAGTCTTAGACAGGGTTTTATGAGAGAACACAGCCAGCTTAGGTAAAGTTTAGATAAGTAGATATTTTTCAGGTGCATCTCTCAAAACTAAATTTTTTGTGTATGTTTGTGCATATCCTAATGCAGCATTTAAATTGAGCAGAAAACTCTTAAGCATACTCATAGCATGTCATAAGATTTTACTTTCTTGGTAATGATAAGGTTTGTTTTATTTGAAATGTATACATTCGCAGTGATGATAATCATTCGTTTTGTATGAATACACATTTAATATTTTTATATCATGCATATTCATTATTTCGTTCGTTTGTCCAATGAATCCTTTTTATTTTCTCTACTACGTAGAAGTATTGTAGGGGAAGTGTTGTATTCCACCCAAAAATTCGATACCGAGATTTCACCGGAAATAAATGTTTTGAGACCCCCTGAATCCAAAAAAAAGCATTTTTGTAAACATGTCCGTGTGCGTGTCTGTGTGTCAGTGTGTCTGTGTGTATCTGTCTGTGAACAGCATAACTCAGAAACGAACAGTTGGATAAACACCAAACTTGGTATTTAGGTTCAATATCTTCCAGAGATGCGACACGAAGGTTTTCAAGAAAACTCCCCCACCACAGGATACCCTTTACATGGAAGATTTTTCGAAAATTTTAATTTTCTCAAAAACGGCTCTAACGATTTTGATTAAAATATCATATGTTTAAGATATTTTCATGACAAATAAAACGTATATGTTGAATTTTCTGGGAATGTCTCCAAAAGTATTCATCATTGTGAACGACTTTTTCATAACTGGTAAACCATAAGAGATAGACAAAATTTCACTACACAAAAAAATGTAGGTCGCGGTAAAATACACAATTTATGTCATATACATTTTGAACCCTTTTTAAGATATTGCTTGTTATTCCCTTAAATTTTTCAATACTTATTTTCTCAAATGGGAATTCGTTATTCATTTTTTGTCTTGGATATGCAAAGAGTATTAATCTGTGGCAAAGGAAATGGTGTTGCACCTAGCAGCACCTGCACCTATTAGAGATATGTATACGCTTAAAGGCTACTGTATTTCTATATTGCCCTTAAAAATATATATCCCCCTTACATCTACAAGAAAATTAGCAATAAGATACAGTCTGTAAATGTTTATCTCGATTAACATGAAGTAGATGGAGAATAAGCGTTTGTAAAAATAGTGTGTACAAGAGTAGAGAACGTCATGTGAGTGTAACACATCAGATTTTTTGTTTACATTTCAGTATCTATTTCACATTAGGTTACGTATATTTTAAATTTGGAAAGACATAGAATACGTTGAAATATAATTTAAGATACGTAATAGATTGCCTTTGTGATCTGGTTGTTAGCATGCTAACGTTCAAATCCAAAGGTTCCGAGTTCAATTCCAGCTTGGAGAGTGGGAATTTTTCTTTAGTCAGGATTATCCCCCACCCTCCCTAGAGCCTGGAAGTATGAATGAGCGTAAATGATTGTGAATTTAATGTAATAACTAAAAGTAATAATACCAACCCAAAGATTATTAAAAGGTGTAAAGTCGCCAATACGACTTAGATGTTAAAGATGGTATATAAATGGAACATTAAAAACAAATACAGTCATTTTAAATTAGTTACACAAAACTATGCCACCACTACATTGAACCAAAGGTAGTGGCTGGGTCAAATGCGTTTAAAATGTTCCATATCCTGAAGTTTGCTATACACCCACCCAAGGTTGCAGTATGGTGCAGCACACTACTATTCGATGTTAATCTCGTTATCATCAGTCAGCATAGACGCGTATACAGGTGTGGACCGCGCTCATTGCTGTTCGCTGTTTCATTAATCGCGATTGGGAACGTCTGTTAAAAGAAAATTCAGTGCCAATCTAAACGAATTGCGAATTCAAATACTAGAAGCAGTAGAAACTGTTGACCGTGATATGGTCTAAAGAATTTGGGTTGAACGCACTTGCAGATTATATGTGCAGTGTTATAAAAGGATGCTATATTGAACATTTTAATACTTGTAAATAACACTCGAAGTTGTCCTGATGAATTTGCTTCATTATTCAATTAAATCTAGTTTATAGTTTCTTCAAAATTTAAGTTCCTTTTTACATAACTAATTTATGATAGTCCTATAAATACACAGATTGAGTCAAAAGTATTTCACCACTCAAATGGTGTAGGTACCTATGTGGTTATGACGCATAAACTAAACATATTACTATGCGGATCCTTTGACATCAATCAGAGTCTATTGTTTCTCTCTTCAACTTTACTCACTATGTTCGTATGGTTGTATTGTTTGTATACGTCATACAATAGCTGACCGATTAATATTGGAGCAATGTGGAATCGTATCAATCTTGATGGAAGTGTGTGGTTCGCAATGTAAAGCTGGACAGGGATTTGTACGTGACCCACCACGCCGATGTGCAGCAGTTGATACGCCAATAGGGAACTACTACCTAAAAGTCCGACATACAGGGCATTTCCAACAAGATGGCGCACCAACGCCCTATGCCCGTATTGTTTGTGCCTATATGGATAATACATTTCCTGGTCGATTGGATAGGTCATGGTGGACTACTACTCTGGCCTCCACATCCCCAGACATTTCTGGTTATGGGATCTGTTAACGGACGTGCATAGGTAGCAGGAACGTGCGGGACATCAGTGACCTAAAGCATTGGATAAGGGACATTCTCCGCGAAATGTGTGTACGGGCTTTAAATGGTACTGTTCATTGGTTTCTGTGTGTTGAGCCAAGAGTTTGAGAACCCGCATGTAAAATATTTAGCACATTTGATGAATAGTAAAGCCCTATTATTTGAGGTGTAACATAAATTCGACTCGCCCTGTAACGCTCTCAGAAGTATCCTTGATAGAGCACACTACTACTTAGTGTCATTGTATGTTAATGTGACTAATAAGGATATATCCTGAAGAGTAGGAAAAACATAAAAATAAAATCTGATGTGCTACATTCACATTAATTTTCTATCCCCCTATCGTTTATTAGTGGGTGTGCAAACTATTCTTACGAAAGCTTTTTTTTCCCTACTTTATTATAATCGAGATAAACCACTACACATATAGCTACATTACACATTTTGTTAGAGATACAAACGGAACCGCGGGTTGTCCTCTATGGTGTAGTGGTTACCATGCTAGCCTCTAGTTTCTGAGATCGCGGGTTCAAACCCGGTGGAGGGCGATGAGTTTTTTCGGGTGTAAAAATACTTATAATGGCTTCCTTCGGAAGGGAAGTACAGCCGGTGGTCCCGTGTCGTAGATTTACGGCACGTAAAAGTGCCTCAAGCCTGATAAAGAGGCCTCTGAGCAAAATTACCGGTCTCTCACGCTCAATATAGAATGGGATGCTAAGGACAACAGCAGTTGAATGTCACTAAATAAAACTCAATTTAATTTTTAGGGAATAGCAATGGTCAAATGAACGCTATACGCTGACCTTAAAATTCCGTACTCTCTCCACGACATCGTGAGAAACAGCCGAAAATCGACAGGATTTCAAACAATTAATAACGCATATCTCCGAAATGTCTTGTCACAAAGATTATTTGAAGTAAATTGTGTTTTAAAGAGATCTGCATTTTTTTGTGTAGCAGTTTAACAGTTACCAGTTATACAAGATTATAAAAAATTCATTGTGAATGAAGAGGACTTGATAGGATATTCCCAGAAAATTGAAAATATGCATGTTATTTATCGTATAAATATATTTCGCATATGATATTTTATCAAACCTGTTAGCCATTTTTGCGAGTCAAACCTTTTCAAAAATATTCGATGTAAAGGGTAGTGGGTGGGGGCTTTTGTTGAAAATTTTCGTGTCGTATATTTGGCCGATACTGAATTTTTTATCAGACATTTGGTTTTAGAGTTATTTGTTTACAGCACACAAGCGGACCTGTTTCTAAAAATGCTTAGTTTTTATTTAGGGGGCTCAAAACATATATTTCCGATGAAATCTCGGTATCGAAGTTTTGGATGAAATGCAATACCTTCTCTATCTACTATGTACATGGTAGAGAAATTAATAACTATAAATCGTGCAAAATATTGACATGTGAAGATGTGTTTTGTATATACATATGCAATTTAATTTCATTGCTTGCGGGGGGAAAAAACAGAACACAACATTGTTCAACGAGTGCAAATATTTGCTTAGCACTTGGAACGAGGCGCGCCAGGACGGGTCCGACATCATCAAGCTAGTGGGAATAAATAGCTCCTGGTGTGGTGCTTCTATTTCCGATGCCGGCATTTCTGAATTGTACAGCAGAGAACAATCTGCAACCTCCATTCGCAGTCTTGCCAGGCCGTCGGAAATATTTCGCTACCGGCGGATGGTGTGTCTGCATCTACACTGGCATCTGCAAATATGCTCCCAAACTTATATTTACAGACTGCTTTAGACTAAGTTAACCGTATTGGTAGTTCTACGAGGGGCGTCCAGTAAGTAAGTTTCCCTATTTTATAATAAACATTACACACAATTGATCAGGCTGGATTAATTTTATTTATATAGTGCAATCCTTCTGTTTATTTTCTACATAGTCAACATGTTTTTCCAAGCATTTTTGGGGGCGTGACAAGTTTTACCAAGCCAGTGTTTTAACAGGTCGGATCCTGTGCTAGCAACTAGCTGTTCACTGTTTTTACTTAATCATCGGTGTTAAAAGTACTTACCTTTGAGCTGGAAAAGCATGTGAAAATCACTTGGGGTCGGTAAATACGGAGGATACGAGAAAACTTCCAAGTTGAATCTTGACCCAGGTAGAGCTCAGAAGATTCAACTGGGAAGTTTTCTCGCATCCTCCATATTCACCGGATCTTTTCCCAAGTGATTTTCACATGTTCCCCTGACTCAAAGGTCATCTTGGAGGTAAGCACTTTCATCTTCGTCACGGTGTTAATCAGAAGTGAACCAGAAGTCGTGTCCTGTGCTCGTAACCAGCTGTTCACTATTGGCGGTTGTTACAAACTGTAAAACTCTTATGTGATATATTCATATGACGTTCTCTACCCTCTGAGTTTATTAATAGGTAGTCTTACTCAATATTATTTTTATCCAGATAAAGTTTTGCAGAAACAGCTACATTACACATTTCTTATAGATACAAAGGGAACTGCGATAGTCAAATGTTTAAGAACTGGACGCTATACGCTGGCCTTAAAATTCCATGCTGTTTTCATGACATGAGAAAAAACCGAATGTCGGCAGCAATTGAAAATAACGGCTAAGTATTGAACAATTTGAACTATTAATAGCGGATATCTCGGAAAATGTTGATGCCACAAAAAATTATTTGAAATAAATTCTGTGTTTTAAAAACATGTACAGTTTTTGTGTAGCAAGTTTCCGACTATCGGTTAACGTTTATAGTTAAACAAGATCATACAAAATTCCTTCAAAATGAAGAGGTCTTTAAAGGTTATTCTCAGAGAATTCAAGATATGCATTTTATTTGTAATGTAAATATCTTTAATATAATGTATATTAAAATCAGCAGTGTTGGAGTCCTTTTTTTTTTTAGAAAATCAAATATTTAAAAAAAATGTTCCATGTAAAGTGGTAGTTTGGGATAGGGGAAATTTCTTGAAAATCTTAGTGTAACATATTTGGAATGTAATGTCGCTGACGATGAGGACGAATGCCCTCGAAAACGTTTCTGTTTTATACAACTTTTAATTAGTGAAGGTGAGTGTCAAAAAGTGTGTCTCAATCTACCATCATCAAGTTTGATGTTGATCTGACTTTTCGTTTTTGAGTTATGTTGTTCAGATGTACACACACATGCGGGCTTTCTCTAAAAGCGCACGACACGGGACCACCGGCTTTACTTCCCTTCCGAAGGATGCCAAAGGATTTTTACTCCCGAAAAAAATCCATTGCCCTCCTCCAGGCTTGAACCCGCGACCTCGGGAACCAGAGGTACCTACCCCTAGACCACGGAAGACAGCAAAAAAAAAAATAGGTGGTCTATGTAAAGGGTAGTTGCGTGGGGGGGTTCTTAAAAATCTTCGTGTCGCATCCTTGGTAGGTACTGAACCTAAATACCAAGTGTGGTATTTATCCGAATTTTCGTTTTTGAGTTATGCTGTTCGCAGGTACACACACAGACACATACACACGGACCTTTTCTAAAAATTCTTTTTTTAATTTAGGGGTCTCAAAACATGCATTTCCGGTGAAATCTTGGTATCGAATTTTTGGGTGAAATGCAATACCCTCTCTACCTATTATATTCATGGTAGAAAAAACTATTATTTTCGTTTTAGTGCAGGGTAAGCAGAACAACTTTTCGATAACAACGTATTTAAAGCTGAAGCATACCTGAACTTTCACTTGAGGTTGATTTCGTCAATCCGCCATAACCGGAAGGGGTTCAGTGGCGTATCACTTTGAAATTTCAAATGGCAATGGATGTCAAGTAGAGTACATTAGAAATAGCTCTTCAAAACAAACAGCTTTTATAGGAAAAGGTTTTATTAAAGCGCATTGTAGTGGCGGTATCTAACGAAGGGCCTCCGAGCTCAAATCCCGCTCACATCTAGAGTGTTTTATAACGGGTCTAAAAATGTAGTCGGCCTTTAGCGCCAATCGTTTTAAATGAATGACGTCATTATTAGTTCAGCGAGCCCCTTGACTCAAAGGGGAGGTGCGGAATTGAACCTCAGGCTGCATGCGTTTCCGACTTCGTAAATATGTTGATGTACTGCGGCGGTTCAGAACTATTTTCACTAGGACATTTGTGTTCTTTGCACGCGAGGTGGAACTGACTATTGATCACGGAATTTGCATGGTTGCGTGCTTAGCCGAGACACACTACGCTAGAAAAACCATCGAATTATTTGAGTTACCTATCAGCATACAAGCTGACAAGCGGAAGACGTTCCAAATATAAATACTGGAAAGGTACGATACAAGTCCCATTTCACTAAGGTGACCTCGAAATTGTTGACATCTACGCCTTCTACTCATCTTTCGTTAATCCTCTGCCAGAGGCACTGGTGATAAACTCGCTTCCGAGTATTGACGTCATGTACAGACAACTGACGACCCCTTATTTGTAAAACATAGTGTACTTTACATATAGATCCACAATACGTAACTGATCCACCCCTGAAACTCCTGCAACATTACCGGCGCACCGTGCACCACCGCGAGCTTTGAGAAGTGTACTGGGATTCGGAAATATCTTGTATAAATTAAACTGAGTTTTATATAGGACGCTCCTTAACTACTGTGGTCCTTTGCGTCCCATTCTTTTTGGAGTGAAAATTTTGCGCAGAGACCTCTGTTAGGCTTGAGGTTCTTTTATTGCCATAAATCTACAACACGGGACCACCGGCTTTACTTCTTTCCGAAGGAAGTCATGCTAAGGACTTCTACGCCCGAAAAAAAAATATTCATTACTCTCCGCCGGGTTTGAACCAGTGACGTCAGGAACAAGAGGCTAGCATGGTACCCCTAGACCACGGTGGACTACGAATATCCTGTACGTGCACATACCATAACAACGACTTGGTATTCTTCTGGACATACGATATTGGGTTTTGGCGAATATCTTTCTGTGAATAAACTTAGAGGGTTCTGCTACCCACCAGGATTGCCAACATTTAAATACTACTCCAAACTATGCATTTGCGCCCAAACATACTGTATATCGGAAAAGAAGTTTAATAATAGAGGATAACCATAAAGTTTCTATACATTTTTATGTTCCTGGCCTACCCTTGTCTCTGTCATTTATCAGCAAGACGGGGCACCACCACACTATGCAAGCTTGTGCGGGACTACCTGAATGAGACCTTTCCTAACCCGTGGATCGGAAGAGCGGCGGAAGACTCCCCGTTCCCTTGACCTCACTCCCCTTGACCTTTTTGCACGCTAGCAGATTGTCGGATGTGCACTGAACAACAAATAAGAGCGGTGTGCTTGCTAATAACCGCTTAAATCTTACGGGGCGTGTTCCGTACAACCACAAGACGATGGGAAAGTGTGGTGATAATCAAGTTGGACATGTAGAACTGCATTAAGCTTTATAAGGACTACTCTCTCCTAATATGAATGTTTATTGTGAAGTGCAGACCAGGAATATTAGAATGTATTGGGACTTCATGGTCATCCCGTACAAAAAAAATCTGATGTTACACTCACATGACTTTCTCTACTCTTGTACAAACTATTTTTACAAACGCTTATTCTCCACCTACTTCATGTTAATCGAGATAAACATTTGCAGACTCTTATCTTATTGCTAATTTTCTTGTAGGTGCAACGGGAATATGGTAGCCTTTAAGCATAGTCAAATCTTTTAAGAGCTGGTTGCTATATGGAGCATTGTAATCTCTTCATGTTCAGGACATAAAAAAATAAAGCATTTTTGGAAACATGTCCGTGTGTGTGTCTTGTATGTCTGTGTGTGTGTGTCTCTCTCTCTGTGAACAGCATAACTTAGAAACGAACAGTCGGATAAACACTAAACTTGGTATTTAGGTTCAGTATCTTCCAGAGATGCGTCACGAAGGTTTTCAAGAAAATCCCCCCACCCCAGACTACGCTTTACATGAAACATTTTTCAAAAATTTTAATTTTCTCAAAAATGGCTCTAACGATTTTGATTAAAATATCATATGTTTAAGATATTTTCATGACAAATGAAATGTATATCTCGAATTTTCTGGGAATGCCTCCAAAAGTATTCTTCATTGTGAACGACTTTTGCATAACTGGTAAACCAGAGATAGACAAAATGTTACTACACAAAAATGTAGATCGCGTTAAACTACACAATTTGTGATATACTTTTTTTGTTGAGTGAACCATTTTCGTGATATTGCTTGTTATTCTCTTAAATTTTCCAATACTTATACTTTTTCTCAAACTCGTTATTCATTTTTTTGTCCTGGACATGCAAAGAGAATGGAATGCGCCACATAGCAACCAGAGCTTAAAATATTTGACTATCGCTTAAAACCTACCATCTTCCCCTTGCATCTACAAGAAAATTAGCAATAAGATTGACATCTTGATATCTCGATTAACATGAAGCATATGAAGAATAAGCGTTTGTAAAAATAGTTTGTACAAGAGTAGAGAAAGTCATGTGAGTGTAACACATCAGATTTTTTTGGATTCAGGGGGCCTCAAAACATGTATTTCCGGTGAAATCTCGGTATCAAACTTTTGGGTGGAATACAATACTTCCCCTACTTACTATACGTAGTAGAGAAAGTAAAAATAGTTTATGGAACAGTGAGCAGAGAAAAGCATCTTAATGCAACATATCAGATTTTTTTTGTTGTGTTCGTATTACAGGCCTCACACAGATTAGAGATTGTTAACCAGTATTTAAAGAGAGTGAACTGATATTTATTTTAGAAACAATTCTTCTGTTTCCCCGGGTTAAAGGGCAGACATCTGATGCCCAAATTGCAGTAAACGAGAGGTCAGATCCACCTATTTCCGTAACTAGTCCAACTATGTTATAAGTTAATCTAACCATTAATCGACTTGCAGACTTTCGGTACTATTATTTTAAATGGCTGCTTAAATTTGAGTTTTCTGCAAAATACAAAGATGGAGCGCACTCCCTCACAACTCGTCGCTGCTAGTGTGATATTACGCCTGGAAAGTAGGAAGACCATTTTAGGACTGTATTCGAGGAAAGGGATAAGGAGGAGAAGAAACGCTGAAGACATCTTAGGGTTTATGGACCTGGATATAATGTTGGATAACGAAATTTCAGCAACAAAGGTCATAGGAAGTTTTAAAAGCCTGAAAGGAAGCAAAATTCCGGGTTTTCACGATAACTTCTTTGAAATTTACAGTGATTCTTATCGAGTCGGCAGCTGATGGGTACCATTAAAATACTTGTCAGAGAGACAATAGTGGAGATGACAGACAAAGAAACTATTTACCATATTAAATTAAAACTCTGGGGCTCTTAGTTGGAGAACCTTTTTTGGGGTTCCTGGTTGGAGAACCGACTAATTAATTACTCGGGTCAATCCAACCCAAGGGGCAAATAAATTGCGCTGAGAGAGCTGTGTGGCACCAGGTAGTAAATTAAGTGTCATTAACTATCTCTACAGGGCACCAGGTGACACCTTACAGTATTTAGTCCTTCCACTCGATGCTCTATGTCGGTGGACCTTTATTTTCCCGATACTTCTGGGAGTAGTACGGATAACACAGGTAAAATAATTGAGGATGGCAAGGACCATCAAGCTGAGCGAAACTATTGAGAATAAGGTATGCGATGTTTATTTAGCTATGAATGTAACTTACATTAAGGTCTGTCACCTTAAATAAAATGCTAGCAATGTAAAATATAGGTATGGACCCAGTAGCCTTGACTTCTTTCCCTAACATTTACTGTGTATGATAATCATCGTATTCACAGATTCAATGTTGCAATTTATTCTACCATATTTATATGACATTTATATTTATTACCATAATTGTTATAATAGTCTATATAGTTTTACCGTCTTAGCATTTGAAACATATTTAACTGTAAGGGCAAAAAGAGGTCTGTAGCGTTCTCATCTCAGAACTTGTCTTATGAACCAACCCGCCATCAGGTACAGAGTGTGGCTCACTATGCGGAGACGGGCGAGGAAGCCATCCGGGACCGAATGTCAATGCCCACCATTTTATGTGGGGAGTACCGACATCAATCAGAGGTGAACAACTTGCAAAACATTTGGTGAATACTGAACTAAATATTCTTAATAAAGGTAATGAACCAATACTCATTACTTCACGAAGAGAGGGAGATGTCAATATGACCCTAATGACAATTGTTGGAGTACCAAGATATAAATTGGTACTTATTTGAAAATGATTTAGCATCTGACTAAATATATTTTTTTCAAAATAGTCATAGACTCTCAATGCAGTGAAATATAGGAAGCCAAGTAATACTGATTGTAACAGCTACGAATAGGACTTATTAGTATTAGCGTTGGGCATTTTAAAGATCGGTGCTGGTTGTGGATTTGGTTGCTAACTGATTGCTGCAGTCCATTCTCCAATTGTTTTACCATAACTATCAAGCTAAGATTGCTTGCTCAACAAGACAGGTTCTTTGATGGTCCCAAGAATTAAATGGTCTTAGACAAAAAGTAAGAAAACTTTTAAGCGAGAAGGAAAAATAGGAATTGGGCCCCACTAACGAGAGAGACACACTAGTTGCAACAAAAACATTGGTATGGCCAAATGACATTCACGGAGCCTCTACTGCCAGGAAACTAGCAGTGCAAGGGATGTTGAAGTGCTGGCCAAAATGCTAAACGATTAAATTGAGTAATGCCAGTTACACTCGGTCAGGACTGCAAACATTATTGTATTTAGCAAGTGTGCATTTTCCTGACTCCGAAGCAATAGATGCCCAGCTTATTGGTTGGAGGAGATCGGTCTGTATCACATGCGTCCATGCTAGCCTTTATTTCCCAAGGTCGCAGGTTCAAACCCATCGGAGAGCGATGGATTTTTCGGACGTAAAGCTCCTTATCATAGCTTTCTTCGGAAGGGAAGTAAAGCCGGTGATTCCGTGTGGTTTGCGGCACGTAAAGGACCTTAAATCTGATAAAGAGACCTCTGAGCAAAATTCCAGGTCTTTCACGTCCAATATAGAATGGGACGATAAGAACTATAGTAGTTAAAGAGTGTCCACAAATAAAGCTGAAATTGTTTATCACATGCGTTTGGAAAAATTAGATTGGATCTAATCAAGGATATGGTCAGTGTAAACAAGGTAAAGTGGGCTCCCAGTTCTTTGGTTGCATTAAGCACCAGAACCTAATTGAATTTTTCCTGCACTGTTACAGCAAGGGATCGAGCCATACAGTCCCTGCTTTGCATCACTTATAGAGCTTGTGTAGCCCATCCATGTATTCCATTGCCATGGCGGCAAACCCGTGTGACTTTTATACCTATGCTTGGGTGACCTAGTTATGCTGAGGCTAAGACGTATTGCCAAATATGTCTCTCCTTAATTTTTCTAAAAAGCTTGGAAGTACTAGCTGGCATACACATCAGGGCAACTATTCTGGAAGTTTCTTTATTACACTGGTACCAACTTTCCTATCCATCGGTTAAATCACAAGAAAAATCACTAATAGTTTCCACTATTGAAGCTGGCTTTCAAATAAATTAGGAATGGAATTTTTGTTGAAGTGGAAGGTGATTTCAATAGAATATCTTGTAAAGAGGTCTTGAAAGGACTTCAGGAGCATACGTTTCGGTCTATAATTATCACAATGTCTAAAATATAGCGAAATGATCCGAGTCTCTTCGATAAAATGACGCTGACGCTGTTGACTACTACCGACTGTCCGCAGGTGGGATGGAGAGGGGACTTCTCTTTCCCCGGCTCTGGAAGCTGGCGGTGTACGGATTATTGGGAAAACTCAATGAGAAAGTAAAATGACTTTTTATTTATGGACGCTCTTGAACTGCTGTGGTCCTTAGCGTCCCATTCTATATTGGGCGTTCAGAGACCTTTTTATCAGGCTTGAGGTTCCTTTACGTGTCGTAAGTCTATGGCACGGGACCACCGACTTTACTTCCATTCCGAAGGAAGCCATGCTAAGGATTTTTACGCGAAAAAGTACATCGTCCTCCACCGGAATGAGACTGGCTTTTGTTTACTCACTATTGTTTTCGCAAACAATTTGTAATTATTGTCATAAACGTCCTAGTACTTTTCTGAGATGTTTCGATCTGCGCTCAGGAAAGAAGAAACCTGGTGCGAAGAGACTGAACACACTGTCAGGCCAAGAAAAACAGTAGCGGTATGTTTTACCAGGATGAGCAATATTAGGTCGCTAAGGGAACCAATTCTATTCGGTTAAAAAAAAGCTATATATCACAAGTCAAATATCTTAGGCTTTTTATAAATATATTTTCTTGGTGTGTCAGCTCACATAAGTAGCAAAGTCTATAAGGTCTTCTGAACCTGTAGAAGCATGTTTAATAAGTCTTAGGGATTGAAACCTGATATTAATATTGGATATCTACTGCTATGTTTACATGCTTATTCTCTTTTTCCGCATTAATGTGGTGGCCAATAGATAACTAGAGAAATCCAAGGCCGAACTTTGGGAGCTGCAAAAGGCGACCTGCGATGCAGTTATGGGGACTGAGAACAACCTCCACTATGGTCATGGAAGTGCAATTAGGACTCCCTGCTCTATTCATTTGGGCTGAGACTGAGGCCGTTTTGGCCTCCCCTTGACTAAGTAGCCAAACTGAAGTTTCCTGTTTAGGACACTTAATCATTTCAAGCTATACAGAGGAGGGGAAGTGTGTCAGATACTCAATATGAGGACTGACATTCTGAAACCGAAGATTATGTTTAATAAAGAATTTATTGCCACTTTTCCAGCATGCAGTGAATGGGAATGTCAGGCAAAATCTGATGAAAATGAAAGCAAAGTCTGGTATACTAATAGTTGCAAAATCTATTCAGTAACAGGTGCTGAACTGTAAGGCAATGGCAATAAGCTTTAGTTTAGCTCAGTCTTTTAGCTGAGATCTTTGCTACCTTAGCTAATGTTTGGGAGAGCATCAAGAATGACTACAAAGGTAGGCTTATTCTGAAGTTATCCGACAGCGAGGCTGTCCTTTAGGTTATTCTAGTTTCTTGGACAGATGGGTCCAACACAACTAGTTTTGGAGTGCTGCGAGTCTCTCGTGACACTAGCTGAACATAACCCAGTTCATTTGAAATGGATGCCAGGATATGTAGGGATTTTAGGTAATGAAAGTCGAGGCCACCAAGAATGGATCATTTATTGTACCTGAATCAGCCCTAGGACTGTCTTTAAGATCAGTAAGCTGCCTATGAAAAAGATACTCAGAGTACATAACATCTCAATTGTGAGTTCCAGACATTCTATGCCTTCTAATTCAAGAGTTTTATAAACTCAGGTCATAAAAACTGCTAACATTAAGCAGGAAAGCCCTCGTGACTGGTAGCTCTTCTTACAGGACACTGTGCACTTACAGGTCATTCTAAAATTTGGGACTGCACATAGATTCCATTTGCATAAGTCATTTTGACTTTGTCATGCCTAAATAACAATGTTAATGACTAATGGTTTGGTTTGTTCCTGTGTAGAAAACCATCAATTATTACTGAAGAACTACGTGTTGCTGTCCAATGAGACACGCACACAAAACTGTAAGCTTGCCAACTCAGAGACCATGTAAACGTCAATATCTACTGCCAAGTTCGCTTCATTTAGTTAAACGCCATATCAAGAGTAGCTTCTGGGAATTAAGATACCAAAGCGAAATGTTTACCAAGATGTTTTAAAAGTGCCATGCTTTTATGTATACTGACGTGCATAAAAGTGGCACACAATGGAACGCTGCTGTTTATGTTGGAAGAGATAAATCTAGTCCCACCCTACCCTCTGCCAGCTCTGACCTCCTCTGTTCCTCGATCATAATTTTAGCCATTGGATTGGCAGAGTGCTTTACCTCTCCCCATAAATATCGCCTAACTGTCGAAGGGTAACATTACACATAGTTATCCATGTTCTCACCAGCGGAGTAGCGTTAAAGAAATGCTCCGTTGAGTATTGCCACAAACATAACATATCATACAATGTGCCTGGAAACTTTCTCCGCAGCGGCTACATGTTGGTGAGGGTGCGACAACAGCAGATATGTTGGCAGCATGGACTGCTGCTTGTATAAAAACATACCGTAAACTTTGCACTGACCTTAGTCAATCATAATAGATGCTGGAATTGTTTTCCTTGTGTTTGAAGGCAGACTTCAACTCGTTTACATATTTTGCCAAAGGCTTTCACTAAAGTTTCTTGCATAAGTGACTGCACATAATTAATGAAATTCAATTTAAGTCCATCGATCATTTTTATTAGTTTTGTACACCTCAGATTTTGACGCACCCCTAAGGAAATAATCTGGTGGAGTCAAATCAGGAGACCACGATGGCCAGAGACCTTTAGTTACTATTCTCTCCCCAAAAGACTATTAAAATGTGAAGCGACTCGTTTGACGTATGTGCTGTAGCATTGTCCTGTTGAAAGGAGGAGTGTTCAGTTTGGTCTTCATTCAACTGAGCAGCAAAATTGTAAATTATCTCAGAGCAGTAGACATCAGAATTTACTGAGCTGTCGAAGAGGATTGGCCCTATTATTCATTCTCGTGTTATGGCAACGTATACACCAACTTTCTGCAAATGCAATGGTGTCTGTCTGATTGCATTGGGATTGTATGAAGACCAAATTCGTGAGTGAAACCATGCTTCGTCTGTAAAAAAAAAGCTTTATTTAAAACCTTTAAGTCCATTTCGATTTATGAATCTTTGGAACCATTCACAGTGTATCAGTCTCTTTTCGTAATCACTTTGTTTTAATTAATGAACCACCGTAACGTATAAGGAAACAACTGAAGCTTGTCTCTTACAGCTTTAGATGCTGTCCATTTAGATACTTAGGTTTCTTGAACTAATTTGCGTGGTGATATTGTTGCATTACACAACATTATATCCGTGATGTGATCAAGTTTTTCTTCTATTAAAAGCACGGGCCTTCCTATTCTCGGTACATCCTAAACTGAGCCGGCCGCACGAAATTTATTTATCAAATCTCGAACAGTATCCCGATTTGGATGCTTTCAATTAGGAAAATGCGCCTGAAAATTTAGTTTTACATTTTCCGTAAGCCGATCGCCTCGCAAAAAACGTGTTCCAGCAAAAAATCTGTCTTCAATACCAAACATTACCACCAGTTTATTATTGCAATATTCGGTCTAAACACACGCACACTGCAATACACATAACCAAGACAACTATCCCAAACTTGTAGCCTATTTATCCTTACCCATTGAACAAAGTGCTAATAGCCTCTGTCTTCTACCTGTTGCTGTTGCCAACTGAAACAGGAGTGTTAGCATCAGGCATGGACTCGACAGTGGTGTGGAGAGTTCCTTGGCACCCGTTATAAAAAGATAGAATTAAACATGAAGGTAAAGAACTTTTTGTTTGTTGTTTTAATACACTTGAACCCTGTACTTTCATGCTACACTAACGTTTTCTTAATGTCGTTCAATGGCAGCAATAGCTTTATCCTTAGTCTCCATATTGCTGATGAAAGCTGCCATATAAATGCCGAGCTGTCGTTCCGTTTAACCACACATGCAAATAATTCTTCACCTCGTCCTCTAGAAGACCGAATTATGTTGTATCGGTTTAGCCTTTCCTTGCGTACCAACGTTAGTGAAACTCTCTCATAGAGGTGCTATCCGAACCCCAACCCTTCATTTCACATAGATTATAACATGGTTCATTGGTTCGTTTTTTAACGTAAATTGTTTTCCAGGCCAGTCGCACAGAGAACTGATACCGGCTGGGTGGAATCAAAGGGTGATTACCTGAAGGTGGCAACATTACGGAGGGAAAAACACTGCGGCAATCTCGGGGAACGGACCACCTTTTATGGCCGTTACTGTACTTGCAAATAAACCTAAACTCACTTGGTTATTATTGAAAAGAGTTGAGAGTTGGTGCTCGGGAAGAGGAAAATAATTCCGCTTTGAATTTTTAACTACTTTGTAAATGTTTTATACTTGAATATTGTAAATATTTTGGAAGCTGTTGCTCCTTGTAGAACACCTATACTATTGTTTATTTTAGAGTGTATTATCACAAGGAGCAGTTTAGATGTTCCAGACTGTTAAATATAAATAATCTCAAAATTGGATCAGGTGTGCGTTCTGTTGTATAAGAATCAAACCGCAAATGATTTCTATTTCTGATGGCATGCACAATTTTAAAGTCACATTTATAAGTTTTGCAATATAGTGCATATAATAGAGATTCATTTGGCGCAAAATAGATAGGAATTGTGAGAAGTCTTGAAAAGATATTGAGGAACATATAATTTGGCACTAATTGATGTATGCTAATTAAAATCATTTGCATTCTTATGTTAATTGCAGTACGTATCGTGGTCATCACTGTCCAAGCGTTGTATTCTTGGAGAGGTTAAGGTTCCTTAGATTAATATAATTAAAGGATTTAAGATTCAATAAAGGAAGTATAAAATAGTTAGAATTTGCTAGGTAAAAAAGTATGCTTCATTCACATGACTTTCTCTACTCTTAAACTATTCTTACAGAACCTTATTTTTGTCTACCTTTATTGATTGGCATCATAAACTTCCATTTAACATTTATTATAGTTATAAAAAGGATACAGTAGGCTAAACTGATATATTTTTAAAATGTTGATCACTAGATGATGGCTTTAAAATTCCGAGTTCCACGACAAAAAAAAACCAACATAACCTACCACTTAAAAACATGTGCGTTTTAAAATTGAAACCAAAAACTAGGAGTATTTTGGAATTGCTTAAAGCCAAAAAATTGTATTTCACATTGATTGTGTGCCTTAGGAAATCTAAATGTTTTTGTGTAGTAAGATTAAGGTTTATCAACTATACAAAATTCATTCAGAATGAAGAGGACTTCACAGGAAATTTCCAGAACATTCAAGATATACGTTTTTATTTATCATGTAAATATCTTAAACGTATGTTGTATTAAACAAATTCTTTGAGCATTTTTGAGAATACTTTTTTTTAAAAATTCTCCATGTGAAAAATGAAATAGATTACTTTATGGACGCTCTTTAACTATTATGGTTCTTAGCGCTCCATTATACATTGGGCGTGAAAGACCGGAAATTTTGCTAGAGGCCTTTTCATCAGGCTTGAGGTTCTTTTGCGTGCCGTAAATCTACGACACGGGACCGGCTTTACTTCCCTTCTGAAGGAAGCCATGCTAAGGATTTTTACGTCCGAAAAAATCCACCGCTCTCCGCCGGGTTTGAACCCGAGAACTCGGGAATTAAGGCTAGTAGAGCCTCTAGACCACGGAGGACGACATTCTCCATGGAAAAGGTAGTTTGGAGTTTTGGATTTTCTTGAAACTCTTCGTGTCGCATCTCTGGAAGACGCTAAATTATACGAAGTTCGGTATTTATCCCAATTTTTCGTTTTTAGTTATGCTTTCAAAGAGAGAGACAGACACATACACTGATGCAGTAATTTGTATCACAAATTACTTAAATGTAAATAATGATTGTAATATGAATATGCATTTTTATGTGACATTGATTTCAGATGTTTATTAATTGTAATTATTATTGGGAAATAAGTTTATACGGCCTTACTGAAACTGTCAATAATAGCGCAATAATGCAGCGAGGGGGTGAGCTGTTTATCATTATTGGAAACGAGGAAGTTACGTAATGTTGGCGCGTTTTTCCGTTGAGAACCTTCTGGAATATTTCCCTAGAGTATATGTATTCATAATTTTCATTGGATATTAAAATAGACGCTAATGTTGGCGCGTTTTATTAGCCAATAGTAACTCAGTTATAATCTTTAGGCATATCGGGGAGTGGGTGTATAAAAAGCCAAGTCAGAGGTAGATCGCGGGCAGTTCATCGAAAATCTCAATACATTACACGTCGCCTTCAGTTGCTCAGTTCATCAAAATTCTTTGTGCACTACACGTCGTCTTCAGTTCGTCAGTTCGTCAAAATATTTGTATGAGATACGTCGGCTATAGATTCACAAGTTACGAAAATCTAAAGTATTATAAAGTTAATTATACACAAAGTTGAAGTACGCGAATTAAGAGTGATTAGTAATGAAGTGATTAAAACAGTTTCAGTTTGGCGAGTGTTAAGATCAATGTATAAATGTGATAGTTAACGTGTTTGACAATAAATGTGTAAAACAAATTTCTTCATCAGTGTTATATTTGGATAAAAGATTCCTTTCCGTTTACACACTCTGATCAAGAGACATGTTCGACTGAGAAATAATAGCTAGCCGGAGGACAGTAAACAAAACTTAAAATTCTTTCAAACACTAATACTACCACAAATTGCTAACACTAGATGGAGCTACAAACCGAACAAATGAATGACGTCACAAGATGGCTTCAACACATGATGTAAACAAACATTATAAGTAATACCGTTACAAATTGGCTCCCAAACGTGGGGCTACAATAATGTTAAATAAATAACATTAATACCGCTACAACACATACATACCACTTTCTAAAAATGCTTTTCTTGAATTCAGGGTGTCTCAAGACATGCATTTCTGGTGAAATCTCAGTATCGAAATTTTAGATTGATTGCAATACTTTCTCTACTTACTGCAGGTAGGTAATAAAGAAAATAACAATGGAGTTTTCTAGTACTTAAGCAATTTTGTAATGAGACCTTGGGTATTTGTTGTTCTAAGAGTGTTCTGGATATTTCATTCGTTCTAAAGACAGAGAAATGTAGCCACCTAAGCTCTGCATTTTTACTTTCTCTATCACCTACTCACATTCCACCCAAATATTCGATGTCGAGGTTTCACCGAAAATTTACGTTTTGAGGCACCTTAATAAAAGCCCTTTTAGGAAAGTCTTCATCACAAAATAAACAGCTCTTTATAAACCATTTTCTAATGAGAAAACATTAAATTGACCCTAAGCTATCATAAAGTTCCCCAAACAAAACACGACTAATGGCATTTACTTTCCCCCATAATATTAAGCAACTTCTATTAGACATTTCTTTCTACAATGCTTAATTTTGGAGATATTGTACAGTCTTAACCTAAATGGCCCTTCCCGTATATTTGGTAGAGAAAATAAGAATGTTAAGTGTTTTATATTAAAGTTGTATTTCAGGCAATCGAGAGCATAGCAGTTAAGCTTAATGAGATATGTATGGAAGGGACTCACGTGTTGTATGAAACGAGAGCTGGAGTTTCCTTGGTTGGATCAGCTGACGCCTGTCTGATCACGGAGTCTTCCCAACACACACTGCTGGTGCTGTGCTGTGATAGTGCCTGCAAAGCAAAAGAAAACCACTCTTGAGCATCTGCTTGGGTTTTAAATACATGGCTATGTTTAATGTGTGGACGGTTCCCTTTCTGTCTTGCGTCCAATCTTAGGAAAGGAAATGCTAGCTTCCGGCATGCAAAAGTGAATCTGCTCTTTAAGGGTTGCATCGATTTCAGGTGCTGACTTAAATCTTCATATTGCTCCACTCCAATAAGCGTTCATAGTATTACCTTCCTTTTGTTATTATGTGCATTAAAAGCATCAGAAAACTCTCTTCCTATGGAGAGTAATTGTGTTTAAAAAACAGATGACAGCTGAAAATGCATGTCATCAATGACCAATCGGTTATGGCCCAAGGTTATCGGGAAATAAAACATCGATAAATAGCGCTTGCCAGCGCAAACACCAGAAGCACTATCGGCAGATAACCAGAGTGTTCTGGAAGTTTCGTTCTTACCGCCTTCAGAATGTGGGTCGAAATAGTTCTAGAATGTTCTGTTGATGATTCCACTATATAAGCAAGCCAGCGAGCGAGCGAGTTGGCCGTCAGGTTTCCCTTGCGACGAGGGGTGCCGTTCTCCGAGCGAGATTTGGTGACTCTGTGGTGCGTAGCAGGTGCTGTTGTGGAGCGAGAGATTGTGGAGGACTTGTGTTCGACTCCCAAACGAGTGAACCGTCAGGAAGAAGTCTACGTCACGAAGGTAGTGAAGTAACGGGAAATTGATCTAGTTCGCATTTGTGAAGTAACGGTGTGAACTAAGTGAACTCTCAGTGAAGTTGAACTAGATAAAAACAGTGAAGTGACATTGAGAATATTAGAGAAGTGACAGTTAAAAAACTGGACTAAGTCATAATATACTGGGTGCAGAAAAACAATTTACAGATGATTGTTGAGTAGACCGGCAGTATCAAGCGTTGTCTTATGGATAATACGTTAATACCGTCTCGTTCAGCACAGTATCCCCATATAATGATTTGTTTCTCATTGTGTATCAGTACTCATTAGTTGACGTACACACTTGTCGTGCGAGTTAAATTTAATTTTGACTGGCAAATGAAGATGTTTCACAAAGTCAGGTTTCAATTATGTTCATGCAGTGCTCCTGTTATACTGTACTGTGACTACACATTTATAACCTCAAAATGCTGAGTTTGGTAGTGCCTTTCTACTCTAAAATTATTTGTACATTGTTTTTCGCATTCGGTATGTAAATTTAAAGCAAAGGAGAAAAGTTTACGTGATTTAAATTTGAGTTCTAAAATGATCGCTAGCAATAAGTGAACTAATAATAAACAAGCCATTCCCTGAAGACTCATAATCCAATTACCCCTGCTGTTCAATGCTCGGTTTGCATCACATAATTAGCAGGCTGTCGATAACTCCTGCAGTGAAAAATATTGTATTACAAATACCTTAAACCACAAAGAAAGAAATGAAACCCGTTTCAGGGCTTTCGCTTTACTTTGAGTGAATATTTCCAGACATTGAATAAGCTGTCTTGTGCATTGTTGACTCCAGACTCCGTCTGATCACACACACATAGCTCTCCCTCTCTTCCCCCCTCTCACCATCCCTATCTCTCTCTCACGCACACGCATATACACCAGTGCTTTCTTTCACGAAGGCGCCTGTGAGTTCTTTAGTTAAAAGAAAGGCAACTAATTAGTTTTAGAAATATCAAGAAGTAATTATTTTTACTTTTTCTTCTGGAGAAGTATTCCCTACTACAAATAGTAGTAAGTATTGCATTTCATCCCCAACATTCGATACCGAGATTTCACAGTGAATGAGTATTTAGAAATTACAATCTACCGGAATAAAAAAGGGTATTTTTAGAAAAAAAAAAACCTGTGCGTGTATGTGCGCGTGCGTTTGTGTGTGCGTGAGAGAGAGAACGACATATAGCAATTGAAACCTTTCTACATACTCGTATGTGGACCACATGATTACCCTGTACAATTCCATCAGGATATCTCATCCTCACAGTGGGAATAAAAATATTCTCAAGTATTACTGTGTATTTCGTACTGTTCAGTGTATCGTCAAGCTGCCACAACACCCTAGACCTCCCTTGATACCCACAATATACAGATATGCGATCATGATGAAATTGTGAAGCCTAGTAATAACTATTCTATGAACTTGACCAAATGCCGTGTATGAAATACGGTATATTGAAAATGAGTAGTCAATATGTGCTGATTAAACGTGATAAACAGAAGAAAATGTGTTTTCTACATGCAAGAAGCGAACCTGCGGCCTTAACCACAGAAGTACCCCACTCTTTGCCACAGCGCTACAGAGAAGACACATGGAAGGTCTTGAATGCCAAATCCTGCACGGCACAGCGCCTTGTTTACTCATACGCAATACATTTGTGTAGCCGCTGCAGCAAGTTATTGTACGGCATAAACACACTACCTTCCATGTGTCTTCTCTGTAGCGCTGTGGCAAAGAGTAGGGTACTTCTGTGGTTAAGGCCGCAGGTTCGCTTCTTGCATGTAGAAAACACATTTTCTTCTGTTTATCACGTTTTTATGGCAAATGAAATGTATATCTTCAATTTTCTGGGAATGTCTCCAAAAGTATACTTCATTGTGAACGACTTTTGCATAACTGGTAAACCGTAAGAGATAGACAAAATTTTACTACACAAAAAGGTATATCTTGTCATATACGTTTTTTGTCCAGTGAACCATTACCGAGATATTCCTTGTTATTTATTTGAATTTTCCAAAACTTCTCCTTTTTGTCAAATGGGAATTCGTTATTCGCTTTTTATGTCCTGGACATGCAAAGAGAATGAAATGCTCCACATAGCAACCAGCTCTTAAAACATGTGACTATCGCTTAAAGCCTACCATATTCCCCTTGCACCTACAAGAAAATTAGCAATAGGATAGCTTCTGCAAATGCTTATCTTGATTACCATGAAGTAGATGGAGAATACGCGTTTGTAAAAATATTCTTTGCAAGAGTAGAGTACGTCATGTGAGTGCAGCACATTAAAATTTTAGCTACGCTATTTACACACATGCGGGCGTTATACACACGGACGTTTGTATATGTATTTTCGGTGAAGTCTTGATATCAAGTTTTCGATTGGAATACAATATTCCTCTATCTGTGGGTACACAGTAGACAAGGTAAAAAAGAAAGACTGCAACACATGAAATGAACACAGTAGTGTTTTCGTTAAATTACATTAGATGTTTGATAGGGAGATGAACAGGAGAGACACAACCCTACCTGCCCACCTCGAAAACTTAGGATTATTGTGCGGTTTTCTCCCTGCTGCTTTTCTTTATCATCTCTCTAAATTCTAATATGTATCTGGAGTCCATATATTTTAGGTTTATACTAGATACTACCTCATTTTAATCAACAGTTCCAAATTGATTGTATATATTCACTTCCAGTATATCACACTGGAATATTAAGTGCGTGACCGTTTCCTCCTCTACATCACGCATCTTGCATATTGAGAGTCCCGCAGTGAGCAGGTGCTTTTTAAAATTCCCATGATCAGTCATCAGACCCAACATGAGCCTCATCTGCTTTCCTCTTAATTTAAGGACTGTAGTGCTCCTAACACATGGCTGTTGCATCATTAGCTTTGCATGCCTTCGTTTCCGGATATGTTTCAAATACTCTACTGTCTTTGAATCCAGTCAAATAGATTTGTCCTTGCCTTTAATTTGGCAATATCCAAGAGGTTCTGGTCCTATAATTGGGGTTTGTGCTCCTATTTTAGTCAGACTGCATTTTCATTTCCAGTAAATCCAGTGTGGCCAGGGACCCATGCTAGAGTAACTCTATTGCATTCCCCTTGCCTAGAGTGTTCGTAATTATTTAAAAAGTATTTAAAAATAACGCTTGTGACTTATATCCTTGCATGAAGGTTTATATTCTTTGTTGTAGTTCAGCTGAACAGTTAAATAGAATATTAAAAGAGTAACATAGCAGCTTTATGGAATATATTACACGAGATATTTTGCGTATTGCCTACTCACATATGCATGAGCGGGATGGCTCAGGCGGCGTCTGTGGCCCGCATTCGGGAGCTCCCGGGTTCCATTCCCGGTGACCGCCCACTTTGACATGAGGTTTTTCGTGCTTTTCCTCTGGTCACCTAGGCGAATGCCGGGGTGGTGTATTCTACCACGATCTCTCCTTTCCTCTATTTCCTCTCATTTCGTCTCTCCCTTTCACGTTTCAGGAGTTTTCAGGTCCTGCGGTACTAGCGGTACCAGGCATATGGCGAATATGTATGCGCATTGGAAATATTTCTCCCCATGTACGCTAGAGTGAGCTCTACCGCCAGTTAGGGTCGCTGAGTCGTATTCTTGAATTTCTCTCTCACCGTTGCGTGTGTGTTCAAACTGGAAATATTAGGGACTTCTGCGCGTCCCCGGCTACATCGCCTCATCCCTGCCTCCCGGGGTTACAGCCACAATAGATCGTGCAGGTCGTAGTGAGTGGGGTGTCCCCCTCCGATGAACACATCCTACATCCTACATTTAAATGCTGCAGATCTTTGCCTGAATTCCCTATGTGAAACAAGTGCAGAGTTTGTCATCAATATATCGCAATTTCACTTGCATGTTTACTGCAGGACTATTCCCGAATAATACACTGCATAATTATTTCCGCATTGTTGATCTTTTATTCCTATGTAATTACTAGGGCTCGGAAGTGAGTATCTATAAATTGCTAAAAAAATACCTACAAAGGTATATAAAAGGACCTAATGACCGGAAAAAGAAACGTAAACATGTTATGCAAATTAATTAGATTTTTAATAATTTCAGTTTTAATTATATATTTAAATAATGAATACAATGTTTGATATTAATTGGCATCAGCATAATTACATCAATCATTGATTAAGGGGAATGTGTGTCTTTTCCCCAATCGTGATATTTGTGAACTCTTGATATACATTACACTTTTGTGTATTACTTGATTTTGCGGTGAAAATAGGATTTTATTTGATGGAGTGAAATGTCAAAGTGGAGAATTTTCAAAGTTTTTGCCTTAATTCCTCATTTTCGACTCACTTTTTACGACTTCACGAATTCATTTTCCACAGTTCATCACATGTCGATGAAAGTTTGTGGGTGTATGCCCAAAAAACGTTCTAACTAATGAATAAAAGATAATTTTGAAAACACCATGTACATAAAATCTGAAATTTTGGTATATTTTTTAAAAACCTTATAAAATACACAAAATGAACGCTCCGAGAAACCGGAAAAATACGTAAACTGTATTACCATTTTATTTCTATGTCCAAAAAATAGATTTTTCCTTCTATTAAATTGGCTGCTAGAATTAGAGTGCAGACGAATACTTTCTTGAGGGGGTGTACACGTTGCAGTGAGAAATTGATGCAATTAGTTTAGCTTGCAAAACCCAAATGTTATTCCTTGAAATAAAGTTAAAGATTAAAAACGACAAAATTCTGGTGGTATGAAACATTCAGTGCGAAAAACTTTATGGATAAAGTGATTCTTCTTTCAGTCGTGCTTTTAGATTATGTTAATCTGTATAAGTCATTCTTGTCTGTTTGAATTGAGAAAAAACACTAAAAATGTATTAGAAAGAATGTGAAGCTGAAAAAAGCCTTTAAACCTTTAACGGTAATATCGGTCTCTCAGATAAAGGTCCTCTATTCTTTTGTGATATTGGCTACACTGGTTGTGTCGCAACCATGAACACCAAGATTTGCATCATTTGACTGGTTGGTCTTTGATGTGAAAACATGTTCTAAATTTAACAAGAAGGCTTCGTAGACCAGTATTACTCATAGCGTGAGTATATTCTGCGTACTTTTCAGTTGTTATTTTGCAAAACAGTCATTGTCGTTCTCTAGTAGGCAGATTACAAATCACTATCTTTGAAAAGATCAAAGCTTTGTGGCACATCGGTGTTTTCAAATCCGGGTGAAAATATCGAACGAAAATAAGAATATAAATGTATCAAGCTGAATTTGGAAGTTAGCCTAGTTAGACTTACAACAAGTAGATGTTATTGACGAGTATGATTCAGATGGTTCCTTTACTTCAGGATGTTTTAATCACAGCACAACCTCAGAAACTGATAAAAGTTAGAATAAAAATAGTGAATTCCATGACAATGGAAGTCTGATTCTGGCGTAATATTAGACGATAGCATAATTTAGCAACAGTTAGTTTCTACTTTAGGATTTTAAATTGTTTGTTAAACATCTCATATAAATATTAAATTAATAAAATAATCAATGTGCAAATAAAAGTTTGCCGTATCCAAGGGACCGAAGTTACCTACAACTTAAAAAAAATGTGTTACCACTTAAGAATTGAGACCTAAAAAAGGATAAATTAGCAAAAGGCGTCAACAAGGACAAATAAAACTCATTTTTCTGGTCTAAAGTGACCCAAAATGGAAACATACTGTGTTGTACCTCGTCTTCGGATACTAGAAAAGGAAACGGATTTTTCCTCAACTTCCAGGCCTTAGTGGTCTGTGAATTTGGAGTTGAATTACACTACAAATTCTTTAAACTTCACAGTCAAATGAGTAATTCGTCTAATTAGCTTATCGTTCGTTTTATAAGTCTTTGTCGCTGTTAGACTACGTTTTACTACACTGGAACTACAAAGAAGAAATCTAAATACGAATGTTTGCATTGACTATGTTTGTTTAAGTTAGAGCTGTTTTAAAACAGACGTTTAAACAAGATAGCCGCCGTCTGTCATATTGCATTTAAAAACAGAACAGTGGAGTTCTTTCTCCAAACAATAACACGAACATCACAGGCAGAGATGTACTGCTTGATCAACTACTCTCTAAATCTAAATACGGTGGAATTATGATTCAGAATATCTCCTTTGAGACACAAACATGAATATGAAGCCTAAGTCTATGAATTATTGGAGATTCACATGTAAAAATTGAAAAAATATTTAGTCATTAAAATAATATATAATTGCGAAAATTGTACTATCGATTTAAAGTGTGAGTAATTCAATACATGCAATAAAATTTCTCTATTGGCAAGCGCCCTCTGGTCATCGTCTTTTTCTCCTTCAATGTATCAATGGATATTCGGCTATTAATGGGTTGTGAACGAATTAATTGAATGATACATTAATGCGTTGTCTGGCAATTCATTAAAGGTTGCTGTCGAGCATGGATTTGGAGTCTCAGGTTGTACCTGCGGTATGAAGGATATTGAATGTGGCATTCCCCTGTTGTTGAATAAATTGTGTTTTATAGGTGTTTGGTGTTCTTTAAGAAATAGGTAAAGTGTTGTTCGGTGATCGTGTCTACTAGTGCTGGATTACTCATCCTCGTGGTTCCTAGTTCTTCTTCCTCGCCAGTCATCAGCTGTTGTACGTGCAGTAAAGACAGGAGACAACATATAAAATAGTCATATGTTCATTAATATAACATTTTCACAGTTAAATTGACGCACACTGGTCACAATTGCACTTGTTTTATTTATAGTAACATTTGAGGACGACACTTCCACTGTTCCACTTGAGGTATAACCGCAAACATACACTTGGATACTTCATATGTATTATACGAGGGCAGTCGTCCCAGACGTTTTGGCCTATCGTGACAATGAGTAGGGCTAAAGCCGCCATCTTGGTGTCAGAACGTTCCTACATTCAGTACGAATCCAGCTGTGGTAGCGTGAGGACTGTGCTTTCCTTACTGTGCTCTCTGTGAGTTGTTAAAATGTGCGATGCAATAGAAAATCCCGCCACTTGTGAAGTGCGGATGGTAAAAACAACAAACCAATTGAAATTTATCGTCAACTTTGTGATGTTTACGGGCAGGGAATAATGAGTGAAAGCCGAGTCAGGCAATAGTGCATTGATTTTAAAAATGGCCGTACCAATGTTCACGACGAGGATCGCAGTGGTAGGCATAGCCTTATAACTGATGAACTGTCAATGAAAATCAATGAAAATCGTCGTTTCACGATTACAGAACTTTCGGAACATTTTCCCCAAATTTCACAGAGTTTGGTGCATCAAATTGCTGCTTTGATACTGACGCTGAGCTGCATGCCGGTGTAAACCAGCGGTTGAAGTCGCAGGCGGCAGATTTCTACAGAGAGGGTATTGAAAATCTTGTGCCACGGTATGATAAATGCCTCAATTTGAATGGCGATTGTGTAGAAAAATAGCTTAAGAATGTATCTTTCAAATGTAGATAATAAACGTTAATATTTGCATTTTCTTAATTGTTTATTTCAAAACGTTTGGGACTTTCTGGATTACCCTCGTATCTGATAAACGAGTTTATTTAGCAAATTTGTAGCGCGACATTGTCTCCTTTGTTTCTTGGCGCGAATTCGCCTCCCGGAGTAACTGAAGACAAGCTGAAGAATTTTAGCAAACTGGGCTCACTAACAGTATTTTCTAACTTTCGCGCGAACATTTGCTCTTCTTAGTTCCGATTGACTACTAATATGAGCGTCGAAGTTTCTAAAACATTTTAAAAATCTGTACCATTGCATCATTGTTTATAATTTACATCCCGTATTTTAATAATTGACTTATCATAATTTATATATATATATATATATATATGATAATAAATAATGCCTCAACACTAAAGTTAAATTTTATTGAAGATTTCTTTTTATTACTTTCATCACCATAAATTGAATATGTAGATAAATTTACATGTTTTCCCATGTGAGAGTTTACATGTCAATTGACAGTAATTACTTCAACATTTAAGTTCCGACCGTTATCTTTCAAATATATTGAACTTAAATATTTCGTTCACACTTTTTAGTTAACGCATTTTTAGATTACCAGCTAAGTACGTTCCTTATCATTTATAACTTGATTGTGCGGAATTATTAATTATATATGTTTTGGTGCGTATTCATTATGCTAACTAGCGTAGACTTGCTGTCTGTAAAATTCGAGATCACTTTTGGCTTGCTGTTACATTTAGTTCAGTTTAAACACTCCCATTGTTCCAAGTATTCCAGAATTTCCCTCATTTTGTTGATTGAATTTGTCATTTATAATCCACATTTCCATAGTGTTACTAAATTACAAATATATTTACATGTCTTGCCTATACACTAAGCATACATTAATATAAAATATGGCAATAAGTTCGCAATTTTATCTTTGAAGAGTATTCAAACTATAGATTTTATATTCAATTTATAATTTATTAATGATGACTGATAATTTGTTTTGATTACCATTAATTATCCAGCTTCAGCCTCACTAATTTCGATATATTAGGGAAGAGAGGTTGCATTAGCCGCATTTAAATTTTATAATTTCTCATTTTCAGGCAAATATGATTCTTTCTGTAATCGTCAGCAAACACCTGATAATATTCCTTCAAAACAGTTCTAAAAGCGCAGCGTTACTATCTCAAACAAACACACGCACACACATTATAATATCCAAGTAAAAGTAATAGAGATGGATTTTTGATACTGTTCAATCTCGCAAAGATTTATTTATGGAATCATTATGTTTCTTGCCTGATATTCTCTAATCTCAATTCGCTGCGATAATGGAACGCCGTCTATGTATTTTATTGAAATCCATGAAGTTCTAAAAAATAGAACATATAAATGTCTCATAGCCCCTTCTCTTCACACATAAGGTGATAAGACTAGCTGATGAAACTCGTCATTTATAGAGAAAAACTAACATGAAATATATTTTTGCTTACGTACATATAATTACATAATCTTTATGATATGATTAGTTTCAAACAAAAGCCGTTCATACACTGCTGGATACAAATAAAAATTCTGTTGTAAATAAGACCACTAGTCCTTAATATCCTATAAATGAACCCTTTTTCAGAACTAACTGAAACACACGACTCGTCATGCTCTCTACAAGTTTCTGTAACACTAGCAGTTCAAGTTCATTCCATGCAGAGGCAAAAGGCTTTAATTCCTGCACATTGGATATTGCTTTCTCTGATCTGCATAAGATTCCGTATACGTTCTCCATAGGATTTAGGTCTGGAGAAATGACGGGCCATTCCATAACTGTAACAGCTTTGCGATGAAACCAATTCCTTGTGGATCCAGCAATGTGGATGTTTGCATTGTCCTGCTGAAATATCCAATCCACTGTTCCAATCCTCTGTGCAACCGGTGAAAGGTGCTCTTCAAGCAATGCCTGGTAGTGCACGGCTTTCATACTACTTGCAGGGAATGAAATACGTGCCTTCCCTCCGGATCCGAATCCACTTCATACCATCAGATACTTTCCCCCTTCCGGCTCTTTGAAAACACTTTCTCCTCTTTTCTGAGGTCATGCCAATATATGCCCAGCCATCTAAGTTGAATTTCTTTTCATCACTGGATATTTCACGCCTCCATTCTTCCTTCCAGGTGACTTGTTCCTTAGCGCAGTCAACACGTCTCTGTTTATGACGAACTGTCAAACGGGGTTGCGTTTTTCGTTTATTAATTTCAACATGTTTGGACTGACTAGCCTGGACAACGTCGATTTATGAACGTTGACGGTGTGACCATGAGCAAGTTGTCCCAGCGATGAATCACTAGCACTGAGTCTTTTGATCGCTTACCTCTTCTGCCAAGCCTTCTTACCATACTTCTAAGACTTTTTGACCTTGCTCGAAACTGGACAATCCTGCCTTTCAAACCCATATTCACTTCAATCCGTGCACTCTTCACAAACACAATTGATATGAAGCTATTCCCTCCGTAATTGCAGCATAGTGTATGATACGAAGGTCACGAACTATTCAGTCTGGTCTTATTTTGCAACAGGACCATTTTCTGTCTTCCAACCTGTGTGCAACGAATGTGTTTGTTTGTAACTAGCCCTACAGTACATGTGATATCATTTTATGTACGTAAATAAAAGTATATTATGTTTTAGTTTTTCTCTATACATGCCGAGTTTCAACAGGTTGGTCTTATTATTGTGCTACACACCTTACACACCAAGTTGTCTGCATTCTGGTCTACTGTTTAAACTGCGCACTTTTCTTGTATACTACAATGATGGTGAAACGTTCAGGTTTCGGTTTAGAATTCGGTAATCTACTTTCCGAGTTCACAATTTATGCAGGCATTATTCAAGGACATTTTTGGTTCAGAATTAAAAGGACACATGCCATTGTGCCCTTTAGAGCGAGTCATCAGGGTAGATGGAGTATTAATCATTGCATAAAGATGCTTTTATATGTTCTGAGAAAAAAGCTTAGTAATTATAGGATAGTATTTCCTCTACTACTTAAGAAAAAAACCTTAAGTGTTACATTAACATGACTTTCTCTACCCTCTTTCTCTTGTAATTTGGCATACAAATTATTCTTACGAAAATTTATTTTCTTATCTACTTAATTTTAATGTAAAGTAGAGCGCAGCACGTGCACCCTAGTCTACCTACATGTGGAGTTGAATCTTGTAAATAGAAACATCATCTGGACAATTGCATTCCATTACAAAGTGAAGATTATAGGACAGCGAAGTACTGGAGAGCAAGACTGTTAATGACTTTGGTGTAAAATCAGCCCATTATAAAACAACACTTAATTTTAATTGAGACCTTACCAGAAATAGCTACATTACTCATTTCGTTATTGATACAAAGGGAACAGCGATAGTCAAAGCTGAACTTAAAAATTCCGTACTCTTGACATCGCGAGAAACAAATGAAAATCTACAGAACCTTAAAAGATTGGCTAAGTATGAACAATTCGAACATTAATAACGGATATCTCGGAAATGGCTAATGCCACAAAAACATTACTTGAAATAAACTGTGTCGTAAATAGATATAGTGTGTGGTGGGGCTGCGTCCTTGTGTGTGTGGCTTTGCCTTTCGTCTATCGCTTAACGATTACCAGTTATGTAAGATTACACAAAATTACGTCCCAATAAAAAGGACTTCGCACGCTTTTTTCAGGAAAATTCAAATTATACATCTTACTTGTGTAAATACCTTTAATACTCGTATATTGTATTTTCATCAAAATTGTTAGCCATTTTTACAAAGTGAATAATTACGAAAAACGTTCCATGAAAAGGGTAGATGAAGGAATTTTCTTGAAAATCTGCGTCGAATTTTTGGAAGATACTCACTCTAAATACCAGGTTTGATTCAGTGGCCCCATAATATGTATTTCCTGTGAATTTTTGATTGGAATGTAATGCCTTCTCTACCAATATGCATGTGGTGGGAAAGTAGAACGGCTTGTGGTTACTTGATATTCAAGGCGCTCTTAAACTTTATCGGTCTATCCGTTTACGTCATATGAGTGTAATTCGAGCCAATCAAGTGCATTAGTCAAGCAAACAAGTCTTAACGCATTACACTAGTAGAACACATTTTACTAGTACCGCATGAGGGGTCCTGATCTCGGATTCTACAGTGCCTTCTTTTGGGTCAAGGCCACGACCGCCTTATATGCGTATCGGCCTAGACGGCAGTAACACCGGTAGTATGCCACTGCGTGGCAGCGGCAAGGACGTGTCAAGGGTACGTTTATCAGCTTTGAACTGTCTCAGTTCGTTGCTTTGTTTTCGTGTTGTGAACCGTTTCGACAATACGTATGTTGTACGAGATTTGCTTGGAATGGTACTCTTATTAGTCCACGGAAATGCCCGCCATCAAATTCGCGCTTGAACAGTGTATTTTTATGTATGATACTGAAAGCTGAATCGTGTAGAAGGCGTGTAGACAATTTCAGCAGCAATTTCCTGGTTGTACAGTTCCGGGTAGAGACAGTGTGAGATGCTTGGTCAATATATTTAGAACAACGGGATCGCTAAACGCTAAAAAATAAAAATGATAGGAACAATCGCCGTAGACGAACTTAAGGACAATATAAAAGCAGAAATTATGAACATTACGCAAGAAGAACTATTGCCTTCTGTACACAATTTCAAATTACCTGTAAGATAAACTAACATCTTCAGTCGCTCTGACAAGCATGCAACATTCAAATACAAGAGTTAGCTTATTTAAAGTTTATTCATTAAGAAACAAAACGTAGTCAATTTTGGAAACGTAGAATCAGACGACTGAAAAATTCAATGTTATAGCCGGGATTTGAACCGCGGATCTTCCGGTCTCCGTCTGGTTGCTCTAACCACCGGCAACATGCCGGTACGACATTAAATTTTCCAACTGATTCGCATTTTTTCCGGTAAACCACAATTTAAATTAACCCTAATTATACGTTCCCATTTAAAAAAATCTGATGTGTTACACTCACATGACTTTCTCTAGTCCTGTACAAACTATTTTTACAAACGCTTATTCTCCATATACTTCATGTTAATCGAGATATCGAGATGTTAATCTTATTGCTACTTTTCTTGTAGATGCAAGGGGAATATGGTAGGCTTTAAGCGATAGTCAAATATTTTAAGAGCTGGATGCTATGTCGAGTATTCCATCCATTCTCTTTGCATTACCAGGACCAAAAAAAAAAAAAAAATAACGAATTCCCATTTGAGAAAACGTATTGAAAAATTTAAGGGAATAACAAGCAATTCTCAAAAATGGTTCACTAAACAAAAAGAATATATGACATAAATTATGTATTTTAACGCCATCTACAATTTTTGTGCAGTAAAATTTTGTCTATCTCTTATGGTTTACCAGTTATGCGAAAGTCGTTCACAATGAAGAATACTTTTGGAGATATTCCCAGAAACTTCAAGATATGCATTTTATTTTTCATGAAAGTATCTTAAATATATGATATTTTAATCAAAATCGTTATAGCCATTTTAGAGAAAATTAAAATTTTCAAAAAATGTTCCATGTAAAGAGTAATCCGAGGTGGGGGGATTTTCTTGAAAACCTTCTTGTCGCATCTCTGGAAGATACTGAACCTTAATACCAAATTTGGTGTTTATACGAATGCTCGTTTCTGAGTTACGCTGTTCACAGACAGACAGACAGACACACAGACAGACACATGGACATGTTTGCAAAAATGCTTTTTTGGATTCAGGGGGCCTCAAAACATATATTTCCGGTGAAATTTCGGTATCGAATTTTTGGGTGGAATAAAATACTTCCCCTACTTAGTATACGTAGTAGAGAAATTAAAAATAATTGTCCCTAAAATGACCATCACAACGTTCCCCAAATAAAACTTGACTAATGGCATTTACTTTCCCCCATAACATCAAGCAACTTTTATTAAAGGCATTTCTTTCTACAACACTTAGTTTTGGAGATATTGTACAGACTCAACTTAAATGTCCATCTGTAGAATGGGACGTTAAGGACCATAGTAGTGAGAGCGTCCGTAAATAAAACTTAGTTTAATTTTTTACCTAGAAGGACTAGACGTATTTCATTGCAAATGCATTAATAGCTTGTTTAACAATGACACACAACGGACTCGATAATATAGGGTCTTTCAACAAGAGTGTCTTATGTTTGAACATAAATAAAACACGCTCTATAAATGATAGAGGTTTATTTCTTTTTTCTAATTTGGAACATAATTAATGTCATTACGTGTGGAAGAGAACATCAGTTAAGTGACCGCCGCGACTTCGTTGGGTTGCGCGTATACGGTTGACCCAATTTTCAATGACAGAAGAGCGTAAATTAGGTCCAACTTCACGAATAACACGCGTGATGTTATTCATAAGATCATTTACTTTTTCTGGCTTGTTGACATAAACTCGAGATTTAACATAACCCCACAAGAAGTAATCCAAGTAAATCACATGACCTCGGGGGCATCACCACCACGGGAAATGATGAAACCTCTGGACTTCTCCATCAAAACATCGATTGTTTCGAGAGCAGTATGACATGAGGCACCATCCTGCTGGAACCATATGAAATCCATACTATCCAATTGAGGCCAAAAATAGTCCCTTATAAGAGCCCGGTATCTTTCTCCATTGACAGAGCTTCTCCAACTTCATCTTGGAAAAATATGGACCCAATGATTCTACCATACCAAAATCCACACCACACAGTGGCCTTTTGGGGATGAAGTGGTCGTTCTTGAATCTGCATTGGGTTGTAATTGCTCCAATAGCGGCAATTTTGTTTGTTAACACAACCTTTCATCCAAAAGTGGGCTTCGTCGCTGAAGTTGATTTTTCGATAAAAATCCGGTTCAGCTTCCAATTGCGTAATATCCCAGTCAGCGAATATACGGCGCAACCTATGGTCGTTGGGTTTTAGTTCTTGAGTTAACGCCAATTTGTAAGCGTGAAACAAGTCCAAATGCAGAATTCGCGAAGTTGTGGTCGGCGAAAGCCCCAATTCTTGCGTACGACGAGCAATAGATTTATTTCCGTTCTCGCGTACACACTCACGAAAGGCGCCTATGTTTTCGTTGGAGCGCTTACGTCGATTACGTACAGGCGTACTTTAATCGCTGACAGAACCACTTCTTACAAATTTATGGATCAAACGCCGAATCGTTCTCGCGCAGTTACGATTATGCACACGTAAACTTCACGCAATACACGGAAGGTTTGGCGAACAGATGATGCATTTTGATAATAAATTTTCACAATTTCTACGCGTTGCTGAATGCTGTAAGGTATCATGGCTTGTCAATAACAACTGTAACGACATGAAAAAAATGACTGCTGTAACTCGATAACAACGGCAGATATCACATGTTAAAGGTAGAACACTTGTTGAAATACCCTTTATAACAAACAAGAGTAAGATTGTAAGAGGTATACAAGAAAGAAATTGCTTAAAAATTGATATGGTTTGCCATAACAAATACATGGTAACTGAAGAGTGCAAATTTAAAGAAATGTTTATAGTTTGCGCTTCATCAAGAGAACGGTGAAATTTAGTAAATTTAATATACGGTATATAGGAAATGGCTGCTTGATGTTTGATATTCCTGTATTGTTCTGCAATGTCAAATGTGTTTTTAAGTGGTAAATGAATCAATGATTTAGCGCCTATTGCGCCTAGTTCTATACATTAAACACAAATGCACAGAAGAATGTGTCGTAAAGTGAGGTGAGTTTGGTCATAATGGAGAACAGTACACAGACAACACCGATGTAAGCGTGGAGCCACGAAGGCAGTATCCAATAATAGACAGGTCATTCCACTCACCCTCTGTTGCTTGGCGGCCGCTGGTTTCTTGAGACCAAACATCGCAAGCAGAAGGTCCCAAAGGACTTGTAGATAACACAAAATCATGATTGTTATTTAACTTCACCATTACCATCGAAACTATTCAGAACTAAACAACTTAATCGAATGGTTTAGTTTACGGGAGGAATACTCGAACATGGTGCAAGCCGGCCACTGGTGGGCCCACGTTCTTTAAGAATAGATACATCACAGTAACGGGTCATCATCTGCGGTCCGACCGTCTCCTTCCCTCGGTCATTTTCGTGCTACCTCGGGTCTCCCCATTTTGTGATTTAAAAAGAAAGTTCTAGTGCAAAAACACGCCGATTTGTGCAAACAAGGGGGTCATTGTCCCCGAACTTTAGCTTCATCAAGATAAGCCCATATCGAAGACCGCGCTGAGCTGTATATTTAACATCTATTGTTACATTTCAGCCTATTGGTTTAGATCAATAACACAAGCGATCAGCTACACAGGATGTTAAAAAAAAGTAATCGATATTTTGAGAGGTGATAGTATGGACCAAAACAAGAAAAAAATTTCCACTAAACAGGGACTCTAAAATGCATACCTTAAGAACTATGAACACTTGTTCATCTTTACTACCGTGAAACATCTCTTCTACTGCAAGCTTTTTGCTATTACGTATGACCTACAGCATGCAGTAAACAAATGAAGACACATTACTCTGTTACTGTAAAACAGCATAGCTTCTAATGCAATCTGCTTGCGATCACATAAGACCTGCACTTGTGAACCATCGCTAAAAGAGGTGCTCAATGTGGTGCCCATTCATAGTAAGACATGCTTCTGTCCGACGTCTTACGGAATCACGTACACTCTGAAAGACTCCAGGTTAGTCACGGATGCTTTGGCAGGAATTGATGCAGCCTTCCTGTAGTGTTCGTACATCATTAATAGGACTTGCATATACGAAATATTTCAAGATAAAACTGCAATGTAAAAGCATTTCACAAATTTATCAAAGCGCAAACTAATTCCATTAGAATTAACAGGAATATGCGTTGCACTTATCCAGAAATGTGAATACGGTTTACAGTAACAACACCTAACAGATGTTTACTGCATGCTGCATCCATAGCTAGTAACAGTCCTCATTTGTTTGCTGCCTTTTGTAGTTCGTACGTAATTGCAAAGAGGTTGCAGTAGGAGAGGTTTTTCACTGTAGGGAAGATGAACAATTGCTCTTAAGGTATGTATTTTAGAGCCCATATTTACTGGAAATTTCTTTCTTGTTTTGGTTCACACTACCATCTCAAATATGGAATACATCTTCTATACCAAAAATACTGTTTCTTAATTTAAATCTCCGAATGCATTCGTGTATGCATATCTTGAATACGTTTGTCAAGTGAATCAGAAAGGAAGAAAGATAGGGCATTTAATGTTTGGGGTACTTAAAATATACTCTGGTAGAAATTAGGGATAAGAGCGGGATGGATCAGGCGGAAACGTCTGTGGCCCGCATTCGGGAGCTCCAGGACTCAAACCCCAGAGCCGATCAATCTGACCGAAGATTTTTATGGTCGCTAGGCGAATGCAAAGTTGGATAATTTTCCTATCATCCCTTTCATCCCTACATTTCACTTCCTTCTTTTTCACCAGCTGGTTCTTTATCGCCCATCCTGGTCCTGCTATGATACAAAGTTTTTCTCCTCGACAGACTACTGGCCCAAGGCTTTAGCTCTAAGTCCTTGGAGGTACAAGTCCTTCAAAGAGGAGGGTAATTCGAAGAAGAAGAAGAAATTAGGAATTTTAACAAGTTAAATTCAACAAACACAATCGGATGTGTTAGAATACGCTTTACTGCTTTATTTGTAAACCATAATCACTGTTTCACCTTAATAATGCCTTAAACTCTGACACTGTTATCAGTAATACCTATCTGGCTTCACAACCAGGGAATTAGTGGTCAGAACGTAGGGAGTTTTCTTACTTCCTACACCCCATCAAATCTGGAAGTGTGAATGGAGTTTGATTCCCAGTAAAATAAATATACAATGTAAAAACCCAACATAGGCGATTTAAAACCAAGCGATGTTTCTAAAGTCGATTCCGCCACTATGGCCAGTGTAATTAAGGGAAGATGTGTTAACATCTAATATCGGGTGTCCCACTCGAAAGGAACCCTAGAAAATGTGTAAAAAAAAATAAACAATTTAAAAAGTAAATGCAGAGGAATTAATGAAATGAAGTTTGAACATGACATAGCTGTATCTATGAAAATTAAAATATCACAAGAGGTGCTGTAAATGATCTCACTCAGCTTTTACACACAGTCCAACACGACGTTGAAAGTTCGTGAATGTGGCTCCTTGGATTTCATGGCGGATGTTCTGCCATTACTCATCAAGGGTGCGTAGTTTCTTCCTGTAAACCTTTCGTTTAAGATTACCTCACAGGAAAATTCAGGTAGAATCAAATTCGATGGCTTTTGGGGTCATAATTCTTATGAAATGATTCACTCTATCAGGAAAAAATGATTCCATGTAGGCCATGCTCACTCGAGAAGTGTGACATTCTGTGCCATCTTGATGCCACCAGGCGTGAGTCAGTTCCTGACCGACTTCAAATGCCACTTTCAGAAAATTCAAGATAAACATTTTATTCGTCATGAAAATATCTTGGCATATTGATCAAATCATTTATTAATTTCAAGAAAATCCAAAACTTCGGAAAATATATCTAAAGGATAGTTTGGGCACAGAATAGAGAGTACACAGGAAGGAAACTTGACTGTAATCCGTGCGCCAAAATATAGTGCGCATGCGCGAAGTCCACCATATTGCAACCGAGTAAGCGTTTAGGTGCTGAACACCATCGGCCGCCTTTTCTCTCGCTACGACTCATTATAAAAACATTAAACCCTCAAGTATTAACTTGAAAAATTAAGTATTTTTCAGTGGGTAAAACATCTGTTGAGTTGAAGATAAGCCCAGCAGCTAAAATGCGGAATTACTAAAATAAACAAAACCTATTCGTTAGAAGCGTTTAACTTCAACATCACAGTGTATTTGTGGGCAGTTAATTAAAAGGTGCTTAATCATTCTTGAATGTGGTACCTGCTTGGCATATTCACAAGAAGAAGCAAATATTTTTAATTATACTAATCTGTATTCCCATTTTAAAGCATATAAGGAATCTTTGGACATCTAAAATGTCTTATGTTATAATATACGTTTAACATTTAGAGAACATTTTCCCTGACAACTTCCTCATTGACAACTAATAATGTTGGAAACAAATTGATTAATTTAATATAGGAATGTGCAGTTCAGCCAGCCATGTGAGGATTTCCCTCTACATTGTTTAATAAAACTTTTTGTCAGTATGAGAATATTTTATTTCTTGAAATTCATGAATAGATTTAAAGTTGTAAACTAAAATTGAAAAAAATTACAAATTAATAAAAGTAACTCATCTATGAGGTATATATAGTACTACATGTTGTAGTTCCTACATAAATGAATGGAAATTAAGTAAGAAAGACCGAAGGAAAATTATATATGAACACTGTTTTTCTTTAATATAATTGAAGTTCTTGGTTTAACAATATGATAAAACTCGGAGTTTCAAATTACCTACATATTCAAACGGAATGGATTAAAGCTGTTGAAAATTAGAGCAGCTAATAATTTGCTGATATATTGAGATTTAAAGAAAATATAAGATAGGGAATAACATGAAATGTCTCCTTCTGTAAAGTTAGTCATGTGGCATATTATGTTGTTACATCAAGCTCTTCAGTTGTCATTTTTGTTATATGCAAAGCAAGACTTTATTAATTCTGTCTAATCATATTTACTGCCCATTCTAATACGTCTCAAGATTTTTAGTTTCTCTACCACGTACAGTCGGATGAAAAAAAAAGTGCCGATATGAGGAACAGGTTTAAGTTGGCAATCAATAATTAACACACCTCTGCCGCGCGTTTCATCCCTCATTCGGTTACATAGGTTAATACTTGAATGCCGGACACATTCAGTTACTAGTATGGACAGTCTTTGGGAGGTATATTGTTTCAGCCATTCAGGTGACATATACCGATTCTCCATCCCTTTCATCGCCCAGCTAGGCCTGTCCTTTCTTCATAGGACTTCAGCTAAAACCAATTAGAGGATGGCTCGCCTAAGCCAGGCGCGGACACAAATGATGATATTCTGCCAACATTCAAGAATGGAAAACACTAAAAGAACCAAAAGCATCGGCACGTTTTTTGCACTCGACTGTACATAATAGCTAGAGAAAGTATTACACTCAAAAATTCGATACCGAGATTTCACCGGAAGTACATGTTTTGAGGCTCTCTGAATAAAAAACCGGTTTTTTTAAAAAGGTGTGTGAAGGTCTGTCTGTGAGCAGCAAAACGAAAAGTCGTATAAATACCAAACTTTGAATTTAGATTAAGTATCCTCCAAAGATGCAACACGAAGATTTCCAAGCACAATTTCCTACCCCAAATTACCCTTTATATGAGACATGTTTCGAAACTTTTTTCTGAAAAATTGCTGTAACAATTTTGATTAACATACCGTATATTAAAGATACTTACATGACAAATAAAATATATACCTATCTTGAAATTTCTAGGAATAGCGTTTGAACTTATCTTCAGTCTAAAGGAATTTTATACAATTTTGTATCACTGGTAAATGTTAAGCGATAGACGAAAATGTAGGTATTATAAAATATGTAATTTTTTTAAAACACAGTTTATTCCAAAGAACTTTTTTGTGGCATCAATAATTTCCAAGATATCCGTTATTAATGGTTCGATTTGTTCAATACTTCATTCTTTTTAAGTGCCGTCGATTTTCAGTTTCTCGCAATTAAATGGAAAGAGTATAACATTTTAAGGGCAGCGTATCGTGTCGGGTTCATAAATATTTGACTATCGCTATTCCCTTAATAATGTAATAAAATAATGTAATGTATCTGTTTCTAAAAGGTTTATATGGATTAAAATGAAATGCATATAAAAATAAAGTTTTGTAAGAATAATTTATATGGCTATAATAAACGATAGAGGGTAGAGAATGTTATGTGAATGCAACACATCAGATTTTTTTATTGTGTTAAATAAAACTCAGCAGCCTATTAAGACACTTCCTAATTTACCTCTACTTGTTTTCCTAACCGTCATTTGATATTGCTAGTGCTTGTTTTGTTATAGATAGGAGAAGCAAACGGACCAGTCGTAGCTTTTATTACATGTTTACGTGCTTTATTATTTTAAACCACTTAATTGGGTTAAAATTGTGTATAGCAGGCAGCTGCGTTTCGCGTTTACTAAAGTTTCAATGTGGCGACGAACGCAGCGCTTGACTACACGCAACTCAAAGGAACCGCCCTCTGCTTCCCTTTCTGTACATCTCTATTCTGTGATTTGGGGTGGGGGATTTTCTTGAAAATGTTGGTATGGCATCTTTGGAAGATACTGAACTTATACCAAACTTTAATTTTTGAGAGTGATGCGGTTAAATACACAACATGAACCTTTTTCCTACAAATTCTTCTGTTTTATTCTGGTAATCTCAAAACGAGTATTTCCGGTGGGCTCTCGATATCGAATTTTTGAGTTGAATGCTATATTTCCTGTACTTAACTACATGTAATTAATAGAGAAAGCAAAATTCATAAGGAAGGATATAAAAAAAAGCAAGATAGGAAATTTATTTTCCTTGGGTCACGTTTAGATGATCTGTGGTTACAGAAAGATTGAAAGAAAGAATACTCTTTGTTATGCGCCGCTGACTCATATCACTGTTATTTGTAACACCTTGCATCCTCTCCACCTGTTAAATGTTAACTACTAGATGAAGGATATGAAACCGTAATGAAGACTAAATCTAAACAAACGTCCATGCAATGACGAGGTCAACGGTAAAAGCCACTCATCGTATAACAAGAAAACGCATTTGGCTGCATGCCCTCGAGTAACACCCACATGCTCTGCTGCAGCATCTTGTTTACGTGCTGCTCTCCAAGATTGCTTTGGCTTCTGTTATGATCTGTTGGTGCGAGTCTGGGTTTTAAATACTCTTCGCAGAAGTTGCAGCGCGAAGTTCTTTGTTTATTCCTGGAGCATTATCCGTCTATTTGCTTATCTTCAGATGTTGGACATAATTTGCTTTCTGAATTATATTGCTTCCTTTAAATATCAGATCTGGAGATATATTATGGACCATCCGCCAGAAGTTTTTTATATGTTTGTGCTGCCAAACATTTTGCATGCGCTGCCAGCTTTTCTTACAAGGGAAGTATCTGAACTCTCATGCCGAAACCTGCCCTGAAATTCCTGTGACAGAAGCCATGTAGTATAAGCAGGTCACACCCAAAACATCAGATGCCAGTTTTAACTACAAGGTTCGAAATCGTATCTGGAATACTTCAGCTTAACTCAGGACGCGATCAAAGGCGTACTTCAATGTAGCGAGTGGAAATTCTTTGCTCTCGGTCAAGGACCAATTAGCCATCAGACATAACAGCAGTGAGCAGAGGAATTACAGAGGAAGAACGCAGAGTAGGAGGCATTATAGCTGTAACTGGGTGTCCTGGAGGAATTAAATTAAAGCTTTATGATCTGGTTTCCAAGGAGTACGTACACCGATAAGACTGAAGGTCATGCGAAGTAGGTAGAACGTTGAAGTGTATACTGTGAACCACAATGGTTAAGGTCAGCATGTTCCAGGAACATAGGGGACAGGTCGTAGAACTGGAGGTATATATTGTAACTTCGTCCAGTTTTTCAACTGTCATTTTTCTCTCCAAGTTCTCTGTATCACTGTTCTAAGTACTTATATGTTCAGCTTCAATGTGAGTTCATTTCACCAATGTCACTTCACTCAGGTGAACTAGTTCAATTCTCCGTCAGTTCACTTCACTCAGGAGCCAAACACAAGTCCTCCACAGCCGTCCCTCCGCGGTAACACTTGCTGCATGTCACAGCAGCCTTCACCAGCTCCCTCGGAGAATCGCTCTTTATGTATCACGGGAAACTCACCCTCCAACTCGCTCGTTCACCGACTGACCGACGCGACTCGCTCTTCTGTCGCCACTCTACTCGCAACTTAATGGTATCCTGTTGCACTCGACTCGCTTTCAACTCGCGACTGCCTGACTTCTCCCCTCGCACTGACTGACTGCCCGCGATAACGCTCGCTTATATAGGCAGAGGAATCTTCCATAGAAAGTTCTCGAACCGTATAGAACTATTTCGACGCACTTTCTGCAGAAGGGGGGAGATAACGTTTCCAGAAAGTTCTAGCTATCTTCCGATAGCGCGTCCGGTGTTTACGCTGACAAGTGGCGTTATCGTTGTTGATTCGGACCGCTCGGCACAGATCTCCGATAACCTTGGCCATGCCTGCTGCAATTTTACACGTGATGATCAAAGTGGGGTAATTTTCTGTAATTGATTGCGAAATTCTTCTCTGACAAGCATGGTTCCATTTTATAGCTATTTCGTCGCAAAATAACAGATATTGGTATACAGAGAAACCCGATTTTATACTCGAGATTCCCTTGTAAGACGCCAAAATTTGTGTGCAGTAAATGCATACAGAATAATAGGATCTATATTTTTTGACAAAAAATAAATACAGAGAGATAGGGATGTGCACCATTTTATTAACAGTTGACCAACGTTGAATGTCAATATGGAGTTCTGCAACAAGACTTGCTACCGCTCATACGGCCGATGAGTCAATAAATTTAATTCAGGTCATTTTTAAGATAGGGTAATTAATAAGGAACCATGGGCCTCTCGATCCACTGATTTAACTTATGTTGATTACTATCCACGAGGGAACTTGAAAAACAAGGCGTATCAACAAACCCCATTCATCGATACAACTAAAAGAAACCAGGCTAGAAATTCCATCAATTTTGGATATTGAACACACTAGTGAGAATGAAAATTTCGTGAAGAAAGACAAGGACAAGATTTCCAACGTCTCTAATAATGAGGTATATGTTTATTTACAGTTACAATTTTATTAAAATAATAATGAGAACGTAAGGCGGTTGCAGGATATTATCTGATTCGGCTGCAGTCCGGATATTATTTATTTATTTATTCGTTAAGGTACCATATATTCAAGGAAGAAGGAAAATAACAACGTACCTGTATACATAATTTGAAATTTTTAGCAGAACTGTTTCCTAAGATCGCGGGTTCAAACCCGGGCGGAGGGACGTAAATCCCTCCTTCGGATGGGAAAGTAAAGCCGCTGGTCCCATGTAGATTCCCGGCACGTAAAAGCACCTCAAGCCTGATAAAGAGGTCTATGAGCAAAATTTCGTGTCGTTCAAGACCAATATAGAATGGGACCATAGTGTACAGAGCGTCCATGAAAAACTATTTTTATTTTAAGCAGAACTGTGTGTTCAAAATAAACGGATTGCTCTTAGAAGGCAATGCATTTCTTTATGTCAATTGCTAAACACAATTTATAATTTTGAAAATGAACACAAAAGTGTTTTTCATAGATGAACAACCAGTCATGTTCTGCTTCAGAAAGCGTCATTTTAAATCGCTTATGCTTTAAAAAACATTAATGTGCACAATATAATAATAATAATAATAATAATAATAATATTGTTATTATTATTATTATTATTATTATTATTATTATTATTATTATTATTATTACTACTCTGATTTACATCAATGGTTAGGCAGCTCACTCTACACGTAGAGATAAATCCTTTGCCTTTTAGTTGCAAAAATAGAATTGGGTCATCTTCAATCCTCTTGTGGACCTTTATACAGGACTAATTTTTCAATATTAAACTGTTTAAGGGATATAAGCTCCCGTTTGAATTCGACAGGAAGTTTGTATTCAAAGCAGGTATCTCAATGCCCAACATACAGGATGAAAATCAAAACACTGGACACGGGAGTTTAATATGGGAAATCAGATATTACTTTCTTTACTAGTCACGTATAGTAAGTGCAGGAAGTATTGCATTCCACCCAAAAATTTGATATCGCGATTTTAAATTAAGGGTTGCTGAATATCTCGCCGCAAATCATTTTTAGAAAATTGTCCGCACGCGTGTGTGTCTGTGAAAAGCATAACTCAAAGGTGATTATAGTGCATTTGCTTTAAATTTAAACATGGCAAGTAGAAGGAGATAGCAGTATACTCCACATGACAGTTGGTAATCCTTAACTGTCTAATCTCAAAACGTTTGCTATTGAAACTTATTATTTAAAATCTGGGTTAGGTTCAAACATGACATTCCGACGAGAACAACCAACACTCGCTTGTAACAATACAAAAGCCAGCGAAGCAAGGACGACCAAGGATATCAGGATATTTTTCATATTTCACTGCCAAAAGTACAACTGTACTGAGAGACGAGGTAGTGAAGGATGACTGTGGCAGGATTTCTCTGCACTTGGACCGTCATTAGCGCACCCGCCTCCTAGACCGGTCAGGTAGCGTCAAAAGGTCATATTTTAACTTAAACCTTACGTACTGTAAACATCAAACTTAGTATTTAAGCCCAGAGTCTTCCAAGAATACAACACAAAGATTTTCAAGAAAATCTCCCAACCTCTACGCTTTATGTGGAAAAATCTTCATTATTTTAATTTTGATTAAAATACCATATGTTTTAAGATATTTGCATGACAAAATATATAACCTGAATTTTCTGTGAGTAGCGTGTGAAATCCTCTCAATTCTGTATAAGTGGTAAACCGTAAGAAATACACAAAATCTTTAAAAATGTAAATCTTGTTAAAGTATATCCTTTATATAAAATGAAATGTTTTATGGCGTTAACCATTTCCGAGATATTCTTTGTTATTAGTTAGAATTTTAAAATATTTATACTTTTTTCAAGTGGTAAGTCGCTATTCGTATTTTCTTGTGGTTACGGTCATGCTTGGAATTTCAAAGCCATCACGTAGCGATCCTCCTTTTAAAAATCTAACTTGCTCTAGCTCACTGTATCCTTCTTACCTACAACTAAATGTGTTAATGTGCAATGAGGTTTATCTCGAAGTAGGTAGAAGAATGAGGTTTCTATAAGAATAGTTTGTAGAAGAGTGAGTAGAGAATGTCATGTGAATACAACACAGACTATCTCTTATACTCTCCCTCTATTAATTATAAATAAAATCTTAAACGTCTATTGCAATAAGAGTTAAAAAGCGAATTAGAATACTATTTTAAAAATGTATTTACTAATTTCGTTTAGCAGCAATGATTCATTACAGTGTTAACAGCTTTAGATGCTTTTTATGAGAGATAAGCCAGTAATCTAAGCTCCTACATATAATACGATTTTCATGACATGATTATCATTTGTTATAAACTTGTAGTGAGCCATGGCCCACAATAAGGAAACAAAATTAATGGTAATGAAGTGTTCTTTCACACAAGTCGTGTGTAGGACAAGTTTGGAGAGGTAGAATCATACTGAAAAATTCAATGCGGTAGCTGGGACTTGAACCACGGGTCTTCTGGTCCCCGTTCGGTTACTCAACTGAGTTACCATGGCAACAAGCCGACAAGGCATTAAATTCTACCAACGGACTGCATTTTTTACAGTAAACCACAAGGAGATCAACATTTTGAAATACCATACCTCAAAGGCGACTTACAATGTTGCAAGTACTTTAAGTCCCAATCTTCATAAAATTAAAATCGAGTTTTATTTATGGACGCTCTTTATCTGTTGCGGTTCTTAGTGTCCCATTCTATATTGGACGTGAAGGACCGGAAATTTTGCTCAGAGGCCTCTTTATCATGCTTGAGGTTCTTCTACGACACGGGACCACCAGCTTTACTTCCCTTCCGCACGAAGCCATGCTAAGGATTTTTACGCCCGAAAAAAGTTCACCGCCCTCCGCCGGGTTTGAACCCGTGATCTCGGGAACTATAGGCTAGCATGTAACACTTGACCACGGAGGACAGTCCGGTCTTCATAGTTTAACCAACTGTTAGGCCAATCAGTGGTAATTAATTGTTCTTTTCCAACGTAAACAATTTATAATAGTTGAAATATTATTATTTTCTATAAAATAAAGATCAAATGAACTTGCTTATTTTGCACTCGGTCTCTCTTTTAATGTTTTTAAAAATATTCTAATCAAATTTATCTAAAATCAATAAAAAAGAGATTACCTGAGAAAAATTGCTTTCCCGTATTAAATCTATATGCCCAGTGATTTGATTTTCAGCCGGTAAAACCAGCTCATTTGTGATATTCGGACTGGCCACTTTCAGCATGACCGCTGAAACCAAAACCCTGAGAGCACAGAATACCGATGTTCTGGACTCTTGAAACATCAGGTAAAGTTCCAACACAGTCATGCAGTCATCACTGCAGTGAGAAAAAATATGATGCATTACGGTTACACCACTTTCTCTATTTACCGTTTATTTTTATAAGCTTATACAAACTATTTTACTATAGAGTATTTTTAATTTTTTCACTACTATAGCAACTAGTCCACCCAAAAACTTCATACAGAGATTCACCGAAAATACATGTTTTGAGGTTCCCCGAATCCAAATAAAACATTTTTGGAAACATATCTATATGTGGAATTAATTGTTCTTCCACACAATCCATGTGTTGGACAGGGTTGGAAAGGTAGAATCAGGCGACTGAAGAACAATTAATTCCATTAATTGACCTAATAGTGGTTGTAACTAGGAAGCCGGGACTTAAAGTACTTACAATATTGTAAGTCGCCATTGGGGAATGTCATCTCAATACAATTTGAGATCTTCTTGTGGTTTACCGGGAAAAATGGAATCAGCTGGAGAATTTAGAGTCGTGCCGGCATGTTGCCATGGTAACTCAGTGGTTAGAGCAACCGGACGGAGACCGGGAGATCCGTGGTTCAAATTTCGGCTATGGCATTGAATTTTTCAGTCGCCTGATTCTAACTTTTCATATCTATATGTGTTTGTGAACACGATAACTCAAAAACGAAAATTTGGATAAATACCAAACTTCGTATTTAAGCTCAATTCTTTCAAAGATGCGACACGAAGATTTTCAACACAATCCCCCCACCCCAAACTATCCTTTACATGGAACATTTTGTGTTAAATGCAGCCGCGCCCCAAGGGCAGGTCAATATTCCTAAAAATCTAATAGAAACTGCCTGGATATATTTAAAACCGTTATTGTTTGGAAGTATGTTTACGTTAGTGTCGCAGATTGAAATGCAGATCTAAAAAGTAACTCTCTGTAAATCCAGAGAAACTGTTACATTTTTTAATCGAGTATGCTTAATTATCACCAGGACCCGGATTTTGATGACCTTAAAATGTATGAAACATCTTTGTGTCTAAAATTACATAGTACAGTTACATTTTAATTACAAAAATGTCTTAAATTTGAGATTTATTTAATTTATTAAAATTGGTGTACAGAAAAATATATGGATATAACTGCTATCAAGTAGAAAAGTAGGTGTAATACTACTAATTTAGATAATTAAAAGTCCATTTGTTCGATATTCTTGTTTGAAGAATCTTGAAAGAACAATAAGAAATTGCTATTGAAGCAGGTCCTGCAATACTATAGAATTAATTCTTTCAGTTCCCAGATTGTATAAAATTCTTTGCAAATTAAGCAGACTTCTCAGCCTATGACAATATCAACCTGATTGTACGCACTTATTAACGCGAGAAAGGGAAAATTCACCTGCTTCATCCATAGTTTGGGACATGAATTCATAACTGTAATGATATTGCTCCCCTGACAATAGCCACCCTTCCACCCACTAGCAACCTTTTCCAGACTAACCATTAAATAGGAATAATTTTTTACTTTCTCTACAGCGTACCTCAGAGGTGCGCAAAGCTTGTGTCGCGTGTTTTCACAACGTAATACGACTGAAACTGCACACAGCCTGGGTCAGTGTTAGAGGCGAGAGGGTGGTTGGAAGTAAACAGTTCAGTGGTGAAGTTCATGATGGAATTGTCTATTATACCATCATTTTCCGGAAAACACAAATTTCGTGCAGAATGGGAGGGTGAGTTTTCCTATGCAAAAGGAGAGAATGTGAAATGTTTAATTTGCTCAAAAACGTTACATGGCTAAGTAGAGGCAACATCCAAAGACGTTAGATGTCATGCTTTATATGACCAAATTAGAAATGTGTATTGCACGGGGAAGTTACTATAGCTCATTGTTACCATTACTATTATCATTATTTGAGTTAGGAATTGAACGTGCCAAACAATTGCAGGAGTTAACTGCAAAGAACGTAGTACAGAAAGTCCCGAAAATTGATGGCTGTAAATGCAAAATTAAATAGGTTAGTTTTATACTTACCTGGGAGATCGCTCGGTTCCTAAAAGCTTTTCAAGAGAGTGAATTTTTGAAACTATGCCTGACAAAAGCTGAGGAGAACTCAAGAACTTCCCAATTTTAACAATATTAATTTCTCTTGAACCATTACAAGGAGAGTGGAAAGCCTTTCAAAAATTAGAAAATGGTAGTAAACACAAAATAATAGTTAACTGCTATCAATCGTCACTGCAGAAGCTCTACAACCGTTAAATCCCTCTTTCCTGGCAGCAATGCCTTACTTTCGTGTTTCTTGTGAGGTTGTATTGTGCTATCGGAGCAAATCTGACTTCTGCCCACCTGAGTACCTGGTAGGTAGTAAAGGTATTGGGTTCCATCCAGAAATTCTATACCGAGATTTCACCAGAAATACATGTTTTAAGTCCCCTTAATAAAAAAAGGTTCATGTGCGTCTATAAATTGCATAACTCAAAAACAAGAAGTCAGATAAATACCAAACTTGGTACTTGGGTTCGCTACCTTTCAAAAATGCAACCAAAGATTTTCAAGAAAATCCCCCAACCCCAAGCTACCCTTTACATGGAAAATGTTTCGTAAGTTTTTGATTTTCTAAAAAGTGGCTAACGATTATGTTTGAAATATCATAAATTAAAGATACAAGTATTTATATGACAAACGTATATCTTTGATTTTCTGGAGTTAGCCTTGATTCGAAAGGAATTTTGTATAATCTTGTATAACTGGTAAACATTAAATGATATCGAGTGGAGAAAGTAATGTGACTATATCACATAAGATTTTCATAATCTAGGACCCGTGATAAGACCTTATGTGTACGTTAGCAATGCCTATGATGCCACCAGTATCCGGGCCCTGCTGTTCAACTTAAGCCGCGATAATCAATTATGGATAACTAATTGCTACCACTAGAGAGAAGAAGAGTTACATACCTGAGTATAAACATTATTTCAGTGAACGTAGCGCTGATACCTGTAGAGAACACGGGCTGACATTGTACTGTCTAGGCGCTCTGTATGACTGCCAACTGTCTGATTGGTTATTTCCACCTCTGCTAGCTCCCGGTCTGATATACACGCTTTCAAACCTTGCCAGATTATTTTTAATTGAGTTCGGATCGAGCTCTGATTGGTTTCGACACCTCGCAATTTTCACCATGAACTTGCTACTAAGGTACAGCTCGTAGTCGACTTAGAATATAACGTACTAATCCGGTTTTCACCAGTGTTATCCTCGCAAAAAAGTAATGCGAGAAATAGCAGAAATAGCTACATTACACATTTCATTATAGATACATAGAGAACAGCGATAGTCGAATATTTTAAAACTGGAAGCTATATGCCCTTAAAATTCCAAACTGTGTCTACGCAATCGCGAGAAACAACTGCATGTTGACAGCATTTTAATTTTAATGACCAAGTTATGAACAATTCGAAACATTAATAACGGATATCCCAGAAATGGTTTATGCCACGAAATACTTATTTGAAATAAATTGTGTTTTTTAAAGAGATCTACTTTTTTGAGTAGTGCGTTTTCATCTATCACTTAACGTTTCCCAGTTATGCAAGATTATACAAAATTCCTTCAGAATAAAGAGGACTTCCTAGGTCATTCCCAGAAAATTCGAGCTATAAATTTTATTTGTCATGGAAATATATTTAATGTATGGAGTTTAATAAAAACGTTAGAACTAGTTTTTAGAAAATCAAAAACTTCGAAAAATATTCTATGTAAAGGCTAGTTTGGGGTGGGGGATTTTTTTACGAAAATCTTCGTGTCGATCTTTAGAAGGTACTGAACCTAAATACCAAATTTGGCATTTATCTGACTTTTCGTTTTTTGCGTAATGATGTTCAGGCACACATGCGGTCATTTTTCTAAAAATGATTTATTTGGATTGAAGGGACTTCAAAACATGCATTTCCGTTGAAATCTCGGATCGAATTACTAGGTGGAATGCAACACCTTCTCTACCGATATGATCTGGTAGAGAAAATAAAAAGTAGAAACATTAAAATTAATCTCCATCCATAATTATTTTCAATTGATTTATGTGCTTATTTATTTGTTAGTGTCATTTGATGTTATTTTGTAACTATTTAATGACATTCCATATCCAAAGGTCTGATTTGTTCGAAAGCTTTTTCGTGGTTAGGATCACGCAAAATGTGAACAAATGTTTGCCAAAATATAAAAATCTGATGTGTTACATTCACATAACTTTCTCTATCCACTATGTTTTACGTTTATACACCTTCTACAGACTATTTTCCTATCTACTTCATGTTAATCGAGATAAATATTTGCAGAGATAGTTTCATTAGACGTTTCATTGTAGGTCTAGGGGATAGATGAAACCGAATGCATAGTCATAAGTTTAAAAGTGGATCGGTATATGATGGCCTTCAAAGTCCATACCTTTCCATGGCTTCGCGAGAAATACTTGAACACTGAGTTCACTTTAAAAATGACAAAGTATTAAATATTCAAACCAATATCTGATCCAACGGAAACACACTACAGGAAGTACAAAAATGTCGCGTAAATGCGTAAATAATTCGGATAACTACTTCTATATTTGTTTCTAGAAGGTCTTCAATTACGCCTTCTATTAAAAAGGGCATATTTCTTGTATTTTGGCTGTAAGATAACGGACCAGGATAAAATATGGGTACCGCATGTATGCTGCACTACGTGTTGGTCCAAATTAATGCATGGATGAATTTGGAGTCCCAATGATTTGGAGGGAGCCCACCAATCATACTCCTGACTTATTTCTGTATGGTTCCCCCTGTAAACAAAGGAATCTCGTGAAGAAAAAATCATCAGTTATATATACCCTAAGATACCCTCTGGAATTCCTCCTACCTGAACCCCCAGAAAATGATTCTGCGAGTTATGATGCATATGGCAGTGCTTCAATAACTGAAGATGAACAGCCATCAACTTCAAAAGATACAGACTGCTTTCCAAGCACGTCATCCTCGGATCACAAGACGACACAAGGGGAGCTCGTGACCTCGTCAGGGATCTAGAATTTCCTAAACATGAGGCAAAACTTTTGGCAACACGGTTACAACAGTGACTCCATAAAAGTGACATTTCGCACCAGAAGTAAAGAATTAGCATTTTTTTAAAACTAAGGGGGACTTCACATTCTATAAAGACGTCAAGACTGGCGGAGTCATTGAATATGAAGCACAGTGCTGATCAATGGCGACTGTCATCGATCTTGTAAGACAAGTCTTAAAGCAGTACTTTTACATAATGGAAACGAGTTTCCTCCTATGCCTATGCCACCAATACAAAAGAAACATACAAATATATAAAACATTCTTATAGGAGTACACTACACGAGATACTAGTGAAAAGTGTGTGGGGATTTTAAAGATATTTCCATTTTATTACGGATTCAAATCCGGCAACACCAATACTGTTGTTTCTTTTGCAAGTGGGAGAGCTAGAGACAAACAGTATTCTCAGAAAAATTTCCCACGAGTCAGTCATTAACTCCATATCAAAATGGAGTTTATGAAATTCATTCATTCGTTCATTATCTGTTTACCCTCCTCTTATGTAGGACTTACACCCCCAGGACTTACAAGCGGGTGCCTGGGGATCAGAGGCCCGTCGAGGAGCAGACACTCATGGATCAGATAGAACAACCAGGTATGGGATGAAGGAAGTAGATGAAACGAAATGTTGGTGAAATGGATGAAAGGAAAGGTGTTGATGGAGCAGTTGGTGGAATGAATGACGGGGGAAACCGGAGAACCCGGAAAAAACCCGCCCAGCGTCCACCACAAATCCCACATGCAGGTCCCTGGGATTGAACCCGGATCGCCTCGGTGGGAGGCGAGCGGTCTAACCACTGTGCCACGGCGCCGCCGAGTTTATGAAACATTTTGTAAAAGCTTTAGATGCAAATGACTGTACATTCACTTACGTTAAATGTTCCCTAAGCCCAGTTTTGAAAAAGTGAAAGCAGGTGCGTATCGGTCCACAGATTAGAGAACTTTTTAAAGACTATAAGTTTAAATTAGTGTTAAATGATAAGGAGAAAACAGCGTGGCAACATTTAAGAATATTTTGAATAGTTTCTGGGAAACTCAAAAGCTGAACATTTCAAAGAACCTTTGGATGATCTGATGTGCTCGTAGGAACAGCTGAAGTGTAATAGGCCACTTTTGAAATCACACTTAGATTTATTTCAGCCAAATTGTGATGATATGAGCGATGAACATGTGAGCGATTCCACCAGGATATTTCAGTGATGGACCAAAGATATATTGGGAAACGGAGTGCTTCCATGCTAAGTGATTATTGCTGGATGGTTAAAAGGGACGCTCCTGCAACACAGTAGCAGAAACAGGCCTAATAAGAGATGATTGTTTTTAAGGTAATTGATTTTTCATTTTTTCATATTGTTTATAAGATACATATATTAAATAATATTGTCTCAAAAAAGAGAGCTAATAAATAAATCTAAACATAATTTTCGTATTTAGCGATCCTAAAAATATACAATAAACTATTTTCAACTTTTGAAAATTTGTAGGATAATGTAATTTTTTGTGGCGTTAACCATTTCGAAGATATTGTGTGTTATTGGTCTGAATTTTAAATAATTTCTTTTTTAGTGATGGGACGATACCGCTACTTCTCGATACTCGATACCGATATTGATTTCTGAGTACCAATACTCGATACCTTATAAAAAACTTAAAGACGATAGATTATTCTCTGAATTATGTTATTAGCAGTTTTCTGTGAATAAACGCATTTAAGCAATTTGAATTGTATACTAATTCCGAAATTGTTCTTGTTTGACATTCTTCAAATGGCAGCAAGCTTTTTATCTTGATAATGCCAGAGGTTAATCCCCTATTGTTAAGCAGGGTTAATAAAAATAATTTCCTTACCTTCCATTTATGTAACTACGAGATTTTGTGCTAAAACTTTATTTTAAAAAATTTTATATACGTAGGAAAACAATACTAACAATTCTTCTTCATTCTGCAATCTTGAAAATGTAAACTAATATATATTACATGAAGCTCAAACAACCAAAAATGTGCGTGTTGCTCCATTCTACCACTATTCACAACTACCACTTAACATACGTATCTTTTGCATCCAGTGATAGGTTATTAGCCATATAACACTCAGAAACATAGTAAGTTTAGAATTAAGCCTCTCTACTATCCACCCTCATACATTAGCATATGCATGTTTAATACAAATATTTGACTTGTGTAAACCATAACTAACAGAAGGAAGGACAGAATGAATATTTTCATACCGTATTATCTCGCTCTTAAGTTCTGATTTGTTTCTGCTGAATTCACAAATTTTGGTAAGTAGGTAGGTAAATGTAATGGCTGAGAGTGGGTCACCAAGCCAGGCTGTTGCAGAAACGTGATTTAATGCGTCAGCTAAATCAGCTTCATTCACAACTCAGTTAACGCTGTATGTTACGAGTACCTCTACTCCTTCGCCCATTGTTTTACAAGTTTTAATTTAGACACAAGAGTCTATGGGATGGTGCATTCATTCACCCCCAGGGAACGCAGTCAAGGTCTATGGAGAACTATAGTCCAGCAACTCTTTGGCAACATGTGCGAAAGATTAACGTGAAGTATCGAAAAAGAATCGAAGGTTTAGCTCAAAGTATTAGACATACTTCGATACCACCTAGTATCGAAGGTATCGAGGCCTCGTCCCTAGCTTTTGCAAGTTGTAAGTCGGTATTCGTATTTTTTTCACCTGTAACTTCAAAGCCATCACACAGGGATCCGCTTATTAAAAATCTGTTTCATACCTACAACGAATGCGTAAATGTCTAATGAAAGTTTATCTCGATTAACAAATAGAAAGAATATTAAGCGTTTGCAACAATAGTTTGTACAAAGAGCACCAAAGAAAATCTCACTGCACCTCGCGTCTGTCATATTATTTATTGTTGTACGTGGCCTTGCGAAGCCATGGCCATTTCATTGGTTGCTTTGGGCCAAGGTGCAAGGGGCACCGCTTCTCCTGCTAGTTACACCAATAAGCACAACAAAGATTACAAAATGGCGTAGAAAGGAAATATATGTTTACGCTCTTGATCGTATTGTCTAAAAGAGAAAGAGATAGAGTGAGTGCATCACTCTATCGTGTCATACAGACCTCTTATCGTGATAGGTAGCCCATACCTTATCGGCTAGTGTAGGACACGCCTTTGATAGGGTTAAAAACTAAGGGGAGAACTTGATGAGCGCCCAGGTTAGCTAAATATAGAATGTGTAGTGTGAGAAGATTTTTAAGGGGTGCAAATTAGAGCTTGAATAGTATTCATTAAATACATAGCAAGGCAGCACTTTATAACAAAAAATAAATAGAACTGTATTCTCACAGTGATATCAATGCTTGTTGCTGCATAGAAGAAACACAACTAAATGATAGATGAATAAATAAAGCAGGATGTTTTCACTCTAATTAAAACTATAATTGGTTAATATACCTTTACTAACATATTGCTCATCATAGAAATACAACAGGAATATAGAAAAAAATATAACCAATTTTATTGCCATAATATGTATGTCATATTCAGTAAACCATATACATATTTATCTCTAGTTTCTAAACATGATCAGTCAATTATAAAAAACGAGTAATTTGCATTTAGTAAACGAACATCATCTGCGGATGTTTTAAGGGGAGTGCCCACTTTTGACGAGTATGTAGACCGTCTTCCCCACTTTCCTGGAATATTTTCATCCATTAATTTACTATTAAAGCACTTTTATGTACTGCCGTTGCAATTGCTGCAACAGTGCGACCAGCCTCCCACATGCCCACAATACGTCCACGAGTAATTTCGCTAGTATACGGCATGACTGGTTCTTAAACAATAAACATGTTTTGGTTTCAATAGCACTTGAAAATCAAAGGCATCAACCTCCCTCTTTTCCCCCTTATTGCTGTGTTATCAAGCCAGGACGCTCTGCGATAGGTAAGGTGAAGGACATGTCTTAAAAGACTCCAAAAACGATAGAAAATCCGCCGAGGATTTTCTTTGGCACTCTGTGTACAAGAGTGAGTATAGAAAGTCATATGAAGCAACAGATCAGATTTTTATGAGCTTTCATAACGAACAGATTACATAAAAGTGAGTTGATTGCAACAGCAACGATCTCGCTGGGCACCTTGCAAATGTTTTCAGCCTCCAGAATGAGACGATAGGCGGCGGGACAACCCAAAGAGCTTGGACGTGGTCCAGTTGGCTACACCCGTACTCCCCCACAGGACTGTGAAACTCGCACCTGTTGAATCAATTGATATATCACGACAACATTAATGTCACTATCACAGCCAGCATTTAGCGTCAGGTAACTGGAAGCGTTTAGCACAGTTACAAGGTTTTAAGAATTTAAATGCTTGGAGAGCTAATAGCTTAAAGGAGGAAACATATTGACCTATAATGCATAGAGACTATCGTGCGCTTACATGTATTGGCTCTTAAGTTTGATATCTTAGGCTCAGTGTAGCAACGGTTATCTAGTGAAATGCTATATTGTTGCTACATCATTTAGATATTTGAGGCCTTGAAAGTGGTAACAACATTTGCGACATATATGTTTATACAGCTCAACGAAAAAGATAGATATCCAACTCGATTAATAATAACAAAACTAACATTAAGCACAGTTTTATCGCATTATGGTCAATGACATCGCGATTAACTCCAACGCGAAATTCACATTTGAGACTCGATGACGCGGATGAACCTCAGAATGTGCAACTGATGCACGCATCGTTGTATCTCAAGCCTTACAGTTTATCGGGATGTAACTGATCTTTTGCGATGCCTAAAAAAGCATTCTTATTTTTATTTTCATGTTTTAAATTGCGTAAAAAGTAACACGGGGTTTCCATTTTAAACAAATTCTATGTTATATTCACATGACCTTTTCTACCTTCTATCGCTTATTAGTGGCTATACAAATTATTCTTACGAAGGTTTATTTTCCTATATACTTTATTTTAATCGGGGTAAATCCTTCCGAAAATGTCTGCATTACACATTTTGTTATAGATACAAAGGAAACAGCGATAGTCAAATGTTTCAGAACTGGACGCTGTATGCTGGCCTTAAAATTCCTTACTGTTTCCATGCAATGGCGAGAAAAAGCTGAAAATCGACAGGACTTGAAAATAATAAGCATTAAACCATTCGAGCCATTATTAACCGGTATATGGGAAAGGCTTATGCAACAATAACAAATATTTGAAATAAATTGTGTGTTTTAAAGAGATTTACATTCTTTGTCTAGTACATTTTCGTTTAACGTTTACCAGTTACAAAAGATTATACAAAATTTCTTCAAAATGAAGAGGACTTCAAAGGCTAATCGTAAAAAGTTCAATACGTATAGTTTGTTTGTCATGTAAATATCTTTAATATATAGGACTTTAATCAAAACTGTTAGAGCAATTTTTAAAAAAATAAACCTTTCGAAAAATGTTTCATATAGCGGAAAGTTCTGTGAGAGGGTTTTCTTGAAAATCTTCGTGTCGGATTTTTACAAGGTACTGAACCTAAATAAAAAGTTTGGAATTTATCAGACTTTGTTTATCAGTTATACTATTTACAGACACATAATGGAGCTTTTTAAAAAAACATTTTTTATTCAGGAGGCCTCAAAACATGTATTTTCGGTGATATATTGGTATGGAAATTTTATGTATAATGCAATATCTTATCTACTTACTATGTATGTACAGACGAGTGCACAAAAACGTGACGATGCTTTTGGTTAATTTTAGTGTGTTCCATTCTCGAATGTTGGCAGAATCTCATCAATTGTGTTCCGCGCCTGCCTTAGGTGAGCTATCCTCTACGCTAGTATTACTTTATGCAGAAAGGTCAGGCCTAGCTGGGCGAGGAAAGAGTTGGATAATCGGTATATGTCACCTGAATGGCTGAAACAACATACCTCCCAAAGACTGTCCATACTAGTCTCTGAATTAGTCCTGCTCTTATTGGTTCGGCATTCAAGCATTAACCGCTGTAACCGAATGAGGGATGGAAGGCGCCGCAGAGGCGTGTTAATTACTGATTGCTAACTTGAAGCGCGGTTCCTTCGGCACGATTCTTTGCAACCGACTGTACGTGGTAAAGAAAGTAAAACTATAACTAATCCGTGTTGCATTGGGACCTTTTTTGTTCGAAACGCGTATGTAAAGAATTGTAAAAAGTTGTATGTCTGCCTAAATACTGTATAAGTAATTCCAAAATATGAAAATCATATGGAAGTTAAAGTAAGGAATAGTAGCATAACAAAACAATTAATATTTAATTTCAGGCTTGATATTCTATTGCATTACGCTCCTGTTATATTGCTCGCAGCGAAAGTTGTAACCTAAACACAAAATTAGGCTTTAAACGCAGATAAAAATATTGTGCTTGTAATTCCCATAGCTTTTGTTGTACTTATACTAAACTACGAGTTTCCAAAATTTTTCTACATCTGTATAACTCCACCACAATATTATTGCACTTCGCTGGGCTGGCTTCCGCGTGTATTTAAATACAAGTTTCCGCAAGGTTAAGTGCAATAATATCGTGATCAAATAGTATATTATGGCATGTATGTGTGTGTGTTGTTGTCACGCCAGACACATTATTGCGTCGTTGGCGACAGCATTGTTGGGGTAATTCTTTCGGCTTAGGGTTTTGAAGTTCATCTGGCGTGGCAACTCGCCACCGTCTAACTGGTGATCCTAGCTAGCGGTGGAGAGTGGGGGAAGGGAGGGTTACTTCTTTGTGTTGTGTGATGAGCGCCACTTCAGATCAAGAGTTGAGTCCGTAAGGTTGAATGTGAATTGTGTGAATGTAGTCTCGTGTGTGTAGCATCTCCCTTCAATTTCTTCCTTTTTATCTTTTGTGTGTGATGTAGGGGCACCGTACTTACACTGAATAAACCACAGGTAATGTGATTAATGGATATTCTGTGTATTTTGTTATAACTATCCCACGCCTGCTCTGGAATGCGTAATTTAGGATTCTGATACTCTTGCTACCTCTGCAGCTATGCCTCCCAATGTATATACTGGGGTAACTAAAATTTAATATCTAGCTGCAAACCTTTTGGCCTCACCCCAGTATATCAACAACATGGTTTAGATGTTTGTGTAAGTGCCGAAAATGTTTGTGGAGTAATGTTTAGAAAGATGCAATGTGGCCCATAATGATCAAGTTTAATGTGAAGTACAGTAATTTTGTTCAGATTAAACATCAGAAATGTTTAAGTAAGGAATAGAAAATTAGTTTTACGGGAAGGTTTGAAAGTCTGAGATAACCTGTAATTCGTCGGTCCTGAGGTTAAATCGTACGAGGTTTTGTTAAAATTGGTTCAAATGGTTCATATTTGTGTCGAAGTAGTTGAAAATAAGGACACGGCGTAGCTTTTCCCGAAGTTTTGTTCAGATCGTTCCAACAATGTTAACTTGTAAACTTTGAAAGCAACGGAAATCAGGGTTTTTAAGGATTTAGATTTACTGTAATTCTTGGCACGTTTTAAAAAGTTCACAATGTTTTCAAAATGCATCTAAGCATGAGAATATGTTTGTATATAAGGGTTAGAAAATACGAGTAGAGGCAAAGTTTTGAAAATTGTAATATAGCGTATATGAAATTTTCGCGGATCCTGCAGCGTAAATGTGCACATTTATACGCATATATGTCTTCCTCATAACTTTTTACCCTCCTCTTTGTAGCACTTACACCTCCAAGGACTTACAAGCCAATTCCTTGGGTAAGTAGTCCGAGGGGGAGCAAGCAAACTCTGGATCATAGTATATCCAGGATGGTGATCAACCCAATGTCTGGTATGGGGGTGAAGAAGGAAATGAAAGGTATGATAGGAAAATTCGACTGAAGAAAACAGCGAAAGATCCTTCGGTCAGATTGAACCTGGGACTTCCCGAATGTGTGCCACAGACGTTTCCGCCTGTGCCATCCCGCTCGATGCATGTGTGTCAACGAAAATCCGCAAATAAAGGGTTGAAAATATCGTAAGGGGTGTTTTTAAAGTTTATAAGGTAGCCTATAAATTTCGTCTGAATATGAGCGTACAAGATGGGTCAAAGGGAGTTCATTTGTACCTAAGGGTTGACAATAAGAGTAACGGAAGTTTTTGATAGTTTTAGGGTGACATGATTTTTCTCAGATTCTAAAACGAAGGTTACACTGCTTTGTCGAAAATATACCAAATATAACTCTCCGGTAATAAAATCAGAGGGAAACTTGGTGATACGAACCCAACAAAGTAGTTTCTGAAATTCGGACGCCTATTCTATAATTTTTGAGACCTAAGTGTGGAAATTTATCATAGTATATCAGTTGGCCCAACATATATTTGGCGTGTGAGATAACCCTTCGTTCGTTAAGAGTTGCAGAGCTCAGCGCCTTAAAAATCCACCACTACTACTGCACCAGCGGTTCTCAGAAACGTCCATATGGATAGAAACGATTAGAACATTGCACCAACCAACAGGGGCAAAATTCCGAACCCTACTCAATGAAGTCAGTATAACAGGACCGTTAGATGAGGATGATGATAATGGTAGTAACAGTAACATAATAACAAGCGAAAAAATGGCAGTGAAACACTGCGTGTTCTCATGTTTGTTGCTTATAGTCCATGTTAGACAGGAACAGCGTATGCAGAATTAAAAAGATCACTATGGGCGGATACGGATAAGTCAAATAAGTCAGACATTTTTATTATTTGTCAGTTTAGGAAGTGAGTTTATCCCCTCAAAAATAAAGCCTGTGTAACTGATGTGGAGACTATTCTAAGGCCCTTTTGACTATTTTTGTCTTATCATCCTGGACTGTGACTTTATTCCAAGCTGGGTAGTGCCTCTTAATGTGCGTGATCCGCTCATCCTCTTTGGTGATAAGCAAGAGGAGTAGAACGAAGCTCGGCTGGCCCCGTAGCTCAGTCGGCAGAGCACTTGCCTGCTGTGCGAGAAGTCCGGGTTCGACTCCCGGCTGGAGGGTGGGAATTTTTCTCTAGTCCAGTTATTCCCTATGCTCCCCAGAGTCTGGAAGTATGAATGAGAGTGAATGTGTGAGTGATCTAAGGATTAAGGCCCAAAGTTTATTAGAAATTCAAAGGCAAGCGAATACAAGGAAAGGCCTCCGATAAGACCATTGTTAAAAAAACAAGGGAAAAAAGCTTGCTCACGCTAATTCACCAGTTTCCCACTGACTTGTGTTTATTTCGAGTTGTCCCTTTGAGAACTACAACACTTTTAACGCACGAAGGGATATCTACATGAAATGCGGCGCGGTTGGGTCACCTGGTGTACAAACTGGAAGCTAAATCACTGGATATGGGGTTTTATAAAGGAAATTAGTTTTTCTCTAATGCATACTGTCCCCCTGTTTATGTTAGATACATTTTAAATTGCTTGCATATCTGTCATAGAAAGCTACTAAAGATGTTAGCATTGTAATGAATTACTCCTGATAAGATTAGTGAATAAAAGCACATTTTTTAGAATTGTATTCTGTTTCACTTTTTAACCCTTATTGCAATAGACTTGTAAGATTCTTCTTTGAAATTAACAGGGAGAAAGTATTAAAGAAACACTGCTCTTCCGTATTAAATCCCTAGTATAGGGTTTTATTTCCAAACTATGTTTATAGGGAATATTTGTACATAGAGGCTTAAAATTGTAAGGTAACGCATGCGTTATTGGAACCTATTGCGTAAGTAGTTATGTTATGTCCAGGGCGGTCAAACTTCGTAAACTAAATTCCTACATAAAGGGTACAAAATGAAAGTTATGAGGTAGACATTAATTGCCACCGTGTACTTTGTCGCACACAAATAAACGCAAGGGAAGCTTTAGAAAACTGCAAAATAACCGTATTTTTACTGCATTCTAAAACCCAAATGTCCAAATTTCTGACTGAATCGTGACCAAAATAGTGCCTAATGTCAGTATGTAAACGAAATCAGATGTAAATTACGTAACATGAGCATACAGTCTCCTTCCCCCCACCAAAAACAAAAAAGAAGACGACTTAGACAAAACAAACGCCGCTCACGCACTCGCACATAAACTTCCCCTCCTCTCTCTTTCTCTCTCTCTCCCTCTCTCTCCCATATGCAATAAAACTGCAGTGGCTCCACATAACGATCCTGAGTCATGCTTTATGTACGTCCTTTATACGCAAGGTCTTGCTAATGTAAAATTTATTGTTAAGGAATGTATTGCTGAAGAGAGGATACCTATTAAAAAAATTAAATAAAACAAAAATAAGAATGAGTCATCTTCCCTCAAATAGACTCCCGATAAACACGCTTGTAAGCCGGACAGGCTCTGTTGCCTCGTATTCCTTCGGAATTTCCTCATTCGCGAATGTCTTGTATCCTAACAGCCTGAAGGATAAACACTGCTCCCGTTCTCAACAGGAAAACTGCGAGACGTTGAAAATAAAGCAGATCTGATGCATTCACATGACTTTCTTTACCTACTATCGTTTATTGTTACATAGTTGCTGCAAACTGTTCATGTTAACCGCTATTACGCTTTACAGAAATAGTTTCATTACACAGTTCTTTATAGGTACGGAAACCGAAGCCATATCAAATGTTTAAAAGCAAGTCACTATTTGCCAGCTTTGAAATGCCATACTCTCCATGACATCGCGACAAACAACTGAATGACGACAGTGTTTAAAAATGACAAAAGTTTTCAGAAATTCAAACCAATAACAACGGGATAAGTATCTCTATAATGGCTGATTTCTCAAAAAGTTACTTGAAATAAATTGTATTTTAAATATGTATGGTAGTAAGTTTTTGTCTGGTCCTTATGGTTTGCTCCTTATACAAAAAGTCCTTCCGAATGAAGAGAACTTCCAAGGTTATTCCCAGAAAAATCAAGTATACATTTTTTTGTCACGTAAATGTATTAAATATGTGGCATTTCAATCAGAATCGTTGAAAGCCATTTTTGAAGAAAACAAATATAACTAAACAATTTCCATGCAAAAGGTAGTTTGGGGTGAGGGATGTTGTTGAAGATCTTCCTCTCACATCTTTAGAAGATAATAAACCTATATCCCAAGTTTGATATTTATCCAGATTTTCTTCTACTGTTTACACACACACCTTTACCTAAAAATTCTATTTGTTGGATTCAAGGTAGGTACATCAAAACATGTATTTCCGCTGAAACCTCGAAATCGAATTTTTGGCTGGAATAGAATATTTCCTCTACCTACTAGGTAAATGAAAGAGAGAATAATAAATTGAATGTATAAACTCCTAGAAAATGGTAATATGTTCGTGAAAAAAATTACTCCACACATAAACTTTTCTAAACCATAATGAATTATTTTCTAACTCGGAAATAATGCACCGCAGAACTCGAGTAGCTCCAATATTTTTATTGCTTGTCATGTTTTCATTTCAACAATTTGATTGACAAGTATGTTTCTTCTTAATAAGCACTAAAAAAGAAACAAAAGCAATTCGTCGTTGCCAAATTCGCTCTGAATATCCTTGACACTTCATGTACTAACCCGTCGTTGTGGACGCTATAGATCCTAAACTATTAATATTGTGGATAGGCCATATTTTACCCCTTGTTGTTCGGCAACTTCTCTGACTTAGCCGTGTTGAGCGTAGTGTGTCTCAGGTGATCCTATCAAGCCACGATATCACTCCTGAAGGTAAGTCTATTTATTTATGTATGCTTGTACCAAGTTTATATAATTTGGAGCTGACACAGGTTCTATTCAAACCATACAAAATATTTATTGCATAATTTTCTTATTTATTACACTCACTATTCTGCTCTTATCTTCCTATCATTGTATTTATAGCTTACAAATTTCACACACACTAGTTTATCAATTATACATATTTATAACCTTAGTTTATGGAACAAATCGATTTATTCATAACTCTAAATCTGAGATTTCTGATGGAAAATTTTACGAATAGTTACTGTTTATTTCCATCATCAGACATTCCAAGATGATAGTATGCAGAGCTCTAACTTGGAACAAAATTGATGATGTTGCATTTAAGATTTAATAAAGAGCATACGAAGCATTTCAAAATAGTGCACAAAAGACCTATGTTATTAATTGGAGTTTCCTTTTCAGTTATATATACCGGGTGAGTGTTATCAACCTGCGGATTGAGAAGTTGTGCAGTCCCAGCTTTGTACAGGCTATGCCGTAACCCACGCATCGCGTCGTGTCAGTTTCGGCCAAAATGATGCTTTGTAGTCATCCTGCGTGGACTAGGGGTACCAAGCTAGCCTCTAGTTCCCGAGGTCGCGGGTTCAAAATCGGCGGAAGGCGATGGATTTTTTTCGGGCGTAAAAATTCTTAGCGTGGTTTTCTTCGGAAGGGAAGTAAAGCCGGTGATCCCTTGTCGCAGATTTACGATACATAAAGGAAGCTCAAGCCTGATAGGCCTCTGAGCAAAATTTCCGTTTTTTCACGCCCAATGTAGAATGGAACGCTAAAAACCATAGTTGAACAGAGTCCATAAATAAAACTCAACTCAATTTAATTTAATTTTGGCTGCTTTGCACCGCTATGCGTGCAGTGACTCGTAGTGCAGCAGTGTGCGCGTTGGCCTTCAGTGGTGAAGGTCGCTTGAAGGTATTTCTTATGTTTAGTAAATTTAACGAGAACTGATAGTTTGACATAGAAGTGTCGTTTCACTTAATAAGTTTAATTGTGTGAATTTCAATAAAACGCATTGTTACTTGTTAGAGTATGCAAATCCAGTTTCTAGAGCATTTGGAAAGAAATCATAATTTGCTAGAACACTCGAAACTTGAACAGAAATGAATAAAAGGTCTCAATCTTTCGCAGGCGTGATTTGAACTTCCGACCTTCACCACGAATTTCCAGCACGTTAACCATTGCGATACTAGAGCACGTTAACAACGCCCACCACCGCCCTAATCTGCGGGCTGGTGAATGCGGAATGCGGTGATTTCACATCGTCTGTAAAATGAGGGTTGTCTAGTTAGCAATCCGCAGGATGAGAAGACTCACGCAGTAAAATTATATATATAATTTATTTATTTGTTGTGTCTGCCTTTTTGTGCTATGAATTCCACACACTTCACAGAAAAAATTCATAACTCATAACTTTGAAGTAAAGAGGTAAACTTAAGTCCATATTTTAGGTGAAGCTTTGCACTAACAATTCGTTTTTTCATTGAGACAGTTTCTGTGTACTCAAACCATTTGGTTTCTTTCTTTTCAAATGCAAAGTTTGTTTCTGCCGTTTGTACCTTGCAGTTTTTTCTGTGAATGGTATTTTCTGGTGTATATGTTCCGTTTTCTATTCAAGATAACTAGATTAAATTTTAGGACGATAAAAAAGCTCTAAGTAATATTTTGGCTCTATTTTGTTAATAACATGGTTAGTTGATTTTTTAAAAAAAGGAATTCCTGTTAAATTATAACAAAAAGGTAATATAATTCAGAAAATAATCGCATCCTCTTCAGTAAACAAGCTTATCGGATGAAAGTAATCAGTAAACGTTCTAGGTATTCAGCTGCATTATATGAAACTTTAACTCTGATATCTTAAGTAGCTTCTGAGATAATGGGTCATAAATTTAGCATATTCAATTTTGGCTGGATAGAGGTTTTAATCTCCCCTTAATAGTATAGAAACTCTACAACTGAAAAAATGAAGTGCCATTTTGTCCCACGTTAACCCCTCGATGTTAATCATTATGTACTATACAACCACGTTTCATTATCTTATGATAATATTGCAATCTAATGTATTGTTATAGCCATGATTTATTGAACGTCGTATTATAAAATGTCAAAATAACTATGATTAAGGTTATAAATTTGTTATTTATAGTGTTTAACTTGTATCGTTTCAGCGGTGAATTACTGAGAACAATATTAAATATTTTGTACTACAGTGCTGCTCACGAAGGAGCTTTAAAATAAGAGAATATCTTTAGATGTATTGCTAAGTTTATTATGGAAATTCTTTTCATTTGCTGAAACTTGCACACAGTCGAATCGTTACAAGTTAAGGAAATTACTTTTTGATCCCTTTTGACAGAAGACACTCTCTATTATATATTTCTTTTGTAAAATGGTTATTGACTGTTGAGGAGTATATTTTAATAACGAGCATGATTTTGTTAAAAAAATATATATGTAATAGTATTACTTTCTCTACTACATTGAAAATGTATAATAGATAACAGATTATACTGTTCTAGCTGTGTTCAAGACTTAATAATGTAAAATATGTCTATAACAATGTATTAAAATTATTGTATTATGTACTCGTATGTGTGGATATAACTCTCGATATGACTAGTAGTCAAAGCGACTATAAATAAAGAATAACAACAATAACAAGTAGGACAAGTATTGCATTTTAGCTATAAATTCGATAGCGAGATTTCACCGGAAATATATGTTTTGAGGTCCCCTTCATTTTTGGAAATATGTACGTGTATGTCAACGCATTTGTGTGTCTGTCTATGAACAGCATAACACAAAAATGAAAAATCGGATAAATTCCAAACTTGGTACCTAAGTTCAGTATCTTTCAAAGATGCGACATGAAGATTATCAAAAAAATCCCGAAGCCCAAGCTGACCTTTACATGGAATTGTCTTCGAAGTGTTTGATTTTCTTAAAAAAAGGCTCTAACGATTTTTATTAAAATATCACATGTGAAAGATATTTCCATGAAAAAGAAAATGTATATGTTAAATATTCTGGGAATAGCCTGTGAAGTCCACTTTATTTGAAAGAAATTTTAAATAATCTTGTATAACTGTAAACGCTAAGCTATATTCGAGAACGTAATACACAAAAAATATAAATCTCTCTAAAACAAACAGTTTATTTCAAATAAGTTTTTGTGGCATAAGCCATTTCTGAGATATCCGTGATTAAATGTTGGAATTGTTCATTTCTTGATCATTCTTTTAAAATACTGTCAACATTCAGTTGGTTCTCGCGATTGCATGGAAACAATATGGAATTTTAAGCTTGGTATATAGCGACCAGTTCTTAAAACATTTGACTATCGCTGTTCTCTTTGTATCTATAAGGAAATGTGTAATGTAGCTATTTCTGCAAAAGCTTATTTGGATTAAAATATAGTAGACAGAAAAACGATCTTTAGAATGAATGGTTTGTATACCCAGTAATAAACGATAGAGGTAGAGAAAGTAATGTGAATGTATCACATCAGATGTTTCTCTTTTTATTACTCCTGCAATGTGTTCCCTATTACTTTAATTGGAATTAATTATGGAAAGGAAAATCTGAAATCAATTTAGAATACCAGAGGCAACCTACAGCCCTCTCCCTTTTCCTCCCTTCCTCCTCTCCACACTGCTTGGTGTATAGCTGGTTAATACAGGACATTCAAATTGTTACATGCACTGAGGAAACAGTTTTGAAATGTACTTGTGCTTTGCTACATGTCAGCATGAATGGGAAGGGAATAATAAAAACTATCGTCGAAAAAGAGTAGGAACAGGTGTTTACAATAACCGCAATGTAGCCCAGTGGTCAGTGAGCAACTTCTCACTAGGAAACCGCGGTTTCGATTCCTGGCCGGTGGTGAGAATTTTTCTTTAATTAGGATTATTTCCTACCCTCCATTGGATTTAAGAGTGAATGTGCTGTGAAAATAAGTTTAAAAAACAAAGCTACAGTAACCTAACCTAAACATTCAATGAGTGAAAACACCATCAAAGTTTTCAGTCAAAGACCCAAAGTTTACAAATTAAGTAAAAAAAAATAACCGCAATGTACAATTTTTAAAAATGACATTACATCAAGATTATTCTTTTGATTCCACAAAACTTGCTATAGCCCTTAGAACTCTATACCGTATATTATTGACAAGAAGATCCACAAAACTATTGCATTCTCGTATTTCTATAGTGTTTAGAGGAGTAAAAATTAGAATTTTAATTTTTTTGAAATAGGATATAAATGGAATATAACAATCAAAAAACTGAAAATTAAATTAATGTGGATTCCTGGTCATCAGAATATAAAATGATCTATCTACAGTGGATCTACTGGAAAGCAGTTTAGAGCTGATGAGAAAAATCAGAATTTGCCTATCGAATATAACATTGTCTCCTCAACAAAACCGCAAGAAATTTGAACTTACGCGAATATAATATAATATTTTTAAATTGGTCAATACTGCACAGCGAGATGAACAAAATAGAACAGCTTACATATATAAATAGTTTATAGATCGCAGCTCGTCCTTGGAGCCCACAATGATCTTGGCATCGGATCAACTGTGTCCCGAAGTCTTCCTTAGCGCCTTGCCAGGTAACGCCCTCTCAGGAAATGTCTTTAGCAACTCGCTACCCATAGCATACACACCAAATAATTAACTGCAATCATCTGTATATGAATTTATTACTGAAGTGACACTATGTAGCAACTTTCCGCACTATAATATTAGTGCTGTGTTTGTTAAAAAGCCTCACATTAGTTGCTGTTCACACTAACAGACACTATCGTTGATCGTGCCGTTGTTTTATCTCTCTGACGGTTCCACCTCACTGAGATGTATAAACGGACAGATCACAAATATTTGAATATATTCCTTACCTGTGTTACAGTTCCTTAGCCGCTCCCACTTCCTCCCGTTCCACTACCTCAACTCCTGCAAGGAAACAGCCAAGTGGGTTCCCAGAGGACTAACAGAGCGGACGAATAGTAAGCGAGTGGGGAATGGAGGGAGAGAACAACTCCTTCGAATCTCGTTGATTCAGCGCTCATTTTCAGGTCTAGGTCGCAGACACAGTAGAGCTCCCACAGTATTCAGCAACAAGCTTGCAAAAACACAATTAGCATTTTCATAATATCGCTGCTTACAATTTTGGTTCGGAATGTATGTGAATACATCTTCACTATATTTGAGCAATATACGAGGCGTGTTTTTAAAGTGCCGGTAATTTTTTAAAAAATCTTATGTGTTACACTCACATGAGTATCTCTACTCTTGTAAAACTATTTTTACAAACGCTTATTCTCCATATGCTTCATGTTAATCGAGATGTTAATTTTATTGCTAATTTTCTTGTAGATGCAAGGGGAATTGGTAGGCTTTAAGCGATAGTCAAATATTTTAAGAGCTGGTTGCTATGTGGAGTATTCCATTCTCTTTGCATTACCAGGACAAAAAAATGAATAACGAATTCCCATTTGAGAAAAAGTATAAGTATTGGAAAATTTAAGGGAATAACAAGCAATATCTCGAAAATGGTTCACTCAACAAAAAAACTGTATATGACATAAATTGTGTATTTTAACGCGATATACAATTTTTGTGTAGTAAATTTTGTCTATTTCTTATGGTTTACCAGTTATGCAAAAGTCGTTCACAATGAAGAATACTTTTGGAGACATTCCCAGAAAATTCGAGATATACATTTTATTTGTCATGAAAGTATCTTAAATGGCATATGCAGTTTTTTGTTGAGTGAACCATTTTCGAGATATATTTCCCCCATTATAGTTCTCTCTGGTTACTTTTGGTGACATTCTGTTTGTTCAGTTAACATCAATACCAGCAACTGCTCCTAAAACATACGGATGGTAAAGATGCGGCCGTAGTTGGTGTTAATTGCGCTGTTACGTTGGCAGTACAGATATCTTGCAGGACGTCAACTGTTGAGTTTAAAGTAAATAATCCTTGTTTGGGTGGAAGTCAGTATGTTCCACATGTGCGTTTATTTGAACTAGTTTTAGTGCTTACATAGGTCTGCCATACTTATAATTATTTTTACAAGTTTCCATTAAATACAATACAATGTGATGTTTAGTGTTGGGAAGTGATTTAACCTACTTGTAACGTAACATCTCAATCTGTAGACCCTATAGTATGCTAGACCAGCTTAAAAGAGGCTAGTCTACTCTAGGATGTAGATTACGTCATAAATACATAATTACATTGTGTACCTGTATGTAAATAAATTGTAGTTCTTATGTAGAGTACGTTAGAGCTAAAAAAATTTAAAACAATTTTATTTATACTTAATGTATTTATAAAATTCAGTAACATTTTATAGCCAGTTATTTTTTTGAATGAAATAAATCCTCCTCTGTATAGAAGGTGTGAGTGATGAGATATCTTTTCAGTGCTAACTTGAATTTACTTTTATTAGTTTTCAGTTCCTTAATATATGATGGAAGTGAATTAACTAATAAATTAAGTTGTGCTGTTTCAAAGCAAAATACGATTTCCTGACTTGAAACCAGTAATTACCTTTGTAAGGTTGGCATTACTTCAGTTTAGTCGGCCACTTTGAATTCTATGAAACTACCATTAAACTGTTTCCCATATAAAGATCTCCTTATTCCAAATGAGTTCGACTTCACAGGCTATTCCCAGAAGTTCAAGATATACATTTTATTTCCATGTAAATATCTTGAATATTTGGCATTTTAATGAAAATCGTTAGAGCAATTTTTTAGAAAATAAAACATTTCGAAAAATATTCAATGTAAAGAATAGTCTGGGTTAGGGGGATTTTATTTAAAATATTTGTTTCCCATCTTTTGGGGTATACTCGTGGAGGGCGAGCATAACTCGCAGTATGTCCGATATATTAATCTATGAATTAATATATTAACTATGGTAATGTTAAATATCTGATGTTTTAGTTGTTACTCTTATTGTTTATTTTTATTTCTTGCCACGGCTGCTGTTATTTAGGTTTTTGGTAAAGCATGTATAACTTTGCAGGGTGTGATAGGGAAGGAAGGTAATAAGTAACAACTCTAACAATAGATTAAGTTATTGAAGAACACTATTCTTTAATGGCACACGCTTTGACTGTCTTAATAATAATCTACACAGTTCTTAAGTTAGTTGGAGCTGTAGAACGGTCGAGCCCTACCCTGTTCGTAAGCCAAACTTGCGGTCGCTGAGCAATCAAGTATTTTATACGTGCTCTAGAAATAATTGTAATATTTATCACACGTTCCTATAGACCTTTAAATCGATAACCTTTCACCGTTCCTACTACATTATAAGAAGTAAATAATATCGCCTGCTTCTGAGAGCTTATACATATCTTATTCACATCGCAGCACTTTATACTCAACCGCCCTGGCTGATGGAGACGTTAGAACTAACATTTCTTCCCTTATAGATTTTAAACATATTCTTCCTTAAAATTTCATTGTCTGTCTTCGTTCAGCTTGGAACCTTCCAGAAGACTTACCCGGCTATTGTTCTACGTTTGCAAGCATGTGGCCTCTCTACAAACATATGTTGTGTTCGCTTGTCGCCTTTCCTATTTCATAAAGACTCAAGGTCTGGCTTTTATGACCTTCCCGTACAAGTCCTTTTTGCCTGGGCCCTAATTCTAACACAAAGATATGTTTGTCGGCTTTTAACAAGGATTCCACAGCTCCAGCTACACTTGCACATACATAAAACTTATGCCTTAACTTCTATTTATACAACAAGTATTTTTCTTATTAATACAATTTCACATTATAATTCACATTATTATATATATGGCATATATAACCATAGTTACTGTCTGAAATATGCCCCCTTTAAACATATTTAAAATTTATGTGTACGTGTAAATTTTTAATATTGTTTAATGTCTCATGAATATATTGGTCATGCCATAGGTGTCTAGTGTTCTTGGCACACCCCATATATCTCTGTGAGAATTTGCTCACTCTGTTACGACATTTAGTATGGGTCGCCTACCTGACCATACTATACAATAACCACACACACTTCACTGCACTTTGTATTGTGTTTTCGGCTAAGTCATTACAGTTGCTTTGCTAGGGTTATGTTTACAAACACAGCTGTCAGTTTTTGCGCTATTGTGTGTAGAACACGTTTTTCACTATCCTTTTAGTATAAACAATTACAATGGACATGGACTGGTATTAACTTAATTGAATAAAACATGTTGAATAATATATAATCCAGACACATTCATTTATGTATATCAGGTTTTAATCAGATATATATATATATATATATATATATAAACAAGAAACACATAGAAAATGGTTATACATACATAAAACTGAAAAATAATTGACATTTGCTTGCTATGTATTTAGGTTGTTCCAGTGTTTGAACTATGGAATAATTATTTGATGAGTTAATTCTTACTTCTATCTATTTACATTAGCATATTTACACACAGGTTATCGTAACTAAAGCTTTATGAGATCTTATCATTTGAGTTTTCTGTTGATCATTACACTTATATATAATTCAAGTACCTTGAGGCTAATCAACTATATGATTTTATATACATACACATATATATTTTACCTATTTTTATAGGTCTCAAACATACATACTTTATACTCTTACTCCTTATATTTACAATTATTTACAAGGCTATCCACTCTTACGATCCGTACCTTTTTTTTAACTTTATTTCCCAATATTCTTATTATAAGCCTTCTTTTCTTATTATCATGTTTTCTTTTTCTTTTTCTAGTTTTCTCGCCTAGTACTCTGAAAGTTTCGAAATTTAACTCGCCGTCGGCCATCATATTTAGCCATTCCAAAGTTTTGTTGTCAAGGCATTTTCTGACCACGATCATCTTAAGTGATTCCGGAACGCTTTTCAATTGAAAGTATTCAGTTATCTCATTAATGAATTGGACCGGACTGGTGGTAGCACTGAATTTAGGTAAAGGTAATTCGTTAAGTACCATGTGATATCCTGCTAAGTTATTAGCTACATTAGTATTGGATTCTGAATTTGCATGTTGGCTACGAGATAGTGCAGCTGCTATAGGAGAAGCTGAAGCACCTCGTGAACTAGTGAAACCAGAGGATATTGTACCCCTTTCAGCTACATTATTTTCATGCATATTTACATGGTTCACATCATCAGTAATTGTACTATTGTCTACCCTAGTTCTATTATTCATGATTGAATTCAAGCTATATTCTAGTTTCTCATATTTCTTATTGCTATCCTGCACTACAGATTCAAACTTTTCCTGCATTATTTTACCTTCCTTTTGATTTTCTGTAATTTCCCCCCTTATGTCTATTTGAATTTGCACTAAGTCTGCATTTGTATGGTCTATAATTTCCCTTAGTTCAGTTGTCTGACTATCCAACTTAGTACTCATTTCTTGACTATTTATGCTAATCTGAGTAGCAATTTTACCTTCAAGCCTTTTACACTGGTTATTAATCTGTTCTTCCATTTCAGCATGCATTGCTCTACTAGTATCGTTTAGTTTCCTTTCTATTCTCTTAATTTCAGACCTGTTTTCCTTTAAGTTATTTGCAATCTGTCTACCTATTTCTTGGCTTTGCTGATCTAGCTTTTTGTCTAGTGCTATATTACTTTGCCCCAGTATCTCAAATTTTCTCTCAATTTCCTTGTTATTTTGATCTAATTTATTGTCCATGTCAGTTTTAAGGTCTGATATAGCCCTACGAATTGTCATCAGATTAAGCTGATCGTTACTACCTAATTCGGATATTTCCCTTTGAGTTTTATTGTCTTTCTGAGGGACTGCATTATCATGTAACCCTGTATTTTGTTGTTCATTCTCGTTTCTGTTGCGTGACCCTGTTCTGTACCTAACGGTATTTCTGCCCTTACACACTGTTGAACTTCCATATTATCTGTTTCTGCTACTATATTTTGAATGTTACCATTAAAATTAGTTACATCGGATATATCTCTATCCAACGAAATTAAAATGCTTTCATTTAAATATTCCCCTTCCATCTCTGTAGAGTGTCTATTTAATTGGATATTACTACTTGAGTTTCTCCTACTAATTTTACCACTTCTAAGTATCATTTACACTTCCATTAAATTATAACATGCACAATACACATTTACAAAGAAACTTTATCACTATTACTGTATAAAGTTTTTGTCTGACCTTTTTACTGTGATCTTACGGTGACCAAACGTAGAGCTGAGGTGTAGTCTTGTTGTTCGCAGTTCGTGCCTCTCTCTCATGAATAAAGTTCTTATAGACCTTAGATGCTGTGGATGTGTTGGTTGTTTCTTGACGTTCTGCGTTGTTTGATGTCCTGTTGGCAGTCTGAAGATTTTCTTGTACCCGTAGTTTTTTTTCTTACTTTGCACCTTGATGATTTCTCTGCTGGGCTCTGCGATGTATTTCTCTGCTGGGCTCTTCGCTGGATTTCTCTGCTGGGCTCTTCGATGTGTTTCTCTGCTGGGTTCTTCGATGGATCGTCGTTGTTCCTTCCCTGCGTTCGCGTAGCTTTTATTTTTTTACAAGTCATACGATGTTGGCCTCCAAACTTGCTACTTTAGCCTTCAACATTCGGGCGCCAAACTTGCTACTTCAGCCCCACGTTCCGGCGTCAAACTTGCTACATTAGCCCCACGTTCCTACTACATTATAAGAAGTAACTACTATCGCCTGCTTCTGAGAACTTATATGTATCTTATTCACATCGCAGCACTTTATACTCAACCGCCCTGGCTGATGGAGACGCTAGAACTAACATTTCTTCCCTTAAATATTTTAAACATATTCTTCCTTAAAATTTCATTGTCTGTCTTTGTTCAGCTTGGAACCTTCCAGAAGACTTACCCGGCTATTGTTCTACGTTTGCGAGCATGTGGCCTCTCTACAAACATATGTTGTGTTCGCTTGTCGCCTTTCCTATTTCATAAAGACTCAAGGTCTGGCTTTTATGACCTTCCCGTACAAGTCCTTTTTGCCTGGGCCCTAATTCTAACACAAAGATATGTTTGTCTGCTTTTAACAAGGATTCCACAGCTCCAGCTACACTTGCACATACATAAAACTTATGCCTTAACTTCTATTTATACAACAAGTATTTTTCTTATTAATACAATTTCACATTATAATTCACATTATATATATATGGCATATATAACCATAGTTACTGTCTCACTTTGGAACGTACTGAACTTAAATACCAAGTTTGGTGTTGCTCCAACTTTTAATTTTTGAGTTATGCTATTCACAGATAGACATGAAGTTTTTTTAAAAATTACTTTTTGGATTCAGGTGACCTCAAAACATGTATTTTATGTATTATATGTTTAAGATATTTTCATGACAAATGAAATGTACATCTTAAATTTTCTGGGAATATCCCCAGAAGTCTTTTTCATTCTGAATGACTTCTGCATTACTGGTAAAGCGTAAGAGAGAGACAAACATTTACTGTACAAAAAATGTAGATCCCGTTAAAACACACAATTTATGTCCGTCACATTTTTTTGTGGAGTGAACCACTTCTAAGATATTTCTCGTTATTTGTTTGAATAATTTTTCTCAAATGGGAATTCGTTATTTGTTTTTTTTATGTCCAGAACATGCAAAGAGAATGGAATGCTCCGCATACCAACCAGCTCTTAATATATTTGACTATCGCTTAAAGTCTACCATATTCCCCTTGCACCTACAAGAAAATTAGCAATACGATAGTTTCTGCAAATGTTTACCTCGATTAACATGAAGTAGATTGAGAATAAGCTTTTGAAAAATAGATTGTACAAGAATGGAGAAAGTCATGTGAGTGTAAAACATATGATTTTTTTAATAAGTACTTTTTTAGCGTTTAAACCAAGTTTCAGTACCTTACAAACACAGTGATTTATTTCGTATATTAATTAAAGACTGTCTCTTGCGTATAAATTTTCAATGCATTATTGCATACGTTTTGTTTACATTATACTTACAACACTATATTACAACATACTTATTTAAGTTGGCATCTCTAAATTCAGCAAGATCACCATTGGCCATTCCCTGAAGCCAGATAGGCTATAACCATAGAGCAGTTGCGATTATTTTACTGTTCTTTGTTGAAACTAAACGCCAACTACATATGCAATAACCATAATTGTATTTATCCTGTGTTCTTTGTTGTAATTAAAGCTAGCCATATATGACATGACTATGTTGACAATTAAACAGCTGCTATTACTTTCTCTACTACGTACAGTAAGTAGGGGAAGTACTGTATTCCACCCAAAAATTCGATACCGAGATTTCACCGGAAATATATGTTTTGAGGCCCCCAGAATCCAAAAAATAATGTTTAGAAACATGTCCGTGTGTGTGTGTGTGTCTGTGTCTCTGTGTGTTTGTCTGTGAACAGCATAACTTAGAAACGAGCAGCCGGATAAACACCAAACTTGGTATTTAGGTTCAGTATCTTCCAGAGATGGGACACGAAGTTTTTCTCAAAAATGGCTCTAACGATTTTGATTAAAATATCATATGTTTAAGGTATTTTCATGACAAATGAAATGTATATCTCAAATTTTCTGGGAATATCTCCAAAAGTATTCTTCATTGTGAACGACTTTTGCATAACTGGTAAACCATAAGAGATAGACAAAATTTTACTACACAAAAAATGTAGATCGCGTTAAAATACACAACTTATGTCATATACATTTTTGTTGTTGAGTGAACCATGTTCGAGATATTGCTTGTTATTCCCTTAAATTTTCCAATATTTATACTTTTTCTCAAATTCGTTATTCATTGTTTTTATGTCCTGTACATGCAAAGAAAATGGAATGCGTCACATAGCAACCAGCGTTAAAATATTTGACTATCGCTTAAAACCTACCATATTCCCCTTGCATCTACAAGAAAATTAGCAATAAGATTGATATCTCGATTAACATGAAGCATGTGGAGAATAAGCGTCTGTAAAAATAGTTTGTACAAGAGTAATGAAAGTCATGTGAGTGTAACACTCCAGATTTTTTTTTACTTTCTCTACCACGTACCTAGTATGTAGCGAAATGCAATAACGAGATTTCACCGGAAATACATGTTTTGATATCCCCTGAATACAAAAGATTCGGTGTGCGCGTGTGCGTGCACGAGTGCGCGTGTTAGAGAGAGGGCGGCAGCATAACTCTAAAACGAAAAGTCGGATAAACAGCAAACTTGGTTTTAAGATAAGTACCTTCCAAAAATGCAATACGAAGATTTAAAAGAAAATCTTCCTACCCCAAACTATACCTTACATTTCGATATTTTTTAATTTCTCAATAATGTATCAACTTTGAATAAAATACTATATGTTTAATATATTTAGACGCAAAATGTATATCTTGAATTTTCTGGGCGTAGCCTCTTAATTCGGGAGAAATGTTTGTGTATAATTGCTAAATGGTAAGAGAGACCAAAAAAGTTTTGATGTATTTCATTCACATGATTTTCTCTTCCATCGTTAGTTAGTGGGTACATAAATTATTCTTCCAAAAATTTATTTCTCTGTCTACTTTAGTTTAATCAAGATAAAGCTTTACAGAAATAGCTACAATACACCTTTAGTTAGTTTACAAAGAGAACAGCGACAGTCAAATGTTTAAGAACTGGACGCTATATCCTGGCCTTAAAATTCCATACTGTTTCCATGACCGCGAGAAACAACTGAATGTTGAAAGGAGTTTAAAAGAATAACATCAACACCCAGCGGCATTGCTCAAACGGTAACATCTGTGGCCCGCATTCGGGTGTCCGGGTTCAAATCTCGTGGGCCGACCAGTATGACAGGTTTTTTTCGTGGTTTCCCTCAGGCGCTAAGGTAAATACCGAATTGGATATTTAACACCACGACCCAAAGTTCCACCTTAAGTCTAAAACAATAGTAAAAATGAAAAATAGGTGGTAATAGCGAATACTGTGCCATCTATCCACAGACAATGAAAGTAGGTAGACTGGACGGCACCCTAATGCCATCTACATGGTACAAAGCAGAAGATCCGGCTGCCATGCACTAGGGTCTATGTGGACACGTGACGAAGCAAGATGGCGTGGTTACAAGGATGAGACCTAGAAGGCTACTTGTTCGTCTTTCTATATGAAAGCAGTAAGTAGACTGGACAGCACCCTAATAACATCTGCACAGCACGAAGCAGGAGATCCGGTTGCTATGCACTAGGGTCTCTGTGGACACGACAAAGCGGGTGGTTACAGGGATGAGGCCTAGAAGGCTAACTGTCCGCCACACTTCGATCCGAGTTATCCCTAACAGATCCGTCGCGATTTGACCAAGTAGTTAAAGCGACGTAAAATAGAGTGATGATGATGATGATGATGATAACAATAGCATTGCACAAATGGTGTCATTAATAATGTATATCTCGGAAATGACTTATGTCACAAAAAAGTTGTTTGGAATAAAATGCAAGTCTTAAACAGATCTACATTTGTATGCAGTACGTTTTGCTCTATCATCAAGGCTTACCGTTATACAAGCTTATATAAAAATTCCTTCCGAATGAAGAGTACTTACAGTCTATTCACAGAAAATCCAAGGTATGTTTTATTTGTCATTTAAATATCTTAAATGTATAAGATCCATTTTTTTAAAAAAACAAAATTTTCGAAAAATTTACCGTGTACCGTGCAAAGGGTAGTTTGGGGTGGGGGAATCTGTTGAAAATCTTCGTGTCGCATCTTTTCTAAGGTACTGAACCTAAATACCAAGTTTGGGTATCTTTCCATTTTTTGAGTTCTACTGTTCTCTCTCTCTCTGTTTCTCTGTTTCTCTCTCTCTCTCTCTCTCTCTCTCTCACACACACGTATGTTTTTCTAAAAATACTATTTTCGATTCAGGAGACCTCCAAACATGTATTTCCGATGAAATCTCGGTATTAAATTTTGGCTGGAATGTAGTGGTAGAAAAAATAAAAAACGTAATTTTGGAACTTCAACGCCAGCATATAGCCACTCGCTTTTAAACATCTGACGTTGATGTGGTCTATCCTAGTACCTACAACAAAATGTGTAATGAAGCTACTACTGCAAAGGTTTAACTTCATTAATGTGAAGTTGATAGAATAAGCTTTATAAGAAAAGTTATAGAAGCTATATAAAAGCAAATGTTAGTGGCTGGAGAAAGTCATATGAATTGAACGCATGATATTTTTGTAAGTAATATCATAGAAGCTAAATAACATTTTACTCACTAAAATGTTATCTTTATTTTCCTATAAACTGTTAAAATGTAGAAGGTGCAAACAAGTTTCAAATATACCACTATTAGGCAAAATAAGCAAATAGGGTTAGTAAATAATCAACAACATTGTCATGAATTTGGGAATGCCAGCAAAATACGTAGGTTAGGTTGAACAGTAATTGAGATTGCTGCTTAATTGACAAAGTTTCTGTCCATAATATTAAAATCTACTTTATTAATAATTAGAATTTTACATATTCATCGTATAGCTCTGTTTTGTTATTGCCTCAACACATTTTTCTCATTAACTTGAGACAAACTCATTTAGCATTGTAATTCCCTGATTTGCATTTCTTCTTATCTATGGTTACGCTGATTTCTATAGCAACAATCTGTATGTTCACATAGTAAATCAAGCATCATAGTCGTGCATATTAAGCAAGCATCTACCCAAAAATGTCTGTTCTTGATTTTGTCTACTGCATTGCATTTTCAGTTTGATGTGTATGAGTTAAAATAGAGCAATTTATAAGTCTAGAATTAGAAGAGATTACTTCAGAACTGAGTAACCTAGACCAATTCTTATAAAAAATATGCAATTCTTAATGGAAAAGAATAATTAATTTGGTCACAGCATTTTTAGAAGTCGTTTCTAATACTACCCGTATGACCTATGACCTTCGGGGGATACCTCATTCCGCCAAGCGATGACTGGACCTATTTCTGAGATGGAAGCACCCTTTGGGCGAAATCCATTGTCTCCGGTGGTAGGCGGTGGAATGAGGGAACATACAGCTTTTACGTGGACTCTGAATCACGTTGGGCCTTGGGATTACTTCAAATGACCAAGTTAGAGGTGAAGGCATGGATAAGGTCGACTTAGAATCGCCACGCCGGACTTTCAATATGAGGGCCGGAAACGAAACCACTGCGCTACCCCGGCGCCCCCACATTTTTGGAAGTTAAAATAAATGTTTTAGGGTATAAGTTATTGATAAGTCCTATATATCATATTGTATATTTCTTTCATAGATGTGTAAAAAGAAAGCAATTTATTGTTAAAGGCTTTGTTAATAGCAATAATGTAAAGTTGAACATCTGAATTTAATACCCACTCCTTTGCGCTTTCTTTGGAATGCTGCAGGTATATTCATGTTACCTCAAACTCGCAACTGATTTGGCAACATCATGCTTGCTGTAATTCTGCTAAGTAATGTATTTCTAAACCCTACGACTCGTTAATGGCCATTAGTTAATTACAGGTTAATTTTTAAAGCTACATGTTTGTTATATAGCTAGCAGAAGAGATGAACAGAAATGTGTGAATATACAAATTATGGTTTAAGCATTTGTTATTTCGTCTTTTAAACAAATTCAGAGATGCTCCCAAAAGTATAACCGAAGTTAATAAACACAAATAGGACAAAGCGTGATGCTTTTAAATTTTTTTTTCCATAACCAAAATGTGTCTGCAACCCACAGGACGCTTTTAAAATATGTTCAAGCAAGAAGCAGATACAGTAATGAGCCTTTTTAAGAATAGTTTTTAGAAGAGTGAGTAGAGAAATTTATGTGAATTGCAGCAGAACATGTATTTAAATTCATCAAAAGAACACATCTTTTGCTGTCATAATGCAGTCCATTCAATAAAACGTTTGTTAGTAATGAGTTTTATACACATATATATAAACTATCCGAGTGTTACCTTTACATGACTTTATCTACCCATTTTCAACAAACCATTCTTACAAAAGCTTAATTATTCTATCTACTAACTGTTAATCGAGATAAAAATTTATAACAATTGTTTTATTACATAGTAGGCTTACGCGGTAGTCAAATTTTTAAACAGCTCTGCGCTGTGTGGTGGCTTTGAAATTACGTATTCTGTGAATGACCAGGGGAGGGAGAGAGAGACAGAGGAATAATGACTGCCTGTTTGAGAAGAGTATAATTATTTGAAAATTAATACTAATAACGAGGAAGATATCCGCAATGGTAAAAGAAAGTATGACTTAAATTATGTGCTTTAACAAGTTTTCTTTTTTTCAACAGGACTGTCTCTTACGGTTTACTAGTTATGAAAACGTCATTCAGAATGAAGAGGAATTCAGAAGCTACTCCCAGAAAAATCAAGATATACATTTAATTTATTATGAAAATAATCTTAAACATATGGTAAAACCTTTCCATGGAAAGGGTAGTTTAGGGTGCGGTAATTTTCTCGAAAATCTTCATGTCTCTCCTTGGAAGATGCTGAACTTAAATACCAGGTTTGATATTTAAGCGACTTTTCGTTTTTGAGTTATGCTGGCCACACACACATACACAAGGACATTTTTCTAGAAATGCTTTGAGAGGGGTTTCAGCGAGTTTCAAAATGGGTATTTTCGGAATCTCGTATCAAATGTTTGGGGGGAATATAATACTTCTGGCCCATCTCCTGGTGTAGAGGTGTCCTACGTTTAAGAGGTCCCAATTTTGAATCGCAGTTAGGATGAGTTACAGGGATAAAGCTTTTCTCGGGGTTTTCCCTTATCCTGAGCAGCATTTCACCTATTTCATTCATCGTGCTATATGATCTATCCGGTTAAAGGTCATACAAGGAAGTTAAAAAGGAAGTTAAGTAGTAGAGAAAGTAATAAATTTGTATATTTTCGTGCTGAATGTTTTATTCTCTGAACAGGTTACAGGTCAGTTACGGAATGTAGCCATGAAATGCCTTTATTTGTTTAATATTTCTTCACATTTATTATAATTACATATTAAGTATTGTAGATTTTGGCTAGTTAACATAAATACGACTCGGGATACATATATTCAATTGTAATTTTGCTGGTTGCGAATTTATCATAGGTAACCTCTCGTAGTAATTATTAAGACTATTTCATGATTAAAATGATATTATGTAAATAATAATTACTTTCTTGCTTGTGTTGTCTAAAATCAATCGCCATTGTGTCAGCTGTCAGATAACGGCATACTAAATGAATAACAGTTGAATATAGTTAACCTCAATCGTATTAATCACTGCATACTGATACTATTACGGGTCAGTAACAAGCTAACGCTTTATGCAATAAAATAGCATTCTTGCAAGCATATTGCAAGATGGAAGGCCGTGATTGATCAATATCTAAGTGTAACAATGAATACATTCAAATATGAATATGTGTATAAGGTGAATGATGTTTGGCAAGCCCGCAGTACAACACTCGGTACAATAGGGTAATCTATTTCGAGACCCTAGCTGGCCTGGCGGCACTTGATGCAACATTTGGCAGCCAGACCACCACCCCACCCTCGGGGCCCTATGGTGTTCGGTTTCGCGCGACTAATCTACTGATAATGCTGCATGGGCAGTGACTATATTGCAGTTTGTCCTGTTTAATGTTAATAAATATTACAATTAAGTCTGTACGTGTCCATGTTTTACAGGAGGTCGCTTATTAGAGACTGTGGGAGTTTGTTTCTCATATAGGACGTGCAAAATCCTGTATTTCACAAATAAATTAATGATAATTGTTTTACTTGCTCTACCACGTATCTCGTAGGAAGAGGTTACTCTCCGTAGTAGAAGAGTAAAAACATCTGATGTGTTACATTCACATGGCTTTATCTACCCTCTATCGCATATTAGTAAACACATTATTCTTACGAAAGTTTATTTACGCTTGCCTTAAAACTCAATACTGTTTCCATGACGTCACGAGAAACAACTGAATGTCGACAGGGCTTTAAAAGAATGACACAAGTATTAAACAATGCGAACCATTAACAACAGATGTCCCAGAAATGACTTACGCCACAAAAAAATGTTATTTGAAATAAATAGTGTGTTTTAAAAAGATTCACATTTGCGTGCAGTATGCTTTCGTCTATCGCTCAAGGCTTACCACTTATACAAGCTTATATAAAATTCCTTCCGAGGAATGAAGAGGACTTCACAGGCTATTCCCAGAAAATTTAAGATACATGTTTTATTTGTCATGTAAATATCTTTAATATATGTTACTTTAATCAAAATCGTTACAGCCATTTTTCAGGAAATCAAACATTTCCAAAACTCTTCCATACACATATAAAGAGTATCTTGGGATTGCGGGATTTAAAACCTTCGTGTCACATATTTGGAAGTTCTAAACTTAAATACCAAGTTTGGTATTTATCAGACTTTTTGTTTTTCAGTTATGCTGTTCACAGACACATGTGGACCTTTTTCTAAAAATGCTTTTTTTATTCAGGGGGCCTCAAAACATATAATTATGGTGAAATCTCGATATCGAAGTTTTATGTAAAAAGGAATACCTTCGCTACATCTTATGTACCTCTGAGACAAAATAAATGAGAAACAGCCAGAGATGAGTTCGATTCGAAAAACCTCGGAAGCATTCGCTGACGCTGCGTTCACAATACACGACTTGATACTTCATTTCAAAGCTATGCGATCAGTAGGAACATGCCTTTCAGTTTGGTGTGTGCATGGTAGCCGAGCAATGAAACGCATGTGCCTCGTAATTAGAACAATCTCGGTTGGAATTTCTGGCGTAAATGTTTTTTATTGTTATTTAAATTTTAACGTGTTAAATTAATGGCAATGCCGTATGTTTTCCGTGCATAAGATATCTATTCATTTTAAGATATTCATGCACAAAAGCACAAACAAATTACTCTTTTCGTTTTCAAAATAAGTGCTATATTAGCAAGAATTTTAAAGTGCATTCCATACTGTTTCCAAGCAATGGCATGGAAACAGTGTGGGATTTTAAGGCAGTTTGTAGCGTCCAGTTCTTAAACATCTGACTATCGCTGTTCTCTTTGTATCTGCAACGAAATGTGCAATGTAGCTATTTCTGAAATTGTTTATTTGGATTAAAATATAGTAGATAGAAAACTAAGCTTTGGTAAGAATAACTATTTGTGTACCCACTAATAAAGATAGAGGGTAGAGAAAGTCATGTGGACAAATCACATCAGATTTTTCATTTAGGACTATAATATTTACTTATCTATTTACTTTGAAAACGAAAAGGAGAGTGTTTCAGGTTTTATGTGTGAGCATAAAATTAAACAAACCTTAAGAATTGGAAATTATAATATAGTATGCGTAATAGACATTGCGTTTTTCTGAGAAATAAAATTACGCTGAGGATACAAACCTCGGTACCGCTGGCTATCAGCGTATATTTAGTAGTTGGGACTCAATATGAAAGGTGACAATAGAACGAAGCTAAAAGCACGCTTCCCGAGACATCATTTTAAACCGGCCGCGGAAAAGATTTGGACTTAAGACAAACATACTTTTGGAGAGTCTGCTCTTTTTTTCTTTGTCTTCTTTTCCTTTTTAGGGTGTACTGCGTTGTAGAGAAAGTAAAAAGCATGAAATATTTGAAAGTTTAAACCAAAAATAAATATTTTAGAAATGGTTAAGGCCACAAAAGTATACACTTGGCAAAAATTGCATCTTTTAATATATATATTTTTGTGTAGAGTTTCTTCTATCTCTTGTAGTTTACAATATATACAAAATTCATTCAGTTACAGTTTTTGAGAAAATAAAAAATATAGTATAGTGTAGTTTTCTGTGGGGGAGATTATCTTAAAAATCTTTGTATTCCATCTTTGGAAAATACTTCGTTATTAATTTTTCATTGTGTTTTTTGAGTTATGCTGTTTACTAAAAATACTTATTTTTGGATTCAGGGGGCCTAAAAATGCATTTCCCGTGAAATATCGGTATCGAATTTTTGGTTGGAATACGATACTTCCTCTACTTGCTATAGATAGGTAGAAAAGGAAGTTAAAAGCCGATAGAATATGTGCTAATATTGAACAGAGCTACGATGCTTATCGACAGGTGTAAAGTGGCAAGCAATAGAAAGCGAATGTTGATATATGTACTGGTTGGCTGGAATAGGTACTGAGCAGTAGGTTGGGTGATCTACTTGCCCAGAGGCGGGAGTAGGTATTACTGCGAAGATGCAACATATAGTTTCTTGGCCGACACATGCTGAAACTTAACCGTGTTACCCGCGCTTCACTGTTGTGATTATTGTCCATTCGTGTTATCATGGGGAGGCCACGATACGGAAACAAAGAATTACTTGCGATGTTTATTGTGTCAACGTAATGACAGACAAACACGAGCACTTTAGAGCCAAAGGCTACCAGTTAGACGACTCAACTACTGCGTGTTCATTTTAAATTGGTTCTGCTAATGTTTGCTCTTGCTCTAAATTACAACATTACCCGCTCAGAGGTTGCAAAAGTGCAGTAGGTATGTGTCGAAGAAGCTGCCTATTTTCCACGGCGTAACAACGTCCTACTTGTTACTCATACCTATGGCGCTCTCTTTCGATCAGCAACCAAGTTCAAACCCCACGGACATTGCCGGTACTAACGGACGGGTTGAGGTACTGTTTACGTTTAAACTATTTCGATTGCTGTGTAAGTCGACGACGATATTATTGCACTTGACCTTACGGAAATCTTCATTTGAATACACGAGGAAGCGGGCCCAGCGAAGTACTATGCTTTTTATTTTATATTAGTTTATTTAACAACATGTCCCTTATATTTACAGTAATACTACATGCACTAGAAATCATTTTTGCAATAATAATTGTACAGAAGTTGTAGAATATAAACTATATTAACATACATTTTATACCTTTTATGATTCTTCTTAGTCTGCTGTTATTACCTTCTCAACTACTTATTGTAATTAGGGGAACTATTGCATTCTTCCCAGTAATTCAATATCGAGATTTCATCGCAAGTACGTGTTTTGAGAAAAAGTCCGTGCGAGTGCCTTGAACAACATAACTCAAAAACGAAAAGTCGGATAAATACCAAACTTGGTATTTGAGTTTAGTATCTTTCAAAGATGCGACACGAAGATTTTCAAGAAAATATCCCCACCCCAGAATACCCATTGCATGGAGTATTTTTCGAAAAACTTTTCTAACGATTTTGATCAAAATATAATGTATTTAAGATACTTTCATGGCAAATGAAATGTATATCTCGAATTTTCTGGGAATGCCCCCAAAAAGTTCTCTTCATTATGAATGAATTTTGCATAATTGGTAAACCGTAAGAGAAAGACAAACTTTACTACACAAAAAATGTAGATCTCGTTAAAAACACAGTTTAGTCATAATTTTTTGTCGAATGAACCATTTCCGAGATATTCACTGTTATTTGTTTGAATTTTCCAATATGCATACTTTTTCTCAAATGGCAATTCCTTATTCGTTTTTTTATGTCCTGGACAAGCAAAGAGAATGAAATGCTCCGCATAGCAACCCTCTTAAAAGATTTGATAATCCCTTAAAGCCTACGATACGAGGGGCACTATTTATATTTTGAGCCTAATAACTAAAACAAAGTAATTTCTGATTGAAAGCTGCTTTATTGTTTTTAAAAATATTCTCCTTTATGACCAATACACCTTTGCATCCGTTTGAACCATTTGTCAACGCATTTATTCCAGTCTTCTTGAGACACCTTCAAAACATGGTTTTTGAAGGCATCAACGGCTTCTTCTGCCAACGAAAATCGTTGTCCACCCAATTTATTCTTGATGTTCGGGAACAAAAAGAAGTCATTGGGTGCCAAATCAGGACTGTATGGCGGATGACCCATCAATTCGATTTTTTGAGCCTTCAAATACTCTGTGTGATGTGTGTGCGCCTGCTTTGCCTTGATGAAGAGCGATCTTACGGTTCTTGTTGGTTTTCCTTACTTCACTGAAGACTTCCGGTAAACAAATGGTTGTATACCATTCGGCATTGGCCGTTTTACTTTCCCCTAAAGACGCTGTTGCCACATGGCCAGTTTTTCTGAAAATGCAGGCGACCATTTGCTTCGAAGTGCTTCGAGTGCGAACAACTTTTGTTGGATATGCTTCATTTTGAAACACCCATACAGTCGACTGTTTACGTTTCGGCTCATACGCATAGATCCACGATTCGTCACCTGTTACAATCCTATATACGTCTTTGGAGGCACCGCCATTGTATTTCTTGAGCATTTTTGTACACCAATCGACACGAGCATCTTTTTGAGATTGCGTCAAATTATGTGGAATCCAACGACAGCAAACCTTTTTCACGGCTAAATAATCTTGAAATATTTTATATATGCTGGTGGAACTAATGCCTAGGGTTGTCTTAATTTCACAATATGTCACATGGCGATCATTCATTATTAGTTTTTGCACAGCATCAATGTTTTCTGGCACAACAACTGATTTTGGACGACCTTCACAAACTTCATCATTGAGCGAACGGCGACCCGATTAAATTCGTTATACCAGCGTTTCACAGTGGCAAAGGATGGAGCTTCGTCGCCATAATGTGGAAGTTAGTTGATCGATGCACTCTTGTCTTGATAATCCACGTCGAAAGTCATAAAAAATCATTGCATGAACATTTTCACGAGTTAATTCCATGTTTTTGTTGACACACAATTTTCAAGTTAGTGTAAACAAAACAAATAACGCTCTATTGACAAAATATTTGAAGTAGATTATGGTAAAAAATGTCAAACTTTCCATTGGAAACGTCAGATGGCACCTACAACATACAGGGTTGGCAAGGCTCGAAATATAAATAGTGCCCCTCGTATTCCCGTTGCACCTACAAGAAAATTAGCAATAAGATAATTTCTACAAATGTTTATCTTTATCAACATGAAGTAGATGGAGAAAAAATTGGTAAAAATAGTTTGTAGAAGAGTAGAGAAAGTCACGTGAGTGTACCACATTAGATTTTTTTATTTTCTGTAATATTTGTGTTACTAATTTTTTAAAATATACTGTTGTGGTCGAGTTACATCTTAGCAGACTTTGTTTATTAGCGCCGATCATTTGTTTGAGGTTTTGTTATATTAATTCTTGGAACATTTTCAGAACTTCAGGGTATTTTTTATGTTTCTTACAAAAACGTATTTACTATTTAAAACATGCAAAGAGGTTTTACTATCTTCTCTTCCTATCATTCTGCAATTAAAGAAAAAATTCTTAAGAAAACAAAAAACTATTACTTAATGAACTCCAAGTTTCGAATACCTTTCTGGACTTTTCCTTACAGCCTTTTCCTTATGACCTATTCATGCAGCAGTTACTGCCATCTGGCGTATAAATTCATTAATAGTTGAAGACTAAAGGATTGCCAATCTGCGCTGATCATGCCCTATATGCTGACAATATACTTAAATAAAATGAACACTCAGTAGCTCTTTCCTTGGAACGACTGCGGAATCATGGTCGGCAGCGTGCATCAAATCGGCCACTACACATACGACAGAAAGATCTTGTGGTTGCAAATGCCTGTAAGAGAAGCTATTGCTTAAAATCCTCATACCACTTGCAGAGCTGTTCGCATGAGCAGGAAGGATCTTATTTTGAAATACTACTTTGAGTTTCCACTACGCTACAATAGGTAGCACCTACTAGGAATAGGCCACCCAATCTACTGCTGAGTATCTATAATCATCCAACCTTAGAACCAGACTTGGTGTAAGCAAAACATTTTGTATCCCACCGCGTTAGCCTCATGTTCCTCACATGTAGAAGCAGCCATGCTTATCCCCTTACAAACAACTCATCATGGTGTGTGAATGCAGCAGAGAGGTAAACGACACCACTCAGTATTAAACGGAAGCTACAGCCTTCTTTAGTTCATATTATTTACTATTCCATATTATTCAAAAGTTTCGAACTGCGTTTGATTAAAATATAACCGCCCATATTTAAAGTACTATATGTTGTGGTGTACTTCGGTTTGCCGCCTATCACGGATTAGTTATTGAGCATGTGTTTACATCAAGTAGGGTTCTAAGAGTGGAGCGATTATAAACGAGCCATCCAGTACATCTGAGCTTGCTCATATAAATCCCACCTAACTCTCTACCGTATTTATATTCGCAAAAGTGGTATATATAATTGCAATCCAAGAAGTAGTGGAATATTTCAGAATCTCTCTACACAATATTTGTTAACCTGTCGGTAACTTGTCACTGTTAACCTGACATTCATAACTTGATAACAAAGTTATGCTGAAATGCAGAACCCAAATAATGCGTCCTTCCTTATGGTCCACTACATCTCACTAAATATGCTATTGTTGTAATATGGTTTGATAATATAATTTTCGGTATAATTTGTTTTCTTATTCTACTTCGGATTTAGGATCTATGAAAATAAATTCTTTGTAGATTTCAACCTTTCGATTCGTGATAAATACTTGTTTATGATTCATATTTTAACTTTGTTCATCGAATTCAGTTTTCTCTTTGCCTTCTTTACGCCAAAAATCTGTAACTCAACTCCCATGTTGCCATTTATCGTTTGATTTCTTTAAGACAATTCGCAATTCATATAACAAATCACGTCACCTTTTATTTCTCTCCTACAAGCCGCGTTTCATAACCAGAGAAACACTTGCACCACAGTTTGTATTCTAGTGCAAGAGAGCCATAAATAAAATTCTGAAGTATTGACTTTCGCTTCTTCTACAAAGTATTCTTACAAAGGCTTATTCTTGTACCTACCACCTTTAACTGTTGTATTCATATCTGAGGCTTTGACCGAAACATTTGATAGTGTTTAGTACTGTGGGTTTTCGTCATTTTTAACTTGTGGAGGATAGGGAATAATTCAAATTAAAGAAAAATTTCCACCCCCCCGGCCGGGAAATCAGCTCGTTGACCACTCGACCTTGGAGACAGTCTTCTTCTCGTTAATACATAAAACCTTAATTTCTCATTTGCACACCTCGTGGTAGTATAAGAAGAATGCAGTAGACTAAAGCGATAGCCAAATCTGTTCCATGTTGGCTTCTATGTGATGGATTTGAAATTCCATTATCTTTGCACGAACACGAAAAGGAGAGAGGGGAAAAATAATAGCGATTTATAGCTGAGAAAGATATAAAGTGTTTGAAAACTTGCAGTCTTAATAAATAATAACTGGGAAATGGTTAAAACCAAAAAAGTATTGACAAACCGTATGCTTTAACGAGATCTACATTTTTTGAGTAGTAATATGTTGTGTATCTCTTTCGGTTTACTAATTACATAAGTCATTCACACTAAATAGGAAAAAATTTAAGATATACACTTTGTCACAAAAATATCTTAAACACAATGTATTTTAATCAAATAGTTAGTGCCATTTTATAGGAAAAAATCGAAAAAATGTTCCATGTAAATGGTGGTTTGTAGTGGAGTTTTTTCTTCAAAATCTTAGTGTTGAATTCTTGGAAATTCCTGAACTTAAGTTACCAAGTTTCGTATTTAAGCAACTTTTAGTGCTGTTGATTCACAAGCGCAAGTGAAGCTGTTTCTAAAAATGTGTTTTTGGGGGGGGGGGGTTCAGGGGCCCACAAAAATGCATTTCTGGTAAAATCTCGACATCAAAGTTTTGGGTGGAATACAATACTTCCTCTAGTTACTGTCAGTAGGTAATAGAAAAAGTAAAACTGAACTCTTTTTATAGAAGAGACATCTTTGAACTGAATTACCTACTGGTCTTGCATCCAGCGGAGCTTAATGAGGATAAGTTTGCCTTTTTACAACATTTAGAGGTAAAATGCAGGACACGGAAAGTAAATGTAGCTAAATACTTAAAACATTACATCTTCTACTACCTACTTTAGTAGAGGAAGTATTGTATTCCACCAAAGAAATCACTGTGAGGGTTTTACTGAAAATACAAATTTTGAGGATTCCTGAATGACATGCCCGTCTATTCATATGCCTATATCTGAACAGCGTAACTCAAAAAGGAAAATTCGGTTAAATACTGACATAGTATTTAAGTTCAGCATCTTCCAAAGTGCGACACAAAGATTTAAGAAAATACCCCCACTCGAAACAGAAAGTTGGGCGCTAATTTGAGAAAGGTATTTTGTTGTATTGAAGGAGTTGTATTATAGTTCAACTGTTAGGGAGCCGAACACTTGAAGTAGTTGCAACCGCACGTATGGTACCCGGTAGCCTTTGGCCCAATTTTTTTAAAAATCTTAACTCTGTATTTTTTTTTACTGTTTCCTTAAATATTATATTTATGTTTGCCTCGGCTGCGTCATTATTTTTGTTAGAGAAACGTTTCTCTTAGCAGGGTTGTGGTGCTACTTAAGAATGTAGGCTTACACAGATTACAATTTTTAATTCACTCCTTTTATTAATGCTTGATACGATTTAAATAACACTTCACTGATATAGAGAGTTGTGAGATTCTTTTATGAATTGCTTGCACTTTTTAACACGTAAACTGTTTTCGTCTCACACGAATACGTATTAATTTTCTTGAGGACACTTTTTGCGTCTAGTTAGTAACGCTGTCTGAAAGCAATTGAATAGATTTCAACCACCTAAACTTGTAAATTTCTGTATTTCAAGTCTCTGATTGGCTATTCCTAATCCAATAGAAAACCTTCATTTAACTAAATCTTTTTCTGGTTGTTCATTGGCTATTTTTATAAACTGTCACTAAAATTACATTATTGCTTCCAAAAATCACAGGTAACGTTTAAACTCTCAGACTTATTATTGCCTCAAGGTTACCTCATTGTTAGCAACTTTTGATCTATGTCTCACAGCTCCTACATTATTAAATTACGTAATACATTCACATAGCATTATTACACATGAATACAATAATATAAACATTTACAATGACTGTTACATACATTTTACAAATTATTACATACACATATTGCTTTAAGGCAATTAGGTTACTGAATTTATATATTTATATAATTGGGCTGAAATCATTTGTGTTAAAAATACTGCCTCAAAACTACCCTTTACAAAATAATCAACTATCGTTTCACACAAGCCCTGTGTAGGATAAGATTGGAAAGGTAGAATAAGACTGAACATTTCAGTGCCAATCAGCCGGATTTGAACCACGGATCTTCATTCTGATTCTACCTTTCCAATCTTGTGCTACACAGGTTTGCGCGGAAGTATAATTACCATCGATTGACCTAATAGTTGGTTAACTATGAAGGTTGGGACTTTGCGATATTGTAAGTCGACATTGGGGTATATCACCTCGAATTTGAGACCACCTTGTGGTTTACCGAGAAAAATGCGAGTAAGTTGGGGAATTTAATGTCGTGTCGGCATGTTGTTCTGATCCTCAATTCGTCAGAGCAACCGGAAGATTTATGGTTCAAATCCGGCAATGGCATTGAAGTTTTCAGTCTGAATCTGCCTTTCGTATCCTTTACATGGAAAACGTTTCTCGTTATTTTCGATTTGTTTAAAATAACTTTAATGGTTTTGATAAATTTCCATATATTTAAGATATTTGCATTACAGATGAAAGGTACATCTCTAATTTTCTGGAAATAGCCTGTGAAGACCTCTTCATTCTGAACGAATGTTCCATAATTTTGTATAACTGGTAAACCATGGGGTACAGACAAAACTCTCTACATCTAAGCTGTTATTTGTTACATTTACATGAGTTTCTCTACCCATTATTATTTGTTTTATATAACTGCTATAAACTGTTCCTTCGGAAGTTAAATTTCTATCTCCATAATAACAGAGATAACCTTTGCAGAAATGGCTTCATTGCACATCATTGTAGGTATAAGGCAGATACGGAAAACCGAAACGATAGTCACATGTCACTATATGCTGGCCTTAAAATTTCACCCTCTTTCCACGACATCGGAGGAAACAACTGTATAACAACCACCACTTTAAAAAAAACTGACTAATGTATTAAACAGTTCAAACCAATAATAACGGATATCACCTAAATGGCTGATGCCACAGAGAAAGTTATTTGAAGTAAATTGCATATTTTTAGAGAATCTACATTTTTTTGTAGTAAACATTTGTCTGTATCTTACGATTTACCGGTCATACGAAATTAAATAAAATTTCTTCTGAAGGAAGTGAACTTCTCAGGCTATTTTCAGAACATTAAGATATATGTATATTTTATTTTCATTTAAATATCTTAAATGTATGGAATTTTAACCAAACCTTTAGAGCCATTTTAAGAAAAACAAAATTAACGAAAAACGTTTTCACGTGAAGGTAGTATGCAGTGGGAGGATTTCGTTTTGAAATCGTGTCGCAACTTAAGAAATACTGAACTTAAATTTGATGTTTATTCTACACACGCACAGACGCGAATCTTGTTCTAATTTTTTTACTCAAGGCCCAAAACCTCAATTTTCGGTGAAATATCACACATACACTGGCCTTTTCTTAATTTTTTTTATTCAGGGAACTTAAAACATATTTCCAATGAAGTATCACACACTTGGACCTTTTTTAAGCCTTTTTTTTTATTCAGGGGCCTCAAAACAGATATTTCCAGTGAAATCTATCTATCTCTCTCTCTCTCTCTCTCACACACACAAACACACACACACACAGGGCACTTTTCCTAAAACTGATTTTTCTTTTTAGATTTTAGGGACATCAAAATATTTATTTCCGGTGAAACTTGGATATAAAATTTTTAAATAGAATACAATACTTCCAATACTACCATATGTAGGTGGCGGAGAAAGTAAAAATATAGATCTCGTTAAAACTTAGAAATACATGTCAAAATTTTTCGCTGGATTAAACATTTGAGATATTTTGTTACTCGTTTTAATTTGCAAATAATTTACACGTTTTTTCAAGTGCCGTGGTCATGCAAGAAGCATGTATTTTTAAATCCATCACAGAGCGACCCGCTTTTAAAAGTTTTGAACTATTCCTACTGTATCCCTCTTTCACTTACAACGAAATGTGTAATAAAAGCATTTCTGAAAATGTTTAACATTAAATGGATGAAGCAATAATAATAACAATAAGTCACTGTAGAACAGTGAGTAGCGAATGTCATGTAATATAGCAGCATTTGAAGTGTATTATTGTCGTATAAAGTATTACACTTCTTCCTAACAAATAAAGGTCTTGATGTGTCAGAATAAAATAAATAAATAAATGTTTAGAAAGCCTCTATGTTTGATGTTTGGTAAGTACCAGATGTTCTTCATTGTAAATTCGATTACCTATGCTGAATTCATCTAGAGAAAACTAGTTTAATAGTTCTTCTTTCTACAGAAATTATGAACTTTCTCTCATTCATCTTTATTCGCTAATGTCTTCCATTTTTAGTTTTTTCTACTGCTTATCTGTAGCAATTGGAAGGTGTATTGCATTCCATCCAAAAACTAGAAAGAGATTTTGTTGAAAATACGTTTTGAGGCCCCCTGAAAACGTATGCCTCTGAACGGCATAACTCGGAAACAAATATCCAATTTAGTATTTAACCAGCGTTTTAAGTTCAGCACTCTCCAAGGATGCGACACGAAGATTTTCAAGAAAATCCCCTCATACCAAACTACCCCTTAAATGGAAAATATTTCATGTTTATGTATTTTCTCAAAAGTGGCTCTTAATGATTTTGATTAAAATACTATATGTTTAAGATATACGCATGACAAATTAAATGTACATTTTGAATATTTCGAAAATATGCTGAGAAGTCCTCTTCATTCTGAAAGACTTTTTATAGCTTGTAAACGTAAGGAATACACAAACGCTTGCTACAACAAAAGATCTAAATCTCCTTAAATCACACAATTTATGTCAAGTGTTTGTTTTTTGTGGCGTTAACCATTTCTGGGATTGTCTTTATTATAGGTTTGTATTGTTGAATACTTTATACATTTTCAATTGCAAAATTGCTATTTTTTCTCTCTTTCTTTCTTCCCGTGGTCTTCCAACAGATCGGAATTTCAAAGGCATTATATAGCAACCCCTTTTTAAAACATTTGACTGTCGCTTAAACCTACATTATTCTCTTATTTCCCCTGTACCTACCTACAAGGGAATACATAATATAACAGTGCATCTGCAAAGGTTCATCTCCATCAGCATTGAAGTAGATAGAAGATGATGCAGTAATTTGTATCACAAATTATTTAAATGTAAAGAATGATTACAGTATGAATATGCATTTTTATGTGACATTGATTTGAGATGTTTGTTGATTGTAATTATTGTTGAGAAGTAAGTTTATACTGCCTTACTGAAACTGACAATAATAGCGTGCAATAATGCAAGGAGGGGGTGAGCTGTTTATCATTATTAGAGACGAGGAAGTTACGTAATGTTGGCGCGTTTTCCTTTAGAATTTGCTGGAACATTATACCTAGAGCATATGTATTCATAATTTTCATTGGATATAAAAATAGACGCTAATGTTGGCGCGTTTTATTAGCCAATTGCAGCTCAGTTATAATCTTTAGGCATATCGGGGTGTAGGAGTATAAAAAGGGCTAGGTTAGAGATAGACCCCGTCAGTTCACCGAAAATATTTGTATGCTACACGTCGTCTTCAGTCCGTCAGTTCACCGAAAATATTTGTATGCTACACGTCGTCTTCAGTCCGTCAGTTCATCGAAAATATTTGTACATTACACGTCGCCTTCAGTCCAGCAGAGTTATGAAAAATCTCAAGTGTTGTAAAGTTAATTACACAGAAAGTTGAAGTACTCGAATTAAGAGTGATCAGTAATGAAGTTATTATAACAGTTTCAGTTTGGCGAGTGTCAAGATCAATGTGTAAAATGTGATAGTGAATGTGTTCGACAATAAAAGTGTAAAACAAATTCCTTCATCAGTGTTATCTTTGGATAAAAGATTCCTTTCCGTTTACACAACCTGTATAAAGAGAAGTGCTCCACCAAAATGATAATAGCTAGCCGGAGGACAGTGAACCAAAAGTAAATAAAATAACAGTAGCATTCTTACAAACAAACATTAATCCTGCCGCAAATTGCTAACACCAGATGGAGCTAATAAACTTAACAAAGAATCACGTCACAAAATGGCTTCACCAAGTGGAGTAAACACATATACACAAACATTACAAGTAATACCGTCGCAAATTGGTTCCCAAACGTGGGGCTCAACAAATTAAATATAACAGAAGTATACCACTTCAAAGAATACGTCTTTGTAAGAATAATTGTTTGAAAAACTGGGTAGAATGTGAATACAATCCTCAGATGTTTCAACATGCTTCAGGAATATTAGCATTTGCTAATTGGTATCACTAACAATATATTTAAAATAGTTGGAAGCACAAAAATGGGGATAAATTTAAACATTTTTATTAAATGTGCTTTTTGCATAAAATAATCTAGTGCCACAACTTTAAAACAACTTTTGCTATTATTTCTGAAAAAATTTAAAAGCAATGTTTTGTTGTATATTTTCATTCGTAAGTGGTAATTTTTTAAAAGAATGAACGTCCCTTTTTCTTGTTTTTCTTTTTACTTTCTCTATCGTTTATCTGTAACATATTTGTATTCCACCCCAATGTAGCATATCGAGATTTTAAGTAAATACACGTTTTGTGGTCCCTGAATAAAAATGCCTATATAAAGGTGAGTGAGTATGTGAGAGAGGGAGGGAGAGTATCTGACCTGAAAGCGACAAACTGAATGCATAGCAAACTTGATAGGATTTAATATCATCATCTTTTAAGATGCGAGACAAAGATTAGAAAAGCACCCCACCTCAAGCTACCCTTAACATGGAAAAAAATCCACAGTTTTTCTTTTATCAAAAATGGCTGTTAAGACTTTGATTTAAACAGGAAGGGCAGAGAAAACCGAGGCAGAGCACCTAGGTCAATGTAGCCCTTTGTGTTTCGAAGGGAAGGGAAGGATGAGGGGAAAGACCCGAAGAGCGACCAACTCGGGAGACGACGTGAGCAAGCTTGGACGGGTCCCTAATGTTTACAGATACATCGCATCCGACGCCGCTTAAGCCCATCTACAAACCGCAAACTTCTGGGGAAGCCTGCTCCGAGAGACCCGGAGGCGGGTCCGTGAGCAGTCCGACCACGTCAGACAGAAACACGAACATCGTCCCCTGTTCCTACAACCCTGAAACAGATGATGAATGACTCATGGACAGAATGGGCGGCAGCCAGGAATTGAACCCAGCACCTCCACTCTACTGCGGAGCCATCTTTTTCGAAGGTTTTGAAAAAATAGTATACATTTAAGATATTACTGACAAATGTAACGCATAATTTGAATTTTCTACGAAGGCCTTTGAAGACCTCTTCATTCTAAAGGAATTTTGTGTAACTGATAATCCATAAGCTATACAAAAACGTACTGCAGAGAAAATGTAATGTTTAAAACATTTATTTCAAATAACGTTTTTGTGACAGGGCACCGGGGTAGCGTAGTGGTTTCGTTTTCGGCTCCTTGGTTCGATTCCCTGCTTGGTGGCGGTTTTAAGTCGGTCCTATGCACGCGTTCATCTCTGACTTTCTCATGCGAAGTATCCCCAAGCTTCAACGTGGCTTTGAGTCCATGGTAAAAGCTGTAGGTCTGAGGCAACGGATTCCGTCCGGACTGTGCCTTCACCTCAGAAATGGGTCCAGTCATGGCTTGGCGGAAGGAGGTGTTCTCTGAAGGTCATAGGCCGTATGGGGAGCGTTAGAAACGACGACAACCTTTTTGTGACATCAGCCATTTCCAAGATATTCGTTCTTGCTGTTTTGAATTTTTAAACACGTTACTGTCGCTATTCACTTGTTTTTTCAGAATAGTCTGTAGAAGCTATATGAATAAATGATAGTGGGTAGAGAAAACCTTGTGAATTTAACACTAGATTTTGTTGATACGGTTTTCTCCAGGTACAAATAAAACATACATTTTGTATAAGAATCTCGATGAAAAGCAAGAAATACGAGCATTTTAATTTACCGATATCTAACACAATTGAAACGTGTTCACAGCAGCTACACGTGTTAAACTACTACTGCTTACGCCATCAAGTTACTACATTCATACACAGCGGGCTCTATTCATAGCTGAGCCTAGTCGGCAATACAGCTAGCTGCAGGTCCCTCTTGTAGTTCGGAGAATGCCCGAGATCTGTTGGTGCCGCTAGTGTGTTACTAGCTCGTAGTACGCCAAGTTAATGTGTATATGTCATTCTCACATCGCTCTCTGGTGGCTATATGGTATAGCACTTGATGTTAGAGATTTATGTAGGAGCAGGACATCTTGTTAAAGGCCACAACTGCCTCGGCAAGATTTTGTTACTTTCTCTATCTCCCATCTAAGGTCCAGAAATTCCATATTGTGATTTTTATCACAAATGATTTTACGTAAACCTAACACAGATTTCAACCTCTATGCCTCCCTATCCGAGTGTTTAAGCTATTCTTACAAAAAATTATTACTTTCTCTGCTACAGCAAGTAGAGGAAGTATTACACTCCACCCTAAAGTGCGACACCGAGATTTCTCCGGAAATACACGTTTTGAGATTCCTGAATAAAAAAACACATTTTTTAAAAAATAGATCTGTGTGTAAGTGTGTGTCTGTCTGTGAACAACATGACTTAGAAACGAAAAGTAGGTCAAATACCAAACTTGGTATTTAAGTTCAGCATCTTTCAAAAATGCGACAAGAAACGTTTAAAGAAAATCCCCCACCACAAACTACCTCTTACTTTCTTTTTGATTTTCTCAAAAATGGTTCTTTCTTCTTTACGTTTTTTTTTATTTATTTATTTTCTATTTACCTGGAGAATGCAGTCCGTCAGTCACCTCCTGATAGCATGTTGCTCATCACCTATCATTGAAGATACTGTTTTCTGGGTTCGAAGGTAGAAACATGTTTTCGTTGATCTCCAGGCCGTGATACGTAAAGACTCACTGGCTAACAAAATAACTGAGACGACACGGCATATAAATTTCAAAACACATTTTCCTTTTATTGTTCAGAATGGTAACAGGAAACCTACAACCAGCCTTTCAAGTTGTGTGTTTAAACAAAGTAAATGGCTACACTTCGACTTCCACCAGTGCATAACTTAATCACTTGTCTAACAGCGAGTACCTAACAAGATTTCTGCACGTTTATTTACTTTCTCCTCGAATTTCTTGGCACTTTTAGAACATATATGGCTCGCGCGTCTATGTTCAAAACTGAGTTGCATTCTTAAAGTAATTCCGGCACGAAATTTTGTTGCGAGGAGCACAGGTTCTTCGTACTTTTGACGTCCAAAACCTGAGTGAAATTTTGAAAAGCCCTCAAGCTAGTTCTATTGTTCCTCGAGCTGGCGCAAATTTACTTTCGTTTAAACACTGATGAATTTCTGTTAACCTGATTGCCCAACTCGGAGCTACATGGTAGAATACAGTGAAACATCCTCCTGATTCTGGACTAGTCTGTACTTTCCCTAGTGTCAGTTACTTGTGTCCTTTTTCTATGCCAACTAACAAATACTTCCACAAACATGAAACATACAGTGCAATAACCTTTATTCCTTTTCTTTCCAACACTTGTTACATTTCTGTGGGTGCGGAATTCTAAAGTTACTTAAAATAAATTATAGGTTCAGACATATTTGTTTACATTGCACGTGTGAATAAATCCTGCTATATAATAAAATAATGACAAATGCTATAATAACATACAAACGTAATTAAATCTTAGGAGAGGTGTAAATACTGTCTCAAATGTTTTGATTAAAATAACACACGTTTAATTTATCCACCTGACAAATAATATGTAGGTCTTTCATTTTCCGGGATTAGACTGTAAAGTCCTCTGCATTCTGAGTGCTTTTCTATGTAGGTAAACCGTAAGAGAGAGAGAGAGAGAGAGAGAGAGACACACACACACACAATCTCTCCACACACAAACTGTAGATCTCGTTAAAACACGCAGTATATGTCATTTTTGTTGCGTTAACCATTTCCTAGGTATTCGTTGTTATTAGTTTTAAGTTTTAAATATTTATACCTTTTCAAGTGGCTGTTCGTTTTTTCTCATGGTCATACAAGGAGCATGGTATTTCAAAGCCATCACACAGCGATCCGCTTTTTGATACGAGATGTTGAAACGTTAGTCTACTCTTTAAAAAGCAGATCATGTGGCTTTGCATGACATAATAAGAAACAAAAGAGATGCTTGTCTTAGGACTTAAAAATGTAAACATATTGCAGAATTCAAACCAATAACTGCAAGGATCTCGGAAATGATTAATGCCACAAAAATGTATAATTTATCTCGTCTGCATGTTTTGTGTGGTAAGCTTTGGTCTATCTCTAATAGTTTACAAAATTATACAGAATTCATTCCGAATGAAAATTACTTCCGAGCTGTGTAAATAAAATTCAAGGTATAAATTTTATTAGCCATGTAAATATCGTAATGTTGCTGCCAGCCTCTTCCCGTCCTGCGACACCGTATGCTGCCAACACGCTAAATTAAAACATCACTAGAAATACGCGAGTGGCAGCAACGCATTATGAGGATGATGTTGGCATTATGTACAAATGCCGACGAGACGGAGAAGACCGCGGGAAAGTCGTTCAAAATGGCTAACTATTACGAATTATTTGCTTTCATTTGTCTCAGCATTTTAATTGGCTGCTTAATCAGGTGAAGATCTGGTTGGACTGACAATTATTCATAAAGTTACGATTATTATTTACTTTAATTACGTCTTTTACTGTAATATGTATTAACTGTTAGCAACACACCAGCTTTATTTGATAGTGGCATGTTGCGTATGCATTACATTCCTTAATTCAACCCAAAATATAAGATTGAGCAGTACAATTGCAGAATAAATGAGGGCGTCTTCATATTGTGGTGAAATAAACTTTGGCTAAGGTACATACCGCATAACCTCAAATAATTATTACATCATAACCTCGAGTAATTCCCCAATGCGTAAATAACCTTAAAATGTAGCATATCGTAATATTCGCTTATTTAACCTCAAATAATTATTACATCATAACCTCGAACAATTCCCCAATAGGTAAATAACCTTAAAATGTAACATATCGTAATATTCGCTTATTTAACCTCAAATAATTATTACATCATAACCTCGAGTAATTCCCCAATACGTAAATAACCTTAAAATGTAACATATCGTAATTTTCGCTTATCTAACCAACACGCAGTTCTAGTGCTAGTGTGACTGGCAAACGCTATACTTTAAATATCCCGTAGCACCAAATACCATTCATTTTAGCAAATTTATGAGGATTTGAGTAAAAACCCCGTCGCAGGCCCCCTTTTTCCTGATCATGAATATTGGCTTTTCCTACGATCCGTTCCATTTACACTTACGGTCCATTCTGCGCCTACCGTAATTCGACACATCCGTTCCTGCATGTAACTCGCATTCATTCTCCACACGGCCAACATACACATCATTCTAGTGTTCTTAATCGCTACAACGTTGGTATGATTTAGCTAGGTGACGTAGGACGGGGAGAGGCTGGAAGCAACATTACCAATATCTTAATGATATGATGTATAATCAAAATCGTTCGAACTATTTTTGGGAAAATCAAAAATAAAGAAAACATTGCATATAAAGATAATTTGGAAGGGGGAATTCCCTTTAAAATCTTCATGTTGCACACTTGGAAGATGCCCGAGCTTATATATCAAGTTTGGTACTACACGACCTTTTTATTTTCTCTACCACGTACATATTCTCTACCATCCAAAAATTCAATACCGAGATTTCACCGGAAATACATGTTTTGAAGCCCCTTGAATAAAAAAACGTTTTTAGAAAAAGGTCCGTGTGTGCGTGTCTGTCTGTTTATGTCTGTCAATGTGCCGTGTGTCTATGGACCGCATAACTGAAAAACGGAGTCGGATAAGTATAAAACTTGACATTTAAGTTCAGTATCTTCCAAAATGCAACACCAAGATTTTTAAGAAAATCCCCCCACCCCCAAATCCTTTTACATTTCTAAAAGAAATGGCTCTAACGATTTTGATTAAAATATGTAGCGGTTGTCGTCATATTCGCTTTCTTACCTGCGTCGTTGTTGGTCTCGCCGCTACGTCATAGGGGTCGTCTTTAGGAATCGATGTAGCCGATGTCAATTAGGAAGCACTCGTTATCTCAGGGTTCAACTGCCGGCGAATCGATCTAAAATTCCTACGGTGATTGTGTCAGGGTAGGATGTGGGAGTGGTAACACCAGGATATTGTCTAGAAAGAAACACTGTTTTCATTTTTCTCACTTATGCTAGAAATCCTGCAAGCTGTTGTCTTTATCACTAACACGTGCGATTCTTTAATACTGTACTCCCACGATTATCACTTGGTTCACTAACGTCTGCTCTGGCTAATTACTGAATATCTCGGTGCTCTATCACTGTTCTTTAGACTCGCCTTAGCATTAAATAGCACTTGACAAATATTAAGATATTTATAAGTTTGGATAAAATTATATCAACGAATACTATTACCACAATAGATAAATATTTCACACAAATTACTTTGTAGTTATAAAATTGCGCGGCATTTAACAAATTTAACTTAGATCCTTTCTGAATCAGAGATAACGTGTTCCCTTAATGGGTAATCATGACAAACTGTGAAAAATCCACGCTTAAGCTCACACATATAAAGTTACTACTTGCCTCCGGATTTCTGTACATGAAGCTACGTCTGTTTATCTTCTGTTCGTGCTAAAAATCATTCTGTATCTTTATTGGTGCTCCTAGTTGAAAATTTAAAGCATAAACGGTAAGAAGAGGCCGTTGCCCGTAGCATTTACTTTCACTTGGTTCTTCCCCTCGAAGTACAAATAAACGTTGGATTTTTATGGCCCCACGCTCGGAAAAATACACAGAACATTTTTAAACGAAGCTACTCTATTTCCTCTAAATCTTGCAAATTTGCTTGCGCAATTACGCCTTTATTTACTTAACAATATGAAACTTAGAGCATATTTACAGTTTTTGAAGGGGTCTTGATTAATAGTCTTCAATCCAATTACGTTAAAATTGTAGAAAATCGTCAATTGGCGTGTTAATTAATCATTAATAATTCATAAACTGTAATTAGTTAAGATTTCCTTTTTGTGCAAGTGTGCTTAGGCGGAAATATCCCTACAAACACCATATATTAAACATATTTACATGACTAATAAAATTTATATCTTGAGTTTCCTGGGAATAGCCTTTGAAGTCCTGCTGATTCGGAAGGAATTTTGTATAATCGTGTGCATCTGGTGAACATTATGTGATAGACGAAAACGTACTACACAAAACATGTAAATCTTATTAAAACAACCATTTATTTACAATAAGGTTTTTATGGCATAAACCATTTCCGAGATATCGGTTATTAATGATTCAAAGTGTTCAATACTCTATTAGTGGTTTATCGATTCAGTTGTTGATCGCGATTGCATGAACAGCATGGAATTCTAAGGCCAGCACATAGCGACCAGTTGTTAAACATTTGACTATCGCTATTCCCGCTGTATCTATAACGAGATGTGTAATGTAGCTGTTTACAGAAACGTTTATCTGGAATAAAATGAAAATAAACTTTGTAAATAATTTGTAAACCCCCTAATAAACGATACAGCAAAGAGAAGGTAGTACGAATATATCATATAAGATTTTTTGTATTCTTATTGCTTTTATATGAAGACCACTTTTACCTGACCGATTTAAATTTATTACAGTATACTTGCCTGTACAAGATGGTCTATAAATATACCCAATGAATATAAGATTCAGTGCAAACATAACAGCTGTCTTCTTAATTCTTTAACTTAAACATGATTGTATTTGCTTTGAGAAGTTCTAACACATTTCTAATTATGGATAATTAAGTGCTGGAATACCAAATTCTCTGCTCTGTTCGAATTCAATATGCGTTGTTTTACTGTCAGTGTTGTTTAGCGTTTCTCACTGACAGTCGGACAACTTCTGACAGTCGGTCCTAATTTCGTACATTACAGAGGGTTGCTGGTTTGTTGAAGGTTTGTACCCAACTAAGCCACCATTATCGAGCGAAGTGGCGCTGCGGTAGGAACACGTGTGACACGCATTCGGGAGGTCACGGGTCCGATTGCCGACGATGGACAGTTCTGACTCGTAGTTTTTTCCGGGGTCTCCGGGGTCGTCAGGCGAATGCTGGAGTGATTTCCTTCATATCCCGAATGTCCTGTCTCTCCATTTCGTTTCATTAATCATTTCATTTTCATCTTTCACCCCGTTGGTCTGTTTCAGGGCTGGAAGTGTTGGTGATGGCGTTCCGGTGCAGCGTGGCAGGGAAAAGTATGCTCTCTCTGGAGCTTTCTCCGTCCCTTGCCCTTCCGCTGGCTACACTTCACCCGGGGCGTCTCAGTTTGGAAACTGAAGGGACCCTGTCATTCCTCTGCCGTCACTCCTGATTCCGGCCACCCGGTGTCTCCGTTCACTTCATCCCTCCCTACCGGAGGCACCCCTTGTGGAGCGTCATACAGATCCTCATTCCTGGATTGGTGCCGAATCCCCTTCGCTCAATCCAATCCACTATCAGTTTTTAGCTTATCTCGAAGTGTGTAACTGCATCGTAAGGAGTTGCTGTGGCTGGTTCCTGTATAGGTAAGTGCTCCTTAATCAGCATCAGTCTCTTCGTTTCCTACGATATTCTGTTGGGAATCGTGGGTGCTTGCTCAAGTTAAGTAGAGTACCACGGAATACTAACACAGTAAAACGGGATTGTAGTATGTGTTGGAAAATGAGATCATTATAGTGCATTCGTTACCTTCATCACTTTTGGAACCGTCTGTATTGATGTAGAACCTGTAGTATTTACCCATTTTTCTTTATGCAGCTGTTTTTAAATTAGTGGGTGGATGTTTGTTTACGTCCACGTCAATTGAGGGCAATTTATTTCTCCATGGCGAGTTACCCAATGTTCTTTATTGGGAACTGTCATCTTTCAAGTATCTATTTATTCAGATACAGGAAGGTAGGGACTACGTTTGTTGCGCAGAGAACTAATCGCGAAGATGCTTAGGGAAGGTATATAGGAACACTAACCTTGATAAAAAAGTGACACATTCCCCTAGATCGCAATAGTGCTTTTTCCTCCCTAAGGTTTCCTCCTTTACGTAATAAATCTTTGGCTTAGCCCAGTCGGTATCAATCCTCTGTGACTAGCCTGAAAAACCCTTCAGGGACATAAAAACGAATCAATCTACGATGTTAGATCAAAGTGAAATGAAGGGGTGGTTTGGATACCGCCTCTATGATAGAGATTCACTAAGAGTGCCACACAAGGAAAGGCTAAACCAATTGCACCCGTTTACCACTCTCTTACTCTTTCTGTTCTAATTGCATCATAATAGTGGAATCGCCATTTTTATCCATTAAAGGATGGACCAGGAAAAGGGTAATGGCAAACGAAACACAAGGTGGATGAGTGTCCTTTTTAAAACAATTGTTGCGGGGTAACTTTCCTTTAGATTATTAAGTAATAGCAGTCAAGTGATGCTAATCAAATAGGCACTCTGGACATATGTAATTTACAGGCACATAGTCACATAAGGCTTTCATACAATAGTCTTAATTATGGGTAATAACTATCTTATTTTACCCGAGACATCACGCCACATATAAAGAGCGACCCCTGCCGAGCCCAATTCAAGAACTTCAAAATTTAGCCCCTACAATAAATCAAATAGCATACATATATGTGTATGTTGAAATCGAACAATGTAAACTTAAAATTTTAACAAGAATAATTATAATACATATAAGCTTTGGGAACTTCTAACTAACAAATTTAACGTATAAGCTTTAAAATCCTTAATAAAATGAACCAGAGTTAGTTTAAAGCCTCAACAACATCTGAATAGGATCCAAAGTTAACGATTTAACCAATAAACAACAGGTAACAACCCATAAATGGGCAGCTAGACATGACTCGGCAGTGCGCATAAAAGGAAACCTTTGACTCTGTCAATTTATGAATACTTAAACATGAATTTTATAGAATATCGAGAACCCCCACAAGAATTCAGCAAAGCCTAAATGGTGCATCAGGAAATTTGGCGGTTAACTGGCCAAAGCTCAGCATCCCAGGACTAACTGGCTTCTACCTAACAGGTACACAGAGCGCCAAAGAAAATATCACTGCAGCTCACGTCTATGTCACATTATTTATCGCTGTACATGGCCTTGCGAAGCCATGGCCATTTCATTGGTTGCTTTAGGCCGCGGTGCAAGGGTGCGCCAGTCCTTCTGCTAAATACTTGCACCAATAACCACAAAAAGGTTACAAAATGGCGTAGAAACGAAATATATGTTTACGCTCTCGATCGTATTGGCTAAAAGAGAAAGAGCTAGGGTGAGTGCATTTAGTTTGTCATACAGACTTCTTATCGTGATTGGTAGCTTATACCTTGTCGACTAGTGCAGGACACGCCATTGAAGGGGTTAAAAGCTAAGGGTAAAACTTTGAGCGCCCAGGTTAGCTAAATGTAGAATGTGCAGTGTGAGAAGAATTTCGGGGGGTGCAAATTAAAGCTTAAATGGTATTCATTAAATACACAACAAGGCAGCACTTTATAGTAAAAAATAAACAGAACTGTATTCTCAAAGTGATATCAATGCTTGTTGCCGCATAGAAGCAAATATAACTAAATAATAAATAAGTAAAGCAGCATGTTTTCCCTCTAATTCAAACTATAATTGGTTAATACACATTTACTAACATATTGCTGATCATAGGAATACAACAGGACTGCAGACAAAAATATACACAAATTTTACTGCCATAATATGTATGTTATATTTGGTAAACCATGTACATATGCATATTTATCTATAGTTTCTAAACATGATCAGTCAATTATAACAAAAGAGTAGTTAGCATTTCGTAAGCGAATATTACGGGGAGTGCCCACTTTCTGACGAATATGTAGACCGCCTTCCCTACTTTCCAGTAGGGAAATCCACTAATTTACAACAAAAGCACTTTTGTGCACTGCCGCTGCAATTGCAATGGTGGGCTGTAACAGTACGAACAGCCTCCCACATACCCACGATACGTCCACGAATTCGTTCGCGAGTATACGCTATGACTAGTTCTAAGACAAACATGCTTTGGTTTCAATAACACCAGGAAAAGAAAAGGGATTAATCTCCCCTCTTTTCCTGCTTATTGCTCTTTTATCAAGCCACCACGCCCTGCGATAGGTAAGGTGAAGGACAGGCCTCAAAAGACCCCAGAAAAGGATACAAAATCCGCCGAAGATTTTCTTTGGTGCTGTTTGTACAAACTTAAGAGCGAGCGTAACGCCCCTAGAGCCAACAAAGGAACCAGAGGCGCCGCCTAGGCTGAAAGCCGGTAAGGAAACTCGCAATCGGTTCACAATACAACATAATTTGACCTTTTAGAGAAAGGGGTGAAGAATTATTTGCGTGTGTGTTAAACTGGCCGATAACTATAACATTAATATGACAGCGTTCATCAGCCACATGGAGGTAAAAGTTAAAGTAATAGCTGCTATCGAACGGCAATAAGAAAACCGCCATTAAGAAAACGGAGTGCACCTTGAAAATATGCGGTTTAAGTTATCATTTTACCCTTCAGCAGTTCGGCTATATTTGGGGAAGCTAAAGTACCCTGCCAGCACATTGACTACAATTATGCCCGAAAGATAGAGGTCATACTGGCAGAGGTGGGACTAGATTTCTAAGTACCAACATAAACAGCTGCTTTCCATTATGGTCCAAGGTATGCATTCTGGAGTCCGGTGTTGCTGCCATCTTGAAGGCATACATATGTGACTGAGTTGTTTGCTGCGGAATTCGAATGGAGCTTCGTTGGTCTCCATCAAGACACCATGTAGAATACCTAATGCAATCTGGATAATTGATTTTGAACATTAAATATTTTTAGTTTGGAAAATTTGATTGAATTGTAGAATATAGAAACACAATCCAATTTCAAGGAATTAAAACCTTATGCATAAAAGTAGATATATTAGGAGAGTTCTGAAACAAAGGATTTGCCGCCATCTGATAAGCTTGTTTGTTCTATGCCGCTAGCCCCGCCCCCTCCCTTTGTGTGCTACTATTTGCCGCCCGGTCGCGTGCCGCTAGCTCCGCCCCCTTCCCTTTGTGTGCTTACCTAATGCCGACAGTGTCTGTGCCGGCAGGTCCTCCCCCTCCCCCTGTGGTCACGTGCCGGTGACCCGCCCCCCTCCCACCCCATACGCGTACCCTCCCTCCCCTTTGTGTTCTGGTTGGTTCCCTGTGGATAGGTGGGAGAGTATGTATTGATCCTATACGTCGGTCGCGTACCTTCCCTAGGTCTAAATCCCTGCCGTGTGATTGGCTTGGGGTAGGGGATGTGCCGCTCGGGTGATGGGGTATAAGGGAATGGGGTTCTCGGTGCGTGACGTTGGCTTGGAAATCCACCCTGGCGATGTGGGAATGCGATTCTCGATGCCTGCCGCACATCGGCAAATCGTTTGAGTACATAATTGCGTCAATCAATTAGGTAATGTGTGTTATTGAAAAAAGAATCGCCATCATATTACTACTAATGCAATTAAACGCTGTTCGTCGAGCAATTAAGTATTTTTGATTGAATCGCGCGCACCTGCCCCTAAACCGTCATTTATAACCTACTATTGTCAATAAATTACACGACTAATGAAACACGGCTAGTCTGTCGATGAAAACAATTAAGTATTTTTGAATGATTAATTGACTCGCACGCAACTGTTCGTTATCGTATATGTGTGGTAGCATGTGTATAATTATTACGAGTAATAACATTTATTTAATTCTACTTATGAGGGAAAATATATTTTGGATTTATAAGAATATTACAACACTTAGATGAAAGGACAGACTTGACGTAACACTCGTTATCGCGTGATAATTGCGGTGGAACACCGACCGCAACCTTCCGCTGCGAGACGTTTCACTGGAATGACTGGCTCACGGTACTTTCAAGGGACAAGTCGACTTCCGCACCCCCTCCACTCGCGTTTCAGTTCGCAACCTACACTAGCGCGCCAAGTGATAATATGAGTGAAACTCCAGCGAATGTTTCCTCACGCGCCCCTGGTGGTCATACCCGAAAGTTGTGAATTCACCATATTTAAACTCATTATGGGTGCAAGACGGCCATCTTAACTCTATACAATTCTGTGAAATATGATTCCGGGAAAAAAATAAAGGTGAATTAACATGCGAGGTGCGTTCATGTTGGCTCCGGAGGAATTGATTATGAAATAAATAAATAAATACGTTATTAAAAATAAATAAGACTCTCGCTGATCGATGAATACAATTAAATATTTTAATAATTAATGTAATTGACTCGCGCTCCTAGAGATATCTCACCCAATTATTCATCTACCATGAATATCTCACTTCTAATGAAACGACGCAGTCTATCGATTAAAAACAATTAAGTTTTTTTTGATTGATTAATGTAATTGACTCGCGCGCAACTGTTCGTTATCGTATATGCGCAATTATTACGAGTAATAACGTTTGTTTAATTCTTCTTTTGACTGGAGGGTTTATAAAAAATATTACATTGCTTAGATGAATTAAAAAGCAACTTAAAGCGAAATTGCAAATAGCTTGTATGAGACGTTAACACGAGAACCCTTTACGAAAAAACAAGACGCAATGTGACAGCAATGCCCCGTCCATCATGAGAAGCGGTTAAACCAGGACGCTTGGGTTTTCCCCCAGTACCTGCTCTTAATGGCTAGGGGTATCCAGCACATCGGAGTACGCTTCAACTGATGTTAAAAATAAAAGCCCGCTATGTCTCTTCTCACACGAGAGAAGTAATAATTACAATTCAAAACAGGCGTACCTGTAAGTAACACGCACGAAGAGTTCAAATATAAATTTTATATTCGTTTTAAATGTTCTTTCTAAAGACGTAGCGAACTTTGAGAAATTCAACGAATTATTCACTTGCGTACACTGCTTGAAAGAAATATGGTGTACATCCCTGAAGAATGCATATGTAGACACATTAGCAGACGACAGTCGCTTCCGCACCATTAATTATCTTCAGACGAAGGTAAAACCAAGGTCTTGTATAGAGCTCTTAGTGAACAATGACAGTCGTTTCCAGTTGATTAAACAGCCTAAGTGCTCTGAAAAACCACAGACCCTCGGGGTAAATAACTATTAGCGACACAAAAGATTTTCTTAAGAGCTTCCCCTGTGCAGAAATTCCATCATAGACAGTGGAAAACCAAGTCTAGACATGTTTTAAGCTTACCACAAAAAATGTTTTCCCGATAATTAATATAATTCTACATGAAGAATATTAATGATTAAGTTTTCAATTAAACGTATACTGTATAGATTCTGTACTTAAACATTCGATTGTATCTTTGTCATTATTTAAATACTCGCATACAAGAATTGCAAACATGATATCAAAAAATTAAACTGATTTCTTTTTCGGAATGTTAAACAAAGAAATATGATTTGGCGAGAGTAATATGAAGAATAAAAAGTATTCAGAATGATAGATATTACATACGTTATTAAAAATAAATAAGGCTCTCGCTGATCGATGAAAACAATTAAATATTTTTTATTAATTAATTGTATATGAATTGACTTGCGCATCTGATTGGTAACGCATGTGCATGATTATTACGACTAATAGCATTTGTTTAATTCTAAATAAATAATGAAATATGGAGCCTAGCCTAAACAATCCTCGTTACTCTTAATTTATAATGCGGCACATAGCAATCAGCGTTAAAATAATTTGACTATCGCTTAAAACCTAACATATTCCCATTGCATCGACACGGAAATTACCAATAACATTGACATCTCGATACCTCGATTAAAATGAAGCATATAGAGAATAAGCGCTTGTAAAATAGTTTGTACAAGAGTAGAGAAAGTCATGTGAGTGTAACACATCAGATTTTTTTGATATTGGTTTAAATTTTCAAATACTTTTAACTTTTCTCAAATGGTAACTTGCTATTCGTTTTTCCCGTGGTAATGCATAGAGAATAGAATTCTAAAGCCATCACATAGCATCAGACGTTTTTTAAACATCTGTAACGTATCTATTCACAATCGAAAGGTCGCTGGTTCGAGGACAATTATATCTACAGAAACAATACATTATTTTCACTCTGTGATTAATTTGGTATTGTAACAATAATTAACAATGAATTTTAATGGTACATGTAAAAAATAAAATATATTTTTATTTCTAGCGTCATACGCAGAAACATTCCCCTTAAGGAACGCTGGCGTGATCGAAGGATTTCCCCATAACAGGTTTAGACGTGCTCACGAAATGCCCCTGTGCGAGGCTAGCATTTCCCCTCTCCTTCTCGAATTTTTGGAGTAGCCAATCAAAGTTGCTGTATTATATATCTTAAACTTTCACTCATACATTTTTTTATATCGCAAAAGAACACTATAAAAAGGCTGCTTCATCGGGAATTCTCACAGTTTCTCCGTTGAAATCAACGAGCTAAGGTCTCTGCAAACTTTTCTCATTCAAAGTGAAATTTCAACGAACATCATGTCTGGTAAGTTGTAACAAAACACTTCATTTACTTTTAAAAGTTAAATTATTTCTCTGTACATTTAACTTATATTCGCGTTCTTGTTTTTAATGCATGGCATTTATATGCGAATAGCTGAGCATTCTAAAAGTTAATAGCTAGATAAGTGAATTTTCTGAAATGTGAATAGTTTAGTTAAGTATTCATTTTAGGCAAGCTTATTCTACATTTAATAGCTAACTGCGCGAATTCTCAAAAAATGTGAACAGTTTAGTTAAGTATTCACATTGTTGAGTAATTATTATTCCGGATATTTAAATACGTGTTTTCACAAGGTGAATTATATTCCTTTCTAGAGAAATACAATTACTTGAAAACCCTGCGAATCGAATAAAAAATGACCTGTATAAAAATTTTTCTTCCGGGGTAACCGACGGCAATCGATCCGAAGACTTCATGCTTGCATGCACTGATCGAACATTCACTGTGAATGTTTCATTCCTCTCTCGCATTTATTTAGTAAAAACTTTCAGCCTGTTTCCATCATGTTAAAGAGATATTTTCCATGATTGTGTCGAGAAATACACGTGATTTATATCTGTAATAGAAATTTCTCAGGTGTTTAAAATACATCGACATTTTCCCTGTATAAGGTATTCGCGGTAAAGTAAATTAACTTAATAATATATCGTTTCTTTAATAAATAAAAATCTAACGCGTAAATTAATTGCGTTTTCAGCAATCAGTTCTGCTAACATAGCTGAAGCATACATCCAGCTCCAGCAGGATACCCACCGCCGGCTGCAGGATCGCTCATCAAATGCCGTAATGATTCAGGCACCCGAACAGTCGAATGGTAAGCATTCTTCAGTGTTTTAAAAAGTAATGTAACAATTCATATTAACTTCTTGTTCATATTCTTTATTATTATTATTATTATTATTATTATTATTTCAGGAAATGGACTTTATTTTGGTATCGACCATCCATCGACCGCTGCACAGGCACCGCCAGGCTTCCAAACCTTCCTGGTACCAAATAATTATGGAGGTGGCTCTGCCCCATACATGCAGCAACAATCTTACGGTAAGAATTTACAGACTAGTGTTCGAGCATTTGTAACTAAAAATTACATAATAGTAGTCATGCATTGGTGGTTCTGGCACACAAAGACCTACCTACGACAGCATAGAGTTCTGGATTGTATAAGGAGAAAAGGATATATTTAAGCGGAGTTTCTCACCCATATGAAGTCACATAACTCTTTCGGTCTCTCAGAATGCTATGTATTTTTCACACGGATGTTTAAAACATGTATTTTTTCACGTATAGCGTGTAGATTCTTTAGAACTCTGTACTCTATTATTATTATTATTATTATTTATTTTTTTCCAGGAAATGGACTTTATTTCGGAGGCGGCATCGCTCAACAGGCGACCGCTGCACCGGTAGCTCCAGGCTTCGCGAGCGTTGTACCAGCAGGCTTCGCGACCGCTGCACCGCCGCCACCAGGCTTCCAGACCTTCCTGGTACCAAATCAGCAGGGGTGGGGCCCTGCCCCATACATGCAGCAAGCACCGAACGGTAAGAATTTTTCAACATTTTACGAAGTTCTTTTACACATTATATATTATTATTATTAATATTGTTATTATTATTTACAGGAAGCGGACTTTATTTCGGAGGCTGCATCGGTCAACATGCGAGCGCTGCACCGGTACCTCCAGGCTTCGCGACCGTTGCACCAGTAGGCTTCGCGACCGCTGCACCGCCACCCCCAGGCTTCCAGACCTACCTGGCACCAAATCAGCATGGTTGGGTCCCTGCCCCATACATGCAGCAACCACCGACCGGTAAGAATTTATCAGCATTTTACGAACTTCTTTTACACATTCTATATTATTATTATTAATATTATTATTTCCAGGAAATGGACTTTATTTCGGAGGCGGTATTGTTCATCGCGCACCCTCTGCACCACACACATTCACTGCATCAAATCAGCAGTGGAGGGGCCCTGCCCCATACATGCAGCAACCACTGAATGGTAAGAATTTTTTTCCACATTTTATGAACTTCTTTTACACATTCTATATTATTATTGTTATTATTATTAATATTATTATTCCAGGAAATGATCTGGGTGACCTTGGAAGCCAGCCTATGGATCTGGCAACACAGCAGTCGACATCACCGGAGATAGGTGAAGAATCGTCCGCTGCACCATCCGCCTCCTCATCATTCGACATTCTGGAGGAAGTTGTACCAGCTGCACCATCAACCTCCTCAGTCGCATGCGATGAAACCGCTGCACCATCGACCTCCTCAGGCGCAAACAATGAAGCCGCTGCACCGTCAACCTCCTCATCATCATCCAGTAATGCGACAACTTTGAATGGAAAGAGAGGGCTGGCATCGGACGGGAGCGAGCAGCTTACAATCAAAAAGGCCAAGGTTAGTGCTAGTAATTGCCAGGGGCTGGAATGCAATACCATCTAATCGGCGTTCAAGGGACGTATTTTTAATAGTAGAATAGAAAATACATTAGAAATACTCGAGCCCAGAGTCTTTTTAGATGAGTGCAAAGAGCTTATTATTAAAGAAGTGGAAAGCGTCTTGCAGAAAAGCAGGAGTGGATTAAAGATGCATTGTTCCCTGGAACTTGAATATTTAATCCGCAAACCTGATGAAGAGAAGAGTCTTTCCACTGGCTTTAATTCTAAGCCTGTATTGATTCTTCCGTCAAGCGATCTCAATCAGATCTTCTCTTCAATTGCGGGGGATATTTTGGAAAACATTTCTAAATTTGAGGGGGGAGCATCATCGAAGTCCTTGTCAAAGATACTCAGCCTGGTGATGGGCTTTACACACTACGACCCTTTACAGGCAGGTTCATACATTGCACTACCACAGAAAATTGCGAAAAAACATGCAGTCATAAACATACAGAACAAAGACAATTACTGCTTTGCATGGTGCATGCTAGCCTCTAAATACCCTGCGACGGCAAATGGATATAGAACAACTGTATACCCTGAGGAACTGCTTTTCGAGGCATTCAATTATGAAGGTATCTAATTTCCGACGCCCTTCCATCAAATTGAATGCTTTGAAAAACAGAACAATCGAGTATCCATTTCAGTGTTTGGTATAGAGGAGGAGAATGAGAACATTATTCCCCTATACCAAATAGCTGAAAAGAAGCAGCACCATACCAATCTGTTATATATTGAGCAGGGGGAAAAGTCCCACTACTGCCTCATTAAAGACTTGTCCAGACTTGTAAGCAGTCAAGTCACCAAACATAGCGGTAAAATATGGACATGTGAGGCCTGCCTCAAGAGATGCGCCAATGAAAAGGCCTTGGGAACGCACCGATTAAGATGTGGAAAATGCCAATTGCTTAAAATGCCTCAACAGGATGAATACCTTGAATTTAAAGCATTCTCCAAGAGCGTTCCTGTACCATTTGTTATATACGCAGACATTGAATCTGTTCTGGCGAAGGTTCACTCTTGCGAGCCCTCAAGCAGCTCGAGCTGGACCCGAGCCGTTCAAGAGCATGAAGCAATGTCTATTGCCTTGAAGGTGATATGTAGGCATGACGAGTCAATGTCAAAATTCTTTCTCTTTAGAGGTCCGAATGCCGTCGATGACTTTATCAAACAATTGAAGTCAATTGCTAATGACGTCATCGACGTGTATTCCAATCCTAAACCTATGGATTTAACCCTTGAAGAGCAACAGAATTTTGACAATGCCTCAGAGTGTCATATATGCCTTGCTGCTTTCACTGTGGGCGATTTGCGCGAGGGATCACGATCATGTGACAGGCGAATATCTAGGTGCTGCTCATAATAGATGCAATTTGAATAGAAAGGTCCCTGATTTCATACCGATCTTTTTTCATTGTCTATCTAATTATGACAGCCACTTCTTGATAAGACGCCTGTCACATGATCGTGATCCCTCACGCGCAAATCGCCCACAGTGAAAGCAGCAAGGCATATATGACACTCTGAGGCATTGTCAAAATTCTGTTGCTCTTCAAATCCATAGGTTTAGGATTGGAATACACGTCGATGACGTCATTAGCAATTGACTTCAATTGTTTGATAAAGTCATCGACGGCATTCGGACCTCTAAAGAGAAAGAATTTTGACATTGACTCGTCATGCCTACATATCACCTTCAAGGCAATAGACATTGCTTCATGCTCTTGAACGGCTCGGGTCCAGCTCGAGCTGCTTGAGGGCTCGCAAGAGTGAACCTTCGCCAGAACAGATTCAATGTCTGCGTATATAACAAATGGTACAGGAACGCTCTTGGAGAATGCTTTAAATTCAAGGTATTCATCCTGTTGAGGCATTTTAAGCAATTGGCATTTTCCACATCTTAATCGGTGCGTTCCCAAGGCGTTTTCATTGGCGCATCTCTTGAGGCAGGCCTCACATGTCCATATTTTACCGCTATGTTTGGTGACTTGACTGCTTACAAGTCTGGACAAGTCTTTAATGAGGCAGTAGTGGGACTTTTCCCCCTGCTCAATATATAACAGATTGGTATGGTGCTGCTTCTTTTCAGCTATTTGGTATAGGGGAATAATGTTCTCATTCTCCTCCTCTATACCAAACACTGAAATGGATACTCGATTGTTCTGTTTTTCAAAGCATTCAATTTGATGGAAGGGCGTCGGAAATTAGATACCTTCATAATTGAATGCCTCGAAAAGCAGTTCCTCAGGGTATACAGTTGTTCTATATCCATTTGCCGTCGCAGGGTATTTAGAGGCTAGCATGCACCATGCAAAGCAGTAATTGTCTTTGTTCTGTATGTTTATGACTGCATGTTTTTTCGCAATTTTCTGTGGTAGTGCAATGTATGAACCTGCCTGTAAAGGGTCGTAGTGTGTAAAGCCCATCACCAGGCTGAGTATCTTTGACAAGGACTTCGATGATGCTCCCCCCTCAAATTTAGAAATGTTTTCCAAAATATCCCCCGCAATTGAAGAGAAGATCTGATTGAGATCGCTTGACGGAAGAATCAATACAGGCTTAGAATTAAAGCCAGTGGAAAGACTCTTCTCTTCATCAGGTTTGCGGATTAAATATTCAAGTTCCAGGGAACAATGCATCTTTAATCCACTCCTGCTTTTCTGCAAGACGCTTTCCACTTCTTTAATAATAAGCTCTTTGCACTCATCTAAAAAGACTCTGGGCTCGAGTATTTCTAATGTATTTTCTATTCTACTATTAAAAATACGTCCCTTGAACGCCGATTGGATGGTATTGCATTCCAGCCCCTGGCAATTACTAGCACTAACCTTGGCCTTTTTGATTGTAAGCTGCTCGCTCCCGTCCGATGCCAGCCCTCTCTTTCCATTCAAAGTTGTCGCATTACTGGATGATGATGAGGAGGTTGACGGTGCAGCGGCTTCATTGTTTGCGCCTGAGGAGGTCGATGGTGCAGCGGTTTCATCGCATGCGACTGAGGAGGTTGATGGTGCAGCTGGTACAACTTCCTCCAGAATGTCGAATGATGAGGAGGCGGATGGTGCAGCGGACGATTCTTCACCTATCTCCGGTGATGTCGACTGCTGTGTTGCCAGATCCATAGGCTGGCTTCCAAGGTCACCCAGATCATTTCCTGGAATAATAATAATATTAATAATAATAACAATAATAATATAGAATGTGTAAAAGAAGTTCATAAAATGTGGAAAAAAATTCTTACCATTCAGTGGTTGCTGCATGTATGGGGCAGGGCCCCTCCACTGCTGATTTGATGCAGTGAATGTGTGTGGTGCAGAGGGTGCGCGATGAACAATACCGCCTCCGAAATAAAGTCCATTTCCTGGAAATAATAATATTAATAATAATAATATAGAATGTGTAAAAGAAGTTCGTAAAATGCTGATAAATTCTTACCGGTCGGTGGTTGCTGCATGTATGGGGCAGGGACCCAACCATGCTGATTTGGTGCCAGGTAGGTCTGGAAGCCTGGGGGTGGCGGTGCAGCGGTCGCGAAGCCTACTGGTGCAACGGTCGCGAAGCCTGGAGGTACCGGTGCAGCGCTCGCATGTTGACCGATGCAGCCTCCGAAATAAAGTCCGCTTCCTGTAAATAATAATAACAATATTAATAATAATAATATATAATGTGTAAAAGAACTTCGTAAAATGTTGAAAAATTCTTACCGTTCAGTGCTTGCTGCATGTATGGGGCAGGGCCCCACCCCTGCTGATTTGGTACCAGGAAGGTCTGGAAGCCTGGAGGTGGCAGTGCAGCGGTCGCGAAGCCTGCTGGTACAACGCTCGCGAAGCCTGGAGCTACCGGTGCAGCGGTCGCCTGTTGAGCGATGCCGCCTCCGAAATAAAGTCCATTTCCTGGAAAAAAATAAATAATAATAATAATAATAGAGTACAGAGTTCTAAAGAATCTACACGCTATACGTGAAAAAATACATGTTTTAAACATCCGTGTGAAAAATACATAGCATTCTGAGAGACCGAAAGAGTTATGTGACTTCATATGGGTGAGAAACTCCGCTTAAATATATCCTTTTCTCCTTATACAATCCAGAACTCTATGCTGTCGTAGGTAGGTCTTTGTGTGCCAGAACCACCAATGCATGACTACTATTATGTAATTTTTAGTTACAAATGCTCGAACACTAGTCTGTAAATTCTTACCGTACGATTGTTGCTGCATGTACGGGGCAGAGCCACCTCCATAATTATTTGGTACCAGGAAGGTTTGGAAGCCTGGCGGTGCCTGTGCAGCGGTCGATGGATGGTCGATACCAAAATAAAGTCCATTTCCTGAAATAATAATAACAATATTAATAATAATAATAATAATAATAATAATAATAATAATAATAATAATAATAATAATAATAATAATAATAATAAAGAATATGAACAAGAAGTTAATATGAATTGTTACATTACTTTTTAAAACACTGAAGAATGCTTACCATTCGACTGTTCGGGTGCCTGAATCATTACGGCATTTGATGAGCGATCCTGCAGCCGGCGGTGGGTATCCTGCTGGAGCTGGATGTATGCTTCAGCTATGTTAGCAGAACTGATTGCTGAAAACGCAATTAATTTACGCGTTAGATTTTTATTTATTAAAGAAACGATATATTATTAAGTTAATTTACTTTACCGCGAATACCTTATACAGGGAAAATGTCGATGTATTTTAAACACCTGAGAAATTTCTATTACAGATATAAATCACGTGTATTTCTCGACACAATCATGGAAAATATCTCTTTAACATGATGGAAACAGGCTGAAAGTTTTTACTAAATAAATGCGAGAGAGGAATGAAACATTCACAGTGAATGTTCGATCAGTGCATGCAAGCATGAAGTCTTCGGATCGATTGCCGTCGGTTACCCCGGAAGAAAAATTTTTATACAGGTCATTTTTTATTCGATTCGCAGGGTTTTCAAGTAATTGTATTTCTCTAGAAAGGAATATAATTCACCTTGTGAAAACACGTATTTAAATATCCGGAATAATAATTACTCAACAATGTGAATACTTAACTAAACTGTTCACATTTTTTGAGAATTCGCGCAGTTAGCTATTAAATGTAGAATAAGCTTGCCTAAAATGAATACTTAACTAAACTATTCACATTTCAGAAAATTCACTTGTCTAGCTATTAACTTTTAGAATGCTCAGCTATTCGCATATAAATGTCATGCATTAAAAACAAGAACGCGAATATAAGTTAAATGTACAGAGAAATAATTTAACTTTTAAAAGTAAATGAAGTGTTTTGTTACAACTTACCAGACATGATGTTCGTTGAAATTTCACTTTGAATGAGAAAAGTTTGCAGAGACCTTAGCTCGTTGATTTCAACGGAGAAACTGTGAGAATTCCCGATGAAGCAGCCTTTTTATAGTGTTCTTTTGCGATATAAAAAAATGTATGAGTGAAAGTATAAGATATATAATACAGCAATTTTGATTGGCTACTCCAAAAATTCGAGAAGGAGAGGGGAAATGCTAGCCTCGCACAGGGGCATTTCGTGAGCACGTCTAAACCTGTTATGGGGAAATCCTTCGATCACGCCAGCGTTCCTTAAGGGGAATGTTTCTGCGTATGACGCTAGAAATAAAAATATATTTTATTTTTTACATGTACCATTAAAATTCATTGTTAATTATTGTTACAATACCAAATTAATCACAGAGTGAAAATAATGTATTGTTTCTGTAGATATAATTGTCCTCGAATCAGCGACCTTTCGATTGTGAATAGATACGTTACAGATGTTTAAAAAACGTCTGATGCTATGTGATGGCTTTAGAATTCTATTCTCTATGCATTACCACGGGAAAAACGAATAGCAAGTTACCATTTGAGAAAAGTTAAAAGTATTTGAAAATTTAAACCAATATCAAAAAAATCTGATGTGTTACACTCACATGACTTTCTCTACTCTTGTACAAACTATTTTACAAGCGCTTATTCTCTATATGCTTCATGTTAATCGAGGTATCGAGATGTCAATGTTATTGGTAATTTCCGTGTCGATGAATGGGAATATGTTAGGTTTTAAGCAATAGTCAAATTATTTTAACGCTGATTGCTATGTGCCGCATTATAAATTAAGAGTAACGAGGATTGTTTAGGCTAGGCTCCATATTTCATTATTTATTTAGAATTAAACAAATGCTATTAGTCGTAATAATCATGCACATGCGTTACCAATCAGATGCGCAAGTCAATTCATATACAATTAATTAATAAAAAATATTTAATTGTTTTCATCGATCAGCGAGAGCCTTATTTATTTTTAATAACGTATGTAATATCTATCATTCTGAATACTTTTTATTCTTCATATTACTCTCGCCAAATCATATTTCTTTGTTTAACATTCCGAAAAAGAAATCAGTTTAATTTTTTGATATCATGTTTGCAATTCTTGTATGCGAGTATTTAAATAATGACAAAGATACAATCGAATGTTTAAGTACAGAATCTATACAGTATACGTTTAATTGAAAACTTAATCATTAATATTCTTCATGTAGAATTATATTAATTATCGGGAAAACATTTTTTGTGGTAAGCTTAAAACATGTCTAGACTTGGTTTTCCACTGTCTATGATGGAATTTCTGCACAGGGGAAGCTCTTAAGAAAATCTTTTGTGTCGCTAATAGTTATTTACCCCGAGGGTCTGTGGTTTTTCAGAGCACTTAGGCTGTTTAATCAACTGGAAACGACTGTCATTGTTCACTAAGAGCTCTATACAAGACCTTGGTTTTACCTTCGTCTGAAGATAATTAATGGTGCGGAAGCGACTGTCGTCTGCTAATGTGTCTACATATGCATTCTTCAGGGGTGTACACCATATTTCTTTCAAGCAGTGTACGCAAGTGAATAATTCGTTGAATTTCTCAAAGTTCGCTACGTCTTTAGAAAGAACATTTAAAACGAATATAAAATTTATATTTGAAGTCTTCGTGCGTGTTACTTACAGGTACGCCTGTTTTGAATTGTAATTATTACTTCTCTCGTGTGAGAAGAGACATAGCGGGCTTTTATTTTTAACATCAGTTGAAGCGTACTCCGATGTGCTGGATACCCCTAGCCATTAAGAGCAGGTACTGGGGGAAAACCCAAGCGTCCTGGTTTAACCGCTTCTCATGATGGATGGGGCATTGCTGTCACATTGCGTCTTGTTTTTTCGTAAAGGGTCCTCGTGTTAACGTCTCATACAAGCTATTTGCAATTTCGCTTTAAGTTGCTTTTTAATTCATATAAGCAATGTAATATTTTTTATAAACCCTCCAGTCAAAAGAGGAATTAAACAAACGTTATTACTCGTAATAATCGCGCATATACGATAACGAACAGTTGCGCGCGAGTCAATTACATTAATCAATCAAGAAAAACTTAATTGTTTTTAATCGATAGACTGCGTCGTTTCATTAGAAGTGAGATATTCATGGTAGATGAATAATTGGGTGAGATATCTCTAGGAGCACGAGTCAATTACATTAATTATTAAAAATATTTAATTGTATTCATCGATCAGCGAGAGTCTTATTTATTTTTAATAACGTATTTATTTATTTATTTATTTCATAATCAATTCCTCCGGAGCCAACATGAACGCACCTCGCATGTTAATTCACCTTTATTTTTTTCCCGGAATCATATTTCGCAGAATTATATAGAGTTAAGATGGCCGTCTTGCACCCATAATGAGTTTAAATATGGTGAATTCACAACTTTCGGGTATGACCACCAGGGGCGCGTGAGTAAACATTCGCTGGAGTTTCACTCATATTATCACTTGGCGCGCTAGTGTAGGTTGCGAACTGAAACGCGAGTGGAGGGGGTGCGGAAGTCGACTTGTCCCTTGAAAGTACCGTGAGCCAGTCATTCCAGTGAAACGTCTCGCAGCGGAAGGTTGCGGTCTGTGTTCCACCGCAATTATCACGCGATAACGAGTGTTACGTCAAGTCTGTCCTTTCATCTAAGTGTTGTAATATTCTTATAAATCCAAAATATATTTTCCCTCAAAAGTAGAATTAAATAAATGTTATTACTCGTAATAATTATACACATGCTACCACACATATACGATAACGAACAGTTGCGTGCGAGTCAATTAATCATTCAAAAATACTTAATTGTTTTCATCGACAGACTAGCCGTGTTTCATTAGTCGTGTAATTTATTGACAATAGTAGGTTATAAATGACGGTTTAGGGGCAGGTGCGCGCGATTCAATCAAAAATACTTAATTGCTCGACGAACAGCGTTTAATTGCATTAGTAGTAATATGATGGCGATTCTTTTTTCAATAACACACATTACCTAATTGATTGACGCGATTATGTACTCAAACGATTTGCCGATGTGCGGCAGGCATCGAGAATCGCATTCCCACATCGCCAGGGTGGATTTCCAAGCCAACGTCACGCACCGAGAACCCCATTCCCTTATACCCCATCACCCGAGCGGCACATCCCCTACCCCAAGCCAATCACACGGCAGGGATTTAGACCTAGGGAAGGTACGCGACCGACGTATAGGATCAATACATACTCTCCCACCTATCCACAGGGAACCAACCAGAACACAAAGGGGAGGGAGGGTACGCGTATGGGGGAGGGAGGGGGGCGGGTCACCGGCACGTGACCACAGGGGAGGGGGGAGGACCTGCCGGCACAGACACTGTCGGCATTAGGTAAGCACACAAAGGGAAGGGGGCGGAGCTAGCGGCACGCGACCGGGCGGCAAATAGTAGCACACAAAGGGAGGGGGCGGGGCTAGCGGCATAGAACAAACAAGCTTATCAGATGGCGGCAAATCCTTTGTTTCAGAACTCTCCTAATATATCTACTTATAAACATCAAAAGATTATGGTCCGCTCCCCAATAACGTACCGCCAGGAATTTTAGATTTATTTTTTGAGTTTTATTTTGTAGATAAGTGTTTGTCGAATATAAGTTCTAGCATCTTCAAAGCATCTGCAACCAGAAGCTTAACTTGTATGAATGACTCCTTTTATTTCTATAAAAAATACACATTTTGTCTTAGGTATTTTGTAACCAATATCTGAACACCGTAGTGGAGCATTCTGAAGAGTTTTGATCAATCCTGAGATGTCTTAGACCTTCCTTTACAACAAATAATTAATAATCACGTCAAATAAGCTATCTTAAACTAGCGGAATTATTCGTGATACAATGTAATCTATAGCTATTAAAAATCTGATGTGTGACATTCACATGACCTCTATCCTCTATTGCTTATTGCTGGGTATATAAATTATTCTTACAGAAGTTTATTTTCCTAACTACTTCATTTTAATCGAGATAAACCTTTCGGAAATAGCTGCATTACATATTTCTTTATAGATACAAAGGGAGTAGTGATAGGCAAATGTTTAAGAACTGGGCGCTATACGCTGTCCTTAAAGTTCCATACTGTTTCCATGACATCGCGAGAAACAATTGGAAATTGACAGGACTTTAAAGGAATGGATAAGTATTGAGGAATTCGAATCTTTAATAACGGATATCTAGAAAATGGTTGGCCCCAAAAACTTATGTAAAATAAATCGTATATTTTAAAGAGATCCACAATTTTTGTGTAGTACGTTTTCGTCTATCTCTTAACGTTTACCACTTATACTAAATTATACAAAATCCCTTCGAGTGAAGAATACTTCAAAGGCTATTCCCAGAAAATTCATGATATACATTTTCTCATGTAAATATCTTTAATAGTATTTTAATCAAAATCGTTACAGGCATTTTTTTAGAAAATTTCGAAAAACAACTTCCATGCAAAGCGTAGTTTGGGGTGGGGAGATTTTCTTGAAAATCTCCGTATGGCATCTTTGGAAGGTACTAAACTAAATACTAAGTTTGGTGTTTACGGGACATTTCGTTTCTGAGTTAATGCTGTTCAGACACAGACACTTAATCACTCATACTCACGGGGGAACCTTTGTTTTAAACGCTGTACATTGTATTCAGGGCCCTCAAAACGTATTTCCGGTGAAATCTCGGTATCGAACTTTTGGGTGGAATGCAATACCTTCTCTACCTTGTCTCATACGATACAGATTTGCGTTATTACTCCAGACGCTCTTCAGCCTTGGGCTTATTGTGCTACTCTCTACTTACTGGTACAGTCCGGTCCAAAAAGAACGTGCGATATGCTTTTGGTTTCTTATAGTGGTTTTCTGAATCCCCTTAGCAGTTGTGCTCCACACCTACCCCGATGTGCTAATCTGTTATTGGTTTGAACAAAGTGAATGGCGAAATGAATGCTGCAAGGCACTTGCCAGACACTGGGAAAATCTGTCCGCCTCTTATTGGTTTGAAGTTAAATGTCTGTCACTCATACCCTAACCAGTGAAGAGTGGTTGATTCCCGGCCCAGGAAGAAGGAAGCCGGGTTTAGGGGTGAGACAAACATGATGGTTGGGATGGGAAGGTGGATCAATGGATCAGTCTTGGAGAGCTTATAGTTATAATGTAGGTCATAAAATAACAACTTAAATTTAAGTGCATGCAAATCATAAGAGTACACTTTAATTACGAGTAATTAATAAAGTGAAGTGATAAGATGAAATTGGTTTGTAAACATTGTCTTCTTTATTATGTATATAATTTGGAAGGTACAAAGGATAAGGACAACAAACCGAAAATTATTCCAGTTAACGAGCAAGGTTATTGCGCAGCGAGTGCTGCGGAGTATCTCCAAGAACAGCGTCAAACTGATGAAAGAAATACCACGAATGTGATTACTGGACACGAAAACCAGGTGGCATGTTTAATTATAAATGACTAATGCAGAACGCATGGCACCAGACGCTTCTAAAAGATGATCAACGGGATACAAAGCAAAATTAAAGGACATGTGAAAGAAACTGTTTATAAAACTATCAGAGGAGATAAAAAAAGTGTTTTACTTTGAATAACCCATTAATAGGTTAAGCCATTCTTATTATTACCTTCTAATTATAGTTTTTTTGCAAAGCAACACGAGCAAAATACGTTGGTTTTGAATTATAAAACATCACAAGCAAGCATAGTAAAGAGCTAAGTTATACAAAATGAACCACATAAAAGACAGAGCATTACAAAAAATTATAGCATTTTCGCTCTACCTGAAAAGGATTGGCAACCTTCTTTATATTCCTTCTCTTTCAAAACGTTGATAATAAAATTTAATTAAGATAATACTAATTCCGAATTAAGTATGGAAAGGTAGAATCAGAATAAAAAATTGAACGTCCTAGTTGGGATTCGAACCACAAATCTTCGTTTCCCATACCTCTGCTCTGCTGTCTGATAACACACCATGTAATTCTCCATATTCCAATTAGGCATCCTTAACTTTTTTGAGACAACATACCGCAATGCCGACTTACATACTTTTTCATTCTTATTCTACCTTTCCAGTATACGGAAGAACAATTAATAAAACTGAATTTATTATGTTTTCTCGACGAATCTAGAACTGCTCTCGACCCTAGCCTCTGGTGCGCATTCGCCATCGCGGAAAAAAAAGCCTATGCAAAAGCCGCCAATCAACTTCGGTTGTTAGAACTAGGCAAGTAGTGGGGTGGAGCCATGAATGGGGAGGAGCTACTTTACTAATCCCTTAACAACTTAACGCGTAGTTCGTTATATCGGCATGCTTTTTTGCGCTTAAGTGTACGTGATAGAGAAAGTAAGAATAGAATTACGCCGAGTACAGATTAATAATTCTGAAAGTCCCGCATGTTGGAGCAACATTTGATGCAATATGTGCAAATGAGAATTAGTAACTAAGTGTAGAATCTTCGGCAACTATCCGGCAGGGAGATAAATGAGAATATTGATACCAATCTATCTTGTTGATGATGCGAATTCAATGTAAGTGTATGTCCTCTTAATTTAAAATTATAAGTTTATTCCTTGTTCATGGCTACAGCATCAGAGCCTAACCTTTGAAACACAAACGTGTGTTATAAAAGAATTTTTTTTCTCTACCCGCTACATTTTATTTTTATACAGCTTCTATGAACTATTGCTAAAGCTTATTTTTCCACCTACTTCATGATAATTCAGGTACTGATTTGCAGAAATAGTTATACATTTCGTCGTAGATACAGCAATGGATAGAGGAAACGGAAGCGATAGTCAAATGTTTAAAATCAGGTGTTTATATAATGGAATTTAAATTCCATATTCTATAAATTGTATGTTTTAAAGAGATCTACAGTGTTTGCGTAGTAAGTTTTCGTCTTTGTGTTATAGTGTATTCGTTATAAAAATTGTACAAAAATCTTCTGAATAAGGAGAACTTTACACGCTGTTCCCAGAAAGTTCAAGATATACATGTAAGTGACTCAAATATGATGTATTTTAATAAAAATCATTAGAGCCGTTTTGAGAAAATAAATTTCGAAAATGTTTCCATGTTCGTGTCGCATCTTTGGAAGCTATTGAAATTAAAACCAAATTTGTTTGATTTCATCCGCGCACGCGGCTGTTTTTATAGAATATTTTCTTTTGATTCAGTATCGAATTATTGGGTGGTATGCAATAATTCCTCTACACACTGGGAAAGTGGTAGAAAGCGTAAAAACGCATAAGTCGTTAAAAACACTGGCAGCAACCATGCCAAACCATAATCAAACCCAGGCGATACAGAGCTGATTCCCCAGAAGTTAATTAATTCAGTTAAAAGGAAGGTGACTTGTGTACCCGGCCAAACTATTGCATAGACATTTGGCGCCGTTAGTAAGTAGGTCGCTGAATAAACTAAAACAAACACCAAAAATGCTGAATTCTCTATTAAAGCACCTTTATTCAAAAAGTTGGAACAAATAAGCATAAAAAGAATACTGGTAAGACTTTGTGTTAAATGGTAAATATACAGACTAACAGCATACTCGAGAAATTCTAACCTCGTGGATAACACACGCAATATGGATGTAAAGTTAGAAAGAGTGCTCTATAACAATTCTATTAGCTACTAGCCGGTTTATCAGACTTTTAACGCTTAGCTTTTTGAACTCGAATGACGAATTAATTTATGTGAGTCACCTTCCCCGTTCATTATCAAATAATTGTATGTACAATGTCTAGAGGATTTTTATGGTGAATCCTGCCCTTAACCTTTCATAATTGAAATTTAGTACAGCCCCGGCTATTCGTGATAACCAATGAAAAATCTCCTATATTAACGCAAAAGGATGTGAAACATCGGTGGAACGTCTGACTTCTTTAAAATTCCCTCGACAGTCTTCTAAGTTCTGGAAATGCTGCATAGCCTATAAGTACCTTGTTGATGGGACAATAATCGGCTTGTTAGATAATAACAGTAGATAATTGTCTACTTTAATTATCTACTATTTAGTGCCTTCGGTTTATGCCAAGGCCGCGGATCGCGCGAATGTGTCCACTACACTGCAGGGTTTTCCGTTCCGTAACTCCCGCGTTGCTTACGAGTGTTAGTAACATATTTTTAATGAGTACTAACCTTGTTATAAATGTTGTTTAAAGTGGTGTCCATCGTCAGAATAAAATTACCATTCACAAGCGTAAGTTCTTCTTGCGTAATGTTCATAATTTCTGCTTTTATATTGTCCTTAAGTTCGTCTAAGGTGCGGGGATTGTTCCTATAAACTGCATTTTTTAGCGTTTAACGATCTCGTTCTAAATTTATTGACCAAACATCTCGGAGTGTGTCTACCCGGGACTGGATAACTAGAAAAATCTGTTGAAATTGTCTACACACCAGTCTATATGATTCGGTTTTTACGTATGTATCGTACATAACAATACGCTGTTCAAGCGTGAATTTGTTGGCAGGCTAAAAGGACGTGGACTAAAAAAAGAATAACATTCCCAAGGAAATGACACACAACACATGTATTGTCGAAATATTTCACAACACGAAGACAAAGCAACGACTGAAACAGCTCACAGCTGATATGTGTGCTCTTGACCCGTCCTGCGTCGCTTCTGCGCAGTGGCATAATACCGAAGTCACTGTCGTCTCGCGCGATACGCATATAAGGCGGCTGTGGCACTGGCATAAAACGAAGGTACTGTACTATTTATCTATTATAATATTAATGACCATTACAATGATATAATTGCAGCTTCTTGGACGTAAGAAGAGAGGAAGACCACGACTGTTGTGTAGTGATGGTGAGATACGAGCTATGGAAGATAGGCAATAGAAGCGACAGTAAAGGACGGAAACGTGGATGCGAGAGACGCCGTATACTGTAAACAAACTTGCTGTATGTATGTGTACAGTAGGTAAAATTTTAAACCTCTACACCTGCCTTTTCTTTGGTCCCAAAATTACTTAATAGCATAAAAGCTACATAGTTTTTACATAATCCAGCTATCCTTAACAGTACAACGAAATAGAGGTTCAGCTGGTGAAATGAATATTCCGCACTCTGAAACCACCAAGTTAACCTCTTTGGAAAATACACATATTCTGCACCACTGAGAAAAATAATCTTCTCAGTTGTTAAATATAAAAATCGATTCACTGATTACCTACCTACCCACCCTCCTCGCATGTAGGGCTTACACCCTAGGACTTACAACCGTACAGAGTCTGAGGTCTAGAGGAACAAACATTGAATCACAGAATGAAGAACCCGGAACAGGAAATCTGCTCATAGCCAGGTATGAGAGTGAGGGAAGAGGATGATATGAAATGAATGAAGGGAAAGGTGATGATGGAGCAATTAGTGGAATGAACGGCGGGGTAAACCCGAGAACCGGAGAAAACCCATGCAGATGCCGCTTCGTCCACCACAAATCACACATGCGGATCCCTAGTTTCGAACCCGGGCCGCCATGGTGGGAGGCGAGCGGTCTAATCACTCGGCCATGGCGCCGCCTCACTGATTTCTAATGCCAGCAATTTTCTCTCTTTATACAATTATTTAGATGCCCTGCTAAAGAACTTGATTACAATGTAAATACAAAGAAACTAAAACAAATCTTTCTTTCGAGAAGGTTATTAAAATAGTTTGGCAATGCGACAGCATGCGTATCGCAGAGCAGATTAGATTTTCTTTTGTGTCGCTGCGGATGTAAGGATTAGTGGTATTAGAGCCAAGTATTTGGTGTCACCTTTAATCGTAAAAATATATTTTGCTTATAGTCAAGTTATTTTGGCCACACCTCTCAAAGTTTAAAACACTAATTGGTCCAGCTACAGCCAATCATGCGTCCAGTTTCTAAAATCAGTTCGCTATCTCTGAAGTCCATGGTGGCTTACGATCCGTGTGCTGCATTTTGCTTCGCCAGGTTCACTAAATCACTGGAGATCCATTCTCCAATTTTTAAAATAGCTATTGCTGGTTTCCATGCTTCATTTAATTGGAAACTAATTGTCCTTATTATCCCTGGTCTTAATTTCTATAACCTCTTGAATTGAACGTTCCAAATAGCTACTCTTTTTACTGATGACCTTTGCCTGGTCGAACAAAAGCTTATGCTCGAATCGAATACAACGTTCGGCTACCGCCGACTTGTCCAGTTGGAGCAAGTTTATATCGCGGTGTTCGTTGTACCTTTCCTTTATTGTTCGGCCTGTTTGTTCCACGTAAACAAGTCCATAACAGCAAGAAATCTGATAAATTCCCAAAGTTCTGAGTCCAAAATCATGATTTTTTTTATCTTGACATTTGTTTTATTTTGTTGGTAGTATGTAGACAGAATGATCTTTAAGTGTCCTCCCCATATTATTTGACAAATTATCACAATACAGAATAAAAGCTTTTTCTCGTTCTTTCGTATTCTCTCCTATGGCATGGCAGTGATTTGAGTAACAGTAGAGGATTTCAGCTCACAGAGACAGAAAGGGTAGTTGTAATTTGAAGATGATGCAGTAATTTGTATCACAAATTATTTAAATGTAAAGAGTGATTATAGTATGAATATGCATTATTATGTGACATTGATTTGAGATGTTTGTTGATTGTAATTATTGTTGGGAAGTAAGTTTATACTGCCTTACTGAAACTGACAATAATAGCGTGCAATAATGCAGCGAGGGGGTGAGCTGTTTATCATTATTGGAAACGAGGAAGTTACGTAATGTTGGCGCGTTTTCCTTTAGAATCTTCTGGAACATTTCCCTAGAGCATATGTATTCATAATTTTCATTGGATATAAAAATAGACGCTAATGTTGGCTATTGCAGCTCAGTTATAATCTCTAGGCATATCGGGGTGTATGAGTATAAAAAGCCAAGTCAGAGGTAGATCGCCCTCAGTTCATCGAAAATATTTGTAAAGTACACGTCGCCTTCAGTCAGTCAGTTCGTCGAAAGTATTTGTACGGCACACGTCGGATATCAATTTGCAGGTTACGCGTAACAGAGTTATGAAAAATCTCAAGTGTGATAAAGTTAATTATACAAAAAGTTGAAGTACGCGAATTAAGAAATATCAGTAATGAAGTTATTATAACAGTTTCAGTTTGGCGAGTGTCAAGATCAATGTGTAAATGTGATAGTAAATGTGTTCGACAATAAAAGTGTAAAACAAATTCTTTCATCAGTGTTATCTTTGGATAACAGACTCCCTTCCGTTTACACAACCTGTATAAAGAGAAGTGCTTGACCAAAAGATCATAGCTAGCCGGAGGACAGAGAACAAAAATTAAATAAAATAACAGTAGCATTCTTTCAAACGAACACTGATACTGCCGCAAATTGCTAACACCAGATGGAGCTAACAAACCTAACAAATGAATCACGTCACAAGATGGATTCACCGCGTGAAGTAAACACACATACACAAACATAAATTTACCATCGCAAATTGGCTACCAGAACGTGGGGCTACAATAATGTTAAATAAATAACATTAAACCACTCTCAAAGAAAATAAATATAAGTATAAATTTACTGCATCAGTTTCACATAATGTGAGTCACTCATTCTTGTAGTGTGTAGCGTTCAGCGAATCTTGCACTGTTTGTACAATTTAGACCTGGACGTCGAGCTGGCAACTTCGACAAAACGGAAGAAATTAATAATGGTTGATGAATTCGCTTACAGTCGACTGCATAGGAACATTCTGGTTTCCTAAGGTGTGGTTTTCTTTATGTAATGTTGACTGTCTGTGTTCCACAACAGCCCTGGGTGAGCCAATAGCTTTTATTGGTTTGAATTATTCAAATACGACATACATGCATTAGCCTATGAACAAAGATCATACCTAGGTGAGCGGCGAAAGGGCAGGAGTACAGAAAAATTTTACTTCAGTGGTTAGAAGGTATGCTTCAAAACGACGGTCCACACCAGCCCCTAGATCTTATATTAGTCTTACATTGGTTTGATGCCAAAAGTCTGGCATTAAGACATTAAGCTATGAACACAGGTAGGTTTCAGACTTAGGAGCGAAAGAAAAGGGGATAATAAGACAAAGATTACAGTGCCATTTAAACAACCTGAGACTCCTGGCATTTCACTCTAGGCGGAGAAATGAGAGAGCTGCGTTGCCACGTTTAATTAGAGCATGTATCCTCATTAGGAGCGCGCGAATAGCAAATAGCTCGCTTGGATGTAACGCTAGTACGCAGTAGTAAACCATGCCAACATGGCAACGTGTCATCCCTCAAAGTTCAGCTAGTGGGCTAAGGGAAATGAGAGTGACGGCACCTTACTGGCTAGAGCAACAACCTAGGAGACGTTACCATGGAAACGAATCCCTCCAAGAAGTGTGAGAAGTCTCGTGTTATTTAAAGTCCCACCGTAAGTAGAGTACGGAACCAGGTCAGGGGCGTGGCATAGACGGATTCTTATTTCCTTACCAACATAAACCACTGCTCATTATATCGTCACGATTCCACGACTCGACTGTGCACAAAAAAACTGTTGAAGAGTAAGGAGTCGTTATTTATTTGGGTGGGTATTTCTAAAACCTAAAGACGTCGGTGATTGCTTTACTTTTGACTTTAAGTTCCGGATATCTAATTAAAAATTAACAGAACTGTCCAATTACGTTCCTGTAAAAAAGATTACAGAGTTATTCAAATTTTGCTCCAGAAATGTGGGTTTATGCTACAGATTCCTTGGAAAACACCACGAACGCATGTGAATCGTGTCACCCAGTTCTTAATGCTCAGTTATATAAATCTCGCCTCAACTTATACCCTTTTATTGACATTTTATACAGTATCAGATTTAAAAATTCGAGGTCAAAGAAACACGTAATGCTGTCCGCAAACTGGCACTAAGGCTGGAACAATATGGACATGGAGCATTAAACAGATCTCAGTTAGTCTAACACACCAGTAATACCTACGTATCATCCCTAAGAAATCAACACTTTCTAAAATGACAGCCGTGAAACAAAGTTAAAGAATTGATGTGTTAAATTCACACCATTTTACACACACCTTTACAAACTATTCTTACAAAAGCGTATTATTCTAGCCACTACTTGTCAATCCAGATTAACATTTACACATTTGGTTGTAGGATACGTAGGTAATGTGATAAACAGATTTTTAAGGTGTGTTTCACTATATGATGGGCTTGACATTCCCGTTCTTTGCATGACCACGAGAAAAAGAGTAAAAACTACTTCCCATTTGAAAAAAGTATAAGAATTTGAAAATTCAAAAAAAATAACAAGAAATGTCTGTAGGTGGTTAACCCTATAAAGAAACTATTTGATATAACTGTGTACTTTAACGAGCTCTACATTTTTGTGTAATAAGATTTTGTTTGTCTCTTACCGTTTACCAGCTATGCAAGAAGTCATTCAGAATGTAGAGGAGATTATAGGCTATTCCTAGAAAATTCAAAATATGCACTTCATTTGTCATGATAATATCTTAAACATATGATATTTTAATGAAAGTTATTATAACCATTTTTGAGAAAATCAACATTTTCGAAGAATTGTCTAAGTTTTGCTGTACAAACACACACACATACTTATACACACGCACGCGCGGATCTTTATCAAAAATGTTTTTTATTCAAAAAGTGTCAACGAATTTTTGAGTGGAATGTAATACTTCCTCTACTTACTAGTAGGCAAATAATAAAGTAAACATTCTATTGCGTAAAGATCTGATATGATACTTTCATGTAACTTTCTCTATTCTCTAGCATTTATTAATGCGTATACAAACTATTCTTACTAAAGCAGTTAATGCACTGTGTTTTAACCTCATCAAATATACAGACTGGATCATTTAAGTTGAGACTGTACAATATCCTAACAACTAAGCGTTGTATAAAGAAATGTCTTTAATAAAAGTACTTTGATATTATGGTGGAAAGTCATTAGTCGTGTTTTATTTGGAGGACGTTGTGGTGGTCATTTTAGGTTCGATTTAATTCTATAAATTATATATTATTTTGTATACACTTTATAATTACTCTGACCCAGAGAACCAGCAATCGTTTCGGCTGCTTTTAGGGGAAAACCATTCCCAAGGTTCAAATTAAGGCTACCTCATCCCTTCCTAGGCATATTGCGAAGTCTTATAATGTAAGTAATGAAAATAAAAGGACAGAAGCTAAAAGAAGGAACACTTGAAGACGGCACTATAACATATGATTAAATACCAACTAATAAAATGAAACAGTGTTAAGATAGTGGTTCAATCAGCACTCATTTGAAACAAAAGTTGCTGAGAAAAAATTCACAAAATGTATCTTATAATGTAAATAGATTACTAGTAAATAGATTTCTCAATGTAAACAAGAAGTGCATAGTTACATTATGCGGGAAGCGCATTCAAATGTTTTTTTTCCTTGGTAACAAACATATGCAATAAAAGAAAACAAGAAAGGAAAAGAAAATAAAACAAAGTAAGATCGCACAGCTTCATAAATTAAATTAAGTTTTATTTATTGACTCTCTTGAACTGCTATGCTTTTTAGCGTCCCATTCTATATTGGGTGTGAAAGATCGGAAGTTTTGCTTAGAGGCTCTTTATCAGACTTGAGGTTCTTTTTCGTGCTGTAAGTCTACAACACGTGACCACGGCTTTAACTTCCCTTCCGAAGGGAACCATTCTAAGGATTTTTACGCCCGAAAAAAATTCTTCGCTTCCCGCCGGAATTGAACCCATCCCTAGACCACGGAGGATACATTTCATGCATATCTGTTGAATGATACAGTTGGGAAAAATGTAAAATTTCGAGGGATATTTGGAAAACGGTTAACGGCACGAAAAAAAATGTTACACAATAAATGTATGTTTTAATGAGCTCTACATTTCTTTGTAGTAAAATTTTGTCTGTCAGTTTTGGTTTTCCAGTTATAAAAATTTATTTAAAATGTTATCAAATAAAGAGGACTTCACAGGTGATTCCCAGAAAATTTAATATATGCATTTTATTTCTCATGTAAATACATAAAATATGTGCTATTTTAATCAAAATTGTTACAGCCATTTTTGAGAAAATACAAAATTTCGAATATCTTGTCATGTAAAGGGTAGTTTGGGATGGAGAAGGATCTTTAAAATCTTGATGTTGCATCTTCGAAAGGTACTGAACTTAAATCCACGCGCGCGGATCTTTTTCTAAAAGTCTGATGTGATGCATTCACTTGACCTCCCCTACCCTCTATCTTTATTAGTGGGTGTACAAATTATTCTTAATCAAGCTTATTTTTCTATCTACTAAATTTTAATCCAAATAAGCCTTTGCAGAAATAGGTGCAATTCACATTTCGTTAGGATACAAAGGGAACGGTGATGGTCAAACGTTTAAGAACTGGACGCTATATGCTGGCCTTAAAATTCCATATTGTTCCATGACATCGCGAGAAACAACTAAATGTTGAAAGGTCTTTAAGAGAATGACCAAGAAATGAGTACTTCCAACTTTTAATAACGGATATCTCAGAAACGGCTTATGCCACAAAAAGACTTGTTTTAAATAAACTGTATGTTTTAAAGAGATATACATTTTTTTGTAGTAGGTTTTCATCTATCGCTTAACGTTCACCAGTTAAACAAGATTATACAAAACTCCTCCCGAATGAAGAGGACTTCGTAGCCTATTCTTCGAAGCTTCGAGATATACATTTTTGTTTTTCATGTAAATATATTTCATGTACGGTATTTTAAACAAAATCGTTAGTCATTTTTTAGAAAATAAAAAATGTCGAAAATATCTCCATGTAAAGGGTAGTTTGGGGTGGGGGATTTTGTTGAAAATATTCGTGTCGCATCTTTTGAACATTTTGAACACAAGTATTAAGTTTGGTATTTATCAAATTTTCGTTTTTGAGTTATCCTGTTCACAGACACACATGGACATGTTTTCAAAAATGCTTTATTTGGATTCAGGGTGTCTCAAACATGTATTTCCGGTGAAATCTCGGTATTGATACCTTGTCAATATACTAGGTACATGATACAGAAAGTAAAAACAGAAACATTTTTAACCACACCATTATGCCTGTTTTAAGTTTGGGAAAAGTAGGAAGGAATTTTTTGTTCCGTTTCATAATCGTGTTTAAATATGTTGTGCTTTTTCTCATATTGTAATGAAAATTTGAAGGATTTTCCCTCAAATTACATATCGCATTAGTAGACCGTATTAAATATTTTTGTGTCCGGCGTGACATGCTTCCCCGTAGCTTTTATTCTTTACTGAAATCCAAGCTATTCTTATATCCTTCTTATGATAGGCAACATGTGGAAAAGTGTCAAATTGTGTTTACAACTTATTTTTGTGTTGGTTGATATTTAAATATAGACCCGTATCTGTCAATTTCCTACATACGTTATTCCTTAAAGTTGTATCGCTCTTTCTGTGCATCAGTACATCCACGGCATGTTATTTCCTGGGCATGCAACATAGTCCTGTAAAAACTAAATCTGAATCGACTAAAATTGCTTTCTTGCTCAAACGCGTATAACTGAAAATGTATTATAAGCAGGACTCGAATTTTAGGTTGGGTACCTACAAAATTTATTTGTGTGTATCTGTAAACTAACACTAAATCCTGTTTCTTATAACCTTGCTCCAGACATGTATTCTTCCGCGCTACGTTTCCTTCCCCTTTCCACTAGTTAGCTAAGTACACCTTCGAATGGTGACAAACTTGCCGTCTGCAGTGCAAGGATAGACAACAAAAGCGAGATAGGCGATAAAAGCGATATACACACATGTTGATAGACGAGTGTGCTTTCGTAATACTGAAAGGCGGTTTAAACCGAAGGATCCTCCCATCTATTTGTTGACAAAAATTTACACGTATTCCAGAAACATTAACTCTGTTACGTATGGTATTTAATTCATACAGTTATGAAAACACATATTTGACACAAATTAGATAATTATGTAAAATAAGGAACTTTTTTGTATCGCATAACAACCTATTCCACGACAGCAGCCAATGAGAGCGACTAGTTCACGTGACCGTTAAGAGGTGCGGGGCAAAGTTATATTAAACAGACCTCGGTTAAATATCTTCACGTTTTATACACACTATATTCGTGATACTTAAAATACAATTTTGATGATTGAGATTTATTGTAACGTTTTATAGCCGAAAAGTGTCTATATTACCATTAATGTTTTATTATTTTATAATGCAGCAAAGAAAGATAAAGTATTGATATGGAGTTGGTTTGTTACAAAGACTTTGTAGTAGTTTGGTTGTAGGAATGAAGCATTCCGGGAAAAAGACTGATTTATTTTAGTGATTTAGTAGGTAGATTCAGTAGTTTTGTAGAAATAGAAACAGAATACTTGCCACTTCTATGACTCTTTGCTATCCTTTGGTATTGATTGGTGAATGCAGTACGTCAGAAATTCTTCCCAAAGAGCAAAAAGGTCAGTGGTGTATTTTCCTTTGTTTCTTGACTCTCATACCTCATTCCCTTTATTAACTGTTGATAGGCACACATACACAAGGTTTTTTTTTATGCTTTCACTGTTGTTTTTCATATGTATTATATTGCGTTCTTAACAATATATTTTGACCGCGCGCGAGGCTCCCTCCAGTCACTGCTAAGCGCCCCCCGACGCGGCACCTGGGTGGGGCCTTTGACCGGTCGTCGGAACAATAGCCAGTACAGAACAATAGTCCATTATGTGCCGCTTCTCTGTTCCGGAACATTCCTTTCATCATGTTCTAGTAGCCTCCCTTTCTGGAACATTCCGATTTGTATGCGAGGCCTTTATAAAGGGCCTTTTTTGCACAGCAGTTAGTTAAGAAGTTAGGAAGATAAGTGCCGTCAAGAAGTTGACGAATATGGACAGTGCCGAGCGAGTTGTGACTCTCCTGTTAAAAAATTAAAGTTAAATTGAGTTTTTATTTATGGAAGTTCTTTAACTACTATAGTTATTAGCGTCCCATTCTATATTGGGCGTGAAAGACCGAGAATTTTGCTCAGAGGCCTCTTTATCAGGCTTGAGGTTCTTTTACGTGCCGTAAATCTGCGAAACCGGACCACCGGCTTTACTTCCCTTCCGAAGGAAGCCATGCTAAGGATTTAGTTGTGACTCAGCAGTTCAATTGTGATTTGATTCGATGAATCAGGTGTTCTGTTCTGAATGAGTGTCAAAAGCGTCTAAACTGTAAAGTCTGTGATACGCTGAGCACCTAAGTGGCAAATAAAGTTAATTTAGCAGCAAGGGTGTTCTAATTTACTACAATATTGTCTTTTGCAAACATTTTGGGGTGGTGTCTCCATCAACTCTAGAGCATTAAGGTTACAATGATATATTTGCCATGTATGGTGCCTCTCACTGTAATTTATTCAATAAGTTTTAAAAGTTTCTTTTTTCAACTTAGAAATTCATGTTAAAATTAGCAAACACACTGATATATAATTTATCACGTGCAAAGTCAATTACTATTAGGGTCACGATATAACAATTTGGAATGAAATCTTATTCTCTACGTAATATTACATAGCACTTTCACGCTTTATAGCCCATGAAATCAAATTAGGATTAAAGAATACAATGGAAATAATACGACTTGACAGATTAACTACACTATATAAGATTGCATTAATGCATTATTGTACCTTCTGAAATCTGCGGGCAATTTCTTCATATGCTCCTGATTTCATCTTGTGGTAATCCACAGAGCCCACGACGTACAGACACGGCCAGTTTTCGTATAACATAATCAGCTCACAGGTAGCCATTTTTGTTTACTTTTGCTTTGTCATGTTGCAGATTTCGTGACGCACTGTAAATAGTCGCATTTCGTTGACCAAAGCCATCAAATCATTTCAAACCTTTCAATGTTTAGAGCACGTCTTTATTTACTTTCAAGACTTCCAAAGACTTTAGAAGTATTGGAAGCAATTTGACAAGAAAGTTGTGACAGCTCTTGGAAAGTCTTGTAAAGCATTGAAATTGACAAAAATTTGATCGCGTACAAGGGCCTTTAAAGCAAGTGCAGTTCTCCATTCTCGCATTCGCGTTCCTATGCGTTCATTAAAATATCTCGAGTGTACGTAGATCGATTTAAAATAGTGTCTCTTTACGACATCTTTATTACAGCAATGAAAGCAAAGATATTTCAACAGTTCTTGGAAATGTTGTTGCAGTTGCTTTATGGTCTAACTTTACAGAAACTCAAGGTAATAATTATACGTGAACATTTTTGGACCCATTTATCGAAAATAATTTGACGGGAGTAACTCTTGCTGATCATTGTTTTTAGAAGTCCTCTGCAAAGAATAACGTATTAAATCGATCTGTTTACATCCAAAGCATTTTTAAAGTATGTATGAGGATATATACTTATTTTGTGCCGTGGTAACTTAAGGTGACAAAGTTCATGCAAAATTAACTCTATAAAACGGAAGCCGACAGATCAAGGTTTCCCATAAGTATTATACTTTCAGAATTTAAAATGAGAAAAGAGTTCCATATCCTGGTCTCATGTATCCAGAAGGTAGAGAGAAGTTTTTGGAGGCTCTTTAGCGTTCTTCGTTTGTTTAAACTGTTCTTATTCTGTGTATCAATAGCTGAGTTGTTGAAACGTGCGTTAAATTGCATAATACAGTTATAATTTCCAAATACAGATCTGAAGACGTATTCAGCATTTCTTCAAGAACCAACAGACAAACCGGGCGAGTTTAAAAGGATAAGAGCTCTGATGATGCCAAATACAGAATGGCAGAGAGTGTGTATGCATTTAAAACAAACTGAAATGGATAAAGAGGAAGCAAAAAGAAAATTTATGGAAAGAAAGAAAATCAAAGATATATCTGCAGCAATGCAAATGAAATGGCACGACTCTATTTTGACCGTCCAGAGCAGGCGAGTAGCAGCAGCATTGAAAAAACAGCAGGAACGCGAGAGTAAGGATCTAAAGAGAGCTCAAGCAAATGAAGCATTTTTTGAAGCAGAAAGATTACAAAAATTGGCAATCAGCCGTCAGCAAAGGAAATATGAAACTGAGAACTTCAGAAATTTCAATAGGGCGCTACGGTTTTCAGCAGTTTTAAAGGAGCAGGAGATGCAGCGCGAGCTTGCAGAGGTAGTAAAATCTTGGGAACGAAAACGTGAAGAACAACATGTTCAGCGTGTTCTGAAAGACGTTGAGGCATTCAATAAAGAGGAACAACAGAAAGCAGAAAATCTCATTCAAACTAAAAAGAAGTACAAAGAGGACCTGATGGCTCAACTGAAACAAGAACAAGAGACCGCAGCAAAAAAGAAATACGACTTGCAAGAAGAGGAAAGACAAGCGGCAGATCTAACAAAAAGGGCGCTAGAGTTCTTTGAAACAGCGTTGAAGAGGGAAAAGCAACAAGGGTTTGACTATGTGACAAATATGTTGATGGAACATAGAGAGATAGTTGATGGTGTGAATAAACGAAAAGCCGACGACGAAATTAAGAAAGACAAAGTAATTGAAGCGTACAAAAAAGTGCAAAACATGATAAAGGATAAAATTAATCGCAGAAAAGTTGATCAGAGAAAAGCAAAAGAAGTACTAACAGATAGAATACGCAATGAAATAGTAGCCGGTATGCAGAGAGAAGCAGACGCAGAAGAGGTACGACTCCGGAATTCAGAGAAACAAGAAGAGGCCAGGCTTGACAAAATCCAGTGGAAAAAAGAAAGATACCAAGCTAGGCTCCTAAAAGAGAGGAAGGAAGCACACGAAGCTTACTTAAAAGTAAGGGCAGCTCGGGAAGAGGAGGCGGAGCTGGAGAAACAGATGCGTTTCGAGCAAAGGCAGAAACGAGAAGAAGTGAACCAGCTAAGATACATCGAGGTGCGCGAAAAAGATAAAGCAGACAGACAACAACATAAGCAGTATCTACTGAAACAAATGCAAGAAAATATACAAAAGATTCAGAAGACAGAAGAAACGGATCAAGCCTTTAGGGATAAACAACGGAAACTGCTTGATAAGGCCGACGAAGAATACATTGCATTCGCAGAGAATGTAATACAAGAAGCTAAAACGTTGGAGTGGCCAACTCTACCTCTATTTAGAGCTCATGAGCTAGAGATGCTTAAGATGGGAAAGTTTTTAAAAAAGGATAAGAAGAAGTAAATAAATATTCCGTCATAAACCATATTATAACTTAAATTATCTCTTAAAATCAATCAAATATGAAGGATTTAATTAGCAGAAAAAGAAGTAACGTAAAAACAAACTAGGTTATTAGTTTTATTTTCGGTCAAAGACTCGCAAGCATTGCCTTAATGTTAATTATTACTTTTTGTTCCTAAATAATTCCATAGTTACATGTCTATTGGATTTTTATTCATAATAAAAGCGTTTATCAAAATGTTGCTGGTAACTTTCATTTCCTTTAGCACGTACCTAGTAGGTAGAGGTGTTACATTCCACCCAAAAATTCGATATAGGGATTTCACTGGAAATACAGGTTTCAGGCTGCTCCTGAATCTAAAAAAAGCATTCTTAAAAAAATGTTTGCGCGCGCGTGTATGTGTGTGTCTGAGAACAGCATAACTCAAACGAAATGTCGTATAAATACCAAAATTCGTGTTTAGATTTGATACATTCTAAAGATGCGATGCGAAGATTTTTAAGAAAATCCCCCCCCAAAACTACATGGGACGATTTTGATTAAAATACCATATATTAAAGATATTTACATGAGAAATAAAATGTATATCTTGAATTTTCTGGGAATAGCCTATAAAATCCTCTTTTCGGGAGGAATTTGGTATAATCTTGCGTAACTGGTAACATTAAGGGATAGACGAAAAGTACTACACAAAAATGTATATCTCCTTAAAACACGCAGTTTATTTCAAATGAGTTTTTTATGGCATTAACCATTTCTGAGATATTCGTTATTAAAGGTTCAAATTGTTAATTACTTGGTCATTCTAAATCCTTTCAACATTCAGTTGTTTCTCGCGATTGTATGGAAACGTATGAAATTTTGAGGTTAGGGTATAGCGTCCAGTTCTTAAACATTTGACTATCGCTGTTTTCTTTGTAACTATAACGAAATGTGTAATGTAGCTTTTTTTTCAAAGGTTTACTTGGACTAAAATGTAGAGACAGAAAAATAAGGTCTAGTAAGAATAGTTTGCTCACCCACTTACAAACTGGAGGGTAGAAAAGTCATGTGAACAAATCACATCAGTTTTTTTACACATAACTGACGCTAGCATGCATAACTGGCTTGCTAACATAACCTTTTTCATCCACTACAATTAATTTTCATAGTTACTCTTCAAATAATAACGTTGTTGCTTTCTATAGTAAGTGCAGGAAGAACTGCATTCCACCCAATAATTCGATAACGAGATTTAACCGGAAATACACTTTGAGATCTCCTGAATCAAAAAGTAACATTTTTAGAAAAAAGAAACTGGGCGTGTATGAATGTGCGAAAAAATTAAATTGAGTTTTATTTATGGACGCTCTTTAAGTACTATGGTTCTTAGTGTACCGTTCTAAATTGTGCGTGAAAGACCGGAAAGTTTTCTGAGAGGTCTCTATCAGGCTTGAGGTTCTTTTACGTGCCGTAAATCTACGACAGACCAACTGCATTACTTCCGTTCCAAAGGAAGCCATGCTAAGGATTTTTACGCCCGAAAGAATCCATCGTCCTTCGCCGGGTTTGACTCGGGAGCTAGAGGTACCTCTAGACTACGGAGGACGACAGATTGAGAAGAACGTCTGAAAGCCAATTTGAAGTAGTTGTATTCTATTTCAACTGTTGAGGAGTCGAACTTTAAGTAGTTGCAACTGCACGTATGGTAAAAAGTTTCCGGTAGCCTTCGCCCCAAATGCACTTTCCGGTGGACTTTGCCCCAAAAAATGTGTTTAAAAAATATTAACTTTGTAATTTTGACTGTTTCTTTAAATATTATATATTTATGTTAGCCTCAGCTGCGTCAGTATTATTGTTAGAGACATGGATTTCTTTGCAGGGAGTAGTGCGGCTAAGAATGTAAGCATACACAGATTATAATTTTTACTTCACTACATTTATTAATCCTTGGCACAATTTAAATAACACTTCACTGATATAGAGAGCTGTGAGATTATTTTATTAATTATTTGTACTTTTTTAACACGTAAACTATTTTCGTCTCACACGAATCCGTATTAAATTTCTCGAGGACACATCTAGCGTCCGGTTAGGAACACTGTCTACAAGCAACTGACTTGATTTCTACCGCGTAAATTTATAAATTTCTGTATTTCAAGTCTCTGATTGGCTATTGCTAATCCATAGAATACTTTTATTTAAATAAAGTTTTTTTTTCTGGTTGTTGATTGGCTATTTTATAAACTGTCACAAAAATTACATTATTGTTGCTCCAATAATGACTAGTAGCATTATTACACTTTCTTACTCATTATTGCCTTAAGCTTACCTCATTGTTACCTCATTGTTAGCCACTTTTAACCTATTGTTCCCACAGATCCAACATTATTAAATTACGTAATACATTCACATAACATTATTACATGTATTCAATAATATAAACATATACACTGACTGTAATATACACTTTTTATATATTGTTACACATACATATTGCTTTAAGGCGGGCTGTTATTATATTTTTTATTATATAATTTGACTAAAATCATTTAGGTGTTAAAAATAATGCCTCAAGGTAAGCGTTCAGCCATCCCTTTGGTCGCTTTAGAAGATCATAATTTAAAAAAAATCTGATGCAATACATTCATATGACTTTCTCTACACACTATCGTTTATTAGTGGATAACAAAATATCCTTACTAAAGCTTATTTTTCTATGTACTACATTTTAATCCAAATAAGGCTTTCTAGAAATGACTGCATAACACATTTTGTTATAGATACAAAGGGAACAGCGATAGTTAAATGTTTAAGAACTGGACGCTGTACACTGGCCTTAAAATTTATACCGTTTCCATGCAATTGCGAGAAACAACTGAATGCTGACAGGACTTCAAAAGAATGGCCAGGAAATGATAAATTGGAACCTTTAATAACGGATATCTCAGAAATGGTTATGCCACAAAATACTTATTTTAAATAAATTGTGTGTGTTAAAGAGATTTATATAATTTGTGTAGTTTGTTTTCGTCCATCGCTTAGCGTTTACCAGTTACGCAAGATCATACAAAATTTCTCCTGAATGAAGAGGAATTTATAGATTATTCTCAGAAAACTCAAGATATACATTTTATTTGTCATGTAAATATCCTCAAATATTGGTATTTTAATCAAAATTTGAAGCCGTTTTTTATAAAACGAAATTTTGAAAAATGTTCCATGTAAAGGGTAGTTAGGTGTGTGGGAATTTTATTGATATTTCCGATGAAATCTCCATCGATTTTGGGTGGAATACAATACTTCCCCTACTTATACATATAGTAGATAAAGTAAAAAAAGAATGCGATTTGTAACTGCGAAATATAACGTAAAATCGAAAATTTGTAACTGAGAAACATAACGTAAAATCGAAAAAAGTGCCCTAAAATAGAAAATAGCATAAAATGACAAAAATATGTCCACTAATAAATATGCATTATTCATAATCTGGGACCCATGATAATAATTTATGTACACGTTAGCAAGTCTATGATGCAAAATTAAAAGATGGCATGACGTCATCAAAATCCGGGCCCTAGTGGTAGAGCTGTCAAGGGCATGGGTTTTACTGGTTCGTTGGAGGCTAAAAGGGCTAAGACAGGGTATTCCTCAGAACCAATGTCCGATATGTGGTAGTAATGAAGACATTGAACACATAGTATTTAAGTGCCAAGGAACAGAAAATTGGGGAAAAGAATTTTTTAATAACAAGTGGTTGAAGGGGGATAGAAATGCACTTATAATTGAAATGATATGCAAGGACGCTAGAAGCATTGGACAGTTTTTGTGTAAAGTAAAAAATAAATGGCTTTGGACAGTGGAAAGAGAAAAGTAAGAGGTAGTGCATCTTACTTTGAATGGAAAACTATAGTGAATGTGTGATGGTTAAGTAATCAATAAATGGAAAGTGAAAAAAATGTGGAAATGGGACATGAAAAAAAAAAACAAAAAAAACTGAAAAAAGAGCAAGATAATTTAGTGACAAGAGATTGTAAAATGTAAATAAACTGTAGTGATTGTCTACTGAATAAGTGACCAGAGTCAAAATGCAGTAGACAATAAAATTTGTAAAACTCTTAGCACAATAAATACTATACTATACTGGTTTGTTTCATATGGTACATAATGAGACTCGCTCGTTTCTTCCAGTCAACTCGTTCGAAAAGTACCAACGAATATACCGAGCTTCTGGTTCACATGCCCTCGTGGGAAATGGGTATTTACTCATCCGAGAGTTCACATCATGGCGGTGTTGTTAGGTGTATTGCTTCAGTGCTTTAAGGTAAAGGAATGGCAATAGCCTACGCCATGTTACTGCGTTTTCGACTTTGTTTCTACCTACTGCTGCTTCTTTTACTACATTATGATACGCAAATTCCATTTTCAAGTTTTGTTTTATCATTACAACTAAGCAAAATATGTATGAAAGTATGTTCCAAAACAATAAATATCATAACATTTTAATTTACAGTTTCATTCGGAATGTCTGTGAGATTAAAATAAAAACAACTCATCTGCATAAACATTTGTTTAAATAAACATTACTAATTATGTATTATAATACATTATATGAAATAAAGATTATTCTTTAAAGTCCAGATAAACGCCCTCATCATATCATTTACACCAATGAAACTCCTGTAAACCAAAACCATGCTAGAAGTTTTACCTGGCAGGATTCTAAATGAAACGGTGGTCTAAGGATTCCATTAGATAAGGAATCATACCTAATAATCTGCCATGCCATATAGGTCAAATATGGTTCCATAAAAAGAACAGATTTAGTGTTTCAGTCAAAAATTGAAGAGAGATGAGCAATACAGTGTTCAGGTAATGATTTACTGAATCTCCTTCAGAAACCGGAAGGGTGTGTGGTATTAATGGATACTGCGAGCTATCACTCTATGCTTAAATAAAAATAATCCCCAATACAAGTTTCAGCAAAGCTGAAACATTATCGTGGCTTCAAAGCAAGAGTATATTTCATAATCCACATATACAATATTCATTCATTCATTATCTGTTTACCCTCCTCTTATGTAGGACTTACATCCCCCAGGACTTACAAGCGGGTGCCTGGGGCACATATACAATAGCCAAATAATAAACCAATTGTAAAACAGTCGACAAAACTCATTATTGTTAGTGCATACATTTCGCTTTCATTTCACTTGTATCATTCAACTCCATTATCACGCGAATTTGAGCTACGTATAAGGAAGACGACAACACTGTTTTGCGGTCCAAATCTCTTGACGTTTGAGCCGTGTCCACTAATACGGCACTAGCGAATAGCAGCAGTGCGGCGTTGCCTCATACGGGCAGTACACCTCGAGCTGATAAAACTGTAATTGCAATATCAATTGCGCGCATGCGTATTTCATATTACAGAAAAGCAACAGGTAGTTAGAATAAAAGACGACATTTTCCTGAATAAGTACACAAAAGAATTATGTTTTTACACCCAAGATTCCCCATTTATTTATAGTTACCTTTCGTGATGTTTAAACGGAGATATTATTATGCTTGAAATAGTAATCAACCCATTGCTGTCGTAGTTGTTTTATATATTGTTATGTCATAGATATAATTATCACTTAATAATGTGCAATTCTCCATGTCCTAAATTTAGAAATGGTTATCCCATGAGGTTTTCTAATACAGCTACAAATCGTCATGAAAATCCTTTCAAAGCTCTCTGACGCAGCTCTGCAAACCACACATACTGTTTAAAATAAACGTCATGTATGGTTTTATTTCACAGAATAATACCATTGGAAACCAACGATTAAGTGCATTTTCATGGTTATAGAGTCGAGCAGTATCAGTTTCATGAGAAGAGCGTGTTGTGCTTTTTACAACATTCAACACCTCGTTACTTGGAATGCACTTCACAATATATAAAGAATAAGCCAACTGAGAACTTTAAGCAAAGAATCGTCAATTTTCATAACATTCTAGAGGAAGCATCATCAATGGAATTCATTGCACCAGTGACGCGATAGCTCAAGGTTAAAAGATTGTTAAAGCAAAAATACTGCGGGTGTAGTTTTTATAGCGCGCTTGCTGGAAAGCTAAGTGACTCAGTTGTGAATTTAACTGCGGTATTTGTTGTTTTTTTAGTTCTATCTATGGACGCTCTTTAACTACTATGGTCCTTAGCGCCCCATTCTATATTGGGCGTGAAAGACCGGAAATTTTGCTCAGAGGCCTCTTTATCAAACTTGAGGTTCTTTTACGTGCCGTAAATTTACGACACGAGACCACCTGCTTTACCTCCCTTCCGAAGAACGCCATGCTAAGGATTTTTACGCCCGAAAAAATCCATGCCCTCTGCCGTGTTTGAACCCGCGACCTCGGGAACTAGAGGCTAGCATGGTAACCACTACATCACTGCGGTGTACTCATCTCTTATAGTGATAGGCTTTGTCCTAGCGTTTATAAAGTTACCTCTCTCGTGAAAATATCGCTTAGTAAGCCCAGTAGTACCAGTGGATATAGCAGTAAGGTTAGGACTGTTGTCTTAGTGTGTATAATTTATTTAAAAAAGTATGCCAATGAAGAAAACCGCAAAAAGTAAAAAAAACTTCACAAAATGTCGAGAACTTACGGCTGAGGCGTGTTCATTAAGTACATCAACTGTTTCACGTGTGTTGGCAAGCGAAAAAGGTTACGCCGTTAACTGTGCCATTTGAATAACAAAGGAGCATAGAAAGGTATGGTTTTTATTTCTCTATTTGTGTATTACATTTAATCATTGTATCTCTTCTTGTTTTCTTGTAGTTTTTAAGTGAACATTGCGATGGCATTTATAACAAACGCGTAATGTTCAGACGAAGCAAAGGGAAGTTAAGCAACCTCGCGGTTACCCCGTATTGGTTTTCACGACCGCACTATAGTGAAGTAAACAGACTGAACCCTCCCTTTGGAACTGGCACTCTGGACTTTCGAACAGGAAATGAGACGTATAGTCGATCGGCATACCACACAGAATGATCTGAGAGAAAGAGACACCGCTCGGAATACAGTACACCCAACTCCCCCGTATGCAGGAGCTCATTTGTGTTCGAAGGTATGAATGGTACAAAGAGCGCCAAAGAAAATCTCACTGCACTTCGCGTCTATGTCACATTATTTATTGTTGTATGTGGCCTTGGGAAGCCATGGCCATTTCATTGGTTGCTTTGGGTCGCGGTCCAAGAATGCGCCAGTTCTTCTGCTAAATAGTACACCAATAACCACAACAAAGGTTACAAAATGGCATAGAAATGAAATATATGTTTACACTCTTGATCGTATTGACTAAAAGAGAAAGGGGTAGAGTGAGTGCATTCAGTTTGTCATACAGACCTCTTACCGTGATTGGTAGCCCGTACCTCATCAGCTAGTGCAGGACACTGAAAGGGTTAAAAGCTAAGGGGAAAACTTGATGAGCGCCCAGGTTAGCAAAATGTAGAATGTGTGAGAGATTTTCAGGTCTTGCAAATTAGTTTGAATGGTATTTATTAAACACATAGCAAGGCAGCACTTTATAACAAAAAATAAACAGAACTGTATTCTCACAGTGGTATCAATGCTTGTTGTATGGAAGCAAATATAACTAAATAATAAATAAATAAAGCAGCATGTTTTCCCTCTAATTCAAACTATAATTGGTTAATATACCTTTACCAACATACTGCTGATCATAAGAATACAAAAGGATTATAGAAAAAATATAACCCAATTTTATTGCCATAATATGTATGTCATATTCAGTAAACCATATACATATTTATCTCTAGTTTCTAAACATGATCAGTCAATTATAACAAAAGAATAATTTGCATTTAGTAAACGAATATCATCATCTGCGGATGGTTTACGGGGAGTGCCCACTTTCTGACGAGTATGAAGACCGTCTTCCCCACTTTCCTGGAATATTTTTATCCAGTAATATACTATAAAAACACTTTATGCTCTGCCGTTGCAATTGCTGTAATAGTGCGACCAGCTTCCCACATACCCACGATATGTCCACGAGTAATTTCGCTAGTATACGGCATGACTGGTTCTGAGACAATAAACATGTTTTGGTTTCAATAACACCAGAAAAAGCAGTCATAAACCTCCCCTCTTTTCCCCCTTATTGATGTGTTATCAAGCCACCACGCTCTGCGATAGGTAAGGTGAAGGACAGGTCTCAAAAGACCCCAGAAAACGACACAAAATCCGCCGAAGATTTTCTATAGCGCTCTGTGTACAAAATGGGAACGAACCCTAACTCATTCCCGTTATCTTCGTGAGTAAAATGTCAATAACTTAACTCAGTCCCGTAGAATATACCGTCAGCAACCCAGCTCACTCCTGTAGCATACACTGTTAGCAAAATGACTTAGTCCTGTAGTATATAGTAGGAAACCGTAACAATACTCTGATCTCAGTGAAGTGTAAAGTGGCGTGGCATCCCTGTTATAAAATATTGATAGTTGCACTGAGCAGAAGTAGTCGTTTGTCAACGCGACATTGCTGTTAGGTCTTCACAAAAGAACAAATTATATTTTTTTAATAGCACACCGATTTTCAACTATTTTTGTGTGAAGTTTACAAAATTATTACATGCATTTTGTGGAGCACATTTTTATATAATATCTGATTTTACTGTTAAAATATATTTAAACGAAACTGCAATATGGATTTTCAGTCACTATAGGTCTGTTGAAAGTCATAAATATTTTAAAATGAACTAGATTGATATTGTTTTCTTACAGGATCTAGTTAGGTTGTTAATATTTTGGAAGAAGTCACCAGTTAGGATTCGAAAGTAGAAAATGGGACCGAGTTGGGTTTCACCGCAAAATAGTGACCAAAACTCATTTGATGGACAGCTCTACCTGGTGACTATAAATGGGTACTCCTTTAAGCTAAGTAATGTTAAGTACCTCTGAGGTGAATACAGAAGGATTCCTGAAGGGAGGAAAACCGTTACTCTATTTGAGGATGGAGGATGGGAAAGAAGAAAGGCTGAGAACTGTAATATCTGCTTCCTTGTTGGATCCGTTAAACAAGATCGTAATAAAGCGGGTTAAATTGCATGTACGTCTTGAAAACCAAAGACCGCAAAGCAAGCCACAGCTGCGCACACATACATCCGATATCAGCCATGTGTATTCAACTGTCTATCACGCTTTTTACTGCCAACCTAATAGCTTGCAACTGCTTCCTGTCTCTTCTGAAACCTATCAGCAGAGTTCGTTCATTCAGTCGAATGTTTCTTGTTTATTCAAATTAATACTGGATGTGAGAACTGACCAGAGCGTTTTTTACTTTCCCTACTACGTATAGTGAGTAGAGGAAGTATTGCATTCCACCCAAAAATTAGATATCGAGATTTCACCGGTAGTACGTGTTTTGAGGTGCCCTGAATCCAAAAGAAAAGCATTTTTAGAAAAAGTTCCATGTGTGTGTCTGAACAGCATAACTCAAAAACGAAAAGTCGGATAAATACCAAACTTGGTATTTAGATTCAGTATCTTTCAAAGGTGCGACAGGAATATTTTCAAGAAAATCCCCCACCCAGACTACTGTTTACATGGAACATTTTTCGAACATTTTGATTTTATCAAAAATGGTTCTAACGATTTTTATTAAAATATCATAATATCTCAGATATTTTCATGGGAAAAGAAATGTATATAATGATTTTTCTGGGAATGTCCACAAACGTCCCCTTCATTCCGAATGACTTTTGCATAACTGGTAAACCGTAAGAGATAGACAAAAGTTTACTACACAAAAAATATAGATCTCGTTAAAATTCACAATTCATGCCATACCATTTTTTTCCTAAATATTCCTGTTATTTGCTTGAATTTTTCAGTACTTAATAGTTTTCTTCAAATAGGTAATTTGTTATTCGCTTTTTTATATCCTGGACATGCAAAGGGAATGGAATGCTCCACATAGCAATCGGCACTTAAAATGTTTGGCTATGGTTTAAAGCCTACTGTATTTCCATATTCCCCTTGCACCTACAAGAAAGTTAGCAATGAAGTTTCCGCAAAGCTTCATCTCGATTAACGTAAAGTAGATGAACAAGCATTTGTAAAAATAGTTTGTGCAGGAGCAGAGAAAGTCATACGAGTGTAACACATCAGAAAAAAAGATTAGTAAAGAAGCAATTTCCAACTATATGATTGCACAAAAACCTCTTTTATGTCCATTTATCGGATTTCCGGTTTATCTGGATTGATATTTTGTTTACTTTACTTTTTTACCTCTCAAACGCAGTAGAAATTTGAAACAATAGAAACTTGCATGCTATTTAAAAAATAAAAGGAAGTACAGCAATGAGCTTAAGTGCCAAAATTGTTTTTCTTATTTTTAGTGCCAAAATAAAGGTTTGTACAGATTAATGTAACCGTTTGTTTCCAGATTTACAGTCTTCGGTAATCCGGTCTCGCCTAGTCGGGATGAAAGCGATTCTTGTGTATAGGAAACTATAACTTCCTAGTTTTTTCCTTTCCCTTGTCAGACATATTATAATTTCCACTTTGTGAAACTAGGACTCCGGGGTAGCGCAATGGTTTCATTTTCGGCTCTCATACTGAGAGTCCGGGGTGAGTCTATCCATGCCCTCACCTTTGAGTATCCCCAAGGCCAAGTGGTTCGGATTCCACGGTAAAAGCTGTAGGTCATCTCATTCCACCGCCATCCTCATCACTCTACCATCGGAGGAAAAGGATTGCACCCGTTGGGGGCCCACCACCTCAGATATGGGTCCAGTCATCGTTTGGTGGATGAGATATCCCCTGAGGTCATAGGCCGCATGGGGCGTTAGCAACGACGACTGTCCGAAACTATGTATGTATTCGCGATGTCATTCATGTAACCTTACAAGATGTTCGACCCAATAGCTCGATGTTTTTAGGTCCATTGAATCCAAAAACGAACTTTTAGAAGAAGGTTCGTGTGTGTCTGTTGGTGTGTGTGTGTGTTTGCGCATGTGCGTCTGCTCGCGCGTGCGAGAACAGCATAACTCAAAAACGAAATGTCTGATAAATACCAAACTTTATATTTAAGTTCAGTATGTTCCAAAGATACAACAGTAAGATTTTTAAGAAACTCATCCACCACCAACAACCCGTTACGAGGGCTGTCCCAGAAGTATCCGACCTAACAAACAAAACACAAAAATTTTTGGAAAAAAATCTTTATTTCTCTACATAATCTCCTTTCAGCTCTATACACTTTTCCCAGTGATGTTCACCTTTGTAGTGAGAACCGTCGAGTTCTGCAAAATAGCCATCAACTCCAAACTCCACTTCTTCATTGTTGGTAAATATTTTACCACCAAGCCATTTCTTCAACTTTGGAAAACAGAAAATAATCAAAAGGAGCTAACTCTGGCGAATAGGGTGCATGAGGAAGCAATTCGAAAATTAACTCATTGATTTTGGCCATGGCGATAATGGATGTGTGAACTGCTGTATTGTCTTGATGAAACAGAACTTTCTTTTTCGCTAAATGCGGCCGTTTTTGCTTGATTTCACCATTCAAACGCTGCAATAAGTTTGCATAATACTCGCCATTGTTTGCTTTTCCTTTTTGAAGATAATCAATTAAATTTATCCCACGCGCATCCCAAAAAATGACGCCATGACCTTCCCTGCAGATGGAACTGTCGTCGCTTTCTTTGGAGAGCCGATTCTCCCCTTTCAATCCACTGTTTTGACTGTTCCTTCGTCTCAGGTGTGAAGTGATGGACACATTTTTCATCCATGTTTATGAACCGACGCAAAACTCGGTTTTATTGCAGCGAAACATCGCCAAACACACGACGGAAACATCCTCACGACGCTGCTTTTGTTCCATTGTGAGTAAACGCGGCACTTGTGCACGGCTTTCTCATGTCTAAATTTTCAGTTAGTATGCGATGTACAGCACTTTTTGAAATGCCTACGATGTTTGCTAGCTCGCGCACTTTCAGTCGACGGTCATCCAATACCACTTTGAGGATTTTCTTATCAATTTCTGGTGTGGTCACCTCATTTGGTTGACCACTGCGATGTTCGTCTTGGCAGATCGTACGGCCTCGCTTAAAATTTGCCACCCATTATTTTACTGTTGTAAACGAAGGAGCAGACTCCCCCAGAGTAGAATCTAGCTCAGCTTTAATACTAGTTGGACTAAGACCTTTCAAATGAAAGTCTTGTATCACATAACAATGGCCAGTTTTATCCATGCTTACAAATTCGCTGAGAGAGTTCACTATTAATGGCTGCCAAACAATTACTAAACAACGTAGCATCGTCAAAATTCAAACTTAAGCTTTATAAGGGTGGTATTTCCTACGATAGTTATTTGTTTAAAACAACCACTGCTATATATACAGCAGGTCGGGTACTTTTGAGACTGCCGTCGTGCATAGAAGATCCTTTCAAATGTTTGATTTTCTCAAAAATGGCTCGAGGAATTTTTATTAAAAGACCTCATTTGGGAGATACATCAATAACAAATAAAATGCACATTATCTTGAATTGTCTGGGAGTAGCCTGTGAATTCGCCTCCTCTTCATTGGGAAGGAAGTTTGTATTATTTTGTTTAAACGGTAAACCTTAAGAGATACACTATGTGATCAGTATCCGGACACCCCCACAAACATACGTTTTTCATCTTAGGTGCGTTGTGCTTCCACCTACTGCCTGGTACTCATTATCCGCGACCTCAGTAGTCATTAGACATCGTGAAACAGCAGAATGGGATGCTCCGTGGAACTCACGGACTTCGACGTGGTCAGGTGATTGGGTGTCACTTGTGTCGGAAGTCTGTACGCGAGATTTCCACACTCCTAAACATCCCTAGGTCCACTGTTTCTGATGTGATAGGAAGTGGAAACGTGAAGGAACATGCACAGCACAAAAGCGTACAGGCCGGCCTCGTCTGTTGACTGAAAGCGACCCCAACATTTGAAGAGGGTCGTAAAGAGTAATAGGCAGACATCTATCCAGACCATCATACAGGAATTCCAAACTGCATCAGGATCCACTCCAAGTACTATGACAGGCGTGAGATGGGAAACCTTGGATTCCATGGTCGAGCGGTTGCTCATAAACCACACATCACGCAGTAAAATGCCAAACGACGCCTCGCTTGGTGTAAGGAGCGTCATCGTTACACGATTGAACAGTGACATAACGTTGTGTGGAGTGACGAATCACGGTACACGACGTGGCGATCCGATGGCAGGGTGTGGGTATGGCGAATGCCCGGTGGACGTCATCTGCCAGCGAGTGTAGTGCCAACAGTGAAATTCGGAGGTGGTGGCGTTATGGTGTGGTCGTGTTTTTCCTGGAGGAGGCTTGAACCCCTTGTTTTGCGTGGCACGATCACAGCGTAGACCTACATCGATATTTTAAGCACCTTCTTGCTTCCCACTGTTGAGGAGCAATTCGGGGATGGCGATTGTATCTTTGGACACGACCGAGCATCTGTTCATACTGCACGGGCTGTGGCGGAGTTGTAATGGACCGGCCTGCACAGAGTCCTGACTTGAATCCTATAGAACACCGTTGGGATGTTTTGGAATGCCGACTTCGTGTCAGGCCTCACCGACCTACATCGATACCTCTCCTCAGTTCCGCACTTCGTGAAGAATGGGCTGCCATTCCCCAAGAAACCTTCCAGCACCTGATTGAAAGTGAACGCTGTCATCAAGGCTAAGAGTGGGCCAACACCATATTGACTTCCAGCATTACCGATGGAGGGCACCACGAACTTGTACGTCATTTTCAGCCAGGTGTCCGGATACTTTTGATCACGTAGTGTAGATAAAAATGTATTACACAAAAATTTAGAGCTCTTTAAAACACACACTTCATATCAATACATCAGCAATTTCCGAGATATCCTTTAATATTTGTTTGAATTTTGTCGCTTTTAAAAGTGAAATCGCTATTCAGTGTTTTCTTGCAAGTGGAAAGAGTATGGAATTTAAAGGCCAGAATATAGCATCCCGCTTAAGCATCTATCAATTCGGATTCCTTTATCCTCCTTGTAGCTACAAGATAATGTGTAATGTCATTATTTCTGCAAAAGATTCGATTAACATAAAGTACATAGAAGAATAGGCTTACATAAGAACAGTGTGCAGAAGTTGCAGTGCATACACTGAGCGGAACAAGCACTCAAATGCTCAATCGTGATAACGAGCTCTTACGAATGAAAGCAAAAAAGGAATGGCGAATTTTCAAGCCTCTCTGTAAAATGGCGCATTTATATTGAGAACATGTAATATTTCGGAAACTGCTAACGCTACAGAAACATAGTGACAAAATTTTTAATAAGCTATCTTCTTAGTAGGCTTTTGTTTTATCTCTGATGATTCACTAGTTAAATTGTAAATATAAAACTTTCAATGAATATGAAGAGGACCTGTCAGACTATTCAAAGAAAATTCAAGATATACGTTTCATTCACCGAATGTACCTATTCTATTTAAATCAAAGTTGCTAGAACCATTTTGAGAAAATAAAAAATAATGCTTTCTCCATTTAGAGTAGTTAGAAGTGGGAAGGATTTTCTTGAAAAATCTCATCTTGCATCTCTGGAATCCCCAGACTTAAATACAAAGTTGGGCATTTATCAGATGATTAGGGTTTGAGTTACACTGTTCTTTCTCTCTCTCTCTCTCTCTCTCTCTCTCTCTCTCTCTCTCTCGCGTACCTTCTTCTAAAAGTGCTTATTTTTTATTCAGGGACCTCAAAACGTACATTTCTAGTGAAATATGTATATGGAATTTTTGGGTGGAATAGTTTTATTCAACGGAAGCGGACATCACAACAGCAAAAGCTGACTTCACAGCCCAGCCCTAAAGTCCAGGGAACAAGTTCTCTAGGCTTTTCCATTAGGCGGGGGTGTCTATTTTATGTGCCCCCCCCAGACCGGAGCAGAACACTGACCTCCCCATGTCTCCCGCCACACAGGAACGGATCCTGCCAACCACTTACGAGGAAGACTACTAGGTACACCGCGACCTACAGAGATTTATTGCGTCTACTCCCCCAGGAGAAAGGAATGAGGTGAAGGAACCACAGGAGGCTACAGGCCAAAGAGACGCATACAAGTCTCTATTTCCACGCTCTATTTCGGCGATGAGCCGAACACACAGCACTCTGGTGTCCATTGAGCATGCATCCCCGCTTTCTGTACAGCACCGCCATACACCGCGAAACCTAGAAACACACCTGAAAGATGAAAAGGAAACGGAATGAAAGGGAAATGATTGAAAGGAAATCGTGGTAGCGAAGATATCACCTCAGTATTCACCTGACGACCCCGGGGAAACTACGAAAAACCCATGGGTTAGAGTAGGAGGTCGCCGGGAATCTAACCTCCCGAATGCGAATCGCAAACGCTACCACTGCGCCACCTCGCTCAGTGGTGGAATGCACAAATACCTATTTTATGTGCTAGAGAAAGTAAACATGGCTGACAAAGTGAGAGTAGTTGTTATGAACATTTGAATTCAAATTGCATTAAATATTTTCAGCTAAATTAATTTGAGCGGAATTAACTAATTTACATACTTGCAGAATAGCAAAATATATCCAATATATAAAAAAGGCGATACAAATAACTGTAATAATTATGCAGGAATAAGCGTACTGAATACTTGCTATAAACTATATGCAGCAATAATAAAAAACAGATTAAATATCTAACGGAAAACATAGTACTGGAAGCCCAAAACGGATTTAGAAAGGGAAGATCCTGTATGGACTGTGTATTTGTTCTAACTCAAATAATTGAAAAACATAGTGTGTACGATATTCCTACATATATGGTGTTCATAGATTTTGAAAAAGCATTCAGCAATGCACATAGGAACATACTAAGGCAAATAGTGGAAAACAAAGGCATACCAAAGTATTTGATAATAATTAGGAATTTATATATGGATAACTCAATAATGATCGATTCTGACCAAAAAAATCAAAACAGCAACAATAAATAAAGGTGTTAGAAAAGGATGTCCATTGTCACCCACGTAATTTAACTTTTATATTGATAACATTGTCAGAGAAAGGCAGAATAGCTTAAATGTACTTTTTAAGATAAATCATATTTTATATGTAATGTTATTTGCAGAAGACCTGGTCTTAATAAGTGGCTCAGAATTAAATATGCAAAAAGCTCTATATAAATTAAAAAAATAAGCCAAAATTACAAAATATCGCCACACAAAAGTAAAGTAAAACATTGGCTTTCAGAGGACCCGAAACATTAAGAGCAAAAATAGTAATACAAGTTACAATATTAGAACAAATTGAGTGTTTTAATTATATAGGTGTAACGTCTCATACTTAAAAATGATGGTATAAACAAAATTAATAAATTCAACCAAATATGGGGCACCATCAAACGAAATTTAAAAGAAAATACCAAGAAAGAGACAAAAATAAAATTTTATAAAGTGATGGCTGTTCCAGTGTTAACGTATGGATCCGAATGTTGGACAATGGCCAGACAAATGGAAAGAAAGATAGAAGCAGCATAGATGTGCTTTTTAAGACATAGCAGTATATACTTTAAAATACAGAAGGAGAAGTGAAGACATACGAAAGGAATTAAGAATTTTCAAATTACTAGAGAGAATTAAAGAAAATCTAAACAACTGGAAACAGCATGTGGAGAGGATGGGTGATAACCGTTATACGAAGTTGGTTTTAAGATATACACCAAAAGGACAAAGAAACATCGGCAGACCTAAAAGAATATGACGGAACAGTTTAAATGATGATATAGGAACCAGCCAAAGGGCTTAAACCGTGAAAGATGATGACATGCTTACAATTCCACTTCATCCCATTACTCAGGATTTGAGGCAACACTATTGTGAATCTGCTGACATTATTTTGGTGTTTAAGCATGCTATCCTATAGATTCTTGTTAACATTAGTTACTGCACTGCTACCGGTATTGAAACCTCTCATTATTTCTACATCGTTCTCAAGTATAACTGTTTCTGAGTAAACGAAAAATACATATGAAGTTTTGGATTCACACAAATTCTCTACTCACTATTCTACAAAGTATACCTGCAAAAGCTTATTCTTGTATCTCCTTTTTACTTTCTCTATCACGTATGTAGTAGGTAGAGAAGGTATTGTATTCCATCCAAAAACCTGACACTGAGATTTCACTGGAAATACATGTTTTGAGGCCACCTGAGTGCAAAAAACGGCATTTTTAGGAAAACAAACCCGCACGCGCGCGCTGGTGCGTCTGTGAACATAATAGTTAAAAAAATCTGATGTGTTACACTCACATGACTTTCTCTACTCTTGTACAATCTATTTTTACAAACGCCTATTCTCCATATGCTTCATATTAATCGAGATATCGAGATGTCAATCTTATTGGTAATTTTCTTGTAGATGCAAGGGAAACATGGTAGCTTTTAAACGATAGTCAAATATTTTAACGCTGGTTGCTATGTGGCGAATTCCATTCTCTTTGCATGTCCAGGACATAAAAAAATCTGATGTGTTACACTCACATGACTTTCTCTACTCTTGTACAATCTATTTTTACAAACGCCTATTCTCCATATGCTTTATGTTAATCGAGATATCCAGATGTCAATATTATTGCTAATTTTCTTGTAGATGCAAGGGGAATATGGTAGCTTTTAAGCGATGGTCAAATATTTTAACGCTGGTTGCTATGCGGCGCATTCCATTCTCTTTGCAAGTCCAGGACATAAAAAAATGAATAACGAATTTGAGAAAAAGTATAAGTATTGGAAAATTTAGGGGAATAACAATCAATATCTCGAAAACGGTTCACTCAACAAAAGAAATGTATATGACATAAGTTGTGTATTTTAACGAGATCTACATTTTTGTGTAGTAAAATTTTGTCTATCTCTTATGGTTTACCAGTTATGCAAAAGTCGTTCACAATGAAGAATACTTTTGGAGACATTCCCAGAAAATTCCAGATATACATTTCATTTCTCATGACATTATCTTAAACATATGATATTTTAATCAAAATCGTTAGAGCCATTTTTGAGAAAATTAAAATTTTCGAAAAATGTTCCATGTGAAGGGTAGTCTGGGGTGGGGGGACTTTCTTGAAAACCTTCGTGTCGCATCTCTGGAAGATACTGAACCTAAATACCAAGTTTGGTGTTTATCCGACTGTTCGTTTTTGAGTTATGCTGTTCACAAACACACACACACACACAGACACACACACACACAGACACACACACGGACATGTTTCCAAAAATGCTTTTTTTTGATTCAGGAGGTCTCAAAACATGTATTTCCGGTGAAATCTCGGTATCGAATTTTTGGGTGGAATGCAATACTTCCCTTACTTACTATACGTAGTAGAGAAAGTAAAAATGATTAACGAATTTGAGAAGAAGTATAAGTATTGGAAAATTTAAGGAAATAACAAGCAATATCTCGAAAACGGTTCACTCAACAAAAGAAATGTATATGACATAAGTTGTGTATTTTAATGCGATCTACATTTTTGTGTAGTAAAATGTTGTCTATCTCTTATGGTTTACCAGTTATGCAAAAGTCGTTCACTATAAAGAATACTTTTGGAGATATTCCCATAAAATTCGAGATATACATTTCATTTCTCATGCCATTATCTTAAACATATGATATTTTAATCAAAATCGTTAGAGCCATTTTTGAGAAAATTAAAATTTTCGAAAAATCTTCCATGTAAAGGGTAGTCTGGGGTGGGGGGATTTTCTTGAAAACCTTCGTGTCGCATCTCTGGAAGATACTGAACCTAAATACCAAGTTTGATGTTTATCCGACTGTTCGTTTTTGAGTTATGCTGTTCACAGACACACACACACAGACACACAGACACACACACACACACACACACACACACACAACAGACACACACACGGACATGTTTCCAAAAATGCTTTTTTTGGATTCAGGAGGTCTCAAAACATGTATTTCCGGTGAAATCTCGGTATCGAATTTTTGGGTGGAATGCAATACTTCCCCTACTTACGATACGTAGTAGAGAAAGTAAAAATCTGATGTGTTACACTCACATGACTTCCTCTACTCTTGTACACACTATTTTTAGAAAATCGTATTCTCCATCTATTTCATATTAATCGAAATAAACATTTGCAGAAACGATCATTTGACATGCAAAGAGAATTACATTTTACACATAGCGAACAGTTCTAAAAATATTTCACTATCCTTAAGGCGTACTATGTTCCCCTTGTTTTGTATTTGCAAGGGCAATATATGCACAGAAATATCTCTTAATAGCTGGTTGCTATGTGCAGCACAATTCTCTTTGCCACAGATTAATACACTTTGCATATCCAAGACAAAAAAAAATGAATAACGAATTCCCATTTGAGAAAATAAGTGTTGAAAATTTTTAGGGAATAACAAGGAATATCTCGAAAATGGTCCACTCACCAACAAAAATGCATATGACATAAATTTTGTATTTTAACGCGATCTACATTTTTGTGTAGTAAAATTTTGTCTATCTCTTATGGTTTACTAGTTATGCAAAAGTCGTTCACAATGAAGAATACTTTTGGAGACATTCCCAGAAAATTCAAGATATACATTTTATTTGTCATGAAAACATCTTAAACATATGATATTTTAATCAAAATCGTTAAAATTAAAATTTTCGAAAAATGTTCCATGTAAAGGGTAATCTGGGGTGGGGGAATTTTGTTGAAAACCTTCGTGTCGCATCTCTGGAAGATACTGAACCTAAATACCAAGTTTAGTGTTTATCCGACTGTTCGTTTCTGAGTTATGCTGTTCACTAACACACACATGTTTCCAAAAATGCTTTTTTTGGATTCAGGGGGTCTCAAAACATATTTCCGGTGAAATCTCGGTATCGAATTTTTGGGTGGAATACAATACTTCCCCTACTTACTATACGTAGTAGAGAAAGTAAAAAAAGTCTGATAAATACCTTAATATTCGTTGAGTACCTTCCAAAGCTGCAACACGAAAGTTTTCAAGAAAATCTCCTACCCCACCCCACCCCAAACTACCCTTTGAACATTTTTATAAATTTACTATTTTCTAAAAAAGGGCTCTAACGATTTTCATTACAATACCATGTATTCAAGAAACTTAGATGACAAATAAAATGCATATATTCGAATTTTCTGGGAATAGCCTGTGAACTCCTCTTCATTTGCAAGGGATTTTGTATAATGTTGTATAACTGATAAACGTTAAGCGATAGACGCAACCGTACAATGCAAAAAAGTAGATCAATTTAAAACGCACAATTTATTTCAAATAATGTTTTTGTGGCATCAGACACTTCCGAGATATCCCTTAATTGTTCGAATTGTTCAGAACTTAGCCATGCTTTTCGATTTTCACTCTTTTGGGCTATGTCATGGAAAGAGCATGTAAATTTAAGGCTAGCATATAGCGCACAGTTCTAAAACATTTGACTATTGCTCTTTCCTTTGTATCTATAACGAAATGTGTAATAATGGCTACTTCTGGAAAGGTTTATCTTGACTACAATGAAGTGGATAGGACATTATTCATAAGAATAATTTGATCACCCACTAGGTAGCACAATTAGAGATGGGCAGGGTGGCAACTAAGGGGAAGATAATGGAAAGAGCTTTGAAATTTTGGTTCAGAACTTTAAATCTAGGAAAACGGAATGTGTTAAGACAATGTATTGAATACCAAGAGAATAGCTTAATGAATTATGGATGGGTAAGTAAATTACGGAACATTTTGGAGAAAAATGGGTTAGGAGATATATGGAGAAGGAGAGAAAATAACGTGAAAAATTTTTGGAAAAAGGCGAGGATAAGACTGGAAGATACAGAAATACAAATCATGTTCAGTGAGATTGCCGAAAAGAGCTCATTAGTTTATTATAGGCCAATGAAAAATACATGGGGTAGGGAAAAATATATAGACATAGTAAATAAAGAAGAGAGAGAGAGAATCTACTGCATGGGTAAGAACCGGAGCATGGAGGCTAAAAGGGCTAAGACAGGGTATTCCTCAGAACCAATGTCCGATATGTGGTGGTAATGAAGACATTGAACACATAGTATTTAAGTGCCATGGAACAGAAAATTGGAGAAAAGAATTTTTAATAAGAAGTGGTTGAAGGGGGATAGAAATACTCTTATGATTGAAATGATGTGCAAAGACGCTAGAAGCATTGGACATTTTTTGTGTAAAGTAAAACATAAATGGCTTTGGACAGTGGAAAGAGAAAAGTAAGAGGTAGCGCATCTTACTTTGAATGGAAAATTATAGTGAATGTGTGATGGTTAAGTAATCAATAAATGAAAAGTGAAAAACAAGTGGAAATTGGACATGAAAAAAAGAGCAGGATAATTTATTGACAAGAAATTGTAAAATGTAAATAAACTGTAGTGATTGTCTACTGAATGAGTGACCAGGGTCAAAGTACAGTAGACAATCAAATTTGTCAAATTTGTAAACTCTTAGCACAATAAACATATCATATCATATCAAAAAAATCTGTTGTGTTACACTCACATGACTTTCTCTACTCTTGTAAAAACTATTTTTACAAACGCTTATTCCCCATCTACTTCATGTTAATCGAAATAAACATTTGCAGACTCTATCTTATTGCTAATTTTCTTGTAGATGTAAGGGGAATGTATATTTACAAGGGCAATTTGGAAATACAGTAGCCTTTAAGCACATACATATCTCTTAATAGCTGGTTGCTAGGTGCAGCACCATTCCCTTTCCCACAGATTAACACTCTTTGCATATCCAAGACAAAAAAATCTGATGTGTTACACTCACATGACTTTCTCTACTCTTTTACAATCTATTTTTACAAACGCCTATTCTCCATATGCTTCATATTAAACGAGATATCAAGATGTCAATCTTATTTGTAATTTTCTTGTAGATGCAAGGGGAATATGGTAGCTTTTAAGCGATAGTCAAATATTTTATCGCTGGTTGCTATGTGGCGCATTCCATTCTCTTTGCATGTCCAGGACCTAAAAAAATGAATAACGAATTTGAGAAAAAGTATAAGTATTGGAAAATTTAAGGAAATAACAAGCAATATCTCGAAAAGGTTCACTCAACAAAAAAAAATGTATATGATATAAGTTGTGTATTTTAACGCGATCTACATTTTTTGTGTAGTAAAATTTTGTCTATCTCTTATGGTTTACCAGTTATGCAAAAGTCGTTCATAATGAAGAATACGTTTGGAGACATTCCCAGAAATTTCGAGATATACATTTCATTTCTCATGACATTATCTTAAACATATGATATTTTCATCAAAATCGTTAGAGCTATTTTTGAGAAAATTAAAATTTTCGAAAAATGTTCCATGTAAAGGGTAGTCTGGGGTGGGGGGATTTTCTTGAAAATCTTCGTGTCGCATCTCTGGAAGATACTGAACGTAAATACCAAGTTTGGTGTTTATCCGACTGTTCGTTTTTGAGTTATGCTGTTCACAGACACACACACACAGACACACACACAGACACACACACGGACATGTTTCCAAAAATGCTTTTTTTTGGATTCAGGAGGTCTCAAAACATGTATTTCCGGTGAAATCTCGGTATCGAATTTTTGGGTGGAATGCAATACTTCCCCTACTTACTATACGTAGTAGAGAAAGTAAAAATGAATAACGAATTCCCATTTGAGAAAATTATTGAAAAATGTAAGGGAATAAAAAGCAATATCTCGAAAATGGTTCACTCAACAAAAAAAATGTATATGACATAAAATTGTGTATTTTAACGCGATCTACATTTTTTGTGTAGTAACATTTTGTCTATCTCTTATGGTTTACCAGTTATGCAAAAGCCGTTCACAATGAAGAAGAGTTTTCGAGACATTCCCAGAAAATTCGAGATATACATTTCATTTGTCATAAAAATATCTTAAACATATGATATTTTAATGAAAATCGTTTGAGCCATTTTTGAGAAAATTAAAATTTTCGAAAAATCTTCCATGTAAAGGGTACTCTGGGGTGGGGGGATTTTCTTGAAAACCTTCGTGTCGCATCTCTGGAAGATACTGAACCTAAATACCAAGTTTGGTGTTTATCCGACTGTTCGTTTCTGAGTTATGCTGTTCACACACACACACACACACACACACACACACAGACACACAGACACACAAACACACACACAACACACACACACACAGACACACACACGGACATGTTTCCAAAAATGCTTTTTTTGGATTCAGGGAGTCTCAAAACATGTATTTCCGGTGAAATGTCGGTATCGAATTTTTGGGTGGAATACAATACTTCCCCTACTTACTATACGTAGTAGAGAAAGTAAAAATAAGCGCTATAGGCTATATAGAAAGTGATGTGAATGTAACATCAGATTTTTAAACTTGAAATTAACTTCCGTTACACATTTAGTTGTAGGTATAGTAAGAATAGCTACAACAAAATAATCAAGAATAATGCAGGTATAAACCAAAAGTCAAGCTCTTAGAAAGCATGTCGCTATGCGATTGGTTTGAAATTTCATGTTCTTTGCATGACCACGAGAAGAAACAAATAACGCCTTAGTACTGAAAAATGTTTAAGCTTTTGAAAATTCAAACCAGTAATAAAGAATATCTCGGCAATGGCTAACGCCACAAAAAAAATGTTTTTGACATAAATTGATTGCGTTAATATCTACATTGTTCATTGCAGTAAGATTGTTTGTCTATCTCTTGCGCTTACAATACAGAAGTTATTCGGAATGAAGAGAGCTTCACAGGCTATTCCCAGAAAGTTGAAGATGGGGTTCACTTTAGCATGCAAATATCGTAAGCATATGGTATTTTAATCAAAACTATTAGAAGCAGTTTTGATAAAAGGAAAAGCAAAGAAAATGTTTCCATATAGGGTAGGGGATTTTCTTGAAAATTTCGAGTTTGAGTTATGCAGTTCTCACACACAGACAGGCACATTGGGCCCTTTTCTAAAAAATCCTTTTCTTTCGATTTCAGGGAGCCCTACAATATGTATCTCTGGTGAAATCTCGATATCGGATTTTTGGTTGGAATGCAATACTTCGTCCTCTATCTACTAGGTATGCGGTAGAGAAAGTAAAAATGATATTAAATTTGTAAGAAAGTGACATGAACAAGTGCGATGGAAATTGAGAAGGTAAGAGGACCTTCACTTTGAGATTTGATCCTGTTTATCGCAACTTGTTGCGATGTCTTCCTTTGAGTTTGTCAAGTCTACAAAACTCTCTGGAGCCCTGAAGAACACCTTTGACCCAGAATGTTTCCCTGCAAGTTGCGAAACGAACTTTGCTACTTCTGCTTGTTTTGTTATTCTAATTTGACGGGAGCCATTGAGAGGATTCGTCCGCGCCGGTGCCTGCGACCCTGACCTCAATAATTAATGCGGCATCGATATTTGGACGTGGCACGAAGCAACTAGTTTCCTAAGTGCCGTTAACGTGTTGTTACTATGCGCCCCTATGGCTTTGCTTACTACTGTGGGGAATATATGGAAGGAAGAACCAAGCAGATTTAATGTTACTATTTCTACCCATTGTGTAAGGTAGGAGATGTAGCTACTGTATTCGATCAAAAATGTAGTATAGAAATTTCACTGGAACGCGCGTTTTGGGGTTTCCTACATTCAAAAGAAAGCACTTTTATGAAAAGTTACTCTCTACTCGCTCTTTTACCAAATATTCTTATGAAAGCTTATTCTTCTACTTCTTGTTAACGAGATAAACTTTCGTTACAGCTTTACACATTTCGGTCCAGCTATAAGAAGAATACAGTAGGCTAAGCGACATTCAGATGTTTTTTCACCCCTCTGTGAAAGACCAAAAATTACCAAAATTCATAAATGTGGCTTTTAGTGTTAGCAGGTATAGGAATTTCTAAGCATTAAAGCCAGAACCGAACGAAGTAATGTTGAACTGTTACTGGACCATAGACGGGGACTCGCAGGTAACTAACCCCCCCCCCGTCCCTCGTAAATCTTTAGGGGGATCGTCGAGATTCGGCCGAAACGAAAACATGACGTCCAAAAGCGGCCCGGGATATTCCATTACATCGTCCATGTGCGGCCAGGCCTAGATACCTAATGTGAGGATACATCACCAAATCTGGCGTCAGCCTTCACCGCCGCGTACGTGTCACATGGTCATGTGATGCAAACTACAGAACACACGTACCCTCGTGGCTGTTGGGTGATCGTCGTGCTCTGCATATTATGGAGAATTTTGATGTGATAAAGATCTGATCAATCTGATCTTCTCAAAACAGGGGGAGAAGGTCGATCGTCAAAGAGGGTTACAAGTTTCACTATTACGAAGACCTTCAAAATGGATTGTGAAGATGAGGTTTGTACCAGGAAGATATGCAAGTGCTATTTTGAATTAAATACCTCAAATGAGACAGTGGAAAGTAACTTCAAACATAATCAGGAAAAAGGACTAGTAAATGCTGCGAAATAGACAAAAACTCTTAACACTCTGTAAGAGGAAAGCATCTTAAACGTTACATGAGAAACCTACTAGATTATTCCACAGGGAATTACAGATATGTGATACAGATACGATTTCAAATGACGACTTACAATTAGTAAAATTGTGCAGGACGTTCACTAGTACCAAAGATGCCTTCGAATTTGCCAGAATTGCATACGGCAGTAGTCTATGCGTATAGTAGCCAAACGAATTAAAACGAGCTGTTTTTATTAGTAAGTGACCACGACTCAAACACAGTATTATTCTTAACTACTTCAAATACTACTGTTTACCAACATGATGTTGTGTATGTAGATGGAGCCTTCAAGAGCTGCCCAAAACAATTTCATCGACTTTTTACCATTCGTATCATGTATAAAAATCTGATGTGTTACACTCACATGACCTTCTCTACTCTTGTACAAACTATTTTTACAAACGCTTATTCTCCATATGCTTCATGTTAATCGAGATATCGAGACGTTAATCCTATTGCTAATTTTCTTGTAGATGCAAGGGGAATTGGTAGGATTTAAGCTATAGTCAAATATTTTAAGAGCTGGTTGCTATGTGGAGTAATCCATTCTCTTTGCATTACCTGGACAAAAAAAATGAATAACGAATTTGAGAAACAGTACAAGTATTCGAAAATTTAAGGGAGTAACAAGCAATATCTCGAAAATGGTTCACTCAACAAAAAAAATGTATGACATAAATTATGTATTTTAACGCGATCTACATTTTTGTGTAGTAAATTTTTGTCCATCTCTTATGGTTTACCAGTTATGCAAAACTCGTTCACAATGAAGAATACTTTTGGAACATTCCCAGAAAATTTCATTTGTCATGAAAATATTTTAAACATATGATATTTTAATCAAAATCGTTAGAGCTTTTTTGAGAAAATTAAAATTTTCGAAAAATGTTCCATGTAAAGGGTAATCTGAAGTGGGGGGATTTTCTTGAAAACCTTCGTGTCGCATCTCTGGAAGATACTGAACCTAAATACCAAGTTTGGTGTTATCCGACTGCTCGTTTCTGAGTTATGCTTTTCAGACACACACACGGACATGTTTCCAAAAATGCTTTTTTTGAATTTAGGGGGTCTCAAAACATGTATTTCCGGTGAAACCTCGGTATCGAATTTTTGGGTGGAATACAATACTTACCCTACTCACTATACGTAGTAGAGAAAGTAAAAATATATACGAGTACATCTCTCTTATGTTTGTATTGCTCTCTGGTAAAAGTTCTGAAAATTTCGCATCGTTACAGGCAGTCCTATGTCTGTAGAACGGGAAGGAAGTATTGTTTGTATTTAAGTATAGCATAATGCAGGTATTCTTGTGCCACACATCGACGATCACTTCAAAATTCCAAAGGCGCACCTTGACGGTGGACAAAAACCGCCGGGTCTGCATAGGACTAGAAATTGGATTACGGGCCACACATTTGGCGTTTACTGACACCACTAAGACCGACTTTTCCTGTATCAGTGATCCTTGGTCACTATTGCTTACGTTCCTTGTAGTGATAATGATTTGAGTGTACCTAACGTGAAGCCAACTGCTTAATAAGCCCTATTTTATGTGATTATTAATCACTATAATGTAGTTTTTATAGCTAATCGACCTTTCAAAGCTTGCCAAATAGCGATTTAAATCTGTTTCTGTAAGCCTAGCGTCCTATTAAATTATAGTGAAGACTATAAGTTTTGCCTAAATGAAAGTGAACAAACCATTCAACACATGGCCTCAGAAATCTTCAAATACTAAATAGGTGCAGAGGAGTAGAAAGACACTAAGAAGGGCCTACATAGTGCACATGCACTAAATGTCTTTTTAAAAACATAAGAATTTTAAACTGTATTCTCAGGTTATCATTTGTCGACATATTCTGGTGTTCAAATTGTTCCACACACTGTACTTTTCAGTATGCAGAGGTGGGCAAAAGTATTCGTCTTCACTTTAAAAAATTCTAGCACGCAAATTAATAGAGATAACATTCTCGTTTTTGTAATACACAGAACAAATATTCTTATATTGAAAAGTTAGAAGTTCGGGAACGTAAAAGATGTAAACGCTATTGGGATAAGGTCCCAAAGCTAAATCATGCCAAAGAGTTTATAGATCTTTCAGCTAAAAGATCAAGAGAGATCCTCACATTCAGTATAGAAGCTGAGGATAGTGAATGGTCTCCACACTGGACACTGCCCTCCCAGGGATATCTCTGTAAAATAGGCAAGATGAGGTGAATAAATGTTGCTTCTGTCAAGAAGAAAAGGAAACGGCGAGGCGCATACTTCGCGATTGTTCGCCCAAGAATGACATTTTTAGAATCTGCTCTCCCTAACCCGGGACATATTGCCTCACTACCACTCAGACAAAATTTAAGCTTTATTAGAAGCATTAATTTAAACTGGGAAATATAGAATAGGGTAATCTCACAATAGATATATTAAGGTTGCAGTGAGGAGAAGCCTACTGGGCCTAATCGACCCAGTAAGAATATGATCTAATGGTATTACATTTTGGTGTTACTGCGTTTTTCAAAATATTTAATTTTACTAGCTTTATGTTTTGGAAATTATACCGAATTTACACTCCACTTATCTACTGTGTTTACATAATTTCATGTGCACTTAGTAGTGAACATTTTTGTGTATACTTCTTGATATTTTCATCGACTATGATTTAAACTGGTGGAGAAATAAATTTGTAAACTCGTAAAATTTAAGGCGTTAATGAGGAAGTTCAAGAAAACGTTGAATATCCCTGATTTTTACACTTTATTCTTCCTATTAATGAAAATCTATTTTCAAAACAAAATCAGGTATCGTTCAAGCATCGCCCTATTTAATGCATGAAACATAATTCTGTAAACGCCACGTACAAAAAGTTTAAAAAATTACTATATTTTTCAAACAATTTTGAAAATAATAATGTAAAAGATATTTAAAGCTGCCAAAACAAGTAAAATGTAACATTATTAGTTCTTCTGTCTGTTAAAATGAGAATTTCATCTCTTAATTTGGCTACTAGAATTTTTAAAAATGTATACGAATGCTTTTCTCCGTCTCTGTAAATGAATAAAATGTGGAACACTTGAGCATAAATAATAGGATAAAAATTCCGAATGTTACATTCACACGTTTTCTCTATTTGCTCTTCCAAAAACTATTTCTTACAGAAACTTATTATTTTAGCTACATTATCTCACTGAATGTGAAGGTTTGAAAAATGAGTGAGAGAGAAAACGTGGGACAAGGAATGGAATAATATGGAGGGTGATTTATTTGCACTGAAAATGTTAACAAGAAGCAGGAAAAAAGAAACAGAAAAGTAGGGGATTGTTTAATAAAAATGGAAGAAGTGGATGAGGAAAGTTAGAGACAAAGAGCGAGGGAGAGGGGAGGTAAGTTAAAATGAAATAAATTGTAATGAAGCTTTAGCAAAGGGAAGTAAATGTTGCACAGCAGTGCTGAAGGCCAGGGAGCTACACTGACTGTGCAACACAAAGTAGGGTACCAGGCATGTACATAATAAAGTAAAAGCATGAAAATAAATGTAACAAAATTAGTAATTTGTAACCTGAAATGTGTACAATAAACTACATACATACATACATACATACATACATACATACATACATACATACATACATACATACATACATACATACATACATACATACATACATACATACATACATACATACATACATACATACATACATACAGTATTATTCTAGCTACTTGTTGTTAATCCAGAAATACTTTCAGTTCACGTTTATACATTTCGTAGTACGATACGATACAGTATGTAAATCAATAGTCATATTTTTAAAGAACGTATCGCTATGTGATGGTTTTGAAACTCAACGCTATTTGCTTATGAGAAAGAAAACGAATAGCGACTTCATATTTTAGAAAACTATAAAGTATCTGAAAATTCAAATCAATAACAAGGATTGCGTTGGAAATGGTTAACTCTACAAAAAGTTGGACATAAATTGTGTGCTTTAACGAGACATGTTTTGTGCCGTAAAATATTGTCTATCCCTTACGGTTTACTAATTTCTCAACTCATTTAGAATGAAGAGGACTTCAGAGTTTATTCCCAGAAAGTTCAAGATTTCGCATTCCTCTGTTGTTGAATAAATTGTGTTTTATAGGTGTTTGGTGTTATTTAAGAAATAGGTAAAGTGTCGCTCGGTGATCGTGGTGACTAGTGCTGGATTACTGATCCTCGTGGTCCCTGGTTCTTCTTCCTCGGCTAGCCAGCTGTTGTTGCACATGCAGTACAGCGTGAGAAGGTATTGGAGATCTCAGAGCAATGAGACGAGAGAGACATATAAAATAGTCATATGTTGATTAATATAACGTTTCCACAGTTAAATTTACACACACTGGTCACAATTGCACTATTCTTATTTATAGTAACACTTAGGACGACACTTACAGTGTTCCACTGAGATATAACACGCGAACATACACGTTAAATACTTATATGTATTATATCCGATACACAAGTTTATTTAGGAAATTTGTAGCGCGACATTGTCTCCTTTGTTTCTTGGCACGAACTCGCCTCCGGAGTAGCGTGAAGACAAGCTGAATAATTTTAACAAACTGGGCGCCTAACAGTATTTTCTAACTTTATATACACTCTGAACTTCGCGCGAACATTTGTTTTTCTTAATTTAAATTGACTACCGACGGAAGCGTCGAAGCTTCTGGAACGTTTTAAAAATCTTTACCATTTCGTCATTTGTTCCTACTAGCCACGTTATCTGTTTACTTGGAATGTGAAATCAAGTGAGGGTGGCTTGCAAGACCTTTGCTCTGGATGGACACAAAAATGGGTACAGTTACTTATCCTCAGCACCCCGACGTCTCTTTTACGATTCTTCCTGCCAATGGAAGTTGCATCGTCTTGTTTGGGGAAAAACTTAACAGCCAAGAAATCTTACTGACTATTACATCAAATATCTGTATACATAAACCTTATCTTTCCTTCTCCCCTCTTACTTCATATATAATTATTCTTAATTATCGTACATAAAATTATTTACTTTTTACATATTTATTATATAATCCTGTATTTTAATAATTGATTTATCATTTATGTACGTAATAATAAATAATGCCTCAAGATATACATTTCATTTGTCATTAAAATATCTTAAACATATAGTATTTTAATCAAAATCCTTGGAGACATTTTTGAGAAAATCAAATATTACGAGCAATTTTCCATATAAAGGGTAGTTTAGAGTGGGGGATTTTCTTGAAAATCTTCGTGCATCATCTTTGGAAGATGCTAAACTGAAATACCAAGTTTGGTATTTAATATACTTTTCCTTTTTGAGTTATGCTGCTCATACACACACACACACACACACACACGCGCGCGTGCCATTTTCTAAAAATATTTATTTGGATTCGGAGGACTTCAAAATGTGTGTTACCGGCGAAATCTCAAATTTTTGGGTGGAATGCAATACTATAGGTAACGAGTACTACAAGAAGCTCAATTTCAAATAAATAAATATAGCTAAATATAAAATAAATTATGGAGATGGAAAAAAAAACATTATTTGGAATTTTAAAGAAAATAGTCGCCTTAATGTTTTATCGTATATAACATAGCAGAATGAAACTATATGTAGGTGTACTATCAAAGGAACTGCTATTCCTGCATGCTGCTCCAATGCTGTATGCTAAAAATAACATTTTTCAGGTAAGGAACATGGAAAGTTGTGTTAGCGACATGATAATCACCATGACATCCTCTTTGTGTCCATATCAGTCAATCCGCTCTGTCCGATAAAAAGGACGAGTTATCGGTGCTACACTAAATTGTTGTCGGAAAATATAGAAGCGACGTTTTACTCAACCTGTATTCTACAGATTTCTTTTTCCCTGCAAGGAAATTAATTTCCAAACCTCAACTGTAGTGTAGAATATGAAATTGCTACCACCTTGCGAATCTTTAAGAACACTGCAGACATTATAATTATAGTGTAGGCAGAGTTTTCAAAGCTTACGCAACACTGATTTGCCAATAGTAGTTTATACAAGAAGTGGATAATTTTTATGATTATGGCACCAGAGAATTTTCACGAATGTACTACTAAAATTAATAAAGAGTTTATTACAGCATGTTATGCAATATTAGCATTTTAAATTGTAGAAAATAAATAATTAAATAATTCGGCATCCATAGTTGGTATAAGTGAGAGCGTCCTCGTATGTTCGTAAATGAACATATGTTCTCTCTGCATTTCATTTATTACCTGGCGTGTTAAACCGACAAGCAAGACAGCCACTTGCATGCAGAGAGAAGTAAGCAGGTGTTGCGAACTGTGATGTTCATTATTAGCAAGTATCCTGACTTTGCCCAGTTTTCAATGTCACATCGCAAAGTTCTCACTGTCACTTCACTAATGTGATCTCGTTAGTTTTCACGCTCACTTCTCTTAGTTCTCACTGTCACTTCACTAATGTGATCTAGTTCAATTTGTCCTGTCACTTCACCTTTCTTCGCGACGTAGATCCGTAACGAAATGCGCACGAAGCCGCCTGGTTTTCCTATGGTTCATTCGCTGGGAAGTCGAACATGAGATACCTCTATCCTCTTACCTACTTAGCATGCCATGAAAATAAAATGCTCCAATTTTAGAATTTAAGCTTCCCTTGACTTCTCTGGTAAAACCCGCCTCACTCCACAACACTGTTTTCTCTTTCTATTTTGACTTCCAGCGATTTGACCTCTATCTCTGTCTCATTCTAACCTCGGACTCTTTCTCTGTTTTGTGACTTTGCCTACAACCTGTGTGCATTAACGTGTATCTGCCCTTGTTCCTAGCTCGCCTGGTTACTAATTGCAATGTTACTTACATGCTTGCTCTCTCGTTAATTACATTCTGTGATACAAGTTATTTTTCAGTAAAGCCATTTCTCAATATTATTTTACATTATTAATTATTCCTATTATTTTCAATACTTTATTCTGTTAGACATATGCCCCCTTAAAAACTGCGTATTTTCGTGCATTTTATGCAATAACTGCAGACTGACAACAAATATGAAATTTCATATTCTAAATCGTGCTTGCTATCAATATGTAAACAAGTATTTTTACATTTTTCACTGTTTAGAATTTGCTGTTATATTTCATAACATTTTGGTGAAATCTTAATATTTTATGAAAACCTTCGTATTTTTCAGACCTAATTTATAAGATTTATTTTAAAATAATTTCCATTAGCAATGAAACGGGCTTTCTTAATATTCTATTCGGGCAGTTTTCTGTGAAACACATTTAGAAAACCCAAGCCACTCTTTTCAACAAGTCAGATAAGGTTGAGAAAATGTAGCATTTTCTCTGTGACGTTACTTGAGAAATTAAACGCCCTCTATTCTTGGAATTTTTATTTTTGCTTTTATTGGCACATTTAATTAGCATTAAGCAAGTACAAAGCAACCAGTAACTTCTTTTAATTTTGTTTTAAGCTTTCAGGATGATTTACATCTAGAAACTCCGTATAATTTGTAATATTTCATTTTATATTTTGTTATTAATTACGTACAAAAATCTACAAAGACTATTTGTAAACTCGTCAAGTGAATCTGACACACTTTATGTACAAAATATTTTGACTTAATTTTTCGGATTTTCTTTTCCTATTCAATCTTCATACATATTTTGATGTCTGTACCAATAACTCGCGTATGTTAAAAAAAACCTGATGTGTTGCATTCACGTGACTTTCTCTACCATATATAATTAATTAATGGGTATTCAACTTGTGAAAACTTATTTTTCTTTTGTTATAAATGAAAAGGGAATAGCGATACTCAAATGTTTAAGAGCTGGATGCTGTATTATGCACACTCTTTCCATGCAGTCTTGACAAACAACGGAATGTCGACAGAACTTTAAAAGACAGTATTGAACAATTCGAAGCATTAATGAGGGATATTTCAGAAATTAGGTCACGAAAAAGTTATTCGAAACAAATCGTGTGCTTAGAGAGATCTACATTTTTGTGTAACACGATGCTGCTTAACGGATATTCCCGAAAAATTCAAGATACACGTTATATTATTCATGTAATCTTTAATATATAATATTTTAACAAAAATAAAGCAATAAAGAAAAATTGGTAGTAATTTTTCAGAAAATAAAAAATTACGGAAAATGTTCCATGTAAAGATACTCGTAGTTTGGGATTAGATTTTCTAGAAAATCTTCGTGTCGTTTTTTTGGAAGGTATGGAACTTAAAAATCAAGTTTGGTGTTCATCTGGCGTTTCGTTATTGAGTTAACGCGGTTCAAACACACATACACAATTGGACCTTTTTGTAAAAATCTGATATGTTGCACTCACATGACTTTCTCTACTCTTGTACACACTATTTTTACAAACGCTAATTTTCTTGTAGGTGCAAGGAATATGGTAGGCTTTAAGCGATAGTCAAATCTTTTAAGAGCTGATTGCTCTGTTGAGCATTTCATTCTACTTGCATGTGCAGAGAAAAACAACGAATTCCCATTTGGGAAAAAGTATAAGTATTGGAAAATTTCAAACAAATAACAAGGAATATCTCGGAAATGGTTCACTCGACAAAACATGTATATGACATAAATTGTGTATTTTAGTGAGATCTACATTTTTTGTGTAGTAAAACTTAAGTCTATCTTTTACGGTTTACCAGTTATGCAAAAATCATTAAGAATGAAAAGGGCTTTGGGAATATTCACAGAAAATTCAAGATATACATTTAGTTTGCCATAAAAATATCTTAAATACCCCTATATGCTATTTTAATCAAAATCGTTAGCCATTTTTGAGAAAATCAAAATTTTCGAAAAATGTTCCATGTAAAGGGTAGTCTGGGGAAGGGGACATCCTCGAAAATCTTCATGTCATACCTTTGAAAGATACTGGACCTAAATACCAATTTTGGTATTTATCCGACTTTTCGTTTTCGAGTCATGCTGTTCGGACACGCATTGAATAGACATACACACGGACCTTTTTGATTCTGGGGGCCCCAAAACGTGTATTTCCGGTGAAATCTCGGTATCGAATTTTTTGGTGGAATACACTACTTCCCCTGTTTACTATACGTGGTAGAGAAAGTAAACATGAAATGTTATTTGAAACATGGCAGTACAAATATTACTGTGCAGGCAAGTCTAAAAGTTTTAGTACATTGATCTGAAACATAATCCACCTTCGAGACAAGATCCTTATTTTTTTTGCAAGACGGACTAGTAAGAGGTTGATGTAAGGTCTACTTAGCTGCTCAGGTGTCTGAAGAGGAGAGATCGTGTTACTTGAGGTTTGGCAGGTCTGTCTCTCACTGCTTTATCGATAGAGCAGATAATTCGAATTTGCAATTTATGTGATATCCTCCGTGTGTGTAGATGATACATAATAATTGCTAATTTGGATTTGTGTTGTGTGATTTTCAAATACAAACTTTAATAGTGTATCCAACAGGACTTACTTCTGCAGTGACATACATGAAGGTCTCGGAGCCATTGTGAGCCACATTCACCAACCAGCAAACATGATTTAGTGACACCTTGCGGTAGTGTTCTGAATTATGCATCGTTTAGTAATGTGTGTCGTGGACCTCATTTATGTAATATTGAAATACTTGATTTATGTCATTAAATTATTATATTCATTGAACATTACTTCTTGGGTTCTCCTTTTTTAAAAAATGGCGCATGACCCACTATGGCTCTGAACCCCTGATAATAATTCAATTCATTTAGTACCGTGTGGTTCTCGCCGAGCGAGGAGGCGACTCGCATCGGGAGGTCTCGGGTTCGATTCACAACGACCGCCCCATGGTTTTTTTCGTGGTTTTCGTGGTCGCCAGGCGAATGCTGGGATGGTTTCTTTTCTACCAGAATTTCCTTTCCTTCATTCCTCACAACTTTCAGGCGTGCTTCTAGGTTTCGTGGCATAGGCTGTGCCGGACAGATGGTGTGGATGCATGTTTAATGGAAAGAGTACTTCCCGTGGACACCAGAGGGCTGCTTGATTGGTCGGTGGTTCGTCTCCCTCTCTAGGCAGCTCCAGCGGTGGGACGGGTCTGCGAGCTTGGAAATATTAGGGACTTCCGCTCGTCTCTGTAACCTGTGGTCTCCTATGGTTCCTCATCTCATCCCTTCCTCCTGGGGGGCATGTTAGCCAGAATAGATCTCTGTAGGTTGAGAGGTGTTCCCCTCTGTTAAAGGTACCTATACCTACCTGGTGTGGTGTGGGAAAGAAAGGTATTAGTTTTTAAGGTAGTATAAAAATAAAGGTTCTAAACATAACTTTGTGTTATTCCAAATTTTGCTCTTTAGAATCTTATGATAACATTTGAAATTTGTATGTGGCGTTATTTTCTGGTAACGACTTGATTATTTTCTAACTATTGCTACGCATCGAAATCATATTTTGAATAATTTATTAACTGTTGCTTATTCTTACGACAGCGAAGTTACTTGATTGGCGGGGAGCGTAAATCAAATGTTTCCTCGCGATAATCAAGTGCAAGTACTTTCAACGCAGCCGGCCCTCGTAGCTGTGGTCGTTGGAGTGTATAGCTCCGGCGCTCCGCCAAGCTGAGGGTCGCGGGTTCGAGTCCCGCCACAGGCATGGATGTTTGTGTGTGTATGTGTTGTGTAACCGCGGTAATAAGCGGTAACGGAAACAATAAAAACACGGTATCATAAACTGGGTAAAACAAGGGATATTAAAAAAAAAAAAGTGCCTGATTAATGTTTCTCAACGCCTAATAATGCGAAGTTCAATTTCCTACTACCTTCGCGAATCTTTCCGACTGTAACATCTATAGATTAATGCGGAATCTACCTCCCGTGACATCTATGTGTTCCTGCTATACTCGGAGAATACCTTCTTCTTTAGTATACTCTCTTCAGCGTCGTTATGCATCACTTCCTTATAAAAGTAATATGGCGTTCCTTCATTAGGTTGTTGATCTTTACATCTTTAGCAACGGAACCTAATTGTTTGATCTTGCTATGTCGTTCAACTATTTACATAGTTATGTATTTTATTCTGTTGTATATTTAAATTAATATTTCCTATGTTCTTATCGTTCTACTATGCGATTATCAGTGTTGTGGATTATCTACATTTTTTCCTAATTAATGCTTTCCATAGATTGTATTTACATTTGTTTATAATTACAATGTCTAATTGCTCTTCTCCTATCTTGATATGAATTTATATGAATGTTGAAATTTTCATATTAGTCTATACAAATTACGTTATAGTCCTTTATGTTACTTGTTTCTTGAACTGTAAAATTTTAGCATCATTTCCGTTTTGGGGTGATAGTACTCAGTTCCGATTCAGTTCCTTAAAGTATTCTCGTGTCATTTAAGTTGAATGGATTGCTTGTCCGAGCCTGAGCAATAGTTTTAACACAGTCGAAAGGAATATACGCCATAGCCCTTTTCTTTCCTTCTTTATTTATTTACTTATTTATTTCATATTTCTCCTTTCTTTCGTTCGCTCGATGAGAGAAAAGTCGCAGTTACATGCAGAGACCTTTCCCACTGCAAACAATTTTAACCAATGTCGCCTAAGTGCCATTTTGATGGTAGAAATTATCAGTTTAATTAGAAGGGTAAAATCAGGCTGATTTCCCTGTAAACAGCAAGGCATACTCTGAGAGTCAGCTGGAGAATGTGCTGGCATGCTGCCATAGTGGCTCAGCTGGTTAGAGTAAACCGAAGATCCGTGTTTCAAATCCCGTCAGTGGTATTGAATGTTAGTGTGATTCTATCTTTCCAACTTTAGCCTACACGCTGCTCGTGTGGAAAAACAATTTATCGTTCATTGACCTAATAGTGGTGAACTACGAAGCCCTGGACTTAAAGTACTTAGGAAGTTTTAAGTCGCCACTGGAATGTGTCATCTCAAAATTAATTTTAGAACATCTTTTGGTTTACGGGGGAAACATGTGAGTTAGCTGAGGAGTTTAATGTTGAAGTGGCAGGTTGTCACGGTAGCTCAGTTGGTTAGAGCAGCGGCACGGAAAGCCGAATATCGATGGCTTACACATGGGATTTGTGGAAGGGCAATTAACATCAATTACATATTTCAGCAAACGTAAATCAAATTCAACAGATCCGCGCTTAGCTACAGTTTCATGTCCTCCCCCCCCAAAAAAAAACAAAAAACCGTTGCTGTACTGCTACTTCCCGAGTCATGAATATATACTGTCGTTAATAAAAAAATGTCGTACTATAATGGTCAGTACAGATTACCTAAAACAAAATACAAAGCAGTCAAACAAAGCTTTTAGTTTCTTTCTTAGTACGTCGTTTCGGCTAACGAATTCCAAATAATTTCTGTAGCTACCGAGGGTGTTATTTACCGACTGTATTTATGTTAGCCGCGGTATGTAGCGATTCTGCAGTTTTCGGTTCGTGGCCCCTGTTGGGCTTCACCTGTCATGGGGAGTTCTATTCTGTCAGTGTGAATGGACACATCTCCCCCTTGGTGAATTTCTCTTATGGCTTAGAAACCGAATATTTTAAATAATAAACGGCCATTTTTACTACATTTTTTTCTCCTGAATTTATTCGTTGCAATTTTTTCGATAAGCCTATGTTTTGGCGTAAAATTGTAACAATTGTGCGGAGCCATAGAGGGGCTTATACTTGTTATCGTTGATTTTATTCCGGCGTGCTCATTTGATTTTTATATGAAGTGTTTGAGCTACCTTAGCCGTTTTAGACAATATTTAATTGTTTTAATTCTTGTAATTTTGTTAAACTTTATGCAAATTAAGTTTTTCAGAGTTTATCTAAATTTTTAATTTGTCCAGCTTTTACCTAACTTGTTAGTTTGCTTAGCGTTTATGTAAATTGTTAATGTGTTCAGAGTTTATCTAATTATCTAAATTTTGTGAGAGACTGACTTTGTGGCATCACGGGAATTATTTCATTGGAGATGATCTATTTAATGAGCGTGAGGCGAAGAGCTATACTTATCGAGCTAAATGGCGCAAATATGTTATGTATTTATGTTAAGATAATTTACATTATCTCTCCCTCTGCAACAATTACTGCTTTGTGTGCTCATGTAATAACGTAATGGTTTGTAAAAACTTATAAGTACGGAAAGTTTGTGTGCTCGTGCTGGATATGGTGATGTATATGGTCCTATAGCAAATATTTGTTAATTAAACCCAGTATATCCGAATGTGACTTGTAAATAAACATTACCTTATATTGGTCTGGCCGTCATCCCATAACAATGTAAGAGACATTATTAAGAGTGCAGCTTGGTTCACTTTTGCACCATCACCATACGCTTTTAAGGATACCCATCTGCGAAAAAAAATTACCAAAATTCATAAATATGCGTTTTAGTCTTATTAAACATTACACCTTCTCCTTTAGTTCTATGAAATTTTTATAACTGCACGACCTTTTAGAGTATGTCATATAGCAATTTAAATACGAGTATCTGCCTGTAAGCCTAGCTTCCTATAAAATTGTAGTAAAAAGCCTATATAAAAGTGAAGAAACCAGTGAAGAAAGGCCTCAAGAATCTAGAAATACTAAATCAGTTGCAGAAGAGCAGAAAAAAATGGGGTCTTTACACTGTTTATAAAGCATTTTTTGAATATAAAGTCAGGAGCAGTGTTACTTTACCGTTATAATTCTGAAGCGTTTATTTCCCGGGTTGTCATTTGTTGGTACATTTTCAACTTATTCTACATATTGTATTTGTACATAATTGAAATTGTATATAACTCCTTGTTAATAATAGGATAAAAATGATAAGGCAACATTTTGTTAACATACTTAGTTGTGGCGTTATTAAACAATAATAATACTATTGTGTAAATTTTTAAACAAGAATATTGAATTATCGTATTTAACATTTATTTTCTTACAGCCTATCGGAAGGTTTCTTCCAACCTATTATGTTTAAGCTCGTCTAAAGCTTGTGGATTCGTTTTATAAACTTTGTTTCAATGTCTCCTCGTTCCCCTGATTTAACATCCTGCGATTTTTATCTTATTAAGAGAAAAAGCTTACAAAGCAAATCCACGCACTTATATGTCGTAATACGAAGAAAACTAAAATCTTCCGTCAACTACAGCTGCTGGAAAAAAAAATTGTATTCCTAAAAATAGTTTTCAAAGCTTTGGTGAAACCGAATATAAAATGCAGTATACATTTTCGAAATTATTAACCATGAGGCTATAAAATCTCTGGTTCGGTGAATTGTTCGTTCAGAATTTTTGGATTCACTACTCAACGTACAATCTGAGTTTAAAAATGATTTCATTAAGATTTTTAAGCAACTGAGGCTTTTCAATGTTGTCCTAGGCAATGATATGAAAGGGTCAACTGGCATTATATGTATAGTAATTGTACAAATATCTACGCGTTTCAAGAAGTGTATTAGAAACAGCAAATATGAGAACAAATTCCATTTGATGCATGCTCTGTAACTACTCAGTACGTAATAATGAAGAACGATATTAACTGATTAACAAATGAAAACTTTAACTTGAACCCTTTCCATCGAGCGAGATGGCTCGATGACGTGTGAGGCTCGGATTATGGAGGTTCCGGTTCGATTACCGTCGAGCCGGCCACTGTGACCACGAGTTTATTCGTAGTTTCTGGGAATCGTTGAATTTCCTGTCTATTTTCTGTCCTCATTACTTTCCAGCTGCTTCAGGGTTGAAGGACGAGGCGACGGCGTTCGGTGCTTTGGGGCAGGACATATTTCAAGAAAGCGGGACCCCCAGGGGGCACGGAGCTGAGGCGTGGTTAGCCGGCATCAGGATATGCTCCATCTGGAATCGTTAGGGACCCTGTCCATGTACAGCTTGAATTCTCTGGGAATAGCCTGAGAGATCCTCTTCATTCAGAAGGAACTTTGTATAAACTTGTAAAACTGCTAAACGTTAAGTGATAGACGAAAACGTTCTACACAAAAAACTGTAGGTCTGTTTAAAACACAATTTATTTCAAGTAAATTTTTTGTGGCATAAGCCATTTCAGATATCCGTTATTCAATGTTCGCATTTCTTTATCATTCTCTAAAAGTCCTTTCAACATTCAGTTCTTTCTCACGATTGCATGGTAACTGTATGGAATTTTAAGGCCAGCATATAGCGTCCAGTTCTTAAACATTTGACTATCGCTGTTCCCTTTGTATTTATAACAAAATGTGTAATGTAGCTATTTCTACAAAGGTTTATTCATTCATTCACTGTTTAACCTCATCTTATGTAGGACTTACACCCCCCAGGACTTGCATGCGGGTGCCTGGGGTCAGAGACCCGTCGAGGAGCAGACACACTCATGGAGCAGACAGAATAACCAGGATGGGTGATCAGCCCGATGCCTGGAATGGGATGATGGAAGTAGATGAAACGAAAGGTGAGGTGATGATGGAGCAGTTGGTGGAATGATTGGCGGGGGAAACCGGAGAACCCGGAGAAAATCCACCCAGACGCCGCTTCGTCCATGACAAATCCCACACGCGAGTCCCTGGGATTGAACCCGGGCCGCCTCGGTGAGAGGCGATTGGTCTAACCACTCGGCCACGGCGCCGCCGGAAAGGTTTATTTGGGTTAAAATGTAGTAAATAGAAAAATAAGCTTTCGTAAGAATAGTTTGTATACTCGCTAATAAACGATAGAGGGCAGGGAAAGTCTTGTGAACGTAACACATCAGATTTTTCTACTCGCTAATAAATGATAGAGGGCAGAGAAAGTCATGATTTTTTCTAAGTCCCTTCGAGTGAGCACGCGGTTCACAACCTCAACTTCTCTGCGCCGCTTTGGCAAACTCCATAATACAGGGTACTGATTTGGAACACACCGTACTTAGCGTGGAGCATAATCTGTTAACTTCTATGTAAGCAGCTCGGGTTGGATTTCCCGTAGTGTTGATATCTTCTGTTTTTTTTTTACAACTCATTGTACTGTAATACAGTTAAGCAATATTGTTGGTGTTATTTCATTTTACTTACAAATATAGTTAATAATAATGGTGAAATTTGTGGTTATAAAATGAAACTGAAAACTCCTCCCGACCGATAGATTGTGATGGTTGCCATATACCGGTATGATGACTACTAAATAAATGTTATATACATAAAAAATGAAGAAATTCTATTATACCTTTTACTCATGTATTTAAAATGAAAGAGAAAAATCAAGTTGAATAGCTCCATGGAGATTTGAACTTGCAACCTCAAGAATAATAAACTAACTCTCTACCATTGAGCTGAAAGTGCTGCAGTAAGCGTGGCATTGTATCGAGCTTTAGTCATACTCCACTTGAGAACCATAAATCAATAAAGCGTGTTTTGGTTACAAATATTTAGTGTTGAAACACTCTTAAGCATTTGTATGTTTGAAATCTCATATATGAACTATTTTCTCGGAAGACTTAAGATTATAGTTGTGTTCCCCATTATAACTACTACAAGAACATACGCAGTCTTGTGAACAAGCCTGGCTGTTCCGAGCGTTCACGAAAGTACCCGATTCGAGTTGCGTCTCTCAGACGCCGTCCAATTTCAAATTCTCGAGTGTACATCATTTTCAGTAACACGACGTAATAAAACCCTTTAACAAGAACGAGTGTTATTGAATCAAGCACATAGTTTTTAGTTATGTTACGAGAAACGATTCCGAGTTATCTGTAAGGTCAGAAGCTAACTTGCACCGCAACCGGTTTTCAGACACGCAAACCCTTCGCACTGCAGGAACGATTAGGCTCCAAGTTCACGAACCACAAGCTCGCGTGTCTACGGGCTGTCTCAAACTGCCGGATTACAGGTCATGAAATTGTGGCTCTACTTCCCAACTAAGAGGAATGAAAATGCAAAACACAATAGGCCAATATTGTTTTCCCCGTAGAGTCTGATATTAAGGTCACTTTCATTGCAAGTACAATTTCAGTTGTAAATACAATCTCCTTCACTCCTCTCGCAAATTATTTAAACAGCACGTTAATGATAAACGTCTATAAGAAAGTAAATTATACCAAAATGCTTTAAAATACAAAATAATAGCATATAAAAAGCTAATGTTTAATAATTTGTAACTATGAAATATATGTAGAAAATCCGATATGATTTTCTCTACCCTCTCCCATTTATTATTGGGTATAAAACTATTCTTAGGAACGCTTATTTTTCTGTCTACTTCATTTTAATCGAGACAAACCTTTTCAGAAGTACTACATTACACATTTCGTTACAAATGCAAAGGGAATAGCGAAAGTCAAATGTTTAAGAACTGGACGCTACAGGCTGGTCTTATAATTTTCTTACAACCAGGAGAAACAACTGAATCGACAGGACTTTAACAGAATAACAAAGAACACAACAATACAAACTATTAATAATGGATTTCTCGGAAATGGATATTTCTACAAAAAAGTTATTTGAAATAAATTGTGTGGTTGAAAGAGAACTACAATTTTTGTAAGTGCGTTTTCTCTATCACTTAGTGTTTATCAGTTATACAAGATTATACAAAAATTCACTCCTAATAAAGAGGACTTCACCGAATATTCTAAAACAATTTTAAGATATACATATTATTTTTCACATAAATATGTTTAATATAGGACGTTTTAATCAAAATCGTTAGAGCAACTTCTAAAAAAATAAAAAGATTCTAAACATTTTCCATGTAAAGGGTAGTTGCGGGTTTCGGAATTCTCTTGAAAATCTTCGTGTCGCATCTTTTGGGAGATATTGAACTTAAACACCAAGTTTGGTATTTCTGCAACTGTTGCTTTTTTGAGTTCAGCTTCACAGACACCAGGGTCCGGCCGGCGGTCTTAGCTCGGTCTACATCGAAAGAGCTATAATATCCACCTAACCGCCTGACGTCCTCATAGTTAAAATTACAATGCTAATAAGCACATACCTTATCATAAGAGATTTTTAAAGGGCTGTTCTTACTCTCCATATATCCCTAACGTCTTCTCAGCAAATTTTCGTTCACTGGAGGGTTCAATATCCAAAATTGGGTGAATTTCTCGCCTAATGCTTTCTTGTAATTCTTACTGTATATGGGATTTATTGAGCACGCCTTATTTTTCAACTTCCCCCGTTGATAAAAATCACATACCGTTAAATCAGAGTATCGCTTAAGGCAATAATTCTTTACTAATTACCTATCTTCAGAAATGTCCTAAATTAAACTTAATGGCTCATTAGTTGTATGCGCGATAGCAAAGTCTTAGGAAAGTCCAGACTTAAGCCGGGATTACGATGAACTTAACGTAACATACCTTAACTTAACGCGACGTAATATGAAGCTTTAACACATTGTATTAATTAAATGGAGGGGTAGACTTAACAGGACTTAATTTAACCCAACTTGTCAAAATTTACCTTTCCGTTGTGTTAAGTTTGACGACTAGCAATTAAAACCAATCGCCGGAAGCAGTTGCATGAAGTAACAAAACAAACTACCAATCGAGACTCACTCTCGTGAAGTTAAATACATTCTAATTATACCTTTAGCATTTCGTAACTTCACGTTAGGTAAAGTTCATAGAAATCTCAGCATCACATTCAAAGTCTGTTAGCTGTTCACAAATTAAGTCATTGATTCTTGTACCTCTCTGCATTTTTTGTTTGTTAAAAAAATATAGGCATTCTGTATGCATTTACTACACACGGATTTTCGCGTCGTGCAAGGGAATCTCGTGTGTAAAATCGGATTTCTCTGTGCTCTACTATGTGATTTTGCGACAAAAAATAGCCACCTAAATGGAACCATGCTTCTCAGTGAAGAATATTAAGCGTGCCAATTATTCTATAATTTCGCAAAATCCAATTACGCAAATCTAATTACCAGAATTTACTGATCATGTGGCAAATAAGGTGTATGTAACAAACTCCATACGGTATAAGAACAAAAATAAAATATCAGGAGAGAAATTCACTCAGTTTCGAATTCAACCCTCGAGTGTGAATGAAAATTTCCCGAGAAAATACCAGAAATATGTCGATAGAGAAGGACAATGTCAACTATGGTAAGATATGTGCATTGTAATTTTAATTGCAACTATGAGAACGGGGGGATGATTGCGGCGATATTATGAATGTTTCGGCGGGTGTTGGAGCTGCAATCGGCCGGCGCGTGAGCAGCCATGCGGTAGCCACAGTGTGAAGGAAAGCACTGTATATGCCAGTTTTATGTAGGTATTAGCATTTAATTAACGTGCTGTATTTTTATTTTTTCCAAAACTATTTCTGCGTCGTATGGAACACCTGATTAATTAGTATCATAAAAGTAAACTATTTTTTTTCTACAAAGAACTACTAAATCATGTACATGAAGTTTAAAAATACTTATTATTGTGGTAGAGTAGCATATAACAAACTTTTCACAACATTTAATAAAAACTGCAATATTTAGAAATTTCACCTAGCAGTGTCCTTAAGCTCATTATAATGTTCTGTAGGTAACTGGAGCATAGTTATTAAGTAGTGATTTCTAAAATATCGGAGGATTAAGTTTCTTTTACAGAAATTCTGAGTGGTTGATCTACTTTACCATTCAGGGACTTGCTGTCAGACATGAGAGGCCTTAACGACATTCCTTATTCACGACCGTCTGTCCCTAGACTGTAAAATATCTTATGCAACACTGTAAGAGCTTGTCATTAGAGAAACGACACATTAGCTCTTGTGGAAGATGTGTTTTCTGATATCGGTTACAACATAGCTAAAAGCACGCTCCAACGGCCTTAATGTGTGCCAAAGCTTAACGGTTGTAAATGTCATTAGCGTGTTATCCTTCTTTATTTGTTATGCTCGTTATAATAATATTAATAGTAATAATAATAATTAATAATAATAATAACTCCATGGTTAAGACATCTTTATCTGATCCGTCTTCACAGTAAAGTTTCCATCTTCTATATGAGGGTTTGCCAAACAATGGCGCAAAGGCCGAACCCGGCTGGCGAGCTACGTTTGTTTGGCACGCCTAGAAATTTTAAAAGACACGAGTAAAAGAAACAGTGCGCCTGTATTAGATTCATTTTTTCACAATTTGAAACGATTAAATAAAATTAACCACTCAGACTTTTAGTTAATATACAGAGGAATAGCGCAGGCGATAACGTGTATGGTTCGCATTCGTGAGTTCCGGATTCAAACCCCTATCTGACCGAAGATCTTTTTCGCGGACTTTCTCAGCCGTTAGGCGAATGCTGGATTGGATAATTTGCTCCGCTAATTTTCCAATCATCTCTTTCATCATTTCTTTTACTCCTTCACCGCCATACCAGACATTCGGCTGATTACCCTTCCTAGATATGCTATGATGCAGAGTTTGGTTGTTCCTCGACAAGCTACTGACCCAAAGCATTGGGCTGATCACCCTTCCTGGGTATGCTATGATCCAGAGTTTGGTTGCTCCTTGACAAGCTACTGACTCAAGACATAGAGCTGATCACCCTTCCTGGATATGCTATAATCCAGAGTTTGGTTGCTCCTCGGCGGGCTACCGACACCCATCCTGGATATGTTATGATCCAGGCTTGGTTGCTGCTCGACAAGCTACTGAACCAAGGCATTGAGCTGATCACCCACCCTGGGTTTGCTATGATCCAGAGTTTGGTTGCTCCTCAACAATCTACTGACCCAAGGCATTGAGCTGATCACCCTTCCTGGATATGCTATGATCCAGAATTTGCTTGCTCCTTGACAGGCTACCGACACCCATCCTGGATGTGCTATGATCCAGGTTTGGTTGTGCCTCGACAAACTACTAACCCAAGGCATTGGGCTGTTCACCCATCCTGGATTTGCTATGATCCAGAATTCCCTTGCTCCTCGACATGCAGGCTACTGACCCAAGGCTTTGGCTTGTAAGTTCCTGGGAGAATAAGTCTTATAAAGAGGATTGCAATCCGTTAAATAAGGAAGAGAATACAAAGTAATGGCCTACTGAAAGACGAAATATGTACAAGGAAGTTAACTGGGTTGATTTTTGCAAATGTCTGCCGAATTAAACATTCCCTCATTTGAAAGACTTTACACGAGGACTAATATCAGTGTTAGACTGCTTTTGTGGTATAGTGGTTAACATGCTAGCCTCCAAATTCAGCGATGGCGGGTTCGATTCCCACCTGGAGGCTGGGAATTTTTCTTTAGGATTATTCAGCATTCCTCCCTAAAGTCTAGAATAAGAATGAGAGCGTGAATGTGTGTATATGTGTGTATGAATTTAATGTAATAACCAAAAGTAATACCTACCCAAAGATTAACGGCACTGTAAGCTAGTGAACATCGTTGATGAAAAGGTTCCAAAGGTAAAAAATCTTATGTGTTGGACTCACGTGACTTTCTCTAGTCTTGTACAAACTATTTTTTACAAACGCTTCTTCTTCATCTACATCGTGTTAATCTAGATAAACCTTTGCAGAAACTTATTGCTAATTTTCTTGTAGGTACAACGGGAATTTAGTAGGCTTTAAGCGATAGTCAAATGTTTTAAGAGCTGGTTGCTATGTATAGCATTCCATTCTCTTGTATGTCCAGGACAAAAAACGAATAATGAATTCCATTTGGGAAAAAGTATTGGAAAATTCAAACAAATAACAAGGGATATCTCGCAAATGGTTCACTCTAAAAAAATCTATGTGACATAAATTATGTTTTAACGAGGTATGCAATTTTTGTGTAGTTAACGTTTGTCTACCTCTTACGGTTTACCAGTTATGCAAAAGTCATTCAGAATGAAGGGGACTTTTGGGGACATTCCCAGAAAATTCATGATATAAATTTTTGCCATGAAAGTATCTTAAACATATTATATTTTATAAAAATCGTTGGAGCCATTTTTTCGAAAATCAAAATTTTCGAGAAATCTTCCATGTAAAGGGCGGTCTGGGTTTTTTTTAAAAAATCATCGTGTCACATTTTTGTAACATACTGAACCTAAATACAAAGTTTGGTATTAATTGTTCTTTCACACAAGCCGTGTGTTGGACAGGGTTGGAAAGGTAGAATTAGATGACTGAAAAATTCAATGCCATAGCCGGGATTTAAACCATGGATCTCCCGGTCTCCGTCCGGTTGCTCTAACCACTGAGCTACCATGGCAACATGCCGGCATGCCATTAAATTCTCCAGCTGACTCGAATTTTTCCCGGCAAACCACAAGGAGATCTCAAAGTATTGAGATGTCATACCCCAATGGCGACTTACATTCTTTGTAAGTACTTAAGCCCCGGGCTTTTAGTTTGTTGCCATGGTAGCTCAGTGGTTAGAGCAACTGGACGGAGACCGGGAGATCCGTGGTTCAAATCCCGGCTATGGCATTGAATTTTTCAGTCATCTTATTCTACCTTTCCAACAAAGTTTGGTGTTTATCCGACTTTTCGTTTTTGAGTTATGCTGTTCACAGACACACACACATACCTTTTTCTAAAAATGCTTTCTTTGGATTCAGGGGGCCTCAAAGAATGTATTTCCGGTGAAATCTCGGTATCGAGTTTTTGGGTGGAATGCAGTACTTCCTCTACTTACTCTACGTGGTAGAGAAAGTAACAAGTGTCTCATCAACGAATATCTGTAAAAAAGACGTTTTCAAAAAATAAAATATGTCAAATCAAAATACAGGTCTGTTATGAAATAAATATCTAGGTTTCGCTTTGATGAATGGCAGCATAAAATTAGTCACACAAATATCTCCAATCATAGCACGGAAAAGCCAGTTTCATTCTTCTCATTAATATGAACTGTTATTAATGTAAAACTACATAATGTAACTTCTGAGATATGACTATGAATGAAAGTTCTGATCATGTATTAAGTACGAGTATTTAATTACATCGGTTATTAATATGTAAGTGTCATTTTAGTTAGTAAAATACTGTGTTTGAAAACCAATGTGATCTGTGCGCCTAAGTTTATGGTACCTACCCTAAACTACCAAAGGTTTGGCAATCCCTGTTCTATAGAGCGGTCTCTCAGCCATCTGGCCGGAAGTCGCGATGCGTGTTCCGCGCGCTATATTCAGTGTATCTGTTTATTATTCTCATTATTGATACTGATACCATATTATTACTGAGTTTATGATGATTATTACGATATATTGATTACCTATTGAACAAACATAATTACTTTTTATATTATCAGTACTAACCTTTTTCACAGTTGGTGTTGAAAGTGGTGTCCTTCGGCTGATAAACATTCTTGGCATCTTCTGATGAAATTACTATTCACATGCATAAGTTCTTGTTGCGTAATTTCTCTAATTTCTGTTCTTTTATTGTTTTTAATATCGTCAATGGTGCGAGGATTATTCCTATAGACTCTATTTTTGAGAGTTGTACTGAGTTTATGTACTGAAGTTTTTGAAACACTGACTTGTTTGCTACACGTCGTAAAGATTTATTCGGAGACCGTTTAAATGCTTCGCCAATTTCATCAAGTTTTTCTTCCGTTAGAACCCTTCGTTTCTATTTACATATACACATTAAATGATCCCGTTCTCTTCACTTTATTCACTAGATATCTAACTGTTTCTCTACTCGGAACTGGAATACCAGGAAATTTATGGTGAAATTGCCTACACACCTGTCTACATGAGTCAGTTTTCACATACGTGTCATACATAAAAGTCTTTGTTCAAGCGAAGATTTGAGTACCATTTTTGGGTTTTAATAATCCGATAATTCAATCACACACAAATGCACAGGTGTCTCACGTGTATGCACAAGAATCAATAACAGCTGACTGAAGCCCGCTGATACATGTCCGATAAGTGGAAGAGCCCGTGGCCTTGAGTTGATGCAGTAATTTGTATCACAAATTACTTAAATGTAAATAATGATTGTAATATGAATATGCATTTTTAGTGACATTGATTTGAGATGTATATTGATTGTAATTATTGTTGGGAAGTAAGTTTATACGGCCTTACTGAAACTGACAATAATAGCGTGCAATAATGCAGCGAGGGGGTGAGCTGTTTATCATTATTGGAAACGAGGAAGTTACGTAATATTGGCGCGTTTTTCTTAGAATCTTCTGGAACATTTCCCTAGAGCATATGTATTCATAATTTTCATTGGATATAAAAATAAACGGTAATGTTGGCGCGTTTTATTAGCCAATTGCAGCTCAGTTATAATCTTTAGGCATGTCGGAGTGTATGAGTATAAAAAGGTAGGTTAGAGGTAAAGACCCCGTCAGTTCATCGAAAATATTTGTAAAGTACACGTCGCCTTCAGTCAGTCAGTTCGTCGAAAGTATTTGTACGGCACACGTCGGATGTCAATTTGCAGGTTACGCGTAACAGAGTTATGAAATCTTAAGTGTTATAAAGTTAATTATACAAAAAGTTGAAGTACGCGAATTAAGAATTATCAATAATGAAGTTATTATAACAGTTTCGGTTTGGCGAATGTCAAGATCAATATGTAAATGTGATAGTGACTGTGTTTCGACAATAAAAGTGTATAATAAATTTCTTCATCAGTGTTATCTTTGTATAAAAGATTCCTTTCCGTTTACACAACCTGTATAAAGAGAAGTGCTCGACCCAAGAAAAGATAATAGCTAGCCGGAGGACAAAGAACAAAAAATTAAATAAAATAACTAGCATTTTTTTTAAACAAAAAAAATAATACTGCCGCAAATTGCTAACACCAGATGGAGCTAACAAGCCTAACAAATGAATCACGTCACAAGATGGCTTCAACGCCTGAAGTAAAAACAAATACACAAACATTATAAGTAATACCATCGCAGAGTTCATTCAGACGTGTCGCACAAGACTGCCATGCAATTCCCGGCCAGAGCGCTGAGGGACCGCTCTGTATTTCCATGAAGGATCATTACCTTCTCGACCACATACTAGTAGGTAGAGAAAGTATTCCACCCAAAAATTCGATACCGAGATTTCACCAGAAATACAGTTTTTGAGAGAGAGAGAGAGAGAGAGAGAGAGAGAGAGAGAAAGGAAGGAAGGAAAGCGAACTGCATAACTCAAAAACGAAACATGGAACATTTTTCGAAGTTGTTAATTTTCTAATAAATGGCTAATGATTTTGATTAAAATATCAGATATTAAAGATATGTACGTGACAAATAAAATGCATATTATGAATTTTCTGGCAATAGCCTATGAAGACCTCTTTATTCGGAAGGAATTTTGTATAATCTTTTATAAGTGGTAAATGTTAAGCGATAGACAAAAACGTACTACACAAAAAATGTGGATCCTTTTAAAATACACAATTTATTTCAAATAAACTTTTTGTGGCATCAGCCATTTCCGAGATATCGGTTGTTAATTATTCAATACTTTGTCATTCTTTTTAACTCCCATCAATTTTCAAGTGTTTCCGGTGCTTGCACGGAAACAGTATGGAATTTTAAGCCCGGTGTATAGCGTCCATTTCTTAAACATTTGACCATCGCTGTTCTCTTTGTCTCCAAACGAAATGTGTAATGTAGCTATTTCTGCAAAGGCTTATCTGGATTAAAATGCAGCAGATAGAAAAATAAACTTTTGTAAGAATAGTTTGCATACCCACTAATAAACGATAGAGGGTAGAGAACGTCATGTGCTTTGGAATTATTGGAAGGGGTATGCGCAGTAAGGTGGTTGTTCATATCGATTGGATTATTTACACTGTGAATTTAAATGCAAAATGGATAACTTTGAAGAACCAAAAGATATAACGTGTGTTGCTAGTGAGATAGTTAGTGGTTGTTACCGAAAAAATTCAGATTATACAAAGAAGCATTCACTCGGTTTAAAACAGTGTTTACTGAAGGAGGTATTCAGAAAATGTCTTGATTTATTTTACGAAAATAAGAATAGGATCACAGGAGCACAATATTCAATATTAAGACCTTTTTATACGCTAATTACACTCTTGTTCATTAAGGTTAGATCGCTGTAAAACACGTAGAAGTAGAGCTAATATTTCTCTCCTTTGGAGAGAGGTATTACATTGTATTAGTAAAGAGAAAATGTAATATTTCTCTCCAGTTTCTGGTAACCTAGAAACCGACATTTAGCTCCAATCGTATAAAAATGAAGGTTTTGTGAAAATAGTTAATAGAAGCAGTATAAAAGTAAAATATGATGGGTAGGGAAAGCTATGTGAGTGTAACCAGAATTTTTTTATTCGAAACTTTAATGATTATTCTGTCATTTACTAAAATGGTATTACTAGGCCATGACCTGCAAAGACCGGAATAGTCTGCGGTGCATTTAATGCTTTAGATAATTTACATAGGATTTCCATGCAGAAGTTGTTTGCAACCAGTACGAAATTACTTTCCGCATACTTGCTTTGAAATTCCGGTCTCTGCTTCTTATCCCTAAGTGTGTCGTTCGTTCGTAAAATTACTACTAGTTACGGATAGTAAAATAAACATTTTTGACTTAAAATTGCGACAATTCCAACAGCCTCAAAATATACGCGGAGGGATTTTAAATAGTGATTAATCAGCTCTGTGTTGGTAACATTCGTGTTTTCATAATCATAAAGCTTTAGCACATATACCGGACTGTGCCGTTTACAGAAATCATAAACCCTATTTCAAGCATTGCTAAAACGGATGTGTCTGTTGATATCCTGCTTTCTCATTTACAGAGAGACGTGTAATATTTATAGAATGTTGACCCAGTTACATTAAAACACTGTTCTGCTGCAAAAACATAAATTAGGAAAAATAAACGACTTTTCGAACCAATGATTTTGTAACTTATCTTAAGAACGTGAAATATTTAACACGACGTAACCTGCTTATTGTTTCCCGCAATCAATTATATGCTTCGGTAAGGTAGTCGCGAAAATTCTATAGCACAACAGTGGGGACATATGGTGACCCGAATAATATTAAACATAAAATAGTCTCCATATAACTTTGCCCCGTATCTCTTAATGATCACGTGCACTATTCGCCCCTCATTGGCTGCTGTCGTGGAATAGTTCCTTATTTAACATGATCATTTACTGTAATATATTCGATGACATTGTCAAATTTATGTTTTCATAACCGTATGAATTGAATATATTACGTAACACAGTTAATGCATCTGAGATACGTGTAAATTCTCATTGACAAATAAATAGTAAGATCCGTCGGTTTAAACCTGTCTCTCAGAACGACGTCTTCCGTGGTGTAGTGGTTAACATGCTAGCCTCTAGTTCCCCAGGTCGCGCGTTCATACCCGACGGGGGCGATGGATTTTTTTTTTTTTGGCGTAAAAATCCTGTAACATGGCTTCCTTCGGAAGGGAAGTAAAGCCGGTGGTCCCGTGTTGTAGCCCGATAAAGAGGCCTATACAAACTTACAAATTTATGTCCAATGTAGAATGGGACGCTAAGAACCACAGCGGTTAAACAGCGTCTATAAATAAAACTCAATTTGAGTTTTCTCAATGACGACAGGAAGTGCGTCTGTCACGACAACGTATTTATAAAGCTTTTATCGCCATCCTTGCGCTGCACACGGCGTGTATGTCGCCATTCGGTGTAGATTATCAACCAAGGGAAAGGTGAAGGGGACTATAATTACGGAGCACCTCCATCAGCAGCTAAGACTGGCGGTCCTCGTAGCCGTGGTCGCTGGAGTGTATAGCTTCGGCGCTCAGCCAAGCTGAGGGTCACGGGTTCGAATCCCGCCATGGGCATGGATGTTTGTGTGAATTTTTGTGTGGTGTAATTGCGATAATAAGCGGTAAAGGATACAGTAAAAATACAGTAATAATAAACTCGGTGAACAATTGAACTTTAATAAAAAAATAAGGCTGGGCTCTTATATAATCCCTCCAAGAGATGCTTGGATGTTCAAAATTACAACCACCTAAATAAAATTTTTGGAAAAAATAATTACACTAGCTGTGCACAATGGCCGTTGCACCATGACCGGCAACCGTTGAAGAGCAAATCTTGCTACCTCCTTTCACGTCCTACACAAACTTCACCAGTCATCCTGTAAACCCCACATCCCGTCACTACATGGTTTAGCATTATTTAGGGTGGGTACACGTTTAACACACCTTCGGTCCGCCCTCGGTCTGCCAACATGTCGTCGGGAAGGGAACGCACGCAGGAAGAATACGAGAAATAAAAGTTATGATTCTAAAATATGTAATGTTTAAAGAGTAATGGCAAGTATTTAAGATGTTTTTTCTCTCTATAGCTTGTCTCAACCTTAAAAGACAGTAGAGAGCTAAATTTCATATCTCTCGCTCCATCTATAACATATACATGTTGCCATTAGCTTTGACCTTTTTTTACTCTCGCGCTGTTACCAATTTGCTAATAGCACGTTGTAAATATTCAGTTGTTATATATTTCAGCTTTGAACAGATTATCCTATGCAGAATATTTTCCCTATCAGATTATAACTTTAGAGCCATTATAGATTTCCGTGGGCAAACGTTTCTAAAGAAAACTAGTTTTTCAGTAAAAATCACATATTTGTTGTTTCTATGCTTATCACGCAGTAACTAATAAACTAGATGTAGAATTCAACAGTATTCTTTTCTTAACTGGAGTAAACTAGTGTGCTGATACCTGCTCAGTTTGAATTCTCTACCTGTAATAAGATGAGCATTATAATTTTTTAAATTAAATCATTTCGGAAAATTCTATCACCATGCAGTAGCCAAGTTAGCCAGAGCGAAACGTTTTGTTGTTGGGATTACACCTGGGATCAAGCAAGAGAAAATGTTCAGGAGGGTTGGAGACAGTTTTTAAAATAAGCCAGAATCTTGTAACACTTGCATTCGTTGTGAATAACAAACAGAAATCACCAATCTATTCAGCTAACAGAACAGGCGCTAAGTAGAAGTCGGTCTTGATTAACATCAGTTTAAGGAAGTGAGTAATTTATAGTTTGAAGCGTTACGTACCTTATTTTGTTTAGAATTTTATGTAAATATTTATGGTTATGGAGGGAGAACCTAGGAAGAGACGAAATGTCTGTAAACTAAGAACAGTAATAATGAATGTGCTAAATTATCATTAAAATAAAATGAGTTTTAGTAAGGTAGTAAAACAAACAGCCAAGGCTACCCAAGTGTTCAGAAACAATAAGTTATAGGAATAAAAATGGAACAAATTTAACGGCCTCTAAGAACCAATCAAAATGAATGCAAAAAAGGATAGGGAAAACAAAAACACACTAGGTTAACGTAATATGATGGAATAGTGCAAAGCAGAGTATGGCGCATCGTTCATTCTTTGCTGTTTGAAAATATTTCACTCACGTTGAAAGTGATTTTGTCAAGAGTAAACCATGATGACATCCCACTAAATTATAGCTTTTATCATTTTATATCTCCGTATTTATTTGATAATATATATTGTGCCTGTAAAATCGTATTTCGAAGTACTAAAAATACAAAGATGAGAGAGAAGGTGCAGGTGACAAATGTCTTAGAATTGCCTTAAGTAGCAGTGCAGATATTTCACTATTTGGTGATGTATCGTGCATAAGATAACATGAAATTAGTAGATCGATCGCAACTGGGTGCCAAAGTTGCTAGCGTACGCGGAGTACATGTGACAAAAGTGTTCCCCATATAACTCGTATTGTGTTTTAAGCGTGAGGCGCGATATATTTAGTTTACACCGTTTTAACATAGTGGTTCATACCGCAACGGATCTGTTATGCTCAGTGTGTGGCTGACAGTAATCTTTTAGGTCTCATCCCTGTACCACACAATCATGCTTTGACACATGTCCAGAGAGACCTAAGTGCCAAATGTATCTCTGCTTTTACACGTGCCGGGTACATGGCATTAGGGTGATGTCCATTCTACCTACTTTTATTATCTTTAGATGGATGGCAGACATTCGCTATTACCACCTATTTTAATATCTACTATTGTTTTAGACTTAAGGTGGAACTTTGGGTAGAGGTATTAAAATATCCAGTCCAGTATTCATCTTGACGACTGAGGGAAACAACGAAAAAACCCCAGTCAGATTGCTCGACCCATGGGATTTGAACCCGGGACCTCCCAAATGCGGGTCATAGATTGATTGATTAAAATCATAACTATTTTCCTTTACAAAGATTGCATATTTTAGTAAAATTTGCATTTTTTTATCTTATACTATACGGTTTTGCATTTTTACCAATTAAAACGAAAATAAGTGGACTTGATGATTATACACAGGAAATTAATTATATACGAGAGTCATTTCAAAAGTCATACACACACGCGTGCGCGACCGTTACGGTGGCGTGATCAAGTTGAAATTTGTCATTTTGAGTCAGATTTAGACTTGACGGTTGTATAGGTGTTTGCTGGTTCGCGTGGCTGTGTCTTGAGTAATTAAATTTTAAAATGGAAGCTGATACCATTTCAGGTGGGATTTAATATAGTGACCAGTGCTCCTACATCAAAACCGAATCCCTACGAACCCAAATGAAATTTATAGTGCTTTGAGAGAGGTGTGTGGGAATAGTGTAGTGAAACGTAGCACAGTATCACAGTGGTTTGCTCGTTTCCGTGAAGGTCGGATAAGCATTGAGAACAACCCAAGAAGTGGAAGGCCATCAACTGCAAACAGACTACACTTCTCACATTATAGTTAATGACATTTTGAGAGAGGATCGACGAAAACCGTGTGAGGAAATTGCATATGAGGCCAGAATGTCTGTCACTTCAGTTTACAGAATCATTACTGAAAAGTTAAAGATGAGAAAGTTGCTGTCAAATGGGTTCCACATGATCTGAGCGAAAAACAAAACGCAGGTCGCACGAGAATCGCAGAAGAATTGCTTCAACTTTATCGAACAGAAGAACAGTTTCTGAAAAGGATTCTTGCACTTGATGAAATCTGGATAAGAGATTTTGAACCAGAACTGAAGCCTCAGTCTTCACAATGGAAAAGTTCCGATTCTCCACGCCCAAAAAAAATTCCACCCCCAACAATCAAAGGTGAAACTGATAATGATGCTTGCGTATGACTCAAATGGAGTAATAACTACAAAAAAAGTGTCCCAGGGAACATCTGCAACAGGCGCGTACTACAGGCTGTTTCTGCAAAATGCTTTGCGTCCGAAAATTCGTCAAAGAAGGCCTGACGTGCTTGCAGCTGGTCCTCAGTTTGCACGATAATGCAAGGCCACATATTGCCCTACCATTGAGAGAAAAGCTCGACAAATGTGGATGGGAAATACTTCTCAACCCACCATACAGTCGTGATATGAGCCCACTAGACTTTGATTTGTTTCCAAAATTGAAGGAGCCACTCCGCGGAATACATTTTGATACAATTGATGATCTTTCTAGTGAGGTGACCCGAGTAATCAGGCAGCTCAAAAATGAAGGTGTCCTATTCGGAATATAGAGTTTACCAAAACGTTGGGAAGCTGTCATAAGCAAGAATGAAGGCCTCTAAACGTATTTTGTAATTTTTTTCTTTACTTCTATCTTACAGTGTGCAGAACTTTTGAAATGATCCTCGTAATAATTGAATGACAGTGTTGCGCAAACCCCATAAAGAGTTCTCTTCTTAACTTAAACGAAAAATGAAATCTGGGAATGCTCTCGGAGGTAAAAAAATATGTGTTAATGCATTATTTGATACTGGGTACAGCATAAAACATTAGTTATATTCAGAGACATTGGCATAAGCATATAAGAATATACAAGCAGTCGAGAAATAACACCGAACTATGGAAAGTGTAGAACTTGTTGGGATTCCATAATTCTAAAGAAGATTCAGATTAGGAATGTGTAATATTGGTCAGATTGACATGCTTTGATGAAAAAGTAGTACATCTGCTTTGCAGTAGACACATTTATAATATGCGTATGCAATTGCAAATATGAAAGCAAAAATAAGTATAAAAGCATGGATGAATCATTCAATGGTCTTTATGGTGTAGTTGTGTTAGATGGCTAGAAACGTTACACATTCGCCTACTATGTCTGCCTGATACCTACTATCTCATTGTTCTCTTAAAAACTTCTCTGCAACAACTGTATGCACAATTAGGTTAACCAGATATTAAAATATAATCATTACTTCGAACTTGAAGTATCCGTTGACAACTGCATTAGCCGTTGATTTAGCTTGTAGCTTCGAACCTCCCAAAAATCCCTATACCACCAATGTTAAATTCGATAACGGGTACGCTCTGTATGGCTCAGATGGTTAGGTGCCGGTCCTCTGTTCCCAAGGTCACAGATTCAAACCGGCCCAGACCGATGATTTTTAAGCGTCCTTCTAAGCGATAGTCATAGATTTACTAGCATGTAAAAGAACTCCTGCGGAACGAAATTGCGGCACAGCGGCGGCGCTGTTAGATCCTTGCAGTTCATATCGTCGTTAAAAAAATATTTCTGATAACGGTGACTGGGAAATGTATAACATTAAATTAAATAAGAGTTTGTCTTATTTTCTTATCACTCCAATTAAATTTCATTATAATAAATTAATTTTAACTCGGTTAATTACTACAAATGTTAAGCTAAATAGGGTATTCTAGTCGCTTTAAGTCCTTTTACTTAAAATCTTAACACCATATTTTTTGTAATTGAATTTATCTTTTTTAACGGAAACACTAGTGATGGGACAATACCATATTACTCGATACTCACTTTATAAAAAAACTGTAAAGGCGATAACTTCTTCACTGAATTATGTTGTTATTAGTAGTATTCTGTGTATAAACACATGTAAGCAGTTTTGTGTATTATGTGCTAATTCCGAAATTGTTTCTGTTTGACCTTTTCCAATTGGCAGCAAATTTTTATCTTGATAATTTCAAGGGTTATGTATCCCCTATTGTTAGTCAAGGCTAATAATAGCAATAATAATAATAATAATAATAATAATAATAATAATAATAATAATAATAATAATAATAATAATAATAATAATAATAATAATAATAATTCGCTTTCATTTTATGTAACTTCCTTTTAAAAGATTTTCTATTCATACCGAAACAAATACCAGAATATTCTGAAGTCTTAAAAATATAAATTAATATACATTTTTCAGAAACTTGAACTAAAAATAACATGTTTTCACGTCTTAAGTCCTGATTTTTTTCTGCTGGATTCACAGATTTTGGTCACCGGAGTAGGTAAATGTAATGGCTGAGAGTGCGTCACCAAGCCAGGCTATTGCAGAAACGTGATTTAGTGCTAAATAAGCTTCCTTCACATTAAAGCTAAATGTTAATGGGTACCTCTACTCCTCGCAAGGTTTTGCATGTTTTGTTTTAGACAAAGAGTCTATGGAAAGTTGCATTGATTTAGCTGCAGGAAGCGCAGTCAGGGTTTATCAAGAACTATAATCCAGCAACCCTTTAGGGACACTGCAAGACAATAACGTGAGCCTCGACTCCTTTCATTCCTTATCTGACATGAAATTAAAGGCCACAACTTTCAATAATGCAAAGCTTAAAATTTTTAAGTACCGAAGTTTATCTCAAAGTATTAGACATACTCCGAAACCACCGAGTATCGTATTATCGGCGGTAACAGGACCCATCTCTAGGAAAAACATGATGTCATTCTTTCTGATTCAGAATATATATGGCTATTGGTAATTTAAAGTTGGCGGCGCCTTGGCCGAGTGGTTAGACCGCTCGCCTCTCACCAAGGCTGCCCAGGTTAAACTCAAGAGACTGTGTGTGGGATTTGTGATAGACAAAGCCGCGTCTGGGTGGGTTATCTTCGACTTCTCCGGTTTCCCCCGCCATGTTTCATTCCACTGGTGCTCCATCACTTTTCTTATCCTTCATCTCTCATCTGCTTCCATCATCCACTTCCTCGCTCTCATCCCGGGCGTGTGGCTGATCACCCACCCTGGTATCTCACTCTCTGATCCGTAGGCCCTCTGCCCCGGGCCTTGTCGTACGTCCTGGGGAGTGCGAGTCCTCGGTTAGGGTGGTCGTTAAAGAGGGAAGATTCTGGCCCAGTTGGGCTGTTTCCGCCTTATAGATAGTAGTTATTGGTAATTTAAAACACTTAAAATGACTGAGCGTTTCTTTAAGCTTTAATGTGCCACGACTCTCACTAAAACACTTTTATCTGAGGTATTTTCTAAGATAACTTTGTGCTATAAGTTTTGTTCTCTTTGGCATAGGGTTGTTGGCTGCACTGCGTAGCACATTCTGCTGTTCTTTTGTTTGCGTTATAGCGTTGTTTGCGTGTGAATAAAGTGCATTGAATGTGAGGCGAGTCGTTTCGTGATAGTGCTTCTTTTCAGTGATTACGTAAGGTAACAAAATGCCGAGCAAAGCCAAGGTGTTCAAGAAAAGAAAATTACATTCAACAAATATAAGAGTTCCCAAGAAAACGAACATTAAGGTGGTGGTAACATTATTTCTTCCCACATGGGGTAGTTCCCAAGGTCGCGGGTTCAAACCCGAAGGAGGGCGATGGATTTTTTAGGGCGTAAAATCCTTAGCATGGCTTCCTTCGGAAGGGAAGTAAAGCCGGTGGTTCCATATCATTGATTTAGGCACGTAAAAAAACCTCAAGCCTGATAAAGAGGTCTTTCACGCCCAATATAGAATGGAAAACTTAGTACCATAGTAGTTTTAAAGCGTCCATATATAAAACACAATTTAATTTTTCCCCACGTGTTGGAAAATAAGATTACCTCAACCAGATAACTAGATCTTTACACCAGTAAGAGTGATGCAAGCCCAAAAGATAATCTAAATTTTAGTGACGTGGCTAACGGTTCCATATATATCTTCCGATTGAAATGCGGAAGAAAGATGATTTAAAGAAGGAAATTTGGTATCTTACACAGTTTAAAAGGAAATGTGAAAGTTGGAAAGCTGGAACCTATCCACCTTCGCTTTCTAAGACAGTTTCTTATATACGAAATAAATCGCTAAATGTAAAAAAGTACTCCATTTTGTTACTCGGAAGGAGGAGTCATTTTTTGCGCTATTTTTAGTTCTTCCAAACACATTCATTAGCTACCGTGTCTATCCCACCAAATAGAGTGTCCGAATTCTTCACTGGGGTTAAGCCTCGCAGACAGTCCTGTCACTCTGTAGTTGTGGCTGAAGGCAAGTACTTCACTTCTGTACTTATAAAAAACATCCCTCGACTACACTTTGCGCCTTAAGGCCCTCGACCTGGGCTGCACTTTACGCCTACCGGCCCTAAATCAGTCTTTCGCGTAAGGATGGCGGTGTTTGATAGACACATGAGCCCCCCTCTTTGTTTTCTTCAGATATTGACGTTCTTCCGAACGAATGACACAGCCACAAAGTGCCTGCTATCGGCCAAAGAGTGAACTAATTCTGAAAGCTAGATTTCGAACAAAGCCCGTGACGTGAATAATATAGATGACGTATACCGTAAATAATGTTCTTGGTCCAAGCAGAGTAATCCAATAAAATAAGGGTGACGATGCTATTGATATAAGCACAATCCATTAGTGCTAACACAAGATGCAAGCTATTCATCATTCATGGATCTTACTCGCCCACCAGTAAAATTTTCAAATTGCTTTGAGCTTTTAGAACGGCATATTTCGTAATGAGAATTTCTGCCATTCTGCCTCAATGAGAATTTCTGCTACTGAAGCAGTTGCAGTAAATGATGGCGACAGAGAATTAAAGTGGCAGGTATCAAATCATGAGATAGTGGCTGCTACATGTTTTTGGATGTTGGCAAAGTAGTGAATTTGGAGGTGGTAATAGTTAATTGTAGATGCTGCAAATTAAGCAGAGAGGAACATGGGTGCGTGAGAACCTTATGAAGGCTTAAGTGGGAGCATTGAGCCTGCAGGAGAAAGATCTTCGATGGATCTGTACATTAATATTGTGACGCAGTATCTATGGTCAAGATTATCGGGAGGTCGACGCAGAGCAGTCGGAGATAAACAACGATAAGTAGCTCTCGCCAAGTAAACATCAGAAGTTCTATCGGCAATAACCAGAATTTTCTGGGCATTTCTTTCCTCACGCCTCCAGAACGTGTCCAGATTGTTTTAGAAGATTCCATTGGTTATATAAGCAAGCGTTCTCGTGAATTGAGCCAGTCAGTGAGCGAGATTGCGAGTGCGTTTCTGGTGCGAAGAAAAGTGCTGTTCTCCTAGTGAGTTTGTGGCTCTTGCCGTGACGTACAGGGAGTGTTGCTGCTAAAGGAGAGATTGAAGAAGTTGTCGACTTCTCAGCGAGTGAACTGTCCGGAAGAATTGGCTACGTCGTGCGATTTTCATTACTTCGCTACGTCGAGAAGGAAGGTGAAGTGACGGGGAAATTGAACGAGTTCACATTAGTTTAGTGACAATGAACGAAGTGAAGTCCAGTGAAGTTGAACTAGATAAAAACAGCAAAGTGACATTGAGAACTTAGAGAAGTAATAGTTAAGGATATGGATAACGTCGCAATGTGAAGTGTAATATCAAAATTATCTTGGGAAGAGTGATTCCCAATCATACAAGTTTGTGTGTGAAGCAAAACTTTATGGTGATGTAAATGTAGGAAAGCCGGAATGTGAGTGCCACATTCCACTAGGAGGTTCACTAGGGGCAATCGACCGATCAGAAATTGATTTCTTGCAAATCTATTACGGTTTAACGATTAGAAGAAACTCCGATGACCTGAACTCCATGAAGCTAGTAGTGTGGGCTCCATTTCCACATAAAGATTCCAACAGATCTAAAGCCCCTATAGCAACTTTGTCCAAAAGGCCCTGATTCGTGGTTTGGGTGCCAGAATGCAATGGCATCTGCTAATAATAAGAACATAAACATTTTCTGCCACATGCTGTTACAGAAGCGATCTATAAGGACTTATCAAAGGAAGATTTATTGAAAAAATGTTTGCATGGTTTTACACAAAATATGAATGAGTTTCAACAGCTGCATATGGAAAAGACTACCAAATACTGACATAAGCCGGCTCTAGGAGTTTTGCCATCCCGTGCGATAATTGTATGTGCCGCCCACCCTCACGCGTTTATTCACAACGACTACACATTCTCACACAAGGTACTGAGTTCCTCTCACGAGAATGTGCCTGTAAGAAGTGTGTTGATATCAAAAATTCTAGCACTATCTGAGAAAGATTACGGCTCTACTTTCAACATATCAAGAAGGCTTAGGCCTCTTAGAAAACATATGGCCTTAGGCTAGCAATGCTAAATGACTAGTTGCTTTTGTTTGCTTTCATCTTCACAGATTTTAACGTTAGCAACTATTTCTCGGGCTTGACTGTACAGTTCTTCCTTTCTTACTGGGCATTGTAAATAACTTAATAAATCCATAGAGAAGACACACTGCTCCGAGTGAAACACGCTGAAATACTAACGTTGCACGATGTTTTTAATGGAGATAGTAGACCTATTTATAACATCATCGTGAGCTGTCACGTGGCACTCTACCCCCTCACTCTTCCGGAGAGTAGAACACCCCGCAAACGTTTTCTCGCCATAGACCTGCAGTATATATTTTGATGAGTGATCAATAAATAAATTTCGAGAAGAGATAAATTATATGGTGAAAGAACAAGACTGTTCAGAGCGAAAGATAAAAACAGGTGAAGTCACGCTAAAATGTTCAATATTTCAGGTTTACCGCTTCATCAGGAGATTAAAATATTAAAAACAATTACAAAATGAAAACACACTTGACAGTCGACTGCACTAGTTACTAATAATCTTCATTATAGAATATACAATGAAAAGGGATGCCTTACGTACTGCGGCCTACGAGAGATCTGTTGCGGCTATCACCCTCCAGGAGGAAGGGATAAAGCTGCAGTGATACTATTTATTAACGTGAAGCTTACTGTTAAACACCTGCCGAGTATGGGATGTTTTGACGGTAATCAAGGGTGTCATCAAAACTGACCAACTCTGGCGCTTCATTTGTTACCAATTTCATAACAAAACATCTCCAGAAAGTCGCAAGAATTTAACAATGATTTGCAAGTCCGTTCTATATTCAAACATCTTTTTCATGTTTCAAGATTTTGCCGCCCCTAAAACCCATCCTTCTTGTCGGTGGTACGGCTGGATCCCACCCCTTGAGCTGGGGCCCTGATTCATATTGCAGTTCTGACATTCAAGAAAACGATTAAAGGCAGATTTAAGGTTCTGTATGAAATGGGCATGAAAGTTGGCAGTAAAGCAAAAACATCAATGGGGACCCATTGATCAACAACGTATAGAATCTGCTTAAAGGCCATCACAGGCTTCATTTAACTAGGAGGAAGCACACGTTAATGAACGTGTTAATGAACACTACTTCCCAGAATGCACTAATGTGTGTCATAATTTTAAAATTAAATTTCAAGTGCGATTATCTAAAAACTATAATTTGTCTAACAAATAGTCCTCTTTATGAAAAACAATAAAAGCTCTAGAATTGAAACTTTTCACTTGTGTGAGATTATCTATTCCATGCACTAAAATGCACAATATTTTTAAGTACAACACTTTTTAGGATACTTCTTCTTTATCTGTTTAACCTGTTCATATGTAGGACTTACAACCCCCAGGACTTACAGGCGGGTGCCTTGGGTCAGAGGCCCGTCGAGGAGCAGACACTCATGGATCAGACAGAATATCCGGGATGGGTGATCAGCCCGATGCCTGGTATGGGAGGAAGGAAGTAGATGAAACGAAATGATGGTGAAATGGATGAAAGGAAAGATGATGGAGCAGTTGGTGGAATGAATGGCGGGGGAAACCGGATAACCCGGAGAAAACCCGCCCAGACGCCGCTTTGTTCACCACAAATCCCACATGCGGGTCCCTGGGATTGAACCCGGGGCGCCTCGGTCTAACGGTCTAACCACTCGGCCACGGCACCGCCCTACTTTTTAAAACCTTTCTTCAAACGTTTGGATATCAGTTTTCGCTTTTTTCACAAAGAAAAAAATTATAATTTTAAAATTTATTATTGTCGCTTTAACATTAAAGTTATAACGCGACTACAATAAATTTTAAAAATTGCAATATTTTGAAACAAATTACAACTTTGATTATATAACATTATACAATTTTATTTTTTTTAAAAACTTTACTATGTTATGACAGATGGTTGGATCACTCAAGGTCACCGAGAGGTTAGCAAGAATACCACACCGAAGCCGATGAACATCGTAGATAGGGCACTCTGCAACTATATGCTGAACTGTGAGAATGGAGTGACAGTGCTTGCATGTAGGCTGGTGATCTTTTCAAAGGAGATATGACTGGACCTGGTGAGAAGTACCTGGTCACGACGAATTAGATGTTTTATCTGGTAACTGAAACTAGGATTGGGGCTTAAGGCAATTAGTTTGCTACTGGATGTGGAACTCCAGTGTGGCTTCTATTTCTTACATATTTCATACTTTAGGAAATTTTGGAAGTTGTGATGCGGAACCTTGAGGTCGGCCAGACTTGGAGTGGCATGTTGCTTCCTTAGCATTTTAGTTTCCAGATATGCCCATGTGAGATGGTATCCATGCCAGCGTCACACGTTTATTGCAGGCTTTATCTCATTATACAGCTGTAAAGTGTTCTGCACTAAAGAGTTTCTGGGTGACTTCAGTTGAAGAGCTAGAGTTGTGCTCATGGAGTCAGTGAAGATGAGATAACAACGGTGTTCAGTTTTCATTATGTATTCCAGGGTAAATCTTATGGAAAAAAGTTCAAAGTTGAATATAGAGAGGTAATTTGGAAGACTGTAAGAAATTATATGTTCAGGATGTACCTACAATTTCTTACAGTTATAATTATAATTGGAAATAATATTGGTAGCTTAATTTTCCTAGTTCAGTAGTATAATGCAGGCTGTCTTCATATGGAAAACATTTCAGTTCTCTGCTTCTACTGGTTTCTGAGAAATGTATATACAGAATTATAACAGCTTTGCTCTTTATTTAGCAAACATATTTTAGAAGTAACACTTTTACAGACAAACTAAATTTTGTACATGTCATGATACAGACATGAATATGTTTAATTGCCTTTATTTTTTGAAGAAGATACGCTTCCTAAAAATTCATTCGTGTAATATTTACACATTTGCACTTGAAAAGTAAATCCTCTATAAATTGCTTATGCTTTCCATAAGCTGAAATACATTTAGATACATCTCATTCATTTTATGTATGTACTGGTCTAGGATGATATCCTCAACAAATAGTATATATTTGAACGTGTACTAAAAATAGTCAAAAATCTCACGGAATGATCCATAAACATTAGCAGTTCTTTCAGATATAATTGCTCTTGAAGCCCAAATTCCCGGGGGTAAAGCTACTTCTGACCCTATGAAGTTGGTTGTTAGTTAATCTTCAAAGCTTATCATTCATACGTATTGAGTCTTCTTTTTCAAGACAAAGGGACGATAAACCCATGAAACCACTTAGCAGTATCGGAAATATTGTCTTATTATTTGGAAGAAATCCTAAAGCATGAAGTTTTCTCCACCAGCCTTACGTCAAATCGAATCTGTAAGCTATTACTGATGAAGTGGGCCATACTTTACCGACCGCTAATTAAAAAATCTGATGTGTTACACTCACATGACTTTCTCTACTCTTGTACAAACTATTTTTACAAACGCTTATTCTCCATATGCTTCATGTTAATGGAGATATCGAGATGCCAATCTTATTGGTAATTTTCTTGTAGATGCAAGGGGAATATCGTAGGTTTTAAGCGATAGTCAAATATTTTAACGCTGGTTGCTATGTGGCGCATTTCATTCTCTTTGCATGTCCAGGACATAAAAAAATGAATAACGAATTTGAGAAAAAGTATAAGTATTGGAAAATTTAAGGGAATAACAAGCAATATCTCGCAAACGGTTCACTCAACAAAAGAAATGTATATGACATAAATTGTGTATTTTAACGCGATCTACATTTTTCGTGTAGTAAAATTTTCTCTATCTCTTATGGTTTACCAGTTATGAAAAAGTCGTTCATAATGAAGAATACTTTTGGAGACATTCCCAGAAAATTCGAGATACACATTTTATTTGTCATGACAATATCTTAAACATATGATATTTTAATCAAAATCGTTAGAGCCGTTTTTGAGAAAATTAAAATTTTCGAAAAATGTTCCATGTTAAGGGTAGTCTGGGGTGGGGGGATTTTCTTGAAAACCTTCGTGTCGCATCTCTGAAAGATACTGAACCTAAATACCAAGTTTGGTGTTTATCCGACTCTTCGTTTTTGAGTTATGCTGTTCACAGACACACAGACACACAGACACACAGACACACAGACACACAGACAGACACACACACGGACATGTTTCCAAAAATGCTTTTTTTGGATTCAGTGAGTCTCAAAACATGTATTTCCGGTGAAATCTCGGTATCGAAATTTTGGGTGGAATACAATACTTCCCCTACTTACTATACGTAGTAGAGAAAGTAAAAAACAGCAATCAAGAAGGCACTGCTGCTAAAGATAGCCATTAGTGACCGTTCTTCTTCAGTAATAATAACCCTTAACTTCTACACTTGACACTGATGACATAGAAACGAACGCAAAGTAAGTATCTTTGAAGTGTTAATGTGTCAGACATTGCTTTATCTCATGCGAGGTAGTGTTTTCAAAGGGAATATATTTACTTTCGGGCAGTGAGATAAAGAAACCGCAAGATAAATGGCTAATGGTGTCTAAAGCAATATGTGTCCACGCATTACTACTCTGTTCCCGTCTATGGAGACACTCCTGTAGTTGATGCGAGCAAGAGTACAAGGAATGTGCGCCAAATAAGGTCATGAAAACCATTAAGGCGACTGATGATTTTTGAAGAACATGCGAACAGTTCAGACAGACAACAGAATCTGTTTGATCTGAGTAGTAAAGCAGTAATCATTGTTCCTGAGTACACATCAGATTTATGCGACGCACAATATGTAGTAAAGCTATAATTGGTCTATTCTTAAAACTTCAATATACGATGTCACTGGAATGCACGAATATCATAAGCAACATTTTAAGTAAAATACAGTGCTCCTCCCGCACTGGCTGCTCACGCGCCGAAAGGGTGTAATGTACAGTGTGTGTCTAAAATCCTTTTACAGACTTTGAGGACTTGTAGTGGGGACCAACACGATTAAGTTTAGCATAGGAATTTGTTAGCGGAAACGTACCGTTTTTCCGCTACACGGAAAATCAACACAGGCTTTTTCGGCGCCTCTCACTAGGAGAGTTCCAGCATGACGGCGCACCAGCTCGTTTTGCATTTGCGGTCCGACGTCATCCGGACCAATGATTTGGGCAACGGTGGATAGGTCGTGGTGGCCCGATTGCTTCGCCACTTTCTCCCAACTTGACTCTGCTCGACTACTACCTGTGCGGTTACATGCAATCCTTGATTTATGAGACCCTGTAGGATCCGAGGAAGAGCTACTACCGCGAGTTGTGGTAGTGGCGGACGTTGGAGGACTACGAATTGGTCATTGAATATACCAGGACATGGTACGGAGGTACTGCATCTGTGTTGAAGTCGGTGGTCGACATATCGAACCCTTATTGTAAGTGGGTCCAGACGACACGCAGCAGGAGTTGGAGAGAGCAATGCGTGTTGTGGTAGTATTTTGCCTGTAACGGGAAAACGGTAGGTTTCCGGGCATGAGTTCCTATGCTGAAGTAAACCGTTTTGGTCCCCACTACAAGTCCTCAAAGTCTGTAAAGGGAGTTTAGATATATTCTGTATATCCCCGGTCTACCGTCGAAAGAGATGTAATGTCCTACACCGTTTCACGTTCTCATGGTTACAGTCACACTTACAATGATAATAAGCGCATACCTTATCATAACAGATGTTGGAAATGTCCTTCTGTGTTCACTCATTTCTGACATCTCAAGAAATTTGCATTCATACAACAGTTCAATATCTCTCGAGTGAATTTATCGCCGGATGTTTCTTTTAGTGCTTCCAATGTATGGTGATTTTCTGGATACACCTAATTTTTCAAGCTCCTCCATAGATAAAAATCTTATTCATTTATATCAAGGGATCGCAAGGGCCATATTCTTCAAAAATGTTAGAATGAATATGGAATACTTCCTCTCCTTACCATAGGTAAGCTATAAAGAAAGTAACAAGAAAGAAAATGTGACATGGGAGTAAACAGATTTTCTTTAATCATAAAAATGTACATTCTCGGCTTGTCTTGAGAGTTAGACTTTCTCCTCCTGTTTAAAATACTATTTTGCTCTATTGTTACATAAATAATGTTTATAGCACATGACTTCAAAGTTGTTATGCTTTACCTATTACAATTTCCTTTTATCATTGATTCCTTACAGGTACCCGAACCTGAAATTTCAAATGTCCAACAATCTCAGGTCGATTCAGATGAAACTTTAATACAGCAATCAGGGATTAATTAATACTTTTAAATTTCTTCCAAATACAAAAATTCTTTTGATATTTATTTTACTTTTTGAAAAATTGCTCCACACGATGCAGTTATTTTTTTTGAAAAACTTAATGTGGTATAATTAAACTCTTTAATATGCATAATTACTTGAGTTGAATTTTTAAATATCCTATTAGCGGGAGAAAATGTTAAGTATAAGATTTCAATTGTTTGCTTAAAAATTAACAAAATATGAATATTATTGTTTAATAACGTCACAACTAAGCAATTTAACAACAATTCATCTCATTTCTTATCCTCTTATTAACAAGGAGATAAATGGCTCACAAGCTGTCCTTCTATCACTGATAAACTCAATTTGAATCCAAACTCTGTTCAAATTAGAAATAGCGTTACAAACTACACAAAGCGTTTATATCTATTTTGGATACGAGGACATCCGGGAAATGTATAAACGAACGTGCAAACCAATTGGCTAAATCATCAGCATCCTCTAGTTTACTTATTCATATACAAAGTGTCGCATATCTAATGTTAAAAATAAAATTTTGAATTGAATCTTTGGTTGTTGGAGTGAACTTTGGACAAGAAGCGTAAACGGTGCTTTGACTAAAGAACTCCTCTTTCCTACAGTATTCTACAGGCTAAATGTAAGACATTACACCCCAAATTTCATTTTAACTCAATTTATGACAGGACATGGAAAATGTGTAAGTTATTTCACGAGATTTAATTTCAATTCAGACAGATTATTATTGTAGATGTCAAGAACCTACACAAACCGAAAAACACGTTTTATTTGATTGATATTTGAATGAAAAAGACTCTACCTATGATTACTTTTGGAATAATGTGAAAATGCATTCATATGTAAAACAATCTTCAAGAACCAATATTATTAATACTTAATGCAATTTATAACACACGTTCATAACCATATTGTTATACACCGGGGTGAGGCCAAAAGGTTTGCAGCTAAAATATTTAATTTAGTTACCCCTGCATAAACATTGGCAAACGAGAGATACCAGGAACTTGCTGCACAAAGCTAAAGCAGGTGTGGAATATTTATAAATAATTACATTTGAATTCACATTTTGCTCAAGTTTATTATAAATTAAGGTGGCCTAAATTGTACACAAAAGGGTTATAGACAAAACACTGGGGGAGATGTCCCACTCGCCCACATGGTCTCGTTATATCATAACAATGGTCCATTTGGATATTAGCGTTGACTGTACGTTAGCCACCCGACCCATTAGCTTGCGATACCAGGAAAGCACCGATCGCAGCGCTACGACAGCACCAAGGCCAATACGCTTGCACGCTTTGCCAGGTAGTACCTGTGCGGTCACATGCAATCCTTGATTTATGAGACCCTGTAGGATCCGAGGAAGACCTACTATTACTCGCGCAAAACTTCTGGAATCGTGACCTTGATTGTCATCCCAGCTGCCGAGCCTAGGAATGGTTTATGTTTAGCTTTATCAACGAAAGCGATATAACACCTTTGCTTACTCACAGTGCGTAACACATACAGTCTGCATAGAAAGTGTCTGCATCTGGTTGTAATTTTAAAGAGAGCTGCAGTATCTAAATAGTACTTATTTTATATTTGTTATATTTATAACATGGCTCCTATGTTTTCAAAGTTAAGTGGTAAGGTGTTACATAGTCAAAGTAAGGAAATAATTGCAAATGTCATCGACTTCATGAAGCAAGAAGCAGAGATGAAGGAAGAAATTACATCCGAGTTCCACTAAAGCCTTATGAGAGTGAAAGAAAGAGTAGTCAAAGCAACTGGTGTTTCACCGAGTTCCGTTTCCAGAGTTCTCAAAGATAAGAGAAAAAAACCATATGGATGAAGGAGTACCATTTGACACACCTGGGAAGAAACATAAGGTCCCTAAACGTATTACAGAAATAGACGATTTCGAATGCGTCATTCGGCGCACGATTCACAATTCCTATGTGGAAGAAAAAACTGTGCTAACAATAAGCAGATTGCTCATCCAGCTGAAAGACAGCAGAAACTTTCAAGGTGGTGCTACAAATCTCAGAAAAATTATTAAAGATTTAGGGTTCAAATGGAAGAAACCGAAATCAAATAGAAGAGTTCTAACAGAAAAGCAAAATAAATAAATAAAATAAAAAATAATAATAAAATAAAAACAAATAAAAAGTAAATGTTGCCATGATAGCTTAGTCGGTTAGAGCAACGGCACGGAAAGCCTAAGATCCGTGGTTCAAATCCCGGCTATGGCATTGAATTTTTCAGTCTGATTCTACCTTTCCAAATGACTATAATTTTATATGTATTTATATCAGTGTGTACTTATATCAGCATCAATTTTCAAGGTGGTGCTACAAATTTCAGAAAAATACTATAATGTATGAAGATGAGTCATACATACACAGCAGTCATACAACATCTAAAAGTTGGAGTGACGATAGCGAATTAGATTTGCAGGCACCTGTTGCCAAAGGGCAAATACTTATTATCGTTCGTGCTGTTGGAAAGATCGGCTTCGTTCCAAATGCCCTTCTTTTACAAGTCGCAACAAACAACAGGATATTTTCATCAAGAAATGAATACAGAAAATTACATGAAGTGAATCAACGCCATGTTGATACCTAATATGCCTGCTGGGTCTGTTCTGGTCATCGACAATGCGTCAACACTGAAATTAAAAAACCACCTACCTCAAATTCCTTGAAAGAAGAAATGAGAGCTTAGTTACTTAGACATAATATAGCTTTAGATGAAAGCATGAATAAAACAAAGCTATATAACTTAATTAAAGCCAACAAATAGCTTCAGAAGTCATACATACTTGACCAGATAGTAATACAACATCGCCATAATGTACTTAGACTGTCATCGTATCGCCCAGATCTAAACCCAATCGAATTAATCTGGGCTGATATCAAAAAATGGGTGGCATGCAGAAATATCACTTTTAAATTAAAATATGTGGAGCAGTTATAACGCCAGCAATTTGCTGAAATTGGAAGGCCAGAATGGGAAAATGTATGGCGACATGCTGAATAAATTAAGAATCATTATTCCGAAAAATACGGAATTGCAGAAAATCAAACAGAAATAATTCTCATGCAGGATAATGGTGCAGAAAGTAGTGACAGCAGTGATGACGGCAATAATGTGAGTGATTCCGCAGAAGAGAAACGGTTGTTAGATGTGGAAGAATTGGAGGCAATGATTGACAGCTTTTTTATATTAAGCGCTTTTTACAGCGTGGATTTTAATATACTGTATATAACTAAGTTTATCAGCGCAACACAGTGCAGAACCGTTGTGGATATTTGACGATGACTGTCCCTCGCACTCCTGCAGCATTCAGTCGATCGGTCACCACCTGATGTGGTAAGCAACTCGCATCATAGCTCTCATTAAGATTTTCACGTGTCTAGAACTGTTGCGCCGATTATACCACGAGTTGTGGCGGCGGCGGACGTTGGAGGACTACGAATTGGTCATTCAATATACCAGAATATGGTACGGAGGTGCTGCATCTGTGTTGAAGTCGGTGGTCTTCACATCGAAACCTTATTGTAAGTGGGTCCAGACGACAGGCAGCAGGAGTTGGAGAGAGTAATGCGTGTTGTGCTACTATTGCCGCCCAAGCTACTCAAGCCAAGCCACGCCACCACACACAAAGAGAGCTATTCCCTCAATTGCCTTCACCCCCCAACTGGGAAATGGAACTGCCGCGCCGGACATGAACTTAACACACAAACACAACTATTAGCTCAACAATATTATGCATAGCAATAATATGTCCGACGCGCCTATGTACACACATACGCTACAATATGTAATATTTCAATTTTGTTAATTTACTGTGCTTATTATTGTGCAAGTTATAACCCTACATGCCCTTGTGGTGAAATATGATTTTAAGTTTTTGGAGATTCAATAAATAATAATAATAATAATAATAATAATAAATATCAACAAGGAAGTATACAGAATCTAATTTTTTTCTACCTAAAAGTACATCGTGTGGAACAATTTGAAAACGAGAATGTGCCGAGGATTGAAAACCCGAGAAAAGAGAGTTTAAAAGTTAAAAGGTTAAAATAACTTTGTCTGACTTTGTTGTTTAAAAAGCATGTATTGAATATACAAGCCTTCCTTTACATTTTTCTGCCCCTCCGTAACTAATTTAGTATCTAGAGATGCCATAGGCTTCTCTTGAATGGTTTGTTTATTTTTGTGTAAGCCAAATTTATCGTTTTTACTACAATTTTATAGGAAGCCAGGTTTACAAGCAGACATTTAAATCGCTATATGACTTGCTTTAAAAGGCCGTACAGCTATAAAAACTCCATAGAACTAAAGTAAAAGGTTTACAGTGTTCAATAACTATGAAATCCAGATTTATGAATTTTGTCAACTTTTGGCCGTTTTTCACAGATGGGTATTCTTAAATGCTTGCCCACCTGTTTCGAGTCTTCTAACCCCACTAGCAACAACAATTCGGTAGTCTGGTCTATCATTGATTGACTACTGGGTTTAAAGATCCGTTACAGATTGCTCTGCGATAACACGCGAGGCTCGCATTCGTGAGGTTCCGGGTTCGATTCCTACTGGGCCGACCACTCTGACCAAGGTAAAATAGGTATTTTATTCCACTCAAAAATTCAATACCGATATTTCACCGGAAATGCGTTTTGAGAAGACATCCCAAAAAAGTATTTTTAGAAAAATGTCCTTTTGTGTGTCTGTGAACAACATAACTCAAATGTCAATGATAGTTTAGTTGAGAACTTTCTAAACATGCGACACGAAGATTTCCAAGGAAATCCCCACCGCAAACTACCCTTTACATAGAATATTTTTCGAATTTTTCTATTTTCTCAAAAATTGCTCTAACGATTTTAATTAAAATACCATATATTAAAGATATTTACATGACAAAATATACCAGGTGTCCCAAACAAGCTGTCCGCAGTTTTATCTGCCGCATCACTGCTGTTCAAAGGGGCAGTGCAGGTACAAAACGAAAGGTCACCGAGGTGGTGCAGCTGTCTGCAGGTGTTTACGTGGTAATTTCTTCTGATTAGCGTCGCGTGGTCACTTGCATGCAGTTCGAGCCAGGTCATTCAGAAGAAAAGGCAACGTTTACCGATAACGAACACAGAGATATGGTTACGATCTGTGAGGAGACGCACCAAAATGCAGCTGAGGCTCGAAGCTGTGTTCTGAACATTTTCAAACGTGGCATGTCTTCTGCACTCTTCTTTTTCATACAGAAATAAATAATTCCAGATAGAACGTGGGCCTGAGAGGCCCTTGCAAGGTGGGCATGTGTTTGCACATGCTTATTTGAATAACACACTAATAGAAAATAATTTAATTCTAATGCACCCTTAAGGAGACATAAATTAAATTTTGTTTAATCTTCTTAACTTTGCGGTACCAATTGGTGCCATATTGTAGATTAACTGTCGCGGGTTGTGTCAGTATTTTTAACACTTAAATAATTTAAGTCTAATTATATAATATGTAAATTCAATAACAGCCCGCCTTGAAGCAATATATGTATGCAACAATATATAAAAAGTGTATATTACAATCATTGTATATTTTATATTAATGTATACATGTGTAATAATGTTATATGAATATATTACGTAATTTAATAATGTAGGAGCTGTGAGAATAATAGGTCAAAAGTTGCTAACAATGAGGTAACCTTGAGGCAATAATGAATTTGAAAGCTTAACAACACTACTAGTGATTCTTGGAAGCAAAAATGTAATTTTTGTGACAGTTTATAAAATAGCCAATCAACAACCAGAAAAAGCTTTAGTTAAATGAAGGTATTCTATTGGACTAGGATTAGCCAATCAGAAATTGAAATAGGGAAATTGTACAAATTTAGGCGGTAGAAATCGGTTCAGTTGCTTGTAGACAGTGTTACTAATCAGACGCGAGATGTGTCCTCGAGAAATTTAATACGTATTCGTGTGAGACAAAAATAGTTTACGTGTTCAAAAGTGCAAGTAATTAATAAAAGAATCTCATAACTCTCTATACCAGTGAAGTGTTATTTAAATTGTGTCAAGGATTCATAAAAAGGGGTGAATTAAAAATTATAATCTGTGTAAGCCTACATTCTTCAGCCGCACCACGCCTTGCAAAGAAATTCATGTCTCTAACAACAAAATTGACGCAGCCGAGGCAAACATACATATATAATATTTAAAGAACCAGTCAAATTACAAAGTTAATATTTTTAAATTTGGGACGAAGGCTACCGGGTACCATACGTGCGGTTGCAACTACTTCAAGTTCGGCTCCCCAACAGTCGAACTACAATACTTCTCCTACTTCAAATTGGTTTTCCATACGTAGCAGCAACAAACCATCTACTTCAGGGTTTAAATGACTTAACACGTGTGCTCAGATTTGCGTCAAGCGGCAATTCTGAATTCTTGTTAATGAGCGAATTGCTTATTAAATAACCGATAACATACACACCCCCATACACACATAGGTACTCTCACATTCAAACACCAGAACTTGGGCATATCATGAAATGTTTTTCTTTAAAGGCAACTTTCTGGAGTTCAGCCGTGATTCAAACTCTGAACACCTCATATAGCAGGCAGTTGCTCTATCGAATGAACTCTGGGACCAGTAATAGTAGTTAAAGTGTTAGTTTTAAAGCATTCCAATCTTTCATTTAGCATCCCCTCTCTGGAATCCCCTTTGCAGTTCTGCTTATGCAAACATTTTGGCATCTGCGCTCTCTGGTACAAACTAACTTCAACTAAGGATGACTTGTGTGGGCCACCTGGTATATTTCTAGGAATAGCTTGTGAAGTCCCTTTCATCCTCAAGGAATTTTGTATAATTTTGTATAACTGGTAAACATTAAGCAATCGATGAAAACGTACTACATAAAAATTGTAGCTATATTTAAAACACACTATTTATTTAAAAAAAACTTTTGTGGTATCAACCATTTCCGAGATATCCGTTATTAATGCTTCGAATTATTCAGTACTTAGCCATTCTTTTGAAGCCCTGTTTCAGTTCTTTCTCGCGATGTGTAATATAGTTATTTACGGAAAGGTTTATTTCAATTAAAATATAGTAGATAGGAAAACAAAGTTACGTTAGAAGAACTTGTATATCCACTAATAAGCGATATAGTGTAGAGAAAGTCATCCGAATATAATTCATCAGATTTTTTCGTGATTTCCTCGGGTCGGTAAGCGAATGCTGGAATGGTTTCTCTTCTACTACGAATTCCCTGTCCCTATCATTACCTAATATGTATTTTAGGTTGAAGGATCAGGCGACGGCGTTCGTCTGAGCAGCGAAGATGCGCTTTGGAAAGGTTTGTACCAGGCGTCGATTGCACTGCTCACTTTAGAAGCACAAAGGACCACGCTGGTCTACGTTTTTCGTCTGTGTTTCGGTTTTGGGGCTCCTTCGTGATGTGCCCTCTGCTCCCTTTACGAATGCTGTTATTTGCTGTCGTACTTATTGTGGCTAAGGAATTGTGACTGGGAAAGTCAACATTGGTCTAATGAGTTTTGTGTTGCTTCTACGTGGAGGGTCTCAAGACCATTAATCACAATAAACGTCAAACTCGTTGTAAGAGACACATGTTCCTCATTGTAGGAATGTAACATTTATTAATTCAGACTGCAGTCCTCTCTGTTAATCTCTGGGATGAAGAGAGAACTCGCTTTTCAAGCAGTTGCTTCTTAATTTTCAAACCAATTATGATCCAGGGACTCAGTAAGCTGCGTATATTTTATAAATATTATGTTTACAAATATTACTAAGTGCACTATATAACAGTCTGTAGGATCTGTCCCTGGTAATTTGTCCCAAAGGTTCTACGCCTGTAAATGTGATAACTACTAATGCGTAATTATTGACAAAAGGATATAAATAATTAAAGGAATGGTAGTAAGATAATTGTAATAAATAATTTCGTTATATTAAATGAAAGTGTATTAAGCCTGAGTTGAAAGACTTGTCCGGAGAAAAAGGTCATTAGCGTGTCAAGTTAACGAAAGTAATTAGCAACAGTGTGAGTATAGAACACATTAGCATAAAGATTCCTAGAATGACTACAGAATGAAGTTTAGTACATTTACAAAGTCGCGTAGAGAGGAATTCTGTAAATTAAAAAGGGAATGAAATTCTAGATTGGGAAGGTACTAAATAGTAACAATGTCAGAGATGCATACAAGGGATTTTAAGATTGGTCCACGTAGGAATGAACGTGGTAGGAGTAGCAATAGGTAGGCAGAGTTTAAGTTAAGAAAAGGCCGTGCATTCTGAATCAGAGTTGCTTTTTACTTAATTCTGCCACTTATTCGTATGAATTTTGGTTTCGTCTGAATTTGTATCGCTCAGTGACGCGCTTGAGTAAGAGAGAGTTAGCGGCTCTTGCGAGGGAACTTTCCGAGTAACATTTGTGCGACTTACGGCAACTGACGCTTCACATCATTATGATTATTCTAGAAATAATTTCATTCTTTAAGTCAACAGTCGGCAATTGTTTATAACGGACTATTTTTAGTCAACATTAAAATTTATCAGCGAACTAAACTGGTGGTATCATTTCACAATACACTCACGCATACTCTGAGATAAAGGATTTATAACTATAGCACTAGAGCAGCTGGCGCACGAGACAACGCAGAACGAGCTACGAGATGGCGATATTATATAACTCATCAACACAGCAGGCAACATTAAACGTTATAAAAATTTGAAGCAGGGAGTGGCATAAAGTTGTCGCACCGAGAACGCTTTCACTACTCTTATACACTCACCACTTCTATTTAATTGAACCGATCGTGAATATTGGGCAAAAATTACAAGATAGGCCTTTTAATATATATTAGATCCTGTTTTCTAGGGACGTTTTCTTGTCCATATTTTTATCGGAGTGACAACGAGAGAATTATTTAATGATTTAAGTAACCCTGAGTGGAGGGCGTCGTTTCGGATTTGAGGCTTTTTCTCATATTTCTCACATTTTTGCAAATTTTTACTTGCTCTACGTTTCTTTATGTAGAAGGTATAGCACTCCACTCAATTCAGTATTGAGATTTCACTGGAATCACATGTTTTGAAATCTTCCAAAGATGCGACATGTAGATTTTCAAGAGCATTCACTACCCCAAGCTACCTTTACCTGGAAAACTTTTCGAATTTTTTTATTTCCTGAAAAACAGCTGCCGATTTGGATTAAAATGCCATATATTAATGATATTTACATGACAAATAAAACGTATATCTTGAATTTTCTGAGAATAGTCAAGTTAAGTGCTGTTCATTCGGAAGGAATTTTATATAATGTTGTATAACTTATAAACCTTGAATGATAGACGAAAACGTAATACACAAAAAATGTACATCTCTTTAAATTAGATCATTTATTTCAAACAACTTGTTTGTGGCATAAGCCGTTTCTGATATATCCGTTATTAAAGGTTTGAATATTTCGTTTCTTGGTCAAGTCCTGTTAACATTCAGATGTTTCTCGCGATTGCATGGAAATAGTGTGGAATTTAGGGCCAGCATATAGCGTCCAGTTCATGAAAATTTGACTATCGCTGTTCTCTTTGTAGACTAAAAAATGTTTAATGCAGCTATTTCCGAAATAGCTGTCTATTTCAAATCAATTCGTTTTCTTGTTTTGGAAAATATGGCAGTGATAAGTTTGGGAGATTCATCGGTTAAATATAAGCTTCTGTCAATATTTCAAATGGATGTACTACTATAAGGTACTAATCTTTGTTATTAGAGTAGATTTTAATGACCAGGGAAAGAGCTAGGGGTGAAACCAAGCCCTGAAGATCATAATTTTTGCAATGGCTTAGTACCTGAATAAAGAACTTGCATTAAATAAGGATTGCAGCTGAAAATAGAAACGTTTTGGGTTTATAGTGGTTTTAGTAACTGATATTAGTAAAAAATTTAGTTCGTTTATGTCATTATTATTTAAATTTACTGAAAAACAATAGGATGCTAAGGTCCTGTATTTCCTCATTATTACAGCGATAATTCCAGGTGAGGTGTAGAGGCTAATTGTCATTTTCCAGTCTGAGCGGAAATCGAAATCCCTGACTTTTTATTTATGTATTTGTTTATCTATGGATGCTCTTTAACTACTATGGTTCCTAGCGTCCCATTCTATATCGGGTGTGAAACACCGAAAATCTGCTCAGAGACCTCTTTATCAGGCTTGAGGTTCATTTACGTGTCGTAAATCTACGATATGGGACCACCGGCTTTACTTCCCTTCCGAAGGATGCCATGAAAAATCCATCGTCCTCCGCCGGGTAAAATCCCTGACGGAAGCGATATTTAGGTGTATTTCTTATAACCTTGCCCCGCAAACATGTATTCTTTCGCGCTGCGTTTCCTTACCCATTCTCCTGGTTGCTAATGTACACCTTCGAGTAGTGACCAATAAAACGTGTGTAGTGCAAGGAACGGGCGATAAAAGCGGTGCAAGAATAATTTCGTGATATGCACGTGATTTTGTATTCTAAGAGGCAGGTTTAAACCGAAGAATCTTCTCAACTATTTGTTGATAAGAATTCACATACATTCCAGATGCATTAACTCTCTTGCATAATATATTTAATTTATATGGTTATGAAAACATAAACTGGACAATTATCTTCGAATATTCATTCATTCTCTGTTTATCCTCATCCTATGTAGCTCTTACACCCCCCAGGACTTACACCCCCCTAGGGTCAGAGGCCCGTCGAGGAGCAGACACTCGTGGAGCAGACAGAATAGCTAGGATGGGTGATCAGCCCGATGCCTGGAATGGGATGAAGGAAACGAAATGATGGCGAAATGGATGAAAAGAAAAGTGATGATGGAGCAGTTGGTGGAATGAATGGCGGGGGAAACCGGAGAGCCCGGAGAAAACCCGCCCAGACGTCGCTTTGTCCACTACAAATCCCACATGCGGGCCCCTGGGATTGAACCCGGGCCGCCTCGGTGAGAGGCGAGCGGTCTAATCACTTGGCCACGGCGCCGCCTATCTTCGAATATATGAAGGTAAATGATCATGTTAAGCAAGGAACTATTCTTTATCGCAAAATTCCCGACAGCAGCATTGGCTAGTGCACGAGGCCGATAAGATATGCGACAAAGTTATGTGCAACAGACCTGTATCAGACAAATGTATGGGTAAACCTCCTCGCTGAGGCTCTCTAGGATCTTTAACATGCTAAAGAGAGAGTATTTGCGGAAAGTCACCGCATTCTTCTTCCCTAGAAAGTTAGAAATACTGTCACTATACCAGGAGCCAAATGTATAAAATTAGCAATTATTTCTAAATTAGACAAAGATTAACGGAGTGTTAGAATGCTGCAATAGCTACATACACCATCAGAGGAACTTGATATTCCGGTCTACAGCATATCCGGGGTTCTGAACAAAAGTCCCTTTGCCTTTTATAGTAATAACCGTCGACTTCTACTTAAAGAGGTGGCTTTATTATAAATAAGCTTCGAAAGCTGTTTGTGGCAGCTTTTCGTTCTTTCCTGTCTTCTGTAACTGCCAATTTTTCAAAGAGAGTTTTCTCCGCAGTAACTTTGAGACTCGCACTCTGGAAGTTCTGGGTTCAACTCCCGTCGATTGCCACTCTGGCCTTGGGTTTTTCATAGTTTTCACTGGTTGTTAGGTGAATGCTGGGTTAGTTTATTTTCTGCCACGATTTCCTTTTCCTCATTTCCCTTTAATTCCGTTTCCTTCTCAAGTTTCAGATGTGCTTTAGGTTTCACAGTGTGAGGCAATGCCGGACTAAGGAAAGAGTATTCCCCCTGCACACCAGAGAGTAGTCTGGTTGTTTGGGTGGTTCATCGCTCCAGCAGTGGGTCGGGTCTTCAACTTGCAATTATCAGCGACTTCTGTGATTCTTTGTCAGCAGAGATATTTCTGATTTTCTCAAAAATGGCTCTATCGCTTTTTATTAAAATACAATTTATTTAAGATATTGTGGCTATGTTCAGTTTTCACTGTCACTTCACCTTTTTTGTGCCGTAGCGACGGTCCACTCGCTGGGGAGTCTAACACAAGACTTCTCCAATATCTCGCGTAAGCAGCTCTCGCTGCACGTCACGGCAGTCGTCACAAACTCGCTCGCTAAATCGTTCACGGGATCACGCGAGAACGCTTATACACGGTGCACTATTTAGGTTGAGACTGTACAATATCTTCAAAAACTAAGCCTTGTAGAAAGAAATGACTTGAATAAAAGTTGCCTCATATTATGTGGGAAAGTAAATGCCATTAGTCCTGTTTTATTTGTAGGGCGTTGTTATGGTCATTTTAAGGTCAATTTAACTTTTTTTAAATCGGAACCTAAGTTTTTTAAGTTGTTTCTTCACTCCTTATAAACTAAACATCATTTATATAAAACACTTTACAATGTTCTTACACCAAGTAAATAACAACGAACATTCTGTGTACGAAAAGCGCAATGAATGATTGGACCATACATGGATGGTCATTTGAGGGTCAAGTTACGTCAATTACGTTTCGTAATTGGGATCCAAAATTGTTCATTTTGTTTCCTTACTCCTCATCGCAATATAAACAGCTTTTTATAAACCATTTTCTAATGAGAAAACAGCATCAAATGTAGGTTCCCATTTAAAAAAAAAATTAAATCGACTCTGAATAAGCATCATAACGTCCTCTAAACAAAACACAACTAATGGCATTTACTTTACCCCATAGTAACCAGTAACTTTTATTAAAGACATTTCTTTCTACAACGCTTAGTTATTGTAGATATTGTACAGTCTCAACTTAAATGGTTCATGCTGTATAATAGCTGGTTAGAGTTCTAGAAGATTCTGGTTATCTGACGATAGCGCTTCCGGTATTTACGTTGGTGAGAGCGCTACTTATCTTTGTTTATCTCCGACTGCTCGGCTCCCACTTCCCGATAACCTTTGAATATAGCCGCTGCATCACAATATTCACTTGGCAGATAAGACGTATATCTTGAATTTTCTGCGAACAATTTGCGAAATCCTTTTCATTCGGAAGGAATTTTGTATAATTTTGTATAAACGGGTAAACCGTAAGATATATGGTCGAAACTTGGCACATAAAAGTGCGGATCTCTTTAAAGTACACAATTTATTTACACTAACGGTTTTTGTTGCATCTACGATTTGCGAGGTATCCGTTATTATTTTGAATGTTTCAATACTTTTCGTCGTTTTAAAGTAATGTCGGTGTTCAATTGTTTCTGTTTCCTGTACCCCCACTGTATACACAACGAAATGAAACTATTTCTGCTAACGTTTATCTCGATCGACATGAACATGTTATGTAAATGAGCTTTTGCAAGAATAATTTGTAGAGGCTATGCAAAAATAAACCCTAGTGGGTTGAGAAAGTCATGTGTATGTAAAGCAAAGTGGTTTTATTTAGTCGGTGGTTAGAATTTAGATCTCCAGAATCTGCTTGAATAGATTTTAAGCGATTGCAAAATTTTTCAATAATATTGTCAGACTACTAACAAAATACGAAATATTATGCCTGGTGTCTTCAGTAAATTCGAGATTAAAATTAGACTTTGTTATAATTAGTAGACATCGGATTATGCTGCCAAAGTTTAAGGCTCACTGGGACTGACTGTTCCAAGTTTTTAAATTTTAAAGCTAATCGCTTGAAAATTGGCACACTTATTATGAATGGGTAAAGGACTGACTGTGCAATGCTTAATAAATTTAGCTCAAACAGTTTCTCAAATAATACAATTAAACATTTAAATATTTTAATTAGTGAAAAAAGGCAAACTTTCTAAAACTGTCTGCGTCATCCAAGTTTATCAGGAGCATGGCAGTGACATTTCCTAATATTGAGTACATGAAAAGAAATGTATTTGATTAAAGTTGATCTTATTAGCTTTAGAGATATTCATGTTTGTAAAGAAGTTACTGGTATTAAAAATTTCCTTGTTTTTCAGTGTAAATTAATTTTTTGTGAATGAATAAAGCAATCATAAAATGCATGCCTGAATCCTTAGACAGCACATTTTGGGATTATGTATGGATATTTTCATATAAATCGGAGCAAAACTGAAAAGTAAGGAATAAAGCTTATGGGCAAAAATGTAAAACTAAGAAAGAAAAAAAACTACAGAAAGGATCCAGTGGTGTAAAAAGGGAGAGCGCACGGATGATTTCGCTGGGCTTTTAAAAATGGCAAATGGTGAAAAATCTTTGGACAAAATGATTCACAGGTGGCTATAGACTGTTTCTATGATACTCGGTCGCAGTGTCCCTTAAGATACGCTCTAAAAGTTTCGAAAATCTGCACTAAGTATGCACTAAAATTCTTAACTTTAAGCATGTACTTTTTGCCACTTAATGTACATGCTTTCTTAGACATCATTCTAATCGTTGTAATGTTATTTGCACCATACAATCGTCATTTTCTCCAAACTGGCTCGTGTGTAGGTTTGCCACGTTTATCGGTTAGCACAGGTTCCACATCTACAAATGTTATTGGGCAAAACAGTAAAGCACTTAATAATTCTGGGAAACCTTCTTCAGGAAGCAGTAGTTTTCGCCTAGAAGATATTTATCCAGAGAAGAAAATCTTTTAATGTCAGCATTTCGCTCAAAAACACCGCTTAATTTTTCTGCATGCTTTACCCAATCGTATCATATTTAAATGCCTACTCAACTAACCAAGAAATCAATTTAAATCCCCTAGCAGTAAGGGTGGTAACAGCTTAATGCTTAAAAAAAGCATGTAAAATCAACCAATAAGAGCTTATTGCTGAAAATTTGTGTGCTCAATATTAAAATCATAAAATCACCAGTGCTGTTGTTGTACATGATAGACCTCGAAACAATCCTCTAAATGAAGAGCAACGTAATCCTTTTTACTTAAAATTGGGATGTCAAGGCAGCGGTGTTTGCTCCAGTACAATTGAATACGCAGCATTAGATTCGTAACACGTTTTGTCAAACAATGCTTTCATGTATTCCGAAACAACTGAAAGCACAGATGGCATCTGTAATGCATGCTTGTTCAGTAAGTCTTTACAAATATCACTATTTGCAATAAAAGGGTAGAGAACGGGGTTACTGTCAGCTTTAGTCCAATTCCAGTCACACTGTTCTTTCTGCATCGTAATATGAACGTGTTTCGAAAGGCCTGGCGTGTCGTCATTGGTTTCGTAATTATTTTCCTCGGTGCTTTCTGCACTAGATTCATTGTCACTGTCACTAGAACTTTCTTCAGTCTCTGTTGCACAATTTTTACTATCACTCTCTAATACAGTTTGTATCAGTTCTCTCAACCCTCCTTGTAATCCACGTGGGTTCTTTTCGTGGCCATGATGGCTACTAACTCGAGTGCAGAAAGTATAAAATTATGTTTCCTTGGTTGAATCGCAGTTGGCGATGTCATACTGGGAGAATCACAAACATCATACATCAACACTTCATTCGAAAACATACAAATAACATCGGTGAGAAGGAACCTAAACTACATGTAGTTACATAGAGCAATGCAGCATTGCGAGCTGAGCTCGTCATACGATTCATATGCCAAAAAAGCGTGTCTGAGCCCTGGTCGTCAAATGATGTGAAAGAACACACTCAAGTTCACTCTGAGAGACGATCTGGATGTTGCCATAATAAACACGTTATTATTTTGTCACTAATGTGTTTAAATGTTAATTTTAAAACAAAAAATATTAAAATACGTGTATTGTATGTTCGGCGTATGGAAAAAAACGATGAGATATGCAGCAACATCGGTAATATGTAATTATTTGCACCATAAAATATTAGTACAAGCACAGAAGGACATGAAACACATCACAAAATTTAATTCCATATCACAAGTAAAAACAAACTAAATATACATTTGCATACAACTCGATGTGCAGCAATCATCTATTACTTAATGTTAGATGCCTTATAACTGGAAAATAAAGTATCTAGTTGTGAAACTTCTTGTGGTCTTATTACTGCGGATGGTTGGGCGTCCTGGTGGGCTGGATAGTCTTCATCAGGGAACCCCGACAGTTACAAATTGAAACATAGCTATTGTTTCAAGAACAGCTGATCGCTATAGTGACATCCACACTACATTAATGGACCTGGGATCAGTTACTCTTGCCTTTAAACGTGCGTCAGTTCATGTCCATCTGAATGCCAATTTTGCGACGGAAGACAAGATAAGCCTGTGGAACCAACTGTATAAGTGTATGGAATTAATTGTTCTTCCACACAAGCCGAAGGAAGCCACACAAGGTTGGAAAGGTAGAATCAGACAAGTGAAAAATTCAATGGCATAGTCGGGATTTGAACCATGGATCTCCCGGTCTCTGTCCGGTTGCTCTAACCACTGAGCTACCATGAGCAACATGCCGGAACGACGTTATATTCTCCAACTGATTCGCATGTTTCCCGGTAAAACACAAAGAGATCTCAAATTGTATTGAGATGACATACCCCAATGGCGATTTACAATGTTATAAGTATTTAAGTCCCGGGCTTAATAGGTTCAACCACACTGGAATAAATTGTTCTTCCATACAAGCCTGTGTTGCAAGGTAGAATCAGACGACTGAAAAGTTCAGTATCCTCATCAAAACTTCCTACACGAAACTTTTCTTCCCAACAGCACATGAGACAGAAAACCACCATTAACCCAACCTTCATCCATACACAGTTTGTTACCAACCATGCCAAATTCCTCCACAGCCTGCACAAAATTGGAAACGCCGAATCACCTGTACGCCTGAAGGACAATCCATCTCCTCATCCACTGCAAACTACACAACAGAATTAGACTTGCTTACTGTAAGGGCCCCAATGCAATGAAGTCCAATCTCCAAGGACAATATCCTTCAATATAGTCGTCAGTTAAAACGCAGGTTTTGTAAATAAAAAAGTATGATGTTACATCACATGACTTTCTCTACCCTCTATCGTTTATTAGCGAGTGTGTAAACTATTCTTATGAAATACTTTCATTATAATTGAGATAAACCTCTGCAGAAACAGCTACATTACACATTTCGTTATAGATACAAAGAGAGCAGCGATAGTCAAAATGTTTAAGAACTGCACGCTATACGCTGTCTTAAAATTCCATAGTGTTTCCATGACATCGCGAGAAAGAATTGAAAATCGACAGGGCTTAATGGACTTGAACAATTAGAAGCATTAATAACGGATATCACGCAAATGGGTTGCGCCACAAAAAGGTTATTTGAAGTAAATTGTGTATTTTGAAGAGATCTACATCTTTTCGTATATTGCTTAACGTTTACCAGTTATAAAAGATTATACAAATCTCACTTCCGAATGAAGAGGACTTCAAAGGTTATTCCCATAAAATTCACTATAAACATTTTGTTGGTCTGTAAATATCTTTAATATCTGTTTTTAATCAAAATCGTTAGACATTTTTGAAAACAAAATTCGAAAACTGTTCCATATAAAGGGTAGTTTGGGGTGTGGGATTTCCATAAAAACTTTGTCACATCTTTGGAAGATGCTGAACTTAAACATCAAGTTTTATGCTCTCCATTTTGCTTTTTGAGTTATGCTTATCACAGATATACACCCGGACTACTGCTGCTTTTTTTGGATTCAGAGCGGCTCAAAATTTCCGGTGAAATCTCAGTGTCGAATTTTAGGGCGGAATGCAATATCTTCTTTACCTACTAGGTACATGCTAGAGAAAGCAAATAATAAATAAAAAGAAAAGAACTATCCCCCAGACTTTTCCCTTATCCTAAGAAAACCAAAGGAAAAAATGGGGCATATCTGCTGCTTGTTAATCGAGATAAAGTTCATTATACATAGAATATATTCCTTGTATGTATAAGAAGCATGTAGTAGAATAAAGCTTGTCGAATTTTTAAAAACAGGTTTGAAATTCTATGATCTTTGCATGACCAGCAATATCGACCAACCAATCAAAAAAATTCTTATGTTACGTCCACATACCTTTGAGAAGATGGTTTGTATTGAAGGAGTTGTATTATAGTTCTTATGTTGGGGAGCCGAACTTGAAGTTGGTTACAACCGCACGTATAGTACCCGCTTTCCGGTAGCCTTCGCCCCAAATGTAGATACTTTCCGGTGGCCTTTGCCTCAAAAATGTTTTAAAAAAAATTAACTTACTAATTTTGACCGTTTCTTTAAATATTATATATTTATGTTTGCCTCGGCTGCGTCAGTATTTTTGTTAGACATGGATGTCTTAGCAGGGTGTGGTGCGTCTGAAGAATGTAGGCTTACACAGATTTTAAGTTTTTCTTCACTCCATTTATTAATGCTTGACACGATTTAAATAACACTTCACTTATATAGAGAGCTGTGAGATTCTTTTGTTAATTACTTGCAATTTTCAAACACGTTAACTATTTTCTCACAAAAAATACGTATTAAATTTCTCGAGGACGCATCTCGCGTCTGATTAGTAACACTGTCTGCTAGCAACGCGTCCGGTTATGAACACTGTCTACAATCAACTGACTTCTAGATTTGTAAATTTTGCTATATTACAGTTTCTGATTGGCTATTCCTAATCCAATAGAATACTTTTATTTAACTAAAGCTTTTTCCGGTTGTTGAGTGGCTATTTTATAAACTGTCACAAAAATTACATTATTGTTACTCCAAGAATCACAAGTAGTATTGTTAAACTTTCTTACTCATTGACTCAAGGTTACCTCATTGTTAGCAGCTTTTAACCTATTATTCTCACAGCTCCTACATTATTAGATAAATTACCTAATACATTCAGATAACATTATTACATGTGTGCAATAATATAAACGTATACAATCACTGTAATATACACCTTTATATATTGTTATACACATATTGCTTTAAGGCGGGCTGTTACTGAATTTATATATTATATAATTAGACTGAAATCATTTAAGTGTTAAAAAATACTGCCTCATCTTTTATCCTTTATTTTGATATTGCTTCCACTAAATATTCATAGGTAAATTAATTTTTCTATATAATTCATGTTGAGATAAACCTTTACAAAAATAGCCATTACAGATTTCGTTGCAGATACAAGAGGTATAAGAAAACGGAATTGATAGTCAAATGTTTAAATACCTGGTCAGTATACGCTGGCCTAGAAGTTGCATACTGTTTCCATGACATGGCGGGAAACAACCGAATGCTGCAAAAATGACAAGTATTGAAAAATTCAAACCAATAACAATGGTTATCTCCGAAATAACTACTGTCATAAATAGATTATTTATCTCAAAGTAAACGTGTTTTGTGATAGTATATTTTTTGTCTGTTTCTGATGGCTTACCAGTTATACAATATTCCTTCCCAATGAAGAGGACTCCCCAAGCTGTACCCAGAAAATTCAAGATAAACATTTTATTTGTCGAGTAAATATCTAAAATTTTATTTTAATCAAAATCGTTACAGCCATTTTTGAGAAAATAGAACATTTCGAATTTCTTCCACGTACAGGGTATTTTGTGCTGGAGGATTTTCTTGAGAGTCTCCGTGTCGCATCTTTGGAATATACTCAGCCTAAATATAAACATGCTTAATTGGGGTTCAGAGGTCTCAAAACATGCATTCCTGGTGAATATCGGTATCGAATTTTTGGGTGGAATACAATACATAGTAGACAAAGTAAAATGTATAAGTGTATTTACAAATTCAAACCAATAACAAAGAATATCTCGGAAACCGTTATCGCCACACAAAAATTTTTATTTGTAATGAATTCTGTGCTTTAACAAGATCTACATTTCTTGTGTACTAAGATTTTGTCTATTTCTTACGGTTTATCAATTATATAAAAAGTCATTACTTCACAGATTATTTCCAGAAACTTCAAGAGTTACATTTTGTAATGAAAATAGTCCAAACATTGGTATTTTAATAAAAAAGTTAGTCATTTTTGAGAATATCAAAATTTTCGAAAAGTGTTCCAAGTAAAGGATAGTTTGGTGTAGAGGGATTTTCTTGAAAATTTTCGTGTTGCGTCCTTGGAAAATTAAAGTGGATTTTATTTATGAATTCTCTTTAACTGCTGTGGTCCTTAGTGTCCCATTCTATATTGGGGATGAAAGGCCGGTAATTTTGCCAGAGACCTCTTTATCAGGCTTGAGGTTCTACGACACGGGACCACCGGCTTTTCTTCCATTACTTCCCTTCCAAAGGAAGCCATGCCAAGGAGTTTTACGCCTAAAAAAAATATCTATCGTCCTCCGCCGGGTTTGAACTCACGACCACGGGAACTAGAGGCCAGCATGGTAACCATTACACCACGAAGGACTACACAGCACCTTTGAAAGATGCTGAATTTATATCAACCTTTGTATTTAACGGACTTTTCGTTTTGACAAACAATACCACACGCGCACCTGGACCTTTTTCTATTTTATTTTTCAGTGGTCTCAAAACGTCCATTTTTTGTGAAATCCTGGTGTCGAATTTTTGGATGGAACACAATACTCTCTTTGTACTTGCAATAGGTAAGCAGTAGATACAGTAATATGCAAAGTAATGATGGACAAATATGCGTCTCTACTCTTTTCTTCATCGGACGCAGGCTATTTTAGTCGTCAGTATTTAAAACGGCGGTAGACAAGGGGCAGTGAACTGCTGCGCCTAACACAGCCAGTTTATTGCGGCGCATCGTGCTCTACGTAATAGTGCAATTGATGAATGTACCTTCTAGAAGCAGGAGAGCATTCCTTTGGCCTTTGTTGCGACGTTTCACGTTATTTATGATTCAATAAAAGGACAAATCAATCAACAGGCTCTCGGGGTTGTTAATCACGCATGTGGGCTTGCTTCCCTTAAAGGTGGCAAACGCACGCACGCAGGCACTCTCTTGGCTATTATGTCGGTGGGTACCCCCTCAGCAAGGAGGGGTACGGTGTTCCCCCACTCCAAGCCGTTCCTCTGTTGACTTCAGTTTACGCCAATGTAGCGTGCTAGCTGGTGGTGGTGTGGTGTTTGTTATCAATGCAGACCTGGAAACACGCAGCGAGGCAACTCACAGGCAAGTACAGCTGATACTCCATTCTTCGTTTATTGCTTACTGCAGCTACCATCTCTTCGAACTGCAACTGGTGTTTTCACACTCTGGATGAAAATTCTGAGTTTCGCCGTGTTTGGATTGCTTCAACTTCGTACAAGCTGATAGTGTTCGCTGTCTCCGACCCCTCTCGTGCTAGTGAATGCATTCTAATACTGAAGTTGTGCGGTATTTGTAGATACGAAATTATGAATTTAGTTGCGGTGAATACTAACGTCTGAGATCACATGTGCTTTATGAGAACCAGAGGCGCCGGAACAGAGAACACATAGGGAGTGGGGCCTCAGTAATAGAGAATTGAAATAACAAAATTAATATTATTAATATTATCATTATCCGTCAAAACACATTGTACTTTATATATTATATATGATAACTCAAAACATTAGGCATTTTTAAAAATAATTAAGCATTACTTCAAGCCCAAGGATTGAAGTTAGAATTACCTACTTGTGGTCCAATGTTGCAGTTGCTGCAAGTATAAAATGTATTTGTCAAGAATATTCATTTACTTAATTGCACAGTACTTAAAACACAATATTGTGAGTAAATGTCCACTCACAACTTAGTTTGTAACTATGTTAGTATAGGTAAAACCAGGGTTGCCAGACGTCCCGGATTTTACGGATAGTCCCGTATTTTTAAACTTTAAAAGGATTACGTTAAAGTTATTTCTTTATACTGCAAAAATCAATTCCCGGTATGTTATATCCTATTATTAACAATTGGGAGTGTTGTTACTGACCCATTGTTCATTGTTTACATTTTTGGGGATTGGCCAACCGTGCGGATTCATGTCTAACAATTAAAAACTTGCTCTTTTTTATTGATATCCGTCAACAATGAAGAGCGTTTGTTAGAAGCTTGTAAAGTGAACACGAACACGTGGTTATTTTGTTGGAAAACCGGAAGAAAATTAATGGAAACGGATAGGAATTTGAATGTGTGTTTTTCATAAGGATTGGGAAAACGAAACTGAATTTAGCGAATTAGCATGCAGTGGAGTCGATAGGTAAGTAGAAAGCATTTTGTAAGTATTGCTCTATGTGTTTTTTAGGGGGGGGGAGGTTGAAATGTGCATCTGTCCCTTATTTTAATTTCACACATATGGCAACCCTGCGTGTGCATTAATACCTTCGTTCTCTTATTTTTCCCCTACAATAACTGGTACACAAATTTTTATGAAGTACAGTTTATAGTTTTGGATTTCACCATAAACTACATTCTTTGTAAAATATATTTTAATCCCTGGAAAACATCTTGATGCAAGGTAGCTTAAATATTTATGATTATTGTTCATCTGTGGCTGCGGAAATGAACCAAACCATTTTGGCAACACGAATTCCAATGTCCATTTACAATTTCATTCTTAAAGTGCCTTGTTTCACAAAGCTTGCGCATTTCATTTAGCAAACTTACAGTGAACTCTGCAACGGCTTTCATTTTGAATAGTGTTGCTGATTAATGGACTTACATCAAAAGACGTAGCTAACGAGAGATTTTGGTGGTTGGAACTCCTTGCTAAGAAAATGTTAAAATTAACATCAAAATTAGCTTCCTTAAAATAATAGCATCTTTCTAGGTTTGCAGAATTGAAGTGAGTTTTATTTATGGACGCTCTTTAACTACTATAGTTCTTAGCGTCCCATTCTATATTGGGCGTGAAAGATCGGTAATTTTGCTCAGAGGCCTCTTTATCAGGCTTGAGGTTCCTTTACGTGCCGTAAATCTACGACACGGGACCACCGGCTTTACTTCCCTTCCGAAGGAAGCCATGCTAAGGATTTTTACGCCCGAGAGAAAAAAAAAAAACCATTGCCCTCCGCCGGGTTTGAACTCGCAACCTTGGGAACTAGAGGCTAGCACGGTACCACTAGTCCACGGAGGACGACGTGAGATACAGACAGCAACAGAAATTGTACTTTAGATAGCGCTGGTACTACCATATTAAGATATTTTACTTTCTCCACTACATAGAGTAGGTAGGGGAAGTATTGTATTACACCAAAAAATTCGATACCGAGATTTCACCGGAAATATATGTTTTGAGACCCCTGAATCCAAAAAAAAAAAAGCATTTTTGGAAACATGTGTGTGTGTGTGTCTCTGTGAACAGCATAACCCAGAATCGAACAGTCGGATAAGCACCAAACTTTGTATTTAGGTTCAGTATCTTCCAGAGATGCGAAAATCCCCCCGTCCCAAATTACCCTTTACATGGAACATTTTTCGAAAGTTTTAATTTTCTCAAAAATGGCTCTAACGATTTTAATTAAAATATCATATGTTGAAGATATTTTCATGACAAATAAAATGTATATCTCGAATTTTCTAGGAATGTCTCCAAAGGATTCTTCATTCTGAACGACTTTTGCATAACTGGTAAACCATAAGAGATAGACAAAATTTTACTACACAAAAAATGTAGATCGCAATACACAATTTGTCATATACATTTCTTTTTGAACCATTTTCGAGATATTGCTTGTTATTCCCTTAAATTTTTCAGTACTTATTTTCTCAAATGTGAATTCGTTATTCATTCTTTTGTCTTGGATATGCAAAGAGTATTAATCTGAGGCAAAGAGAATGGTGCTGCACCTAGCAACCAGCTATTAAGATATTTGTCGATGCTTAAAGGCTACTGTATTTCTATATTGCCCTTGCAATTACAAAACAAGGGGAACATAGTACGCCTTAAGCGATAGTCAAATATTTTTAGAACTGGTCGCTATGTGTAAAATGTAATTCTCTTTGCACGTCAAAAGATCGTTTCTGCAAATGTTTATCTCGATTAATATGAAATAGATGGAGAATAAGCGTTTGTAAAAATAGTTTGTACAAGAGTAAAGAAAGTCATGTGAGTGTAACACATCACAATTTGTTTTTTAATTTAACAAGTACAGCTTATAATTTTACATTACTTCTTTTACATTGCATTTACATTGAGTTTACCTTAAATTTCATTTTCTTTTTACGTTGCTTTAACATGTCTAAATTCATTTTCTATTACGTATTTCTTTATTTTTTTCATCATTACATTTGACTGGTTTATGCTCTTTATTTCTCTAGGTAATTTATTGAATAATTCTCTTTCTCTAATTTTTATGGCACGATTATTTAGAGTTCTCCTTTATGTTATTCTATAATAATCATCATTGCTTCTTAAATTATGGTTATGTACACTGGAATTTTTTTGCGTATTAATATTTATCACCGTTTTTGTGCATTTTTATATATATGGCACTGTTAACAAGTTTTTATTCTTAAACACCCCCCTGCAAGTTTGTTTGTTTTCCATTTTGCTTATTATTCTAATGGCTTTTTTTTGCAGTTTAAAGACTTTATCCACTTCTCTTGCTGTAATATTTCCCCATAACGTAATTCCGTATCTTACATGCGAATATATAAAAGCATAATAGACTGTTTCATTGTTTTATTGCCCATTATTTTAGTTAATTGTCTCATTACATAAATGCCCTTGCTTATCTTTCTTCTAATTGATGCTACATGAGATTGCCAATTTAAATGTTTATCAATTATTACTCCAAGACAATTAGTGCAATTATTTTCCCCATCTATACTTAATTTAATACTACTCGGGTTAAGTTTTGTTAATTCAAAGTTAACACATCTGTCTTTTGTGTATTTATTATCATGTCTAAATTATCATAATATTGCTTTATAATTTTTAAAATTGAATTTGCTCTAATTTCAACCTCTTTTGCTGTTTTAGATGGCATGTTTTCGTTCCGGTGTTAAATTTGAGTGCAACATCTCCAGTTTAGAACATAACTAGAAACGCTATTTTGTAGTGAAATAAAATTGCCTACAGCAGTAATATAAAATACTTCACAGTGGTCATTTGCCGTTTAGAATACGCAAAATATCCTATCCTAATTCCAATTGCTGCACCTTAATCTGTGAATATAAAATCTATTTATATATATATATATATATATATATATATATATATATATATATTTTTCAACTCAGGATTAATTCATAGTTTTCGTTTAAATTGATACAAATTGTTTAAACACTGATCTCTATGCATAACCCCCCTTAACATCAACACTGCTTACATCGCTTTACCATCATTCGTATTCTGGCTCTTGCTGATGAAGAATCCTTTGGACGACCTTTTAAGCGATGACTCATTAAATACAGAACAACATATACACAAATAAAGCATGTAAACCTACATAGCACATCCAACACAAAATAATACAACGGTTTTGAGCCCCGTCTTCCTTTTAGCGGATAAACATTTGTTGGCATGGTTACCGACGCTGTAATGGACGTACCAGAGTGGTAAATAAACAGCCTCTGTTGTTTGAGTAACAAAATAGGTGGCTGTAAACTTAAACGGCTAATTGCTGTGAAATCGACGCATATTTTGCAAATATTTTGGCAATTAACGACGTAATTTTAGAATGTAATATTTTTATTACATTTTAGAGACTGTGCAGTTTCGATTGGTATACTACTCTTGGTCCGAACTTTCAAGATAAACGTGCAAATTCATTTAAAACTTCAAATTACGCTAGTCTAGATGGTATCGGATGACTGAAAACTAATAAGTGATTCCAACTCACTTTTTTATGCTGATTTCAGAACTGCTTTTAGTCTTTTTTTCTATCAGGTACAGTTTTTTCACAATTTCACTTCAAAAATATAGAGATATAAATATATTGCTTCCGCCACTACACATTAAAATTGGGCTTGATGAAGCAATTTGTAAAGGCTCTACCACAGGATGGACCCTGCTTCAAGTACCTTCCCAAGAAATTACCCTTCATTACGCAAGACAAATCAAAGGCTGGAATTTTAGTTGGTCCTCAAATAAAGAAATTGATGAAGGATGAAGATTTTGAGAAAACAATGAATGAGAGAGAAATAGAAGCATGGGCCGCCTTCCGATCAGTTACATCTTAGGCAATAACAAAGCTCCTAATTACAAGGCCATTGTCGAAACAATGTTGGAAAATTTCAAGAAGATGGGTTGTAACATGAGTGTAAAGGTGCATTTTCTACATTCACATATCAACTACTTTCCAGAAAATCTGGGACATTATAGTGAAGAGCAGGGTGAACGTTTTCACCAAGATATTAAGGAAATGGAGAGGAGGTACCAGGGTAGATGGAATGAAACTATGATGACCGACTACTGTTGGATGTTGAGGAGGGACAGTCATCTTCAAGGATCTGCAAGGAAGTCAAAGAAGAGAAAGTTTGAAAAAAATTAAATGAAACATTTTAGCTTCTTGTTTTGTTAAAATGAGGTCATGAAATAAATTAGGGGAGTTCTTGAGAGTATTCTTAAAATGTTTCTTGAATAAAAACTTACCTTGTGTGAAATGGTATTTGAATACTTTTCTACGCTCATTAGTAAAATTGTCAAAACATTACTTATTTTGTATAAAAACCTGACGTGATAGGGAAATAAACAGAAGTTATTTCTGGAATAGCATAAAAACTTGATTCAAGAACACCTACTTTTAAGAAATCATCTGACCAAAAGGTTGAAAATGCACACTAGTGTTATTATTGTTATTATTATAAATGTTAGATTCTGAGCTAGAAGGTAGTGGCCATTTATATACAGGTGTGTCAATAGACAGTATTACAAATGGAAAACATGGAAGCAAGCAGAGTGGAAATTTCAGAAAACGGTTGTGTTTCTCTGTAATACTAAATTAATAAACTAGCACATGATTTTCAAATCACAACATGCAAATGAGAGATAAGCAGAGAGACTTGATGACAGAGAGATGGACTACTAATTATATTATGCTACGACAGAAATGGATTAGTTTTTGTGATTTTATATAGATATGAATTACTTAAAACTAAGCATACAAAGTGGTGTACCACTTACAAGTATTCAGGTAATCAAATATGGAAAGTATAAATTTCAAAGTTAAAAACTCTGAGGTGGTGTTACATTCACATGACTTTCTCTACCCTCTACCGTTTATTATTTGGTATACAAACTATTTTTACGAAAGTTTATTTTTCTATGTACCTCATTTTAATCGAGATAAACCTTAGCAGAAATAGCTACATTACACATTTTCTGTTAGGGGAATAGCGGCAGTCAAATGTTTAACAACAGGAGGCTATGTGTTGCCCTTAAAATTCCATAATATTCGTATGTAATAGGACAAACAACTGAATGTTGTCGTGACTTTAAAGGAATGACACAGCATTGAACAAATTGAACTATTAATAACGGATAACTCGGAAATGGCTGGTGCCACAAGAAAATTTATGTGAAACAAATTGTGTCTTTTAAATAGATCTACATTTTTTGTGTAGTACATTTTCGTCTATCGCATGTTTACCAGTTATATAGGATTATATAAAATTTCTTGCGAATGAAGAGCACTTCACAGGCTATTTCCAGAAAATTCAAGATATAGGTTTTATTTTTCATGTAAATATGATCAGTATATGGTATTTTAATAAAAATCATTAACTATTTTTGATGAATATATTTTCGTGAAATTTTTCTATGTAAAGGACAGTTAGGGGGAATATTTTCTTGAAAACCTTCGTGTAGCATCCTTGAAATGTGCTGAATATAAATACCAAGCGTGATAACTGACTTTTAGTTTTTGAGAGTTATGTATGCTGTTCACACACACACACACACACACATACACATACACACACATACACATACACATACACATACACATACACATACACACACGCGCGCGCACGTGGACCTCTTTCTTTTTATATAAAAATGCTTTTTTAGTGTTCAGGAGGTCTCAAAGCATATTTTTTCCGAAGAAATCTTGACATCAAAATTTTGGGTGGAATAAAATACCTCCAATACTTACTATACGTAGTAGAGAAAGTTAAAATGCTCTTCTAAAAAATTGACAAATGAAACCAACCCTTTATTTACGTGTACTCTTCATTTGGTATATTAAACGTTTTGATATGTGTTAAGTATTACGTACCTTAAATGCGTCCATGGTACATAAGTGGGCTGATCGCGACCGAAACGAGATAATCTTGTTCCTGTTTCCACCATAAATGCATAAATATACAAATATATTTACTCTCTGGTTTGTACCAGTGCAGTAAATAAAATATAAGAATAAAGCTAGAAAAAAACAACTGAAGGGGCTCAGCACCCCTCCTAAATATCTGGGTGGGGCTGAAAGAGCCACTGCCCTCAGGTTCCGGCGCCCCTGATGTGAATAGTTAGCTTGTATACAGGGGTTCAATTGCGGTGACCTCTCCAGAACTTTCAGCATCCGTGATACGTACAGATACAATAATGGAGCCGATATAGCAGAGAAGAAGGAATTTATCAATAATATTAAGTTCTCGCACAACAATGTTACTTTGTCATTTTGTATTGCACACCAATCGACCACGTCATTGTATTGCTTCTGTTTCTGTAACACTAGGGACTTTGGATAAAATTAATGCACGCTCGTGTATTTGTGCTCCTTACTGTATTACAGTGCAGATTTTTTGCTGTTGTAAATATTTTAAGATAATACTAAATAACGAAAATTGCCAAAAATGACATTTTTAGTTTTTTGTGCAGACTTGTAACTTCCTGTTTGATTTGATATATATTTTATCATTCTAGACACAACATATTTTAAATATATGTTTAAAAATAGTGCTGCATCTGCCGTTTTGTACTGTGAATTCCATACCACTTCACATTTTGGAATAGGGAGGTAAATTTTAGCCATTCTCCTAGGGCAAGTTTTGCTCTACTAATTGATAACTACTGTTAGATTCTGTGTATTTAAGCTTATAGCTTCTTTGTTTACAAACGTATTAGAGTTTGTTTTCTATATTTTTGTTTTGAAACCATTAAGGGTAACTAAATTAAATTTTAGGGTGATTAAAAACAACCTCCAGTATTGTTGTGAAAGTAACTTGGTTGGTTATTTAAAAAAACTGCTGATAAAATGTTAATCAAAAGATATGTATTTAATAAAATAATATCATCGTACTTAATAAACTTATCGCATAAAAGTAGGTCGGTGAACTTTTAAGACATGCATCTACATTCAGCAAAAGTTTGTCTGATATCTTAAATAGTTTCTGAGTTAAAGGTAATGCATTTAGCAAAGTAACATTGGCAGCAAATAGCATTTAAACTTTTCATTAGTACTGCCCTGCCTAGTTAATACTTACTCGAAAATTACTAGAATTATATAATACAAGAACATTTAGAACCAGTGGCGGCTGCTGTGCAAGAGCACGTGAACTTTTGACACCTTTTGGATTTATTGGCTATTTTTCTTTGATTGCTATTACACGTAACGTATAAGTGATGATTTAAAGTGCACAGCGTTTAAATCTACCGCGCTACTCTAAACTCGAGCGACATGGCAACGGGTACCTAACACAACTTGATTGTGCACTTTTAAAGGATCTTCTGCTCATGTGCAACAGGTATGATGTAATAACCTTATGGGACCAAATACGTACGTGTCGTGCATACCTGAAGAAGTGCACTAGCTGGCTCACGAAGCTTTTCCCGCACTGTGTTTCCACTACCCTAAAATTAAAGTCATCGCCACTAGGTGGTAGCACACTACGTCAGAAGTTCGTCACTGTAGCAGAAGGAGGTAACGTGCACGAGCACGGAAACTTCTCTCGCTTTCTCCATACCATCCATAATCTCAACTACTATTTCATTTATCACTTCGTTCTTGTCCTAACACGGTGTTCTTAATTATGTACACAATAACAAACATCCACAAAACAATATTTTTTAAAGGTTATGCATTATTTATTCCATATTTTCGGGGCTGTCTGATTAAATTTTAATGAAGACCCAAAATGTATTCTGACGAGCCTGCCCTGTTAATAACGTTACCTCAGTAACATCCTGAATTCTACTGGAGGAGCTGAACTTTACATTCTGACTAGTTGCTGGCCTCTCCGCTGCAATATCAGCAAGATCCCTAGCAGGTTTATGGACGCTCTTTAACTGCTGTGTTTCTTAGCGTCCCATTGTATATTAGACGTGAAACACCGGTAATTTTGGTCAGAGGCCTCTTTATCACGCTCGAGGTTCCACCGGCTTTGCTTACCTTCCGAAGGAAGTCGTGCAACCGAGAATATTCTTTCACATGCGGCTGTTGATCCAGAAACGGTTACAACCCTATCTCTCATAGGGGAGGGGTTCTGACCACTTCAGCTCCGTGGTGCGAGCGCTGCGTATCCCTAGCACTCGTACTTCTGATGTTACCAAAAGTATGCCGGGCCGAAGATTCGAAGCCCTCCTGGAAAGGAGTTGTTCGAATTGGGTTGGACTCGGCGGGGTAAATGGGAGTTTGGGTACGCCTGGCTAGAACTTCCGTCCAGACGGGGTTGTGAGACGTACAGATGTTTTTCGGTACCAACCATGAGTGAGATCTGCTAGAAGACTGTCTCCCCTACCTAGGTTCTTAGATAGCCATCCCGGATGGATTAACGAAGGTTAATGGCCTAACAACTACCTCCCTGCGAATACTAGTGAAGGGGGGCTTTGTAAGAAATCAGATTTTGGCCTAAAGGAAATAACCACAGGAGTGACTGAGGCCTTCCCCTGGCATACTAAGGGGAGCTTCGCCTCCGGGTAGACCTCGACGCAAGCCATAACTCCATTCTGAACAATTCATAAAGTAACATATGAAACTTCTCACAAGAACAACAAATTTTTAGCCGAAGCTTTCGCTCTGCGTCTTTTATTTGAGACTTTTCCCCTCCCACTTAGGCGAGCTGCATAATATGTTCTTTCTGTAGGACTGAATTTTAACAGACACACCATCTTAAGAAAATACATTACAAGGTATGCCATTCTTGTGCATTCAATTAATTTGTTATACATTTCAAAATAATACATAAGAATATATTTGACATTCGTTTTCTTCTGGTGGGCCAAATTAGTCTCGGATGGATTTGAGTTTGCCGAAGCCTACCCACCAGTGCCGTCCTGTTCAGCTCTAAATAATGGTAATGGACATGCAAAATACTAAGAAAGAGAAAAGGAATCATATTTATGTAAAATGTGATAGGTATTATTTATCCTAACTTAGAGAAATGAGAAACACATTTTTGCGGAGTATAATTGTTAATTCAACTGCAGATTTTAACACAGCTTCCTAATTCAAAGAGAGTGCATCACATCCAAGTCAAGTAAAATTATGCTCTTCATAAATAAACATAACTATTAGTATTTACTTTAGTTACTATATCCCAAGTAGGTAGATCAAATATTGCATTCCACCCAAAATTTCGCTGTCAATATTTCATGAAATCGCATCTTTTGAGATACCCTGAATTCCTATCTCCCCAATAAAACTTATAGAAACATTCTCGCATGTGTGTGTATGTGAACAGCATAACTAAACAAACAAAAAGTCGGATAAACACCAACCTTAATCAAGTTCAGTATCCTTCAAAGTTGCAACACGAATATTTTCAAGAAAATTCTGAAATTACCTTTTATATGCAACGTGTTTCGATACTTTTTCCTTCAATATTGGTATATTGAGGTTTAAAAACTATGTATTTCAGACATTTAAAAAATAAAAAAGCATATATCTTGCATATTCTGGGAATAACCTCCAAAGTATCCTTCATTTGGAAGAAATTTTGCTCAATTTTATATAGTGAGTAAACCACAAGAGATAGACGTAAACGTGATACACACAAAAATGTAGATCTGTTTAAAAAATAAAAGTTATTTCCGAGATATTCGTTATTGGTTTGAAATTTTCAATTTTTGTCGTATTTTTAGGTGCTGTCGCTATTCGCGTGTTTCTCATGATGTTTTGGGAAGAGTATGGAATTTCAAGGCCAGTAATAGCGACTGGTTTTAAAACATTTCACAATGTTATTTCCTTTGTGTACTTATAACGTAGTGTATATGAAGCTATTTATATAGGGTCTTCAACAAGAGTGTCCTATCTTTGAACTTAAATAAAACACGTTCTATAAATGATAGAGGTTTCTTTTTACTTTCTCTACTACGTATAGTAAGTAGGGGAAGTATTGCATTCCACCCAAAAATTCGATACCGAGATTTCACCGGAAATACATGTTTTGAGACCTCCTGAATCCAAAAAAAGCATTTTTGGAAACATGTCCGTGTGTGTGTCTGTGTGTGTGTGTGTGTGTGTGTGTGTCTGTGTGTCTGTGTGTGTGTGTGTCTGTGAACAGCATAACTCAAAAACGAACAGTCGGATAAGCACCAAACTTGGTATTTAGGTTCAGTATCTTCCAGAGATGCGACACGAAGGTTTTCAAGAAAATCCCCCCACCCCAGACTAGCCTTTACATGGAACATTTTTCGAAAATTTTAATTTTCTCAAAAATGGCTCTAACGATTTTGATGAAAATATCATATGTTTATGATAATGTCATGTGAAATGAAATATATATCTCGAATTTTCTGGGAATGTCTCCAAAAGTATTCTTCACTGTGAGCGACTTTTGCATAACTGTTAAACCATAAGAGATAGACAAAATGTTACTACACAAAAAATGTAGATCGCGTTAAAATACACAACTTATGTCATATACATTTCTTTTGTATAGTGAACCGTTTTCGAGATATTGCTTGTTATTTCCTTAAATTTTCCAATAATACTTTTTCTCAAATTCGTTATTCATTTTTTTTGTCCTGGACATGCAAAGAGAATGGAATGCGCCACATAGCAACCAGCGTTAAAATATTTGACTATCGCTTAAAAGCTACCATATTCCCCTTGCATCTACATGAATATTACCAATAAGATTGACATCTCGATATCTCGATTAACATGAAGCATATGGAGAATAAGCGTTTGTAAAATCAGATTGTACAAGAGTAGAGAAAGTCATGTGAGTGTAACACATCAGATTTTTTTTTGGAACATAATTAATGTCATTACGTGTGAAAGAGAACATCAGTTAAGTGACCGCCGCGACTTCGTTGGGTTGCGCGTTTACGATTGACCCAATTTTCAATGACAGAAGAACGTAAATTAGGTCCAACTTCACAAATAACACGCGTGATGTTATTCATAAGATCATTTACTGTTTCTGTTATTTGTTGACATAAACTCGAGATTTATAACATAACCCCACAAGAAGTAATCCAACGACGTTTAATCACATTACCTCGGGGGCCAGTTAACATCAACACCACGGGAAATGATGAAACCTCTGAACTTCTCCTTCAAAACATCGATTGTTTCGAGAGCAGTATGACATGTGGCACCATCTTGCCGGAACTAGATGTTTCTAAAATCCATACCATCCAATTGAGGCCAAAAATAGTCCCTTATAAGAGCCCGGTATCTTTCTCCATTGACAGAGCTTCTCCATCTTCATCTTTGAAAAATGTGGACCAATGATTCCACCATACCAAAATCCACACCACACAGTAACCTTTTGGGGATGAAGTGGTCGATCTTGAATCTGCATTGGATTGTGATTGCTCCAATAGCGGCAATTTTGTTTGTTAACACAGCCATCCATCCAAAAGTGGGCTTCATCGCTGAAGATGATTTTTCGACAAAAATCCGGGTCAGCTTCCAATTGCTCCATACCCAGTCAGCGAATACACGGCGCAACCTATGGTCGTTGGGCTTTAGTTCTTGAGTTAACACCATGTTGTGAGCGTGAAACTTCAAGTCCAGATGCATAATTCGCCAAGTTGTGGTCGGCGAAAGCCCCAATTCTTGCGTTCGAAGAGCAATTGATTTGCTTCCGTTCTCGCGTACACTCTCACGAACGGCGCCTATGTTTATGTTAGAAGGTTTGGCGAACAGATGCTTCATTTTGATAATAAATTTTCACAATTTCTACGCGTTGCTGAATGCTGTAACGTTCCATGGCTATTTGTCAATAACAACTGTAACCACATGAAAAAAATCTGATGTGTTACACTCACATGACTTTCTCTACTCTTGTACAATCTATTTTTACAAACGCCTATTCTCCATATGCTTTATGTTAAGCGAGATATCGAGATGTCAATCTTATTGCTAATTTTCTTGTAGATGCAAGGGGAATATGGTAGCTTTTAAGCGATGGTCAAATATTTTAACGCTGGTTGCTATGCGGCGCATTCCATTCTCTTTGCAAGTCCAGGACATAAAAAAATGAATAACGAATTTGAGAAAAAGTATAAGTATTGGAAAATTTAAGGGAATAACAAGCAATATCTCGAAAACGGTTCACTCAACAAAAGAAATGTATATGACATAAGTTGTGTATTTTAACGAGATCTACATTTTTTGTGTAGTAACATTTTGTCTATCTCTTATGGTTTACCAGTTATGCAAAAGTCGTTCACAATGAAGAATACTTTTGGAGACATTCCCAGAAAATTCGAGATATACATTTCATTTCTCATGACATTATCTTAAACATATGATATTTTAATCAAAATCGTTAGAGCCATTTTTGAGAAAATTAAACTTTTCGAAAAATGTTCCATGTAAAGGGTAGTCTGGGGTGGGGGGATTTTCTTGAAAACCTTCGTGTCGCATCTCTGGAAAATACTGAACCTAAATACCAAGTTTGGTGTTTATTCGACTGTTCGTTTTTGAGTTATGCTGTTCACAGACACACACACACACACACAGACACACAGACACACACACACACACACACAGACACACATACGGACATGTTTCCAAAAATGCTTTTTTTGGATTCAGGAGGTCTCAAAACATGTATTTCCGGTGAAATCTCGGTATCGAATTTTTGGGTGGAATGCAATACTTCCCCTACTTACTATACGTAGTAGAGAAAGTAAAAATGACTAACTCAATAAAAACGGCAGCTATCACATGTTAAAGATAGGACACTCTTGTTGAAATACTCTATACAAACGTTTATCTCAGCTTGAACTAGACAGACGAATAAGTTTTTGCAAGAATAGTTTGCAGAAACTGTATAAAATAAACGGCAATGGGTAGACATAGTAATGTGAATGTACCACTTCTGAATTTTTACCGTCATTTAGACAAAATTTTAATTATCCACTTATCTTCAACACACGATTTCTATGTAATTTGAGTCTTTGAGACTGGTAAGTCGTGGTATAGAGAGAGAACACATTTTAGGTTAACCAGTATACCTTTCTGGATTGCAGATGTTAAGTGTGCTAACTTAATTTTTTTCCCAAGAAAGCAACTCAACATCAAGCTTGCCACAAAGTAAAATGTAGCTGTTATCAAGTACATTGTCATTTAGAATTGTTTGAAGAAGTTACGCTCGAAAGCTCCAATTACACACATATGAATGCACCTGCTGTCGACCATAAAAATCTCTTTAACGAGTTGAATTATGTTTTATGTTAGAGATAGGCAGCAATCAAAGCCACATGATAAGATTTAACGGTGCTATTCTCACTATTGCATACTATGCTCTGAATTTTCCTTATTAGTTTTATATTTCCTCTTACTTACTGATACATTTCTGTTGTCAGTTTTATTTCTCGCAACTTGTACTTAATCATGATTAGAGCTGGGCACTTGCCTAACCCCCCTTTGTTTAGAATCATAGGCTTTGTATGTATAAATATGTTTCATGCTTACTGCAATAAAATATTCTAATCTTAGATTACCTAGAATTGCCTATCTACATAATGTTTCCTTTTCGTAGCCTAAGGGCCTATGGTGTTTTCTGGTTCTAATGAGCGCTTTTGTCAAGCTTTTCACCTACGATATTTCATTATTACTTTCTCTACTAAGTAGTAAGTAGGGGAAGTGTTGCATTCCAACCAAAAATTCAACACCGGGATCTCACCAGAAATACATGTTTTGAGCTGCCCTGAATCCAATTAAAGCATTTTTGGAAACATGTGTGAGTGTCTGTCTCTCTCTCTCTCTCTCTCTCTCTCTGAACAGCATAATCAAAAACGAAAAGTCGGATAAATACCAACTTGCCATTTGAGTGCAGTGTCTTCCAAGATGCGACATGAAGATTTCCAAGAACCCCCCCCCACACACACACAGACTACACTTTACATGGAACTTGTTTCGAAAATTTTGATTTTATCAAAAATGGCTCTAACGATGTTGATTAAAATGTCATATGCTTGAAATATTTTTATGGAAAATGAAATTCTTATCTTGGATTTTCTGGGAATGTCCCTAAAATTCCTCTTCATTCTGAATGACTTTTGCATAACTAGTAAACCGTAAGAGAGAGACAAAATTTTACTTCAGAAAAAGTGTAGATCTCGTTAAAATACACAGTTCATGTCAAATACATTTATTTTTTTTTGTCCAGTCAACCATTGCCGAGATATTCCTTGTTATTTGTTTGAATTTTCCAATACATATGCTTTTTCTCAAATGAGAATGCCTTTTTTTTATAACAACCAGCTCTTAAAATATTTGACTATCGCTTAAAGCCTACCATATTCCCCTTGCACCTACAAGAAAATTAGCAATAAGATTAACATCTCGATTAACATGAAGTAGATGGAGAATAAGCGTTTGTAAAATAGTTTGTATAAGAGTAGAAAAAATCATGTGCGTGTAACACATCAGATATTTTTTCTTTTGTTATTGGCGGTTACTTATTCATATTATTTATTCATGTGATATTAACCTTAGTATTGCAATTAGTATTTCACAGTCTGAGTCATGGTTAACAACATGCCTGAGGAAGTTTTTAATACCGGCATTCCTTTCCAGCAATACAAAACAACACAGATGGTTTTTATTACGTAAATTCGCTTCTTAATAATTATTGATGGTTCAGTTTCTTACTTGCTACCGGAGTGTTAAGCACAGTATGGAAATCTGTCATGTTGAAATCATCAAGTTTGTTGAGTTCCCTGTACAGTAATTACTGCAATTACTTCACCTAAATTAGTAATTTATCGAAATTGCATAGCCTAACTGGAAATATTCTGGAATTGGTATTGTTGGCGGTGTTTGCCATAAAAATGCAAGTACTAATAACGGAATTGTGCAAATTTATAGAAATAGAATAGTGAAATGTAGTGAATTTAATATATGCTATATGGCTATTAGGTATTTTATATTGTTCTGTAATGTCAAAATGAGTTTTTAAGTGGTAAATGAATAAATGATTGCGCCAAGCTCCAATCGTCAGTAATCCGATAAGGATGTAAATGGTCGTGAAGAACACTATGAGTGGTGAAGTGTATTATATTTATAAACCACACATCATATCCATTTAATCAAATAATTTTCAAGTAATCGTTCGCAAGTTATGTTTTAACATTTAGAATTGGGCTACTCAAGACGTAATACAACGCAACCTAGTTGCGCTTAGAACAAGTGACTACTACCTTAAATTTTAACGTAAACCTTAATATTATATTATTGTATATTTAATGCAACATTAAAGTAAATAATGACGTTAATTATTGAGGTTATGTACGAAAACGTATGTTTACTTTTTAAAGTTGTCAACGATATCTTCACATCCATTTAGCCTTCTCTGCACTACATTTGTTTCTCCACATATGAAATACAAGAAAAAGAAATTTTATAATAAATAATATTGTGAAGAAGTAATTTAAAAAAATTGTATCACAAAACGTAAGACAAATAATTCAATTTTCTGCAATTTTCATATTTTTACTTAACATTATAAGAGTAAATTTGTCGCTTTGCAGGAATTAAGTTATTGCCAAATATATGTTTATGCCTCCACCTCCATAAGAATTTGTTGCGATTATTATTGTTATTATTATTATTACTTATTTATTTACTTAGTAGAAATAATTGTTGGCGTTAGAGATAGTATACATGACTTATGCATATATTACGACCACCACTGACTTATGCTGCACGTCACTCCATTGCATGTGATACATCTGCATGTTTTACTGTCAACAGCATTCTTTAAAGCGGTCGATCTAACCAAAGAATGAACGAGTTATGCAACGTTTAACAACAAAAAGGACAGATGTTCTCTTTGCATCCTTTTTGTTGGTGGTGTTCTTCATAAAACGCTGTTTGGTTACAGTGCAAACTTCCCTTTTCTATCGCTAATATTACGTGGACGATAAGAAGATAAGGTTATAACAGAAAGAGTAGTGGAATACAGTATGAACCAATTTTACTTCATGTAGACTGATGTAGAACTCAAGTTCTCACGTGTACTCGACTATTACGACTTCCATCGATTATGGATATGTACGTTGATTTATAAAATTCTGATCTGTTGCATTTACATGACTTTCTATACTCACTATTTCAAAAACTATTCTTACAAAATCTTTTTCTTCTGCCTACTTCTTGTTGATCGAGATAAAATTGAATCACACATTTACACATGGTGAGGTAGCTATAAGCAGAATAGAATAGGCTAAAGCGATAATCAGATTTTTTCTTTCTCTACCACGTACGTAGCAGTTAGAGAAGGTAGGTATTGCATTCGACCAAGAATTCGATACCGAGCTTTCACCGGAAATAAATGTTTTGAGGCCCTCTGAATAAAAAAAAAACCGCTTTTAGAAAAGGTCCGTGCGTGTGTGTATCTCTGTGTGTCTATGAATAGTATAATTAAAATTCAAAAAGTCGGATAAATACCAAACTTGGTATTTAGTTTTGGTACCTTCCAAAGATGCGACAAGGAAGATTTTCAAGAAAATCCCCCACCTCAGACTACACTTTACATGGAAGATTTTTCGAAATTGTTTATTTTCTAAAAACATCTCTAACGATTTTGATTAAAATACCGTATAGTTAGAATATTTACATTACAAATAATATGTATATCTTGAATTTTCTAGGAATAGCGCGTGAAGTCCACTTCATTTGGAAGACATTTTGTTTAATCTTGCAACTGGTAAATTTTAAGCGATAGACAAAAATATACTATACAAAAAAGTACATGTCTTTAAAATAAACGATTTATTTCAAATAACATTTTTGTGGCATAAGCCGTTTCTGAGGTATCCGTTATTAAAGGTTCGAATAGTTCTTTTCTTGGTAATTCTCTTAAGCTCCTATCAACATTCAGTTGTTTCTCGCGATTACATGGAAACAGTATGGAATTTAAGGCCACGTATAGCGTCCAGTTCTTAAACATTTATCCCTGACCCCTTTGCATCTATTATGAAATGTGTAAAGTAGCTATTTTTGCAATGGCTTATTTCGATTAAAATGAAAAAGATGGAAAAATAAAATTTAGTAAGGATAATTTGTATACCCACTAATAAATGATAAAGGGTAGAGAAAGTAATGTGAATGTACCACATAAGATTTTTTAAGAAAAGGGTCCATATATGCATCTTGAATTTTCGGAACAGCCTGTAAAGTCCTTTTTATTTGCAAGGAATTTTGTTTGATCTTGTATAACTGGTAAACGTAAGCAAGAGACGAAAACTTACTAACACAAGAAATGTAGAGCTCTTTAAGACACACAATTTATTTTAAATAACTTTTTTGTGGCTTCAGCCATTTCCGAAATATCCATTATTAGTGGTTCGAATTGTTCAATACTTGGCCATTCTTTTCAAGTCATGTCGATTTTCAGTTGTTCCTTGCGATGTTATGGAAAGAGTTTTAAGGTCAGCTTGTAGCGTTCAGTTCTAAAACACTTTCGCTGTTCCCTTTTATCTATAACAAAATGTGTAATGTTGTATTCCGGGAAACGTTTATTTGGAATAAAATGAAGTAGATAGGAAGATAATATTTTGTATGAATAAATTGTATACCCACTAATAAGCCATAAAGGTCAGCATAAGTCATGTGAATGTAACATATTCGATTTTTAATAAGGGTATTGCTATGTAATGGCTTTGAAATTACATGGTTTTAAAGAATAAACGTTTGAGAATTCAAATTAATAACAAAGAATATCTCCGAAATGCTACGAAAACGTTTTATTTGATATTAAAGTGTGGACGGTTTACCTATACAATTCAGAATAAAGAGGCTTTAAGGCTATTTCCAGAAAATTCAAGATATGTACAAAGAGCGCCAAAGAAAATCTCACTGCACCTCGCGTCTATATCAGATTATTTATCGCTGTACGAGGCCTTGCCATGACCATTCATAGATTGTTTTAGGCCACGGTGCAAGGGTGCGCCACTCCTACTGCTAAATAGTTGCACCAATAACCATAACAAAGGCTACAAAATGGCGTAGAACGAAATATATGTTTACGCTCTTGATCGTATTGGAAGGGAAAGAGGTAGAGTGAGTGCATTCAGTTTGTCATACAGACCTCTTATTGTGATTGGTAGCACATACCTTATCGGCTAGTGCAGGACACACGTTTGAAAGGGTTAAAAGCTAAGGGGAAAACTTGACGAGCGCCAGGTTAGCGAAATGTATAATGTGTAGATTTTCAGGGGGTGTAAATTAAAACTTGAATGGTATTCATTATAACAAAAAAAAAACAGAACTGCATTCTCACAGTGGTATCAATGCTTGTTGCTGCATAGAAGCAAACATAACTAAATACTAAATAAATAAAGCAGCTTGTTTTCCGTCTAATTAAAACTACAATTAGTTAATATACCTTTACTAACATATTCTTGATCATAGGAATACAACAGGATTATAGACCAAAATATAACCCAATTTTATTGCTATAATATGTATGTCATATTCGGTAAACCATATACATATTTATCTCTAGTTTCAAAACATGATCAGTGAATTATAACACAATATTAATTTCCATTCAGTAAACGAATATCATCATCTGCGGATGTTTTACGGGGATGGCCACTTTCTGACGATTATAGACAATGCACTGCCATTGCAATTGCTGTAACAGTGTGACTAGCCTCCCACATCCCCACGATATGTCCACGAGTAATTTCGCTAGTATACGGCATGACTGGTTCTGAGACAATAAACATGATTTGGTTTCAATAATACCAGAAAAAGCAAAGTCATCAAACCTCCCCTCTTTTCCCCCTTATTGCTGTGTTATCAAGCCACCACGCTCTGCGATAGATAAGGAAAAGGACACGCCTCAAAAACACCCCAGAAAACGATACAAATCCGCCGAAGAATTTCTTTGGTGCTGTTTGTACCTATTTTATTTGTCATGCAAATATCTTAAACATAGATTTTAATCAAAATCGTTAGCCATTTTTGAGGAAATAAAATATAACTTAAGTTTATAATGTATTTGCAATGAAATTTCGGTATCGCATCTTTGGGCGGAATGGAGAGGGGGGCAGGTTGGCTACAGGGGCAGATTAGCACATGGCTCTTATTTCAGCCCTTAGTCAACAGATTGCAATAGAATGTAGACATACGGTTCCTTGTCTCCGAATACACGTCCCATGGAGGTGATAGTCCTTTGCGAAAGTTGTATTGGAAGGAAGCCATGAAGTTGTTTTTCCCGCGAGGTAATAAATATTCACTTCATAGGGAATTTTTTTCCTGACTACATATCCAATATTAAATGGCTTCTAAATGTTATGCTTGAAAGTGCTTTTAAATGGTTTATTCTTTGGTATTTTAAGTATTTTAGTTCCTTATTCTTGATTGCTATATGGCTATTGCTATTAAAACAAGTAGACCAGGGGCAAGTTGGCATGATGATAGCAACAGACAGTTTGTATGTTTAAATTGCTTTTCGAACATTTACAATTAACCTGTATACAGTGTTTCTTTTTATTATTTCCATTTAAGTGTTTAAATAACTTTGAACGTTATGTCTTACTTTAAGAACCTGTTAATGTGGTTTTAAAATGTTAGCCTGTGTTAGGTGTTCTTACAATAATGAATCGTAATTATATATCTGAAGTGTTCTTAATAATTTGATCATGATATTTGTTTTTTTTAAGTATTTAAAAGGAACATTTTTCATTTAAATAACATGTAGCCAACTTGCCCCACATCCTTGCCAACCTACCTCCTAGGTGGGGTAAGTTAACTCACTACACAATGGTATGAAAAGTTGAAAATTTTAACTTTAAGTGACCGTAAAATAATGACACAATTATTAATAGATACTGTTAAGAAATTTATAGAGTAGTACCATGTCTGGATTAGTTGAAATGTAGCTGTAATAAAAATAAAAATTAAAATTTGTGCTAACTTGCCCCGCTCACCCCCTACTTCCTTTCGGTATAAGTAGTGGAGAAAGTAACGATGTTGAAGCAGTAATGTGACAATGATGCCGCGAGAGTTTGATGCAGGATTGTAGACGCCATCTTTTCTCGTTGCCTCCAATATCTGTTGTTGACTCTGCTGCGGGCTTCTCCAGTGGTAGAGCTGTGAGTACTTTCTCTCAGAGTATGCGTGGATGTATTGTGAAGAACAACACCAGATTAAATTGATTGAGAAATGTATTGTGAACTAATATTTGAGCTCTTGAAATGAGTTGCCGATTGTTTGAAATAAAGAAATAGGCTGATTCTGTAGCACTCGAAACTATAACACTTAGTTATTATACCTGCTAACTTCTGCAGGATCAATTTTATGGCTTGAAATAACTTTTCGCAATACAAGAAACTGGATGTGTAACTCGCCGTGAGTCGCTAAAATACTTACCGGCAAGATCCCTCGCGATGCCGCGAAATTTTAATCACACAAGCACATCACTAAGCGCCTAAAATAGGACACGACTTAGTACCGTTGATGGCGCGAGAGAGATAGTAACTAATGTATGCACAACTGTGTGCACGCATATAAGTACCAGTCACGGTCCCAGAGAAGCGCAACTGATTTAATTACACGTCTCATTACTTAAGCCATGCCTACGTTAGAATTACTCCACCAACGTTACTTTTCGCGCGCAACGAATGCTTAAAATCCTAATGGTGACTTTGTTATTTTGTTAGCAAGGGGCCTAGTTAAATTCTCGGAATATAAATGCCTTTCTCTTTTCTACAATTTCTGTCTACGTGACTGTATGCGTACTGAATTTACCTGTAAACTGCGTTCCCATAAATTATAAAACTAATGTGCTCGCTACTTCGGGTGTCGCTAATGACTCTGGCTAACTTGACTTCCCAATTACCTTCGCCTTTCCGGACAAAATCTTTCAACCCAAGCTTGTTACATTATACATTCATTTAATATACGGAAGTTATTTATTGCAATTATTTATTTATGGTATCAATGTTAAGCAGTATGCTGAGAATGTTTTTCTTAGTTAAGCCATCTTAATTATATGGAAATTTTCTTAAAGTATCGGATAAGAGCTTTCTTCTTCCAGACGTACGAAGGAGTATATTACGATCTATAAATTAACTTAAAGAAGGATGATAAGGCCTCCATAAAACAATGTGAAGTTTCTAAAGTCCAGGAACAGGGGTTCGAGTTCCTGTATTCTATGTAAACATTTTACGTACAAATCGTTTTATGATGATCACGTACTTGTATATTTAGGTTGAAGTCCCGTCCTTCCGGTTATTGACCTTGCCAATACACTAATGGAAGTGTTTTTGTCGTCTTCTCTTGTTCCCTAGGTAGACTGTAACACGTAGTAAAAGAGCCTGTTACCGATCTTAGTAATTGAAATACTGAAACTGAGAGATTTTCTTGACGTGTGTTACGTTTATTTATACCCCAGCCGCAAGCTTCCGCTTTTCTACCTTCCTGAATGACGTTCACTGTGATTAAAAACAAATAACATTTCAATTCCGTGTGAATCTGGAGGGAGGAGTTTAACAAAGTACTTCCTCTCTGGAAAGTTCGTTTATTTCATTGTTCGTTGAGTTTAAAAACTGTAGGCAATATTTTGCATACTTTATTGATAGAAATGTTAAAAGAATAAAAATGTTCTGCCCATGTACACATTTCCTGAAAAATGCAATTTGTGAAAGCTGTTTTAAGAGGACACTGTGACAAAAATGGCAAAAATTTATTTTCTCAAAACTGTGTTTGAAAGAAAAGGTATCTTCAGCATGTCGGAATATATCCAGTAAATATTACATTTGAAATCCGTCTGGAAATTGGTGTAACCAAATTGATACGTGAAGAGCCATACCTCCAACAAATGTGTTCCCAAACCTTAAATAGTTCTTTTCTGCATATAGCAATTTTTGTGCTTTGAAGTATACTTTTTTGCAGTGAATATTGATGATACAGGCTGAAGGTTTAAGGACATGTACAATATAACTTGCTAAAGAAAACTGTGCATTGCTTTGTTGATTTTCTCGTACTTGCAAATACAGTCGGATGCAAAAAAAGTGTCTATATAAGGAACCGCAGTTTAAGTTGGCAATCAATAGTTAACACGCCTCTGCCGCGCCTTCCGTCCCTCATTCGGTTACAGAGGATAATGCTTGAATGCCGAACTAATAAGAGCCGGACTCATTCAAAAGCTAGTATGGGCAGTCTTTGGGAGGCATATTGTTTCAACCACTCAGGTGACATATACTGATCCTCTACCCCATTCATCGCCCAGCTAGGCCTGATCTTTCTTCCTAGGGTGACGCTAGCGTACCGGACTTCAGCTAAAACCAATTAGAGGATGGCTCACACAAGGCAGGCGCGGGGCACACATGACGAGTTCTGTCAACATTTTAGAATGGAAAATACTAGGAGTAACCAAAGGCATCGGCACGTCTTTTTGCACTCGACTGTACCTGTTTTTTCTTTGTAATTTTTACTTTCTCTACTACGTATAGTAAGTAGGGGAAGTATTGTATTCCACCCAAAAATTCGATACCGAGATTTCACCGGAAATATATGTTTTGAGACCCCCTGAATCCAAAAAAACGCATTTTTGGAAACATGTCAATGTGTGTGTGTGTGTGTCTGTGAACAGCATAACTCAGAAACGAACAGTCGGATAAACACCAAACTTGGTATTTAGGTTCAGTATCTTCCAGAGATGCGACACGAAGGTTTTCAAGAAAATTCCCCACCCCAGATTACCCTTTACATGGAACATTTTTCGAAAATTTTAATTTTCTCAAAAATGGCTCTAACGATTTTGATTAAAATATCATATGTTTAAGATATTTTCATGACAAATAAAATGTATATCTTTAATTTTCTGGGAATGTCTCCAAAAGTATTCTTCATTGTGAACGACTTTTGCAAAACTGGTAAACCATAAGAGATAGACAAAATTTTACTACACAAAAAAATGTAGTACGCGTTAAAATACACAGTTTATGTCCTATACATTTTTTTGTTGAGTGAACCATTTTCGAGATATTGCTTGTTATTTCCTTACATTTTTCAATACTTACTTTCTCAAATGGGAATTGGTTATTCATTTTTACTTTCTCTACTACGTATAGTAAGTAGGGGAAGTATTGTATTCCACCCAAAAATTCTATACCGAGATTTCACCGGAAATATATGTTTTGCGACCCCCTGAATCCAAAAAAAGCATTTTTGGAAACATGTCCGTGTGTGTGTGTGTGTGTGTGTGTGTGTCTGTCTGTGAACAGCATAGCTCAGAAACGAACAGTCGGGTAAACACCAAACTTGGTATTTAGGTTCAATATCTTCCAGGGATGCGACACGAAGGTTTTCAACAAAATCCCCCCACCCCAGAATACCCTTTACATGGAAGATTTTTCGAAAATTTTAATTTTCTTAAGAACGGCTCTAACGATTCTGATTAAAATATCATATGTTTAAGATATTTTCATGACAAATAAAACGTATATCTTGAATTTTCTGGGAATGTCTCTAAAAGTGTTCTTCATTGTGAACGACTTTTGCATAACCGGTAAACCATAAGAGATAGAGAAAATTTTACTCCATAAAAAAATGTAGATCGCGTTAAAATACACAATTCATGTCATATACATTTTTTTGTTGAGTGAACCATTTTCGAGATATTGCTTGTTATTCTCTTAAATTTTTCAATACTTATTTTCTTAAATGTGAATTCGTTATTCATTTTTTTGTCTTTGATATGCAAAGAGTATTAATCTATGGCAAAGGGAATGGTACTGCACCTAGCAACCAGCTATTAGGAGATATGTATATGCTTAAAGGCTACTGTATTTCTATATTGCCGTTGTAAATATATATTCCCCTTACATCTACAAGAAAATTAGCAATAAGATAGAGTCTGCAAATATTTATCTCGATTAACATGAAGTAGAGGGAGAATAAGCGTTAGTAAAACTAGTTTGTACAAGAGTAGAGAAAGTCATGTGAGTGTAACGCATCAGAATTTTTTTTCGTCCTGATAATGCAAAGAGAATGGAATACTCCACATGGCAACCGGGTCTTAAAATATTTGACTATCGCTTAAAGCCTACGATATTCCCCTTGCACCTACAAGAAAATTAGCAATAAGATTAACATCTCAATTAACATGAAGCATATGGAGAATAAGCGTTTGTAAAAATGGTTTGTACAAGAGTAGGGAAAGTCATGTGAGTATAACACATCAGATTTTTTTACTTTGTTTTAAATACAAAAATAATATTTCTAATAAATATTAATATTTCGGAAAACAAACAAGTTTATTTATACGAATAGAAAACTAGCTAACCAAATTTCAAAACTCTTTTAATTCTATATTGCATAAATGTTGTACCTTTTATTACTATCCATTATTTGCAAAAAGACATAATAAATAATTTTAATTACAAAGCTATAAATCTAGAGCAATGAAACTTACACCAACAATATATCAGGGCAAGTGCAATTTAACCTAAAAATTTCATTAAAATAGGTTGATTAGAAGAAAGTCCATTTGGTACCAGAATGTCCCCTTAAAATTGAAACAAACAATAATGCAGTGGCGACTGTAAAATTTTCTTTCTTGGGTTTATTTCAAAAGTATTATATTTATTATATTTCAGCATGAAGTTGGGTGGGCTGTTTACTTCATGGGCCAGACGTTCAATATTGATTCAATCCGATTCACAGCCCATGTTAGTTTGAACCAATCGCGGTACCTTATCGTTTAAATGAGATTGTAGCGCTTAGTTGACCACTTCCATAAGGCAGCAATGAGGTACAGGAGTGCCGAAAAAGAGAGCCATTTTATGCTTTTTCAGGGACACGGTGTAAATTGAAAATTACAAGTCTATCAGCTTTTACAAATCAGCAGATTTTTTTTTTATTGCACAGCTTTATAATACATTAACTAATTAGAAAACGCCCAGGAGAACCAGACCTACTAAAATATTTCAAAGGCTTTGTGTGTCTGTAATAAATGAGCTGTTTTATTTCTTACTCTATAGGTTTATTTATGGAAGAGTCTAGAATTGTATTATTTGTGTTTAAAGGTGTGGCGGTGCCGTGGCCGAGTGGATAGACCGCTCGCCACTCACCAAGGTTCGATCCCAGGTACCCTATGCGGGATTTGTGGCAGACAAAGCAGCGTCTGGGCGGGTTTTCTCCGGTTTCCCCGGCCATTCATTCCACCAACTGCTCCATCATCTCTTTACTTTCACCCATTTCACCGTCATTTCATATCATCCCCTTCCTCGCACTCCTACCAGGCTTTGGACTGATCACCCATCCTGGCTGTTCTCTCTGATCCAAAGGGTCTGCTCCTCGACGGGACTCTGACCCCAAGCATCCGCTTGTAAGTCCTGGGGGTATAAGTACTACATAAGAGGAGGGTAAAGAGAGAAAGAAGCATAAGAAGTGTTAAATGGTGTGCCTCTTGTCACTTCTTGTGCAGGTTAGGATTGATTTCATCACATAGAGTCTTCACATGCCATGTAAACTTAAGCTTTTATTTAAGGCATCTATGTGAAGCCTATTTCTAATATCTGACCATTACATTTGCCCCTGGCTGAAAGTTACTTCAGCGAATGCATTGTTTGGTGGGCAGCATAATAATTATCAAAACATTCGAAAACTGACTAAAGGTAGGGAAAGTAAAGATTAATGAAAATTGGTACAAATGCTGTCCAGCGAAGGACAATTTTAAAAGTCCCAAAATGCCGGACTGTTCCGCAGAACCCGGTTGGTCATCCTAGTTGCCGCTAATTCATGAGATTGTTGCACCTATTTCGAAAATTGTTTGGACATTGTCGCAGATAATTCGCAATTGTCTCTGATTTTAAATTAAAGAAACGAAGGAAATTTTCTTTAAGAACAAAGAAGGCTATGCTGCGTTATGATATTGGTACATAATAAACTCAATCAAATTATATTATACATTTTGTTAATTTTCATACCTATTATATAACATCTGGTTAAAGTTTAACAACTTGTTAAAGCCGCTAACCAGATACTACGCGCTATTCGGTGTTCTTTAACATCGTAACATCATCTTGCCTCGTAGCTTAGTCGATTGAGCACCTACCTGCTGTGTAAGGGGTCCCAGGTTCGATTACCGGCTGGGGTGGGAATTTTTCTTTAGCCAAGATTATTCCCTATTCTAACCAGAGTCTAGAAGTATGGATGAGAGTGTGAATGTGTATGCTATCTAATGAATAAAACCCAAAGATTACCAGAAACCCCCAGACAAGCGAACACGAGTATAGGTAATAAGATGTGCCAAAGGAAAGGCCTGGAATAAGACCATTGTAACTAAAGGCGGGGTATAAATAAAACTAAGCAAAATTCTGTTCAGAGGAAGACAATTAGATATAGATAACGATACTAACAGTGGAGACGATGTGGGCGCTAGCAATACTGCTACTACTGGCTGAAAATAGATACACTTTAAGTGCTTCTTGGTCTTAAAGAATAACTGTAACAACCTTCTTGAGGGCACTGAGCGGTCGAAACGCATCAAAAATTCGGTTTTTCATTTCCTATGTGATCAAAAAGTAGAAATCTTCAGCTTTAAAATTGTATTTCATTGAGCTTATTGACCAACTTAACCCTTTAAATTGCCAATTTAAACCTGGCGGCGCATGACCACGCCCGTTATATTGTTTCTTTCCTCTCCATTTCCTTGGGTTTTTCACACTTCAGCTGCAATTTTCTAAAAAAAAGTATTAAAGATGTGTAAACGAAACTTTTACCGGACATTTCTGAGAATTATCTCTTTATGCTAATCTATTTTTGTTCAGATTTTTAAATGGGGCAATGTTATGGGGATCTTTATCAAAAACATACTTCATGCAGATCCTTCTACTGCAGAAAAGAACAGTAAGAGTTCTAGCCGAAATAAATAGTTATGAATCTTGTAGACCGTACTTTAATCAATTTAAAATTATACCATTATTATGTATGTATACGTTATTAGGTATGCTAAAAGGTCTATTGAAACCCCTCAATTAAACAAAGATGTGCCCAGACATTTTCAAAATGACTTTTATGAATTCATACATGGGTACTTTTGGAAATAAAATAACATCCACTGCAGGTTCTAAATTCTTTAACTCACTGCCTACCAATTTAAAGAGAACATATGATATAAATCATTTTAAAAAGGCACTCAAAAAGAATTTATTAACACACTGTTTTTATAACTCGCAAGAGTTTTTAAATCAGAACACAAATTTTCTTTATTATGCTAACTTGGTTGCATCTATATCCTTTAGTTCCTGTTATTCTTGTGTGTTAATAATTATAAATTGTATAAGTATTCTGTGTATATAATTTATTTTTACCATTGGAATTGTACTTAGTTATGATGGCTACTATTAGCTTGTATATATTATTTATTATTATTGTTATTATTATTAATAATAATACTGTATTATTGTAATTTACATTTTGACGTGATCTGCAATAGCACTGTTTTACTCTGTATATTGTATGATTATAAATAAATAAATAAATAAATGCGACAATAAGAAACTATTTATAAAAAAACACTTTCCTTTTTATGTTATAGAAACTGAATTACTATTTACTCTTCATAGGTTAACTATATCCGAACAATATTTTGTTCACAGTATAAAAACTATCTTTTATATGATTTAGGGGGAAAAATGGTGATAAGAACAAAATTGTAGGATAAAAGTGCACCTGAAGCAGGAGTTGCAACATTTTGAGCATGAAGCAGGGTGTAGCTTATATCAATTTTGCACAACTTTAAGCGAATGTTAACTTATTATTTTTATAATCTTATTTCCAAAAAACTAAGTATAATCAACCCAAATTTAGTTACACTTCATTCAGTAGTTATTGTATAATAAAAAGTCATAAGTGTGTCATGTGTTAGCTTCCTTATGACATCCCAGTTCCCATAACCAGAAGTTACAGAATAGTCCTGATTGTTCATTAAAGATTTCATTTAATGAATAGTTTAGCAAATACCACTCGTGAGTTTGATATTAGTTGGATAATTATGGACAACATGGAATCACTTGTGTTAATTATGATAACATCTGTGTTTTTGTTCCGGTTTTGCGAAAGAGAAGTATGGCAACTCTTTCCTCAGGTAAAAACAGGTTTATTTCACAACAGAGGGTTTTGTTCGAATATATTTGGGAACTGTGTTATTTTCAAGATACCTTATTATAATTTGACGGAGCTCTGTATAACTATGTGTAACCATTGCCGAAATATATTAGTAAACAAGAACATCTTGGGTTGGGAGTAAAGGTCTGTGTACGTTCTCCATCTGTGTCAAAGGCCGCTCTAAAAATGACTTCAAAGTTATTTCATTAAGATTCAGACTGTTAAAGGATCCACCCATGTGGTGACTGAACGATAGGGCAGGGCATTTCTTCCGCAAGCTTCTTATAATACTCTGTGGCACCTTTGCCTCTATCTCCTTAATCTTAATGAAATAACGTTGCTTCACTTGGGAAGCATTTCGAGCACAAGCATCAGCGAGATCATTATCACGTCCTCAGCAAATGTCTCACAGTTCACATGGATATAACAATGGCTTGAATACATGTGTACGTATAATAAATCATAATGTTCTGATAATTCTCGATTTTGGAAAAATAATTCACACTAGCATGTTCAGTGGGTTACTTCTAAACCAAAAATAGCATTTTTAAAAGTCTTTACGTTCATATACGTAGGCAGGGTCATTCAAAATGATTGTAGGGGTTTCGTAATTATTATCGACACAACGATGGATAGAAAAACTGAAAGTTTTATTCTGGATCGACTTAATTACCTGCAGATGGCAGGTATAACAGTGTTTACAAAATGGTGGTCAGCAGTACGGAGACGCTAATCAGATGCTCTTACTCTTGCCCACCATGTGATTCCTTCGTGTGGGAATACTTTGAAGATCAAGTCTGTCGTTGAATATGTGGAATTGAAGTAGCGCATCCGAGCTACCATCCTAAACACCAGCGCTGGCATTTGGGGCGTGTTGGGAAGATACAGATATTGCGTAGATGTGCGTCGAGTGATAAAGGGCGTACATATTGTTACATGCTGTTTAGAGGCCCAAAAGTTCACTTGAAAAATTAAATTAATTTATAGTACCCAGCTCGTACATTTACTTGGCTGCGGAGGACCGAAACGTGGTATCGAGTTTAAGAGAAAGGCGTTGGTTTCACTGTGCAAAATTAACACAAATCTACTTACACATTCCTCAACCTTTTGGAGTTTCTACATTATTAAAAAATGAAAAGTTGAGGGGAGATGTTCACCAATCCGATGACCGGCTTGCACATGCGATCCTCAGTAAAGCTGACTCGACGCTATATCCCCACCACTCGTGGCTAGCAAACTACCAGCCAGGAGTGACGTCATCCCAGTCAACATCAAAGTGCCTTCCGGCTGGAGTGATAAATGCCCAGGAGGAAGGGGTGTCTGCGGCCGAAACTGACTGAGAAACCAAAACAGCAATGTCTAATAATGACAATACAGAACAACAATATGTCTGGTAATTACAATGGAAACCCCAAATTATTAATACGTCACATCATTGAGCATTTGTAATGTATATAAGATTGTGTGAGTTGTGGTACACAATAAAATAAGATACACATTTCTACGTCAGGTGTACTGTGTATTATGATTTTTTAAAACCCATACAATCATTTTTAATAAACCTGTATGTATGTATGTAATGTAATGTAATGTAATGTAATGTAATGTAATGTAATGTAATGTAACGTAATGTAATGTAATGTAATGTAATGTAATGTAATGTATGTATGTATGTATGTATGTGTGTATGTATGTGTGTGTGTGTGTGTGTGTGTGTACTATAGACCTCTGACGAGAAAACGCTTGCTCTCCGGAGGAGTGTGGGGGGATAGTACCACGTGGCAGGTCACGATGTCATAAATAGATCTACTATCTACTTAGTATTCCACCGTGTTTCACTTCGAGCAGCGTGTAAGTGATTTCTGGTGATTTATAAAGTTATTTACAATGCCCAGTAAAAAAGGAAGAACTCCACACTATCAAGCCCGGGAAATAGTTGCTAACTTTGTTAAAATCTGTGACGAGGAAAGCAAACAAAAGCAACTGGTCGTTCAATATTATTAGTAGAAGAGCGTGTGTTTTCTAAGAGACCTTAAGTCTTGTTGATATGTTGAAAGTAGAGCCATGATCTTTCTCAGATAGCGCTAGAATTGTTGATGTCGACACATTCCTTACAGACACATTATCGTGAGAGGAACACAGTATGTGTGTGATGTAATGTAGGAAAGTGGTGTGTGTGTCCCATTTATCAAATAGGCTAGACGCAATCTTAGTTACTCTCCCCAAAGAGGGGGGATGGGATGAAAAATAAAAAAAATCGGAATATTAAGTTCTTAAAAAAAGCTATGTAACAAAACTTTATAAGTAAAACCTTTCTAACACACTTTGTTAATTATAAAATGTTATTGTGACTTCGTCCAGTTTTTCAATGTCATTTCTCTCAATTCTCACTTATTGTTTTGAGCTGTTTCAACTTTCACAGGGATTTCACCAAGTTCGCATTTCACTTTACGAATGTGAACTAGTTTAATTTCCCCGTCATTTCACTTTCTTCGTGACGTAGGCTCTTCTTCTGGATGGTTCACTCGCTGGGTAGTCTAATACAAGTCTTCTCAATCTCTCTCTTCGCAATAGCACTCGCTGCATGTCACAGCAGTCGTCGCCAACTCGCTCGGAGAACCGCACTTGATGCCGCAGCAGAAAAGCGCTCACCAATGCGCTTACTCACTCACTGACCGACCCAGCTGACTAACTCTTCTCGCGAGAACGCTCGCTTATAAGTAACAGAATCTTCCACAGAATATTTTAGAACTATCTGGACGCACGTTCTGGAGTCGGGGGAAAGAGACTTCCAGAAGATTTTGGATATCTGACGATAGCGCTTCTGGTGTTTACGCCGAGCGAGAGCGCGACTTATCCTTGTTTATCTCCTAATGCCTGGCGCCGACCTCCCTATAACCTTAGGCCATAGCCGCTGCGTCACATTATTTATAAAATGTTGATAGGTTAAATACTTTAATAAGTTACGCAAAATGTTATTACTATTCTTTTTTATGTCGCTTTAACTTAAAATTTGTTAGTCATATCGCGATAATATATTGGTAACGGTATTTAGAGTTATAAAATTACTATAATACAATTTCTTGAATTTAAATAAGAGGATGTATTAAATTATATTTTATTACACAAATGCATTAGTTTTAAGAATTTAAATAGTATTTTACTGTAAGATGAACTGTTAAGGTTTCTTGGAGATCCGGAAGATTGCATTCTGTTCGCTGGAGTTGATACTTTTGGACACACTGAGAGTATGTGGGGTACAGAAATGGCAGTGTGGCAGAGGTTGTGTTCAGGATGAGCTGCTTTATTCAGTAGTTGGGAATATGTTAACATATAGTAGTCGCAAAAGTTAAAGCCATTTGAATGCTGGCCAATGCTCGCAAGGAGCGCTGTTGCCAAGCGTAATAGGCGTGTACTGGCAGTAACTCTGTACATCAGAGCATGTTTTACTCGCCATAAAGGTGCCACCAATTGTTTGCGCAATTAAATAATACATTAAATATCCTTAAGCTACGTTTCTAGACCAATTTATGATTTCTACAAGCCAGCAATCCACTGAAACATTGAGTTTAATCTATAAAATGGATCTTTGTGGTCCTTATCTAAACACTGGATTTGGAGTTGGTATATTACAGAGGTCTAAATTTCAATATAAAAGTCTTGTCAGCATGAACAAACATTTTTTGTTAACTGTGTTTATATGCAGTCATGCAATAGAACACAGTAATGCCAGCAAGTAAAAGTTTAATTAAATTGCTGTCAAAGAATGCGTTATGAAAATTAGCAAAGCATGGCAAGACAAACTGAGATTTTCTGTCGCATCCTTCACAGTGGATGGTTACTTTCTTTACATTATTTCTTGATACATTTCCTGTGGGTTTCTTTTTGTGGCATCCTTTACAATACTTTCGCATCTTATGCGCTGGTCCGTCGTGTTTCTTGAGGGTATGTGTATTTAGAGAGTTCCTCTTCCTAGAAATTAACATCTGCTAAGAAGGGTCACTCAGAGCTTCAGTTGAGAATAACAACGCTTCTATGATTTTCTTTTTTATTCTCTTCGAAATCTGTGAGGACAAAAATCCTATTCAGCAATGTATACATCGCAAAAGCGCGCTTTCTGCATTACAGATAAGGACAGCCAACCTAACAATACGGACATTGTTATTCAAGGCTATAGAGGCACTCTGAGTGAAAAAAAATCAAATTTACTTCAATGAATCCATACATTTGCTAAAAATCACCGCGGGCCGCTATGTAGGACGATAAAATTTCTTTTGTGCGACCACCAAAATCATTTTTACAATCGCCTAAAAAAGTCCTCTACAAAACTAATCTTTGCAGTGTGCGCTTTATTGATTTTTGAGAAAAAGTCGCAATGGCCCCATGGGAAAATTTCATCAAACATCTACTGGCGTTAAAAGCTTACCTTGACAGACGCTACAGCAATGGAACAGCAAGCACGCTGACCTCTTCTTCTTCTTCGAAAGCACTTAATTCGGAGTCGTTAGTTTCATCCCTTAAGTTAATGATAAAAGCCTACATAGTGTTGTCCCTTTTTTAGCTTTTGAATATTGTTCTTGAATGCAGAAACTGAGAATTGTTCTGCGCAAAATGTCTTTTTCAAAATCGTCAAACTCGCTTTCCAACTTTGTGCGTTTTTCTCGGAGATTTAAATACAGGTGCACTCCCATTTTGTTCTCATGAAGCTGCTTCACTACAAATTTGTGACACGGTGTGTTCGCTGCTTGCACCACAGGCTTCCATACTTAATTCCTGAGCTTTTGAAAAATCTAAAGCTGCTCTATGTTCTGGATTGGAGAGTTTTTTTTAAAAAAAAAGGTTGTATACATTAAATATAATTTTTCTACCCTGAGAATTAATCACTTCGCGTTTGTTAATCGAAAAATCACTTGTCCCAAGTTCGATGGACACGTAACCACACTCGTATCACAAACACTGGGGAAAAGATATACGAGGGCTGATCAATAAAGTCTGAGACTAATTTTTTTTCACAGATATTTATAACTCCATTTCAATGTTGACATGGTCTTTTTCAAAGTAGTCCTCTCCTACTTAAATGTACTTTTTATAGCGTCTCTGCCAGTCCTTGAACACATGGTACAGGCCATTCTTTGTCAGGTCTTTGAGAATCGCCTCACTTTTCTTCAGCACTGCTTCAGTGCTCTCAAATCGAATGCCCCGGAGCTTTGCCTTTAGTGATGGGAATAAAAAGAAATCACAGGGGACAATATTGGGGCTATAAGTCAGATGCGGCACACAGGTAATGTTGAATTTAGCCAAAAATTCCTGGACTTGATTTGCAACGTGAGGCCGCACGTTGTTGTGATAAGTTCTGGATGTTTCCTTGCAATGTGCTTCTTCGGTGTAGCCAATACTGACGTGTAGTACGCTGCTGTAACAGTGGAGTGAGTGGGAACAACAACCACAGCAGCTGTGTTGATGTTGACTTCAGTCATAGCAGAAGTCGAAGCACCAGGCCCACCTTGCTTAGCACAGAGGATTCGCTCTACTTTGAAGTCTTTGAACCACCTAAACACTGTTGCATGAGGTAGTGCATCTTCACCGTATGCTTGCTTCAGCTTTTCCAAAGTTTCAGAGGCTGTATGATTTAAACGAAAACAAAATTTTATTGCTCCTCTTGTGTCACCTTCATTTTGTGGTATGCGAAATTCAACTAGGGTCAACAATATACAGCATTACTACCAACCTACCGATACGAGAGTGCTGCCGCCTATGGACATTATACATGAAACCCCGCTCTTTTCAAATATTTATGGTAGAGACAGGAAACTCTCAAGAAAGCTACAGGAAAAAATCAATCTCAGTCTTTATTGATCAGCCCTCGTATATAATAATTTCATCTATACATAATATTTCAGCTCGAGTTTGAAACACGACTTAACAGTGCCCATTCAGTTTAACACTAAAATTACAAATCGCTACTCTGTAAACAAACTGAGCATTAATTCATTCTATTTCAAACTGCGTGGTTTATACGAGATTTTCATAGCGCCTGTATGTTTATATTTGGCATAAGTGTTGTGAGGAAGGAATGATGTTCTTTTCAGGATTATCTATGTTGAGTGACGATAACTATGTGAAGAAAAGGGTGCATAGCTTCCGTTCTAAGTATCATAGAGACAGGATTTAGATTGGCATCTATCATTTTCAAATATTTATCCGAGTGTAATTAACCCATTCACGTCATTTGACGACCACGGCTCGCACACTGTTTTTTGACATATGAATCGTATGACGAGCTCAGCTACAATGCTGTATTGCTCTACATAACTACATATAGTTTAGGTTCCTTCTCACAGCTGTCATTTGCATACATTCGAATGAAGTGCTGACATGTGAAGTTTGTAAATCTCCCAGTATGACCTCGTCAACTGTGTTTCAACCAAGGAAAAATAATTCTATTTTTCGTGTCGGTAGCCATCATGGCCGCGAAAAGAATCCGTGTGAATGACGAGGAGGGTTTGAGAAAACTGATTCAAAATGTATTAGAGATAATAGTGAAAGTGGTGATTTATCTGAATATAAAATAGAGACTGAAGAAAGTTCTAGTGATAGTGATAATGGATCTAGTGCAGAAAACAGTGAGGAAATAATTATGAAACCAATGAAACATGTTCGTATTACGAAAAAGGAGTGTGACTGGAATTGGACTAAAACTGACAATAACCCCGTTCTCTAACCGTTTTACTGCAAATAGTGGTGTTTGTAAAGATTTACTGAACCAGCATGCATCATAGATGCCATCTGCGCTTTCAGTTGTTTCGGAATACATGAAATAATTGTATGACAAAACGTGTTACAAAACTAATGCTTATGCAACAAGGCAGTTGAACAATCGGACAGAAAAATGGTCTAAAACTACGCCAGAAGGGCCTGCCTATATTGTTATTTTGAAGTCTCAAGTGCGAAAATTGCATATTCAATTGTATTGGAGCAAAAATCGATGCCTTCGCCCTAATTGTAAGCAGAAAAGAGATGTTGCTCTTTATTTGGGGGATTGTTTTGAGGTCTATCTCACACACAACAGTGCTAGAACAGTACTACTAGTGAGTTTATGCTTTAATATTGCGCACACAAATTTTCAGCAAAAAATCCTTATTGGTTAATTTAAAATGATTTTTTAAGCATTAAGCTGTTACCACCTCACTGCTAGAGATTTAAATCTGATTTCTTGGCTGTTGAATAGGCATTTAAATATGGCGCGATTGGATTAAAATTAGGATAATGTTCTCAGTTCAGGTGCATAAGATGTGTGTACCACAATCGCGGAGCTGGTAGAAGGAGCAAGCCTAATTCGTTGGAGTACGTCCCGCTTTCATATGCCTTTAGCTTTTGCAAAGCGTTTAGTATGTCCAATCCGTACATACCTGGTCCTTCCGTCTCAATTTCTGTAGTGGAAGTTATGTTCTGGAGTTCTGTTTAATTTCGTATAGCTTTGCACACGTTGGTTTTTACTATTACTGGTGTACATAAACCAGTCCCTGAGGAACAGCGTAATTCCGACCGCATTGCAAAAATAAGCAAGCGGTACTATAACAATTTTAATTCATTTGTAATAACACTCCATATAAAGAAATTACTATCGGTTATCATAACATCACATCCCATGCAAGTCATAGAGGATCCCATGTAAGTCATAGAGGAGAGAGCAAGAGAGGAGGAGAAACGAACAGGAGGGTGAGAATGAGAAACAGGGGGGAGAGAGAGACGGACGAAAAGAATCTAATTTAACGCAATAATGCGAGTGCATACAAAACACAGTAAACGAAATTTTGAAATAATTTTCGACTTTTACTTATAATAAAAATTTCTACTAACATGTATAATGGGTCACTTACTAATAATAATATAATAATAATAATCCTTTGGCGCTATAGTACATGAAGGGCCTACACCTGCCAACCCGACTGTCGGCCTCACGCACACACACGCATGGCAGAGGTGGGTGATCAGCTGATACCGGAAGGTGATGTGGCCAGGATCACGCATTTCCCCAGCCAGAATGTTGGTCTCCGTGGCCGGGATCACTGCCTATCGCAGCTCCTCACTTTCCTCACGATGATGAGTGGGTACAGGCACTATACCAGGGATTTAAAATCCTCACCCCCATGAGTGGGATCGAACCCGGGCGCATTTGCGGCCAGGAACCAGAGTTCCACGCTCTAGCCCATAGCGCCTCGGCGCAAGACATAATGGACTTCTTAGACACCAAAAATAGCGTATTTAAAATTGTTGTTTGCATGTGTGTATGCATGTATTAACTTTTCATGGAAGAATGGCCGAACCATCTGTCATGAAACTTAGCATATGCAATATTGCAGCTACCACTTAGGGAACAGAATATATGGCATTACTTATATTCCAGTTTTTCGAAAATTGTTACTTCAAAAAATATTATATTACATTCACATGACTTTCTCTACCTCTGTAGTTTATTAGTGGATATACAAATTATTAATATTATTACGAATGTTTATTTTCCTTTATACTTTATTTTAATCCAGATAAACGTTTCGTAAATAGCTGCATTACACATTTCTTATGGATACAAAGAGAATAGCGATAGCCGAATGTTTAAGAACGCTATACGCTGGCCTTAAAATTCCAGTATTGAACAATTTGAACTATTAATAACGGTTATCTCGGAAATGGCTGATGCCACAAAAAAGTTGTTTAAAATAAATTGTATATTTTAAACAGATCTACGTTTATGTGTGGTATGTTTTCGTCCATCGCTGAACGTTTACCAGTTATACAAGATTGTACAAAATTCCTTCCGAATGAAGGGGACTTCACAGGCTATTCCCAGAAAATTCAAGATATATATTTGGTACTCATGTAAATATCTTCAATATATGATATTTTATTTACAAAGTCGTTAGTTACATTTTTTATAAAATCAAAAGTTTTAAAAAATCTTTCACGTAAAGGATAGTTTGGGATGGGATTTTCTTAAAAATCTTAGTGTCGCATCTTTGGAAAATATTGAAGTTAAATACTAAGTTTGGTGTTTATCTGACTTTTAGTTTTTGAGTTATGCTGTTCACACACGCACGCACAGACATTTTTCTAAAAACGTTATTTTTATTCAGGGGACCTTAAAACGTGTGTTTGGGGTGAATTCTTCTATCGAATTTTTGGGTGGAATGCAATATCTTCTCCACTTATTATGTACGTGGTAGAGAAAATAAAAACGTATTTCCGGTGAAATTTTGATATAAAACTTTTGAGTGGAATCAAGTAATTCTACCTAAGCAGGTACAAAAGAAAGTAAAAATGTTCTTTTAATTTTCCAGTTTTAGCAGAATTCAATGCTTCACTAGTATTATCTCGACATTATTTCGCTTGCTCCGTTCTTTCTCTCTCTCCCCCTCTCTCTTCCTCCCTCCCTCCCTCTCTCTCACTCACTCTCGTTTTTTCGCTATGTTTTCTGTTGAGTAATGTTCCCAAAATCAGTAATAGTTGTTTTTATGTTTTTTTCTAGGCAGAGTTAGGAATCAAATTGTAGGCGAGTACGTTTTGGTATATCCTTATTAAGTGCGTGGAACAAAAAGCAAATTTCTTTAAATACAGGGAATATTTTGTCGTTTGATGTGCTAAAACAAGGTTGTATGCAAATAAGAGTTCAATACTCTTCAAACTAAAACCAATAAAACTTTCATGGGATATTGGCCATGCTATTTAATTTAACATTAAGATCATAAATGATATCGGGATATTGTGATTTTGTTGTTTTCAGTGTCACTTCTCTAATGTGATTTAGTTCAATCTCCTGACTGTCACTTCACTAATGTGATTTAGTTCAATTTTCACTGTAGCTTTACCAATGTGGTCAATTCAGTTTTCCTCTCGCGTAGTAATGAAATGAATCGCGCACGGAGCATCCTTGCGCTTCACTCTGGGGCGTCGAACACAAGACTTCTCTAATCGATCGCAGTAGCAGCACTCTCTATACGTCACAACTGTCGTCACAAACACATCTGCAGAAACATATAGCGCTGGAGTTTCCAGAGTGTTCTCAAGAGACAGGGCGAGAGCTTCCATAAAAATCCTAATTAAAGATTCTAATCTAACCTAAAAATGCGATCGTTGTTGCAATCATAAATGGAAAGACACGTACTAATCATATGTAAAATGTTTTTTTTTATCTGAATCTGATAAAACTAAAGTTATAAAAGTTTGTGATGTTCGTATAGGCCGGACATCCTGTATAATAAAGTTCTCGAGGCATCGTTAGTAACTTTACCTAGAGTTCGCATTGTAACAGAGCGCGCAACCCTTCCCGAGCGTCCCCTCCCCATAGGCGATTGCTCTCTTCTAAGTTACATCCCCATGTAGCCTCCAGTATATCGCGGGCCATTACAGTATTTTCGTTGTAAAGCTTTTAAATACATCTTGTAATACATTTTCGGGATATATTTAATTTTTATGAGAAAATGCTCCTTTTAAATATTAATAAGATAGGCAGACCTGATATATCTATCCATGGTTATTTTGTACGAGCATTTGGGATAAAAGCTTATAGAAAAAAAATAGGTACAGAACTGGGCCAAAATTAATGGAAGTGTTTGCTTGATATGAACAACTACAACAAATTTGGATATTCTTTCTGTTATATCTACTATAGAACATTTTATTTTCAACTCATTTTATATCACCAAGGCAGCTTTATGTATATATACCTGCTAGGTTTGCTCAAGCTATGTACTGCGTTGTCTGCCGGATAATATGCTTCACTATTTTCAGTCAGTCTTTTGTCACTCATCCTGTTTTTCTGATGTGTCCATTGTTCTCATGTCTTCCTCTTCCCCCTCTGGTGTCCGCACCATCAACCTCCTCGATGTTTTCTTTCATTATTCTTTACAGATCCTCAGACTATATTAGCTTCCCTTCTTACAGTGCGACAAGAATGTCCTTATTTTCATCTTTCTTTTGTTTTCCAGGCCTAGAATTTCAATCTAGGAACTCTATTTTGCTCTTCTCCTGAATCAACACTAATATGAAGCTTAAATAAAGAATATCAACGTTTATACAACTATTAAAGGAGTTTTACAAAATAAAATTAGCATATGTACATAGCTGTGAATCTGTGATATGCTGAGCATTAGATACGCTTAAACGGGTATGAAAATTAGATGGTTAGAGAACTGGAAAACTGCAATATGTGAGATTTTAGAAACTGTTACGTGCTGGATTAGTATATAAGCAAAATATAGATTTGAAAGGTAGACCCAAAGCGTTATGTGGTATTGAGGAATGGGGATTGGATGGAGGAGATGAAATTGTAGATATGCCAATAGGAGATTTTGTTGGGGAATTTTAAATCTGTAAGGTGCAACTGTGAAGGAAGTAGCACAGATTGAATTGGAAAGTTTGTCAAGGAAGGGCATGATTATGGAAAGGGCTCTTAAATACTGGTTTAGGATCTTGAACTTAGAAGGAAGTAACATATTAAGGCAATGTTTCGAAATAATTTGGAGAATAAGGGAACACAATTACACCGGCTTTTGGAAAGTAGCAAGGAGGAAATTTGGGGATAAGGAATTAAAAAAACTGTTTAGTGAACTAACCAAAACAAATTTCAGTGTTTTACATTTCAATGAAGAAATGTTTCAATAGGAAATATAAACCTATATAGATGAAACACATAAGGAAAAGAGAGAGGATGGGTAACAGTAGACGTATGGAGATTAAGAGAAATAAGAAAGGGGATCCCACAGAATCAGTGCTCCATTTGTGGTGGGAAAGAAGATATTGTACGACCAATATTATAGGGTCAATCTGAAAGTAATCTTTTTTTTGCGCATTTGAGTGTCCGAGCCAGATTATGTTGGTATAGTATTAATTGTTAAACTTTTACGTTAATGTCCTGTTAGCTTCGTTGTCCTGCGACAGATAGCAGCAGCAGGAGAGCGTACCAAAATGGCTACTGACATCGAGGTGCGCACAAAAAAGATGAGCGACTGAATTCCTTACCGCTGAACAAATTGTGCCAATTGAAATACATCGACGTTTGCTAAAGGTATGTGGAGGCAATACAGTAGTTGTGAGTAATGTGAGGCGGTGGGTACAGCGTTTCAAAAGTGGTGAAAAGGATGTGCAGGACAAGCCATGCCCTGGTCGACCTGCTCGTCTGTCACAGCAAATAATGAACTGCGTCTCGATCAACTCAACCGTAATGATTGACGGATTACGACCAAGGTATTGTGTGTAGAGCTGAACGCTGCAATGCCTTAGACAAGATATTATGCAACCTTAATTATCACAAAGAGTGGACATTTGTCGGGACCTGCTGGACAAATACGAGGCTGAAGGTGACAATTTTCTGAATCCATCACCGGAGATGAGACGTGGTGTCACCACTACGGGCCAGAATCTAAACGACAGTCTGTAGAGTGACCACATCGACTTCTCCAACAAAGAAGAAGTTCAAGACACATCCATCCACAGCTAGCCAAGACGGTGGCTACCCTCAGCTGGTTCAGATTTTACGAGCGTGGCATGGAGGCTCTTGTTCATCGTTGGCAAAAGTGCATAACGAGTGGTGATGATTATGTGGAAAAATAACAGTATGTAGCTGAAATCTTTCTCTATGTAACTCTGTTATTGTGTTTTCTGTATCTGTTGTAGTTTCCATGAAAATAAATAGGAAGCATTACTTTTGGAATGATGTAATGCATATAATATATGAATGGAGAAAGGAGGTAATAAATTAGAAATGATTAAAATTAGGCAGAAATTTTCAGAAAAGAGAGTAAAATATGGGACATATATGTATATAAAACTGTCCTATATTTTACTCTCTTTTCTGAAAGAGATAAAGTGAGAAAAGTGGAATTTGACTCTCAAAAGAGAGGTAGTACAAAGTAACTGCAGGATAGCTTTTTAAAAAAGTATTTTGTAATTTAAGAAGGAATTACAAATAGTGTAAGAAACCATTGTCGTGTATATTGGAATATGACTGGCTGATAGCCTGGGCTGAATGCCTAGTCATATTCACACGTATAGCTCAGCATAAATAAATAAGTAAATAAATTAAAATAAAACAGTAGAGTAAAAGTAGCAATGTTTGAAGTAGTATTGTCGCAGTAGCATTGCACAATGTTACATATGCCGCATAGCGTTACATTTGGAGTTTGTTCGTCTTGTAGCCAAATAAGTGTGTTTGATAGTAGAAAGATATGCCATGGAAATTATGCCACCTAATCTAAGCATAGTAACGTGTTGCGAGGGTTTTCGTTTAAGCTACCATAATTTCAATCAAATTGAAATATATAAAGTTTGTTCAAAGGCCTGTTACATAAAATACTATGTAAATGCAGTGTTCGCTTAGATCGATAAAGTTCAGTAAGATATTCAAATTAATTACTCATTTTAACTATTTTTAAATCAGTTGATACATCATCTTCATATTCCTATACGTTGAGTGTAACCAAAAGCTCACCTTAAATTGCACTTTGTTACGAGGGTAAGTCAATAAGTATCCGCACACTATTTTTAATTTTTTGTAGGTTGGCTGTATCGGTTTGTGCGCGCGCACGTCAACATGTTGTTCTTTGTCTCCGTTTGTGGAATGTGTTTTACTTTCTCTACTACGTATAGTAAGTAGGGGAAGTATTGTATTCCACCCAAAAATTCGATACCGAGATTTCACCGGAAATACATGTTTTGAGACCCCCTGAATCCAAAAAAAGTATTTTTGGAAACATGTCCGTGTGTGTGTGTCTGTGTGTCTGTCTGTGAGTGTGTGTGTGTGTGTGTCTGTGTGTCTGTCTGTGAACAACATAACTCAGAAACGAACAGTCGGATAAACACCAAACTTGGTATTTAGGTTCAGTATCTTCCAGAGATGCGACACGAAGGTTTTCAAGAAAATCCCCCCACACAAGATTACCCTTTACATGGAACATTTTTCGAAAATTTTAATTTTCTCAAAAATGGCTCTAACGATTTTGATTAAAATATCATATGTTTAAGATATTTTCATGACAAATAAAATGTATATCTTGAATTTTCTGGGAATGTCTCCAAAAGTATTCTTCATTGTGAACGACTTTTGCATAACTGGTAAACCATAAGAGATAGACAAAATTTTACTACACAAAATATGTAGATCGCGTTAAAATACACAATTTATGTCGTATACATTTTTTTTGTTGAGTGAACAATTTTATAGATATTGCTTGTTATTCCCTTAAATTTTTCAATACTTATTTTCTCAAATGGGAATTCGTTATTCATTTTTTTTTGTCTTGGATATGCAAAGAGTATTAATCTGTGGGAAAGGGAATGGTGCTGCACCTAGCAACCAGCTATTAAGAGATATGTATGTGTTTAAAGGCTACTGTATTTCTATATTGCCGTTGTAAATATATATTCCCCTTACATCTACAAGAAAATTAGCAATAAGATAGAGTCTGCAAATTGTTTATCTCGATTAACATGAAGTAGATGGAGAATAAGCGTATGTAAAAATATTTTATACAAGAGTAGAGAAAGTCATGTGAGTGTAACACATCGGATTTTTTTTTTTTTTGTCGTCTGTAGCTGTGCCACCAGGAGGCGAAATCCATAGAAGGCTTTTCGCACAATATGGGGCAATGTTTTACCAGGCGAAATGTGCACGACTGAATTGAAAAGTTAAAAACTGGTCGGACAACTGTAAAGGACGAGAAAAGAGCAGGACGCCCATCCATATCTACTAGTGAGCAACTCCATGTCATGATTCAGAGAACCGAAGATTGACTGTCGATAAAGTGGCAAACCATATCTATTTTTGTCCACTTAAAAATGCCTTAAGGAGCCGTCGCTTCACCACAGACCAAGAAGTGAAGGAAGCGGTGCATATATAGTTTGCTGCTCAACCGAAGAGGTTTTTTTCTGAGGGCATCAGAAAGCTTGTGCAACGATGGACCAGGATATTGAGAAGCAAGAGGACTACGTTGAAAGATGAGGTAATTGTAAGTTTATATTGTTGTTATAATGAATTTAAAAAAGTATGTGCGGATACTTATTGACTTACCCTCGTGACAGCTCACTGCGACCTAATTATGTTAAGCGCATCATTGGAGAACGAGGAAGGGTTTCTACTCCAGAGATTCTCCAATGCACTTAACGCATGTTTCTTCAACGATAGAGAAGAATATAAATAATACTTACAGTAAAATAAAATTAATTATTTACAGCTGTTAAACATTGTGATTCCATTAACATGGTTGTGATCGATTATTACCCACGTCTGGTTTTTGCCTTAAAAAATTAAATAACTTTTAGCTTATATTTAGCAGCCGCATGAATCAAATCATAAGTAAATGTTAACGAATAAAAAGGTATTAAATATAAAATTCAGCTATCAACTATATAATTTATTGAAATTCTACAATAACGTAGTATACTATGCACTGGTAGTTGTAAATAAGAGGCGTGTGTGTAACGAGCGGTAGTGAGTTCCGTAATTTCCATACGAGCGCCTTAATTAGTGTTATAGACAAGCTGCATAGACTGTTTTTGGTAGACCACACTATAATTGCAAAACCTTGAGGTTTTTATAAAAATATCTTAACTTGTTAATCTGGATGCTGATCGGATGGCAGAACATTGTGCGTGTTTGGGAGTACTGCAACAGACGACAGAACTGTTGAATCCACGCCGTATTTATTGATTTTTTTGCAGGTAACGTGAAAGCAACTCATTAATGCAAAGAAAATTAACTCAAATTCTTAGAATATTAAAATTACAATGACCATAATTTGTTTTATTTTAAATACACAAACTTCATTATTTATCTGGGGAATGGATCCCAGTGAACTGTTGCTTTGAAAGTGTTAAAAGGTATTGGCGATAGGGGAGCTACGCCCGCCTTCGAGTAAGACCATAAGGAATCGCTGAATTATTATGGATACCATAACAGTTCAGTTACGTCACATGTAATCGGCGCATCATAGTGTGCCCAACCAAAAATATATATATATACAGAGTGGACCATTTAAGTTGACTGTACAAGATCTCCAAAGCTATGCGTTGTAGAAAGAAATGTCTTTTGATATTATGGGGGAAAGTAAATACCATTAGTCGTGTTTCGTTTGGAGGACGTTCTGATCGCCATTTTAGGGTGAATTTAAATTAACTCTAACTGTAGATTCCCCTTTAAAGAAATTAAATTGATCCCTAAAATACCCTAAAATTAAATTAACCCTAATTGCAGATTCCCATTTTAAAAAATTAAATTGACACTTAAATCACCATTATAACGTCCTCTAAACAAAATACGACTAATGGCATTTACTTTCTCCCATAATTTCAAGCAACTTTTATTCAAGGCATTTCTTTCTACAACGCTTAGTTTTGGAGATATTGTACAATCTCAACTTAATGGTCCACTCTGTATAAGAAGTTAGAAGATTTAATATAGCTCATGCACATACGTGTATTAGAGCAAACCCACAGGTAGGTTAGGTTACTAGCACTGAATGCAGGAAATCCAAATTTCCACCACCATAACAGCATGAAAGGGAAGTGGATTATAAAATCCATTGTCGAGAAAAAGCCTTTTCATATGTTACCTTCAATTTTGTGCTACTTTCAACTTTGGAATGAATCGACAAATTGGCACGGCATTAAGGAAAGTCAAAACAAACTTCGTAGTTCACTGTATAATAGAAGTAAAAGTAAGATTGGCAACTTTGAACCTAAGAGGTGACCAGAAATGTTGCGTGTTTTGAAAGTAAGTGGCGTGATTAGTCAGTTTGACAGTATAAGTGCTTATCTTCTTGACCCTGTACTCACCTTTAAGTCCACCTTAGGACGTAACACGGAAACATACTTTGTTTAGGCTGAATCTTACTTCATTCTAACAAGACTTCTGTGTTTAGCAAATACATACATCACAAAGGTCTACCGTGGATAAAACAATAAAAGCTTAATTCTGCCCCACAGTTCATAAAGAAAAACAATACTGGAGAGTAATCACACTACTTTCTCTATACTTTATCGTTTTATACCGATATACAGTTTTGTTCATATATAATTTTCTACAATTTAGCGTCCATCATAATTACAAGTGTAGAAATGTCTCATTTAAACACCAGAGCAATATCTATTGGTAGAGTACAGTGAAGTGTTAATAAATGACTCCATAAAGTCAGACGCCAGCTTATAACAGTCAAAAGAAGTAATGCACAAAGTTTGAAATTACACTGGACTCACAATCTTGGAAGATTTAAATGTGCAACAGCGAATGTTCCGGAAATGGCTAATGTCACGAAGAAGGTACACAATAGTTGTTCGTTTTAAGGAGAGCTGCATTTATCTAACAGTAAATGATAGTGTTTCTTTTACTGATTGTAGTAAACTGGAAATGATGGAGGACTCGCCTGCTATTTACTGAAAAGTTATAAAATTTCGACACATGTATACCCATATTTTTGCTAGAGCCCTTTACACTGCCACATAATTGTGTGTTGAAATTAAGGTACATAATATTTTAATGTCTCACTTCCAACGATTCAGAACAATTACACAAAATTTAAAAAAAGAAAAAAATTAAAGATGCCCAACTGAAGTTCTATAAACGTATGGCAGTTCCTGCATTGTTATATGGTAATTAGGCTTGGACATTTACAAAGAAAGACAAATTAAGAATTCAAGCAGCATAAATTAAGTTTTTAAGGTGAGTGGCACGGTGCACTTCATAGGATAAAACAGAAACACAAAGATACAGAAACAACCAAACTTATTTGAATTTAATGAATGTGATGTGTTACATTAACATAACTTTCTCTACCCACTATCGTTCATTTTTATGTAGCTTCTTACCAAGCCTTTTTTTCCGTCTGTTTCGTGTTAATCGAGATAAACCTTTGTATATATACATCATTAAACATTTCGTTCTAGAAGGGGAACAGGGGAAACCGAATCAGTAGTCAGATGTTTAAAAGCTGCTTCCAAATGCTGACTTTGAAATTTTATATTCTTTCCGCGACATTGCTAGTAACAACTGAACACTATAGAGCCCTAAATACCTGACAAAACTGGAAATTCAAACCACTAACAAGGGATATCTCGGAAACGGCTGTTGCCACAAACAATGTATTTGTAATAAATAGTGTATTTTAAAGACACCTACATTTTTGTGCATTACGTTTTTGTCTACATTTTAACTTTTTCAACTATAAAAAATCTGATGCGTTGCACTCGCATGCCTTTCTCTACTTTTGTACAAACTACTTTTACAAACGCTTATTCTCCATCTACTTTCATGTTAATCGAGATAAACATTTGCAGAAACTATCTTATTGCTAATTTTCTTGTAGATGCAAGGGGAATATGGTAGGCTTTAAGTGATAGTCAAATCTTTTAAGAGCTGGTTGCTATGTGGAGCATTCCATTCTCTTTGCATCACCAGAACATAAAAACGAATAACGAATTCCTATTTGCGAAAAGAGTATAAATATTGGAAAATTCAAACGAATAATAAGGAATATCATGGAAATTGTTCACTCCACAAAAAAAGGACGTGACATAAGTTGTGTGTCTTAACGACATCTACATTTTTTGTGTAGTAAAATTTTGTTTCTCTCTTATGGTTTACCAGTTATGCGAAAGTCATTCCGAATGAAGAGGACTTTTGGATAAATTCCCAGAAAATTCAAGATATACATTTCATTTGTTCATGAAAACATCTTAAACATTTGATATTTTAGTCAAAAACTTTAGAGCCACTTTTGAGAAAATTACAATATTCGAAAAATGTTCCATGTAAAGGGTAGTCTGGGTTGGAGCGATGTTCTTGAAAATCTTTGCGTCGTATCTTTGAAAGATACTGAACCTGAATACTAAGTTTGATATTTATCCGACTCTTTGTTTTTGAATTATGCTGTTTACAGACACACAGATATACCTACAGACCCTTTTCTAAAAATGCTCTTTTTTGATTCAGGGTAGCTCAGAACACATATTTCCAGTGAAATCTCGGTATCTAAATTTTGGGTGGAATGCAGTACTTCGTCTACTTACTATACTAGTAGAGAAAGTAAAAATAAATCGGGGGGGGGGCTCAGAAGATGTATTTCCAATGAAATCTGGACATCGAATTTTTGGATGGAATACAATATTGCCTTTACTTACCGTATGTACGTAGCAGAGAAAGTAATATACAGAGGAAATGGAAAGAACGTGTAATGAGACAACCAAACAACAACGTAACCAAAATTGCTTTGAAATATAAACCCAAAGAGACACAGAAGTCAAGGAAGACGAATGAAGAGATGGACCGACCCATGAAAGTGGTCGGAACAGACTCTAGCCTACGAGAGTTACAGCTGGAGCACGTGGAAAGATTTTCAAACAAAAATCTCTTATATGGGTTTGTTCTCCATGACGAAGCAGCATCAAATAACACACATTCTCTCACAATACATGTTTGTTATTTGCACGTTCCAATTTCAATACACCACTCTTTCAATAGAAAACCAATTTCCCAAGCCACAACTCATGTTCCCAGGTCTTCATTTTATACTCCAGGGAGTTAAGGTTGGTGGAGCACATAAGAGTATAATTAACCGCTGTCTAATTTACCTTTTCTCCTTCCTACCCATTGCAGGTAAGTGGAATATTGTGTTTCATCCAAAAATTTGATTTCGAGATCTCACCTAAAATACTCGTTATGCGACACGCTGAATCGATAAATATTAAACTTGGTATTTAAGTTCAGCGTCTTCCAAAGATTCAACAGGAACATTTTCAAGAAAATCTTACACCTCAAACTACCCTTTACATGGAAAAATGTTCGATAGCTTTGATTATTCCAAAAGCGTGTCTAAGCTTTTCTTAAATACCATCTAACTATTTAAGACATTAACTAGACAAATAAAACGTATACCTATCTTAAGTTTTCTAACCATGGCCTCTGAAATTCTATTCAAGGTATTTTCTGTGTTTTTTATAACGGATAACCGTAAGAGATGGACAAAAGCATACTTCACAAAAAATTTAGATCCCTTTAAAATACACATTATATTTCAAATAACCTTTTTTGTGGCGTTGACCATTTCCGAGATATACCTAGGTTGTAATTGCTTTGGATGTTTCAATACTTTTGTCATATTTTAAGTGTTGCAATTCAGTTGTTTCTCGCGAGTCATGGAAAGAATGGAATTTTGAGGCCAGCATATAGCGTCCCGTTATTAAACACCTGACTGTCGATTCGGTTCTTCTGTGCCCCTTGTATCTAGAACGAAATGTGTTATGAAACTATTTCTGTAAACTTTGTTTTGTATTAGCATAAATATAGAAAAATAAGCTCTCATGGGAATATTTTGTAGAAATTATATAAAAATAAATGAGAGTTGTGACGGTTTTATGTTTATTTATTTATTGAGCCCCACGTTTGGGGCCAAATATGCGACGGTATTAGTGTTTGTTTGAAAGAATGCTACTATTTATCTGCCGCACGTATAAAAGACAATTTGTCGCGGTCACTTCGTGTTATCTTTTACTGAGCGCCTGTTATTGTATTTAATTTTGGGTTCACTGTCCTCCGGCTAGCTATGATCTCTCGGTCAAGCACTTATCTTATACAGGTGTGTAAACGGAAAGGAGTTTTTATCCAAAGATAACATTGATGAAAGAATTTGTTTTACACTTTTTATTGTCTTAACACATTATTCACTTTCACCTATTAATCGTGACACTCGCCAAACTGAAACTGTTATAATAACTTATTTACTGCACATTATTAATTCGCGTACTTCAACTTTTTGTGTAATTATGTAATTAACTTTACGACACTTGAGATTTTTCACAACTTTGCTACGCGTAACCTGCGAATCGATAAACTATGCTCTGTATTCACCATGACTGCTTTCGTTGAACTCAGCGACGTGTAATGCACAAATGTTTCCGATGGACTGGAGGAATCTACCTCAGACTTAGCCCTTTTTATACTCCCACACCCCGATATGCCTAAAGATTATAACCGAGCTGCTATTGGTTAATAAAACGCGCCAACATTAGCGTCTATATTTATATCCAATGAAAATTATGAACACATATGCTCTAGGGAAAATGTTCCCGCAAATTCCTAAGAAAAACGCGCCAATATTACGTCATTTGCTCATCTCTAATAATGATAAACAGCTCACCCCCTCGTTACATTATTGCACGCTATTATTGTCACTTTCAGTAAGGCCGTATAAACCCACTTCTCAACAATGCGTACAATCATCAAACATCTCATATCAATGTCACACAACAATGCATATTCACATTACAATTACTCTTGACATTTACATGATTTGTGATACAAATTACTGCGTCATAGTGGGTAAAGAAAGTCATGTGGGTGCAAAACATCAAAGCTTTTATACCTTAATATCCATAAATGCATTTTAAAGCCGAAAGAATTATGATAAATACTAATATTAATAACTGTCCTTCTGGCACATTTATTTGGTCTGAATTCTATCTACATTTTCCAGACTAACTAAAATGAATGTTTAGTGGAAAGGGGAAAAGAGTGTAGGATTTTTCTCTCTCTATTTTATTACGTCGCTTTAACTCTGGTCATACCGCGACGGATCTGTTAGGAGATGCCTTGTGGATCGGTGTGTGCAGGACAGTCTTCTAGGTTTCATTCCTGTACCATACCATCTGACTTCGTCACATGTCCATAAGAGGCACGTGCATAGCAACTGTACCTCTATTTTTACACGGACCGGAAAAATGGCTTAGAATGCCGTCCAGTCTACCTGCTTTCATTATCTGTGGATAGATGGTGGATCATTCGCTGTTACCATTTATTTTTTAATTTGTATTGTTATTTTAGACTTAAGGTGGAACTTTGGTTAGTGGTATTAAATATCCAATCCGGTATTTACCTTGGCAACTGAGTGATGTCACATGTTGTCCTCCGATACTATGCTAGCCTCTAGTTCCCGAGATCGCGGGTTCAAACCCGGCGGAGGGCGATGGATTTTTTTCGGGCGTAAAAATCCTTAGCAGGTTTCCTTCGGAAGGGAAGTAAAGTCGGTGGTCCCGTGTCGTAGATTTACGGCAGGTAAAAGAACCTCAAGCCTGCTAGAGGCCTCTGAGCAACATTTCCGGTCTTTCAATATGGAAGGGACGCTAAGAACCATAGCAGTTAAAAAGCGTCCAGAAATAAAACTCAGATAAATTTTTTTTTAGGGATATCACGAAAAATCCCCATTTAGTTTGGTCGGCCCACGGATGTAGGAATTTGTCGTATCAATTATAGTCGGTGATTTCTAACAAGCGCAGAAATCTAAAACGGTGCATAGATCCAAGGTAAAGGAAAACATAAGTATACATTGTCTAGTTTGAAATTCTGTCACCAAACTGTGTAGAAAATTATGGCGAGGCCTGTAATGAGCAAAAGATTTCCGCTCAGTGAGACAGAAAAATCAGTCTTGAGGAAAATAAAAGCAGGGGTGCATTTACTACGTCCGTTTCACATACTATGAAAGTCATTTGTTTGTACAATGCTCATCACTTTCTCATATTGTGAAAGTATTTGTTTGGGTAGTGTTTTTGACTGTACAGTTTAGACTGGACGTCAATCTGACAACTCCGACAAAGGAAAGAATTAATAATCCTTGATGGATTCATCTACACAAACAATAAAGTTTTAAGGAGTGGAGAAGCCGTATTTATTTGGGTTGGCACATAAAACCTGAAGACGTCAGTGATTGCTTTACTTTCGGCTTATTTGAGTCTCGGCCATCTAATTCAGAATTAACAGAATTGTCCGATTACCACCCTGAAAATTACAAGTAGTTATTCAAATTTGCCTCTATAAATGTGGGCTCATGCTACAGATTCCTTAGAAAACACCAGGAACGCATGTGGATGATATCACTCAGTTTTAAATGGCAAGTTTTATGTCTTAACACAACTTATTCGCTTTTATCGGCATTTTAACGCCGTTTCAGACTCGGACATACCCAAAGATGCATGGTCAAAGAAACAAACACCGCTAATCGCAAACGTCATTAAACGCTGGCACTATGGCTGAACAATACAGGGATATTCAAAAAGAAAGAACAAACTTTAAATATTTATTTCTAATGAACGACAATACATGGCGACACATGTAATACATCACTGAATAGAGAAAAGTTCAAAAATTGATTTTATGTCTTCAAAATGAGCACCATTTGTTATGCAAGGATGACCAGTGCTTTTCCGTTTACATACGCAACCATCTTCTACGAATTTATTACATCAATTGTAAATATTTATGACGAGGTGGATCGTTGTTGAACTTACAACGAAATGCACGCTGCAATGAAACAATGGATTCAATTTTGCATAATGCAACACCCAAAAGACTTTTCCTGTGGTGTCGCCATTTTCTCGTAAACAAACTGCGCCGCTGTAGGCACTGAATGGAACTAATAGATTGGGCTTAAAACTTTGAACCTTCTTCTATTCAATGATGTGCCGCTATCTATTGTCGTTCATTAAAAATGAATATTTAAAATCTGTTCCTTCTTTTTGAATAACCCTGTGTTTACGTGAACCATTAAATAGGTTTATTTAGCAAAATACGCCAGTAACTATATGCATCATCCCTGGAGAATTGAACAAAATTGAAAAGTTAATAGTTATACCAAAAAAACATTTTTAACCACACATATGCTGTCCTAAGTCAGGAAAAAGTGGGAAGGAAATTGTTGATTCGTGTAAAACTTTGCAGGTATGTCTTTAAATATTTCGTCTCTTTTCCTCTAATTACAATGACTCTTTGGAGAATTTTTCCTCAAATTACATATGCAATTAGCGGCCCCTATTAAATATTCTTCAAATTGTGCCCGTGCGACTCTCTTAGACTAGCCCATGGATGACAATCATGGGTCACCAAATAGCATGCAAGGTACAATGTCACACTGGTGGTTTGGTATGGAGATTGCAGTTACTCTCTCAAATACGGTCTTCAAGTTTAATATTTATCCGACTTTTCTTTTTTGAGTTATGGTGTTCATACACAAACATGCGCGCGCGCCCTACAAATACGAGTTAGGGATAGTATAAACGTAACTCTAGTAACTTATTTGTAACTTGCATACAATATTTTGTGGCGAAATATACCACGCCAAGTCAAAAGCAATAATTAAAAGGGGAGAAAATTTAGTACTTACTATCTAGGATTTGAACCCGCACAGTCACTTCGTAATGCTTAGGTGTCATCGTTATAACACTCACTTCTTTTATATCTACAGTCTCAGTGCATTTTAAATAGCAAATCACGTTAAACATGGAGAAAGTTTGTTTTCACTTAGAGTATTTGCTTCTACCTTTTAAGACGATGTTAGATCTGTATCAGAAGTTATAAATGTATTAATCAAATGGTAGAAGCTATTATTTATAACAGGTGAAATGTAAGAGACCAATTTACGCAAGCTGATATATAAATTTAAATTCATTTGTGTGACATGGCTGTACTGAAGCCGTATGTTTTATCTGGTTCTAAGCTAAAACATTTTTAGTTCATTAGACCGTCCATTTTATTTTTGGCTCATTTTGACAATGACCATTTGATACATAAGTGTTTCACCATTGGAGGTGTATTAAATTTGGCAGAAAACTGATTTATCTTTAGTAGATCTGATAGCTAATGTCGTCAGACGAAGAAGGTCCCAGTCCTTGTAGTTCATCACTGCACCTAGACCATCTCATTGTGTTTTATGTGACCCCTGGAAGGTAGGAAGGAATGAAGCGATCACATCCGGACGATGGTACGCGCAAGTCAAGTAAGGGTATCTAATGATTCCAGAGTGACACCGTTCCTGACGCCGGCGTAAGCCAGCCTGCGCCATCTTCAACCCGAGGTTCCCGAGAACGAGTCCCCTATCAGCTGCCCATCCAAGCGCAGGATGAAATCCTTTACAGTTTACACAGTACAAACTCCACCGTCCCGCCGCCACGCGCCAATTGCATCGCCTGGTCTTGAAACACATGAAGGCGAAACAGATAATGGGGACAGGAAATTCGTGGTAGAAAGGAACAACCATAGCATTCGCCTACCGACCTGAAAAAACCATGCCCGACCCACAGGGAGTCAAACCCAGGGCCTCCCGAATGCAAGATTCACTAGCGTGGAGCCATCTCGCTAGGTTACGTCTGGTAGAAAGGACTATGTGTTTGAGATGCATCTCATCCCAGAGTAACTTGTGGTTTCTAAACAGATTTTGCACCCAGAATTAGTCTTTGTCTGTGTAAACGTGTAAATAGGCTGTAAAGCGTGCGTCGAAGACGTATTATGGCATAGCTAGCTTAACGCGTTGCATAAATTGATAAAAACCTAGGGACAGATGAATAACCTGGAACATTTTACTTTAACGAGTAAACAGTCACAGTTTAGCTGTGAAATTCTATACGTTTAAAAGTTCACTTACATTCGCTTTTACCCTACCGCCGTCCAGGTATTCGTTCCTCTTGAAGGCTGAGAGAAAATGATTGGCTTTACGGAGAATTACTCGAGTAGGCAATTCTAATTTTTCTTGATTTTATAGCTGTAGTTAATATTTCAGTGATCCATAAGTGCTAATACAAAGAAGTGTGATTAAATAATATTTATGCTCTCTTTACTACTTGTTTTAGTAGAAAAATCTGTTGCATTCCCCCAATAATTCAATACACAGATCTCGCCAGAAATACACGTTTTAAGGATCCCTGAATCGAAAAGAAAAATTATAGAAAAATATCTGTGTATGTATCTGTTTGTTAAACACAAGAGTTGGTATTTAAGTTCAGCATCTACCTGGAATACTACACGAAGATTTTCAAGGAAATCCCTCTATTCCAAACTACCATTTTACATGGAAATATTTTCTTTTATTTTTTCAGAAACGGCTCTAACGATTTGATTAAAATAGCATATGTTTAAGATATTTATGACACATAAAGTGCATAGCTGAATTTTCTGGGAAAGGCCAGTGAAGTCCTCTTTGTTCTGAACGTTTATATAAATGGTAAACTGTAAGACATAGACATCTAGTACACAGAAAACTTGGGTCTCATTAAACCTTGAAGCACAAAAGTTATGTCAGATGAAAGGTTTTGTGGCGTTAACTATTTCCGAGATATTCTTTGGTTTGAATTTTTAAATACTTTTCTCAACTTGGAAATCGCTATTCGTATTTTTCTCATGGTCATACAAAAAGCATGGAATTTCAAAACCATTACACAGCGAACCACTTTTTATGAGTCTATTAGTTTTGCCCTTTGTATCTTCCTCCTTATTTTTTTATTTTTACGTTTATTTTGCGTCGCTTTAATTGTGTGACCATATCGCGACTGAACGGTGTGTGGCGGATACTTAGCCTTCCCAGTCTCATCCCCGTACAATACAATCTTCCTTCGTCACGTGTCCACAGAGCCCTTAGTGCTAGGTAACTGCATCCCGCTTCTATACTTGACGGGCAAATGGGAGCTTCGATACGTGTCCACAGAGAAGTTAGTACTGGGCAACTGTACTGCTTCTATACTTGACGGGCGGATGGCAGCTTCGATACGTGTACAGAGAGAACTTAGTGCTAGGCAACTGTATCTCCGCTTCTACACTTGACGGGCAAATAGGAGCTTCGATACGTGTCCACAGAGAACTTAGTGCTAGGCAACTGTACCTCTGCTTCTATACTAAACAGGCAGATGGCAGCTTCTATAGGTATCCAGAAGGTGCTTACTGCTAGGCAACTGTACCTCTGCCTCTATACTTGACGGGTGGATGGCAGCTTCGATACGTGTCCACAGTTAACTTCGTACTAGGCAACTGTACCTCTCCTTCTATACTAAACGGGCAGATGGCAGCTTCTATAGGTGTCCAGAAGGTGCTTAGTGCTAGGCAACTATACCTCTGCTTCTACACGTGCCGAGCAGATAAGGGTGCCATCCAGATTACCTGTTTTCATCAAGTTTGGATAGATGGCACGCAATCGGTAACCATTATTTTAATTTTTACTGTTTTGGACTTAAGGTGGAATTTTGGGTTGTCCTATCAGATATTTGTGGACTGAGGTGAAACCACGAAAACCCCGAGTCAGATTTGTCGGCCCATGAATTTGAACTCGGGAGCTTGCGAATGCGGTTCACATCCTCCTTACATCTACAACATGTGTAAATGTGTAAGAAAAGGTTATCTTCATCAACAAAAGGTAGCTGGAAGAACAAACTTTTGTAAGAACAGCTCGTGGAGAACTGAGTAGAGAATGCCATGTTTTTTTAAAATGTTTTGTCCAAATTCAATGTACAAACGCGCTGTTATACAAACACATGCGCTCTTTTAAGAGCGTACGATTTGTACTTGAACTTTCTCTAAGATCAATTTGCACATAATACTGGAGGACTTCTCGAGAAACAGAATATTCATGATAGCCAACATTTGTTATTGAAAAGTCGCTACTTCAGCACAAAATATATTTTTGAAACTGTTCGCAAAAATTGAGGTCATAGACGCGTTCTATACACATTAAGAGGTCGTTAAATACGGGACAATCACGTGTATGCAGGAAGGACGTAAAAGGAGTTCTAAATTTAAATGTGTGGCACCGCCATTCCCCTAGGTCTACAAGCAGTTTTATTCTCAGTTTCGGCAATTACGATATTCACACTTGACCGACTGTGATCTCTTGAATAACAGCAGCTGAATGTAGGTAAAGAAAAAGAAAGGAAATATACCAAGGACGTTTTGTTTCCCCTCCGTTGGGCCTTTTATGCATGTCAACACTCGCTCTATTTGCATGCCAGACATTTAGATGTCACATGAATAGGAGTACATACGTTCTGAAAAAGGTTTTCAAGTCTACTTTCCTTATGAAAGAAACCAACTTATTTACGGTGACAATCACCGTAATGATGCGGCTGGGTTGCATGAGAACCATAGTTTTCAAACTGTTGCACAATTCTACTTTTCAGTTGTAAACTATACACTTCTATAGAAGTTTACAGGAACCTATTGTTTTTTAAAGCAACAGCATCATTCTAACGATGTGACGTTTAGGCTATAAACTGCATTAATTGAAGCTAAATAAAATAATGTTTCACAAATATTTATTTTAATTGGTGACACGTAGGTAGTTTAAATACTTTGGTAAACATGTTTTAGGGACATGTACGTAAAAAAATTGAATTTTTAGTTTTGTTCACTTGGTAGATAATACACTTGAGAGCACTTTCCTAGATTATTGTGTTTGTTTTCCATATCTACCTTAATCTAAAATATCAAAAACCTTGGCGGTGCAATCTTCCATGTCTTAGCTGTGCTTTTATTAGTGAGTGTTTTTAGTGGAAACAATATTACATCAGAGTAAATACTGATATTAATGTAAATAATATTATAAAGTGTAAATACATGATATGTTAAATGTAATGGAGGCTATCTAGCCGTGAAGGTGAAACTCGGGTACATAAGGCCAAACGGTACCAGGCGGTGAAATCTCCGGGATAGTACAAGCACAGGACCTAGGCTGAATATGACTAGCAGAGACAACGGAGTGAGAGAAATAGATAGAGGTTGAAAAGAGATAGCGAGAGGTTAGGAAACAAATGGAAAGTTCAAACGCGTCACAAGGAGAGATGTGAGAGAAAATGTTCTCATACAACGCTAAAGTGATCAGTCAATCACCTTAGCGCTTTAAAATATTTGGGGGAAAATAGCGTAATTTTCAGGGTGCATAAATAAGACAGCGCCCCGGATTCGCACGATTGTCTAAAATGTCAGGGGGTGAACTTCACGCCACTTAGATGGCGAAGCGTGTGAAGAAACTATTAGAAATTTAGAAAAGATAGATATATAGAGTGGTAGGTACAGCTTAACAGATAGGCCCTAACCCTGTAATATAACACTGGGATAGAGATCACGGCTAGCTGCGAACAAGTGTGAATAAATTACAGTTAAACTGAACTATATTTCCTCTCTTTCCCAAGCTCTAGATATAAGTTAAGAGTTTACGCTAACACAGAAGTGTTGTAGGGACAATTTATTACAGCACATCAACACTCCACACAAGGAAGGAAGACGACGAACAGCCGGGAGGTCTGTAGCGTCTTTATAGTGTTACGTTGTTATTTATTCCATTAAAATTGTAAATCATTTTAAATAAACAAGTAGTATAAAACAGGGCAGACTCAATGAGAGTTGCCAATTATAATCTAGTTAAAATTTTACTGCTACTTTCAAAGTAAAGATATACATTATGTTAGTTTATAATAATGAAATTAAAAATGTAGATTGGAGAAAATCAGGTATTAACGTAATAATTCTGATGCAGAACAAAAGTACAACGAATCGCTTAACCATCCATTTATTTTATGGAGTAAATGCGTATATATAACTACTCTTTCCATTTATTCCATAGAATAAAACATAAGAGTACGTTATCGGCAGCATGGCTAAAAATGCCATTGAGAGGGGCCAAAAGAAAGAAACAAGGCGAAGAAAAGAGCTGTAAAGAACCAAGAAGAAGAAGCTGACTATAATTACAGGGCATCTTCAAGTATGCAAGCCACTTCATAAACAACAACAAAAAAGATATTTTTTGTTTTCACTTTTACGGGTAATTGTTCGACACTTATGTAGCTTTATCTCAGAAAGCATTAAAGATACTGTAATCAAATTTGGCACACACTTATTTTATACAAGGATAAGTATTTTGGTGCAGGTATTTTCCTTTATTTTCGTTCGTGCTATGAAATGCAAATAAAAAATTGAAAGAAAGGCACTTATTTACATAGGAAAATAGTTTTTAGTGAAAAAAGTTACTAAAAACTGTTGTACCAAATATGACATTTAAATACTTTATTCACAGGAGTTTCATGCAACTTCTTCAAAGGGGTGGTGAGAAAAAGGTACACATTCTGTATGATGTATTAAACATTTTAATGCAGGGTTACATTTTTCCTTATTGGCTAAATTATTCATAAAAAGACAGAATTATAGAAGATATAAATTAAAATAGCTGTGCAAAATTTCACTGCTTTAGAGGGAAAATGTGGCTGCAACAGAGAACTTACTTCATGGAGGTATTTATGCTTACGTAACCCCTTAAATCACGGAGGAAAACCTTGGATGAAATTGCATATAACGTGCTGTTACACTCACATACAAGGGACATATTGCAGCACATTTTCGAAGCAGATTGTTCTCAAAACTAACCGTATTTCATGGAAACATAACAAAGATTGTTCAAGATTCACAATAAACGTACCTGTTTGTTACTGAGCAGACTTGTGCATGCGAGAAATATTGCAAATATCGAACATCGTGCGGTTATTAAGTACTTCGTAAGGAAGGGCATGAATTTAAAAGGAAATTCATACCGATATAACAGTAACACTAAGAGACTCTGTCCCATCCAAATGGCTAATGGCCATTCCAAATGGCCCTGAAACCTTAAAATGTTACACACACAGTCGGATAAAATCCGCTACAACAGAACTCAATAAAATATGCAAGGTTCTGCAGGATCGCCTAATAAAGGTGCCCGAAATTACTGATGCTCTGGACGTTTCAAGGTACCTGTGTTTCATATTCTGAGATAATTTTTGCCCAGAAAAAAGAATTTATATTCTAGATGGTGCCGCGAAACCTGACTTCGGATCAAAAGCGGATCAGTGTGCAAAATCTCTGAGCAAATTTTGAGTAGTTTTTAGAGAAATCCCAATGACCTTATTAATTGATTTAAGTAAATGATAGAACATGGTTGCACTACTACACACCTGAAACAAAATAGCAGTCTAAGCAATGGAAGCACCCAGTTCCTCCACTACCAAAGAAGACAAGATGCATGAAATCTCCTGGAAGAACTTCCACAAATACGACATGAAGATGTTAAACAAAGAAAAAGAAATCTCCCCACCCCAAGCAATCTTTTACATGGAACATTTTTTTAATTTTTTAATTCTCTAAAAATGGCTCTAATGATTCTGGTTAAAATTCCATATATTAAACATATTTACAGGACAAAAACTTTCTGGAAGTAGCCTTTTAGTCCTCTTCATTCAGAAGGAATTTTGTAGAACCTTGTATAGCTGGTAAACGTTAAGCGATAGATCAAAACTCCCTACACAGAAATGTAGATGTCTTTAAAACATACAATTTATTCCAAATAACCTTTTTGTGACATAAGTCATTTCCGATGTATCCGTCATTAATGGATGGAATGTTCAATACTTTTGACATTCTTTTAATGTCGACATTCGTTATTTCTCGTCAGCATAATATATCGTCCAGTTTTGAAACATTTGACTATCGCTGCTCCCTGTGAATTTATAAGTGGAAAAGTGAGCTTTCGTAAGGTAAAATTCTTATACCTATTAATAAATTATACAGGGTAGAGAAATCATGTGAATGTAACACTTCGGACATTTTATTTACTTTATATATCTGCCTGTCCACTCGCAGCAGCTTCCGTCTCCAAAGCTTCATGGGCACTGCAATAATTACATCTTCATGTGCTCTATGGACGAGCTTTAACGTTTTCAAATATGTTCAATTCTATTTATTTTTGTTTACTTTTTAGAACATGACTTCACAATCTAGTACAAACTATCAATTACAGGAGCTGCATTTGTGCTTTTTGTTATCGGACATTGTAGAAATTACGTTTCAACAGGCTGTAAAGATGTGCAGTGTTAGAGAGTGACATTATTCAATCGCAGCAGCATTATTGTTTAAGTGGATAATGAACAATAATGGAAAGGTTTTGTTCTCGTAGCGAGTTCATTTTCGTGACAGGATGTGAATGAACAGATGCTCAATTCCGTAGCTGAAATAGTTTCCTCTCACAAATTGCATCTATGTTGCATTCTTAAAGGCCAAACTGGGCCTTACTTTGTGGTTTTATTTCTAGTACTTAAAAATTTTTGTTTTTACAGCACATGGTAGTGGTAGACACTGATACATGAAATGATAATTGGGAAAGAAAAATTCCAGGCTAAGTTTAGGGTACCTTTCACAGATTTGCTGTTTATGGGAACAGAGGGAAACCTGTAAAACGTTCAGTGAAGGACGGTCCAAGTGATGCTTGAAACGCAAACCTGTCATTCAGAAAAGACTGCTTGAACGACATCGGTCCCAGCGTCTTGTTTAAACTGACCTGCAAGTAAATTTTAACATTATTGGATTATTGCAACGGGCTATAAAGGTGTTGCTCATATACAGAAGTAAAATGATTAATTGCCTGTCACTCTGATATTGTACTCCTATTATTTCAGCGTTGTTCAACCCTATTGTCTGTTCAACGGCGTTTTAACTAGGGGGGTTGGCCTCTCAAGTAATGCTTTAGCAGGTGGGAGGGGTACACAGTATGCCAAACTCCTGTCGCTCGTGACGCACACAATGGAAAACAGCCAATAGTCTCGCTGTCGTGCGTCTTTACACCTCGCTTGCTTCATACCAAGTAAACATTACACATTACCTCCTTCCAGTAGCTAATCCCCTACCTGTTTCGAAGGACTCCCCCATCCACTAGCTATTACATTGCTGAACAGATTGTACTTCTTTTTCCCCCCTTGTTTTTCCTGGTTTATTATTACTGAGTTCTCTCCAGTTTATTTTGTCGCCTAATACCGAAATTACGGTTACACATACACGATACACAGACACATGAATACACACCCATGCCTAAGGCGGGACTCGAAACCCTTACCCTCAGCTTGGTGGAGCGTCGAAGCTATACGCTCCAGCGATCACGGCAACGAGGGTTGGCTCTGTTAGAACGTTGCCTTTTTACTCGGTCTACCCGTTCCTAGTAGGTAGATGAAGAATTGCATTCCACACCACCCCGTAAAAATTCAGTGTAGAGATTTCACCGGAAATAAACGTCTGTATGTGTGTTTATGAAGAGCAGGACCTAAAAACCAAATTTCGGCAAATACCACATTATCTTCAAAGATTATCTTTAATTTCATTATCTTCCAAAGATGTGATACGAAGACTTTCAAGAAAACTCCTCATTCCAAATTACGTTTTACAAAGAAAATTGTTCATATTTTTGGTTTATTTTCTCAAAAAGGTATCTAAGATTTTAACTAAAACACCATATATTTAAGATGTTTATGTGACAAATAAAATCTATATGAACATTGCGAATATTGCAGATTCTTTAATGATTTGCAGTCCGAAGAGAAACGTTAAAATCTTCAAAATTGTATTGCTGAAAGGGGCGGTTTGTTCATATTGCCAAGTTTTCCTGTTAACTTCGTTTTCGTTCTTATAAGGAAGTATTTTTTGGGATTTTTTATCAAAGCTGTTTATACATGGGTATTAGAATCTCATACAAATTATAAATTTGGTAGGGAAAGTAAAAATACATCGCGGAATGTTTGGGAAGCTAGTTAAACATAACGTGTTTAGGTGTTCTAAATGTAACCAATGGCCTTCGTATAGTGAGTCATATAACTTAATTTTACCGATAACTTTCTCGCAAGTTCATGCCTCTAATATTGACGTACAAGCGGAGACTAGTTGCATGTAACTTGTTATAATTTCTGACTTAATGGCACATGTAACAAAAGGTAATATAGTGAAACCTGCCAAATCTGACATTGAGTAAGCCGGAATTCTATTTCGGAAGAAAAGTTTGGGTCCCGGTATATTTGTGATTTTTTCTGAATAATACTGAAACTGATCAAACTACGAGCGACGATCAGAAACTAAGTTAAAAAGCCTGCAGTGAAACGTGTATAGTTTATTTCATACAATCAATACACCCAACTGACAGTACATACATTACGTTATTTTTCGACATAATTTCCATACCGGTTTAGGCACTTGTCGTGGGACGAGTTTGAATATTCCCTCCTGGTAAAAATCCTGTCCCTACGTGTTCAGCCATGTTGTCGCGAAGTGTTTCATCTCCGCATCTGAGGCGCATCTTTGGCCTCCTAGGTGCTCCTTCAAGTGTGGAAAAAGATAAAAGTCGCTTCGAGCGAGGTTCTGATATAGGTAGGGTGGTCGATGATGTCCCAATAAAACTGCTTCAACAGTGTGGTGATCTTCTGGGCTGTATGAAGTCGCGCGTTCTCGTGAAGGAAGATGACGCCCTTGGTGAGAAGTCCTGATCGTTTTCTCCTGATTGCTTTGCGCAATCGTGTTAAGGTCTCGCAGTATTGGTCAGTGGTCACTGCGTGCCCTCTCTTCAAATACTCCACGAGTATCACCCGTGTTCTAACAAACTACTGTGGCCATCACCTTCCTGGCAGATGGCGTCACCTTAAACTTCTTTGTCTTTGCGGAGGGGGGATATTTCAACTCCATTGACGGCCGCTTACTGCTGGGATGTAGTGGTGGATCCAGGTTTCGTCACCCCTGATAATGTGGTGAAGAAAACTGTTCCTTTCCGAGGAGAGCCGTTGCAAACGTTGCAGACTTACCCCCATGCGCTTCTTTTTGGACAGATTTCGTGGAACCCATCCGGAACAAACTTTCCGGTACTGCAGGATATCGTGAACAATGTGACAAACGCTTTCCAGCGACATGCCCATTTCTACCGCCATATGCCGTAACGTGATCCTCCTGTTGTCCTGAATCAGCTGCCCCACGCGAGTTGTGTTCGAATTTGTTAATGCCGCGCTGGGTCGGCCACTGCGATTCTCGTCGGTGACGTTTTCTCAACTGGCCGCAAACTTTCACAACATTCTGCAACATGCTGCTCCGTAAACCTCTACCAGCTGCCGGTGTATTTAAGATGCGGTTGCATGTTTCGCCTTCAGAAATCGAATAACGGAGTGGATTTCTTCGCAAGACTCGTTTTCCAAATGAGTCGCCATTTATGTTCACCTACAACTAGTGTGTAGGTAGCGGGTGGCTGAAACTCTGCACAGTTGCCAACTGCATGTATTCGAATTGCCGTACACTACTAATTTCTCTATAACGGACGAAACTCCAGGAATATCGGCCTCGTAACACTACAGGAAACAGGAAATGTAGGTGATTAAATAAAATTTGTTTGTAAACCAGAATACCTGATTGGAGACCGCGTCAAGGACGAAAGAAAGCCGTTAAAGTTGAAAATGTGTGTTTTTCCTTCAGTATTGTCTGTTTCTGGGAACGTTGTGTTGTCAGAAATATTTGCATTTTGTGATAAAGAATGCTGTGTAAAAATGTGGTGCCATCATTGAAAGTTAAAATGGAAATGTCAAATTAAAAGAAGAAGAGAAAGGCACTGTGAAAGAACTAATGCATCAAATGTATCAAAACGCAAATCTGTGAAAGTAAAGAAGGAAAAAAAAAGCCTGTGAATGTCTTACGTTCACATGACTTTCTCTGCCCTCTATAGTTTATTAGTGTGTATGAAAACTATTCTTACCAAAGCTTATTTTTCCGTCTACTTCATTTTAATCGAGAAGAACCTTGGCAGAAATAGTTGAATTATACGTTTCTTATAAGTATAAGAAGGGAACAAGGATAGTCAAATGTTTCAGAACTGAACGCTGTATGCTGGCCTTAAAATTGCATGATGTTTCCATGCAATCGCGAGAAACAACTCAATGTCGACAGGACTTTAAATGAATGACAAATTATTGAACAATTCGAACTATTAACAATGCATATCTTGGAAATGGTTTATGCCACAAAAAAGTATTTTTCAAATAAATTGTGCGTTTTAAAGATATCTACATTTTTTTGTGAAGTGCTTTTTCAGCTTTCGCTAAGCGTTTACGTATTATGCAAGACTATCTAAATTTCCTTCCGAATGAAAAGAACTTCACAGGCTTTTCTCAGAAACTTCAAGATATACATTTTATTTGTCATTAAAAAATCTCAATATGGAGTATTTTAATAAAACTCGTTAGCCGTTTTTCAGAAAATTAAAACCGTCGAAAAATGTTCCATGTAAAGGGTAGTTGGGCGAGGGATAATTTTATTGAAAATCTTCATATCACATCTTTGAATTATGCTGAACTTAAATACCAAGTTTTGTGTTTGTCGGGCGTTTCGTTTTATATTCATCCTATTTACACGAACACACACACGCACCCTGACCTTTTTCTAAAAATGCATTTCTTTTGGATTCGGGGAGCCTCAAAACAGGAATTTCCGGCGAAATGTGGTATCTAATTTTTGGTTGGAATGCAATACCTTCTCAACCCACTATGTCTGGTGCAGAAAAAAAAATAACAGAAAAAACGTGCTGACGCTTTTGATATGCTATATCAAAATCCCCTATCGGTTGTGTTCCACACCTACACGAATTTGCTAATCTCTTTTGGTTTGAGCATATGTGAGTGGTGAAAGGAATAGGAAGCGGAAGAATTGTACCTGAGTGGCTAGAAGGCACTCGCCGGACATTCACCAGATCTGTCCGTTTCTTATTAGTTTGATGTCAAATGTCTGGCAGGCTAACCCTAACCAATGAACCAAGGTCGATTTCCGGCTCAGGAGCGAAGGAAGCAGGGGGGTGGGTAAGACAGACCGTATGTGGAGCGTTTGCATTAAATTGCCTATAAACAATGCCCTCGTTATTATTTATGTCAATTGAAAGCATCAAATAATGTGGATAATAAATCGAAAATTATTGTCCTTAATGAGCAAGATTATAGCGCGGCGAGTGCTGCGGAGCTATGGAGTACCTCCAAGACCAGCGTCAAACTGGTGGAAGAAATACGACGAAGAGGGTCACTGAACACGCAAACCAAGTGGCGTATTTAATTATAAATGCAGTCCGCATGGCTCCAAAAGCATAAAAAAACAACGGGATACAAAGAAAAATTAAAGGACGCGTGTAAAATCTGATATAATACATTCACACAACTTTTCTACACTCTAACGTTTATTAGCGGGTATGCAGTCTAGTCTCACTAAAGCTTATTTTCACACTTACTTAATTTTCATCCAAATAAGTTTTCGCAAAATAGCTGCATTACACATTTCCTTATAGACACAAAGGGAAAAGCGATAGTCAAATGTTTAACAACTGGACACTACTGTTTCAATGGAATCGCGAGAAACAACTCAATGTTTACAGGACTTCAAAGAAATGGCCAAGTATCAAATAATTCGAAGCATTAAAAACTGATATCTGATGCCCCCAAAAAGGTTATTTGAAATAGATTGTTTTAAACAGACCTACATTTCTTGTTTAGTACGTTTGCGTTTATCGCTTAATTAACCAGTTATACAAAATTCCTCCCGACTGAAAGGGATTTCAAAAGCTATTCCCAGAAAATTTAAAATTTACATTATGTTTCTTATATAATAAAAATCGTTTTAGAAAATAAAAAATGTCGAAAAGAGTTCCGTATATAGGGTTGTTTGGGGTAGGGGTTATCTTGAAAATTTTCGTGTCACACTTTTTGGAAGGTACTGAACTTAAGTACCAAGTTTGGTGTTGAATCCAGCTTTTCGTTTTTCAGTTATGCTATACTCTCTCTCTCTCTCTCTCTCACACACACACACACACACACACACACACACACACACAGGGAACTTTTTCTAAATATGCGTTTCTTTTTGTATTAAAGGAGCCTCGAAACAGGTATTTGCGGTGAAATCCCGGTATCGAATTTTTTGGTGGAATGCAATACCCTCTACCTACATACTAGGTATATCGCAGAGAAAATAAAATCAGTTTAATCAGGTTAGTTATTCTTATTGTTATTATTAATTTGATAATTTCAGTAACAGACATATTGATTTTGAATTATAATATATCACAAAACAAGCAAGGTAGGGAACTTAGATAGACAAAACGCACTACGTAAAATGAAAACTTACTATAAAAAGGTCGTAAAACATAGCATTCTCGCATTATTTGAAAAAGGTTGGCAATCTTCTTTACATCCCTTTTCTTGTAAAACTCTGATAATAAAATTTATTAAGATATACTAATTCTGAGCTAAATATGGAAAGGTAAAATCAGAATAAAACATTCAATGCCATAGTGGAGGATCGAACCACCAAACTTCAGCTTCACGTACCACTGCTCCGCCGTCTGAGCTACGACTTCGATATGACAACCCAAATTATCTATATGACTCCAATTTTCCCGGTAAAACAAATGCATCCTTAGCTTATCTTGAGATAATATAATCCAATCTCGACTTACATACTTTTTCATTCTGCTTCTGCTTTTCCAGCCTTTCCAGAACAATTAATAAAACTGGATTGAATGTGTTTTCTGAACGAATTTAAAACTGCCTCGGATCTGGTACGCATCCGCCATCGTGAAAAAAGGCTATGCGAAAGCCCCCAATTAACTTGGGTTGCTAGAACTAAGTAAGGGATGGGGATGGAGCCGTAAATGGGAAGGAGCTGCTTTACTAATCTCTTACCAACTTAAAACACAGCTCATTATATTGGCACTTTTTTGACCAGGGTGTACGTGGTAGAAGTAGTCATGAAGCGTGGAGTAAATGATGAGTGAATAGATTGATGAGGTAAGAACAAAAAGACTTAAATATATAGTGTTAGATTTCCAAAACTTCGTTGTCATGAGGACTGAAATAATGTGTGTAACATATAAAATACATGTGCTGAATTATGCAGCGTATATAACACTACGTATGCACTAAGGTGAGTGCTTTTTAATAAAATGCATGATATTGAAACTGTTGCAATTGTGTTTGCGAATAATCCTAAAACTATATCCGAATAAATATATTCGGATATAGTTCTGAGATCTCCCAAATTCAAAAATAGAAAATTAGCGTCATGTCACTTCGTCTTGAAAGGTTACACTGCAAACACATACTACATAATAGTAGATTAAGGCACAAGGGGTGAAAGTAGGATTTTATTTTGCGAGTAGGAATGTTTCCTACGAGCGAACTAGAACCACTTTTAACACGTGTGGCATATACTATTTTTAGACGGCGTTCTGCCTTACACCAGGCAATGAAGCGATGAAGTGCTATATCATATTGCTTTCTGGATTTCTTTAGTTAAGACTTGTAGTATTATTCTTTCGGCTATTTTTGTAATTTCACCTGGCTCATCCATTTCAGTTTCTTCTGAATTCATAATTTCCACCATTTAATCTTTATGTAGGTTATATTAGATAAAAGAATATCCTTTTAGACCAAAGAAAGCAAAAGGTTGACAATATAACTATAGGTTAACTCTGCAACGAATTGCGATAAATTGAAATATGACGATTTGTATTGTGAACGGATAATAATGCGAGCGCTATGAGAAATTAATATGTAAAAATACATAATGAAAGGTAAGACCTAATCAATCCAAGTCGAGTTATTAAACATGTGCAAATACATGCTATCTAAAAACTAATTTACAGCGTTAGGGTTAACCTGTAAGTAAATACATTACATGATCAAAAGTATCCGGACACCTGGCTGAAAATGACGTACAAGTTCGTGGCGCCCTCCATCGGTAATGCTGGAAGTCAATATGGTGTTGGCCCACCCTTAGCCTTGATGATAGCGTTCACTCTCGCAGGCATACTTTCAAGCAGGTGCTGGAAGGTTTCTTGGGGAATGGCAGCCCATTCTTCACGGAGTGCGGAAATGAGGACAGGTATCGATGTAGGTCGGTGAGGCCTGGCACGAAGTCGGCGTTCCAAAACATCCCAAAGGTGTTCTATAGGATTCAAGTCAGGACTCTGTACAGGCCAGTCCATTACAGGGATGCTATTGTCGTGTAACCACTCCACCAAAGCCCGTGCAGTATGAACAGGTGCTCGATCGTGTTGAAAGATGCAATCGCCATCCCCGAATTGCTCTTCAACAGTGGGAAGCAAGCAGGTGCTTAAAATATCAATGTAGGTCTGCGCTGCGATCGTGCCACGCAAAACAACAAGGGGTGTAAGCCCGCTCCAGGAAAAACACGACTACACCATAACACCATCACCTCCAAATTTCACTGTTGGCACTACACACGCTGGCAGATGACGTTCCCCGGGCATTCGCCATGCCCACAGCCTGCCATCGGATCGCCACATTGTGTACCGTGATTCGTTATTCCACACAACGTTTTGCTGCTGTTCAATCGTGTAATGTTGACACCCTTACACCAAGCGAGGCGTCGTTTGACATTTTCCTGCGTGATGTGCGGCTTATGAGCAGCCGCTTCGACCATGGAATCCAAGGTTTCTCACCTCACACCTAACTGTCATAATACTTGGAGTGGCTCCCGATGCTGTTTGGAATTCCTGTGTGATGGTCTGGATAGATGTCTGCCTATTACTCTTTACGATCCTCTTCAAATGTCGGCGGTCTCTGTCAGTCAACAGACGAGATCGGCCTGTACGATTTTGTGCTGTACATGTCCCTTCGCGTTTCCACTTCACTATCACATCAGAAACAGTGGATGTTTAGAAGTGTGGAAATCTCGTGTACAGACTTCTGACACAAGTGACATCCAATCATCTGACCACGTTCAAAGTCCGTGAGTTCCACAGAGCGTCCCATTCTCCTGTTTCAGAATGTCTAATGACTACTGAGGTCGTGGATAATGAGTACCAGACAGTAGGTGGCAGCACAATGCACCTAAGATGAAAAATGTATGTTTGTGGGTGTGTGCGGATATTTTTGATCATATAGTGTGTGTTCGAGATAACAAATAGTGACACAAAATAAGGAAGGAGGAATTGGTTGAATACAGCAGTGGCTGTAGAGCACATCAAGAACATTTGAACGCCCTAACTTTTGATACCTTCCGTATTTATTGGTTATTTTTCCTTTGAATGCTATTGAACTAACGTATATGTGATAATTTAAAATCTACGATATTTAAATCTATCGTGCAACTCCTCTAAACTAGATGAAATGTGTTAAAAGGGTCAGTAGCCTTATATGCGTATGGCCGAGACGGCAGGGACCTTGGTATTGTGCAACTGCGCAGAAGCGGTACAGGACGTGTCGAGGCTACGTTTATCAGCTGTGAGCTGTTTCCGTCGTTGCTTTGTCTTCATGCTGTTAAGTGTTTGACAATATTGTGTTGTGTGTGATTTCCTTAGGAATGTTATTCTCTTGTTAGTCCACGGAAATGCCTGCCAACAAATTCACGCTTGACTAGCGGATTTTTATCTGCGATATACACGTGAAAACTGAATGATGTAGACAGGTGTGTAGACAATTTCAGCAGAAATGTTCCAGTTCCGGGTAGAGACACTGTGAGATGTTTGGTCAACAAAGTTATAATAACGGGATCGCTATGCACTAAAAAATCAAGTTTATGGGAACAATCCCCACACCATAAACAAACTTGACAACATAAAAGCAGAATTATGAACATTACGCAAGAACTCATGCGTGTTATGCGTGTTAGTACTCATTACATATATGGTAGCAACACTCGTGAGTAAGCATCGCGAGAGTTGCGGAATGGAAAACCCCGCAGGATAGGAGGCTGTGTGCGGAGCAAGCATTCGCGCGATCCGCGGCCTTGGCATAAAACGAAGGCATTGTACAATTTAATGTACATATTACTTCGTTCTTGCCTTAAAACGCTGTACTTAATTATGTACACGACAACAAACCTCCAAAAATACAACCTTTTCTTCCGTCAGCAATCTATAGATGATGATGATGATTATTATTATTTATTTTGTGTTTTTTATTGTCTTCGTTGTTTTTGTTAGGAGCGGCTGCACTTGTATCGATTTGTTCACAATCATAACTATTAACCAGCAGATGCTATGTCATATTTTCAGAGCCACCTGACTAAGGAATTGTGAACACCCCAAAATGCACACTCACGAGCCGCTACTGGAATACACGTGTGCACAATTTCTTTCGCGTTATAAAGGCAACGAAACATTAACAGGCAACCTTCGTGACCGATTTCATTTTCGTTTGAATTCCCCATTCCCGAATGATGACCTAGTTTTAGCACAACCTTGAACGCAAATTCCTGGCAGCAGGCCAACCAGTGGGGTAGATATCTCTGTGCCATATCAATACCAGAGGGGCGGTGGAGTTCCGCTTTAGCGTATCAAATACATAAAAGACAGTAAAAGGTGCAGAACGTTGTTATCTGCGGTCCCCTCATGTAGAACTTACGCTTTGGAATGCAAATGCATTTCTGTTTTGGTGGACCACATTATAATACGCTGATTACATGTGACGTAACTGAATTGTTATGGCAATACTTCTGCATATCATTATGATCTTATTCGGCGGTGCGAGTAACCCATACCTTTTAACAGCTTCAAAGCAGCAATCCACTGGGATCCAATCTCCAGAATAAGAATAAAATATGGGTATTTAAAATAAAATAAATTTTGTTTATTGTAATTTTAATATTCTAATAAATTTAGGTAATTTCCTTTGCATCAATATGCATTGCTTTCACGTTACCTGCAAAAAATGTATAAATACGGTGTGGACTCAACAGTACTGTCATCGATCAGCATTTAATCACACACTATAAGGTAAGATCTTTTTACAAAAACTGAAAGTTCTGAAATTATAGTGTGGTCAACCAAAAACAGTGGTATGCAACTTGACTATAATGGTAATTAAGACGCTCGTATGAAAAATTATGAAACTCGCTACCCTTCGTTTCATAAACATACTCGCGTCTTAATTACTACCATTATAGCCTTGTTGCATAATATACTATTTGTTTTTATTTCTCTCCTTTTCCTTTGTTTCTGCTTATTTTACGTTGCTTTAATTACGGAATGTATTTGTCTTAGAGTGCATAATAGCAATAATAATAATAATAATAATAATAATAATAATAATATAGAAGCATGAGAAAATACTTAATCTAAAAATTAAGATAAGCTAAAATCAGGACAGATTTTTTCAAGGACATACTTTAATAGGAAATTGGCATTATTTGAACATGCATTGATTAAATGCACGCGTTAAAGTTTGACAGTTGAAAAAATATGTTGTTTTCAGTAATGAAAACTGAAATGAATTGGACTGATTGCATGTTGAAGTAGTAGGATTTCGTAATTTCTCCAGAGCTGATGAGACGATATGGAGATGTAGCCTATTGATCACTGCACACTGATACTATTACGATTCAGTAAGGAGCTGACGTTTTATCCAATAAAATATCATCCTTGCAAGCATATTATAAGTTAAACGAACGTGACTGGTCAATATCCGTTTGGTTAATATCAAATACGCAGCGTATGAATGAAATAGTCTACATATAAATAGTGAGGAGTTATAGCTTACTTCTGTCGTAAACTATAACGCATCGTTTTATAAAGTGTTCACAGTAACTTGTGCTATATAATCAATAACAAAAAAACGTAGAATATGGACATACAAACACGCTAACGTATTACTAGCAAACTTCCAAAGTATTAAAAAGTTCTCGTGGTGTGAACTTGATTTGACCTTTAAAAACTCGTTAAGTTTCAAGCTTGAAAGTGGCTTCATGATAATCACGACCATACGTTCAGTGCTATGTGTTGACAGCAGCTCGTTTATTTGCGTTTGTACTGTTGTTTTTATTTTGTGTTTGTACAGAAAGTAGCATCGTATAACGAAAGTTTCAAATGAATTTAAACAGATAAGGTTTATAAGACAGAACAAAATTAAGATAAAGTAATATCGAGTGGTTTTATGACATACATGGGGAACAAGTAGTAGTTGGGTAAATATAATGTTCAGTCCATGATACAATATTACACATTAATAATTATGTCATCATTTGTGTATTTGCGCTGACTTCTTCCACTAAGATGATGATAGATAAAATGGATTTTAAAATAAGCTAAAAACTTCTCACAACACCAAACTTCAACCTGTTATAGTTTTTGCAAGTTCTATGAAAATTCATCATTGTTGCAACATGTTCTTTCAGATTTATCCGAATACCCACCTTCTAACTTTTCTGCACGTTTTGTTAAATTAATCCTTAATACTAACTGGGCATAGGAACGAATGTTACAAGATACTTAGAAGGCGTAGGGCATTATATTTACAGAATAATTTATAATACCAAAATATATAGGTACAATAAAATTAACTAACGGTAATTATTAATCCTTTACTCTTTACACTTTCTTTTAACAATTAGACGGCCTGTAAGAAAATTAAGGAACTTTCCCGTTTTTCAAAGCAATGAAATTCAGTGACAAATTTTAAAGTTCTCCTTAGGATTTGACAAAATGATAAGAAGTATTCACTAATCGTCTCTTTGCAGTAACACACCAGAAACAACAACGGAGGGGGACAACTCGCACGCTGCGACCTACGAAAGATTTATTGCGGCTACCACCCCTCAGGAGGAAGTGATGAAGTGAAGGAACTGAAGGAGGCTATAGGTTGCAGGTTGACAGGCCACAGAGACGCGCGGAAGTCCCGCTCTAAGACCCGTCCCACTACTAGAACTTCCCAGAGAGGGCGATGAACGTCCCGTCGAAACAGGCAGTGCTTTAGTGTCCAAAGTGAATGCTCTTTCCCTGGAGAAAGCATTCGTGCCATCTGTCCGGCACCGCTTCACGCCACGAAACCTGAAGCAAACTTGAAACACGAGAAGGAAACAGATGATGCAGTAATTTGTATCACAAATTACTTAAATGTAAATAATGATTGTAATATGAATATGCATTTTTATGTGACATTGATTTGAGATATTTGTTTATTATAATTATTGTTGAGAAGTAAGTTTTTAATGCCTTCTGAAACTGTCAATAATAGCGCGCAATAATGCAGCGAGGGGGGGTGAGCTGTTTATCATTATTGGAAACGAGGAAGTTGCGTAATGTTGGCGCGTTTTTCCGTTTAGAACCTTCTGGAATGTTTCCCTAGAGCATATGTATTCATAATTTTCATTGGATATAAAAATAGACGCTAATGTTGGCGCGTTTTATTAGCCAATTGCAGTTCAGTTATAATCTTTAGGCATATCGGGGAGTGGATGTATAAAAAGCCAAGTCAGAGGTAGATCGCGGTCAGTTCATTGACAATCTCAATACCTTACACGTCGCCTTCAGTCGTTCAGTTCATAAAAAATCTGTGTACACTACACGTCGTCTTCAGTCAGTCAGTTCGTCGAAAGTATTAGTATGGCATACATCGGATATAGATTCACAAGTTACGCGCAGCAGAATTATGAAAGATCTAAAGTATGTAAGGTTAATTATACAAAAAGTTGAAGTACGTAAATTAAGAGTGATCAGTAAGAAGTTATTGTAACAGTTTCAGTTTGGCGAGTGTTAAGATCAATGTATAAATGTGATAGTTAACGTGTTCGACAATAAATGTGTAAAACAAATTTCTTCATCAGTGTTATATTTGGATAAAAGATTCCTTTCCGTTTACACAACTCTGATCAAGAGACATGTTCGACCGAGAAATAATAGCTAGCCGGAGGACAGTAAACAAAATTTAAATCAAATAACAGTCGCATTCTTTCGAACACTAACACTGCTGCAAATTGCTAACACCAGATGGAGCTACAAACCGAACAAATGAATGACGTCACAAGATGGCTTCAACGCGTGATGTAAACAAACATTATAAGTAATACCATCGCACAGAATAAATAGGGAAGTGAGGGAAAGGAAACCATAGTGATGAGAAACCACCCCACCATTCGCCTAGCGACCAGAGAAATCCATGAAAAACCCAAGCTCGGAGTTGTGGTCTACTTCAGAAAAGATAAAAGTCGCGTTAGGAATTAGTGTTCCGTAACTTCATTGCCTGGTTCTTTTATTTGGTCTTGCGTTGCACATTCTTGATCGTCGGTGCCGCTTAAACTCTTTCTCACAGAGGGATAAAGCACGTTTCTGTGCTGAGTTGTTCTTATTATATATGTGATTATAAATGGAATCCAAAATGCTTTGTAGAAATGCCTAAGGATGTTAGTGCTATATTTCATAGCAAAACATGTTTTCTTTTGCACCCTGTATATTGTACTGGTACTATGAAGCAATGGAATGTAACTGGAACACCGTTCAACCCGATTTCTAGACTGGCTTTCTTATACAAATAAGATGTGTGTTCTTCATTAGAATACCTATTGTGTGTTTAATGTATTTAAGCTTCACAAAGGGAACACAAGAATTCCTCATCAGTTCCTATTCACATCTTCTGTGGTGACAATAACAATAAGGATTTTGCTTTCTCTATTACTTACTTACAGTAAATAGAGGGAGTATTCTATTCCAAACAAAAATTCCATGTCGAGGTTTCACCGGAAATAGATGTTTGGAACTCCTAACCCCCAAATATAAAAAAAGTCATTGTATTTGTCTGTGAACAGCATAACTCAAAAACGGAAAGTCCGATAAATACCAATCTTGACACTTAAATTCATGCGACACGAAGCTTAAAAAAAATTAAAAAACTCTGTATAGTCTGTTAAGTCCGCTTTATTCTGAATTACTTTCGTATAATTAGTGAACCGTAAGAGAGAAAACTCTTACTGTACAAAAACTATAGATCTCATTAAAGCACACAGTTTAAGTCAAATAAATGTGGTGTTAACCATTTCCGATATATTCTTTGTTAAGTCAGAAAGCGACTCAACTTTACAACCTGTGACGCGAGATTTCTTCTACGTCCAATGTCTGTGGCATAGCTTTTCGAACTACAGCTTCACATTCTTTGGTGTGATATGTATTTAGAATTGTTTATTTGGACGATTTCTTGTTGGAAAATGTTTTATTAACCTAATTTAAGCCTTATATTTATTTATTTATTTACTTACTGAGTATTTAGCCATATAGAAGAATGCAGGGAAGCCAAATTCATCTTGCATCACTCAAAATAATGCAGCTAACACTCTTTTTTGTCAGTAAGTTACATTAACTATATAATTATACACATTGTTCCTGAATTATGTTGAGTAGCTATATACACTAAACATTAATCCTTAATTTAATTACGCCTAGCCTAAACTTTAATTAAACCTAATCACTACACCACAGGTTAGACCTGTCTGTCTTCCATTAGTTCCTGGAAACGGTCCAGTGAGCGGTTCTTGGTGTCAGGATGCCACAAGTACTGACAAATTCGAGCATATAGGTGATCTCCGAATTACTGAGGTAAATCGTCAGATTCGTCTTATTAATCGGATGAGCTCCAAGAACGTACAAACTTTGCTTCTCGCACTACAATAAACTCTGCTTCACTGCATGACCATGATAGTAAAGCAATAAAACCCGAAAGAAAGCACGGTCAGCTCAGGGCTTTTCAAGTGCTAATCGCTCCGGATTGTTGTGCACATGTATGGGAATATTTTCAGAGGTTGGCTACGGTTGTTATAAATGAATCACATGTTATCTGCTATGCGAGAAGCAATAAAATTAATAGTCATCGGTCGTTTGTCTGCTAGCGTATGTGCATTGGACAGCTTTCAGTGACAAATCCCTATCGTCAGAAAGAATGCCTACTTTGACATTGAGATTATATGCAAGTGGAAGCATGCTAATTGCAGTTGGAGATTTTTCCAGCCTCTACAGCGAGCAGAGGTGACACAATCGTTTCACACCATTTTAATCCTTCCTTTCAATCGCAATTTTCCCCCATGTTTGGTTTTTCTTACTCCATAGTAATCTACATACTTGTGCAACTTTTCAGTTTCTAGGAGAATTAAAATTCAGTTTGATTTATGGACGCTCTTTAACTGCTGTGGTTCTTAGCGTCCCATTCTATATTTGGCGTGAAAGACTGGAAATTTTGCTCAGAGGCCTCTCTGTCAGGCTTGAGGTTCTTTTACGTGCCGTAAGGCTAAGGTTTTTTACGCCCGAAAAACCCATCGGCCTCCGCGACCTCGGGAACTAGAGACTAGCATGGTAACCACTACACCACGGAGGACGACTTCTAGGAGAGTGCTACTTCTTGAGAAGTAAAGTTTGTAGTAATTTTGACTCTGATTTTAACTTAATGTTCCTGAATAACCCACAAGAGCTTATTTTAGAAACAGCGTCCCCAGCAACAACCATGGGAATTCACTCGATGCGCAAGCGTTGTGGAGTTGTTCAACTCAGTAATAAAGTCGAATGTGGTTGCCTTACTTTGAAACTCGCAAAGCTTAAACCAAAGCATAAGCCTTGCTTAAGCGGCATCCGTAGCTTATTAAACTGAGAAACCGGGCCTAAGGCTTGTTAAAGAACAAAGTATTGTTGTTGTTGTCGTTATTATTATTATTATTATTATTATTATTATTATTATTATTATTATTATTATTATTATTATTATTATTATTATTATTATTATTATTATTGTGGTCCAAGTATAAACTATACGAAGTGCACAGATTGGCGTAAGGTGCCAAGAGCGATATTATCAGCTGTGTCACCTATATAGGGTGGACCATTAACTTGAAACTGTACGATATCTCCAAAACTAAGCGTTGTAGAAATAAATGCCTTTAATAAAAGTTGCTGGAAATTATGGGGGAAAGTAAATGTCATTAGTCGTGTTTTGTTTGGAGGACGTTGTGATGGTCATTTTAGGGCCGATCTTTGGCGCGGGCGTGAGGCTGGCAGTCGGGTTGGCAGGCTCAGGATTTATTTATTCGCCTTCAACCAGGGAAAACAGTTGAAAAAACCGGAGGTCACAGTAGCCGGCTCAAGGGTATCAAACTGAAAAACTCAGGAGTGCGAGCCTCAAACGTTGTTGCGGAGCCATCTCGCTCGGTATTATAACACCATATGTTCATTCTAGTTCTGGTATTCAGATTTCGCGTGCAATCATTAAAATGATAAATCTACAAGACGATTTTAAAATAACTGAATTGGGAGTAGATGTATTCATGTGTCAGGAACTCAAAACTAGGTAATAAATATCTGATATTTACATTCACATGACCCTCTTTACCCTCTATCATTCTCAATGAGTTTAAAAGCTATTCTTACAAGCTGTTCTCATTCATTTCAATGGACATAAACCTTTGCAGAAATAGCTGCATTTCACATTTCGTTATACAGGATGAGTCAAAAGACTCCGAACCGCCTGCGCCGTGTTTTTCCTGTCCGCGTCCTTGGCGCTCGCTGCCTTCTGCTGCTAGCATAGAAAGGCGCGGATGAAACCATACGATAAAGGCTCTACTTATCAACTTTATGAAAGGAAATGCTGAAACTGGCCACCGCCGTTGTCCATACATTTTTGGCACCTCTTTAGGAAACTATCCATTATGGAATTTTTGGGGGGAATTTTCGTCTAATGTTTCTTCGGTAAGAACCGAACGCCGTCTTTTAGATTTCTTAGCCAGAACACTTCCTGAGGCCTGAAATTTACTCTTCATGGATTGTTGTACGGCCTGGAACTTTTGCACCTGGAAATCTTTCTGTAAATCGTACTTTCACTTGGCGAGCTGACCGAGTTAAATCATAAACAAATACACGCTGTGCAATAGAAAGCATATACTGAGTCATAATTTACTTTGTGATTAGGTACAGACAAAATAATAAATAACTCGTAATAACTGAACTACATCACATCATCCTCAACTCAAAACTGCACTTCACACTGCACACCAAAACCACAACAGCGTGACTTAGTTATCTAACAGTAGTTCGTTATCGTGTTTTTATCATATTTCCACACGCCCATCTGCCAGGAAATCTCTCAGCGTGAACTACGGCGAGCGATGGATAGTTTCCTAAAGAGGTGTCAAAAATGTATGAACAACAACGGTGGCCAGTTTCAGCATCTCCAAAACTGAACGCGATATGCTGGCCTTAAAATTCCATGCTTTTCCATGACATCGCGAGAAACAACTGAATGTCGACAGCACTTTAAAAGAAAGACAAGGTTTTGAGCAGTTTGAAACACTAATAACGGATACCTCGGAAACGGCTTATGCCACAAAAAGTATGTTGAAATAAATTGTGTATTTTAAAGGAATCTACATTTTTTGAGTAGTACGTTTTCGTCTATCGCTTAACGCTTACCAATTATACAAAATTTCTTCCGAATGAAGACATACAGGCTATTCCCAGAAAATTCAAGATATGTTTTTTTGTTATGTAAATATCTTTAATAATGTTATTGTAATCAAAATAGTTAGAACCGTTTTTTAAATAAAAAAAATTCGAAAAAACTTTCACATAAGGGATAGTTGGGGGAGATTTTCTTAAAATTCTTAGTGTAGCATCTTTGGAAAATACTGAATTTAAATACTAAATTTTGTGTTTATCTTATTTTTCGTTTTTGAGTACACACACACAGACACACAGACCTTTCCTATATATTTTTTTTATTATTATTATTATTTTTTTTTTTTTTTTGCGGTTCAGGGTGAAGTTTGGTGAAATATAGGCATCGAATTTTTGGGTGGAATGCTATACTTCCCCTACTTAGTATACATAGTAGTGAAGTGGGAATTAATGAGGTGTGATGTAGGATACCTGATACTTCGTTGTGCTGGTTTCGTGTCTGGTCCTGGATCTTGTAGCCTCGTATTCTGCAACTTTTATCTACCGCATTTAAAATTCCCGTTTCGGTAAATTAGATTGGATTGGATTGCATTCTGTGAGTTCACTAGCAGTCATAAAGGTTTGTGAACATACAACATGTCAAGGAAATGTACAAAAATTACATATAAACATAAATATTACACAGAATATAGAACATTTGAAATAAAATAGAGACATACTATATGCATGTCAAGGAAATGTACAATATAATTACATATATACATAAATATTACACAGAATACAGAACATTTAAAATAAAATAAAGACATATTATATACAAAATGAAACAAATCAGGTGTAATTTTGTACAAAATCGAATACCTCTCTACCGTTATAAGGTTAACATATTTATAGACGAGAGTTATTTTAACTTTCACTAGGCTTGTACCTTTGTCTATCTTCTTGAATTACAATTCTGGTTTGCTTTTTGTATGAATTTAATTTCATATGGTACTTTCAACTCGTTTAATTTCTGCATAAGTAGAGAAAGCAAAAATGACTTTAAAGCTTGTTGAATTAATAGAGGTGTTGTTAGTATTGCAGTAGTATTATCTTCCATGTAGGCTATATACACAATCTCATCATCCTCGCTCCTTATCTACGTCACGGAAGATTTGCTAGCTGATTACATTGTTACCGGTAAAGCCATAAATACCAGGTTCGTAAACACAATCAGTGAGGGCATATGATGACATCTGTTGCGTTTCTTTTCAGTCTAAGGCGAGTAACGAGGTACCAGTTGCTCTTAAAGTGCGGTAAATATTACGTAACATTGCTTTAAATAGTTTTTATCTTAAAAGTCTTTATCCGCATCTTGCTCTTGCTGCGCTGACCTATTTTTCGTCTTCTTCCGTTTTTACTTTCTCTAACACGTGCCTAATAGGTAGAGGGAGTATTGCATTCCACCCTAAAATTTAATACCGGGTTTTAGCCGGAAAAACACGTTTGGAGACTCTCGGAATCCAAAATATGAATTTTCAGAAAAAAGCATGTGTGTGTGTGTCGTGGACAACATAACCCAAAAATGATAAGTCGGTTAAATAAGACAAAGAAACTACAAGATTTTCAAGAAAACTCCACCCGCCTCCAAACTACCCTTAAATGGAAAAGGTTTCGTTATGTTTCTTTTCTCAACAGCTCCTCTAAGTATTTAATTCAAATACCATATGATTAAGATATTTGCATGACATATAAAATGTATATAATGATTTTTCAGCAATAGCTGTGTCTTCCTTCGAATGACTTTTGTAAAATTGGTAAACTAAAAAGAGAGACAAAATATTACAACATAAATATGTATATCTCGTCAACGCACACAATTTAAGTGAAACAAAACTTTTAGTGCTGTTAAGCTTTGCCGAGATATTCTTTGTAATTGGTTTAAACTTTCAATTACTTCTACAAGGCAACTAGAAATGAATGAAATAGTTAACTTATTTATGGTGAAGAAACTATTCATGATAGAAAAAGTCTCAAAATTTACATAACTGCAATTATTAGGCATTTTTCTGGGGCGCTATTGTTACAAAAACATGTTCAGCAACCACCAACCAGAAAGCTTGTGTAGTTTTGGAGCTAGCGAAATCAAAGTCAATTACAACAGCATTTCCGCACACGTTTTGGTAAAGATCCACCAACACGAAACTTGGTATCATCAGCTTGAAGAGACTGCTTCCGTGATTAAAAGAAAAGCACAGGAGGGCCACGTGTACCATCTGTGAGTGTTGTCGGTCTCCGAGAAGTCTTCATATGTAGCCCGTAGAAGTCCACGTATCGAGCCAGTCAAGAGCTCCAGTTGCCTCCAGAAAACCATATGGAAAGTTCTTTTTAAACCTCTGTCTTCTGAAACCAAATGACAAGATAGTACGACATCAGTTCTGTGTGGAAATGCTAGCGGACTTGGAGGATCATTTTGTTTGACACCTAGTTTTCTCTGACGATGCTACATTTCATTAAGCGGGAAGATTAACCATCATATGGGGCACAGGAAATCCTTGAGCCATTATCGAGCAAGTCCGAATTGAGAGAAAATAAATGTCTTTTGCGCCATATCACAAACGAAAATCTACGGCCCATTTTCCTTCATTAAACGGATTGTAACTACTATCTTGACCCGCTGGAGCAGTAATTAATCCCGCAATTAGATAAAAACTCTGATGACTACCTGTTCTAACAATATGGATCACCACCCCTTATCACAATGAAGTAATGCGTTATTTAAATCGGCATCTGCCTCATCGATAGATTCGTCGTGCTACTGCTAATGACCTAACATTCCGCAATTGGCTACCCAGATCACCTGACTTTATGTGATTTTTTCTGTGGGGTATGTTAAGAATGCAGTCTATGTTCCACCACTGTCAGGAAATGTACCGGAGCTACGACGGCATATTGTTACTGCCATCGAATCAATAGCTAGACCGAGTATGGCAAGAACCTGTCTATTGCCTGGACACATGCCGTGTGACACGCGGTTCCCATATTGAATGCTTGTGAATCTTTAATATCAGTAAGTTTTGAGCGTTTTTCTATCCTCATACGTTTTTGTATCATAAACAGTATCTTCATAATAAATACGCAAACTAGTTCCATTCATTTGCACTGTCCTGTACTTTCTTCCCCTGTTCGTGTAAAGGGTATGGAATTTTAAAGCCATTCCATAGAGTCTCGCTCGCTTAGCCTACTGTATCCTTCTTATACCTAAAACGAAATATGTAAATATATAATAAAGTTTTATCTCGATTAACAAGAAGTAGATAGAAGAATACGCTTTTGTAACAATAGTTTTTAGAAAAGTGAGTAGAAAAGTCATGTGAATGCAGCAATAAGGTTTTTTTCAAGTATAAGTCGTTATTAGTTTTTTTTTTCGTGGGCATGCAAACGGCATGGGATTTCAAAGCCATCACATAGCGACCCGCGTTTTAAACATCTAATTACTGATGTAGCCTGCTGTCTTCTTCTACCCAAAATGAAATGTGTAATGAAGATTTATCTTGATTAACAAGAAGTGGCTAAAAGAATAAGATTTTGTAGAAATAGTTTGTAGATGACTGAGGAGATAAGATTTATGTGGATGCAGAACGCAACATTCTTTTGTCCTCCATCTGCAGCAGCATTTGTCTTCCTTGCCCTCTGGATGTGTAACACATTTTCTAGGTTAGGGCCTCCAAAAGCATCTATATAGTAAGTAGGTAATATTAACTGTACAGTGTTTATGCATTTATTGTGTGTATTACTTTTACTATTAATTTTCATTATTTCTGCATTCGTTTTGCAGTTTTTTAAAGTGCCATTTATACCCAATCTTTAACTACAGTGGTCTTATTGGCGGCCTTTCCTTTGGAACATGTTATAGTAGAACCTCGTTTATAGTTTTTGAAGCGGGATGGTAAAATATATGTACAAGTGAGATTAACGTTAAAATGAAGCTTTGTAATATATATGTACGTGGGCGGTCCCAGAAGCACCCGACCTAACAAAGAAAACTCAAACATTTGGGGACAAAACATGTTTATTTCTCTACATAGTCTCCTTTCAACTCGATACACTTTTCCCGGCGATGTTCAATAGCTCGATACCCTGTTTATAGTGTCGAGTTCTGCAAAATAGCCATCAACTGCAAACTCCACCTCTTCATTGTTGACAAATCTTTTACCACCAAGCCATTTCTTCAACTTTGGAAACGGAAAATAATCAGAGAGGGTTAAGTCTGGCGAATAGGGTGCATAGGAAGCAATTCGAACTTTAACTCACTGATTTTGGCCATGGCTATAATGGAGTGTGAACTGGTGCATTGTCTTGATGAAACAGAACTTTCTTTTTCGCTAAATGCTGCCATTTTTGCGTGATTTCCTCATTCAAACGCTGCAATAATTTTGCACCATACTCGCCATTGATTCTCCTTTCTGAAGATAATCAATGAAAATTATCCCACCCGCATCCCAAAAGCTGACGCCATGACCTTGCCTGCAGATGGAACTGTCTTTGCCTTCTTAGGAGTCGATTCTTCCCTTTCAATCCAGTGTTTTGACTGTTCCTTCGTCTCAAGTGTGAAGTGATGGGCCGTGTTTCATCCATGGTTATGAATCGACGAAAAAACTCGGCTTTATTGCAACGAAACATCGCAAACACTCGACTAAAACATTCTCACGATGTTGCTTTTGTTCCATTGTGATTAAACGCGGCACCCATAATCGCATAGCTTTCTCATGTATAAATTTTCAGTTAGTATGCGATGTACAGCACTTTTTGAAATACCTATGATGTCTGTTAGCTCGCGCACTTTCAGTTGACGGTCATCCAATATCATTTTGTGGATTTTCTTCACAATTTCTTGTGTGGTCACCTCATTTGTTCGGCCACTGCGATGTTCGACTTGGCAGCTCGTACGACCTCGCTTAAACTCTGCCACCCAACATTTTACTGTTGTAAACGAAGGAACAGAATCCCCCAGAGCAGAATCCAGCTCAGCTTTAATATTAGTTGGACTAAGACCTTTCAAATGAAAGTATTGTATCACATAACGATGACCAGTTTTATCCACGTTTACAAATTCGCTGAGAGAGTTGACTGTTAATAGATGCCAAACAATCACCAAACAACGTAGCATCGTCAAACTTCAAACTTAAAATTTATAAGGGTGGGACTTTCTGCCATAGTCATTTGTTTGAAACAACTACTGTTATATATACGCCAGGTCGGGTACTTCTGGGACTGCCCTCGTATGTATTAACTTCATATGCATGCAAACAGAAGATACACACACTGTACAGTAGTAGATACAGTTATCCAATATAGGCTTATGCCTAAATTATAGACAAAGTTACTTAGGCCTAAAGAATGAACTAATTGTGTTTTGGTTTTTGGAAGCAATTTGCACTTACTGTGCACATTCTGTCGTCACTAATGTTTCTTGATCTTATGTAACGTCCTGTTGCTTCCAATGCTTCTGACAGACTGGGAGGGTCCACAGATCCTTCGGATTCCTCAGAACTATTCTTTCAGCTGATAGTGGCACAACTTCATTAATCATTTGATCATTTTGCACACAACACATGGCAGTATCAGCATCGCAATAAACAAAATAATCAACATTAATTCTATGGAAATACAAGCCCAGCCACTATCTTCTAGTGCGTCGAAATCGACATCAACATCTTCAACTTTTTCAGGCCCAGCTTCAGTCTCAGTGTTTGCGTTGGCAACTTTACGAAAGGACTTACGTATTGTGTTTGTCTTCAACTGATCCCAAGCAGTCCTTGTGTACTGCACTGCCTGGATAAAAATAAATATCTATTATGTATTGTACTGTATTTTCGTTGGTCCATGTAGGTATAAAAGACAAAAACTGTAGTGTATTTAATTTAATCTACAGATCTGTTCTAAAACCTTTAGTGATGTTCAGAGTGAAATGCCAGGAATGCTGTATGTAGTGTATGTGTAGAGAGTATCCTAACCTACAATGCGATTCTTTGCCTTACCTGCAACACGTCCCGTAATAATGACGCGAGTTTGCATGTACAGGTTATTCAAAAAGAAGGAACGGACTCTAAATATTTATTTCTAATAAACGATAATAGATGGCGACGCATGCAATACATCACTGAATAGAGAAAAGTTCAAAATTTTATTTTATATGTCCAAAATGAGCACCATTTGCTATGCGAGGACGACCAGTGCTTTTCCGATTGCATACGCAACCATCTTCTACGAATTTATTGTATCAATTGTAAATTTGGCGACTCTTTGTTGAACTTACAACGAAATGCATGCTGCAATGAAAAATGGATTCACTCTTTGCATACTGAAGCACATAAAACGACTTTTCCTGTGGCGTTGCCATTTTCACGTAAACAAGCCCAGAACCGCTGTAGGCACTGAATGGAACTAATAGGTGGGTCTAAAAATTTGAACTTTCCTCTATTCAATGATGTGTCGTATGTGCTGCTATCTGTTGTCGTTTATTAAAAATGAATATTTAAAATCTGTTCTTTCTTTTTGATTAACCCTGTAGAAGGAAACCAACAATCAATCGTCTGGTCACATCATATACGAAATGCTTTCTGATGATTCCTTGGTCTTTATAATGTGTCAGTTTGACAAAAATGACTGTGGGGAAAGTAAAATAATAGTGTAAAAATCCGAAAGCGTATAAATGGAAAACGTGAAAGTGGGGTAACTTTGTATGCAAAATCGAAAAAGTGCACAATACACAAGGTACAAGTGTGAAAAGTATAAATGCGGTTTCACTGTATTGCCTATAGATAATGATAAGTCGTATTCGCTTGTCGTTGGATTGCTGGTAAACTTGGGTTATATTCATTAGATCACACACACAAATTCACACGTATTCATACTTCCAGACTCTGGGGAAGATAGTGAATAATCTTGGCTAGAGAAAAGTTCCCACCCTCCGCCGGGAATCGAACTCGGGACACCTCGCACAGCAGGCAGGTGCTCTACCGATTCAGCTACGAGGGCAGCTTTCCAGTTTTTCTGCCGTTACTTGACAGAAGTTATAAAGAAAGCAAATTCCAGTACACGTTGAGAGAAATGATTCTCGAAGCTGTTTTTCAATACCTTTATAACACATTTCATCGTTCTTGCATTGTTTCGTTTTATAATGCATCAATATCTGTTGTGTTGCTACCTGTCGAGTGGAAGGCCTAAATTTAATCTCTGGAATTTTCGTGATAACCGAGCGCATTGGCACCGCGGTATCGTCTTGGACTCGCATTCGGGAAGTCCCGGGTTTAACCCTTAGGGCCGACCAACCTGACTGAAGGTTTTTTTCTCGGTCTCTAGACAAATGCTGGGTTGGATAATTTGATCCGCGAATTTTCATATCATCCGTTTCATTATCCCATTTTGAGGCAATATTTTTAACTCTTAAACGATATCAGACTAATTATATAATATAAAATATAATAACAGCCCGCCTAAAAGCCATATGTGTATAATATAATGTATAAACTTATGTAACAGTCATTGTGTTATGTTTTTTTTTTTATTATTATTATTATTATTATTATTATTATTATTATTATGTAGATGTATAATAGATATTATGTGAATGTATTACGTAATTTAATAATGTAGGAGCTCTGAGAATAGAAGCCAAAAGTTGCTAACAATGAGGTAACCTTGTGACAACAATAAATTAGAAAGTTTAATAATGCGACTAATAATTCTTGGAACAATAATGTAATATTTAAAACAGTTTATGAATATCCAATCAAAAACTAGAAAAGCTTTAAGTTAAATAAAAGTATTCTATTGGAGTAGGATTAGTCAATCAGAGACTTGAAATATAGTAAATGTACAAACTTAAGCGGTAGACGCCAGACTCTAGAAGGCAGCGTTCCCGAGCAGTTCGTTCGGTACGTATTCGGTGTGAGACATAATAAATACATTACGGCGTCAATAATATAAAGTATACGTGTTGAAAAGTAGAATTAACAATAATCTCACAGCTCTACAGTAGGATACATCAGTGAAGTGTTATTTAATCGTGTGAAAGATTAATATAACAAAGTTAAATACCATTATAATTTGTGTAAGCCTTCATTCTTTAGCCGTACTACCCCTGCTAAGAGATACGTGTTTCTGCAAATTACTACTGACGCAGTCGAGGCATACATATATAATATTCAAATAACCATTAAAATAAAAGTTAAAAGTGAACGTGGGGCGAAGGCCACCGGAAACTTTGTACCGTACGTGGGGCTACAACACACTAAAATTGGCGCCCAAAGCGTGGTGCAAATAACTTAGATAAATCTACTTCAATTTCATTTCATTTCCTTCTTCACCGCCATACCAGGCATTGGGCTGATCACCTATCCTAGGTTTGCTAAGTTCCGGAGTTTGCTTGCCCCTCGACAGGCTGCTGATCCAAGGCATTAGCTAATAAGCCCTACAAGGAGGGGGGGTAATGAGTTCAAAAAGAATTCTTGTGATATTTGGGAGAGAAAGCTTTGAAATAGGATGTGTTCCCCGGAATCAACTGGAAAACTACACAATGGCATTTTCTGGTGCGGAAAACTAATGGATCTGGTGATGCATGGAATGTACAGTTACTCACATGCAGATGCAGGATTTAATTGTATACCTAGGTCGTCTTTGGCAAGGGCAAAGAAAGTTAACATACTTTGAAGCTGTTTTAAAATCAGGTATTTATTAATTCCTAACTTCGTTAACATTATTTTACAAATTTTCTCTTATATAATTGAAAGTCATGTGCAAAAAAATAAAATGAAATGAAAGAAGATTTGTCACAAGCCGCAGCGAACCAAATAAATACATTTGAATTGCCAATTTTCATTCTTTAAAATTAATGGGCACTAAGGGAAGGGAAGAAGAGACCTTGGCTTGACATGCAATCCTGTGGAAGCTTTATTTTCATTAATAGTGGAGGACTATTTGAGGATTAATTATATTTGCACGTATTGTGACTGACCAGGCTTTCAACTGTCACTTCTCTAAGTTCTCAATGTCACTTCATTGTTTTTATCTAGTTCAACTTTCACTGAGACTTCACTTAGTTCACACAGTAACTTTACTAAGGTGAACTAGTTCAATGTCCCGTCACGTCACTTCCTTCGTATTGTAGCCTCTTCTTCTGGACGGCTCACTCCCTGAGGAGTCGAACACAATCTCTCGCTCTGCAGCAAAATACGCTGCACGCCACAGCAGTCGCTACAAACTCGCTCGGAGAACGGCACCCCCGTCGCACCGGAAACACCCTCCTGCTCTCTCAATGATTGACTGACTCAGTCGCTCCTCCCGTGACAACGCTCGCCTATATAGCCAATGGAAATTTACACAGGGTTCTCGAACGTTCGAGAAGGAGAAACATTCCGGAAGACGCTGGTTAACTAGCGATGACACTCACGGCATTAACGTTGTTTACCTCCGACTGGCTGTCGTCGACCTCGCAATAACCTTCTGTCAGAGCCACTGCATTACAAATACATGCAAATTTTATAAGGTGAATAACATTTATGTAACGTTGCATTTAAGGATTTACCTTTGAAGTTACTTTACGAACTTTCTGCGCTACCAATTAAGTTAAATGATGTGTCTTACAATAATTTCTAGGTACTTAGTACTTTCTCTGCCACATACTTACTGTAGGTAGGAGGAAGTATTGTATTCCACCCAAAAATTTGATGTCTGAATTTCACTGGAAATATACGTTTTAAGACTCCATGAATCAAAGGAAATTAGAAAAAGGTCTGCGTCTGTGAATGAGCAGCTTAACTTAAAAACGAAAAGTTAGTTAAATATCAAACTTCATATTTAAGTTCGGCGTCTTCGAATACTACACGAAGATTTTTAAGAAAATCAACACACCCCACACTACCCTTCTCATGGAAAAATGTTCGTTATTCTTTACTTTCTCAAAAGTTGCTCTAACGATTTTTTATTGAAATACCTGTTTAAGATATTTGCATGAGAAATAAAACTAGTAAAAGTAGATCTCTTTAAAGCACAAAATTTGTTTCAAATTATTTTTTGTGAGATGAGTCATTTCCAAGGTATCCGTTATTACTTGTATGAATCTTTCAATAATTTATTATTTTTTTTAAATTATGTCGCTATCTAATTGTTTCTCTCGAAGTTACGGAAAGAGTTTAAAAGCAGCATATAGCGACCCGCTTTTAAAGGTTTGACTGTCGCTTCGGTTTCCTCTATCCCCCTTGTACCTATAACGAAATGTAAGAGTATAAAGCTGTCTGCAAAGGCCACGATTAACCTGTAGTAGACAGTGAAATCTTACAATTACACGACTTTCTCTACCTTCTATCGTTTATTATTGGGAATAAAATTATTTTATAACAATTTATTTTATTATCTACTTCATTTTAATCCAGATAAACCTTTTGCAGAAAAGTTACATTAATAATTTCCTAATGGATACAAAGGGAGCAGCCACAGTAAAATATTTAGGAACTGTACACTACGCGCTGGATTTAAGATATCGCAGTCTTTCCATTCAATCACGGGAAACAGGTGAATATCGACAGGACTTGAAAAAACGGAAAATTGTTGAAAAATTTAAACCATTAATAATGGTTAGCTTGGAAACGGCTTATGCTGCAGAAAAAGCGCTTGGAATATATTGTATTTTTAAACAGATCTGCTTTTTTGTGTAGTACATTTTCGTCTATTGTTTAACGTTTACCAGTTATACAAGATCATGTAAAATTCCCTCCGAATGAACAACACTTCACAGGCTATTTCCAGAAAATTCAATATATAGATTTTATTTGTCAAGTAAATATCTTTAATATATGGTATTTTAATCAAAATTGTTAAAGCCATTTATTAGAAAATAAAATATGTCGAAAAGTGTTCCATGTAAAGCGTAGTTTGGGGTGGAGAGATTTTCTTGAAAATCTTCGTGTCGCATGTTTGGTTAGTTAATAGTACCTAACTGTTAGATACTGAACAAACTACCCTTTATATGGAACAGTTTTGGAAGTTTTTTATATTCTAAAACATGGCTTTAACGATTTTGGAGAAAATGCTATATATTAATGGCATAAAATGTATATCTTGAATTTTGTGGGAGATTCCTTTGAAGCCTTCTTCATTCGGAAGGAATTTTTTTATAATTATGTATAGCTAGTAAACGTTGAGTGATAGACGAAAAAATGTAAATCTCTTTAAAACACACAACTTATTTCAAATAAGCTTCTTGTGGCATAAGCCATTTCCAACATATTCCGTTGGAATTGTTCGTTACTTGGTCATTCTTTAAAATCCTTTTAACATTCAACTGTTTCTCGCGATTGCATTGAAACAGTCTGGAATTTTAAGGCCAGCGTTTACCGTCCAGATCTTAAACATTTGACTATGCCTGTTCCCTTTGTATCTATAACGAAATGTGCAATGTAGTTATTTCTAAAAGGTTTATTTGGACTAAAGTGATGTATACAGAAATATAAGTTTTAGTAAGAATAGTTTGTGTGTCCTCTAAAAAACGGTAGAGGGTAGAGAAATTCTTGCGATTGTAACACATCAGGGCCTCAAAACATATATTTCCATGAAATCACGGTATGGAAGTTTTGGGTGAAATGTAGTACCTTCTGTACCTGCAAGGTATGTGGTAGAGAACGTAAAAGCTTTTGTAGGAATAGTTTATTGTAACGCAACCTTCTCTGGGTCCTGTAGTGTAACTATACATCTTTGTAGGTCAAAGAGTAGTGATTTTTATGTAAGAGGTTAAAAATAAAGGGGTCAGAAGTATTTTGATTTTTTATCTGATTATCGGAAGGTACTTGGCACTGACCCAGTAAGGATATTGTACCTATGCCCCAGAAGGAGGCGCCTCCGTGAGGGAGGAGATGAGAGGAGAGGCCTGGCGGCCGGAACCAAGAGTGACGGCACAGAAATGACAGGGTCCCTACACATTTAAGAATGATACGGCCCGACAGTCGGACAGGCAGACCCCTTCCCCACACAGAGGGTCCAACACCCAAATTTCCAGAGAGAGCATCCTTTTTTCCTGCCACACCGCACCGAAGCACGATCACCGGCACTACCAACGCTGAAACAATCCTAACGGGGGTGAAGGATGAATGAAATGATGAGTGGAACGAAATGGAGGGGGGATTTGGGGCTGAAAGAAACACCCCAGCATGCGCCTGACGACCCGGAAAACCCCCTGAAAAACCCGTGGATCATAATGGGTAGTCGCCGAGGATTGATCCTGGGACCTCCCGAATGCGAAGCGCATGCATTACCCCGGCACCACCTCGCTCGGTTTTTGAATATTGTAGTACAGCTTATCATTATTTTCCAGTTTCTAAAATCGAAATGTACAAAGGTTTGTAAAAATCATTCTAAAAATGCTTCTTGGTGATACTGATGAAAGAAGGCACGGGGAAACTGTTTGATACGAACACAAAAAACAACCCCTTCCCTTCAGTAACACAATTTTAAGTGTATTAAGACCCTCCCTTCGCTTGCTTGGCCTCGAAGTCATTAACATGCTCGCAATAAAGGCGCTTTGACATTCATATTGAACGAAAAAAGATTGAAATTGGGGGACGTGAATATGAAACCCAATTTAAAATTGTATGGAGTATCTTAGGAAGAACAGGACTTTTCATTGACAACAGAATTATTCAAATCGGCGGACTGGTTCCTGATAAGAGCCTGCTTACACACTTGATATCGTTATAATATTACTATAGCTTATTCTTTTTGCTTCCCAAGTGACAGCGCCTTTTACAAACTACGTATGTCACAACCGCACATCTAAGTAAGCCTGAAGGAGAATAACATGCGCTAAGTCAAAAGTATTCAGTGATGCTAGTGAGGAAACATTTGAAAGAACGAGACAGTGTTCAGTAAATATCATTGCAATTTTGTCACACAGCATAAATTATTTCTATCCACATTAATATGGAATATAGTTGCACAAAAAACAATCCTTACATGTTGTTACATAATAGCAGATTTATGATAAACACTTAAAAGGTCTTTAAATTACTTAATCCTCAAAATCTTGTCTGTTGGGGATAGTGTTGTTATAAGTGTGGTATGTAATTACTTTCAGGTAGAGAAAGTACCTATCCAAAAATTCGAATGCACCAGAAATACATGCCTTGAACACAAAAAAAGCCTATTTAGAAAAATGACCGTGGTCTGTGAACAGCATAATTCAAATTCGAAAACTCGGATAAATACAAAACTTGTATTTATGTTCAGTATTTTCCAAAGTTGTGACACGTAGAAAATTCCCCATCAAAAAGTACCCTTTGCGTCGACAATTTTCTCAAAAAATGGTTAAGATTTTTATTATAATACCGCATGTTTAATATATTTACATGGAAAATAAAATGTATATCTTGAATTTTTTTGGGAATGGCCTGTAAAGTCCTCTTCATTCAAAAAGAATTTTTGTTTCACAGTAGGTATCTGGAATTTCAGGTTTTTTCCGTCTCCAAACCAGTACATCAAATTGAACTTTTCCGTTCAGTTACATTCCGTACTCAACATCAACATATGAATGCATTGGTCCTGCAATGAGCATATGAAACATATGACTGTGTCAATGGCCAACATAATATGTAGTACAATATTTAACCAATACATAAAATATTTCGACATAGTATGAAACAAAATATTGTATCTAACTACAGGAAAGTGCTTTTTCAGGACTCATTTCGATATCTTTAAACCACACAATGTATTCCAAACAAGTATTCTGTGGCAACAGCCATATCCGTGATATTCTTTATTATTGGTTTGAATTTTTGAACACTTTGACATTTTTAAGGTGCTGATATTCGTTACTCGCGATATCATTAAAAGAGTATGGAATTTCAAGGCTGGCATATAGCGACTTTTAAACATCTAATTATCGATGCGGTTTCTTCTATCCCTCTTGTAGCTACAACTAAATGTGTAAAGTATTTCAATTAACATCTGTTGTGGTGTCTACTTTTAGAAGCTTAGGAATCCTGTCATTGCTGTACCGTCGTTCCTGGATCCGGTCGTCCGGTGTCTTCTCTTGCCTCATCCTTCCTCCCGGGAACGACCCCTCGTGAGCCGTAGGTACAATATCTTCTCCGGATCAGAGCCGAACAAGCGAAGGAAGATAAGATAAGATAACCAACATTTAAGGGAAAACTGAAAAGTGTCCAAGCTACTCGCCTCAACATGGATTCAAACATGAGCCCTCAGAAGGTAAGTCAGACACGCTACGCTCCCGCCTCGAAGGTTGCTGCTGTGATTCAGTAGTTTCATACACGCAGCAATGTTTAACTCCCACAAAGAGAACGTCAATATGGGTTAGATTTATCTTTGGAATGAAAGGAAGCCGTCGCATTCTTGCAATAAACATATTTACTTGATAGTTCCAACCTGTCTACATTTGCACTCTCCCTGCTCGTTATTTAACGGTGAAATTATAAATGCATGGTTTCAGGAAAGTCTATTTTTACTAATAAAGTTTGGAAACGCAGAAACTGATTTACGATTTCAGGCATCATCAACCGGCCGGTTGTTCACGAACGTGCAGCGATGTTGAGCAGGTAGGCGGGTAGCGTTCACTAACAATAGGCTGAGAAGTAAGGAGGAATGAATGTAGTTGTAACCAACAATATTTTTGTTTAATACTTTTGTGTTATAAATCATGGTAGGAAAATACTATTATCAGTTTAAACACAATTATTGTTATTATTAAAGAAATTATGAATTTGTTAGTACGACTGCATTTAAAGTTGCATGACTTCACGAGAAACATCTGATTAGCGACAGCTGTTTAAAAATTTCAAAGGATTGAATATTCAAACCAATAGTATCAGATATCTCGGAAATGGTTGATGCCATAAACAAAGTTACGTGAAATGAAACATGTTTTTGAAAGGGAACTTGCGGCGATCACCTCCTCCGTGCTGTTAGGCTTACCTTGATGCTTCTCCTGTTGGTTCCAGAAGTTCGCCGTGTGTTGGTTCTCTTCACTTTTATCCTCGGCTAGCTGCAGTAGTTTTCTTTAAACTATATAGGAGCATGGACTTATCCTCGGTAAAGGAAAACGTAGATCTCGGGTGGTGATATAGGAAGACATAGACGTGCTTTGTTTATGAAAAGATGACACTGCCGTTTCTTTTTATTTAGTTAACACTCGTAGTATACAAAACTGGTATTGCCGCTGTAAAATACTGTCCACCGCTGTTAAACTACGGCGCGGATATGACACGAAGTTTAAATATGCTTATTATCTCTTTACGAGTAGCGGATCTTAGGTGTGTTTCTAAAACTATCTTGATTCCCTGTTTTGGCGCGATATCTCACACATCCTGCAGCATCTCTCCCTGACCACACATTACGAAAACTGTCCCGAATTTGCTCCAAACAGATCCATTTATAGTCGCAGGCTTCTGGGGCTGCTTCCTTTCCTATTGGTCCATTTTTAGCGCGACTCGACGCGTCTAACTATTTCGAATAAACTTCCAGAGATCTCATTGGTCCAAGTTTAATATAAATCGCGGCTTTTCCTACATTTACCGTTAGGCTATCTGTCTCGCACACTTGGTCACGGCGAATTATCAAATAAAGGGACAAAGGCGCTACACCCTCGCTGTAGGAATAATGGCACTGCGACCGAAGAGAGGTAATAAAACTAGGTTTTCTGCCTTCGAAAGCACTATTCCTGTAGCTAAAACATTTCATCGTGGACAGTATTTTAACATAGCGCTTAAATTATTTACATTAAACCATTTATAACTCTACTAATATTAGTAACCTAGATAGATACATAACGTTAAATCACCCTTCTTAAAATATACAAGCAGTATGAGAAAAAGATATTTACATAGTACGATTTAATATCAATAAAAGTTAATTAATAAATTATCTATAATTACAGTTCTTGGGCTCGGCCTAGAGTTGCCGTTTCAAATTGCCCTGTTCTGGAAAAGAATAAATTTTTCAGCACTTGATACAATTTTCTTTTCCAGAATAATTCCTCTGATTATGGCCTTTGTCGGTTTGTTTTATTTACATAGACCCTTCGCTATTCCTGTTCCTTCACAAGGGTTCTGACAAACCAGTGGTGTTTACACTTGGGTCATTCACTCTTACACTTTGCTATGGTTGATCCCTCTCTCCCTTTTAAAAACAGGTTTTCCGAGAGACATTCTTATGCACAATACACTTCACGTTCACGAATAACTTGTGGTGGAGAGAAATACGCTAATACCCAAATTAAGTTCTAAAAATTAAATCTATTTACATACATATTGGTACATAATAATTATTATGCATTTCTTTATTTCTTTACATCCTTATTTATCGGGTGTATTACCTTTACTATTTGTTCATAGGGTTGCTACCTCATTTCGAGTAAAACTAACCTGATTATTTTCATTACATTCTTCACCCTTCTCATTCTCTAAACATTTGTACGGTTTGAGCAACTGTTTATGATATCTCCCTACGATCTTGGAATTCTTTATTTCTTGTAACTCAAATGTATCCGAGCCAAAAATGTTAATCACCCGGTATGGACCTTTAAATAAATTTTCCATTCTATGATACCTTTTTTTTTTTGAATCAATATTAATTCTCCAAGTTCGATCAATCATTTATTTCGCTTCTTTATTTTAAATTCCTCCTTTGTTTTCTGCGCCCTCTTTGACATTCTTTCAAAAGCTTTCTTAAACGTTTCTTCTCCCGTTAGTGTCTTCGGATCTTTAGTTTCTAGTGTCGGTGGTAAATTCCCTTCAAGTGTTTCTATTAACTTCCCCTTCATCAGCTCAACTAATTTCCCCTCTAAACTCTTATTTTGTTCACTTAAGTTTCTTTCAAAGTCCTTACTCTGCTCATTTACGATTCTTTCTAAGTCCTTACTCTGCTCATTTGATTTTCCTTCTAAATTCTTACCTTGTTCCCTTACGATTCTTTCTAAGTCTTTACTCTGCTTATTTACGATTCTTTCTAAGTCCTTACTTTGCTTACTTACGATTCTTTCTAAGTCCATATTATGCTCATTTGATTCCCCTTCTAAATCCTTATCTAGTTCACTTACGATTCTTTCTAAGCCATTACTCTGCTTACTTACGATTCTTTCTACGTCCATATTATGCTCATTTGATTCCCCTTCTAAATTCTTATCTAGTTGACTTACGATTCTTTCTAAGTCCTTACTCTGCTCATTTGACTTCCCTTCTAAATTCTTATCTTGTTCCCTTACGATTCTTTCTAAGTCTTTACTCTGCTCATTTATGGCTAAGCTGGTAACACTTAATTCTGTTTCTACATTCTTAGTTAGTTTATCTACATTATTTCTTAGACATAGTTGTCCTGCCTGAATTTCTTGCACTACCTTCCCTTGCTGACTGAATTTGGAGTCCAATTGACTTTGTAATCGGGTGACCTGTTCACCTAAATATTCCCTCATCTCCTGAGCTAATTCCCCTCTCATCTTCCTGTTTTCCTCTCTGACATATTCACCTATCTGTATACTCTGCTCATTTAATTTCCCTTCTAAATTTTTACTTTGTTCACTCAAATTTCTTTTTGACTCCTTACTCTGCTCATCTATCTTTGCGCTCAAATGTTGAAGCAATATTAGCAGCTGGTTTTGACCTGCGTCAATGACCTGCTCAATCGGTGATTGCCTTTCCAGCCTAACTTCTACCTCTGCTGCACCCATAGTTTCTCCATCTGGTGTTATGCTGACAATAGCCTCCCCATTCAGTTCTTTCAAATCTTCCCTTGACCTACTCATGGTTCCGTTAGCAAGTTCTACCTCCCTAGTAATGACTTTACCCCCTCTCAATAACATGTGTTCACAAAACTGAATCACTACTCTGCATGCCTTTTTGTTTGTTTTTGTATAAATGCTCTAACCTGTACTTTCTCCTATGTTAATTTATGCGTCCCGGGTTCGAATCCTGGTGAATTTCTAGAAGCGATGCTCTCAGCTGTTTTGTTGTCCCACGTAGGTAGACTAGAAGTTCGCGTTGTAATTATGTTCTGCTGTGCCCCTTTCCTCTGAAGATTCTTCCTCTATTCGTTGTTTCCTAGTCTTCCGTTTGAGCTTCGAGCTGGTCTTCCCTTCGAGCTCCACGTTATGGCGCCAGTTTGCGGCGATCATCTCCTCATCCGTGCTGTTAGGCTTACCTTGATGCTTCTCCCGTTGGTTCCAGAAGTTCGCCGTGTGTTGGTTCTCTTCACTTTTATCCTCGGCTAGCTGCAGTAGTTTTCTTTAAACTATATAGGAGCATGGGCTTATCCTCGGTAAAGGAAAACGTAGATCTCGGGTGGTGATATAGGAAGACATAGACGTGCTTTGTTTATGAAAAGATGACACTGCCGTTTCTTTTTATTTAGTTAACACTCGTAGTATACAAAACTGGTATTGCCGCTGTAAAATACTGTCCACCGCTGTTAAACTACGGCGCGGATATGACACGAAGTTTAAATATGCTTATTATCTCTTTACGAGTAGCGGATCTTAGGTGTGTTTCTAAAACTATCTTGATTCCCTGTTTTGGCGCGATATCTCACACATCCTGCAGCATCTCTCCCTGACCACACATTACGAAAACTGTCCCGAATTTGCTCCAAACAGATCCATTTATAGTCGCAGGCTTCTGGGGCTGCTTCCTTTCCTATTGGTCCATTTTTAGCGCGACTCGACGCGTCTAACTATTTCGAATAAACTTCCAGAGATCTCATTGGTCCAAGTTTAATATAAATCGCGGCTTTTCCTACATTTACCGTTAGGCTATCTGTCTCGCACACTTGGTCACGGCGAATTATCAAATAAAGGGACAAAGGCGCTACACCCTCGCTGTAGGAATAATGGCACTGCGACCGAAGAGAGGTAATAAAACTAGGTTTTCTGCCTTCGAAAGCACTATTCCTGTAGCTAAAACATTCCATCGTGGACAGTATTTTAACATAGCGCTTAAATTATTTACATTAAACCATTTATAACTCTACTAATATTAGTAACCTAGATAGATACATAACGTTAAATCACCCTTCTTAAAATATACAAGCAGTATGAGAAAAAGATATTTACATAGTACGATTTAATATCAATAAAAGTTAATTAATAAATTATCTATAATTACAGTTCTTGGGCTCGGCCTAGAGTTGCCGTTTCAAACTACAGCTTTCTATTTTATGTATTTGTTTCTCGCTTACGGCACAACATTGCACAACATTACATAAAATTCCTCCAAATGAAAATGATTTCATAATCTATTCTCACAAAGTTGAAGATATATATTTTATTTGCCATGTAAATTTCGTAAGCATGTTATAAAAATTCGTAGACATTTTTGAGGAAATAAAACATATGATTTTTCTTGTAAATGGTAGTTTGAAATGCGGAGATTTGCTCGAAAAGACTTTTCGTTTTCGAGTTATGCTGTTCGAATACTCTCTCTCTCTCTCACACACACACACACACACACACACACACAGGGCACTTATTTAAATAATACATTTAGGGGACCTAAAAATATTACATTTCGAATTTTTTGTTGCGTGTTTGTGTTTGTGTGTATGCGCGCGCTTGCGTCTGAAACAGCATAAGTCAAATAGGAAACGTGGAATTAATACAAAACTTGGTATTTAAGTTCGGTCATTTTTAAAGATGGACGCCAAGATTTTCAAGAAACCCCTTCCATTCCAAACTACCCTTTACATGGAAAATGCATATTTTTTTATTTTCTTAAATATGACGCAAACGATTATGATTAAAATACCATATACTTAAGAAATGTATATAGTAGAGAAAATGTATAATCTTGGAATAACCTGTAAAGTCTTCATTCTGAAGGAATTTCGTATGATGTTCTATAAATCGTAAATTTTAAAAAATAGACAAAAATTTACCACAGAAAAAATATAAATCTCTCCTAAACACAGTAATTATTTTAAGTAATCTTTTTTATGGCATTTCCCAGATATCTGTTGGCGTTGGTTTTATTTTATCACAGCTTTGTAATTTTAAAATGCTGTCGCTATTCAGTCGTTTCTCTCAATGCCATGGCACCTTCAAGGCCACCATACTTACAGTTTCCTGTATCCCCTTGCACCTGCAACGAAATAAGTATTTCTTCAAACGATTATCTCGATTAACATGAGGTAGATCGAAAAATAAGCTTTCCCATGAATAGTTTATAGAACCTAGTGGCTTTTTAATCTTAATTAGCAAACATGTTCGGTTATTCTGTGTGTGCGTCATTCCATGTTCCGTTCCGTTTTATGTTTGTTCTCCACGGGCCCATGATCCTACTCAACAGAGAAGTGGTTAATTTCCATTTACACGTGTTTCTCCCAAGCGTTGAGTTTTGTTGATGCATTAAATATTCTTTTACAATTCATAGTAATAGCACTAGAGTACAAAATTTATTTGTATTTTTGTGGTCAATCAATCCATAAGATTTTGAACACATGTGTTACAAAAAACACTGAGTCAGTTGTTCGGACAGTGTTTCAGAAATGTCAGTCGGAGAGAACCAGTACAGTAATACACCTCATTCTACATAGAGTTTATAAATCACTGGTTCCTGGCCTACCGCTGACAGCCCACAAATGCTTTGAAAATCGCAGAAATGCGCTTACCCTCACATCGTTGTTTTAAGGGTACTCGGTACTAGAATTGCTAAGTTTTAAACATTTAATTGAATTCAGTTGGACTACTGTTACATGTAATGTAATAATTATAATAAATTAATTTTCAAAGCTCTATATACCTATCTCTTCAAGAAAATAATTTTTAAAAATTTGAAATCGAGTCCTATGTGAAAATACCCCCCAACTCGCGTGGTGTAGGATTTTAAGCTTTTAAATTCCGCCTGTTATTTTCCATATGTAGTTCTTTACAATAAAAGATCAAATTGTGTTTCAAATAAAACTTTATTCAAAGCAATAAGATATACAACACTGTAAATGTTAAATTTAATAATGTATGAGCACTAATTATTAAAACCCCAAAACCAAAACTGTGATTCGTATCAAGAAATCGTTGTTTAGACGTCCTCATTCGCCTTCATAGAACACATTTAAAATCTGAAAGAAAAATTCTGTAAAAGTAGGTACATTATGGGGATAATTCTAAGTATGCGAAAATGTAAGAAAATAACATTACAAGGAAATCAAGTTTAGAAAGCTGACGCGCTATATGCATATACCCGTGCAAGTCCGTTTAAAGCTCATGTTTGGGCATTTAAAAAGACCGATCGTGTAAATTGGGCAGAAGTGGGCAAAAATTCAAAGTTTGGATTTTTAAGTTTTGTGTGTGAAATATTTGATGTCCGAATGAAATTGGGCGAGTTACGTGATTTAAAACCGACTGAAAGGCTGCGGTAACCTGTGAGGCTCGCATTGGAAGGCCCCGGATTCGATTCCCATATACCGCTCACTCTGACCATGGGTTTCTTTCGTGGATTTCCTGGGTGGTCGGCGAATTCTAGGGTAGTTTCTCAGTTGCAACGAGTTTTTCCATTCCACCTTTTTCATTCTATTCTGTTTCCTTCTCGTGTTTCAGGTGTGCTTGTAGGTTATGTGGCATGTGACGATACCGAACAGATGGCGTGGATGCTTGCTCCAAGGAAAGAGTATTCCCCGTGGACACTAGAGGGCTGCTTAGTTGACGGGTCGTTCATCGCTCTCTCTGGGCAGCTCCAGTCTTCGAGCCAGGTATTATTAGGGTCTTCCGCAAGTCTCTGCGGCCTGTCTGTCTGCGGCCTGTAGCCTCCTGTGGCTCCTTCGATTCATTCTTTACTCCTGAAGGGTGGTAGCCGCAATAGGTCTCTCGTAGGTCGCGGTACACGAGGTCCTCCGTTGTACACCCACTGCACTAGACATGATTTAAACAAATCTTAGAGGAGTGTGGCAGCTCATTTGCAGTTTCCTTGAGATTTCTTACATTAAAAGAAATATATTCACATGTATTGCTGCAAAATTTTGTGCATGTCTTTTAATGATTTTATACATGATGCAATTTGGATAAAAATGTGTACCATTTTGTAAAACAAACATGTACAATATTTCAGGTCCGTTAATGTGTGCGGATTTTCAAATCTGATTTTCTCGGTTGTAATATTTGAGAAAAATTGTGAAAATTTGGACATTTTCGTGAAATTTTGGAATACATGCTAACTGAAACTTTAAGGCGCATGCATTACATCATCAAGCTCATTAATGTTTTATACACATATCCTAAAAATTGAAACTGATAATCAAAAAATCGTTATTTTTAAAAAAAATTGATTAGTTTTAAAAGTTGATTTCTTAGCAAACTTATATTCTATGTCTCTAAGGAACATAAATCTAAACTTTTGTGGAAGAACTATGAAAATTGCATCCCAAGGGGCATTTTTATTATATAGCTTAAATTTGTTTTAAAAATTCATAATTCTACTTTGATCAGTTCGGCTTAACTCTAGAGGACTATCAGTAATATGTCTCCTGGCCGCTGCGCAGGGTAAGGTTGAAGAAGGGGCTGCCTTCTTACAACTTTCGACCCAACTCCTACAAAGAAGGCTGCTGCCTCCCTTCCTTGAGCCGTTCAATTTCTTGATGTGGAAACAGGTCTAAGGTTTAGTTCCATGAGAAAGAAGAAGAAATTCATAATTAGGAAACCGCTTAACATGCATAACACTTTGTAAAATTATTTCTTTTTACATATTTGTGGTGATAAACATGTAAAAGGCACAACCTAAAACTGTTTAGAAATTTACAGATCGATCATCTAAAATGTACAAAGAGGCAAAATCACAATTGAATCCTGATTCTATAATATTTGAGCATTTTTCTACGAAAATGTTACATTTAATATCGAGTACCCCTAAGGGAAATTACATATCCTATGCTGCCAATGTAGAATATGCTAAATTCACCGAGAAACTAATTAAGATATCAGATTGAAATTTTTACAGAATGTAGATGCATACCTTCTTATTTGTTTATTTTGGTGATAAGTAAATATACTATACAAGCTATTGATGACTAGGGTTTCGACATCGGAGTCGCTACGTGGAGGAAAGCGTAGAATAGGAAGGTAAGGGTGTAGCGATAAGGGCTGACATTGACCCCACGTGGTACAGTCTATACAAGAAGAATTACGCACGAGTCGCGAACACCTGCTTTATTTCCGCAATACTATTTATAACATATAAGGTGACATATAAGTAAAATATCTTTATTAAATCATTAATGAAAAACGCTATGCCACAATGCAAATACAAGATTCTATGAGAGTTTCTTGCAATAAATTTCACCCCGCAACTTTGTATCCTGTAGTTTATATAACGGAATATCGGCAGAAACAAATGCCGCGCACAGTTCTTCATTAACCTTTGATTTAATGGAAGTGACTCTTGCTGTAGCAGTTTATCCTCACATTCTGCATTACAACGTTTGTATGTTGTAAATGTGTTGACAATGTCTTTGCACATTACTTGATCTACTATACGCAGAAGCAATTGTGCTATTGCACAGTTTGTAATAAAGGTTTTCATTAATAATAGAGAAAACATTTTCCCCATGCTCGAATATATAGTTTTGCAACGTTGTGTACTTTCGTACCCTTTCCTTTGGCATTTCGTCTACCTGAAATCTGCGATACACTTGATTCAACTGCACAGCTAACCCTCTCGTTGTAAACAGTCGAACTACAGGACGCCTCTAAACAAACATAACGACTCCGATGTCGCAGCCCTACTGATGACATAAACTAACGTAATAATGAAATAATGCATTTGCTTGGTCAGACTGACTCCACTAACAAATCGCTTTTCAATGTAAACATGCGTGAGTAAAACAAGAATTAAAGATTAATTTATGAAGTTACAATTAACAATTAGATCAATGGTTAACAATATAATGTAATACTTTACAAGTCTTCTTCGGTGTCAGTCATCGGGTAGAATGTCCATTTAGTCTTGTTCTTCGATGTATTCTTTTTACTGGTTTGTACATCTGCTCTCCTGGGACCTTAGCTAGATTGGAGTAGAATGATTTTGATAAAAATCTGATGTACTGTTCAACTGTAAGAATACCAAGCTCTTTTGATGATTCTTTACAAACCAAGAAGTTCTTGTTGTTCTAAGTAACTTTAACTCTATGAAAGTATGTGTTATTTGCTGCATCCCATAAGGAGCTATGAGTGTTAGAAGGGGCCTGATTGAAGATTTATACAGAACAGAGCATCCCAACTCTAGTTTGGAACGTTTGTTTTTTAGAGAATGTAATTTAGTGATTTTGGAAATTACAAGTACTGAGCTTTCCAAGTCAAACATGCCTTCTAAGTCCATTGATCTTCTCTTATCCAATAAGTTTATTTATTAAGGAAGCTAGGATGACCTTTTAATTAACTATACGACCTTTTGATTAAGATTTATCTACAACTATGCCTTTAAAATAGGAACCAACAATCTTATAAACGCTAAAGTAGAACCAAAACAGCACTTGAAGGTTGTTTTGATCATCCAAAAATTTAATTCAGCTATGTTTCTTTAAAAAAAAAGGCATTTATATCAAAGTGTCATTAACAGAAAAGGCTGTTCAAAGCAAAAATGGAGAAAACGCACTCCTATAATAACAGGGTGAACCAGAACTCCGCCGACAAACTTTCAGAGGTTGTTCAGGGATACCTTCTGAGTATTTTGGCATAAGGGACCCTGGTCTCCGGCGACTCGTTACAGAGTAACAATGTAGTTAGGATTAATTCGGTTTGTTACCCCAGCCACGCTTGTTTCTATGAAAATAGTTCATAACAGTGAAGAATTCTGTATAATATGCAATAACCAAAACGTACAACGTATAACAGTGAACACAGAGTAATGCAGCATCCCGGACGAAACACACACTTTTATCACAGGACATTGAAACTGATCTGTCAGTGTACAATACATTACGTAACAAATGCAGAACTGTTTCCTTACAGGTATTGTTCAAAATCTCGACAATCATGGTCACGGCAGAATGTACAGCGACGCACCATCGAATGTCTTACACGTTCAAGCATTCGAGGTGTTTGGCGCAATACTTCCGCGCCTGCGATAATCCTAGCAACCAGGAGCGGAGTCTAGTAAACCAGGCTCTTCACAAGCCCCCCCCCCCCCGAAGAAGTAGTCCATTGGTGTTATGTCTGGTGACTAGTTGGCCATAGAATAGGACCACCGCGTCCAATCCATTGTCGGCCAAACTGTATATCAATGAAGTTCCTAACATCGAGTGCAAAGTGTGCTGGCGCCCCTTCGTGTTTAAACCACATAAGCTGACGAATTCTCAACGGTACATCCTCTAGGAACTGTGTAGGACATGTTGAAGGAACGTTTTGTACATGGCTCCGTTCAGTATATCAGGAAGTACATAAGGTCCAATCATAAAAATCGTTGGCAATACCAGCCCACACATTCACAGCAAACTGTTGTTGATAAGTTCGACCCACCAGTGGCTGTGGATTTTCGTAATTCCATGCACGGCTATTCCTACTATTGGACATGTCCTCATTTGTAAACTTGGCCTCGTCTGTAAACAACACCAAAGCAAGAAAAGTTTGGTTTTCTGCCCATTGCTGCAGGAACCAATTTGCAAACTCCATTCTAAAGTGGAAGTCCGCTGACTACAATAACTGCACCTTCTGTGGATGTACGGGTGCAATTGTTGTTTATGTACGACTCTGAAAGCAATTGATTGGCTTATGTTCAGAGCTCGTGCTATGCGCCAACTACTAGCATGTATATGTGGTGAACGATTCTTCACGCAACCGGTTTCGCGGCGTGCGGTCGGCCGGCGAGGCTGGCTGCTGTGTCGGCGGTGCGAGTGACAGGAAGCACGCAGTAAATATAGTACGGTTTGTCGCATAAGTTATTTCTAATATGCATTACATAAACACTTAAAAAGAAAAGTAAATTACTCACGTCTGTTAAGCAAGGAGATTCTGGAGCTGCCTCTCTACTGACACCTTCATAGGAAATTGCTCATTACACTCTGCAGTTCTCGCTGAGAAATGGCAGCAATTTCTTGACGAATATTAGTTTTAAGTTCATCTAAAATGTGCGGATTTTTTTCCACACTTTTTGTTTTAATCCCCCAGAGATAAAAACCACGGGGGGTTAAATCGGGGGAACGAGGAGGCCATACGTTGATAACTCCATCTTGAAACACCTGTATTGAATTTCCTGTAATGAGAATTTGGCTGTATGTGATACTTGAGCAAGATTTCAACTCATACTGAAGCCTCGCGTAGCGGAGGGGAAATACACTCCCCGCCTCGCCGACATAGCGCATATCGACGATATTAAATATAACAGTTTTTGTTTCATGTTTAAACCTTATGTTTCATTTCTTCTATTGACAAAGGAGTTGTAAATGTGCTAAGTTCACGGGTAAACAGAATAATAAATTGTTAAAGGACGTGGATTTCATCAAGGAAGTAAATGTTCAAAATGACGATCCCCTTCACCAATGCACATTTGTGTGCGTTGCCGGAGAGACCTTAGTGTATGCTGTAACATGCGCGGTGTAATCTGCCTGCATTCTTCATGTATGAGTGTGTCCGTATATGATTTGGGCTTTGCGGTTCTTCTTTTTGTGGTGGAAAATATGACGATTATTCTATTTTGTACACACTTATGTTATCAAAAATGTTATTTATATCATAATAACGAATTATAGGCCCAAAGAGAGAAAACAAAAGGTTATAAAAGGTTTGAAATTCACCCAAAGGATTTGAACCCGAATTAAAGTGGCACAGTGTTAGAGCAACCATGATAATACCATTTGGCCAATGCCACCTTACGAGCTGAGATTCCTATACGAAATAGTAATCGCAGAACTAGACCCCACCTGGAATCTTTACACCGTTTTTGCAGCGTCATACAGTGTTTTGAGCTCGATTTGGTAGTTTTAATTCAAACAAATAAATTGCATCAGTCATTACAATTACTGTATGATCTGAAATACGCCATAGTTTGTGAAATAAGAGAAATTATCTACCTAATATTTAGCATTTTTTGACAAGGCTGTACACTAACGGTTTAAATCCAATTGGTCGCACTGCGTAGATCTGCCATTTTGTTTTCAAATGGTTTTGCAACCGATGCATTTGATAGGTTGTTCCTTCCGGGGCGTTTTCAAAGGGATGCATGGATGTATGCTAAAGAATAAAAGTTTGTAAAATTGGCTAAAATTGCTACTGGAGCTCTCAGTGTCAGGGTGGGTCTTTTTTTGCATCAACATACATACCGATTGCATTCTGTCCCGTAAGACACTTATGCACTGAGTTATGTATCCCTCCTCTATAAAGTGTTAACGGAAATCAGCCATTAGAAGGCATTCAAGAAAGGCGTAAGTCACATATGTCGCTTAGCACGTTGCATAAATTCAAAAATAAATAGGCGCAGCTGACTCACGTGGTATATATATATATATGCAAAGAAAATATATAGCTTGAGCACACAGAAGCTACCATACTTAGTAGTACCAATTTGTGGGGCAAAGCTTCACCTAAAGGATAGACTAAAGTCTACCAGTACACCAAAATGCGCGTGATTTATAATTTTGTTCTATGATGTAGTGCCCAGTCTACATCAAAGTGTGCGTGATTTATAATTTTGTTATATGATGTAGTGCAGGGTTCACAGTACAAAATTGCAGATGCAGTACAATTTTTAAAATATCTTATGTGTTGCATTCACGTGGCTCTCTACTCACTCTTCCACAAGCTAGTCTTACAAGAGCTTTTTTTCTATTCCTTTTTAATAGTGATAGGCCTTGATTACTGATTTCCTTGTACGTATAAGAAATATACAGTAACCCAAAGCGAAGGCTAAATATTTTTAAAACTGGTTCCTATGTAATGGCTATGAAATTCTTTTCTCTTTCCATGAACATCGAAAGAGAAAAAAAAGGAGAAAATATAGGAATTTCTGCTTCAGAAAACTATAAAGTATTTGAAAATTGAAACCAATAAAAAAACACATATCTGAGAAATGGTTAAGACACAAAGAAAAACTTACATAAATGTCATATAACTTTTTGTCGGTGAACCAATTACGAGATATTCCTTGTATTGGTTTGAATTTTCCAATACTTATATTTTTTCTCAAATGGGAATTCGTTTATTGTTTTTTATGCCCTGGACATACAAAGATAATGGAATGCTCCGCTGGATTGCCTCTTCTTCTACCACGACTTTCTTGCCCCTTATTTCCTGTACCTATCATCTCCTTCATTGTCATCGATTTCAGGGTTCTATGACCAGGTGACGGTGTTCGGCGGGTTGCGGTTGCGTGTTGGATGTCCGCTTTGTAGACGTTGCTTCCCTGGAATCATTGAGGGATTGCTCAGTTAGGACCTGTCTCCGAGTGGGCTTGATTCCCCTGGGGGAACCGCCGGAGTCTAGAGGCGTGTGGGCGGGTTCCGGCTGCATCGGATGCGTTCGAACTGAAATTAGGGTCTCTGTCCATGCTTGCGCGCATTGTCGTCCCTCTCCCCCTCTCTCCCAGGGGCCGCCGTAGAAGCAAAAAAAGGGCTGCTGTGGCGCTCTGCCCCGGTTACGGTGACCTCTACATTAGTCCCTACCTTTACCTCCCCTCAAATTGTGAATTAAAAGGTGATGAAAAAGGGTAAGAAGGTACATTAAAGATAGCCTTAATGTCTCCTGTTTCCCCCCTGGTTATTGCAGAGGATTCGGTACTGCTCCAGTGAGGATATTGTGCCCACACTCACAAGGGGACACCCCCGGTAGGGAGGAGGAGGTGAGAGGGCCACACCGGGCAACCGGAATCGGGAGTTACGGCACAGCAATGTCAGGATCCCTACAGTTTCCTGGTTGAGGCACCCCTTCAGTCGGATAGGCAGACCGGATACACACATGGTCCTAAGGGGTGGTCCGTTAGCCTCCGGACCAGTCGAAAGCCGAGCGACGGAGAAACTTCCACAGAGAACATTGTTTTTCTCTGCCACGCCACATCGAAACACCATCGCCGATACTTCCAACCCTGAAACAGCCATAATGGGGTGATGATGAAGTGATGAATGAAACGAAATGGAGGGACAGGAAATTCGGGGGCTAAAAGAAACCATTCCAGCATTCGCCATGACCCGAGAAAACCCCCAAAAAACCCATGAGTAGACTTTAGTCTTAATCGATCCCAGGACCTCCCGAATACGAGTCGCACGCGTTACCACGGGGCTATCTCGCTCGGCAATGTCTCCTACTATCGCGACAAGGCATAAATTTGGTACAACAGAAATAAAGTATGGCATGTGCAAACGTGACTGGATGAAGAGAATGTGTGTTGTTCGCTTGCGTTGTTTCCCACATCGCTTAGTCACTACAAGACTGGCACTGTTTAAGTAGGCGGAAACCTAACCGCAAAGTGATGCTCTGTTGATGGAAAACAGACACTTCTTCAAGACTTGGTTTATTTACTGTACAGCAAAGAGGAAGTTACATCCTTCATAAGTGCCCTCCAGCTGCTTCTGTCGACATCACTGCTGAAAGCAATATTTGGTCTTTCTAACCCAAAAACGTGTTGCAACAGCCACCGTTATACGCAGTTTAGTTCTCATATACATTCTTATAAATTGTCTTAATGTGAATGACATGCAAATAAAGAATAACCTAATGTGTTGCGTTCACACGACTTTCTCTATTCACTCTAGCTACTTCATGTTAATGCAAATAAACCTACATTACACACTTACACACATCGTTGTAGGCATAAGAAGGTTACAGCAGGTAAAGCGATTGTCAGATTTTTAAAGAGCATGTCGCTATGCGATGGCTTCGAAATTTCATGCTATTTGTATAACCAGGAGAGGAAAAAGGTATAGCGATTAACCACTTGAAATAACATGAATATTTAACAAAGAATATCTCGTATACAGTTAATGCTATAAAGAATGTGTATTACATAAACTGTGTGTTTTAACGAGATATGCATTTGTTGTGCAGTAACACTTTTGTCTCTCTATTACGGTTTACCAACTATATTAGAGACATTCAGAATGAAGAGAAAATTTAAGATATACCCAAATTTCATTTGTCATGCAAATATCTTAAGCATATAGTTCTTTTTTTTATCGAAATCGTTGGAGCTGTTTTTGATAACATCGAAAACAACGAAAACTTGTCCATGTAAATTTTAGTTTGGGGTTGTAGCGATTTCCTTCAAATATTCGTGTCGCATCTTTGGAAGATCCTTAAATACCAAGTATGGCATTTAACCGATTTTTCGCTTTACGTTCAGACCAACACACTTTTCTAAAAGTGCTTTTTTAAATTCAGGAAGTCTCAAAACGTATGTTTCCGGGTGAAATATCGGTATAGTATTTTCATTAGAATGCAATACATCCCCTACTTATAGGTAGGTAGTACAGATAGTAAAAATTGACTATCTAAGAACTCGTGGATTTTGTTAAATCTGCCTTTATGGAGAGTTTTAATAATTGTTTAATATCACTCAAAGCTTGACCTAGCCAGCCAAAGCAGTCCCGGGGACAAGCCCCTCCCCGAAGTGGCACGGCATGAAGCTACATCATTTCCACGTGCGAGTATGAGCTTTAGATGACTCTGTGATACACACCAACATCCGTATCGACATGGATCCCACAGCGTAGACCACGCAAGCCACAATCACTACTGCCCCCACCATCCCACTTCGTATTACCTGTTGATTCCCTTAGCATTTAACACGTTTTATATTATATTTTAACGGCACGTAAACCACGCTAACACAATTATCACCCCTCAAAACCCCTGGTGGCACTCATAGCTGCAGCCCTGTATCTCATCGTTTGACTCGCTCGCATACCAACGCATAATAGCGGGACTATCCGGGGTGCTAATGCGGGACCCGACTAACTGTACACTCTAAACAACTAAAATCCCTGCATGGTATACAGTGTTTTTCTCTCACACGGCGGCTGGCGCGCCGGCTGCTGCAGCTCGGACACCCCGCAACTGCCGCACATTCCCATTCATAGTTATCATTACAATGATAATAAGCACATACCTTATCATAAGATACGTTGGAAATGTTCTTCTCTATCCACATATTTCTGGCATCTTCTCAGGAAGCTTTCATACACACTCGAGAGTTCAATATTCGAAATTCATGTAATTTCTCAAGTAATGTTTTCTTTTAGTTCTTTCAATATATGGGGTTCGTTGTATACACCTTATTTTTCAATATAAAGATCACATACAATTAAATCGGGGGACAGTAAGGGCCCGATTCTTTACTGATTCCCCTATCTTAAAAAATTCCTAAATTAAATGTAGTAGTAGTAGTAGTGGTGGTATTTATTAAGTATTTAGTATTACATTAATTGCATAACACAGTCGCATGGGTCATAAGACCGTACATGCTCTCTAGATAAATACCTGGTCTGTATACGTGACTTGCAGTATCAACCAGAAAACAACTATTTTTTTTTTTTACAATCACCGCACTATATACATACATACATATAAAATTGAAAAAAAAACACACTGAGTCACACACTCAAACACACACACACACACACACACACACACACACACACACACAGTCGCGCACAAGTACTCAGGCACCACATATGTTTAAAGAAAAATTACATAAACACCTTATCTCTTAGTACACGTACTTCCATTAAGTATGTGCCCAAGCTTGGCCAGTTTTGGCTGTTTAGAATCATGTCCCAGCATGCTGTCCTCCGTCTGTTGGAAGCCAAAAATACTTCCGGTAATAGTTTTTTCCTAATACCCTCCGTCTGCACGCATGCTGCCAAAATATGCGTCCAGTCTTCTTGTTCCCCGCATAATGGGCAAATCCTCCTGCCATCGTCATCAACAATCTTGCGAGCTTTCCACCCTCCCAACCTAAGCCATGCTATTCCAGTCCTCTGTTTTATACTCAATTCCAAAATATATGTTTCCTTACCCCACCTAGTTTTTATTTCATTTTGTAGCTCCAATGTTGATCTTTGTCTACATTCAGATTCGATTTTCTGCCTGTTTATATCGCATAGTCGTCTTTTGACCTTTCTTACAGCACTGTGTGTATTTTCATTACCCCTTTGCCAGATATCATTTAAGCCAATTTTTGATAATTCGCGTTGCAACCCCGCTGCCCACCATTTTGGATGCCCTATGTTGTTTATTTGATGACGATAACATATTGCTCTCAGAGTTGTTTGATCGCCTTTAATTATTCGCAGCCAGTACCTAACTACGTTTAGTTTAGCAAATACAGCATCTTCCCAGCATCCTACCTCCCGAAGAACTCCGTAGTTTGAAGTACCCTTCCCCAACCCTAGAATGCGCTTCCAGAAATTGCATTGTATTTTATTTACATTATCCACCCTCTCCCATCCCCACACTTCACTGCCGTATAGTAATGAGGACCTAACCATTGCTTCATACATGGTCTGTAATGTTTTTACTGGCATATCTGGTACCCGTGTCAATATCCTTAATACTTCAGAAAGTTGTCCAATCCCTTTGTGTTTTATAAACTCCATGTTCTTGTTCCATTTTCCGCCCATATCAAACCTTACTCCTAAGTAATCGAAGTGTTTAACATTTTGAATTTCTTCCTCCCCATAGGTCCACTTTTCATGTTGGCCGTACACATATCCATTTTTAAAGGTGACTGTTTTAGTTTTAAGAATATTTACCTCCATACCCCATTGCCTACAGTATTGTCGAAGAGCGTTTAAACCAGACTGCAAACCTTTTATCGTTTTAGAAAGAACTACAATGTCATCCGCGTACAAAAGAATTGGTATTTTTTGGTCTGCGATTGTCGGTGCATCTATGTCTTCCTCCGTCATCACGCTAACAACATCATCAATAAACAAATTAAAGAGTAACGGAGATAGTATACAACCCTGTTTAACCCCCCTCTGCGCTATGTTACATTCTGATGTATTGTGCTGATCGGTCTTGATAACAAACTTTACTTCTTTATACATTGCCCTAAGTGCTCTAATCATTTTCCCCGAAAGTCCTTTACGTGTTAATTTCTCCCAGAGAGCACTGCGTTCTACAGTATCAAATGCCATTTTAAAATCTACAAATACAGTATATACCTTACCACCTTTATTTCTCAAATTGTCATCAATTATTGTTTTCAGAACAAAGACATTGTCAATAGTCGAGAAACCTTCCCTAAATCCTGCCTGAAATTTAGAAACCCTATGATGTGTCTTGGCCCAACACTTAATTCTTTCATATAAGATTCTACTGTAAATTTTTCCAAATATAGAGAGCAGCGAGATACCCCTGTAATTTCCTGGAATGCTGTAACTCCCTTTGCCCTTGTAAAGAGGTTGGATAATGGCGGTTTTCCATGCTTCCGGATATTCTCCGCCTTCAAATATTTTATTGAAGCTTTTTCTATAGAAATCTACCATTTTATTAACTTCTAGCGAGATCTTGAAAAACTCAGCTGACAAGCCCTCTATACCAGCTGCCTTCCCGTTTTTTAAACATTTTATTGCACGAACAACCTCTGCTGTGCTAATTTCATAATCAAGCATTTGCACAATTGGAGCCCCAGTCATCCCTTCAGCGGCTAAAGTATTTAATTGTATTCTAAACTCCCCTCCTTCATAGACTGTTTTAAAGTGCTTTATCCATTCTCCAGCAGGGATAGTTGCCTGAATGGACCTTCGCCTTCGAATCTGTCTAATAACTTTCCACATGTCACCAATTTCCCCATTTTCGACTACTTGACGTACCTCTTCTGCCTTTGCGTCCTGCCAAGCTGTTTTGCTCTGCTTTAGGACTTCCCTATATGACTTTCTTAGATTTGCAAAAGAAATTCTACGTTCTTCACCCCCCTCTCTTCTGTATTTGATAAGTGCAGATTCCGCTGCTTTCTTCGCTGTTTTACACTGATCGTTATACCAACTATTTGATGTTAAGCTGTTTGATGCATTACCCCTTCCTGTTAGCATGTGCGCACTTGCTTTCTGTATAATATTAGTTATGTTCTGTATACTTTCAGTTCCTTTGTGTTGATCTACGTCAAAAGATATAATTTCGTTTTCTAAAGTGTTAATAAAAATCTCCTTTCCTGCCTCCCTCCATCTATATTTAAACAATGGCGTCAATGTTTCGCATGCGCTTTCATCCCTTGTATAAGATACTAGCCGAGATACTTTTAAAGTCATTATCAGTGGAAAATGATGAGAGTCAATGCTGTTTTCAACTTTAAAATTTTGAACTAACGGCAATACGTCCTGTGAACACAGAATGTAGTCAATGACACTACTCCCATTCGTATGCACAAATGTTACTTCCCCTGACAGGTCCGAACCGTATTTTCCGTTCATTATTTCTAACTCGTAGGCGTCACAAAAGAACAATAACTCTTTTCCTCTTGCATTCAGGATTGAGTCCTTGCTGTTTCTGCCGGGTTTTCTGTTATCTAAGTCCCCCTTTTTAATTGTAATATTTTCTTGCCCTATCCTAGCATTCAGATCACCCATTATTATTAGCTTTACATCCTGATATTCGTCCCTGATTTCTACAATTGTTTCCCCTAAATCTGTAAAGAATTCTGGCTCAGCATACTGGGACGTAACCGGCTGGCGATATACAGTTATAACAACAATATTAATATTAGCTATACTACAATATATACAGGTTGCTCCCCTGAGATGACTCTGTATTTCCTTAATAGACTGTACATAATTACTCTTAAAGAAAGTAGCAACGCCCCCAGGATATCTCCCCCTTCTACCTCTCACTTCTGAACCACTAAAGACACCTTGGAATTCACTTATGTCCACAGTTTCATTGTTTTTTAGCCAAGTCTCTGCTAACCCAATTATGTCCAAGTTATTTACAAAGTTCAAAAATTGACCACTAGCCAGTTTTCCCCTCAAACCTTCCACATTCCAAAACCCCACTGACAGCTGGGCATCTTTATTCTATCTGTTTGTTGTTATCTTACCTCCTACTCCTAGAGTGCTGGTTCTCCCTATCCTTTGTGACCTGCGGGCTGGTTGCACTGACACCCTCCCCCCTGCTGACGTTGCCATTGTTTTTGTCATCTGGCCGTCTTGGACCCTGCTACCTGCTGTCCCTTCCGGTAGAGGTGTAACCATACTGCCTTCTGGGGCTCGATGCTCTGCAGAAATGCCAACCTCCTCTCCTTGAATTTCTGCTATCTTCTTGTCGATTTCTTCCAATGACTCATCAGGTGTATGCTCGGTAGTAAAGTCTTGTTGGTAAAATCCAGACTGACTTTCAACGTCGGTCAGCCGTTCAAACAGCGGTGTGAGTAGTTCACTCCTCTACCAATCTGCATTTATTCTTTTTTAAAAAAAAAATAGGTCCTGTTATTCTGTAAGCATTTACTGACACTAGTAAATGGTGTCGTACACGGGAATCTCGTGTGTAAAATCGGGTTTCCCTGTGTTCCAATATTGTTATTTTGCGGCGAAACATGGCCATATATCTAAATGGAACTAGAGAAGAATATCAAGCTCAGGTCAATTACTCTATCCACTAACGAAATTTATGCAACTCTCATGATCACATGATAAATAAGGTGTATTCAACTAATTGTAAGAACTAAATGAAAACATCAGATAATAAAATCATTCAATTTCGGGTACTAAATTCTCGATTATGAATGGAAACTTCCTGAGAACCTGTCGGAAATGTCTGGATAGAAAAGGACTTCTCAACATATTTTATGATGAGGTATGTACTTATTATCACTGTAAATATGACTAACTATAAGAGCGTGAAGCGGTTGCGGCGATATGACTGTTTCGGTGGGAGTTTGAACTGCGGCGGCCGGATCGCAAGCAACCGTGCGGTGGCCTCAGTGTGAAGGAAAAGAACTGTATTTTAACTGACCATGGGCGCGATGTAATTTGCACGACTGATCATGTCGAGTGATTGTCACATGTTTGAGGACCATCCTTTGCTCTTAGGGAGGTAGTTTAATTTTTAAAAATTAATTAATTTACAGTTACAGAGTCGTGAAGACGTGAAAGTACAGATGCTAGATATAAATTAATCGTAATAAAATTATCTATTGAAACCCAAATCTGCAACATTACAGGTGCCCTTAAAGTACATCTCGGAGCAATTCAGAACGCCTTCAAGATGCCTCAGGACAAAGTTTAGATTCTTACTTCGAAACCCGGCCTTCTTGATGAATTTTTCGAAAAATTTTTTTTGGCATTTTTACATCTTTTCAAGAAAGATATTTAATGTTTTGGTGGACTTGAAACCCCCACCCCTCCAAAAAAGAATGCTGCGATTATACTTTTCCAAGATAGAAATATTATTTATCTAAGAGACGATGAAGGTTTTTGTAAACTAGGATACATTTTAGCTTTTGTCTTCTTGTCATAGAATTAAAACTCAATGTAGATACCCAATCGGTGTTTTTAATAAAAACCTGTCCGTAGAAATCTCGTATGATAGATTTACATGACTTTCCTACTTATTAGCAATGATTTTTACATTCCCTCAAGAAAGTATGCGTCCACAATTTAAAAAATTCTAGCAGCCAAATTAATGGAGGAAAAATATTATTTTTTGCACACAGATCAAATGGTAATACAGTTTAAGTGTTTTGGCGGTTTTTCAGATCGTTCATTTTACCAGTTTTATACATTTTTGAAAAACATACCAATATTAAAATAATTTGTTTACGGTGTTCTCAAAATTATCTTCGTGCATTGAGTAGACCAAGTTATTCATTTGTGTGTGTGTGTGTGTGTGTATTACTTGATTTTGTGGTGAAAATAGGCTTTTATTTGACGGAGGAATATAATGTCAAAGTTAGAACTTTTCAACGTTTTTGTCCTAATTCCTCATTTTCGGCTCACCTTTTACAACCTCACGAATGTATTTCTCCACCAGTTTGTCACTGTCAATGAAAGTATGTAGATGTATGCACAAGAAAATGTTCTGCCCAATGTAAGAAAAATAATTTTGAAAACACCACATACAAAAAGATTGCAATTTTGGCATGTTCTTAAAAAATTTATAAAACCATCAGTAAACGTTAAAACAGTGTAATCATTTGATGTTTAATTCCAAAAAAATTAGTTTCTCCCCTCCATTAATTTGGCTGCTGGAATTGTCTGAAGTGCAGACCAATACTTTCTTGAGGGCTTGTATGTACAAAAGCTTATTACATTCTCCACTAGTATAGTAAGTAGGGGAAGTATTGTATTCCACCCAAAAATTCGATACCGAGGTTTCACCGGAAATATATGTTTTGAGACCCCCTGAATCCAAAAAAAGCATTTTTGGAAACGTGTGTGTGTGTGTGTGTGTTTGTATGTATCTGTGTGTGCGTCTGTCAGTCTGTGAACACATAAGTCAGAAACAAACAGTCGGATAAATACCAAACTTGATATTTAGGTTCAGTATCTTCCAGGATGCGACACGAAGGTTTTCAAGAAAATCCCCCACCCCAGATTACCCTTTACATGGAGCGTTTTTCGAAAACTTTAATTTTCTCAAAAATGGCTGTAACTATTTTGATTAAAATATCATATGTTTAAGATACTTTCATGACAAATAAAATGTATATCTTGAATTTTCTGGGAATTTCTCCAAAAGTATTCTTCATTGTGAACGACTTTTGCATAACTGGTAAACCATAAGAGATAGGCAAAATTTTACTACACAAAAAATGTAGATCGCGTTAAAATACACAATTTATGTCATATACATTTTTTTTGTTGAGTGAACCATTTTTGAGATATTGCTTGTTATTCGCTTAAATTGTCCAATACTTATACTTTTTCTCAAATGGGAAATCGTTATTCATTTTTTATTTTCTCTACTACGTATAGTAAGTAGGGGAAGTATTGCATTTTTGGAAACATATACGTGTGTGTGTCTGTCTGTGTGTGTGTAGGTGTGTGTCTGTGAACAGCATAACTCAGAAACGAACAGTCGGATAAATACCAAACTTGATATTTAGGTTCAGTATCTTCCAGAGATGTGACACAAAGGTTTTCATGAAAATCCCCCCACCCCAGATTATCCTTTACATGGAACATTTTTCGAAAATTTTAATTTTCTCAAAAATGGCTAACGATTTTGAATAAAATACCATAAGTTTAAGACATTTTTATGGCAAATGAATTGTATATCTCGAATTTTCTGCGAATGTCTCCAAAAGTATTCTTTATTGTGAACGATTTTTGCATAACTGGTAAACCATAAGAGATAGGCAAAATTTTACTACACAAAAATGTAGATCGTGTTCAAATACACAATTTGTCATATACATTTTTTTTGTTGAGTGAACCATTTTCGAGAGAATGCTTGTTATTCCCTTAAATTTTCCAGTACATACTTTTTCTCAAATGGCAATTCGTTATTGATTTTTTTGTCCTGGTAATGCAAAGAGAATGGAATACTCCACATATCAACCAGCTCTTAAAACATTTGACTATCGCTTAAAGCCTACCAATTCCCCTTGTATCTACAAGAAAATTAGCAATAAGATTAACATCTCAATATCTCGATTAACATGAAGCGTATGGAGAATAAGCGTTTGTAAAAATAGTTTTAAAAGAGTAGAGAAAGTCGTGTGAGTGTAACTCATCAGATTTTTTTTATTGTGATCATGAGAGTCTGGTAAATTGTATTGAAGCACAGAGAAACCTGATTTTACACAGATTCCCTTGCATGATTGGAAAATTGATGTGCAATAAAGCATAGGACCTATTATTTTTTTGACAAACAATAAATGCAGAGACGTACAGGAATATCTTACTCACAGCCAGTTTTTGAATAACTGATTGACTGTAATGTCATTCTGGATTTTTTCAACAAGTCGCACTTTGCCTGCCGCACGGCTACTCGCGCGCCGGTTAGAGTAGACCGGATTCCCGCCGAAATAATTATAATATCCCCGCCTCAATTATTCTCATGTTTACAACTCTGTGTAATGAATATAGATGGTACAGGTTATCCCAGGTCGCTAGTATCGAAACTTATATATCATTTATGGTTTCAGGCTGAGGGAAATCTTCCGAAAAAGCCCCCTTCCCCCAGGCGAGTTGTCCCTAGCAGGAATAGAACTTGGACAAAGGCTAGAAAGGTAAGTCTCCTCCACGATACCAAGATGGTTATATTAAACCTAAGTATGGACTACAGTGAGAAATATACTCGCTCTTAAAATTAACAAGCAAAAGCGGAATATAAATCCAATGTAAACAATAAAAGGACTGGCTTGAGAATTCCGGACCGGGCAAACCGGTGGAAAAAGTAGATACTGTTGTTGATGTATGTTCACAACCTTTGTGAGGTTCAGCGAGCTTCGTCTGAACTTGTGTAGTTGCTTAATGTTGTAACTTAATCTTGCTTAATTTGTTTTTGCTTGAAGAAAGTAATATTATGTGTCTGTACACAAGTTTAAGGGATAGTGTTAATTTTGGAAGTTATTTACTGAACAGAAGAACTGTATTTTTTCTAATCAAACTTCGGGTGTTTAGAAATTCAGTTATTGGAAGTACCTGATCACGCAACCTTTGCTCCGTGTTGTCATTTGCAATATCAATTTTTCTCCGTCAATTAAGCCCAAATCGTTATTAGTTGTCAAGAATGGAAGTGTGTAAGCGTATGTTTTAGGTAATTTTACTATATAAAGCTTATGATCGGACTAACTTTAATATATTTTTTAACTAGTAGGCACATTCATTTCAGTTTCTTTGTACAATAATTATCCGAGGTGTGGCACTAAAGAAACTGCATATAATTTGTTATTAATTCCTCGCCACTACGAGGGTAATAAGAGGGTTAGCATATTGATCATTGAACTACCCTCTACCGTCATACAAAGGTTCACTGCCGTGCGGCGGTTAGTCTGGCCGTGACTAATGTTAGTAACGGATCGTGTGGTTGAGCTCGGTCGGAATAATTTTGAGTGCAAAAGAAGAACAGCGTATCGAATTCCTCACAAACTCTGATAATTTGCAATAGAAACTTTAAAATTGTTGACAGAAGTTTGTGGTGACCAGTATCTACTCGTATTCTATACGCAAATTTTCGAGTGGTTTAAGAAATTTAAGAAAAGGCCACCTACGATGATCCAAAATCAGCTTATCCTTCCAATACGAAAACTGAAGATTGTGTGGAGAAAGACGCTAAAATTATTAGAGGACACCCCCAGTTGAGCATTCAAGCAGTTGCTGAGCTTATCAACACCAACAAGGAAAGTGATCATTGCAGGAGATCTGAGCATGAAAAAGGAACATCGAGTGAATTGCTGTGTTGACGTTCTTGAAAACATTGAAAAAAAAATCTTGATTTCTTCAAAAACGTAATTATGTATGACGAAACTTGGAATTTCCAATGTAATCCCGAGACTAAGCGACAAGTCATGCAATGGAAGAGCCCGCAGTTCCCCATGAAGTACGCGCGCATAAGCAAATTACAATTCAAAGCAATCGTGCTTTTTTCGATATTCGGGGTTATCTATTGTGTGGTATATTTATTGGGTGCCTGCATATCGGACTGTCAATCAGGTTTATTATAAGAACAACCTTCATGAACGTGTGCGACGAAGGAGACCAGACTTGTGTGAGAACACTTCATGGATTCTCCACCAGGACAATGGCTCAGTCTACAGCACGCTATTTGTGAAGAGTTATTTGCCGAAAAACAACCTTCCAATGATGGAACATCCTTCGTATTCGCCGGACTTAGCTCATGAGACTTTTTCTCTTCCCGAAAGTCAAGTCTGCGCTCAGAGGAATCAGGTCCGAGTCAATGGATGCAGTGAAAGCAATAGCGATGCAACTAGTGAACGGCAAACACAAGATGACCTGCAGCACTGCTTCCAAAAGTGGAACATTTGCATGGAACGGTGTAAGGACGGGCAGGGGACTACACAAAAGCATTGCCGTTGACTGATTTTTTTTTCAGTAAAGTGTTGGAGCATGAGCAGATTTTTACCATAAATAGAAACAAATTAGGACTTCTCACTTTAAGGAGTATTTACTTCGTTGAGGTCCTCAGGGGCTCACCTTGGGGAGTGGCGACCCCGAGGTACCCGAGCCACCCGGTGTCTGGGGGTATAACCAGCCCACCCTGTCTCCTGGGGTCAGAAATAAGGAGAACTGGTCCTCCAGGTTGGGGATTAAGCATGGAGCTCTCAGCTCCACTTGTAAAAACCTTGTTAAGAGACAACCTTGTTGTTGGCGACTTGGAATGTTCAAACTATGTTATGAACTGGAAAAGTTAAGGAAGTGGCAAATAACTCTTAAAGGTATTGGCTGGACAGTAGTGTTGCAAGAAAAACATTGGAGTGGAAAAGGTAGAATAGATAAACAGGATTACACATTATTGTATTGTGGATCAACTCAGCCTGGACTACACAAGATAGGATTTATTATCGCAAAGGGAATAAAGAAGAGCCTAATAGAGTTGGACCCGGTTAATGATGGATGGTGTAAAATAGACTTCGAAATGTGACTATACTTTCTGTGTATGCATCTGTGGAGGAAAGGACGAATTGACAGGGAAGAGTTTTCGTGAGAGTTTGGAAGGAGAGTGTGGTGAAGGAGTATAAGGATTGATATAGTTCATATGCGTTGGCGCCTTATGAAGTTGTTTATAAGCGTTGGTGGCACATGACGCTGTTCATGTGAAGTTGTTCGTTTCCTCGATGCGTATTTCTCTTCTTTCTCCGGCTAGCGTTGAGAAGTGTCGACTCTGTAAGGTCTACAGGGTGTGGTGAAGTTATATCGATTACGATAATAATAACATCGGCTCTGGTGAATATTGACTTTATTGTACTGTTATATTACGCATTCAGGAACGCGAACCTCCACTTAGTTAATTATCCGCGACTGACATAGTGATGCTTTGTAGTCGGCAGTATTAAGATGTATTGAATAAGTTTTCCCTGCGTTCATAGCCGCGACCTAACTTGTACGGTGCAGATTTCAGCTAAGAGTTACTTTTCGTAAGGTTAAACGAAGAGACGAAGTTACATGTAGCAGGTAGCAATGAAGATCTATGAGTGTCGTTACTAGTATTTTGTGAATTTCGCCATGTCTGATTTCATCCCTACTCCGCGTTCGATTTTCAATCATGTGACGATCTCGTGTTATCGGATTCGTCAGTTTGTATTTATGGCATTCCATTAATGGCTAAAATTTTCAGTTCTGCACAGCTTTCTCTTCCCACGGTACTATTTTCAATTTTTTTAATTTATGCTGTATGTTTATAGCTTTAAACCTTTTCTCGGCACAAACCTCATGCTTCTTCCGCTTTGAAAAGAAACAACGCTTTCCTCGTAGACCCTTTTTAATGGCTCTACGCTTTGTATTCATTTTTGCCGACGGACCTTTTCCTGTTCCAAGAACAAGGGTTTGGGTCGTCGAACCTTACTTCCTCATACAATTTGCCGTATGAAGGTTTTCTTTCTATCGAGTTATAATATTAAATACAATATTTTACATCTTTGTTTAATCTATTTACAATTAAATCAAATACGGGGCCTAGTTGAACCGTATCAGGATACGTTGATGTTCTTGGGTGATTTTGGTACTGTAGTAGCGGGGAGGCAAGTGTTGCATGAACTAGGTGTCGAGGTTGGTGCCTTGCATGGCAGTTTGTGATTGGAATTAATTGGATTATTAAGGAAGGAAGTTTCTCGTGTGTTGTTGTTTTTTATAACTGTGTAGAATTGCATTTACGTTTACATTTGCTGAGGGTTAGTTCTTATTTACCATAACCTGTGAGATTTCTATTGCTTAATTTTTGCATTTGTTGATTTACTATTTCTATTTTTGTAATCCTGGTGTTTCTCTCCGTGAATGCTCTGACTGTATTGGTTTTGTACCAGAATGTGATTATCTATATAACCAGAGCTGTTTCTGTAATCTGAGTTGACTTGTACTTGTTTTGTTTTTATTGTATTGATGTACTGACTTGAATAAATTTATAGCAAGAGGGTGGCGCTGATGACTGCCGCAGTTTTGGACCACTCAAACCGCTACTATTACTACCACCACTACTACTACTACTTCGTTGAGGGCTACAGTGATCATTGTTTTATAACAGAGTATGCAATTCCCCGCATGGCTGAGCGCGTTTTTTTCCCTATCCCTGTATGCGGCAAAGCATGGTTGAGACAAATGGAGTCGAAATATTTCATTGAAGCTCAAAAATATAATGATGTAGTTGTTTAAACCTTCACATGACTTTCTCTACTCACTCTTATACAAACTACTATTACAAGAACTTATTTTAACATCTACTTCTTGTTAATCCAGACAAAATTTCATTAGAATTTACATTATAAGTATAAGGAGGATACCATAGGCAAATGGATAGCCAGATTTTTAAACAGCGGAGCGCTATGTGATTGGCTTTGAAAATCCAGTCTTTTTACATGACCACGAGGAAAAACGAATAGCGACTATCACTTGAAAAGGGTATAATTATTTGAAAATGCGGACCAATAACAAATAATATGGTTAACGGCACAAAAACTGCATATATTATGTGCTTTGAAGCGCTCTGCATCTTAGCGCAGTAAGATTTTGTGTATCTCTTAGTGTTTATCAATTATAAAAAAGTAAAAACAAAGAGGACTTCACAGGCTATTTCCAGAATTTTTCAAGATAAACATTTTTTATCGTGCAAATATATTAAATATACATATTTAAAGCAAGATCGTTAATCATTTTTTAGAAAAATCACAAATACCAAACTTTTTCCAGTAAAGCGTAGTTGGGGGATGGGGGGGATTTTCTTGAGAATTTTCGTGTCGCATTCTTGAAAGACGATGAATTTAAATTCCAGGTTTGGATAAAAAAACTTATGGTTTACGAGTTTGTGTCTGTGAACAGCATAGCTACAAACGATAATTCGGTTAAATACCAAACTTTAAAGAAAATCTCCCATCCCAAATTACCCAGTTCATGGATATATTTTCGATATTTATGATTTTCTCAAAGAAGGCTCTAATGATTTTGATTAATCTACCATATATTTAAGATATTTACATGACTAATAATGCGTATATCTTGAATTTTCTATGAATAGGCTGTGAAGTCCAGTTCATTCTGAATGACTTGTATAATTGGTAAACCGTAATCCATTTCTCAGCAGGTAGTTCCTTTTTTTCTCGTGGTCATTTAAAGAATATGTGATCTAAAACCTATTACGTAGTGACATTCCCTTTAAAAATCTATCGCTTGGCATACTGTATTCTGCAACGAAATGTTTAAATGTCAATTGAAACTTTATTTGGAATTAACAAGTAGTATATAAATAAAAAGCTTTAGTAACAATAGTTTGTAGAAGAATGAGTAGAGAAAGTCATGTGAATGCAACACGTCAGTAACAATATTACTGTTTAAAATCCAAAGAGGATAGTGCAGAGTTGGGAAAGTTGAAGTTTGTCATTGTCCAAAGCAGAGTTCTATATCGCAGCTTAATTATACGGTATGCTTGTCTCGGCCGCTTTCTTATGATGATGAATTTGGGAAAAGGAAGACAAGAGACCATTAATTGAATGATTAAACGCAGTAAGGACCTGCCCACGCGAACAGGGCGCCAGGTAGAGTTTGCATTGACCGGGAAGCCACGTGGGGAACCGAGCCAAGTCCGGATCTCGTCTTGGCGCGCGAGTTGGTACCAGGCGAGCCTTAATGTTGCAGTGTTGAGTGTCTACAACGGTGCAGTCTGACCAGACACGTGGTGTGGACATCTCTGTTCTAGGTAAGATGTTAAATGGCAAATTATACCGTTACTGTCGCCTTATCACCTGCAATAAAAGTACACAGAGAAATCTGACTTTCTTATAGTGAAAGATTTTATTTTACATAGGACAAATTAGCATACAGTTATTCCAGAAACACTGAGTCTGACGACCCCCCCCCCAAAAAGCATTTAATTCATTTTAGTTTGATTGTGCTGATCTACATGTTCTATTTATAAAGTGAAAAATCTGATTCACATGACTTTCTCTGCCCTACATCATTTATTAGCGGGTATACAAACTATTCTTACTAAAACTAATATTTCTGTCTAGTTCATTTTAATCCAGATAAGCCTTTGCAGAAATAGCTACATTACACATTTCGTTATACAAAGATAAACAGATGTAGTCGAATGTTTATAACTGGACGTTACATACTGGCCTTACAACTCCATAGTCTTTCCATGCAATCGCGAGAAACAACTGAAAATCCACAGGACTTCAAAAAAATGACAAAGGTATTGAACAATTAATGACGGATATCTCAGAAATAGCTAATGCCACAAAAAAGTTACTTTAAATAAATTATGTGTTTTCAAGAGGTCCACAATTTTTGTGCAGTACGTTTACGTCTATCGCTTGACGTTTATAAGTTATACAAAATTATACAAAGTTCCTTCCGAATGAAGAGGACATCAAAGACTATTTCCAGAAAATTCAAGATATACAGTTTATGTATGGTATTAATATCTTTAATATGTTATTTTTAATCAAAATCGTTAAAGCGACATTTTAGAAAATAAATATTTTTAAAAGTGTTCCATGTAAAGGGTAATTGGGGGTGGAGAGATTTTCTTAAAAATCTTCCGTGTCACATCTTTGGAAGATACTGAACTTATATACCAAATTTAGATTTATCAGACTTTTTGTTTTTGAGTTTACAGACATACACGCAGTAAGTTAGATTTTTCCCTAGAAATTTTTATTAAAGCGTCTCAAAAAATTTATTTCCACCGAGCTTTTTGATGGAATAGACTATTTTCCCTACTCACTATAAGTACTAGAGGAAGTAAAATAATGTATTTTCATTAGCGTATTTATTACATCATTATCGCTTTTTAAATTAATATTAAAGATCCAATAAATCCAATAAATTGGTGCACAATTATTTAAAAATGTGCCATGTATTATTTTAAATGTTTTTTAAGAGTGGTCTGTAAATAACTATCCCTTAAATCTGCAGAAGTGATGCAAAGGTTGTTTACAATAAGTTTCCATGCCTTTATATCTAAAAATGTGAAATAGAGAAAGTACACAGCCAAAAAGCCTATTGAGCACCATAATGTATTATGAAATGTAAATAATTTTATAGTTTCAAATTTTATGGATTAAAAACAACATTAAAAGACAAGAGCTCGTATTAGTGTCATTCGAATAAGGCATCTCCTGCACGTAGCTTCATTTTCACTTTCTCTACCAGGTACAGTGCCTTCGTTTTATGCCAAGGCCGCGGAACGCGCGAATGCGTGCTCCGCACATAGTCTGCTACATTGCAGGGTTTTCCGTTTCGTAACTTCCGTATTACTTACTCACCAGTGTTAGTAACATATTTGTAATGGGTACTAACCTTCTTATAAGTTGTTGAAAGTGGTGTCCATCTGCGCGAAGACATTCTTGATATCGTCGGATGAAATTACCATTCACATGTATAAGTTTTTCTTGTATAATGTTCATAATTTCTGCTTTTATATTATGCTTAAATTGGACTATGGTGTGGCGATTGAACCTATAAACTCTTTTTTAGCGTTTAGCAATCCCATTGTTCTAAATTTATTGACCAAACATCTCGGTATCATTACCCGGAACTGGATAACTAGGAAATTGCTGCTGAAATGTCTACACACACCTGTCTATACTATTCAGTTTTCAGTATGTATCGTACATAAAAATACGCTGTTCAAGCGTGAATTTGTTGGCAGACATTTCCGTGGAATAATGAGAGAACAACATTCCTAAGGAAATCACACAAAACACACGTATTATCAAAACACTTCACAACACGAAGACAAGAAACGACTGAGACAGCTCACAGCTGATAAACGTACCCTTGACACGTCCTGCGCCGCTGCTGCGCTGTGGTACAATACCGAGGTCGCTGCTGTCTCGGCAGATACGCATATAAGGCAGTTGTGGCCCTGGCATAAACGAAGCCACTGTAATTAAGTTCAGCATCTTCCAAGATTGCGACACCAAGGTTTTTAAGAAAATCGCCCCACCCCAAGCTAATATGGAAAATTTTTGCAACAATCTTTATGTTGATTAAAGCCTGTGAAGTCCTCTACATTCTGAATGACTTCTTTATAACTGGTAAAGCATAAGAGGTACACAAAATCTTACTGCACCAAAGATAGATCTCGTTAAAGTATACAAAGCATATCAAATGTTTTGTGGCATTAACCATTTCTGAGATAATCTTTGTCATTGTTTTGAATTTTTAAATACTTAATTCAAGTGGTAAGTCGCTGTTCTTTTTTCTCAAGGTGATGCAAACGGCATAGAATTTCAAGGCCATCACGGAGCGATCCACTTTTTAAAAATCTTGACTATCGCTTTAGACTACAGTATTCTTCCTATAATTACTTACAAACAAATGTCAAACGAAAGTTTATCTCGATTAACGAGTAATCAGAAGAATAATCTTTTGTAAGAACAGGATTTAGAAGTTTTCAGTAGAGAAAGTAATGTGAATGCAACACAAAAGAATTGTTTTAGGAAAGAAAAATTAAATTTAGTTTTATTTATGGACGCTCTTTAACTGCTGTGATCCTTAGCGTCCCATTCTATATTGGGGGTGAAAGACAGGTAATTTTGTTCAGAGGCCTCTTTATCAGGCTTGAGGTTCTCTTACGTGCCGTAAATCAACGACAAGAGACCACCGACTTTACTTTCCTTCCGAAGGAAGCCATGCTAAGGATTTTTATGCCTGAAAAAATCCATTACCCTCCGCCGGGTTTGAACCCGTGACCTCGGGAATAGTCGTCCTCCGTGGTGTAGTGGATACCATGCTAGCCTCTGGAGGTAACCACTACACCACGGAGGACGACGCTTTAGGAAAGCATAGCTTGAATCACACAATCATAACTCTCATCTCAATGTTAAGCGATGGAATATTGGATAAAATTTACTTATCTTATACCAGGTGGCCTAACCGCACCGTGTTTCACGTGTGCAGATATCCCTTCGTGCGTTAAAAGAGTTGCAGAACTTAACGGGGCAATTCCAAGTAAACACAGATCAGTGGGGAACTGGCGCATTAACGTGAGCAACCTTCTTCTACTCGTCTTGCTTATCAGCGAAGATGAGGCACCATGCTCATTGAGAGGCAGTTCCCAGGCTTGTCCAAGTCCATGATAATAGACAAGAACAGTGACAACAGGCCGAAAAAGTTTTTCACTTTAGTTACAGAGACTTTGTTTTTGAGAGAATAAACTCGCTGTTTAGATTCACAAAGAATTACAATGTCTTTATTTGACCAATCACTATAAGCTCATAGCTATTTTAATCGTGTTTACGCAACGATAATAACAATATATTACTACTTATAATTATAATAATAATCATCATCACGCAAGCGAGAAGATGGCAGTGAAACATTACGTTTTCTTATGTTTGAATGGTTTTTGTTACCACGCTTTAATGCTTTGATTTAACTCTAAAATATGTATAGTCCCTAAGGTCAAATAAAGACATCTTAATTATTTGTTAATCTAAATAGCGAATTTATTCCCTCGAAAATAAAGTATCTGTAACTGAGGTGGAAAACATTCTAAGATCTTTCCGATTTTTGAACAGTACACTGTGCTTGACTACCATCGCGGACTGTATAGTGCAAGCTTGGAAACTGCCCTTCAATAAGCGCGATTCGCTCATCGTCTTCGCTGATAAGCAAGAGGAGTAGAACGAAGGTCGTTCGTACTACTGCGCCAGTTCCCCGCTGATTTGTGTTGACCTGTTGAGTTATGCAAACCCTTTAACGCACGAAGGGATATCACGTGAAATACGGCGCGGTTGGGTCACCTGGTATAATAAAGTAGCTCTCTTACCCGATGTTGCTCGATGGCTTTTAAAACCTGGAATTAAGATTTCTTAACTTCATTTGACTCCCTCCATATTGTTTATAAAATACTGTAGAATAATCTTGAAGATTTTATGGTAATTCCTCCCCTTTACCACTCATAACTGAAAACATCCATTTATTTAAGAATAATAATATAAATAAACCAACAATTTGCCAGTGGAGTTGAAACTAAAAACCGTACTTCAATTTAATATAAAACTTTTTTAGGCGTCTTACGTTTGTAAGAAAACACGTTTTCTTTTTGTATTTTGAATCTTTCATGAAATTGTCTCTTTTAATTTCTTTATTTGGAATTTAAAAACATTCTTATGATTCGACTCAAAGCGACGCATTAATTTAAATGTGTAATGCTATTTTTTCGTATCCCAGGCAAGAAAAGGCTATGTTTTCCTTAAATTAACACCAAACTACATTGTTGAAAAAGCTGTTACCACACTTATTTGCTTTTATTTTTGTCAACGAAAACATGTTTGTTGAACACATACGCGATTGTAGAATGCACTCATTTGAAGTCCAGTAGATATTTCCATAAATTAAGGCATTTGTCGCTTTAAGATTTACGCTTCCACCAGAACGTATATTAAAAAATTACCACCCACAAGATCAAGCATAGCACTCCTAGGAAAAAATAAATAAGATATATATTTCCGGTTTTACAGTGTACAAATATTTTTCCGGCACCAAAAACTACAGTTTTTAACCTCTTCTTATACTTTTCTCCATGCTTGCCTATTGGTCCATGAATCTTTCTCAATTTCCCAATCCGTCATTGCCCCTCTAATTCCTTGAATCCACGTGCTATGCGTCTCCCTTTTCTCCTCCTTCCTGGTGGCGTCCACTCCATTATTCTTTTGGGTAATCTTTCATCTTCCATTCTTTTAGCATAGCCATACCCTTCACATTGTTTCTATTGAAGAAAATCTAAAACTGGATTTTGAACATTCTAATTTTCGTTTATAATCTCATTTCTAATTTTTTTTCTCTTTTAGATATCCTAGCAGATCTCCTCCAATAATTCATTTCGCTTACCAATAATTTTCTTTTTCAACTGATTGTCAGAGTTCACACGTCGGAGCCATAGATTATAATACTTCTGACTATTGTTTTAAAAATTGTAGTTTTTGATAATAATGATAACAATGATAATTATTAAAGGAATGAAAATTTATAAAATTGCAGAAAACAATATTCAATAATTTATAAATGCATTTTCGTAAAGTATCTATGATAATTTAATAACTAAAAATACCTTGATATTCAGGTTTAAGTTTCGGTGGATGTCGTATTTCCGATTACCTTAACCCTCCCGCCCCTACCAGTATCTTCCAAATCTGCAAAGTTATATAGTCTGAAATTAAATATATTTTGGCAGTAAAAGAATTATCAGGTGCTCCAACAAATCACAGTGGATGAAATGTTAAGCTTTTGTACTTTCTCTTTGGCCCCGTAGTCATTTAATAACATAAGGCACCATAGTTTCCACATAATACAGAAACTCCTAATATCAATATTCGTAAAATAGCTGCGAAACTGGTGCAACCTCAGGCTAGTAATTTAAACATTTTGGAAATAATACAGCCATGGCCGAGTGGTTAGACCTCTCGCCTCCCATTAAGGCGGCCCTGGCCCGCATTTGGGATTTCTGGTGGACGAAGCAGCGTCTGGGTGGGTTTTCTCCGGATTCTTCGGTTTCCCCCGTCATTCATTCCACCATTTGCTCCTTCATCACCTTTCCTTCATCCATTTAGCCTTCATTTCATACCATCTCCTTCGTCACTGTCAAAAACAAAATTTATGACCTTTTGGGGGCCTTAGTTAAAAAGGAAGAAAAACTGTTATCAATAATAATTAATAGAACGAGTTACATCATTTAACTTTGATTATGGTGTGTCATATTTTTGATGAAGCGAACTGGATGAATCAATATTAAGGGCAGAATTAACAGAAATTAAGAAAAATAAAGTAAGGAAACAAATAAAACTAAAACATAGACAAATCTTTGCTCTCCATATGTCTACATAGAGTTTAAGTGTTGACCCTCAAAGCTGCAGATGAGAGAAGACTTCAAACAGCACAAATGAGGTTTTTAAGACATGTAGAAGGCATAAAAAGAATATAAGGAATTCAAAATGAGGACATAAGAAGTCATTTAAATGTGAAAAATGTAAGTCATATAATTAGAAAGCGAAAAAATAAATTGTATCCTCATTTACATCAAAGGATAGCAATAGAATACCAAAACAAATAAAATAACAAACCAGCTTGAAATATAAACTGTAGATGATGATAAAGTCAGTTCTTCCAAAGGATTTTGTTTTGTTTCCTACGCGTTAGTATTCTAGTATCCAGGGCTTGTAAATTCATTTTAGTCTTTTACTCATTTTGGATCTGAAATTAGATGTCTTATAGCCTATGTCCATCGGAAGGAATAGTGCGTTTCAATGGTGAAAGATTAGTGTTTACTTAGTATGAGACAAGTGAGGGGTAAAGATGAACGATAATAGACTGTTGTTTGTTTTCCACTGAACACGTCACACGCGGCACGAGTTCAGCATACTGTCTACCCCTCCCACCAGCTAAAGCTTTATCTGAGAGATAAGTCATACGACTCCACCAGTTAAAACGTCGCTGAACAGGCAGCATATTCATATAGACTTTAGAATACACTCCTACTGAATTTGATTATAACATACCGAGGAAATACTCCAGCACTTTCCTACCTAAGAGATATTAATGCCACTGCTTACCTACATTTTTAAAACTATAATAAAGTTGACTCAGATATTTTAATACTAAATCCTGCAGCCATCTGCAGCATTTGAATGAAATGCCAAATAGAGAAGTGAGTATCGTGTGCGCATGATCCGACTGTCATTTGTTTAGCTGTGTCTTATCTTTCCTTAGTTGCTAATCTTGGGAACCTACAATTAGGGTCAAATTAAATTGACCCTACAATGACCATCATAACGTCCTCCAAACTAAACACGACTAATGGCATTTAATTTCTCCCATAATATCAAGCAACTTTTATCGAAGGCATTTCTTTCTACAACGCTCAGTTTTGGAGATATTGTAACACCTTCCAGTGAAACATATCCCACACAGAGAGGAAATCAAATGCTCTGTTCAACATTCTACTGGATCGAATTGCTTGCTTGTGGTTGCTTTCCAGACATTTTATTTCCCCAAAAATAAGAAGGTTAAACACGTTGTGGATTCGGACTGAATTTCGTTTTCTGATACTCATATTCTTGTAGCAGAAATCTAGTGATAGAACTACCACACAGTACAAGTCTGTGCCTACATTATGAATTTTGCATTTTCGTAAAAATTCATGTGTTAGAGAATTATTATTCTGAAAATGTAGTTTATCCTTGAATGGTTGTATCCCCACGTATGGTACAAAGTTTCCGGCGGCCTTCGCCGCAATGTTTAAGAAGAAACTTTTATTTTTATGTTTCCTTTAAATATTATATATATTTAAGGTTTGCCTCGGCTGCGTCAGTATTAATTTGTAGAAACGTCTTTCTCTTAACAGGGTGTGATGTGGCTAAAGAATGTAGGCTTACACAAATTATAATTTTTACTTCACTCCATTTATTAATCCTTCACACGATTAAATAACACTTCACTTATATAGAGAGCTGTGAAATTCTTTTATTAATTACTTGCACTTTTTTTAACACGTAAACTTTATAATATTCTCACCGTTATGAATTTTATATGTCTCACACTGAATACGTATTTAAATGCTCGGGAACGCGTCTCGCATCCGGTTAGGAACACTGTCTACTAGCAACTGACTTCTATCGCCTGAATTTGCGAATTTCATCTATTTCAAGTCTCTGATTGGCTAATTTTACTCCAGTGGAATACTTTTATTTAACTTTCAGGTTTTCTGGTTGTTGATTGGCTATTTATAAACCGTCTCAAAAATTACATTATTTTGCTCCAAGAATTACTAATAACATTATTAAACTTCTCAAGGTTACCTCATTGTTACCTCATTATTAGCAACTTTTGGCCTCTATTATCACAGCTACTATATTGTTAAATTGCCTAATACATTCACATAACATTATTAAACATCTACATAATAATATAAACATAATACAATGACTGTTACATACATTTTATATGTTATTTATGCACATATTGCTTTAAGGCGGGCTGTTATTGAATTTTATATTATATAATTAGACTGAAATCATTTGTGTTATTTTTTTATTATAACACTTCCCTCAATTAAGGGCTGCCATATAGACAAAGTATACCTATACAGTTAACAAATTTATGTTTAAATTAAAAATAATAATGACGACTTATATATACTGCACGATTTATATATACACTGCTTCAATTTTCTTACTAATGAGTTTTTCCTAAGTATATATCTGAAATGGTTCTATTCTGTTTATGTAACATCCTGCCAAAGGTAAAAAGCAATAAAATTAGTAATGAATAGTGACATGTAAAATTTAAATAACATTTATTTACAACCATAACAAAAAACAAAAAAACACACAGACAACATAACAAAACAGTTTCAAGCGGGAGAAGTGTTTTAACAGGGACTTATTTTTTAAGACACGCTGCATATGCTATTCAATTGTTTATGCTCAGTATGGGCCCTAAACTTAAATCTCAAAATATATTTTCATTTTGATATCGCAAAACTTGTTTATTGTCAAATTTAGTTGTGATGTAAAAATAAAATCGTGTGCTAAACTTGTAGATCGTGGGACACGTTTTTAACCCTCTTGGAGTTTTCATCACAGGTAGGTAGGTCTTTCCACTCCTAGACAAATCCTAATTCAGTCACAAGTTGCATAATTAACAATTAACACACGAGCAAAAATAAGTGCACCGAATTTCACCACTGACATGAATATTATATACCAGTTGCATAATCCTTTTCTGCAATACTTTTTCTTATTGCTCTTCTCCTTTGTGGAATTAGACTATTGGTCTTTTTTTCCAGTCAAAAGAGAATATCTACTGTATCTACCTCATTATTAGTTTGCCTATTCTCCGTTTTTTCTGGTAATATAACACAAGTTGGGTATTCTATCTAGTAATATTCCCTGAATGTGTTCCAATTAATGTAATTCGTTAATTCTTTCCACGAAGTTGTATATCCATGGTTCTGTTCTTATCTGTTTTGTACCAAGATAACTGCATTTTGAATAAATTAGTGTATCATGTTGCGATATGAAGTGAATTTTACAGCCCTCAAACTGTTTTACCGTTTTTCTTGATATTTTAAAGCCTTCATAAACTTGTATTGTGCATATTTTTGCAAGTTAGTATATTTTATACACACAAATATTTAAATACTGAAACATACTCGTTTTTCACTGTTACTTTAGTAAAGTGATTTAGTTCAATTTTCCCTGTCACTTCACTTTTCCCCGTGGGTAGCCTGAAAAGAATCGCAGACGAAGCAACCTCTTCTTCCTTTTGCTTCACTCACTGGGGCGCCTTACACAAGATCTCTCTAATCTGTCGCAGTAACAGCACTCACAACTATCGGCACAACCTCACGCCTAGAACAGCACTTTGTCTCATCAAGAACTGTTTTGTGAACACACTCTATTGTATATAGCCCCTGGATTTCCGGGAGAGTTTTAGAATATTTGCGGAAGACTTGAGGAAAAGAACTTTTCAGAAAAATATCGTTATCTCTCGATAGCTCTTCTGGTGTTTAGTCGGTGAGAGAGCGCTCCGCAGTCTCCTTATCTCTTCAGCCGGTCAGTCGGTCAGGGCTGAAGACAATGTCATACACGCTTCAAGTTCGGCTAACAGGAGCTGCGTCACAATGTTAAAACATTGGTTTGGGCTTAAGCCCCGGTTTGGACTTAAAAGAAACAGCTGAATAAAACAGCTGCTTACCTATACTTATATTAAACTGATTTAAGTCAAATAGGTCTTATAAATCATAGAATATACAGAAGACAGTGATTTATGCATCCATACTTAGGTCCAGTAAACATGATATGCATTATGGTTTTGTCTCCTATTGTGAACTAATGATGTCATCGAAATGTTTTAAAGACAGAAGCCTATTTATTATTTCTCTACCACCTACTTATGGTAGGTAAGGGAAAGTATTGCATTCCCCTAAAACAATTCGATACAGTGTGTGTGCGTGTGCAGCTATTTATATGAACATAACTCAAAGTGGTTTAAATACAAAACTTGGTATTTAAGTTCACCACATTCCAATAATGCGACACAGAGATATTCAAGAAAATCCTCCGACGTTATGGTACTTGAAAACATTTATCTGTTTTCTAAAAAACGCCTCCAATAATTTTGATTAAACTACATTCAGTTGTTTCTCGCGATTGCATGAAAACAGTATGGAATTTTAAGGCCAGCATATAGCGATCAGTTCTTAAACATTTGACTATCGCTGTTCTCTTTGTTTTTATAACGAAAGATGTAATATAGCTATTTCTGCAAAGGTTTATTTGGATTAGAATGTAGTAGATAGAAAAATAAGCTAAGTAAGAATAATTTATATACCCACTACTAAAGATACAGGGTAGAGAAAGTCAAGTGAATGCATCACATCAGATTTTCATTTTACTTTCATGTCACAATAGAATTCAGTATCTACCAGAATATTCAAAGCATGAAATAGAAATATGTTGCACTATATACCTCAAGAATGAAGGACTACAGAAGACCACGATGACGTTGGAGGACGATCTACTACACACAGCAGTGGGAGGCGAAATGCGCCAATAGGCCAAGGCATGATGAAATAATAATGCGGAACATTAACTAACTAGTTAGTGTTTTTATCTTCCAGCTCGTCGTGTGTACATCAGAATTGAAGTTCGTCTATCAGTATCAAGTCTGCCGCCGTTTGGTGGAATACTCCATAGCCAGTAATAGGCAGCAACTTCTCGTGTTTGTTTTAGGGAAAATGTCTGCCACGTAGATTATTTCCAAGGGCGCTCCGACGTTGTGCTGTTGCATTTGGCCCCTGTTGTCCTCCTGGGGCCCACGATTTGCTCAGATTCGCCTTGCTGGTACCACCCATCCAAAGTCGTCCTCTGTGGTCTAGGAGTACCATGCTAGCCTCTAGTTCCCGAGGTCGCGGGTTCATACCTGGCGGAGAGCGATGTATTTTTTTTCGGACGTAAAAATCCTTAGAATGTCTTCCTTCGCAAGGGAAGTAAAGTCGGTGGTCCCGTGTGGTAGATTTACGGTACATAAAAGAACCTCAAGCCTGATAAAGAGACCTGTAAGCAAAATTTCGGGTCTCTCACTCCCAATATAGAATGGGACGCTAAGAACCATAGTAGTTAAGAGCGTCGATAAATAAAGCTCAATTTTAGTTTCACCTCACCAAGTCACTTCACAGATGTAATCCCAAAAATGGACGACGAAACTTTTCCAAGGTCTTATTACACCAAGCACCGGTATGGGTTTCCTCGAGAATTTCCTCTTTAGCTGCAGTATGTTCCTATTCTGTTAAGCAAGAGATGTAACGAAATATTTATGAAATGTGTTAAAATATGTGAATCAAGTTTGTTATGAAATCTTTAACACTGATCTTAACAATCTTTAGAAACGACGACAGTGCGCTGATGGCTGAGAAAGCAATGACCCAAGAATGAATCTAATGTAACCATTATGAAAGGATAAACAAACAATAGATATGAATTATAAAAGTATCTCTCTGGAATATGTGGCGGTAAAAACATTATATTTCATAATCTTTAACATTAGAATGCAGAAAATGGGGTACTGTTTGAGCGACATTGAGGTAGTTTTTAAGTAGGTAATGGAAAGGCCCATTTCTCAGTTTCTATGGAAGTCTACATTTTCGATATACGTTTTAGTATTACAAGTAATGAATAGCTGGAAAATAAGTAAACGAAAATTTAAAAACAACATAGTCTAATGTGAATCATTCACATGACTTTCTTCACAAATTGCAAATTCAAATATGTTCATTATATACTACACCATCTATATAAATAGTGATTTCCATCTCCGTCAAGTTCTTACGATATATTTTTTGCTAGGAAGATTTTTAAATAACACAAGAAGATTTCAACATTTGAAAACATCATTCAAATAATTATTCGTGGTAACAAGCTCTTCCAATGGGAACAAAACAAAGGAAAATTTTCAAACATATCCGCTAGGTGGCGCTTAGAAAAAGTCTAAACTTCCAGCAGGGAATACTTATTGAAGTATTAACGGCTTACGATACGAAAAAAGATTAATATAAACTGTGTGTTTTAATAAAACCCGCATTTTTCTCTATCGGTTAATATTTCTACAACATTTTAATGAAATAAACGGAAGTTCACAGAAAATTCAAGATATGCATTTTGTTTCAGATGTCAATATATTACACATGTAATATATTGTAACGGTTATCTCGAAAATGGCTTACACCACACAAAACATGTATTTTAAGTAAATTGTGTACTTTAAAGAGATCTAAATTTTTTGTGTAGTACGATTTTGTCTATAGTTTAACCGTTGCCAGTTATACAAGGTTATACAAAAATTCTTTCAAATGAAGTGCACTTCACAGGCTATTTCCAGAAAATGCAAGATATACATTTTATTTATCACGTAAATATCTTTAATATATGGTATTTTAATCAAAATCTCTAGAGCTATTTCTTAGAAAATCAAAATGTTCGAAAAATGTTTCAGTAAAGGGTAGTGTGGTGTAAGGGGATTTTCTTGAAAGTCTTCGTGTCGCATCTTTGGAAGGTACTAAACTTAAATATCAACTTAGGTGTTGATCCGACTTTTCGTTTTTAAGTTACGCTGTTCACAAGGACAGACACACACACACCTTTTTCTAAAACTGTTTTTTTATTCAGGGCGCCTCAAAACATGTGTTTCCGGTGAAATCTCGATATCGAATATTTGGGTGGAACACAGTACTTCCCCTACTTACTATACGCAGTAGAAAAAGTAATAAAACAAAGTGGCTTAGAATTCGAGTGTCCGACCTGATAATCAGCCGCCTTGTTGACTTAGACAAGGACACAACGAGGAAGACACCTCACACACCCCGACCTATACAGATCTATTATGACGGCCATCCACCAGAATAAATGGATGAAGGAAGGAACTACAGGAGACTACCGGCAGACAAATCACAGAGGTCCCTAACATTTCCTGTTCAAGATCCGAACCATCACCAGAGCCGCCCAGAATGGGCGATGAACGGCCCATACTAACTTGGTATAGGATTGTCTCATAAGTTCGTTCGCTTTTCGATACGTTTCAGTCACTAAGAACGCCTTGGAACACACCTCACCCGCAGCATAGCTATGACAGCGTAGTTGCCGAACTTTCCGTTTACAAACTCTAAACATAAGGTCGTTCAAAAGATGAATAACTACGGCAGTTAGGTTTTGTAAACAAACTATTTATTTCCTGCAGTATACACCATTATTGTCAACAATATATTGCCAAGTTCCTGGCTACAGTAGCACGAGCTAAATTGAGCTCAATGCCAACACTCGAGTTGTAATTCGTGGATTGTTGACTATCGTTTCGTGAATTCTTTCCACGTCCGTAACCATTGGCCGTCCACACCGAGGTTTGTCTTTTAGGGAGAAATTCCTAGCTTGAAATCCACTAAGCCACTTTTGACATGCTCGCTTCGTTACTGCACCTTCTCCGTATACAGCACAAATTTTCTGCCCGCATTGTGAGGCGGTTTTACCCTTACGATAGTAAAACAGCATATGATGCTTTCCATAGTTTGTAAACACAAGTTCACGATGTTCCATCCAACATCAGTCACAAATGCACACTGACATATCCAATAGTGAATCTGGTTGTTGTTCTCTAAGTCGTAGGGGTGGTTAGGCAACTAGGATAACTTGAGTGTACAGAAGGTTCAGGGTTTTCAGGCACTATAGATGGAACTTGCGAGCAAAGCGAACGAACTTATGAGACAACTCAATAGACCTCCGGTGCCCAAGGGGAATAGTCTTTCCTTGGAGCAAGCATACGAGCCATCTGTCTGGCACTGCCTCAAACTACGAAACTGAAGAATACACCTGAAACATGAAAATGAAACGGAATGAAAAGAAACGAGAGATAAAGTTGTAATAGGAGAGAGAGACAACCACAGAATCCTCCTCCCGAGCAGGGAAAAATGCGTAAAACTCGGTCACGGTGGGCAATCAACGGGAATTGAACCCTGGAGCTCCAGAATGCTAGCCTCACAAGTTACCGCGGAGGCAACTCGCTCGATATGAGGCAAACACACAGTCAGGGTATAGCAGGACATGTAAATATCAAGTATATATGTGTTGAATTAATTGATTGTGTTGTTTTTTCTTTAGGTGTAACCAGTATATTTGAAATGTCACCTCCTAACTAGTGTACCGAGCCTTTAAAATGATGCCAGTACAATGTCCACTCGCGTGATGTTATGTACTCGCTCTTCTCCAACTATTCTTACAAAATCGTATTATTCTCCTTCTTGTTAATACAGGTAAACTTTCAGTACAAATTTACACATTTGTTTTAGTATACAGTAGGTAAACAGATTTTTAATGAGCGTTTCGCTCTGTGATGGCTTTGAAATCCATACTCTTTGCATGATCACAAAGAAAAGAAACAAAGAAATACAAAAAAATAAATAAATAAACCAATGGCGACTTACCAGTATCAGCATATTCAAACTAATACAAACTAATAACAGGCAATATCTCGGAAATGGTTTATTCTACATAAAAAATTCTGATGCGATGAACTCACATGACACACTATTCCTGTACAAACTACGAGGGCGGATCGAAAAGTAACGCACAATAATGTTTTACAGAACGTTTAATAGTTAAAACAACAACAACAAAAGTAACAAATGAACTTACACCTTTTACTTACTTTTCGACATAGTCACCAAATTTCTCAACACATTTCTCCCATCGTGATCCCAGTTTCAATATGCCCTGTTCGTAGAGTAAGCCATCTGCGGACTGCTGATTTCACTTCAGCATCTGTCGCAAAGCGTTGGAAGGCCAGGAATTTCTTCATGAGACCAAACAGATAAACGTCCGACGGTGCAAGTTCTGGACTGTATAGTGGATGCTTGAGCACCTCCCAACCAAATTTGGTGATTTTCTGACGAACAGCAGCAGCAACATGGGAGCAAGTATGGTCGTGAAGAATGTTGACATCGTCAGTATTCATGTTGTGGCGTTTGTCACAAAGGGCACGGCGCAACTTCACCAAAGTTTTCATGTAGGCTGCAGCATTCACAGTAGTCCCGTGTTCAGCAAAGTCCACCGATACAGCACCATGCATATCCCAGAACACCGCCACAAACACTTTCCTAGCAGATTGAGTCACTTTGAATGTTTTCTTCACTGGAGAACCAACATGTGTCCACTCCATACTTGCCTGCTTGATTTCGGGCGTGTAGTGGTATGCCCACGATTCATCACCAGTGACGATTTCTTTCAGAAAGTCATGCCCTTCTGCGGTGTACCGCGTTAGGTGATGCTAGCTCGTCATCATTCGCTGGCCCTTGTGGTTGTCTCTCAAGTTCTTAGGCACACAGCGAGCACTAACTTTATAAACTTCTACGTGCCATGAACAATATCATACACTGCACCATAGGAAATGTTGAACTGTTGCGATAAGGTTCGTAGTTGCACACGCCGATCGTTCAAAATTGCCACATCAATGCCTCTGACATTCTGCGGGGTTACAGCTCTTACCGGCCTCCCGGGTCGTGGCAAAACACTACGGTTCACACGGCCCTCTAGGAAAACATTGCTACGGTTCATACAATCATCCCCATACACGCCACGCATGTCCTTGTGAATATCACTCGGTTTATGCCCTTTGGCCCACAAATATCGAAACACACATCTCTGCTCTTCACACGTGGACGACAGTAACATGCACGCTATCTTTGTTGCGTAGTTCACACATCTCTCGCTAGAGCTGCACATGAAACAAAAAATACCCTCTATAGTGAAAACTTCAAACCATATCTGTGTGAAATTGCAACATTCCAGCTGCAATACCAAGACAGAAAAAATTTATTGTGCGTTACTTTTCGATCCGCCCTGTATTTTTACAAACGCTTATTCTCCATTTACTTCATGTTAGTCGAGATAAATATTTGCAGAATCGTATTGCTAATTTTCTTGGGGAAGGGGAATATGCTAGGCTTTAAACGAAGGGCTGGTGTCTATGTGGGACATTCCACTCTCTTTGCATGTCCAGGACGTAAAAAAACGAATAACGAATTCCCATTTGAGAAAAATACATGTATTGGAAAATTCAAACAAATAACAATGAATATCTCGGAAACGGTTTACTCCACAAAAAATACATAAGACATAAATTGTGTTTAAACGAGATCTACATTTTTGTGTGATAAAATTTTGTCTTATCTCATACGGTTTACTAGTCATGCAAGTCATTCAGAATGCAGAGGAGTCTTGGGGATGTTCCCAGAAAATTGAAGATATACATTTCATTTGCCATAAAAATATCTTAAACATATCATATTTTAATCAAGATCTTTAGAGCCGTTTTTGAGAAAATAAACACTATCCAAAAATGTTCTATGCAAAGATTAGTTTGGCATGAGGGGATTTTTTTATTTTAATTTTCATGTCTCATTATTGGAAAATATTGAACTTAAAACCAAGCTTGATGTTTATCGAACATTTGGTTTTTGAGATAATGGTGTTCATAGACACACAGATAAACACATGGAGCTTGTACTAATTATTTTTTGGTTCAGGGACCCTCAAAACATGTATTTATGGTGAAATCCTGATATAGAATTTTTAGATGGAATGCAATACCTTCTCTACCTATTATGTATGTGGTAGAGAAAGTAATAAATTAGCAAAGACTTTAGTGGTGCAAAATTGTTTCTAAAACATTCCTCACATTCATTCTTGACTTGGGTGATAAAACATTAACTGTAATTAGTTATTTCTTATGCTGTTTATTTCATGTGCTTGTTCTTAACCACTAAAGTACACGCTAAGGTCTGCACTCGCCGCACAAAACAGACCACATATTCTCTTCAGGTACATTCGTGTACTGCAGACACCTGCTACGTCTTTATTTCAACCGCAAACACGTCACGACCAGCATCCTCTCCGATTATTCCTAATGTTCAGACATGGTGTTCACATGTTTGGGAACTTTAATGTCAAACTACCACACATTGTTTGTTTAGACTTTAATATAGTCTACCTACTTGGGAAACAGTAATCAATATAAATTAAAAACTTCATAACTTTGGTCACACAAATGTACACTAGGAGTGCAATGATCCAGGAAGCTGCCCTTAGAAAGGAAATCGTCCAGTCCACCCTAAATCCAGAACTGTACAAACACCTTACATCAATTTTAGCCAACACAGTGGTTGAGGGGAGAGACTAAATGGAAAAGAGTGCCAGAAAATTACAGTTTTAGTTTTTACTTTCTCTAGCACATACATAGTAGGTAGAGAATGTTATGCATTGCACCCAAAAATTCTATACCGAGATTTTACTGTAAATACATGTTTTGAGTTCCATCTATATGTGTGCATGTGTGCGTGCCCGCGCGCGCCTTTGAACAGCATAACTCAAAAACGAAAACTCGAATAAATACCACATTTGGTATTTAGATTCAATGCCTTCCAAAGATGCGAGATGAACATTTTCAAGAAAATCCCCCCCACCCCCAACTTCGCTTTACATGGAATAGTTACCGAAAATTTTGATTTTTTAAAAAATGGCTTTAACGATTTTGACTAAAATATCATGTATTAAACATATTTACATGACAACTAAAATGTATATCTTGAATTTTCTGAGAATAGCCTGTGAAGTCCTCTTCATTCGAAAGGAATGTTGTATACTCTTGTATAACTGGTAAACGTTAAGCGATAGACGAAAATGTACCACACAAAAAAATGTAGAGTTATTTAAAACACAGTTTATTTCAAATACCTTTTTTGGGATCAGTCATTTCCAAGATATCCAATATTAATGGTTTGCTTGTTCAATAATGTGTGATTGTTTAAAGTCCTGGCGACTTTCAGCTGTATGGAATTTCAAAGCCAGCATATAGCGTCCAGTTCTTAAACATTTGACTATCGCTATTCCCTTTGTACGTATAACGAAATGTGTAATACAGCTATTTCGGAAAAGTTTTATCTGGATTAAAATGAAATAGATAGGAAAATAATATTTCGTAAGAACAATTTGTGTACCCATTAATAAGTGATAGGGGGAAGAGAAGGTTATGTGAATCTATCACATCAGATTTTCTAGACGCATTGGTAATGAAAACTCGAGCCATAATTCGTATCTAAGCGCTGAGACCTTTAATAATTTCGGAGGTAAGGCCGAAAAAGTATGAAATACACTAATATGCTCTTCGCTAAAAATTATGTATGTGTACTTGTTTAAAATGAGATGCGTTTTGTCTTTCAAACACCTACAAATCGACAAAAATTAACTTCTTTATATGCAAATATAACATTGGTAACTTATGACGAGCAAATTATGTTAGAATGAAAGTTAAAGAAAATTTATGCATATAATGTGGTATATAACTAAGTATTTTGGTTTAGAGAGACCAGAACCAAGGTTTACCTACCTATTGCTGTTTACAACGGTTAACCATAGCATGGAGTAGTGGTAGTAGTCGGAGATATATGGCGTTTGGCATTGAGCGCTGAATGCTTGCGAAATGAAAGTGAAGTGAAGAAAACATAATGAATGAGCATAGCTTGGGTTTGTTGCCAAAGACCATTGTGAGTTAAGACTATGCTCTCAACCTGAAATACCATAGCAAATTATCATATTACTTATATTTTCACTCCACCGGTGCTTCATAAACGTCGTGCACATTTTGTTGCATTATAGCTTCGGTTCACTGTAGACTTATGTTTTATTTTGATTATTTTAATGAGTGGGAATTATGCCATCTTCCTGTCACAACTCGTGGCGATCGTCCAGGAAAGTTCTCCATTCCTGCATCTGCTTCTTCCATTAGGAACTATGCAAGAGAATGGGGAGCTTTTCAATAAGGCCAGGGGCATGTTACATAAAGATTTTACATTGATATTAGTTAGAAAGTAATATTAACTAATACTATTAGCATTGTCTCAAAAATATTGGAATATTAATTAATATTACTTATAAGTGCATTACCTAATAATATTATTATCTTTTACTATTAATATCAGTAAATCTTTTCATAAAAGACAAAGGGTTTTATTGGCTAGTTTAAGCTCAATTTTATGAGTAAGTCCATTCTAATAATAATTTTATTAGTGGAGGCCATAGATGCACAAAGTACTCACAAAGTCAGTACCATGTGTAATTCTGACTCAAATAGTAACGAAGACATGGTAAATTTTCGTTGTTTAAGAACTTTTGGGCAAACAATAAGCTCTGAGATTTCAATTATTAATTGGAGCATCTTTCGCAGAAAATATTTTCAAACTACCTTATTTTACGAGGTTCCCTGAGCTAGAGCTCATAAACTAGAAACAATGCAAGTGAAATGATCGTGGGCAAACAGCCCATCTAAATTTAACATACAACACTGTAATAAGAACTAATAACATATATAAACAATACAACATAAAAAATATGATGTGATACATTCACATTACTTTCTCTAACCTCTATCTTTATTGGTGGGTATACTAACTTTCCCACTAATGCTGAATTTCTGTATCTACTACATTTTAATTGAAATAAACCTTTCCATAAATAGCTACATTACACATGGTTATAGATACAAAGGGAACAGCGATAGTCAAATGTTTAGAACTGGACGCTATGTGCCATCCTTAAAATTCCATACTGTTTCCATGACATCGCAAGAAACAGCTGAATATTCACAGGACCAAGTAATGAGCAACTCGAACCATTAGTAATGAATATCTCGGAAATGCTTCACTTGACAAAAAATCTGATGTGTTACACTCACATAACTTTCTCTACTCTTGTACAAACTATTTTTACAAACGCTTATTCTCCATATGCTTCATGTTAATCGAGATATCGATATGTTAATTTTATTTCTAATTTTCTTGTAGATGCAAGGGGAATTGCTAGGCTGTAAGCGATAGTCAAATATTTTAAGAGCTGGTTGCTATGTGGAGTATTCAATTTTCTTTGCATTACCAGGACAAAAAAAATTGAATAACGAATTTGAGAAAAGTATAAGTATTGGAAAATTTAATGGAATAACAAGCAATATCTCGAAAATGGCTCACTCGACAAAAAAAATTGTATATGACATAAATTGTTTATTTTAACGCGATCTACATATTTTGTGTAGTAAAATGTTGTTTATCTGCTATGGTTTACTAGTTATGCAAAAGTCGTTCACAATGAAGAATACTTTTGGAGACATTCCCAGAAAATTTGAGATATACATTTCATTTGTCATTAAAATATCTTAAATATATGATATTTTAATCAAAATCATTAGAGCCATTTTTGAGAAAATTAAAATTTTCGAAAAATGTTCCATGTAAAGGGTAATCTGGGGTGGGGGGATTTTCTTGAAAACCTTCGTGTCGCAACTCTGGAAGATACTGAACCTAAATATCAAGTTTGGTGTTTATCCGACTGTTTGTTTCTGAGTTATGCTGTTCACAGACATATAGACACGATTGGTTTTATTAGATTTTTATAATTTCTTGTATTATATGCATACTTAAAAGTTTTCAAGTATTAGAATACTCTAACAGATTGTTTATTTTATGAAGGTACATTATCACTCAGTTTTCCCATTTTTTTTCAAAACATAAAAGTTTGTCAACAAAACACATAACTAAGTTGTCCAATGTGTAACGAAAAGTGAAAAATCTGATGTGTTACACTCACATGACTTTCTTTACTCTTGTTCAAACTATTTTTACAAACACTTATTCTCCAACTACTTCATGTTAATCGAGATAAAAGTTTGCAGAAACTATCCTATTGCTAATTTATATTGCATTCCAGCCAAATATTTGATACCAAAATTTCACCAAAAATGCATATTTTGACAACCCTTGAATATAAAAACGCATTTTTAAAACAGGTCCGTGTGTGTGTGTCACGAAGAGTTTCAAGGAAAACTCCCTAACACAAACTATCCTTTACAAGAAGAATTTTTTTCGAATTTTTTTATTTAGTACCATATATTTAAGATATTGACATGACAAACAAAATGCATATCTTGAATTTTCTGGGATATGCAATATCCTTTGAAGTTTTCATTCCGAAGAAACTTTGTATAATCTTGTATAAGTGGTAAACGTTAAGCGATAGAGCACATCTCTTTAAAACACCCTATTTATTTCAAATACCTTTTTTGTGGTATCAGCCATTTCCTAGATATCCGATATGAATGGATCAAATTGTTCAAAACTTAGCCATTCATTTCAAGTCCTGTCAACAAGCAGTTGTTTTTCGCGATTCCATTGAAACGGTATGGAATTTTAAGGCCGGCGTTTAGCGTTCAGTTCTTAAACATTTGACTATCGCTCTTCCCTTTATATCTATAACGAGATGTGTAATCTATCTATTTCTAAAAACGTGAAAAAAATGAAGTAGATCTAAAAATAAACTTTAGTAAATCTAGTTTGTATACCCATTAATAAACGATCAGAGTAGAGAAAGTCATGTAAATGTATCTCATCGGGTTTTCTTCCCGATTTGTCTCTAATTCTTACTTTCACTATCACGTCATAGAGATAGACAAGGTATTGCATTCTACCCAAAAATTGCTACCGAGATTTACCGGAAATAGCATGCTTTGAGGCCTCCTGAATCCCCCCCAGACATTTTTACTTTCTCTACCACGTAGATGCCAGATGTTCCATTCCACCCAAACATTCGATACCGAAATTCACTAAGAAAACCTGTTTTGAAGATCCTGAATTCAAAAAATAATCCTTTTTAGAAAAACGTTCGTGTGTGCGGGTGTGGGTGTGTGTACAGCATAATTTAAACACTAAAAGTCGTATATATTACAAACTTGGTACCTATTTAGGCTCAGTACCTTCCAAAGATTTTGCATTCCGCCCAAAAATTCGATACCAAGATTTAACCGGAAATACATGTTTGAAGTCCCTGAATCCAAATAAAGCAGTTTTGGAAACATGTCCGTGTGCGTATGTCTGTGAACAACATAACGAAAATTCGGATAAATACCCAACATGATATTTAGCTTCAATATTTTCCAAAGATGCGACACGGAAACGTTTAACAAAATCCCCCAATATAAACCACCCTTTACATGGAACATTTTTCGAAAATTTTGATTAAAATGAAGTAGATAGAAAAACAATCTGATGTGATACATTCACATGACTTGCTCTACCCTCTATTAAGATTAGTGGGTACACACATTATGCTTACTCAAGCTTATTTATGTATCTACTACGTTTTAATCCAAATAAACGTATTTATAAAATAAACAATCCAAGAAATAACTACATTACGCACTTCATTATAGATACAAAGGCAATAGTGATAGTCGACTGGACGATTATGGTGGCCTTAAAATTCTATAGTGTTTCCATGCAATCGCGAGAACCAACTGAATGTTAACAGGACTTAAAATGATCAAGAAAATAACAATTCGAACCCTTAATAATGAATATCTCACATACGCTTATGCCATAAAAAACTTATTTTAAACAAATGTGTGTTTTAAAAGGATCTACATTTGTGTGCAGTACGTTTTCGTCTATCGCTTAAAGTTTACCAGTTATACAAGCTTATACAAAATTCCCTCCAAATGAAGAGGACTTCATAGGCTAGTCCCAGAAAATTCAAAATATACATTTTATTTGTGTTGTAAATATCTTTAATATATGTATTTTAATGAAAATCTAGAGCCATATTTTAAGAAATCAAAACTTTTGTGTGGTATTTTCATCTCGCTTAGTTTACCAGTTGTACAATATTATACCGAATGGCTGTTCACAGAAAATTAAGATACACATTTTATTTTTCATGTAAATGTCTTCAACATATGATATTTTAATCAAAACAGAACCAATTTTCAAAAAATCGAAAACTTCAAAAAATACTCGATGTAAAGTATAGTTCGGGGTGCGGAAATGTTCATGAAAATCTTCTTGCCCATTTTTGGAAGGTGCTGAGCTTAAGTACCAAGATTGGTACTTATTCGACTTTTCGTTTTTGAGTTACTCTGTTCACAGACATACACAGATAGATGACAGACCGACAGACACACACAAACACATGCACACATCATACACAAACCTTTTTCTAATAAAGCTTTTTATCTTCAGGGCACCTCAAAACATCTATTGCCAGTGCAATCTCGTATCGAATTCTTGAATGGAATACAATACTTCCCCTACTTATTATACGTACTAGAGAAAGTAAAAAATGATAGTTTGTACAGAAAGGGATGTGAATGTAACTTTTTTTCCCTATCTATTGAAATTTGGCGGCTACTGCGAAATACTACCATGAAAAGCTCTTTACGGGTATTCTTGAAACTTGTAATACTTTTGTTGTATGTGTCTATATATAATTATGTTACTTTTAGGATATTTGAACCATACCCCTTAAAGCATTTTAGTTGTCTACTAGAACAGTAAATAAATAAACAAATACATAAATAAACGCGATTACAATAAGGTCCCTCAGGCTCCCCCCACTCACACACACACAGACACACACACAAAAACACACAAACATACACACACACTATAGCGCGCGCGGATGTATTTGTATAGGTTTTTACTTTCTCTACTACGTATAGTAACTAGGGGAAGTATTGTATTCCACCCAAAAATTCGATACCGGGATTTCACCGGAAATAAATGTTTTGAGACCCCCCGAATCCAAAAAAAGCATTTTTGGAAACATGCCCGTATGTGTGTTTGTGTGTGCGTGTGTATGTTTGTGTGTGTGTATGTTTATGTGTGTGTCTGTGTGTCTGTCTGTGAACAGCATAACTCAGAAACGAACAGTCGGATAAACACCAAACTTGGTATTTAGGTTCAGTATCTTCCAGAAATGCGAGACGAAGGTTTTCAAGAAAATTCCCCCGCCTGATTACCCTTTACATGGAACATTTTTCGAACATTTTAATTTTCTCAAAAATGGCTCTAACGATTTTGAATGAAATACGATAAGTTTAAGACATTTTATTACAAATGAATTGTATATCTCGAATTTTCTGGGAATGTCTCCAAAGTATTCTTCATTGTGAACGACTTTTGCATAACTGGTAAACCATAAGAGATAGACAAAAGTTTACTACACAAACATGTAGATCGCGTTAAAATAACAATTTATGTCATATACATTTTTGTTGTTGTGTGAACCGTTTTCGAGATATTGCTTGTTATTCCCTTAAATTTTCCAATACTTATACTTTTTCTCAAATTTGTTATTCATTTTTTTTGTCCTGGTAATGCAAAGAGAATGGAATACTCCACAGAGCAACCAGCTCTTAAAATATTTGACTATCGCTTAAAGCCTACCAATTCCCCTTGCATCTACAAGAAAATTAGCAATAAGATAACAGCTCGATATCAGGATAAAATGAAGCATATGGAGAATAAGCGTTTGTAAAAATAGTTTGTACAAGAGTAGAGAAAGTCATGTGAGTGTAACACATCAGATTTTTTCTATTTTGTCCTGGTAATGCAAAGAGAATGCAATGCTCCACATAGCAACCAGCTCTTAAAATATTTGACTATCGCTTAAAGCCTACCAATTCCCCTTGCATCCACAAGGAAATTAGCAATAAGATTAACATCTCGATATCTCGATTAACATGAAGTATATGGAGAATAAGCGTTTGTAAGAATAGTCTGTACAAGAGTAGAGAAAGTCATCAGATTTTTTTGTTTTATTTCTTTTTTTTCCAAATAGCCTCAAAATCAGTACTTCTGGAGAAACCTAGATACCAATTTTGGGTTAAATACAATACTACCCCAGGTAGGAAATAAAAAAGAACATATTAATTGAAAAATTTATGCCAGGATTTTAACTACTGAATTTTGGTGGTTGCTCTATCCAACTGAGCTACCATGGCAATAGGCTGGCACAACATTAAATTTCCCAACTGACTGACATTTTTTGGATAATTACAAGGCGTTCTCAGATTCACTTTTAGCTATGAAACGCTGAAACTTGTAGCTATTATGGCATCTCTTTGGTAAAGTTTCCAAAACCCCTAATTCTTAACTAATTGTTTTGAAACTTTAAACAGATGCTTTTATGCAGCTAGTGTGAATACTTTAGCAGTTATTAATTATTGTTTATATAAATATTTTAGTTATATAAAACATTCTACACGTCAAATTATTTAGTTGGTGCAATAAACTTTTTTCTGGCATTAGCTAAAGATTTTGCTAAGACACTCAAATTGGCATGTTTTCCATGTTTAACTAGTCACGAAATATTATTTTCTTCTGTTCTGCAGAAAAATTCCCCAAAAGGTTCACTTGTTTCACAATTTATACAATATTATGTAGTAAGATTCCCATATTTTTAAAAAGGGCTATACGAAGCTCTTTGCTTGTTTTGTATCCCAGCTTGCAAGTGTCAGTATGATTGGTGGAAACTACATTACAAGAGACCTTTTATGTACTGAAAAATATGGAAAAAAATTTTTCTTAGAAAATCAGATTTTAAGGGTTCACATGCCACTATTTTGTGTTTCTGGACTTGGTATGGGTTCGCGAGATGCTCCATTAAGACTGAAATGGAAAATACTACGGCATAATATGTTGCTATAGGCTTTGAATTATTAGCAAATGCAACAAGAAAAAACCTAATGTGTTGCACTAACATGGCTTTCTCTACTTTTGTACAAATTATTTTATAAACACTTATTCCTATTCTACTTCGTGTTAATCGAGATATCGAGAATGTAAATCTTATTGCTAATTTTATTGTAAGTGCAAGGAGAATATGGTTGGCTTTAAGCGATAGTCAAATCTTTTAAGAGCTGGTTGCTATGTGGAGCATTCCATTATCTTTGCATGGTCAGGACATAAAAAACGAATAGGTAACGAATACCCATTTGATAAAAAGTATAAGTATTGGAAAATTCAAAAAAAATAAGGAATATCTCGGAAATGGTTCACTCCACAAAAAATGTATTTGACATAAATTGTGTTTTAACTTGGTCTATATTCTTGGTCTACAAAAATTTTATCTATTCTTACGGTTTACCAGTTATGCAAAAGCCATTCACATTGAAGAGGACTTTTGGGAAGATTCCCAAAATAATTCAAAATACACATTTCATATGTCATGAAAATATCTTAAACATATAATATTTTAGTCAAAATCGTTAGCCAGTTTTGAGAAAATCTAAATTTTCGAATAATATTCCAAATGCTCCTTGGGGTGGGGGGATTTTGTTTTGAAAAACTTCATGTCGCATCTTTGAAAGATACTAAACCTAAAACCAACTTTGGTATTTATCCGACTTTTCGTTTTGAGTTATGCTGTGCACATGCACACACACGGACCTTTTTCTAAAAAGGCTTTTTTTGGGGGCGGTACCAAAACATGTATTTCCGATGAAATCTCTGTATCGAATTTTTTGGTGGATTGCAATACTTCCCCTACTTACTATATGTAGTAGAAAAGTAAAAAGTGAAACATTTTGAATTTTCAACCAAAATGACACCATGGGTTGCCTCAAGTCGCCATTGTGGTATGTTAGCTCATAAGTGAATTTGAGAACGCGTTGTAGCTTACTGGGGTGAGTCCAGATCTGTATTTCAAATCCCGGCATGGCATTTTTCAGTGTGATTCTACCTTCCAACTTTAGCCTATACGCGACATGTGTGAAAGAACAATTAATGGTCATAAATATTAATTATTGCACCTATTAAATCAATATGTTTGCATTAATAGAGAATGTTTTCGTAGCTTAGACAAATAGCTACGGCATTTGTCTAAGTAGGAAATAAATGTTGTGCAGGTGCAGAGAGTGCACGTTTGCAAATCGTTGTGCACGTAATACAAGAAATATAGTATACGATAGAGCGCTCGGGCAAGTCAAAGACCGGAAGTGATGCAGTCGTTGTAGGTGCTGCGGTTATGACAGGTGTTCTTTATTATTGTGTTGTTAGGTTAGGTCTGGCGGCTGCAGCTGCTGCCAACTACCAAAATAAACAGGGTTACTGACTGCCTAGCGCACACCTGAGATTGGCTCGAAGTAGAGCAGATATAGTGGTCTTCTACATTCATAAGATGGACGGCAACCCCAATTAGGCGTGTCGTAACTCATACAGCTCGTAATTGTGTGAAAACATTTGCTCTGTCCTTGGATGACGACCAACCATGTTCTATTTGGATGCACAAGTCATTAATATCAACACAGGTTAGTGATGCGACTAATGAAACCGCTGCGCTTTATTACCTCAATTGCTTTTATTATTAAAATGATGCATGTATTCGTTATTAAACGTTACTAGAATAGAAGATTTATTAAAACTGCAAGTGAAGGCTTTTTATGTTCAGGCTAGAGTCATTTAGAGTTCCTTGCAGGACAATTATATCCAACAAATTCATTATACCACCCGTTTACTCTTTAAGATTAAGTACTGCACTAAGTATCTTTCCAATGGTAAACGTTTTGCTCAGACACTATTATTAATTGTATATTGCCACTTCATTACCCTTAACCTTTTCATACTTCCCTCTCACTCGCACTGTGTAGCACAAGTTAAGTGTTCCTCGCGAGACACACTGACTTTGCCTACACCTTAGCCATAACATCAGAGTACTTTTGAAATTGAGTTGATTTCTCTCTTCTTTGTTGTTGCATCTTTTAAAAAGTACTCTGTACTCTAAAAATAATATTTCCAGCCTTACTTTGCAATTAAATTCGCCGCTTAAGGCCATTGCACGCATTCACGCCTGGTTACTAATATGAAGGTTTAAACTTTGAAGGGTAAACATAAGGTCCACATGCTTATGCGGCATTAACATATCAACGTTCTCCAGATGCAGCATTCTGCCTACCAGGCTAAGTGACCTGTTGGCTCTCATCTTGAACAACATAGAGAGAAAACAAATTACTGGTACTTGTTCAACGTAATTTCTTTAGTACCATTCAGGCAATAGTTTCCATTACAGTACTATGTGATTACAAATATATATGGACATATAAATAATGGTGATTTTAGTGCCTACGCGGCTATGATCGAATATGGTTGAGTTTATTCATTTGTATTATAAAACTATTTGAGCGAAAAATATGTGATTTTCAAGGAAGCGTTACGAACATTACCCTCTACCTTTCTCGTGGATAAATTTTTGCGAAACAAGAATATTTGGACTTAGTGTAAGTAGTATTTATTAGAGTCACATTCACTTGACGCGCGGCACTTCCTACTAGCCGGATGACAACACTGTGAGACCCAATAGTTGACGGTCTCGTGGCGCTCAGGGGTACACATCATCCTATTTGAAAACAAAGGAAACTGGACTTGTATCCAGTGCCTGCTCGAGCTAAAGGGCACAAGGTTACGCGTCCTCCCTTCAATTTGGAACCATAAATACCTTTTAAATTGTCGCGGTAACTTCGTGTTATCTTATTTGCTGAGCGCCTGTTATTGTTTTACTATTTTTGAATTTTGGGTTCTTTGTCCTCCGGCTAGCTATTATTACTCAGTCGAGCTGATCTCTTGAACAGGGTGTGTAAACGGAAAGGAGTTGTTACTAAAAGATAACACTGATAAAAGAATTTGTTTTTACACTTTTATTGCCGTCACACTTTATTAATTTCATATATATTACTCTTGAAACACGCCCGACTGAAACTGTTATATTTTCGAATGTAACTATAATCACTTATTTGCCGCACATTATTAATTCGCGTATTTCACATTTTATAACTAGCTTTACGACGCAAGAGATTCTGTAGAATTGTGCGACGTGTAACCCGTGGATGATTCTGTTGAACTGTGCGACGTGTAACGCGTGAATGATTCTCTTAAAACTGTGCGACGTGTAACTCGTGAATGATTCTGTCAAACTGTGCGACGTGTAACCCGTGAATGATTCTGTTGAACTGCGCGGCGTGTAACCCGTGAATGATTCTCTTAAACTGTGTGTTACCCGTCTCTGGCTTCAGAATTTATACTCCCTCACCCCGATATGCCTAAAGATTATAATCGAGCTGCTATTGGTTAATAAAGCGCGCCAACATTAGCGTCTATTTTTATATCCAATCAAAATTACGAACACACATGCTCTAGGGAAGATATTCCCTCGATTTCTACAGAAAAGCACGCTACTCTGACTCATTTGTTTGTCTCTTCTAATTGATAAACAACTCACCCCCTCGTTTCATTGTTATCCGCTCCTATTGTCAGTTTCAGTGAGGCCGTGTAAACTTATTTCCTAACAATGCTTATAATTAACAAACATCTCAAATCATTGTCATACAATAATGTTAATTTACACTACAATCACTCTGGCATTCACAGTGTTGTGATATAAAATACTGCCTCAAAATAAATTTATCCATTAATAGTTAACTCAAAGAAATGGGATATAGAATTTTAGACACAAACATTTGAGTTTTTCAGCACCTACATTGTAGTAGATAATAGAAAGGCGCTTCTCAGGCAGACAACTTGGTGTGTGTGTATGTGTGTATGTGCGTGTGCTTGTGTGTGTGTGTGTGTGTGTGTGTGTGTGTGTGTGTGAGAGAGAGAGAGAGAGAGAGAGAGAGAGAGAGAGAGAAAGAAGGAAGGAAGAGTCAAGGCACATTCTCCTAGTGTCCAGACTTAGCAGAATAAAATGTTTTGGCTTAAAAGGAGTTATTGTGATGTTCAAGAGGAGGGTAAGAGTGTTACAGTTAGGACTTCAGGAAGGGCATGCAGAATGTATGGACTTTTCTTGCACGTGTGCTCTGAGCCTTTTCTCCCTATTGAGGCTAGAGGAGCTTTCCTAAGCGATTTGTCGTGAGGTCAACATTATTATTTCCCATCAGCGTTTGCTCTTTCGTGCCAATGACTTATGAACACTCTAAACTACAACAAACTCTTCCACTATAAAGGCAACTCAACTAACGTATCCTTAAATAACATTAACATTACCTAAGTTTTAAAAAGAGCCAAAATTATCATAAACTTGAATGTTTCTAAACGAGAATCGCAGAATAGGCTTAATCTGTAAATAGAGAGAGAGTGTGTTTATTGCATCGTTTAACATTACATTTTACAATTATTTTTCTTACACTTTAAAGCCCCCCCCTAAAAAAAGAAATGACGCCGCGGATACTTATATGATTTAATATGCTGCTTCATCCTCAGTATTTATAGTTATTGCTAACATTAATTGTGAACGTAGTTTCTGAACAAGAACACATAGTGAAACTATTAACAAAGACTTGAAATGCATGAGAAATTTAAGCAAAGATAAACTATTTCTTTTAGTAAACGTTAAAGTGTGTAGTGAATATTTTATGCCAAATAAAAACTGAATATGTAGGTATGAATGTGCAGTGCGGTATGATCAATTCATGTTGGTTGATTTTATAGTAAGCCATTTTTTCTTTCTCTACCGCTTACATAGTAGGTAGAAAAGGTATTGCATTCCACTAAAAAATTTGATATCGGGATTTCGCCGGAAGTAAATGTTATGAGTCACCCGAATCCAAGTAAATTATGTTTAAAAAACTGCCCGTGTGTGTGCCTGGTAAGAGCATAACTCAAAAAGCGAAATATCGGATAAATACCAAACTTGGTATGTTAGTTCAGTATCTTCCAAAGATGCAACAGAAGATTTTCAAGAAGGAGCCCCCAACCAAACTGCCCTTTACATGAAACAGTTTTCGAATTTTTTGAGTTTCTGAAAAATGCCCGTAACGATTTTGAATAAAATACAATATATTAAATATATTTACATGGCAAATAAAATGTATATCTCGAATTTTCTGGTAATAGCTTGTGAAGTCCTCTTCATTTGGAAGGAAATTTATGTAATCTTGCACAACTCGTAAACGTTAACCGAGACGAAAACGTACTACAAAAAATGTAGATCTCTTTAAAACACACAATTTATTTCAAAAACTTTTTTGTGGCATTAGCCATTTCCGAGATACCCGTCATTGATTGCTCGAATTGTTCAATAATTATTCTTTTAAAGTTTTGTCGACTTCCAGCTGTTTCACGCGATGTCATAGAAAGAGTATGGAATTTTAAGGCCAGCGATAGCGTGCAGTTCTAAAACATCTGACTATCACTATTCTCTTTGTATCTATAATGAAATGTGTAATGCAGCTATTTCTGGAAAGGTTTATCTCGATTAAAATGAGGTAGCTAGGAAAACAAACTTTCGTAAGAATAATTTGTATACCCACTAATAGCGATAATAAAGGGTAGAGAAAATCGTGTGAATGTAACATCAAATGTTTGTGCCCCATCAACTAAAATGCTGATTGTATTGTTTAAGTGATTTTACAAAAGAATCTTACTTTTAAAATTATATTTTGTGCAAAGATTCATACGGGAAACATTAAGCAGTTTGTGATGCGCTATAGGCATGATAGGCTATGTGGCTTCACGCAATGTTGCCTATTCTGTGTTTGCGACGTTGCCACAGTTTCTAATACACAATAGCAGATTATACACCTTTCTATCGCGTCTCATAAGCTATAATCGTGTATAAACAGTATACACAGTGACCGCATATGAATAATAAACTACTGTGTTATTAATAATTGAAAACACTCATGTATAACATATTGCAAAATGCATAGAATGAGTTATAAGCTTTCGAAAATTAGAAAAACGTAATGCCAATAACTTGCTTGCCACTGAGAAATAATGAACAGAAATATGAGTATGGTATTATAAAACACAGAGCCTTCGTTTCCACGCGTGGTCGTGTTATGGGAATAGCCCTGCATTGCGCTGCGCTGTTCCTAACCGGTTCAATTCCATGTCTACTTCCTTTTTCTCTGTGTGCCGGTTAATCATGCGAGGTATGTGATGTAAGAGGTCGATACGTTGTTAAACCACGTGTCTCAGTGTTATGGTGTGTTAATGTTGTTATAATGTCAAAACGTCCATATAATTTAATACACAAAAACTAGTTTGATTCCTATGTGACAACAAACACTTGTAAAGAAGTGAGGCGGTGATTTTAGAGATTCCCTGCTGTTCGTGTGCCTCACAGAGAAACGGAAGGTGGCCTTTTGAATAGTTTTAGGGAAATGGGATCTATTCTTGGTAAGAAACTGATGATAAATTGCCGTGTTCTTTCAGAGGAAAAAACTCTTTAAGTCATCGGAGAAAAGTTAGAAGGAAGTCCAAAGAAATCTCTGAAAAAGCTTGCACAGGAATCAGGAATTTCACAAACTTTGCTTGGAATGCCACTAAAATTTTAAAATGAAAACCGTATAACAGCACGCTCAGGAACTACAACCACACGATAATGTGAGCAGAGTAAATGTCTACAATTGGGGTTTGATAATGTGGATGATTATTCTGTTGGCCCGTTTAATGTTTTTACGGAAGAAACATGGTGTTATTTACATGAACAATGGACGAGTGGTATTGCAACAGTTTTTAAAAGATGTGAAAGACATAAGGACATCATTTTCAACATATTCTGCGGATACTGGTTACTGTAGTTTACATGAGAAATCTATGCGCCTGAATTTAAGGTACTATGAACCTCCGACTTTGCCGGCAAACAGCGTACTTCCCGTTGGGCCGGCCATGCATCCTAACGAACGCTATGTACTTTCCACTCGGCGATTTAAATGACGTTGACGCAAGTCTATCCAAATCTCCGTCATCCTCCTCGGAAGCAGCGCCACCATCATCGTCATCGTCTCCGTCGTCATCGCCACCAAGGCTCATCATTAACGTTTACATACACTGATAATACCGCCAATTTCTTGTTCCTCTCTGATCAATTTTTTTTTACGGGATTCACTTTTCTTCCTTCATGAGGTCCCTTCCACCGTCCCACGCAGATAGTTCCTGAACTCAGTCCTAAAGCTCTTCAACGATTTTATTAGCAGGAATAGAGGAATATCTATGGACGTCAACATATTCCTTCTGCTGTTCGTAAAATTCCGGGGTCCTCCAATTCTGGCCATTAATCGGCACACCTCGGTGTAAAAGCTTTTCATTTCGCGAATCATCCTCCCTCGATGATCGGGGTTGTTGCAAGCAACACGTGGTGTATTAATCACAATCGTGAGAGCCATTTTGGAGAAAATCACAACTTTCGAAAAAAATTTCCATGCAAAGGGTGTGGAAATTAATGCAGTTACTGTAGGAACTCTCAGAATATAGGTCAAAAGTTGCTAACAATGAGGTAACCTTGAGACAATAATGAATTGGAAAGTTTAATAACACTACTAGTAATTCTTGGAGCAACAATAATGTAATTTTTAAGACAGTTTATAAATAGCCAATCAACAACCAGAAAAACCTGAAAGTTAAATAAAAGTATTCTATTGAATTAGGAATAGCCAATCAGAGACTTGAAATAGATGAAATTTTCAAATTCAGACGGTAGAAATCAGTTCAGTTGCTAGTAGACAGCGTTCCTAACCGGAAGCGAGACGCGTCCTCGAGAAGTTTAATACGTATTCAGTGTGAGACAAAAATTCATTACGGCGAGGATATTATAAAGTTTACGTGCTAAAAATTGTAAGTAATTAATGAATAATATCACAGCTCTCTATATATAAGTGAAGTGTTATTTAATCGTGTGAAGGATTAATAAAAAAAGAGTGAAGTAAAAATTATAATTTGTGTAAGCCTGCATTCTTCAGCCGCACCACACCTTGTTCAGAGATACATGTTTCTACAAATTAATACTGACCCAACCGAGGCAAACATAAATATATAATATTAAAGAAACATTAAAATATAAAGTTGAAAGTAAAGTTGCAGCGAAGGCCACCGGAACTTTGTACCATATGTGGGTTGCAACTACATCAAGTTCGGCTCCCTAACACAAGAACTACAATACAACTCCAACCTCTCAAAAACAATCTTCAAAATTTTCTTGCAAATCTTGAATCGCATCCTCGGAAGATGCTGAACTTAACCGACTTTTCATTTTTGAGTTATGCTGTTTACAGACACACACACACAAACATTAACGGAACTTTTCCTAATAATGCCTTTTTACTTTCTCTACCACGTACACAGTAGGTAGAGAAGATATTACATTCCACCAAAAAGTTCTCTACCGATATTTCACCGGAAATACATGTTTTGAGGGCCCTGAGTCCTCAAAAACAAACCTTTTAAAAAAAAGTTCCTTATGTGTGATTAACAGTGCAACTCAAAAACGAAAAGTCGGATAAATACCAAACTAGGTATTTAGGTTCAGTATCTTCCAAGGATGCGACTCGAAGATTTTCAAGAAAATCCCCCACCCCAGACTACCTTTTACATGCAACTTTTCTGAAAATTATGATTTTCTAAAAAGTGGCTGAAGCAATTCTGATTATAATAATATGTATTAAAGATTACAAATAATATTTATGTCTTGAAATATCTGGGAATAGTCTGTGGAGTCCTCTTTTTGGAAGGAATTTTGTATATTCTTGTATAACTGATAAACGTTAAGCGATGCACGAGAACGTACTACACAAAAATGTGTATCTCTTTAAAACACACGCTTTAATTAAAATAACTTCTTTTTGTGGCATCAGCCATTTACGAGATATCCGTTATTAATAGTTCGAATTTTTCAATACTTAGACATTCCTCGAAACCCCTGTTGCTTTTCAGTTGTTTCTGAAGATGTCATGGAAGGAGTATAGAACTATAAGGCCAGCGTAGAGCGTCCAGTTTTCCCTTTTATATAAATAACGAAATGCGTGTAGTATTTCTGCAAAGGTTTGTATCGATTCAAATGAAGTGTACAAAAAATAAGCTTTCGAAATTTAAGTTTTTATGTCCATTAACAAATTATACAGGTAAAGAAATCCATGTGGATATAACATCAGATTTTTTTGCTCCTTTGTATGCTGCCTTCAACCCTCAGCGGAACAGTTGCTTACAGAAATAATGTTTACTCATTTTACAGTTGGGTGGTATTACTTTTGGGTAATTACATTAAATTCATACACACTGAAAATGTGGAGCTGTTAACAAACCGTGTGTTTTACATAGGAAGAAATGTTCTTATTTTGAGAATTCCTAGTCGCCTTTTACAGTTTACCCAAACCCATTATCTTCCCTTTTAATGCTCTTTGGAGTACTATAAGTTTATCCATGAAACAAGCTTCATATGAGTCAAATCTCAAGTTAGGTTCAGCAGAATCCTATGTGTATTTTGGCAAGAGCATTAACCTAGGTTTAGAAGCATTTACTACTCAACTATTTGGCTGGGAAAGCGTGGAAACAGGCTATTCCAATTTATTTTCGTATTGGGCTTGTAGCGTAACGCGTGTTAATGAACGGCAAATTATTCAGGAACATGTGTGCACATATTTTATTACCTGCCTTATTTTATGGGTTTTCAGTGTTATTTCTATTTCTTTCCGTCTATATTTTAATTAGCCTTGCTTTATTTTTTCTCTGTATTTTGTTTCTTCCTTTTCTCCGCTTCCTCGCTTCTCTTCTTACTTACTTTTCTCTTTGCCAAATTGAGTATCTTTTGTTTTTGTTTTTGCACTGTTTCCTGCCTTTTTCTTACTGTAAAATTACAACGTGTAACCAAAAGATGCCAGGAGAATGTAGATTCGTAAATGATTACCCATATAACATGAACTTGGGGTCGGAAACACTTTGCTCCCTTGTTACAGCTACGTACTTACCTGTATGATATGCTATAGTGAACACCACATGGAATTTCGTATTTAAGGAAGTACTCAAAATGGCTTCGTTAGTATACGTGCACGTACATCATCCTATTGTAGTATAATCCCGGACTTGCTGATGTATCCTTGGAGAACGCTGCATTGTCTTACTGCTCATAAAACAGTTGTTCTAACAGTATTATTAGAATAAAAAATAAATAAAGCCAAATAGCCCCAACCCAAAAATGCCTAACAAGCCATATAGATCTAATACATCAGATTTTGGTTTGGAACTGGAACATTTGGAAATTTTACTGAAAAAAGCAACTCTCCGGCCTCCAGTGAGAATATAAATAACCTAGAGATCATTTTCAGAAAATTCAGCATATAGAGTTTGTTCATGATGCGAATAACTCAAAAATATTAAAGCTTAGTATAATCACGGAACAATTTTTTGATAAAATTAAGATTAACAACTGTTTCTAACGTTAATACAGAATTTACTCTGTATATATAGTTAACCAGACCACCGGTAACAGTCATTTATTTTGGAAAATACGGCATTAAAGTTTACGAAACAAAAAAATATATAACTAAAGCATTTGCGAACTTTCTCTTGGGCTTAATTTCATAAATCAGCTATAGAAGGAAGTGGGGTTAGTGACGTACCACTTTAAAAATTCAAAATCGGAGCAGAGGTCAAATTGTCTGGCATTAGAAAGAGCAGTTCAAAGTGAAGAACATCCGTAGGAAACGTGTTTGTTAATTCATACTCCTTTAGGAAGAAAATCATAATGTGTCTATGTCTGTTGCGGCTAGACTGCAGTTGTCCATTTGCTTGTACACGAGCAGTAAGATGTTTGACGATCACATTGAGGGTATCTCCAAGTGTACATACGTTCGGCAGTCCAATACCATTGTCATATCAAAACCATCACTATTGTAATAAGCATTGGTAAACGCTTAACTTTTATACCAATTTCATTAGCAACAAAACTAAAGAAAACAAAACACTCCATTGTCATTGTGCAAGGCCATCTAAGCTTCATTTGGCAACATAGATTTTAATTTTTGTTTTGGGACTTCTCTCGGTATGAATGAAATTACTAGCTAGATATCTGGAACTTAAGTGCGCTGTCTTTACATATGCTAGATTATATAAATTAGTTTTATTTTTTTAGGGGAAGATGAAGTTTCGTAAAATTTATACCTTGTTTTCTCGAAAAATGTACCTGAAAGCTAAGTTTGTCATATAGACGCACACACGCACGCATTTACACCTATCATTCATCCCTCTGGTGTGCAGGAAGAAACAGACGCGCACATGGACCTTTTATTTATTTATGTTTTTCCTTTAAGGGATCTGAAAACGATGGCATATCTGTATACGATTTTTGAGTGCAGTGCAATGGTTCACCTGCCTCGGGTAAGCGATAGAGGAAATAAAAATAGCAAGTTCTAATTCATTTTTCAAACAAGTTTATGAGCAGAATTTGTATTTATCTGTGAAATTATTGCTTGTCTTTATTACACATTTTTGTTTTATATTCGAAGCCGTACATAATTTCTTTCTTGCGTATGGAAACCACATATGGCCAGCATACGCTTTAAATTCAATTATATGTGACTATAATACGAAAATGTGTTGTGAAACAAAATTTTAAAATTTAGAGTAATGATTATTACTTACTAGCCAAGTTACCAATAATATTTAATTTCACTTTATTTGAGAAATGTAGTTTAAATAATTAATTGCAGTAATTATAGCTAACATAAAGCGTTGAGGGCTACATTATTAGGATACGGCTAGGACCGGAAGAGGACCTATGCAGATCTTGTGTGCCTAGGCCCCTGATGGGGCATTCCCGGGAGGGAGGGATGAGGTGAGAGGAGACAGAGGGCGCCAGGAAGCACGACAGGCAGAGGGCAGGTTCCCTAGTATTTACAGATTTAAACTCCCCAGTTGCCCCCTTTCCCCCTGTGGGCTTACACATCCCCAAGGGGGCAGGGACTCGGAGACCCTCGCAGTCCGGGGGACGAAGGTTTTCCTCATCTTTTTCCCCAGCCATGCACACGCCGAGACCTCCAGCCGACACTTGCACTCTGAAAGAAACCAAGCAGATGGCCTGTAAAGTGAAATGAGAATTGAGATGAAATGGAGGGACGGGAAATTCAGGGTATTTAATGATCCTTCTCAGCATTCGCCTGCCGATCCCGAAAAACCCATGTGCTAGGAAGGTCGGCCACGGGAATCGAACCCACGACCTCTCGAATGCGCCACAGACATAGCCGCCTGAGCCATCACCTCGGTTGGGCTACGTTACCAATAGGTAACATAATTACAAATCACATAAAAGAATGTACTATCAGAGATGTGAAAACTTACTTTTGAAAAACTCCATAGAATTTTAATGCGTAAATAGTAAAATCCACAAATTTAGTAGAATTAAAACAGACCACCTAGTTTATTTATAACCTTGTTTGTAACTTGCGTGATATCTGCTGCAGTTGGCTAACCTTGATAACACCATCTGTTACAATAGAGGCTGACGCCTGCCTTGCAGTAACACCAGTTAAAGTTCGCTAAACACTTTAACGTAATACTGCAAATTGCTTTTAGCAGTGGTACTGCTATGCACTCTACGTAACGTCGTAAGTGGAATTTAAAACAAACATTTCGTCACATGGGTTGGGCAGTGCACATAATGGTTTGCTCTTCGTGTTCTCACTTTCTCAAGCTATACAATCAGTTTTCAGTTTCCACTTTCTTCCTAAGCGCTCTCGAGCGCAACTTAGCAAGTAAACACATTGTCTCTGCTGGAAGAACAGGCATAGAATAAAAACTCCAAAGGAATTGGGGGAAATTAAGATCACAGGAAAGAAAATTTAAGACATAGATAAGAAACGTGTGGTGTGAGAAAGTGGTAGAGAATGTAAACACCTTGTGTTGAATTCAATCATTTTCTCTACTCATTCGTCTACAACCTATTCTTACAAAAGTTTATCCTTCTATCCACTTCTTGTTAATCCAGATAAACCTTCATTACACATTGCGTTTTAGGTATATGGCTAAAGCGATAGTCAAATTTTTAAAAAGCGAATCGCTATGTCATGACTTGTGATTTCCATGTTCTTTCTATAAACGCAAGAAAAACGAATACCGTCTTGCCACTTGAAAAAGTGTGTTTAAAACTTCAACCCAGTAACTAAGAATATATCGAAAATTGTTAATGCAACAAAAACAGTAGTCGATATAAGTTATAATCTTTAAAGATTTACAGTTTTTGTGTAGTGATATTATGTCCATCTCTTGAACCTTATTAATTATTCAAAAATTATTCAGAATTAAGAGAACTTCACAGACTATTCCCCGAAAATTTTAGATATACATTTTATTTCTCATATAAATTCAATAAACAAATTGTTTTAATAAAAATCGTTAGTCGTTTTTGAGAATATCATAAAACATCGAAATGTGTTTCCTTGCAAAGGATAGTTTGGTGTGTGGGAATTTACTTACAAATCTTCGTGTCACTATTTGCAAGAGATTGAACTTAAATACCAAGTTTGGTATTTATCCAACTTTTCGTTTTTGAGTTATGCTGTTCACACACACACACACACACACACACACGGAGTTTTTTTTAAAAAAAATCTAGTGGGTTGTATTGCATAAATTTCTCTAATCACTCTTCTACAAACAATTCTCACAAAAGTTTATTCTTGTGGCTACTTTTTGTTAATCAAGATAAACCTTCACTGCACATTTATATATATATATATATATTTATATATATATATATTTATATATATAAGGATACAGTAGACTAAAGCGACAGTCAGATTTTTAAAAAGCGGATCGTTATGTAATGGATTTGAAATTAAAAAATCCGATGTGTTACACTCACATGCTCTCACATATTCTCCATATGCTTCATGTTAATCGAGATGTTAATCTTATTGCTAATTTTCTTGTAGATGCAAGGGGAGTTGGTAGGTTTTAAGCGATAGTCAAATATTTTAAGAGCTGGTTGCTATGTGGAGTATTCCATTCTATTTGCATGTCCAGGACAAAAAAAATGAATAACCAATTCCCATTTGAGAAAAAGTGTAAGTATTGGAAAATTTAAGGAATAACAAGCAATATCTCGAAAATGGTTCACTCAAAAAATGTATATGGCATAAATTATGTATTTTAACGCGATCTAGAATTTTTGAGTGGTAAAATTTTGTCTATCTCTCATGGTTTACCAGTTATGCAAACGTCATTCACAATGAAGAACACTTTTGGAGACATTCCCAGAAAATTCGAGATATACATTTTATTTGTCATGAAAATATCTTAAACATATATTTTAATCAAAATCGTTAGAGGCATTTTTGAGAAAATTAAAATTTTCGAAAAATGTTCCATGTAAAGGGTAATCTGGGGTGGGAGGATTTTCTTGAAAACCGTTAGGGGCCTAGGCACAAAAGCTCTCCTTAGGTCGAGGTGCTATGTCCCCCTGCTCCTGGTCATACGCCATACGTCATAGGGTATAAATAAGAAACATGTGGGGTGAGTAGGTAGTAGAGAAAGCAAAAGTATTCCAACTGAGACTAAAATACTAATATACCTAATCCGCAATAAACGCTGATTAACAATCCCTAGTCAAAGGCAATTTTCTTTTCCTGTCTGAATTACCCATGTGGCGGTAATGCTAGCATGGACATTCTAAAGAAGTTTGTGTTATCTATGTTATGAATTAAATGTTCTCCTTTGATTTGATACTATGTGGAGTTAGATTGCAGCAGTTTCAATCCAGTCGTTGATTAAAATAATTAAGGAATGAAAATAATGAACTTTCTGCTTAAAGTTGGAATAGAAATTAATTTATTTAATATGTTTAAAATAATAACTGGGCAGAAGATAACAACACTCACAGAACGGTTAGAAAGAGTATATAATGCCATGGTTCAAAATGTTAATATGGTATTGAAACATGGCGACTGGATAATGAATTATTCTGAGACAAGCTCCTGGTTTATCAATTTCACAAGTTAAAGAGGCTGTTCAAGTAGAAATAGGACGAATAGCAAGAAAAGCTTTAATTTAATCGAGAGTTCTGAAATATTGTCATAGGATTCTAAATTTGGATGAGAATAGCTTACTAAAACTAATTTATCGAGTATAGTCTTTAAAGGATAGAGTATGGACAAGTAACATGAGTAATATCTTGGAATGCAAATTCTTAGGTAAAAATTTATAGATTATACACAAGCATTAAAGGGTTTTGGAAAGAGGCAAGATTAAGAATTGAAGATATAGAGAAACAAAACTTGTTTAGTGGCTTAACAGAGAAGACATCATTAGTACGTATATTATATTATTTTGAAAATAATGTTCTTGAGATGGAAAAAAATATATCGATAACGTAAACAAGAGGAAATAGAGGGCATACCATGGGCAGGAACTAGAGCGAGAAAGTTAAAAGGTCACAGATATGGTTTTATATATGGGTAATGTTTATTGTGTGAGAGGGGAGGAAGACCTAGGGTTCATAATGTTTAATTGTAATGGAACTAAAAAGTGGATGGAAGAACTTATTAATCACAAATGGTCTCAAAAGGAATATTTAGAGAAGAAAGGAAGAGTGTGAGTCAATATTTATATACCGTGAAAAAAGAAATGGAAATGGATTATGAAGAGAGAGAAAGATAATGTAATTGTGGGTAATTTTTACTTTCTCCGTCACCTACCAGGGTAAGATGAAGTAGGTATTATAGTCCATTCAAAAATTCGATGCCGAGATTTCAGAGAAAATACATGTTTTGAGGTCCTTTGAATCCAAATAAAGCATTTCTGGAAACGTGTCCATGTCTGTAAACAGCATAACTCAAAAACGAAAAGTCGGATAAACACCAAACTTGAAATTTAAGTTTAATACCTTCCAAAGATGCGACACGAAGAATTTTGAGAAAATCTCTCCACCACAAACTACCCTTTACTAGCAACATTTTTCATAATTTTTAATTTTTAAAATTTGACTCAAACAATTTTGATTAAAATACCATAAGTATATTAAAGTCATTTATATGAAAAATAAAATATATATCTTGAACTTTATGGGAATAGCCTTTGAAGTCCTCTTCATTCGGCAGAAATATTGTATGATCTTGTATAACTGATAATTTGATAAACATTGAGCGATAGGCGAAAACGCACTACTCAAGAAATGTAGATCTTTTAACAACACAATTTATTTGAAAATCTTTTTGTGAGATCAGCCATTTCCGAGATATCTGTTGTTATGGTTCGAATTGTTCATTAGCCATCCTATAGATTTTTTTTATCGCGATGTCGTGGAAAATCAGCGTGTAGCATCCAATTCTAAAATATGTGACTATCGTTATTCCCTTTGTATCTTAATGAAATGTGAAGGTAATGCAGCTATTTCCAGAAAGGTTTATCTGGATTAAAATGAAGTAAATAGGAATATAAACCTTCACAGGAATAATTTGTATGCCTACTAATAAACGATAGAGGGTAGTGAAAGTAATGTGAATGTAACACATCAGTTGTTTGGTTATTAAATTTGCATGAATTGTCGTAGTTGTGTACTGAATGAGTAGCCAGGGCTAAACTTCAGTAGACACACCAATTGTAATTTTTTCGTAGCACTTTACCCAGTGAACGCGTTAAGTTCATTTTGTAGCACCTAAAAGAAGCAAGCGAACGAACGAGTTCCGCATATGTCTAACAAATTCGTATAAACCTCTGAGGTGAACTTTGCAAAAACGAAGTCCCTTGTGGCGGCTTTGCACGAATTAATGGCAAGAAAGCTTGTAGCGAAACCTGAGTACAAGTTAACGGATGTCGAGGGAATCTGATACTGCGGATTCAGGAGGTGGTGATTCCAGATTAGGAGAGCAGCCACATTATTCTTGGCAGTGCTGTGCACCATAACCTTATAAGGACCATGACAATAATAAGTGTGTACTCTTGAAATGGTAACATCCTCAACAAGAAGATAACGTTGCAGGAGCTTCGTGGAATGACGCAAGCAGTACTTCAGGTATTCAAATTTTTATTCAACGAATAATCAACCCGCTATATGTGAATTTAATGCATATGCTTAAGGAGTGCCTTTCCGGTGAACAGTTTCAATATGATCAAGACTGCCTTTGAAGGTTACCACGAGACCACAAATACAGAGGTGCCGGGTCCGATTTTTGGATGCAGTGGGAATTTCTCTTTAACCAGTATCTTAAGTCTTGAAGTATGAGTGAATGTGTATATGTAATGCAATTACCCAAAGTAATACCACCCAACTGTAGAACAAGTGAACATCGTTGCTCATAAACAATTGTTCCAAACGTAAAAATCTGATGTGTTACGTTCACATGACTTTCTCTGTCCCCCATCGCTTATTAGTGGATATACAAATTATTCTTACGAAAGTTTATTTTCCTATCTACTTCATTTTAATCCAGATAAACATTTCCGGAAATAGCTGCATTACACATTTCGTTATAGATACAAAGGGAGTAGTGATAGTCAAATTTTTAGAACTGGACGCTATATGCTGGCCTTAAAATTCGATAGTTTCCATGCAGTCGCAAGAAACAACTGAAAATCGACAGGGCTTGAAAAGAATGACTAAGTATTGAACAATTCGAACCATTAATAAGGGATATTTCGAAATGGCTGATGCCACGAGAAAGTTATTTGAGATAAATTGTGGGTTTTAAAGAAATCTACATTTTTTGTGTGGTACGTTTTCCTCTAATGCTTAACATTTATCAGTTATGCAACACTACATAAATTTCCTTCCGAATGAAGAGGATTTCACAGGCTATTCCTAGAAAATTCAAGATATACATTTTATTTTTCATATAAACAACTTTAATATATGGCATCTTAATCAAAATCGTTAAGAGCCATTTTTTAGAAAATCAAAAATTTCCAAAAATCTGCCATGTAAAGGGTTGTTTGGGATAGGGGGATATCGTGAAAATTTTCCTGTCACACCTTTGAAAATTACTGAACTTATATGCTTTTTTGAAGTTCAGAGGCCTCAAAATATATTTTCGGTGAAATCTCGATACTAAAATTTTGGGTGAAATGCAATACTTCCCCTATTTGCTATATATAGTACAGAAAGGAAATGTATGTTCAAATCTTTTAATGTGAACATTACTTTTAAGGGAACATTGAATTCCCCATCCCACCAATGTTAAATCTGCTAAATTCATTATCTTAGAAACCATTTAAGATGGGTCGTCCTCCGTGGTGTAGTGGTTACCATGCTAGCCTCTAATTCCCGAGGTCGCGGGTTCAAACCCGACGGAGGGCAATGGATTCTTTCGGGCGTAAAAATCCTTAGCATGGCTTCCTTCGGAAGGGAAGTAAAGCCCGTGTCGCAGATTTACGGCACGTAAAAGAACCTCAAGCCTGATAAAGCGGCCTCTGAGCAAAATTACCGGTATCTCACGCTCAATATAGAATTGGACTCTAAGGACCATAGCAATTAAAGAGCGTCCATTAATAAAACTCAATTTAAATTTAAGATGAACTGAAATTGTTACAGGATGTAGATGTAAGTAGGGGAAGTATTGCATTCCACCCAAAAGTTCGATACCGAGATTTCACCGGAAAGACATGTTTTGAGGTGCCAAATAAAACATTTATGGAAACATCTCCTTGTGTGTGTGTGTGCGTGCGTGCGCGCGCGTGTGTGTTTATCTATGTGTGAACAGCATAATTCATAAGCGAAAAGTCGGATAAATACCAAACTTGGTATTTGAGTTTAGTATCTTTCAAGGATGCGACATGAAGATTTTCAACCTCTAGATGGAACATTTTTTAAACATTTTGATTTTCTCAAAAATGGCTCTAGCGATTTTGATTAAAAATCATGTGTTTAAGATATTTTCGTGGCAAATGAAATATGTATCTTGAGTTTTTTGGAAATATCCTCTTCATTCTGAATGACTTTCGCATAACTCGTAAATCGTAAGGGATAGACAAATATTTACTACAAAAAAAATGTAGATCTCCTTAAAACACACAATATACGTCGTATACATTTTTTTGTCAAATAAACCAGTTCGAAATGTTCATTATTCGGTGTTGTTTTCTTTTCTTTCTTTCTTTTTTTAATGACCTGGACATGCAATAGAATGTTCCACATAGCAACCAGCTCTTAAAAGATTTGACTCTCGCTTAAAGCCTTTCATATTCCCCTTGCACCTACAAGAAAATTAGCAATTAGATGTAGATGGAGAATACGCGTTTGTAAAAATAGTTTGTACAAGAGTAGGGGAAGTCATGTGAGTGCAACACATCCGATTTTTTTAGTTTTTACAAAAAATAAAATGTATGGTGTGTATAATCAAATGCTAAACTTTTATGACCCTAGATCATGGTCTGGTCCTTTAAATGACGTTACTTTAAATGCTCGTGGACGTCGTGTATTTGAAGTTAGTGTCCCGTTTGACAGTTCCTTCTTTATAATAGTTCAGGTAATAGTCTATAGATGGTAGTAGACACCAGAGGAGAGAATCTTAGTGCTTCAGACAGTTTCAATTGGCACTTTTGAGAAATCTTTTGTTTTCACCAAGACATAAGGACACAGTTGGGAGTCGAGAATATAGTAGACGAAATATGTAACTACCAAAAGCAATGAAAAGAGCATGTTATGAGAATGTCACTTTGTAGATTACCTAAGCTAGCAATGTGTTACAAACCTAAGGGAACTGGAGACTTGGGACGACCACGAAGACGATGAAGTGATCAACACAACTAACATTGAAAATTAGCCTCGGAACACGTCATTGGCCTATAGCTTGGAAGGAAGAAGAAGAAGCTTTTGTTTTGAAGCAATTTTCTCAAAATAACAACTTAAGGTAAAATGCATTTTTCTCGCATACGTTCAGTAATATTAATATATCTCTAGAAGTACTCTATGTAATTGCTTGAAATGTTTAGTGTATATTCTTCATTAAATTTTAAAACTTCTCTGATAACCAACAAATAGTTGAATAACAATGTTTTAAGCGAAATTGCTTAACTTGCGATTTTAATGATGATTGGATATGATGATAGGAAAAGTTCACAAGACACAGCAAAATAAGACAATCGGACATGCTTATTAGTTATGATTTGGAACTTATTTATTTTCACTTTATTATATAATGATAATTGTTCAGTTGACACGCATAAATAACGAAACTATTTATTTGGTTAGCATAACAATGTTTGTTGCTCCCGGCAATGATAGCTTGTACAATCATACACAATAATAAAATATTTTGAGATTTCACACAAAACATATAGGGTGCCACATAAAAATGCTTCCGATGGCTTCACAGCTTGCACAATAATGATACTAAGAATGGTTTGTTTCTGTGAAGACGTGTCTTTTAAAATATACTGTTTGACCTTTTCGAGGGTTTTTTGAAAAAAAAATTCATTTAATTGTAGCAGAAAATATGTAGGACGTTTGAAACGCACTATCGTTTGCAACGGCTGTCTCTGTGGTCTGGTGGTTAGCATGCTAACTTCCAACACGGAGGTCCCGGATTCGGTTCCCGGGTGGAGATTGGGAATGTGTCTTCAGCCAGGATTATTCCCCATACTCCCTAGGGCCTGGAAGTATGATTGAGAGAGTAAATATATGTTTGTGAAATTAATGTTTAAATATGAAATTCAAGGTAAATAAACCTAAATATTGACATGAAAGGTAAATGTAGTATCACGGAGGGGCCCACGGAACCGGGGCAAACCACCGCACGCAGACCAGTCGCCCTTTATACTTTCAACGTGACCTCTGGGAGGGTAGCATACGGTGAGAGATCCGAAGGGTGACCAGATCCGGATGCCGACGGGCACAAGCATAGACGGGGTCCCTATCGTTTCCAGATAGAATGCATCCAGATGCCGCCCGGTCCCAGCACCGCAAGCCAGCAACCTCCAGGGTCCCCCTAAGCGGAGCCCCACGCTGATGAGAGACCTAACTGAGTGGTACCGCAGCGACGCCAGGGAAGAAACCTTTACAGACGCAAGCCACCGCCCAGCCGCAACTCGCTAAAACCGTCGCCTGGACCTACAACCCTAAAACAGATGACAAGGAAGGCGATGGGTACAAGAAATAAGAGGGAGAATAGACGTGAGAGAAGATGAACCACCCACATTCGCCTGGCGACCCGGGAAACCACGAAAAACCCAATGGGCCAGAGTGGGCGGTCCCGGGAATCGAACCCGGGACCTCCCGAATGCGGGCCATAGACGCCGCCTGGGCCATCCCGCTCGCTAACATTAAAATGAAAGTAAACGAGTGAACATCCTTGCCGATGAGCAATTGCTCCAAGGTAAAGCCGCCGATATGACCTTAGATGTTATAATCGGCGCGACAGTTCTAGACATGTGAAAATCTAAATGAGAGCTATGGAGCGAGTTGCTTATCAGATCAGGAGGTGACCGTCGGCTGCATGCTGCAGGAGTGCGTGGGGCAGTCATTGTCAAATATCCGCACACCGATTATGCACTGCAATGATAAACTTAGTTATATACAGTATATTAAAATCCACGCTGTAAAAAGCGCTTAATATAAAAAACAATGTCAATCATTGCCTCCAATTCTTCCACACCTAACAACCCTTCCTCTTCTGCGGAATCACTCATATTATTGCCGTCATCGCTGCTGTCACTACCTTCTGCTCCATTATCTTGGATGAGAATTCTTTCTATTTGATTTTCTGAAATTCCGCATTTTTCGAAATAATGATTCTTAATTTATTCAACATGTCGACATACATTTTCCCATTCTCGCCTTCCAATTTCAGCAAATTGCTGGAGTTATAACTGCTCCACATATTTTAATTTAAAAGTGATATTTCTGCATGCCACTCATTTTTTGATATCAGCCCAGATTAATTCGATTGGGTTTAGATCTGGGTGATGCGATGACAGTCTAAGTACATTATGGCGATGTTGTATTACTAGCTGGTCACGTATGTATGACGTCTGAAGCTGTTTGTTGGTTTTAATTAAGTTATATAGCTTTGTTTTATTCATGCTTTCATCTAAAGCTATATTATGTCTCATTTCTTCTTTCAAGGAAGTTGAGGTAGGTGGTTTGTGAATTTGAGTGTTGATGCATTGTGAAACATTGTCGATGACCAGAACAGACCCAGCAGGCATATTAGGTATCAACATGGCGTTGATTCACTTCATGTAATTTTCTGTATTCATTTCTTATGAAAATCTCCTGTTGTTTGTTGCGACTTGTAAAAGAAGGGCATTTGGAACGAAGCCGATCTTTCCAACAGCATGAACGATAATAAGTATTTGCCCTTTGGCAACAGGTGCCTGCAAACCTAATTCGCTATCGTCACTCCAACTTTTAGATGCTGTATGACTGCTGTGTATCTATGACTCATCTTCATACACTATAGTATTTTTCTGAAATTTGTAGCACCACCTTAAAAATTGATGCTGATATAAGTACACACTGATATAAGTACATATAAAATTATACTCATTTGGAAAGGTAGAATCAGAGTGAAAAATTCAGTGCCATCCGGGATTTGAACCACGGATCTTAGGCTTTCCGTGCCGTTGGTCTAACCAACTAGCTATCATAGCAACATTTACTTTTTATTTTTTTTATTTTGTTATTTTGTTATTTTATTTATTTATTTATTTATTTTGCTTTTCTGTTACAGCTCTTCGATTTGATTTCGGTTTCTTCCACTTGAACCCTAAATCTTTAATAATTTTTCTGAGATTTGTAGCACCACCTTGAAAGTTTCTGCTGTTATTCAGCTTGATGAGCAATCTGCTTATTGTTGGCACAGTTTGTTCTTCCACATAGGAATTGTGAATCGTGCTCTGAATGACGCATTCGAAATCGTCTATTTCTGTAATACGTTTAGGGACCTTATGTTTCTTCACAGGTGTGTCAAATGGTACTCTTTCATCCATATGGTTTTTTTTCTTATGTTTGAGAATTCTGGAATCGGAACTCGGTGAAACACCAGTTGCTTTGACTACTCTTTCTTTCACTCTTTTAAGACTTTTGTGGAACTCGGATGAACATATATTTTCTTCCTTCATCTCTGCTTCTTGCTTCATGAAGTCGAGGACATTTGCAATTATTTCCCTGCTTTAACTACGTAACACCTTACCACTTAACTTTGAAAACATAGGAACCATGGTTATAAATATCACAAATATAAAATAAGCACTATTTACGTACTGATCTCTTTTAAATTACAAGATGCGGTCACTTTCTATGCAGACTGTATGTGTTACGCACTGTGAGTAAGCAAAGGTATTATATCGCTTTCGTTGATTAAGCTAAACATAAACCATTCCTAGGCTCGGCAGCTGGGGTAGCAATCAAGGTCACGATTCCAGAAGTTTTGCGCGAGTTATTAAAGGCGATATATAAATGGGAGGGGGTGTCGGAATTTGGAAGACTGTTGGCTGGAGGTAAGGAAAATCAGAATTACCACATCTACCAATATTTCTTACGTATTTCCGTGAATATCGTGGGATTTGTCTTTTGTTATTAAGGATTGGATGGATGGATGGATGGATGGATGGATGGATGGATGGATGGTGAAGTGAAGGGACTTCGGTACGGATCCAGGAATGAGGATATCATACCGACGCCCCACGAGGGTGTGCTCCCGGCAGAGTGGGATGAGGTGAAGAGACACCGCGGGCCGGAAGCAGGAGTGTTGGCACAGCAATGACAGGCTCCCTATAGTTTCTAGATCGAGACATCCCGCCAGTCGGACAGAAAGATCAGGGACCTCGCCCCACAAACCCCAGTAACCAGCCAAAGGCCGAGGGACAGGGAAAGTTCACAGAGAGCATCCTTTTTTCCTGCCACGCAGCACCGAAACACCATCGACGACACTTCTGACGCTGAAACAGACCAAACGGATGAAGGATATCGTCCTCCGTGGTCTAGGGGTATCATTTCTAGCCTCTAGTTCTCGAGCTCGCAGGTTCAAACCCGGCGGAGGGCTATGGATTTTTTCGGGCGTAAAAATCCTTAGCATGGCTTCCTTTGTAAGGGAAGTAAAGCCGGTGGTCCCGTGTCGTAGATTTACGGCACGTAAAAGAACCTTAAGCCTGATACAGAAGCTTCTGAGCAAAATTTCTGGTCTTTCACGCCCAATATAGAATTGGACGCTAAGAACCATAGTGGTCAAAGAGCGTCCATAAATAAAACTCGATTTCAATTTTGGGATGAACGATGAGCGAAATGATTATTGGATAGAAATGGAGGGACAGGAAATTCGGGGGATGAAATAAACCACTCCAGCATTCTCCTGACGACCCGGGAAACATCCAGAAAAACCAATGGTTCAGAGTGGTCGGTCGCTGGGGATGAAACCCAGGACCTCCCGAATGCGAGCCAGAGACGTTACTGCCTGAATCATCCCGCTCGGTCATAAGGGATGGCGCGTTATTATGGGTAAAGGGGATGCTTCACCATAAAAATCTTCTGGGTCATTGTACAGTAATTTCATAAAGAAAAAGGGTGAGGTAAATGAAAATAATGTAATAGTCATTGAAGATTACGAAGCCATCTGTTAAATGTTGGGTAAGCTATACAAATGACTTATTTCGTATTACGCAAATAGGAAGCATAATGGATTAACGGGGGATTCTTGCTCCCACAACAGATACACATAAACAGAAGTACTGACAGGCCATCACCAACACAAATTGAGCAAGATATTGTGTAATCTCCAGCATTATCTGGGAACAGCTCCATATGTTGGAGATAACACTAAGTGAGACTGCCGCATGTTAAAAACTCGTATCCTGCAGAGAAAGTTAACGAACAAAGATTGCTTCTCGGTATAAAAACCTAATGTGTTACATTCACATGATCCTCTCTGCTCAATATCGTTTAGTTTTATATGACTTCTACACATTATTCTTAAGAAGAATTATTAATTCCTCTACTGTATATACTTAAAGTAATGTATTGTATTACACCCAAAAAGCGATGTCGAGATTTTACCAGAATTAGATATTTTGACGCTCCTGACCCTGGCCCCCCCCAAAAAAAACATTTATAGCAAAAGATGCGAGTGTCTGTGTAAATTTTAATTGAGCTTTATTTATTATTGGGCGTGAAAGATCGGAAATTTTGCTCAGAGGCCTCTTTATCAGGTTTGAGGTTCTTTTACGTGCCGTAAATCTACGACACGAGACCACCGGGTTTACTTCTCTTCAGAAGGAAGCCATGATCAGGATTTTTACGCCTTTCGCCGGGTTTGAACCTCGGGAACTAGAGACTAGCATGGTACCCCTGGACCACGGAGGACGACATCCTTCCCCCGTTTGGTCTTCACCCGCTCTTATGAACAGTATAAATAAAAAATGAAAAGTCGGTTAAATCCAAAATTAGGTATTTAATTTCAGTGTCTTCCAAGAACGTGATGCGAAGATTTTTCAAGAAAATTCAGACCCAAATACCCTTTACATGGAAAACGTTTCCAACATTTTTATTTTTTTTAAAAAATGACTCCAGCGATTGTGATTAAAATACCATATGATAAGATATGTTCAAAATAATTGTAAAGTGTAGTTTGGGGTGGGGCTTTTCTTGTACATTTTTTGTGTCGCATCTATGGAAGATTCTCAGTACCAAGTTTGGTATTTATCCGACATTTCGTTGAGTTAATCTGTTCATACACACACACACAAAACACTCAGACATTCATCTTAAAATTCTTTTTCCTATTCAGGGAGTCTCAAAACATGCATTTCCGGTGAAAACTTCATATCGAATTTTTGGTGGAACGCAGTACTCCCTCTACTTAATAGGTACGTGGTAGAGAGACTAACATATTTTTCTGTTATCACATTATGAGGTAACAATTATGGTTGACTGACCTAATAGTAGTTATTTATGAAGTCTAGACTTAAAAGTACTTCCCATATTGTAAGTTGCCTTGGGATATGTTATCTCATAATGAGTCTGAGATCGCCTTAAAAAGGTGTCAGTTCGGGAATTTAATGTCGTATCGGCATTGCAATAGCTCAACTGATTAGAACAGCGTTACGGTAAGTCGAAGTTACGTGGTTCAAATTCCAGTTGACATTGAATTTTTTAGTCTGATTTTGCCTTACCAATTTTGTACTTCTTCACGTACATCTACCCTTAACATCACATATGCCACATACCAATTCTGTAAATGAATTTGTCTTTAGACATGAAAAATATCGCAGTTATGAACAACAAATTAATACTCTTGTTGAAAGTTGACAAGCAAGATTGCAGTAGCCGTTAACAATTTGATTTCAAAGAATGCTAGAGTTAAAACATAACTAGAGAAGCGGAACCTGAAGTAGCTTTCTTTATTCATCGTTTACCCTAATATATATTTACCAACGTTTACGATTTCCCGTAAAAGGTACGGGGTCGAGGTATTTTCGCAACTTTACGGCATAGGAGGCGTTTTTACGGATCCGTGGGCAGAGTCAATGTGTTATAGATTTTCACCACGGATATGGCAGAGCATTAAATTCTATTTCATTACATACCGGTTGGAAGGAAGCTCATTACATTGCTTCCAATGTGTGCTTAATAGAATTATTACAAACAAGAAAGTGTAATAGCATTTTCTGCTTTCATCAGCTATTTTATAAAAAAACAATAGTTTTTGTTCTAAAGTAGATATGTAATTTAATGAGAATGTATGCAGTTAATGGTTTGTTACTTGTAAGATGAATAGAATAACGTATTTCTGACATAATTTCAGTGGTAACTATGTGACATCACACAGAGTTTTTAAATAGTTAATCCCTTAAAATTATATATCGAACACCTTTTTTTCCTGCTTATTATGGCTGTAAAACTCGACAACAGTGTAAACAGGTGGAAGTAAGACACGTGATATGAACTGGCTTCCAGACGTAAACAAAATATAGCCTACCTCCCTCCTTTATGTGAAGGGTGATTAGCGGTTTTGTTTAACACACGTCCCTTAATCCTAACATGACGAAAGGATGGTGTAATGTTTTGATTAAATAACAAGTGTAACTGGCAAGCTACACTAGAACGGTGTAAAATGGAAGGAGTACCTTCAGTGTTCAATATGAAAAGCAGGGACTACTAATCACATCCATTACTGACGTCGAATCTTTGAGAGACCTATTTTTCTGGTTCCATTCTTTTTATTTACTTATGACGCTCTTTTAACTGATATGGTTCTTAACGCCCCATTCTATATTAGGCGTGAAAGACCGAAAATTTTGTTCTAACTGCGGAGGAAATGCGCAACAATGAGGGTGTCTTTACTAGAGTACGACGTAATTAGTTATAAAGGTGTGAAGCTTGCAGGTACCCAAATGGTGGACATTTTGAACAATACTGTGAAGCGGGTGAATCTTTGCTTTATTGTTTATTCTTTTGCTAACCATGTTAAAAGTATCATTTAGTAGAATGTATAAGGGCCTAACGATGTAACTGTTTTGTGTTTAATATCAGATAGATATTTTGGTTGTTAACATTGCAGCAGTATGAACTGCAAAACGTTTTGAGTTTAATGCTGAATGAGCTGATAAAAATATGGAGAGTATAGGTTAGAAAATGCGCCATTGGAAGCTTCAGATGCAATTACTCGTATTAGGAGATGGCAGACACGAAACTTTGTTTACACTCATGAGACACACGCCAGTAAAAGCAAAAGAGAAACCTGTTTACGTTATATCCTGCAACTGTTTTGAAAATGAAAGCGACACTCCCGTTCTCATGGGTCAGCAACCCTTGCAATGTTGCCAGAATGTCTGTTTTATGTTCCCGAATAACCTCAAATATCTCCACAGGAAATGGCTATAGAAAAATGGAAGTTACAAAAATGTGTTCTAAATAACGAAATCTGTAACTGGTTCCAAATAATGCAATAGCTTCCCTTGCACCTGGTATATTCTATTTATATGCCGCATAACATCTTAGATAGTATCGGTGGCTTTTTAACCTTTATAACAGTTGCTCATTGGCAGTGATGTTCAGTCGTTTACCGTTTGGATACGTTGGGCTTTACTTTGGGATTCACATTCACACACACATTCATACTCTCTTTCATACTTACAGACTTAGGGAGGATTGGGAATAATCCTGACAAGAAAAATTCTCCTCCAGCCGAGAATCAAACCCGGGACCTCTGGATTTGCATGCTAGTATTTTATAATATTGTAGCTTAAGACTACAGACTGACTGTACGGCGCTATTTGATATACAGTGCTAGATAGGCTAGAGCTTATCTGTGCGTCTACCTTTCATCACGATCATGGTCCCCCTTCACTGGACTGCACAAAATGCTTAGCCTACGGATTTAAAATTTGATTACACCGCTCTAGAAACCCGCATTAAGTGGGAGCGACCATTGAGTAATGGACGAAGGAACTGCAAAATCAACATCCTCGTTCTATGGCTGCGAGATATGTCTCCCATTTTGTGTGACAGTTTTGTTTATAGTTCATGTTATGAGGCGTAAAATATGGATTATAAATATGTGTATGGTCTAGAAATTGATTTTCCTTGCTATTTATTAGGTGTTTGTTATGGTACTGAAGTGGTATACTTGTAATATTATTTAATTTGTTGAGCCCCACGTTTGGGAGCCAATTTGCGGCGGTATTACTTATAATGTTTGTGTATTTGTGTTTACTCCACGTGGTGAAGCCATTTTTGTGACGTGATTCTTTGCTAGGTTTGTAGCTCCATCTGGTGTTAGCAATTTGCGGCAGTATTAGTGTTAGTTTTAAAGAATGCTACTGTTATTTTATTTAATTTAGGTTCTCTGTCCTCCGGCTAGCTATGATCTTTTTGGTCGAGCACTTCTCTTTATACAGGTTGTGTAAACGGAAAGGAGTCTTTTATCCAAAGATAACACTGATGAAAGAATTTGTTTTACACTTTTATTGTCTAACACATTCACTATCACATTTACACATTGATCTTGACACTCACCAAACTGAAACTGTTATAATAACTTCATTACTGATCATTCTTAATTCGAGTACTTCAACTTTCTCTGTAATTAACTTTACAACACTTGAGATTTTTCATAACTCTGCTGGACTGAAGGCGACGTGTAACGTACAAATATTTTCGATGAACTGACGGACTGAATGACTTTACCTCTAACCTAGCCCTTATTAATACTCCTACACCTCGATATGCCTAAAGATTATAACCGAGCTGCTATTGGCTAATAAAACGCGCCAACATTAGCATCTATTTTTATATCCAATGAAAATTATGAACACATATGCTCTAGGGAAAATATTCCAGAAAATTCTAAAGAAAAACGCGCCAACATTACGTAACTTCCTCGTCTCTAATAATGATAAACAGCTCACCCCCTCGCTGCATTATTGCACGCTATTATTGTCAGTTTCAGTAAGGCCGTATAAACTTACTTCTCAACAATAATTACAATCAATAAACACCTCAAATCAAGGTCACATAAAAATGCATATTCATATTATAATTATTCTTTACATTTAAATAATTTATGATACAAATTCCTGCATCATATGCCCCACTAGAAACATAATTATAAGTATTTACAACTTGTTTGGAAATTTTATAATTGAGTTTTTAGTCTCCTAAATCTTGGAACACACGCTATCACTTTCACTTAACACTTCACACGTATTTAACACACGACATATGTTTTGTCTTTATCTTGCCACTGGCTCTGGTCTAATGTGTTTAGACATTAATCTGACATTACAATTTTTTATAGCAAATACTGTACCCTGAATTATTTAATTATTGTTACAAAAATGGTTTACTTTCTTATATTGTTGACAAAAATTTGTGCATTCAAGAATGTTTGTAATTACTACAGATATTTACTAAAATATTCACCCTCTACACAAATATATTTACATCTCTTAAATTTAAATACTGTTTCACATTTTCTGTTTGCTACATAAATATTTGTTTTAATTATTTTACCCCATTTTTGTTGTTTTGTACTTTATATTCACAATACTCTTGGAATTATATTTACGTACTTTTACTTTAATATCATATTAAGTTTCAATCTTTACATTCTTAATTTCAAATACTGTTACAGTTACTAAAAAAATGTTATTTTTTCTTTAAACATTTAGTTATGTCCAGAATTTTATTTCTCTTTTCTTATGACGTACATATATATTTAACCCTCTTACGTTCCAATACATTGCTCTGCATTTTGTCTTTAACTATCCAGCATCTACTTTAATCTCATTGCTATTCACCCTCGTGGATCAAATTGTCTGTGGCTAAACATTACTCGTAGCCGTATCCTAACCTTCCAAATTTTGTTCATGAATCGCCTCTTAAAGGATTCATATGATATTTCGTCCCCTGATAACATTTGAAAACAATCTAAAGTTTCCTGAACAACACATCTTTTAACAACTGTCATTTTCAATTCTTCTACTATCTCTTTAATTTGAGAGTACTCTGACAAATCTGTCATAAGCTGTACAGGATTGGAGTTTTCATTTTGAACATCATGGTACTTGTTAATTTCAGAAGTTAGCTTATGATTATTTATAGGCAAAACTTTAACTTCTTCGTACAATTTATTTCTTTGCATTACTAAATCCTTCTGTATTTCTGATATTTCCCCTCTGAAATTAACTTGCACCTGAATCACATCTACATTCATAACCTCTTTCATTTCTCTTATCTCACTTGAAATGTTACTCATTCTATTACCTGATTCTGTACATTCTACATCAACATGTTCACTTTTAGTATTAACCTCACTTTCTTTGTTACCTATTTCCCTGCTCATGTCTAGCATTTTCTTTGAAATTTCTCCTATCTCACTTGCTATCACTTCCTGATTCTCATTTCTCATTTTTGGCAGACTACTATCTAGCTTCATAACTTTCTTTTCAATTTCTTCCCTGCTTTGATCTACTTTTGGCTCTAATATCTCATTACTCCTACCAATATTTTCCATTAATTTCCTATGATCTATTTTTATAGCTTCTCTCAATTCCCTATTATTCTTTTGCATATTCTGAGTTAGTTTTTGTTCTAATTTCTCACTATTCTTTTCCATATCTTCCCTTAACGTTTTAAAAAAATTCTTATCATTTCCATCACCATTCTAGCATCAAAATTAACATTTCCTGCTATTCTATTCTCACTTTCTGCACTAACATTTTCTCCCTCAAATACTACATTGTTTGAGCTATTTTCTGTAACCTGTATTGAATTACAGCTAACTATTACACTATCCCTTTCCATCATTGTTTCTTCTGTATTATTAGTAGCCATTGTTTTCTTTATCCTACCGCTCCTAAGGTACATTTAAATTTTTACACTTTTTTTTAGAATAAAAATCACACTTTTCTAACCTTTTTGATGCTATCTGCTGATGTTGCTTTGATGTCCAGCTTTCTGCCCCTCTCTCCTAGATTATATGTCGCTTCTGCGTCGTATTATGATGAATCTACGTCGTCTTGGTGTCCTGTAGTTGAATTCCCCTGTTGCCTTGTAATCTTGGAATTACGATGTCCAATCATCGTCTCTGTTGTTGTTTCTGGAATCTGCGTCTTGTAGTTCAGTTCACTGCGCCATTCGCTCCACGTCCTGGTTATTCTGCTCCTTCCTGGTCATTCTGCTTCTTTCCTGGTCATCGTGCCCCACGTTCTGGGTGCCATTTGAAGTGGTGTACTTGTAATATTATTTAATTTGTTGAGCCCCACGTTTGGGAGCCAATTTGCGGCGGTATTACTTATAATGTTTGTGTATTTGTGTTTAATCCGCGTGGTGAAGTCATTTTTGTGACGTGATTCTTTGTTAGGTTTGTAGCTCCATCTGGTGTTAGCAATTTGCGGCAGTATTAGTGTTAGTTTTAAAGAATGCTACTGTTATTTTATTTAATTTTGGTTCCCTGTCCTCCGGCTAGCTATGATCTTTTTGGTCGAGCACTTCTCTTTATACAGGTTGTGTAAACGGAAAGGAGTCTTTTATCCAAAGATAACACTGATGAAAGAATTTGTTTTACACTTTTATTGTCTAACACATTCACTATCACATTTACACATTGATCTTGACACTCACCAAACTGAAACTGTTATAATAACTTCATTACTGATCATTCTTAATTCGAGTACTTCAACTTTCTGTGTAATTAACTTTACAACACTTGAGATTATTCATAACTCTGCTGGACTGAAGGCGACGTGTAACGTACAAATATTTTCGATGAACTGACGGACTGAATGACTTTACCTCTAGCCTAGCCCTTTTTATACTCCTACACCTCGATATGCCTAAAGATTATAACCGAGCTGCTATTGGCTAATAAAACGCGCCAACATTAGCGTCTATTTTTATATCCAATGAAAATTATGAATACATATGCTCTAGGGAAAATATTCCAGAAAATTCTAAAGAAAAACGCGCCAACATTACGTAACTTCCTCGTCTCTAATAATGATAAACAGCTCACCCCCTCGCTGCATTATTGCACGCTATTATTGTCAGTTTCAGTAAGGCCGTATAAACGTACTTCTCAACAATAATTACAATCAATAAACATCTCAAATCAATGTCACATAAAAATGCATATTCATACTATAATTATTCTTTACATTTAAATAATTTATGATACAAATTACTGCATCAGTACACGCAAGAATTTCAGCATGCAGTAGAAAGAAGCAGTACTACCAGGTCTTCAAGAATTCTTATAAAATGAATTCCAATGTATTTTAAAATGTGCTTTTTGTACATTTAACTGCATTGTAATTTTACGCATTCTAAATTTCATGTCATCGCATTCGGTGCGTTGCTTTGCAGCACTGCATCCCAATTTTACGCTAAAGTCATATTATATAAATTTAGCAAATACATACCAATGTCTTTCCGGGAACAAGGCAAAACTTGATTGAATAAACCTACATTCGAACTCTTTTGGTGCTTCATTTTACATAATGTGGGAATGGCGTATAGAGCAAAGGTAATGACGGTTACATTTTTCACATAAGCAGCGCTAAAGAATGGTAGACAGCTTCGGAACGGCTTGTTTACCAAATGCCTGACCCAGTTTGTGTTGGAAAGGCCGATGTATCTATCAAGTGACCATCTCGTTAATGTTTCTAGCGCGACATCAATAATGCTTTTAGCCCCTTGGGTCACTTGCTTTAAGCCTGCCTACGACAATTTGGCTCAATTAAAGCGGTAGATGGCTCTCTTTTCCTCACGGCAGACTCTATTTATACACAGGAGTTTTGTTAACGGCGCTGTGCTACAACCCGATTAACCCCAGCTGGTTTTCGAGCTGATATATGTCATTTAGATCACTTAATGATTATTGAAGAAAACTAATTCTGCATATGCTAATGAGCAAATAACACATATTTGTATGCTTTTCTATAACGCAGTAGAAAATGGAAATTTCTTTGTGCAATAGAGGACACGTGACATTTCGATGAGAAAGTGGTTGTCTATATTAATATTATAAAGAAAAATCTTGTATGATTTTGTGTGTGTGTTTTGTTTGAAGGACAATATCCAAAATCATTGTCACTTTTGATTACACCATCATTGAAAAACCCTGTTTTTCTCTGGACATGGAGCGTAAAACACCTAATTTCAATTCATAAATTACTAAAACAATAAAATGTGTCTACAAAGCCTATGTACTATATACTATGGAGTTTTTTATTTTGGATACCGATATGTTTTGCAGCCTATTTATAGTGGTTACCATACTAGCCTCTAGTTCCCGAGGTCGCGGGTTCAAACTCGGCGGAGGGCGATCGACTTTTTCGGGCGTAAAAATCCTTAGCATGACTTCCTTCGGAAGGGAAGTACAGCCGATGGTCCCGTGTCGTAGATTTACGGCATGTAAAAGAACCTCAAGCTTGATAAAAAGGCCTCCGAGCAAAATTACCAGTCTTTCACGCCCAATACAGAATGGGACGCTAAGGACCACAGCAGTGAAAGAGCGCTCATAAATAAAAAACTCAAACGCATCCTATCACCATACATGCTTAATATAATATATTTAGACGAAGTTACAAAAAAAGTGGAAAAAGGAAGTGAAACCTGACATAATAATGAATAATAAAGATTGCATAAATACACGGTATATGCTGAACACTTTGTACTAATACAGGAAAGCGAAGATGACTTCAAACATTCTACATACAGATTAAGAGATATAATGCAAATTCTGTAATCTCAGAAAGAAAACAAGGTTATGTTTGAATGAAAAATGATGATAATACAGAATGAAACTGTAGAACTGAGTTTTTAATAATTTGAAAAGCAGCTTAAGATATGACAGATAAAAGATGCTGAAAATAAAACGAAGTAAATTCCAAGCAACGTATCTCACAATTAATAGAACATTGAGAGACAAGGCCCAAAAGATAAAAAGTGAAGTTGTATAAGATAATGGCAGTACAATTCTTAGATTACGCAATGAATCCTGAATTATTAAAGCGAAGGTTAAAAAGAAAATACAAACAGCGGAAATGAGATTTTTAGGAAAGGTAAAAGAATGTACTAGAAAGGACCTTAAGAAGTAGCTATTAGAAAAGAACTACATCTTTATAAGTTAGCTGATAGCCTTGAAAACTAAAATCTAATGTGATACATTCACACGACTTTCTCTATCCTCTATCGTTTATTAGTGGGTATACAAATTATTCTTACACAACCTTATTTTTCTATCTACTTCATTTTAATCCAAATAAAGCTTTATAGAAATAGTTACATTACACATTTTATAGATACAAATACTACAGCGATAGCCGAATATTTAAGAACTGGACGCCTTAAAATTCCATACAGTTTCTAGGCAATCACGAGAAACAACTGAATGTTGAAAGGACTTTAAGAGAATGACCAAGAAATGAACAATTCGAACTTTTAATAACGGATATCTCAGAAATGGCGTATGTCACAAAAACGTATTTTAAATAAATTGTGTGTTTTTAAAGAGTCCTACATTTTTTGTGTAATAAGTTTTCACCTATCGCTCAACATTTATCAGTTATACAAGATTATAAAAAATTCCTTCCGAATGAAGAGGACTCCATAGCTTATTCCCCAAAAATTCAAGATATACATTTTATTTGTCGTGTAAATATCTTTCATATGTTATTCTAATCAAAATCGTTAGAGCCATTTTTAGAAAATCAAAATTTTCTAACAATGTTCCATGTAAAGGCTAGTTTGGGGTAGGGTGATTTTGTTGAAAATCTTTGTGTCGTATCTTTAAAGATATTGAACCGAAATGCCTAATTTGGTATTTATCCGACTTTTGGTTTTTGAGATATGCTGTTCAGACACATTGACAGACACACACATGGACATGTATCCAAAAATGCTTTATTTGGATTCAGGGAGCCTCAAAACATGTATTTCCGATGAAATCTAGATATCGAATGTTTGGTTGGAAAGCAATACTTCCTCTACTTACTGTACAGAGTAGAGAAAGTAATAAAAAAGTAGAAAACACATATTAAAAGACTGGACAAAGAAAGAATACAAATTAAACTTATACATTACAACCCTTGAGAAAACTAAGAGTGAGAAGACGAAAAAGGAAGGAAGAGATGGACCTGAACATTGTGTAGACGGAATAGGCATCATTTTCAAACTTAGAAGTTTTGATGAAGATGATGATGATGATGATGATGATGATGATTGAGGCATTATTTTCTGTTTTACGATTATCACTTTTTATAATAACATATACCGCGTGAGTCTTCTCATCCTGCGGATTGGTTACTAGGCAACCCTGGATTTTACAGACGATGCGAAATGTAGATACTGACACCGCATTCATCAGCCCGTTGATTAGGGTTACGGTGGTGCTCGTTGTTAACGTGCTCTATTAGGGCAATGGTTAACATGTTGGAAAGTTATTATGAAGGTCGGAAGTTCAAATCAGGCCTGCGAATAAATGAGTTATTTATTCATTTCTGTTCATGTTTCGAGAAAAGTCAAGTAAAACATGATTTCTTTCAGAATGTACTAGAAAGTGGATTTGCATATTCTTACAAGTAACAATTTATATTTTAATGAAATTCATATAATTAAATTAAGTGAAACGACACTTCCATGCCAAAGTACCAGTTCTCATTATGTATATTATTAGGTTTAATTTGTAATGAGATTGTGCAACCATGTTACTGCATCAACAAACTACAGGTATTTTATTTAATATTTTGTAAGATATATTTTACTCGTGTAAGATTCATAAGATTTCCACAGAATTTGACACAAGCTAGCGAAGTAATACAATGCTGAAGGGAAAGCTGGTCACCGAACAAAAGAATTTTATCACTGCTCAGTGCTAGAAAGACGTATGCAACTGACTCTCAAGGAATCCCAAAATAGTCTGGAAACTGGGGAATCCTGAATTGTTTTCATGTGACTTTGAGAGGACGAATCAGCACAGCCTAAACTCCCTCCAAATGTTGTTAAACTTACAACGCGCGCTTCCCATCAGCGAGGAGGAAAATTCACAAAACAATTCGAACCGCCAAGAGCTCAGTGTATATAAGCTGATGTAGAAAGGATAAAGTCAGTCGGTTGCGTGACAAACATGTGTCACTTTTCATTAAAGTTCCGCGCCAACAAAACAATGGATTAACACAGAAAATGTTATTGTGTGCGCGAAGAAGATATTAAGTCGAGTGAAAGTGTTATCAGAGTAAATTCAGTGTTGCATAACAGTCAATATCAGTTACATAACAGTCGGTGTTACATAACAGTAAATTATTCACCGACGATAAATCAAAACAAAGTGGAAATGCGTCATAAGTAATAAATACAAGTGTTGTAAAGTGTTAAACAATTTACTCGTCACATGAATTCTTTATAATTAAATACTTCAAATAATTTTAAATAGTTTCTTCAACATTATTTCTTACGATTTCGTGCTAAATTGTTAAACAGGTACCGACAGCAGCCGAGGCCGAAAAACAATAAAGAAGAGAGCATCGATGCAGCTACATAAAAGAAGACACGAACTCTGCCGGCTCCATGATTAATAAATAAATAGTAATCTGAGTCGAATATACGTGAGGTCTAATAATACTAAAGGCCAGCTGCATAATTTATAAGACAAAATAACCCCGCATGATTTAATATATCACTATTTTGCGATAAGTATGCTAGCTCTGGTAGATATTCACTTGACTTCCCTTGCCTTTCTGTGAATTCAGGGCGGGACATATAGGATGTGAATTCAACATACTAGGGTGTATAACGTTTGACGCGTCTGTATTATTGAAGAAAATCAGCTTTTAAAATAAGATTGTAATTCATCTACAGAAGAATTTAAAATTTTACTAAGATCGTTTCTGCTTCAGTACGATTGCACGCAAACTTAGGCTTCAAAAGTTTTGTAGTAGAATCTGAAGATCTGAAGGGGAGTGAAACAAATTTCCCTCAGTAGCTTCTAATTGAATATACGAGGTCAGTCCCAGAAGTACCCGAACTGACATATATATATATATATATATATATATATATATATATATATATATATATATATATAGCGGTTGTTGTTTCAAAAAAATTAATGATTATGGTAGAAAGTACCACCCTTATAAAGCTTAAGTTTAAAATTTGACGATGCTACGTTGTTTAGTAATTGTGTGGCAGCCATTAATAGTGAACTCTCTCAGCGAATTGTAAACATGGATAAAATTTGCCATCGTTATGTGATACAATGCTTTCATTTGAAAGGTCTTAGTCCAATTAATATTAAAGCTGAGCTACATTCTACTCCGGGGGAGTCTGCTCCTTCGTTTACAACAGTAAAATATTGGGTGGCAGAGTTTAAGTGAGGCGTACGAGCTGCCAAGACGAAAACCGCAGTGGTCGACCAAATGAGGTGTCCACGCCAGAAATTGTGAAGAAAAACCACAAAATGGTACTGGATGACCGTCGACTGAAAGTGCGCGAGCGAGCAGACATTGCAGGCATTTCAAAAAGTGCTTACTGACTGAAAATTTAGGCATGAGAAAGCTGTGTGCAAGATGGGTGCCGCGTTTACTCACAATGGAACAAAACAATGTCGTGAGGATGTTTCAGTCGAGTGTTTGGCGATGTTTCGCTGCAATGAAGCCGAGTTTTTTCGTCGTTTCATTACCATGGATGAAACATGTGTAAATTAATTCACACTTGAGACGAAGGAACAGTAAAAACATCGGATTAAGAGGGGAGAATCGTCTCCAAAGAAGGCGAAGACAGTTCCAGGTCATGGCGTCAGTTTTTTGGGATGCACGTGGGATAATTTTCATTTATTATCTTCAAAAAGGAAAAGCAATCAATGGCGAGTATTATGCAAACTTATTGCAGCGTTTGAATGATGAAATCAAACAAAAACGGCCGCATTTAGCGAAAATAAAAGCTCTGTTTCAAGACAATGCACCAGTTCACACATCCATTATCGCCAGACCCTATTCGCCAGACTTAGTCCCCTCTTGATTATTTTCTGTTTCCAAAGTCGAAGAAATGGCTTGGTGCTAAAAGATTTGCCAACATTGAAGAGGTGGAGTTTGCAGTTAATGGCTATTTTGCAGAACTCGACGGTTCTCACTATAAACAGGGTATCGAAGCTATTGAACATCGCTGGGAAAAGCGTATCGAGCTGAAAGGAGAGTATGTAGAGAAATAAGGGTGTTTTTTCCCATAATGTTTGTGTTTTCTTTGTTAGGTCGGGTACTTCTGGGGCAGCCCTCGTACTTAATCTTATTTGGTGTAAGTATAATACCTTTCAAATGCCACTTCAAGCTTTAAAGGGTTATAAATATCGTTATATTTGCGCGAGGAAAAAAGAATTGAAACCTTACTGTGTTGGCCAAACATCGTGGTGTGGTTTTTATTTCTTTCCTTTTACATTCCATGGTTACTATAATTACCATTTTGTTGAATAAAATACTAATGATTTGTGGCTTTGCCTTTTGAACAGTCCTGTCGGCAATAATGTTCACTCGTTTACTACTCTGTATCTTTGGGTTTTCTTTATAAACATGAAATTCACAAACACCTTTCTACTCTCACACATACGTCCAGACTCTAGAGAGAGAATGGGGAGCAATCCTGGCTAAAGAAAAATTCCCATCCTCTAACCGGGAATCGAACCCGGGACCTATGGATATGGAAGTTAGCATGCTAAGCACTAGACCACAGAGACAGTCAGTAATGATTTATAATTGTTCTGTAACTAAATGCTCGAGAACAGCTGCTGCAATATCATACGAAAGCAGTCTTTCTCAACATCTAAGGAAATTTAGAACCTAACGCCTTAGAGGAGGCCCATATTCAGCTCTTAATTGTGAAGATTAAATCAGAATGCTTGAGGAACCAATAGTTGGCACTTTCCAACAATATGGCCTCTAAAATCGCCATATCTCCATTACTCTAAAGCAGGAATTGCCAAACTTTTCATAACAACTAACAGAATGAATCGCGGCCGAAGACTCGCAAATCAGATTAGTTTTCAAACATAGTGTTTCATTGAACTAAAGTCTACACTTACATATTAATGACCGATGTGCCGAGCGGGATGGCTCAGGCGATAACGTCTGTGGCAGCATTCGGGAGGTCTTGGGTTCGATCCTTGGCGACCGCCCACTTAGACCCATGGTTTTCCTGGGTCGTCAGGCGAATGCAGGAGTGGTTTCTTTCATCCCCCGAATTTTCTGTCTCTCCTTTTCGTTCCATTACTCATTTCATTCGTCCTTCACCCCATTGCTCTATTTCAGGGTTGGAAGTGTCGGTGATGGTGATTCGGTGCAGCGTGGTAGGTGGTGAAAGGATACTCTCTGTGAAATTTCTCCATCCCTCGGCTTTCGGCTGGTTGCCGGGGTATAAGGACCGCCCCTTGAAGGGCTTCGGACCCTGTGTGGGCCGGGGTCCCCTGTTTGCCTGTACGACAGCTACTGTCTGTATCTGTAAACTGTAGGAACCCTGTCATTGCTGTGCCGTCAATCCTGGTTTCGGCTGCCGGTGTCTCCCGTCGTTTCATCCCCTTTTTGGGCGACGGTACAATATCTTTATTCCAGGATCGGTGCCGAATCCCCTCCGCTTCTAACCCAATGACCGATGTAATTAAATGGTTACAGTCTTTCATTCATAGTCTCATGAACAGGCATAGGAATTCTTAAGCAGTTGGCTTCAAGTTATCTACACCCAAACCATTATCACTATAAAGAACGTAAACAAGGGTCATTGATGGGCAGTTAGAAACCGGTCGAGTGCTGTCTGCAAACGCCAAAATACTACGAGGATTTGGGAGTCGTTTATTACCTGCGACGTCCCTGCCTATATTTCCTTTTGTAACGGCTTTAATGCTTAGAAATTCTTATGCTTGCTCATGACTCCTAGGCAATATATATTCACATCTGCTGCATGAATTACCTTTACGTTAAGAGCAGTTCATATTTAATAAAAAGAACGAAACTGTCTTTTCCGTGAAATGTTATTGCAGACATTTGTTGTTCTAATTATGCGCTGCCTATCATCAAAACGGGCTGTAAATGTCTATCAATCATATTAAAAATTTGAGCGCTTAATTTCATTTAATGGTTCAGAATGAGTGAATAAATTATAATCTAATACAGGCGTAGCCTTTCTTTTTACATATTTCTCGAAGTTTGAAGGCGAGCCAAACAAAAGCAAATCAAGGGCCAGGTTCGGCCCCTGAGCCATAGTTTGTGAAACCCTGCTTTAAAGAAAGTTTTTTCCTGGCACATCCAAGAACCCCATGACAACTGGAGAAAGTTAATTCGGAAGAAATTGCCAATAAGTATATCGGTACAGATTATTCAACGGAGGGGAACACCTCGCGCACTGCGATCTACGATCTGTTCGGCTATCACACTCCAGGAGGAAAGTATCGCAGAGGCTACAGGCAGACAGGACAGAGACGCACAGAAGTCCCCAACATTTCCAAGCTTGCAGACCCGTCCCGCTGCTGGAGCCGCCGAGAGAGGGCGAAGAACGACCCACCAATCAAGCAGCCCTCTGGTGTCCACGGGAAGTACTCTTTCCATTAAGCATGCATCCGCGCCATCTGTCCGGTACCACCATACACCACGAAATCTTTCGTCCTCTGTGGTATAGTGGTTACCATGTTAGTTCCCGAGGTCGTGAGTCCAAACCCGGCGGACGACGATGGATTTTTCAAGCATAAAAATCCTTAGCACGGCTTCCTTCGGAAGGGAAGTAAAGCCAGTGGTCCCGTGTCGTAGATTTACAGGACGTAAAAGAACTTCAAGCCTGATAAAGAGGCCTCTGAGCAAAATTACCGGTCTTTCACTCCCAATATAGAATGGGACGCAACAGTTAAAGAGCGTCAATAAATAGAAATAACACGAAACCTGAAGTAAGCACACCTGCAAGATGAGAATAAAACGGAACGAAAGGGAAAATGATGGAATGAAAATCGGGGAAGAAGAATCCACCCAAACATTTGCCTGCCGATCCCGGGGAAACCATGAAAAATCCATGGGTCATAGTGGGCGGTCGCCGGGGATCGAGTCTGGGACCAGATTCGCGCATGTTACCGCGGCGCCACCTCGCTCGGTAAAAATTACCAATATTCCAAAACATCCGAAAAATGATATTCAGGGTTGTGCGGAAGGAACGGTGGATATATTCTCAAAGTTTTTAAAAACTCAAAACTACTGTTTGCCCAAAATAATTAAGCTTTTGTTTTCTTCCTATCTTAAATATTATAATATATACAACACTTTAAAGTTTGAAGTGGCTTTTGAAAGACACTATACAATGACAAGCAAGAAAATAGGTTACGCAGTTTTTGCATGCGGGAAGAGGGAAAGTTACTGCAAATGTAAAGCAATTTTCCGCCGAAAGGAGAAGTATGCCACAGCTGCTTTTAGGATGACGTGGTCGCCTTGTGTTGGCGGCTCTTTTGTCACACATGCAATCTGTTTAATACCGACACTAACCTATGTCACGGTTAAGCAACCCTAGTAATTGCTTGTGGTTCGTTGACCGCCATGTCGCCTCGTGACTGAGAGCTTCAATTATGTGAAAAGCGGGCGGTTTCTAAAAGTATTTGGAATAGTAATTTATGCAACAAGTGGCCAGTCTTGATGATTATGGCACGAGTGAATATTTGTCGCGAATATTTGTTCGTGCGACAATTTTTACGAGTGTCACATGGAGATTATCCACGATCTGGATGTGTTATATGCTATCTTAACATTATAACTTGTAAAAAAAAGTTCATGAAATAATTCGACATCCATAGCTGACATAAGCGAGAGCGCCTTTGTATGCTATGAGACATAGCTTCTCTCCCTGCATTTAATTAATTACCTAGCGTTTTGAACCGATAAACAACGCAACCATTTGTATGAATTCCCTTCCTGAGAGAGAAGTGAGGAGGTGTCACGGACTCTGGTGTAGCCTATTATCAGCACAGTATGGTAAGTACTTATAAATTCAGATCTTAGTTATTCGATATTGGCATCTTTGTTTCTCAGAGAAAAGAATATACAAAAATATGGTTTCATCTTTTCTCAATAAGCCATAGCAACTTGGAATACCGGTATTACGCCATTGCTATTATTGCCACACGTGCCATAATGAACCAATTATGATGATTTTGAATGCAGTAACAAGGTGTTTACAGTTGTAGGATTGCACAATAGTAGATTATGGCACAAAGGGTAAAAGTAGGGTTTTATTTTCCGAGTAGGACTCCTACGATAAAAATAAAACCAATTTTAACACCTGTGACATATACTATATTTTAGACAGCGCTCGAATTTGTAAAATATCAATAATAATAAATTTATTCCTGAAAACTAACAGAGATTACTTTTAAGCGCCTTCTTGAAACAAGAAAAATGACTTAAGAAAGCGACATGTCTTGATGTTTTGTTGATTCGCCACCAGTCATTTTCAGTGAAATTATTTTCAACGTGTTGTGCCTTATACCAAACAATGAGGCGATTAAATGTTAAAACATGTTGCTTTCGGAATTTTTACTTTCCCTACTACATGTAGTAAGTAGGGAAAATGTTGCTTTCCACCCAAAAATTCGATACCGAGATTTTACCGGAAATACATATTTTGAGGTGTCCTGAATCCAAATAATGCATTTTTGGAAAGATGTCCAAGTGTGTGGATGTGTGTGTTTGTGTGTGTCTCGTCAGTCTGTGGAAAGCTTAACTCAAAAACGAAAAGTCGGATAAATACCAAACTCTGTATTTGAGTTTAGTATCATCCAAGGGTGCGACACGAAGATTTTCAAGAAAATTCCCCACCCCAGACTACCTTTTACATGAAACATTTTTCGAAATGTTTTATTTTCCCAAAAACGGCTCTAACGATTTTGATAAAAATACACGGTGAATTACCTAAAATTTGCACCACAAATATTTCGGAAATGAAAAGTGCTATTGACGTGCAGTTTTCACAGCATTGATTGGTAGTCAGGGGCTCGTACATTTAGCCTATAAACAGATTTTAATGATACTGAGAAAGTGTATTTTTTTAGCAAACATACAATTTTAAATGGAACAATGCCTAGTTAGATCAACAGAATAAAGGTAGGGTAAATTAGAATGTCAATGGACTTTGTTGCAGGATTCTAGTGCAAGCGGTTTATGAGAAATCGTATTTTGAAAATTTTCCACCCCGACAAATGTTTGTCCCATTCAACCTGCTTAGTTGCGAGGTACGATGTTGTTATGTTTGTTTGCATTGTGTTTTCTGTTCATTGATTGCATTGCGACTTTCTGGTCAGTTGGTTTATTTGCAGTAAGTCGTGAGTGGAAGAATGGGGTTTACTAATGCAGAAAAAGCCACATGCTCGTGGTGTACGGAGAGTGTAGGAAGAATGCAGTTCGTTCCTGTACGGTGTATACGGAAACGTATACCAATAGACGTCAACCATCTCGGCAATTATTTATCAACCTCTTCAACCAATTACGTGAAAGTGGTACTGTAACACTTAGAAAACGTAACAGAAACAAACAAGTGACTGGAGAAGAGGCAGAAATTAATGTTTAGGCTGCCGTTGCAGTAGATCCGCAAATTGGTTCCCGCACAATCGCACGTGGTAGTGGCATAAGTCAGGCAAGTGTACTGCGCATTCTCCATCGACATAGGTTCCCTCTCTCTCCATCAAGAGCTGCATGGAAACGATTTTGAGAATCGTGTTAACTTTTGTACATGGGCATTAAGACATGATACTCCAGATTCGTCATGTATCTGGTTTAGTGATGAGGCAACATTTACTAATCATGGCCAGGTAAACCGCAGAAACATGCACTATTGGTCTGTTGACAATCTCCGTTGACTTGGTCAGGTGAAACGTCAGTGTCCATGTAGTTTAAACGTGGGTGTGGGATAGTGAACCATCAGCTCATAGGCCCTTTGTTCATAGAAGGAACAACGAACTCTTGCAAGTATCGCAGCCTCATGACAGACCATCTGCCACAGATGCTAGAAGACGTTCCTTTGCAGACTAGGAGGAACCTGTGGCACCAAAATGATGGCTGACCAGCCCATAGTACACGCAGTACTACAGCTTGTCTTAACGGGTTGTTTCCAAATCGTTGAATTGAACGAAGAGGACCTGTACCTTGGCCGGCCCGTTCACCGGAATTAACCCCTTTAGACTTTTCTCTTTGGGGAAGGCTGAAGGACACTTGTCTACAAGGATGTACCAACTACACCAGACGATATGAAACGACATATTACTGCTTCATGCTCTGAAATTACCGCTGAAATGCTAGAACGTGTGCAGATGTCTTTCCATAGCAGACTGTAAGCGTGTATTGAAGCTGCCGGTGGTCATTTTGAACACAACCTTTGAAGGGCTACAGAAGTATTGTAATTCCCTTCTGTTTTTCTTTAGTTTGTGCTACCACAGGTTGTGCAAGTGTCGGTGCGTAAAAGTTTCAAAATAAGATTTCTCGTAAATCACTTGCACTAGAATCTTGCAACAAACACCACTGACATTCTAATTTACCCTACCTTCATTCTGTTGATGTAATTAGGCATTGTTCCGTTTAAAATTTATGTTTGCCGAAATATACACGTCCTCAGTATTATTAAAATCTGTTTATAGGCTAAATGTACGAGTCCCTTGCTACCAATCAATGCTGTGAAAACTGCACATCAATAGCACTTTCCATTTCCGAAATATTTGCGGTGCAGGTTTTAGGTGATTCACCCTGTATAATATGTTTAAGATGTTTTCATAGCAAATAAAATGTATATCTTGAATTTTCAGGGAAGTCTCCAAAATTCCTCTTCATTATGAATGACTTTCGCATAACTGGTAAACCGTAAGAGATAGACAAAATGTTACTACACAAAAAATGTAGATCTCATGCTTGCATAGATGCATAGTTTCTGCAAATGCTTATCTCGATGGAGAATAAGCGTTTATAAAAATAGTTTGTACAATAATAGAGTATGTCATGTGAGTGTAGCACGTTAGATGTTTTGGGTAAGTACTTCTACTGTTTCTGCTGCTTCTGTAATTAATTGCACCTGACTCTTCCATTTCACTTTCTTCTGAATTCATAATTGCCGCCATTTAATCTTTAGAAATACGTCTTAGATCAAAGAAACCACAAGGCTTCCAATATATCGTATAGGTTAATTTTACAACGAATTATGATAAATTGAAGTATGACGATTAGTACTGTAAACAGATAATGCGAAACAGATAATGAGAAATTAATCATATAAAGAGACTTAATGAAAACTAAAACCTATTCAAACCATGTTGTTACTAAAGATGTGCAAATACAAAGGGTAATTTCCATGTGATTGGACTTGGAAACCACAGTTTGTGACGCTGAAGATTATCGGACTAGTGTGAAATCTAAAGCTTTTATTTCGTTTGCTCTGTTAGAAGTTCTACTTTTGGGCCTTGCTGTCTAAAAGAAAAATCTGATGTGTTACACTCACATGACTTTCTCTACTCTTGTACAAACTATTTTTACAAAATCTTATTCTCCATCTATTTCATATTAATCGAGATAAACATTTGCAGAAACGATCATGCAAAGAGAATTACATTTTACACTTGGCGAGCAGTTCTAAAAATATTGACTATCGCTTAAGGCGTACTATGTTCCCCTTGTTTTGTATTTGCAAGGGCAATATAGAAATACAGTAGCCTTTAAGCATAGACATATCTCTTAATAGATGGTTGCTATGCGCAGCTCCATTCTCTTTGCCACAGATTAATGCTCTTTGCATATCCAAGACAAAAAAATGAATAAAGAATTCCCATTTGAGAAAAAGTATAAGTATTGGAAATTTTAAGTGAATAACAAGCAACATCTCGAAAATGGTTCACTCAACAAAAAAAATGTATATGACATAAATTGTGTATTTTAACGCAATCTACATTTTTTGTGCAGTAAACGTTTGTCTATCTCTTATGATTTACCAATTATGCAAAAGTCTTTCACAATGAAGAATACTTTTGGAGACATTCCCAGAAAATTCAAGATATACGTTTTATTTGTCATGAAAATATCTTAAACATATGATACTCTAATCAAAATCGTTAGAGCCATTTTTGAGAGAATTAAAATGTTCGAAAAATGTTCCATGTAAAGGGTAATCTGGGGTGGGAGGATTTTCTTTAAAACCTTCGTGTCACATCTCTGGAAGATACTGAACCTAAATACCAAGTTTGGTGTTTATCCGACTGTTTGTTTTTGAGTTATGCTGTTCACAAACACATAGACACACACACGGACATGTTTCCAAAAATGCTTTTTTTGGATTCAGGGGGTCTCAAAACATATATTTCCGGTGAAATCTCGATATCGAATTTTTGGGTGAAATACAACACTTCCCCTACTTACTATACATAGTAGAGAAACTAAAAATGCCAGATGAGCTCAGTCTTTATTACTTGTTTTACACTGAAGTCGTTTTTCTATCAAGTACTTATGTCAATTCTGTAGGTTTGACTTATAAAATTTAATTACTGAATCTGTTCATACCGAAGTTCCTGCCATTTCAATAAATATGTAAAGAATGTAATTAGAAACAACTATATGCAAAAGTTTTAAACTACACAATGGTCCTGAAGTCCCTGTCTGATTTTAAGGGGAAAGTAAAAGCCATGTCCTTCCAATGTTAAATATACTAAGTTCATGACCCATTACCTCAGAAACTGTGTATCAGACTGAAACTTTTACATGAGCAGATACAGGAGTTTTAAGTACATCGGTCTGCTTTTATTATGTAAGTTTGTTTATTAAGAAAAATAAGATTATCAGCGAAAGCTGGTTGCGAGCACCAGACCCGACCTGGCTTGGATAAACTTGTATCACGTCCCCAAAAATGCTTGGAAAAGCATGTTGACTATGCAGAAAAGTAACAGAAGGATTGTACAATATAAATAAAATTAATTCAACATGATCAATGTTGTGTAATGTTTTTTATAAAATAGGAAACCTTACTTATTGGACGCTCCTCGTATTAGTGCTCAGTGTATCTTGTTCGGAAATTTAGTTTTCGAATTCTATTTCGGATTATAATGGCAAATACATTTGTTTAACAGAATGAAATGCCAATGCCTCTCCGTAGTGTTGAAAACGGACACAGACAACTGCATTTACTGGAGATAAGTTAAATTATCCATCCCACGGACAATGCGAGTCAACGAACTTCCTGTACTCGACGATAATGCTTCCATGTGTCCCATATGCTAAGAAAAACGCACGAGGCTTTGAGTTTTAAAAGAGGAGAGATAACGGAAGTGAAATTCTAGTTTTCTTCGTTCCAAAACCACATTTACACATGCCCCAGAAATAGCAACTCGTTCGTTTTGTCTTGAAAACTAGCAGTAAGTTAACATGTCAAGGGAATTCTAATAAAATAAATTAGAACTGGTTTTCACCGAGCGAGATGGCTACGTGGTAACGTGTGAGGCTCGCATTCGGGACGTCCCATGTTGATTTTTGTTGGCCGTCATGGGTTTCTCGTGGTTTTCCCTGGTTGACAAAGCGAATGCTGGAGTGGTCTATTCTACCACGGATTTTCTGTTTCACAAATTTCCTCTCATTTCATTCCCTTTTCATGTTTCAGGTTGACTCCGATCGGTGTCGGGCAGATGGCGCAGAGGCTTGCGATTTGGAACTTCTTCTCGGCCCCGCTAGAGGGAAGCCTATAAAGTATCCACTAATGGGTTGTATTTCCCCGGTCCCACTAGAGAAACGTCTCCGAGCATCCTCCCGTGGCGGGTGGTCAAGGCTGGAACTGTTAGGGAACTCTGCGCGTCTCTGTCGACTGGTGTCGACATTTTTGCAGCCCATATGTCTCCTGGGTTCCCTCACCTCACCCGTTCCTCCCGGAGATGCGTGGGGTCGTGGTGCTAGGTGTTCTCTCCGTTAACTAGTCCTACCCTATCCTAAAACTGGTTTTTAGTGTAATCATCAGGAGGAAACAACCTTTAAGGGTAGTGTTTCTAGAGTGCACCATCATTATTAAAAGTTCTTCAAAACTGCTATTTTTATGTAGTTATTCAAGTGCTAAGAATGTTAAAATAACTAAGGTTGTCTGCAGAAAGTTGGCCCTTGCCGTTCATTCAGCAGACATCCACTTTACCTACCAAATATATTTGTGTATTACAATAGTTTCAATTTTCCTTTCTTCTCTTTACTGCCAATTTCCACTTGTTTCTCATTTTATACAAATACTGTTCCATACTGCTGCATTCTTCGGTAGATATCATTTTTATCTTTGTGGTTAATGAACTCATTCCTCCAGTTTTAAGTTCCTTTACATTCAAACATAATAGGTGCGTTCTAAGTCTTCTTGTCCTCCACACAATGCACTGGACTCTGAGAAAAACCATTTCTTTGAACTTTTCACTCCTGTTCTTGTCCATGCTATATATTCTCTTTTCTCATTTTAGTTTATTAATATAATTTTCCCTTTCTTACACACATTTCAACCTAACATATGATGTAGGAATTTTGGTCGTTTGCTGTGGTCAGAGAGTTATGAAAGGAAGAAGTGTTGCTTTGTCGAAGCCTCGGGACGTGTGGAGAGAAGATACATGAATACTTCTCATTTACTCCTGCACTTCCCCTTTTTATGTTGCTTCACACTAAAAACTATTTTTCCTCGCTCCCTTCGCACAAGTTTGTCAAAGCTTACGATCAACGAAAATGATTGAAGTTGTCTCTAACTACTATGCTTTAAACTCTTTCAGCTTTGTTCCCCATATCCTAACCGTTTTCCCAACACTTAATCGTCGGTGAAGTCCGCCACTTACATTTCTCAAATTAGCACGCCGACTTCTGTCGCCTGTCGACGCCAAGACACGAAACTGTTACCCGCCAAGACAACGCTTATAACAAAAGGCCAATGTTACCAACGTTCGAAAGTGAGCTCCTGCCCTAGATGAATTTATATTTCACGCCCATTTTCTAGTTTCCTCGAGTTTCTTTTCTAGTCATGTGGTTTTTGATGGACCTTATTGGCCGTCGTGATAGATTCTAAGACATGTTTATTTTAGAATCTTCATGATTCTTTCATCTGGAATTACCACATTATTCTGATAACATTTTCTGTGCACTTGGCTAATTTTTATATGCCTAGATTTCCCCGTATTGTTATAAAAGTATGCTTTGGTATTGCACTCTTCTCTTCACCTGCAATATTTGTCACTTGACTGTCTGATAGACATTCAATGTCTGAATACCTTATCATCTGCACCTGAATATTGCTTCAAACTTTAATACATTTACTTTTCTTATTCACAAATTTGTTGTATTAACATTTATTATCTTACATTAATAAGTTCCCTTTTTCATTGCAATTGCTTAGTATGTCTGTTTCTTTTCTTATTCATATTTAACGTTTCGTTTCTCTTTTTATTCTCTTTAATATTTTCGGTATCGTTTTTATGTTTCTCGTAATAGGGTGAATATTACAACTCGCATAACCAGTAATTTCTTCTCTGTTAAATTGCTAAACAATTTCTATATCTCTATATCCTTAAAAGGTCTTCCTGCCTCTTTCCAAAATCCATTAACATTTTTACTTTCTTTACTACGTATAGTAGGCAGGGGAAGTATTGCATTCCACTAAAAAGTTCGATATCGAGATTTCACCGGAAATGCATGTTTTGAGATGCCCTGAATCCAAATAAAGCATCTTTGGAAACAGGTCTGTCTGTATGACTGTCAGTCTGTGAACAGCATAACTCAAAAACGAAACGTTTGATAAATACTAAACTTTGTACTTGAGTTTGCTATCTTCCAAGGATGCGACACGATGATTTTCAAGAAATTCTTTCCACCCCAGACTACACTTTACATGGAGCATTTTTCGAAAATTTTGATTTTCTCAAAAATGTCTTAACGATTTTGATTAAAATAGCATATTTTTAAGATTTTTTTCATGGCAAATTAAATGTTTATCTTGAATTTTCTGGGAAAAGTCCTTTTCATCCTAAGTTACTTTCGCATAACGGTAAACGTAACAGAGAGACATTTTACTCCACAAAAATTGTAGATTTCCTTGTTTTGGAGTGAACAATTTCTGAGATGCCCCTTGTTATTTATTTGAATTGTCCAATACTTATAATTTTCCCAAATGGGAATTTGTTATTAGTTTTTTATGTCCTGGTAATGCAAAGAGAATGGAATACTCTACATAGTAACCAGCTCTTAAAATATTTGACTATCGCTTAAAGCCTAGCAATTTCCCTTGCACCTACAAGAAAATTAGCAATAAGATTAACATCTCGATGTCTCGACTGCCATGAAGTAGATGGAGAATAAGCGTTTGTAAAAATGGTTTGTACAAGAGTAGGGAAAGTAGAGTGAGTGCAACACAGCGGATTTTTTTTTTTCTCTTTTCCTCCAAATATTCCCTAACCATTGCTCTCTAAATTACTTTTTAAACTGCTTAGCCACCCCCATGGTTAAGGATGATTCTTGATATATTAAACTTTATTTCAATGAACACTCCTCGTTTAAGTTTAAGATCCTGTGCCAATATTTTAAAACTCTCCATCATTAAAACTTTTCTCACTACTTGTCCCATTTCTATTTGAACAATTTCTTTTAGTGCTGCAGTCGGTAGGCTAAGAATTATTTTTCAGAATGAACGGTTAGTGCACCTATAAGCTACCAAGAGTTTTCATTTCCCAAATTTCTATAACGAATAGCATTCGTGCTTTCATCATTGTATGATTTATATTCTTTCCAACCATTTGACTTCCAGCCGTGGTATTTTAAATAAACGTCATTTTATAATTTACATAGCTACTAATACTCATCGTATGAAAGGCACTGACCAGTCTCATCTAAAAGTGTCTTCAATTTCAAATAGTTATGAGACAATAGCAATATTTCTCGATGCTGATACTGATTTTTAGCACCGAAATTCGATACTCGACATTCACTTTATAAAAAGCTGTAAAGGCTTGTTCTCTGAATTTATGTTCTTATTAGTAGTTTTCTGTGCATAAACGCATATAACCAATTCCGAAATTGTTCCTGTTTGACAATCTCCAATCGGCAGTATTTTTTTTTATCTTGATAATGCCATAGGTTATATATCCCCTATTATTATTCAAGGATAATAACAATGATAATGATAATAATTTTTGTGCTTCCTTTTTTATGTAAGTATATTTTTTGCTGAAAATTTTATTTTGAAAGATTTTCTATCCATAGAAGTGCAACCACTAGTAATTCTTTATTCTTTATTCTTGAAAATATAAACGAATATATATTTTACATGAAACTTAAACAACTAAAAATAGCGTGTGTGCGTTACACAGTATTGCAACTACCACATAACATGTGTTTTTTCATCCAGTAATAAGTACATAATTGGTCATATAACACTCGGAATTATAGTAGATAAGTTTGTGGATTAAGCCTCTCTATATCCATCCTCATACATTAGCATATACGTGTTTAATACAAAGATTTGACTTGTGTAAAGAAAAGAGCAAATATTTCCACACGCTGTGTTATCTCACGTCTTAAGTTCTGATTTGCTTCTGCTGGATTCGCAGATTTTGATCACCGGAGTAGGTAAATGTAACAGCTGAGAGTGAGTCACCAAGCCAGGCTATTGCAGAAACGTGACTTAGTGCGTCAGCTAAATCAGTTTCACTAAGGACTCAGTTAACGCTGCATGTTATAAGAATACCTCTACTCCTTTCCCCATTGTTTTGCATGTTTTCATTTAGACACAAGAATGTATGGAACGTTGCATTGATTCACCACAGGAAACGCGGTCAAGATTTATCAAGAACTATAGTCCAGCAACTCTTTAGGGACACGTGCCACACAATAACTTGAAATCTCGACTCCTTTCATTCGTTATCTAGCATAAAGTTAAAGGCAGCAAATTTCAGTAACGAAAACTTGAACATTTAAAAGTATCGAAAAAGTATCGAAGGTTTATCTCAAAGTATTAGACATACTTCGATACCACCGAGTATTAGGGTCCCATCCCTAATTTTAAACAATATTGGTTATCTGGCGCTGTAAACACGTCTAACTGAAATTATCGACCTGATGCTCAACTCTCTACATTGTGATTTGGCATTATTATCATTAAACACCAGATAGTTCTAAAGCAAATAAACTAATGGCCGTTTCTGAGTATGCAATTGAAAATCTTCAGCACATATAGAGAAGTTGCAAAAATGCGCACCCACGTTTATTAACTTCACGCCAGATGGAAAAAATATTGTGTTACATTCACATGACTTTCTTTATCGTTTATTAGCATGTACACAAACTATTCGTTCACTAACGCCTATTTTTCTATCTACTTTATTTTAATCCAAATAAAATTTTGCAGAAATATCTACATTACACATTTCGTTAAAGATACAAAAGGTACAGCGATAGTGGAATGTTTGAGCTGGACTCTATACATTTACGGGGTTACAATTCCATACTCTTTTCATGTAATCCCGAGAAACTAATGAAAATCAACATAACTTTAAAAGAATAATAAAGTATTGAGCAATTCGAACTGTTAATAACATATATCTCGGAAATAGCTTATACCACAAAAAAGTTACTTTAAATAAATTGTGTGTTTTCAAGAGATCTACAGTTTTATTTTCTCTACTACCTATAATAAGTAGGGGAAGTATTGCATTTCATCCAAAAATTCGATTCGAGATTTCACCGGAAATACATGTTTTGAGGCCCCTGAATCCAGTCATTTTTATAAAAAGGTCCGTGTGTGTGTCTGTGAACAGCATAATTAAAAAACGAAAAGTCGGATCAAACCAAACTTGGTATTTAAATCCAAAGATGCGACACGAAGATTTTCAAGTAAATCCCCACACTTCCATGCCATTTTCATGGAAGCTTTTTCGAAAATGTTGATTTTATAAACAAATGGCTCTAACGATTTTGATTAAAATACTATATATAAAGATATTTACATGACAAATAAAACGTATCATTTTGAGATCTCCTTTTAGTTTACCGGAAAAATGCGAATCAGCTGGAGAATTTAAGATGTTGCTATGATAGTTCAGTGGTTAGAGCAACTTGACGTAAACCGGGAGTTCCGTGGTTCCAATCCCGGCTATGGCATTGAATTTTTCAGTCCTCTGAATCTACCTTTCCAACCTTGTCCTACATACATATCAATGTGAAAGAACAATTAATTCAATATCTGACATTTGTTAGTATTTTAGTGGGAGGAGTAGGAGTACATATTACAGAAGGGCCACCAAAACTGGGACAGAGCACCGCACGTAGGCCAGTGTGGACCTTTGTGCTACATGACCCCTGGGAGGAAGGGATGAGGGGGAGACCCGAAGGACGATCAGATCCGGATGACGATGTGTGCAAGCATGAAAGGGGTTCCTAATGGTTCCAGATTGAACGTATCCAACGCCGGTCACTCTGTCCACAAGCCCCGAGCCCCCTGAGAGCCCCTAGAACCCAGAGATGCCGTTACAGTAGGGGTGCCATTAACAGTCCAATAGACGTCAGGGAGAAACCTTTCCAAAGCGCACCTCCACCGCCCAGTCGCAACACACCGAACGCCGTCGCATGTTCCTTCAACCTGAAACAAATGATAGGAAATTCGTGATAGAAAAGGAGCCACTCCAGCATTCGCCTACCGATCCGGGGAAACCACGAAAATCTCTGGTCAGAGTGGCCGGCCGACGGAAATCGTACCTGGGACCGGCGTGTTTAATGGCCGGCTATTCACATTTTAATAATTATGTATGTGTGTAAACATAAAATTTAGTTCGTTTGTACATCGATTTAACCGGAAGCGCTATAAATTTTAGTGTTTGTTTATTTACCATAAATATTTATATTTCCTAAAAATACTAGGCATAAAGAACCATACTTTTTAATTCAGGAAGAAAGGAAGAAGCTAAAACTTGTCAAGTAATACAATACCTGTGATTAGTGAATAAATAATCAATTAAATTTAAATTCTTATAATGGTTTAATCCTTCTTTAAAACTAGCTACTGTTAAAAACGCGTTCCAGTCTGCCAGTGTTTTGTTTAATGCATGTTAATTGTATACTACATTTGTGGTATTTCCGGAGCAATTTGCACCCCACGAAGTCCATGACCTGCCCATCCCGCTGGGAAGTGGCACATCACACACCTCTCATCATAACCCCAACATGTAGGTCATCGCATCATTGCTCTCATCACAGGCCTCCCCCCTTCTGCTTTAATTCCAACGCTTAAAGCACCACCTCTTCATTTGAATGCCATCACCACATGCGGCGGGAGTAATGACGGATCTGGATCCAGTTCACTTTCTATCTCCTTAAGGCGACTCCCACTCAACCATTTAACACATACTTACCAAACCTGGAGCAATATAAAAACAATGGGGCCATGTGCTAATGATGGTCTAATTATAAATATATACATTACATCATTTCCAGGCTTGTGATGGTATTTTTGTTACTTACCCATAGTAATTTTTTAATTCCACCCAAAAATTCAATACCCAGATTTCACCGTAAACATACGTTTTGAGACTCTCTGGATGAATAAATAAATAAATAATTTTTAGAAAAAGCTGCATGAATGTGTGGATATCTATCTGTCTTTGAACAGCATAACTCAAAAACGAAAAGTTTGTTAAATACTTACCCAGATTGGTAACTTTCATCTTCCAGGGATGTACCACCAAGGTTTTCAAAAATTCATCCCACCCAAAACTACCCTTTAAATGTAAAATTTGTCGCTATTTTCTGTACCAAAAATTTCTTTTAACGATCTGGATTAAAATAACGTGTGTTTAAAAGATTTTCAAGACAAATAAAATGTATATTTTAACGTTGATAATGTAATGAAAAGAAGCTAGAAACAGTGATGTGTATTGAATTTATTTAAAGGTGAGTTGGAATTGTTACACTAAACTTAAGTGATGTTAGTATAACAATTCCGACTCACCTTTAAATAAATGTATATTTTAAATTTCGTGGGAATGGCCTGTGAAAGCCTGTTTATTCTAAATGGCTTTTGTTAAAGTGGTGAACCTTAAAAGATAAAACAAAATCTTACTGCACATAAGCGTAGATCTCTTTAAAGTGCATAATTTATGTCAAATAAATTGTTTGTTCTGTTAATCATTTTCGAGATATTCCCTGTTATTGGTTTGAACTTTCAAAAACATAATTTTTTTAAATGGTTAGCCGCTATTCTTTTTTTTTCCTCATGATCCTGCCAAGAGCATTGAATTTCATGCTCATTTCAATTATAAAGCGACTTGCTTTCTAAAAATTTGACTATCGCATTACCCCTCTTTATCCTTCATATATCTACAACGAAATGTGCAATGAAAGTTTATCTCGATTAACAAGAATTAAGAATAAGTTTCTGTAAAAATAGTTTGTAGAATAGTGAGTAGGGAAAGTCAAGTGAATGCAACACATCAGATTTTTTAAAGTCAGTTATACTACGATATAAATTTTGTTTCAATTATTGTTACTTGCAATGTTTAAGTTATAACTAGACATATGATTTGTATACACAAAAGGTATCTAAAATATGCATGCATTTATGCTGTTAAAATATTAATAATGTGTTCTATAAATTCGAAAGTATGCACTTATCATGAACTAAAATTGTCATGTGAAATATCTCCAAGGTCCAACGTGGTTCGGATACACGGTAAAACCTGTAGGTCCTCTCATTCCACCGCCATCCTTATCACCCTACTATCGGAGGATACTGACTCGCCCGCTGGATGCCTCCACCTCAGAAATGGGTCCAGTCATCGCTTAGTGGAACGAGGTAACCCCCGAAGGTCATAGGATATATATTGGGTTGCATTAGAGACGATAATGAACTAAAATTGTTAACTCCTTTCGCTACTTATAATATACAGGGTTATTCAAAAAGAAGGAACAGATTTTAAATGTTCATTTTTAATGACAGACAATAAATAACGGCACATACAACACATCATTGAATATAGGAAAGTTCAAAGTTTTAAGCCCCGCCTATTAGTTCCATTCAGTGCCTACAGTGGCGCTGTGTTTGTTTACGAGAAAATGGCGACGCCACAGGAAACGTCCTTTTGTGTGCTGCATTATGTAAAGAGTGAATCCATTGTTTCATTGTAGCGTGCATTTCGTTGTAAGTTCAACAACAAGCCGCCTGGTCATAAAAATTTACAATTGATACAATAAATTCGTAGAAGATGGTTGCATATGCAAACGGAAAAGCACTGCTCGTCCTCGCATTACAAATGGTGCTCATTTGAGTACACAAAATAACATTTTGAACTTTTCTCTATTCAGTGATGTATCGCAGGTGTCGCCATCTATTGTCGTTCATTACAAATACATTTTTAAAGTCCGTTCCTTCTTTTTGAATAACCCTATACATTCTTTCTTAGACATCATCCTGGTCGTTGCAGAATACAATGAACATTTTTCCAACTGCCCAGGAAAACGATGTTATCGGTTAACACAGGTGTGTATGCTGTGAGAATATTTTCATACCTATAGATGCCATGGGGGAAAATCTGAAAGCAGTTGTTAACTGTGGGTAAATTTCTCCGGGGAGCACTATGTTTTTACCTTGAAGATATTTATCCATAGAACACAAAACTTTTCCTAAAACGCTGCAGAAAATACCGCTTAATTTTACCTTGCAAGGCTTGTATTCAAGAAGCCCGGGTTCGAATCCCTTCGTGACGGCTATTCTGACCGTGTTTTTTTTCGTGGTTTCACCGGGTTGATAGGCGAATCCTCTTCTATCACGAATCTCCTGTCACTGTCATTTCTGGGCTTCGGACACGGTTGCTGTTTCGTTATACTTTGACTGGAAAACAGTTACGTGTGCACAGGGTTTCACTGAGACCTCCCCTCCCCAAGCACTGCCACTCTTAAGCAAGCGATCAGTGCATATACAGCCTGTTCTGAAGTTACGAAGTCCAGCCGTTGCTAGCTGACAAAACTTACCGAAAACAACCAGTAAGAAGAGTGTCTTACTTGTAAATGAATATGCACGTGAGTATTTTGATGTAAGAGGGGAAAATATATTTTGTAAAGTATGCCACATTGAAATCAAAGGGGAGAGAAGGGTTTTTATTGCAAGACACTGTAAATCTAAAACACACTCACAAAATATTACGTTGCTTCCTAGAAATGAGGTGGTAAGGATATATTATCCACATCAGAAACCATGAACTCGTGTAACCAAACCAAAGCTTATAGGGATTCGTTTGACATGATGGTAAGTACAAATATCCCATTTAATAAGCTGCAAAATTCTGATTTTAAAGCGTTTCTGGAGAAATGTACAGCTATTAAATTTCCTTGTAAATCTACTTTACGCAAATGTTATTTGCCATAAATGGCAATACTTGAAACTTGTTGATAATTTGACACAACACTTTACAAAAGTAGACAAATGTTCTGCTGCTGAAATAGCACAGCAGAAACTGAAGAGTGTTTTAGATAAAAACCCAAGGTATGCAATTATGTGCCGTATTAGGCATTAACAATAATATTATTATTATTAATGTTAACAATAACATTATTCTAAATAATGAAAATACATGCGTTTCCCAGAGGTGTGTGACGTTCGTTTTGCACTAGTAACATCATGTGACGTGGAACGGAGCTTTTCAATATATAAACTTTTTTGAGTTTGAGAAGAGGCTTTGCTTTTGATACATTCAGAAAATATATTGCAATCCATTGTAATAGTTGTCCAGGCATGTAAATCACACATGAACATGGTTATTTCATCTGACACAGTTTTCAGATTTATTTTGTTCAGCTTATTTAAACTTTGTAATAAAAGCTTAAGTTTACTTCAGAATTGTATACACCTATACCTATAGCGTACACAGTACTCAGCACAGCACAAACTCAGTAGCGCACGAGACTACTGCCTCTCTCCTCTCCGCTCGATTGTAAACAAAGTACCAGTATAGTAGAAGTTAACCTAAAGTCATGTTCGAAGCCTATTCATTTCCTATCAACTGTTTAACTGTTGAAGGACTAGGCGACGGCGTTCGGTGTGTTGCGCCGGGCGGTGGAGGTGCGCTTGGGAAAGGTTTCTCCCTAGCGTCGGTTATACCGCTGACGGATCTGCCTACTGGAGCACATTCCTGGGCTCTAGGAGCCCCCAGGGAGCTCGAGGCATGTTGGTAGGGTGACCGGCATCGGGTGCCCGTCCATGTTTGCGCATATCGTCGCCCGGATCTGGTCCCCTTTGGGTCCTCCTTCCCTCCCACAGGTCATGTTAGAAGCACAAAGGGCCACACCCGTTTCGGGGGATTAATTTTCCTGTATACTTTAAAGGAGCACACTCAAGTTTACTCTGAATCTCGTTGAGAAAGATGTGCGTTACTCCATAGAAAGTACTTATTTTGTCACTAATATGACAAATGTTTTAAATATTTTCAAACCAAAAATGTAAAAATACATGTACTATATGCTCGATGAATGAAAAAATGATGAAATACGCAGCAACATCGGTAGTATGCAATTATATGCACTATAAAATTTTACATGCAAGCACAGGAGGTATGCAAAACGTAAGTTCACATCACAAGTAAAATAAACTATATGTTCATTTACGTAGAAATCCGATGTCTGGTTACAACTGAAAAAAATAAAACTATAATATGTATTATGTTTGCACTTTATTCTATTCCATTTAGAGGTTTATAACCACTACCCTCTGACATAAGCAACTCTACGACCATTTGTTTCGTTTACATGTGTTCAAACCTAGCCCTGACAGCTCACAATTGCTTTAAGGCCAATAAAATGCGCTAGCTCTAAATTAAATTGAGTTTTATTTATGGACGCTCTTTACCTGCTGTGGTCCTTAGCGTCCCATTCTATATTGAGCGTGAAAGACTGGTAATGTTTGTTCAGAGGCCTCTTTATCAGGCTTGAGGTTCTTTTACGCGCCGTAAATCTACGACACGGGACCACCGGCTTTACCTCCCTTCCGAAGGAAGCCATGCGAAGAATTTTTACGCCCGAAAAATATCCATCGTCCTCCGCTGGATTTAAACCCACGACCTCGGGAACTAGAGGCTAGCATGGTAACCTTAGACCAAGGAGGACGACACTAGCTCCAGCTCACTAGTTAGCTCTGACTTAACTGCTGAACCCATATACGAATCCAGTGATACAGTGGCCGGATGTAAGAAGGACGATTCTAACCAAAATATTTAGTGGGGAAACCATGTCCTAGATACTGCACATTGACGTGAGCGTAACTTCCGCTCTGTTTCCATATTGCTTGTTTGTGTTATGGCTCGGAAGGTCAGACACCATACGTCGATATCCTGGATCTTCTACCAACCAAAACAGGAAGCTGCCTATTAAAAATGTGATATAAAACCAAATGAATGGTAAATGTCTGCGTCGGTGTATGTGAAGACGATTATTTCTTATTTACTGAAGCGATCAAACAGTGGTACTGTTCTTCCTATTCAGCGCATTAAAAAGCCTGAAGTGTGATATTCACACAAACTATTCTTACAAAAGCTTATTATTCTAGCCACTTCTTGCTAATCCACGTAAACTTTCAGCACACGTTTAAAAATTTCGTTTTAAGATGCAGCAAAAAAAGCGTAAAGCGATAGTCAGGATTTTAAAGAGCGTGTCGCTATCTGATGGCTTTGAATTTTCATGCCCTTTGCTTCACCCACAAAAAATGAATAAGCTTCCCATTTGAGAAAAGTATAGGTATTTGAAAATTCAAACTAATAGCGAGCATTATTTCGGAAAAGGTTAACTCAAAGGTAAACAAATAAGTAAAAATAAAAAATGCGTGCTTTAAAGACATTTACATTCTTGTGTAGTCAGATTTTGTTTGTTTCTTGCGGTTTACCAATTTACAAAAGTCATTCAGAATGAGGAGGACTTCGCAGGCTATTCTCAAAAATTGAAGATATATGTTTTACTTATCATCTAAATATCATTGGTATTTTTTATCAAAATCCTTTGAGTAATTTTTGAGAAAGCCGAGGATACCAGCAATTTGGGGTGGGAGGATTTTCTTAATAATCTTCCTGCTGTATCTTGGAAGGCTCTGAATTTAACTACCAAGTTGCAGGTTTAACAAATTTTGGTTTTTGAGTTATTTTGTTCACACATATACAAACCTTTTACTTAAACAAAGCCGTTTTTTTTTATTCAAGGTGTCTCAAAGCATGTATTTTTGGTGAAATCTCGACAAAGAATTTTTCGGTAGAATACGATACTTCCTTTCACCTATTATCGCTTTTTCGTTTTTCTTTCTTTCTTGTGCTGTAAGCTTTGGCTCGGATCTCAAAATCCGATTTAAGTTGTCGCGGTAACTTATTTGCTGATCGCCTGTTATTGTTTTACTATTTTGAATTTTGGGCTCTTTGTTCTCCGGCTAGCTATTATTACTCAGTCGAGCAAATCTCTTGAACAGGGTGTGTAAACGGAAAGGAGTTGTTACTAAAAGATAACACTGATAAAAGAATTTGTTTTTACACTTTTGTTGCCATCACACTTTATTAATTTCACATAATTACTCTTGATACACGCCTGACTGAAACTGTTATATTTTCGAATATAACTATACTCACTTATTTGCCGCGCATTATTAATTCGCGTATTTCACATTTTGTAACTAACTTTACGACGCGAGAGATTCTGTAGAATTGCGTAACGTGTACTTCGTGAATGCTTCTGTTGAACTGTGCGACGTGTAACTCGAGAATGATTCTGTAGAAATACGCGACGTGTAACTCGTGAATGATTCTGTTGAACTGCGCGATACCTGTCTTTGGCTTCAGAATTTATACTCCCTCACCCCGATATGCCTAAACATTATAACAGAGCTACTATTGGTTAATAAAGCGCGCCAACATTAGCGTCTATTTTTATATCCAATCAAAATTACGAACACATGTGCTCTAGGGAAGATATTCCCTCCATTTCTAAAGAAAGGCACGCCTTATTCTGACCTCATTTGTTTGTCTCTTCTAATTGATAAACAACTCACCCCCTCGTATTATTGTTACCCGCTCCTTTTGTCAGTTTCAGTGAGGCCGTGTAAACTTATTTCCTAACAATGCTTATAATTAACAAACATCTCAAGTCATTGTCATACAATAATGTTAATTTACGCCACAATCACTCTGGCATTTACAGTGTTGTGATATAAAATACTGCCTCAAAGTTTGCGCTAACCCTCTCATTGCTATGGGATGTCAGTGCGTGCACCACATTGTGTTCAAAATTGCATAAGGTGTCAACAGGAATCTTCGGAAAAACTGCCACTCGGAGGAGAATCTAGCATGCTTAATGCGTCAGGTGTAAATAAACGGACGCAGTAACAATTGAACTTATTGTAAACATTTTTTTTTCGTTTAAATGATACATGCATATTATGAGAACAAGGCAATACGTAGCTTAAGTAGGCCCAGTCAAATTTTGAGTTAAGTCCTGTTTCATATAACTTTGCTCCGTATTTCTTGACTTTCATTGGCTGCTGTAGTGAAGTAAGTTGTTATGAAATACAAAATAGTTCCTTATTTAACATAATTTATCCTAATATATTCGAAGAGAATTGTAAATATACATTTTCATTACCTTATGAATCAAATATATTACGTAACATAGTTAATCATCTGGAATGCATGTAAATTCTTATCAACAAATAGGAAGGACAATACTTCTGTTTAAACCTGTCGCTCAGGATGACGAAAGCGGGCATTTGTCATGACAGTGTTTATATTGCTGTTATGGATAACCTTGCATTGCACAGGGCTTGTTTGTCATACGTCGCCATTCAAAAGTGTATCTTAGCTAATCAGGAGAAAAAAGGAAAGGAAGCGCGGAAGAATACATGTCAGCGGGGCAAGTTTATAAGAAACAGGTTATAATATGAGGAATGTCCCTTTCCAATGCATACTAGCCATACGAACAATAACAATTACATGCATTAGTAGTGACATTATTTAACGTAACACTTATTGATGTGGTTATTCGAAATACATTCGATACCTACCGACAGGTGGATACGCAGCTTGGGTGTATGTGGTCACCATTGACTTAATGTGAAGAATATTTTTGCCAGTGCGAAGTTAACAAGTAGACGAGTAGCCTAAAGAGGGTGGTCTAATTTCACTGGGTATTTTCGAGCGGATGGGTTTAGGATCTGCAGTAGCTGTTTTCACAGTAGTATTCACGGATAAGGACTCAAAATATGCATTTAAGGTAAAAACAATTTTATTTCATTTACCAAACATTCATTCTCTTGCATTACAGTTTAATGGACTTTCACTTCTTTTTGCTTTGTAGTCATGTTTGCTGACCTATTAGCCAACTACCGATCGAGTTGGCTCAGTCGGTAGCGTCTGTGCTCCACAATCGGGAAGTTCTGGGTTCGATTCCCGGCGATGGCTCATTCAGACCCATGGGTTTATAGGGTGTTTTCCCGGGTCGTCAGGCGAATGCTGAAGTAGTTTCTTTCATTCCCCGAATTTCCTGTCCCTCCATTTCGTTCCATTAATCTTTTATCCATCCTTCATCCCGTTTGGTCTATTTTAGGGTTGGAGGTGTCGGTGATGGTGTTTCGGTGCAGCGTGTCAGAGAAAAATGATACTCTCCCCTCGGCCTTCTCCTGGTTGCCGAGATATAAGAACCGCCCTCAACGGGAGCGTTGGATTCTATGTGGGGCGGGATCCCCGGTCTGCCTGCGCTACTGACAGGGCATCTATATTGGAAACTGTAGGGACCCTGTCATTGCGTACCGTCAATCCTGGTTCCGGCCGCCCAATGTCTCCACTCCCTCACCCCTCCCCCTCCCTCCCTCCTGGGGCGCCCCCTCGTGGGGCGTAGGTACGATATCCGCATACTCTGGATCAGTATCAAGTCCCCCCCCCCGATACACATTCCATTCTATTAGCCAACTGACCAATATGTGCAAGTTACATCATAAACAGACATGGGAATTCTTAAGCAGCTTCCTTCAGGTTAGCTGTACTCAAACCATTATCAACACAAAAGAGTAAACAACAGAGGTCAAAGGTCACTGACAGCAGGTAAGGCACGGTCTGGTGAGTGGATGAGTGATGTCTGCAAACAGCAACAGTCTGTACTGGGAATGAGGGTGGTTTGTTACCTGCGACGTCGCTGCTAACAGTTCAACCTAATTTCCTTTCGTCCTGGTTTTATTGCCTGGAAATTCCTATGCCTGATCATAATTAACAGAGCGGGTTGACTCCGCGGTAACGTGTGAGACTCACATTCGTGATGTCCCGAGTTCAATTCCCGTTGACTGCCCAACCTGACACTGGTTTTTTCGTGGTTTTCCCTGACCGGTAGGCGAATTCTGGGAAGGTTTCTCTCCTGCCACTACTTATTCTTCTTTAATCCCTTTCATTTCGTTTTCTTCTAAAGTTTCTGATGCGCTTGCGCCAAGAAAAGAGCATTCCCGTTGGACACCAGAGGTCTACTTAGGTTGTATTGGTGGTTTATCGCCCACTGAGTGGCTACGGCCGTGGGTGACATCTTAGGGCCAGAAAATGTTAGGGACTTCTACGCGTCTCTGTGGCCTGTAGCCTCCTGTGGTTCCTTCGCTTCATCAATTCTTCCTGAAAGGGGTAGCCACAATAGATCTATATAGGCCGCGGTGTGCGAGATGTCCCCGTTGTAGTACATCATGAATCGTGTAAAATAGCTTTTCTTGAAACATTCATTTATATGCTGATTTCAAAGATGCTTCTCATCTTTACTCTCGATGACTTCAAACATGTAAACCAAATAAGGGTATTGGTTTTATGCGTCTTAGTGGATTTAAGGATGATTAATACCCAACACAACTTTGAAATTTTTCAGCCATGTTTTAACAATTTTCTACAGGAAAGAGAATGTGGGATATCAGCACACGTTTGGCGCTTAAATTGTTTACTCTTGTTTTCGAAAGAAATGTGCTGTTCCAAGTGGAGGCTGTAACAGTATTATTATCTCCAAGGAAGCTGCATCTAATCTTCACCACCTGCGAGTAAGGATACTATTAATTTCAAAACAATTAGAAGTTTTCATTAAGTAATAATATACTCTTAACACCTAACCTCAAATTGCTGAGGAGCGTTCATGGCCTCCTCTGTTAATAGATTTTGGCAAATAAATCCAGCGATCGATAACAGTAGGTAACGTTAACAGACAAAGCCTAAGTAAACGAATGACATACAAAAACATCTTAACATTCACATAAACTATCGAAAACTAGCAATGGCAAAAGTATTCTTTCTCAAGATTTATCTTACTCAGCAGTAGCTGCATCAAACCCCTCCAAAGAACAAGGCTTAACCGTTGAAATTTAATCTGCGAGAGAATGGTTTTTTTTTCTTACTAACAAGAAATGCGTCAAAAATCCAACGAACAAACATATAAAGATAGGAAACAATTTATCTTTGGAGATGCGGCCCCTTCTCACAAAAAAAATAAAACTAAAAACAAAGGATAATATTGGCCCAGTAATGCTTAACTGCATCCAAATTTGAAGACCAACTACAAAATCTAGGTATAAACCTAATTTCAAGATATCTCTTATAGAACAGGATTATTTTTTTCTGGATTCTCGCATATCCTGAGTCTCTGAAGGCAAATATTCAGTTCCCATGAGGACTTGACAAAGTTCCAGATACTTTACAAAGTGTGAAGTACTGGCTATATGTGTCTTCAGATTTGCCTGTATGCTTTTTATGCAAATCTGGCCACTTTGCAAAACAATGCCTTAACTCAGGGGCAGAAAACTACACCGACCAAAATCCTAACACTAAATCCGATCTCTCTTCGTTCCCTGAACTCAACAGTGGAAAAACAAGTTAAGAAACTCTACCCCCTGAATGCGTCAATTCTGTACCCTCTTCAATACTAGAAGCTATTCTACTAACACCACGTTAGATAGTGACCACAAGACACGTCTAGTATCGCATTATCTCGAATTACCATCCGAAATTCTCACAGACTGCACGTTATCTGAACATAAATTATCCAGACCCAAAAGACCTGAAGCCACAAGGATCCAAAAAGACCAATATCATCTACTAGTAGTGACACAGAGAAGGGAGAGTCTTGTGAGTGCAACACATCAGATTTTTACTTTCTCTACTCCATTTAGTAAGTAGGGGAAGTATTGCATTCCACCCAAACCTTTGATATCGAGATTTCACCGTAAATACATATTTTGAGGAGAAAGGTCCGTGTGTGTGTGTGTGTGTGTCTGTGTGTGTGTGTCTGAACAGCATAACTCAAAAATAAAAAGTCGGATAAATACCAAACCTGGTATTTAGATTCATTATCTTTCAAAGATGCGACACGAAGATTTTCGGGAAAATCCTCCCACCTCAAACTACCCTTTACATGGAACATTTTTCGAAAATTTTGATTTTCTCAAAACTGGCTCTAACGATTTTGATTAAAATATAATATGTTTAAGATAATTTAATGGCAAATGAAATGTATATCTTGAATTTTCTGGAAATGTCCCCAAAAGTCGTCTTCATTCTGAATGAGTTTTGCATAACTGGTAAACTATAAGAGATAGACTGAATGTTACTACACAAAGAATGTAGATCTCGTTAAAACACACAATTTATGTCACATACATATGTTGGTCCAGTGAACCATTTCCGAGATATTCCTTGTCATTTGTTTGAATTTTCCAATAATACTAATAACCTTTTCTCAAATGGGAATGCGTTATTCGGTTTCTTTATGTTCTGGACATACAAAGAGAATGGAATCCTCCACATAGCAACCAGCTCTTAAAACATTTGACTGTCGCTTATTGCCCTTGCACCTACAAGAAAATTAGCAATAAGATAGTTTCTGCAAATGTTTATATTGATTAATACGAAGTAGATGGAGAATAAGCGTTTGTGAAGCTAGTTCGTACAAGAGTAGAGAAAGTCGAACGAGTGCTATCAGATTTTTTCTTTTGGTGTTCATGCAAAGAGAACGAAATTTCAAAGCCATCACATAGCGATCCGCTTTGAAAATATTTGACTCGCTTTAGCGTACTTATTCTTCTTGTACCTACAACGAATGTGCAAGTGTGTAATAAAAATTTGTTTAATAACAAGAAGTAAATAAAAGAATAAGCCTTTTGTAAGAATAGTTTGTAGAAGAGTAGAGAAAGTCATCATGTGAATGGAACACATAATATTTTACTTTAGAAGCTCTGTACCTACAACATTTTCAAAACATTTAGGAACAGGGCAGTAACTAACATAGGTTTTGTGCTTTCAATTTCAGAGCAGTATTGGAGAGCCGAGTTTGTAAGCTAGCAACCTTGAATAAGTAAGTAGCTAACATTTTACTTTCCTTGTTATAATACATTCAGAATATAACGGTTTGAAAAATCACTTGATAAATGGAATAATTCTATAACTTAAGAGCGACAGCCACTGTAATGCCATACATGGTGTTCCCGAATCACTGTCCGCTTCTTGAAATTATAACTCGTAGTTGTGCGCGGCGCGCCGATAATGTTGTTTGCATGCTGCAGAGATTTCAGGGGTGGTAAACATTTTAAAGTTACTATTTGTGTTTCTGTACATGCATGTATGCGTAAACTACATGTATAGAGATGTAAACTCTGCACACAGAAGGCGAGATACTGACCTGGAACCTTTTCGTTAAAATCAGCCACCATAACCACTCGTACAGAAAGCGTAGCTGTGGTCCATTTAAGTTGAGACTGTACAATATTTCCAAAACTAGGATTGTAGAAAGAAATTCTTCAATAAAAGCTTCTTGATATTATGGGCGAAAGTAAATGCCATTAGTCGTGTGTTGTTTGGAGGACATTATGATGGTTATTTTAGGGCCAATTCAACTTTTTAAAATGGGAAGCTACATTTTTTATTGTTTTCTCATTAGAAAATGGTTTATAAAAAGCAGTTTATTTTGTGATGAAGAATAAGGAAACAAAATAAAAAATGTTGGTTCCCAATTACGAAACGTAACCTTACCCTCAAATGACCATCCATGAATGGTCCAACCATTCTGTGCGCTCTTAGTACACAACCATTCAGAATTTCCGTTGTTTTTACGTTGGTGTAAGAACAAATATACAAATTCTGTTTCATTTTTTTACGAGGAGTGAGAAAACAACACAAAAAAATCTGATGTGTTACACTCACATGACTTTCTCTACTCTTGTACACACTATTTTTACAAACGCCTATTCTCCATATGCTTCATGTTAATCGAGATATCGAGATGTCAATCTTATTGGTAATTTTCTTGTAGATGGAAGGGAAATATGGTAGCTTTTAAGCGATAGTCAAATATTTTAACGCTGGTTGCTATGTGGCGCATTCCATTCTCTTTGCATGTCCAGGACATAAAAAAATGAATAACGAATTTGAGAAAAAGTATAAGTATTGGAAAATTTAAGGAAATAACAAGCAATATCTCGAAAACGGTTCACTCAACAAAAGAAATGTATATGACATAAGTTGTGTATTTTAACGCGATCTACATTTTTTGTGTAGTAAAATTTTGTTTATCTCTTATGGTTTACCAGTTATGCAAAAGTCGTTCACAATGAAGAATACGTTTGGAGACATTCCCAGAAAATTCGAGATATACATTTCATTTCTCATGACATTATCTTAAACATATGATATTTTCATCAAAATCGTTAGAGCCATTTTTGAGAAAATTAAAATTTTCGAAAAATGTTCCATGTAAAGGGTAGTCTGGGGTGGGGGGATTTTCTTGAAAACCTTCGTGTCGCATCTCTGGATGATACTGAACCTAAATACCAAGTTTGGTGTTTATCCGACTGTTCGTTGTTGAGTTATGCTGTTCACAGACACACAGACAGAGAGACACACACACGGACATGTTTCCAAAAATGCTTTTTTTGGATTCAGGAGGTCTCAAAACATGTATTTCCGGTGAAATCTCGGTATCGAATTTTTGGGTGGAATGCAATACTTCCCCTACTTACTATACGTAGTAGAGAAAGTAAAAAGGTAGGTTCCCATTTTAAAAAAAATCTGATGTGTTACACTCACATGACTTTCTCTACTCTTGTACAAACTATTTTTACAAACGCTTATTCTCCATATGCTTCATGTTAATGGAGATATCGAGATGTCAATCTTATTGATAATTTTCTTGTAGATGCAAGGGGAATATGGTAGGTTTTAAGCGATAGTCAAATATTTTAACGCTGGTTGCTATGTGGCGCATTCCATTCTCTTTGCATGTCCAGGACATAAAAAGAATGAATAACGAATTTGAGAAAAAGTAAAAGTATTGGAAAATTTAAGGGAATAACAAGCAATATCTCGCAAACGGTTCACTCAACAAAAGAAATATATATGACATAAATTGTGTATTTTAACGCGATCTACATTTTTCGTGTAGCAAAATTTTGTCTATCTCTTATGGTTTACCAGTTATGAAAAAGTCGTTCATAATGAAGAATACTTTTGGAGACATTCCCAGAAAATTCGAGATATACATTTTATTTGTCATGACAATATCTTAAACATATGATATTTTAATCAAAATCGTTAGAGCCGCTTTAGAGAAAATTAAAATTTTCGAAAAATGTTCCATGTAAAGGGTAGTCTGGGGTGGGGGGATTTTCTTGAAAACCTTCTTGTCGCATCTCTGAAAGATACTGAACCTAAATACCAAGTTTGGTGTTTATCCGACTCTTCGTTTTTGAGTTATGCTGTTCACAGACACACAGACACACAGACAGACACACAGACAGACACACACACGGACATGTTTCCAAAAATGCTTTTTTTGGATTCAGTGAGTCTCAAAACATGTATTTCCGGTGAAATCTCGGTATCGAAATTTTGGGTGGAATACAATACTTCCCCTAATTACTATACGTAGTAGAGAAAGTAAAAATAAATTGACCCTGAAATGACCATCACAGCGACCTCCAAACAAAACACCACTGATGGCGTTTACTTTCCCCCATAATATCAAGCAACTTTTATTCAAGACATTTCTTTCTACAACGCTTAGTTTTGGAGATATTGTATAGTCTCAACTTAAACGCTCCACCCTGTATAGATCAAAACAGCTACCTAACAGGTAATCTTCAGTTGTCTGATTCATGACGTACGTGACGTATTATTATTGTTATTATTATACTGTTATAGTGTAATGTAATACGAAATATCACATAGTATTCATATTATAATTATTACAATTAATAATACACAAACAGTATGTCAGATCGATGTAACAAAGCTAAACGTTTGTATATTCGCCTTCACTTACGCCGTCACCGCAGCTTTGGCAGGTATTCTGCTGGCCTTCACAGGTGGAGTACGTATCTATAGCAAGGAGGAGATGTGTATATTTGTTTACCTTTTCGCGCATGCAGTGGCGTTCTGTGTTAAGTGCCCAATTCTGTATAGATTATTCACATATGAATATAAACTTTCAGCAATAGCTTTACTCATCATCACTTATAATAATCGTGTGTAAATATATAACTAAATAACACATTGTTTTGCACCATATCTCTACAAAAAATACGTTTAATGGCAACATAATTTAAACTCAAACATATACTTTTTACTCTCAAAGAGGACATTTTTACTAGACATTATTGTAATAATCTGTCAAATACACTTGCGTCGTACGCGGTGCCAGTGTTAGCAATACCAGAACCAAGTAAAACAGTAGTGATATTTACCATCCCTGATGTTGTCATTTGGGTTGCCTGCTCGCGCAAAATCGACGGCAATTCGGGAACACCATGTATGCAGTTTTGCATGTCAGCTATGGGCAGAACCAGTATCGTGATTACTTATGTAACTGTGACCTCCACTACCTTGCGGGTTACACAGAAACTGTAAAAGTATAGGTTTCACTAACTGCTAGCTACCTATTTTCGAGTTAATGTTATTTATAGCAGTGCTTCTAAACTGTGCCAGGCGGCGCCCCCACCCCCCGGCCTTTGTAAACTACATTTTCTCCCTTCGATTGTTACAATGTCTTCTTTCTCAAAAACGTTATTTTTAAGAACATTATGGTATAAATTAGGAGCTTTCAGGATTTTGAATAGTATACCAACCAGTGGAAAAAATTCCTATGCTGGTCCCGAAAATGGAACTCGTGTCCCTTCGCACTGCAGGCAAACACGTTTGATGGAGTTCAGTAATAATAATATTATGATTGCGTAATTTTCTTTGAAACAAAATTAAACAATTGGGGCCGGGCCGGGTCTAAGAATTTCAAGCTTGTGCAGACCTCTAACGTGGAGGCAGTTCAGCCTTTTTTGATTAACAGGGTGTGTTCAGAACTTGCAAATTGGATTTTCATCCAAGCAGAATAGATAATATAAAATAGCAGTCTCTTCCTTATTTGATGCCATAACGACATAACATAAAACCAATGCTCTCTGTGAAACTGCCCTCCGAACATTGTTCTCTTACAGTTACGTCTCTTATGGTGAGACGTAAGCAGCAATATCACAATCTAGCCTCAAACAAAAACTGCAGCATTCGCTTTAAAATTAGCGTAATATTATCATTACTGTACACTCGTTCTCACTGTGTTCTCTAGTGCTCAACATGGAAGAGCTGCAAACGAATTCTTTCATCGAGATTGAGAAGAAACCTCATTGTTCATGAAAACAAAATTGAGAAAGGATTGATTACACCGTTATCTCAGACATGAAGCACGGTATAACGCTTTATTCTTGAGCTGCGGGTCAGTTTTTATTTGCACGCAAGGGCCCTGAGCACATTTGCATAAAATAACGAAGTGGATGTACAAGTTTGTCGGCGTTCTGAAATATATACTCTCATGTGAAATCAATGCTTTGACTGCTAAAAGTATTTGCAGATCGTCTGCGAAATATTTATTCACAGCTACTGTCAGAAATCTCAGATTACATTGGGTGGGAGGACTATTTTAGCATAGGAGCACACATAGGATGCCTGTTGTACCTACTGAACCTCCGAGAGGAAGGATGTAACGAAGGGCAGAAGGGGTGACCATATCCGAGCTCGAATGCAGATGGAACCCCAGGTGGAGATCCAGACGCCGGCGGCACCATCCGCACGATCTCTCTCCCCAAGGAGAAGTCTCGCTGGGGTTTCATCACACGCTGGACGTCAGGACAGTCAGTTTTTAAAAGCAAATTCTACCGCCACACGCCTCGCCTGCCGTTCACTCCCCTGATCCCCCGACCCTAAATCATTAGAAAGAAATAGGGAACAGAAAATTTGCGGCATCACAGAAACCATACCAGCAATAACCTACCGACCTGGGAAAACCGCGAAAAAACTCAAGGTCAGGGTTGACGGCCCAACGGGAATCTAATATGGGACCTTCCAAATGTGAATTCCACACGTTATCGCTTGGTTAGCAGAGGTTGTAGTTACCAACCTTAATAATATAAATGTGTTCTTATAATAATAATAATAACAACAACAACAAATCGTTTACTTCATGTTCTTTAGCCCTGGATTCAAATGTTAAAACAACTTAAAATTAAACTGAGTTTTATTTATTGAGGCTCTTTAGCTGCTATGGTTCGTAGCGTCCTATTCTGTATTGGACGTGAAAGACCGGCAATTTTGCTCAGAGGCCTCTTTATCAGGCTTGAAGTTATTTTACATGCCGTAAATCTACAAGGTACCACCGGCTTTACTTCCCTTCTGAAGGAAGCCATGCTAAGGAATTTTACGCCCGAAAAAATCCATCGCCCTCCACGGGGTTTGTACCGCGATCTCGGGAACTATAGGCTAGCATGGTAATCGCTACACCACGGAGGACGACGTTAAAGCAACGTCATAGCCCTCTGCGACTATTTCATGAAAACCCCAAACTATCCTTTACATGGAATACGTTTCGTTATTTTTACCTCGATTCATCTTGAATTACTTTTGAATAATTGGTAGAGCATAACAGAGAAAATCTTACTGAACAATAAATATATATATATTAAAGCGCACATGTATATACATTTTTTGTGGCGTTAACCATTGTTATTTGTTTGAATTGGTAAATACCTCTAATTTTTCAAGTGGTTACCGCTATTCGTTTTTTGTCCTGCTTATGCAAAAAACATGGATTTTCAAAGCCATCATAATAGCGAACCGCTTTTTAAGAATCTGAAAATTGCCTAGTATTCTTATACCTACAACAAATGTGTAAATGTGTAACCAAACGTTATCTCGATTAGCAAGAAATACATAGAAGAATAAGCTTTTGTAACAATAGTTTGTAGAAGGGTGATTAGCGAAAGTCATCTGAATGTAACACATTTCTGGGTATTCCTTAAAACTCCCTTACCAACCTCATAAGAATGTATGCAGTTTAAAAGTATGGAATAGTCGGCAATCTTTCATATTTCTAATGTATTTGCTGTGTTATAAATTATTTTTAAGTAGTCGGTAGTATTACTTTCTCTACCAAGTGCAAAGTAGTTAGTGAAGGTATTTCTTTTCATCAAAAATTCGACACCGAGACTTCACCGGAGGCGCCTGAATTTTTTTAGAAAAAGGTCTTTATGTGTGCGTGTGTGCGCGCGCCTGTGAACAGCATAAGTTGAAAACGAAAATTTGAATAAATACCAAACTTGTTATTTAGGCTCAGTATCTTCCAAAGATTCAAGATGAAGATTTTCAGAAAAATCCCTCCATCCCTAACTATCCATTATATATATATATAACATTTTTCGAAATTTTTGATTTTCTAAAAAATGACTAACGATTTTTATTAAAATACCATGACAAATAAAAGGTATATTTTGAATTTTCTGGGAATACTATGAAGTCCTCTTCATTCGAAAGGAATTTTGTATTATCTTGTATAACTGGTAAACGTTAAGGGATAGACGAAAACGTACTACACAAAAAGTAGATGTGTTTAAAACACACAATTTATTTCCAATAACTTTTTTGTGGCATCAGCCATCTCCGAGATATCCGTTATTAATTGTTCGATTTGTTCAATACTTTGCCCTTTAAGTCCCGTCGATTCAGTTGTTTCTCGCGATGTCATAGAAAGAGTACGGAATTTTAAGGCCGGCATATAGCGTTTAGTTCCAAAACAATTGAGTATCACTATTCTCTTTGTAGTTATTTCTGTAATGTAGATATGAAAATAAACGTTCGTAGGAATAACTTGTTTACCCACTAATAAACGATAGAGGGTAAAGAAAATTATGTGAATGTAAGACGTCAGATTTTTTTCTTTATACCGCCACACACTACTGCAACTATAACTAAGAAATTCTTTGACTTCTAAAACAAAATCCCATTGTTGCTAAATTGAAATCTAACGTATCGGCGTCTCATTCAATGTACTCCTACTGTTGCTATCACTAAATGCTGCAACCTTATAGATATTCTTGTGGTTGACTCTTGTAAACTGTTATTTTACTTTGGCTTTTACTGCACTTTAAAAATGATGGGTTACGACTTTGAACAGCCCTATGCAACAATCGATATAAGCGTGTCTGTCTCGACTCCTGGCATATATTATTAGAAACAGAGACCAAAACTCCCCTCAAGTAATCAATTGTACAGTGGTAAACCAGGTCAACGACCATCAGACAAGCATAACTGGGTCAAATCCAGCGAGGGTGGTGTGTAACACAGTAAACATGTTTAATCTCATTTAGCATTTCTATTCAAACTAGTGATCTAGCTACTTGTTCTCATATGGGATGAGAATGACACTTTAGATATTTGGATGAATTAAAAATTAATGATCGATTCTTCTATCGTTATAATCATTCCTTCGAGTGCTTTAACACACTGTATCATAAACATATGAAGACAGAAATAATAACAATGATAATTATGATAATAATAATAATAATTAAGAATAATAATAACAATAATAATAATGTATACAGTTGAAACTCACTTATACGTTACTCACTATTACGTTTTTCATGATATGCGTTAAAATGTTTGAACGCCGAACTTTTTCTGTTAATATTTAGCTCAATTATATATTTTCTCATTATATGTCACATTTTTCTGGGCCCCATGTACGAAATATATTAATTTACTTAGTCATTTACATGTTATGTTTATGCTATGGTAACATATTTTAATGGATTTTATATACTATATTCTTGCTGTCGCAGAACAAAACAGTAGGCATGTTGGGTGAGGCATCAATATTTTCGGAGTCTATTATTGCAATGCATTACGGCCGGGCAAGGTCATTCCTCCACGGGTTGTATATGATGATACTGATGATGATGATGATGATGATAATCAAGAAATAGGCATAAATAATGAAAGTGTTCTGAATGTGTCTGGGCAATTCAAACCCTAGAAATTGCACAACGATATCTACCATACCAAAGTCTAAATAATAGCATTTCTGTGATTAGTGCATATAATCGACTAGTACATGAGTGTGTGAAATACTCAAAGGAAAGAAAAATGGGGATTGTTGTAAACTAGTGTAAAGCACTAATACTCTGTTTTTTTTCAATTATGAATAACAGTACTGCACGTAAGTGCTCTAAAAAGAGTATTATGTTTATCATTTAGTGTCCGATTCATATATTGCTTTCATATACTAAATAATACATAGGTAATTAGTTTGAGTAGCAATCTAATAAAACAGTTTTAATTACATAAGAGAATTCATGTTTACGTTTTCTCATTTATACTTATTTTAGCTGTCTCCCTTTGAAAAAACCGAGCGGGGTGGCTCAGGTGGTTAGGTCTGTAGCCCGCATTCGGGAGGTCCCGGGATCGATCCCCGGCGACAGCCCACTCTGACCGATGGGTTTTTTCGTGGTTTCGCCTGGTCGCCAGGCGAATGCTGGGGGTATTTCATCTTCTACCATGACTCCCCTTCCTCTCATTTCCTGTACCCACCATCTTGCTTGTGATCTGCTTGAGGATTGGAGGACCGGGCGACGGTGTTCTGCGGGTTGCGGCTGGGTGGTGGCTTGTGCTCTGTAAAGGTTTCATCCCTGGTCGCTGCGGTACCGCTCAGGTCTCTCCTGAGCTTGGGCCCCCCCATCAACCCTGAAGGTTGGTAGTTTGTGGGCATGAACCGTGTGGAGTCGGATGCGTTCTATCTGGAAACGTTAGGGACCCCGTCCGCGCTTGCGCCCTTCGGGTCTCCCTCCTCATTTTTCCCTTCCAGGGGTCACGTTGGAAGCACAATGGGCCGACTGGCTAGCGTGCGATGCTCTGCCCCGGTTCTGGTGGCCCCTCCGTGATACGTACCCTTTACCTTTACCTCCCTTTGAAAACGTATAACTAAAGTTACATTGCATAAAGTTATGGATCTAAAACAGACAATGGATCTGGATCTGGAACTGGAATACATGGGAGGCACCAAGGTATCACGGCCATGTTTCTCTTGGTCGCAATACCACTGTACTTCAAGGTGAAGTTTGTGCAATTGAATCTGCATCAGGCAGAATCTAAATAAGGGCTACAAAGGAAGCAACGTTTGGATTTTCTCCGATAGCCAGGCTGCCTTGAAAGCAATTGCAAGCTATCAGATAAAATCTAAGTTAGTGTGGGATTGGCTAACAAACCCTGTACAACTAGCAAAACAGATTACATTTGGGTGGGTGTATGTCTGGACATAACGGTGTTTTAAGCAATGAAAACCAGATACCCTGGCAAGGAAAGTGTCTGCTCAAACTTTTACTGGGTGTCATCCAGCATTTTACATTGCTTTAAATTCTGTTCGAAGAACCATTTATGAATGAATTAATTATCACTACCAATTTCGATACGCTCAAACAAAAGGGTGCAAGCACAGTAAGCGAAAGATGAGCAAGATATTCTCCTCACTCATTGACGATGTACTTAATCTCAATTGTCCCAAATAAACCTGATAACCAGGCTCTCCTACATGCAATAGGAAGCTTCAAAGAACAACCAGTAATGAAGAGGATAAAACTGCGTCAAATTCGAAGTCCTGTGTAGGAAAAGATATGAACTACTAGGGTTGATAAACCCAGATGATCATCTTCCTAAGGAAAATTTGGTTAATAACCTACTGTCCTTTACTAAAGGGACAGGGCTATTTAACTAAAATGATAAGTGATAGTACAATTAACCTTATAGGTTTCGTGACCGACTCCATCTTTATGCAAGTCAAGTCATTGCATAAAGTTTACATAAATCTAACATGCTCACCCAGTATCACTTCTTTCGCCCCTTTCTTGTAAACTGCCTTCACTTCCTCTCAATCCTTCATTATCAGTAGCTTCCTGTATATTAGTAGTACAGAATTATCCTGATCGTTAAGCAAAAGGCAAACTACGTGTAATGCAACCCCTGGCGATTATGCAAAAACAGTACACATCTGTTTGCAGTATGCCTACTATTTAGGAGAGTTATCAATATTGCGTACTTTTATCCTTTGTGATCGCAAACTGAAGCCGTGGATATTGTTTTTCTGTACCTTACCTTAAGTGAAGGAAGTATTCGCGTGCAATCTAGAAGTTCAATGCAGTTTTGAGAGCCTGTGGGGAAAAACGCTGATGCGATACATTCACATGACTTTCTCTACCCTCTATCTCTTATTAGTGAGTATCAAACTATTCTCACTAAACCTTATTTTTCTCATTTACTAAATCTTTGCAGAAATAGCTACATTACACATTTCGTTATAGATATAAAGGGAACAGCGATAGTCAAATGTTTAACAACTGGACGCTATACGCTGTCTCAAAATTCCATACTCTTTCCACGACATTGCGAAAAACAATTGAAAATCGACAGAACTTGAAAAGATGATAAAATTATTGAACAGTTCGAACAATTAATAACAGATATCTTGGAAATGGCTTATGCCACAAAAAATAGTTTGAAATAAATTGTTCTAAAGAGATCTACATGTTTGTGCAGTACTTTTTGTCTATCCCTTATACAAAATTCCTTCCGAATAAAGAAGGCTTCACAAGCTAATTGCAAAAAATTCAAGCTATACATGTATATCTTAAATATATGGTATTTTAATTAAAATCCTTAGACAGTTGTTTTAGAAAATAAAAAGTTTCGAAAAAGACTCCATGTAAAGAAGTTGGGCGGAGAGGGGAGTTTCTTTAAAATCTTCGTTTCGCATCTTTGGAAGGTACTGAACCTAAATACTAAGTTTGATATTTATGCAACTTTACGTTTTTTGAGTTTTGCTGTTCGCAGACACACACACACACATCTACGGAGTTTTTCCAAAAATGCTCTTATTTTATTCATGGGCCCTCAAAACATGTATTTCCGGTGAAATCTCGGTATCTGATTTTTGGGTGGAAAGTAATATCTTCTCTACCTACTATGTACATAGCACAGAAAGTACAAAAAGAAAAATATTCGTGTGGTTATTAAGAGAGAGGGAGAGAGACAGTATCGATAAATGAGGTACTAACAAAGTACATTTAAGCTTGACTTAAGGATGCAGGTTGAAATCGGCAACTCCATCACCTTAACAACGTTTTATATGGAAAACTGACTGTTACTGACTTATTTTCTCAAAAGTGGTTATAATAATTTTGGTTAAAATTATAGAAATTTGAGTTTGTGGTTATAAAAAATAAAATTTGCATTTAAAATGTTCTGTAAATAACCAATTACATGATTTTTAATCTTGGTACTGAATTTTACGGCCTGGAAAGTCCTAGGAACAATTTTATGCTGATGTAGAAAAAAATGCTGATCTCGATAGTTAGTAAGTTGTGGCTGAAGTGAGATTATTTACGAGTGGATTTCACGAGTATAAGAGAATCCCACGTTCTACAGATTGGGTACACGGTTTTACTTATAAACCATAACAAAAATTCACAATTAATAGTTTTGCGAAATGAAAATGTAAATATGCAGGCGCGTCATTAGTATTTAACCACTCCACATGGTCAGCAACTGTATAGTTGACGGAAGTTGGCGGAGAAGGAAATTTATGTAGAAGTAGTGCCAGCATTGACTCATTAGTAGGGCTAGGATATTAATGACCTAAAAATCACCATAATATGCACAAAAATTATGCTGTTATGACCAAATATTTACCAAAATATGCACAATAACATAATAAATATGACCTAACAATATTAAAATGGGGTAAAATTTCTATTATAAAATAAATTAGTAAGTAGTTGCAATTAGTATGCAATTTGACATTACAGTATGATTTTTATTAACATTATAGGAACATAGTTAACCTATGTGCTTTTTACATCCTCATTCTACTTCATATAAGCTCTGAGTTGCAATATACAATGAATACCGTGTGCAAATTTTGAAATGAAAAAGATTTCCTATTGTCAGCCAACAAAGTCTTGTACTTCGAAAAGCTCCTTTCTACTTCAGCTGACACAAGAGGAGCATATTTAAAATGAACAATATCATTTGAATCTAAATCTGAATGATTAAGAGAGAACTTTTCACCCAACAAAATCATTGAAATGGAACACAGTGTATGATACCCTTCCTTTTTTTCCAACACCTTTTCCATTTTCTTTGACACTTCTTTTCCTACTTTACCACAAACACCCTCTAATTTATTCACAATTTTTTTCACTTGTTCTATCTGCTTCACTAGTGGCACTTCTGATTCCTCCAAAGCAGTTATGACAGCAGGAATAAATCCAAAATTTGATTTTATGTATGAAAGTTTGCCTGAAATTTCAGCATTAGACATTAATTCTTGAGCTAGTCCAATTGAAGCAGCTTCAGTGCTATCGAATGAATCAATGATGCTTTTCACAACGTTGAAGTTCTGGCAGTAATAGTTGCAGGCATCAATCCAGGACCCCTATCTTGTCAAAATGGAAGATGGTGGCAAGGGAATGTCTGGAGCTAAGAACTTAAATGCTGCAACACGTGAAGCGGCTTTCAAAAATACCTTTTTGACACATCCAATAAATTTGTCAACATCACTGAATTTACTACGAATCTCCTCTGCAACTCGGTGCAAGGTGTGAGCTAAACAAGTCACATGCACCATTTTACCGTACAATGCTTTTAGAGAATCGGCAGCTTTCACCATATAAGGTGCAGCATCCATTGTCATACTTAACACCTTCGGGCCATATGACACCAATAGATCTGTCGAACAACTTAGAAATGGTAGAAAAATTTACTTTTTCTAAATGTTCACAGTTTATTAGAAACTTTTCGCCTGGACCATTTTCTTCCAAATTTCCCACAATCACATTTGCAATATATCTTCCCATAGAGTCTGTAGTTTCATCAATTGATACCCAAATTTTTTATTTACAAGCTGTTGTCTGATTTGTTGTATTGTTTTTTCGGCTTCGGCTGACAAAGTTCTTTGTTATGTGGAAGAATCAGGAAGAGATTTGCCTGTGTATTTTTCTAAGAATTCACAAAATTTTGGATGGTTTAGTTTACTTAAGGAAATATCAGCACAAAGGAAAGCTGTACAAAGTTCATCGCACAATGGTGAATAAGACTGGCGGGATTCCCCTAGGAGCATTTGCTGTAGTGTTTTTTCATTTTCAATCCGTTGTACTCCACATTTGTGTTTATCTGTTGTCACATGCTGCTGAACGTTAAATGACTTCTCTGCAGTTACTCTTACGTCGCACAGTTTACAATAGAGTATTTTACAATCACTTGAAAATACTTTCTCACCATATTGAGACACAAACTTTTTTAGTTTTATTTGAACATTTTGCTTCACTTTAGGCATTTTTTCTGAACTGTACTGCACATGCTTAGCATTTCAATAAGACTGAATAACAAAATGAGTGAATTAGACACTTGTCTGCAGTCCAGGGTCCAGAATGACTTAATCAGCTACCTGCTCATAGAGTAACAATAGCTTGCACAAACTCACTGATGCGTAAGGGTGAAGTCCATATTGTGAATTCAAAGGAAACAGGGAAGGAATGTAGATACTTGTCATTTTCCAGGAAACAAAATGAGGTGCGCAATTCTAAGAGATGCAACACGGAAGAAATAAATTGCATGAGAAAGTTCTTTTCTTCTTGAAAGAATGAAAATATGACGAATATGAGCATTTACTTACTAAAATATGCTCTATCAGAGAGAAATGGCCATATATGCAAAAATATCACTTAACAAATTAGGTTAATTCATTTCGTTGTTTCATAAGAAGCATGTATATGTATTTAAGGAGCATGACAGTCCTACCAAAAAATATATGCCCTATCATAAAAATACTAGCCCTACTCATTAGTAACACTTCACACGCTGTTTTCATTCGGCCATTGTTAACACGAAAAGCTTAAAATAAAAAAAATTCTTATGTGTTACTCTAACATGACTTTCTCTACTCTTGTACAAACTATTTTTACAAACGCTTATTCTCCATATGCTTCATGTTAATCGAGATATCGAGATGTTAATATTATTGCTATTTTTCTTGTAGATGCAAGGACAATTGGTAGCTTAAGCGATAGTAAAATATTTTAAGAGCTGATTGCTATGTGGAGTGTTCCATTCTCTTTGCATTACCAGGGAAAAAAATAACGAATTCCCATTTGAGAAAAAGTGTAAGTATTGGAAAATTTAAGGGAATAACAAGCAATATCTCGAAACTGGTTCACTCAACAAAACAAATTTCTATGGCATAAATTGTGTATTTTAACGCGAACTACATTTTTTGTGTAGTAAAATTTTGTCTATCTCTTACGGTTTACCAGTTATGCAAAAGTCGTTCACAATGAATACTTTTGGAGACATTCCCAGAAAATTCAAGATATACATTTTATTTGCCATGAAAGTATCTTAAACATATGATATTTTAATCAAAATTGTTTGAGCCATTTTTGAGTAAATTAAAATTTTCGAAAAATGCTCCATGTAAAGGGTAATCTGGGGTGGGAGGATTTTCTTGAAAACCTTCATGTCGCATCTCTGGACGATACTGAACCTAAATACCAAGTTTGGTGTTTATCCGACTGTTCGTTTTGTGAGTTATGCTGTTCACAGACAGACACACACACGGACATGTTTCCAAAAAAAGTTTTGGATTCAGGGGACCTCAAAACATATATTTCCGATGAAATCTCGGTATCAAATGTTTGGGTGGAATACAATAGTTCCCCTACTTACTATACGTAGTAGAGAAAGTAAAAATAACCTATCACTCCGCTGCATATACCTGCCCAAACCGTAATTCCAGGTACGTTCAGTGCTTCCTCAATTACAACTCGTGGATTTTTGGAAGCTCAATATACGAAATTGTTTTTGTTAATTCCTCCACTTAACTTGAAACGTGCTTTGAAGACAATTATGCTAATAATAAGAAATTGGTGGTATTTATTACTAATAATAATAATAATAATAATAAGGAATTGTGTGACGACATCTGCGAATTAGTGTTCAAAACATCTCATAAATGCTTAGATAACAATGAAGACTAGTTTCAACAATTTCTGTAGTGCTTTTTATATAATTGTTGTCAGATGCAGAAAATAATAAAATTGCATTTTCGATTAACTGACTTAACTCACAATACATAATGCGGCATATAATTTTAGGATCCTTATCGAGCATAAGCAATTGAACAGCATACACAGCGTGTCTTAAAAAGTTTCTATCTTAGACATTAAATTTGAAATATCTATAGATACTTCTCGCACTTGAAAGTGTTAAGCTATGCTGTGTTTTTGTTATGGTTGTGAATAAAATATATAATTTATATCAGAAACTCTTAATTCCCCAAATAGTTTCTCAAGTATTCACTGTTTTTTTTAATTGTATGGCATATTAATTGGGATCTTTTTAATGATGATATATTTATTAGAATTATTTCATATTTTTCATGCCTAACATATGTCAATTTATTTTTTAAACAATCGATTGTTATCTCAACCTCTTATGCATGAAAACAAAAATTACCTTAATTCACTCACCTATCATAAAATTGTTTTTTTATGCTCCTGTATACAGTGAAATGTGTTAGTTAACCTAATCAAAACTATGTATTCATCGTAATTAACATGAAGTATATAAAAATCTGATGTTACATTCACATGAACTCCTTTACCTTCTATCGTTTATTAGTGGGTATACAAAATATTCTTACTAAAGTATCTATCTAGTTAATTCTAATTCATATAAACCTTTGTAGAAATAGATACATTACACATTTCGTTATAGATACAAAGAGATCAGCGATAGTCAAATGTTTCAAGAACTGGGCGGTATATGCTGGCCTTAAAATTCCATACTCTTACCATGACATCGCGAGAAATAACTGAAAATCGACAGGACTTGAAAAGAATGATAAAAGCATTGAACAATTCAATAACGGATATCTTGGAAATAGCTTATTCCACAAAAAAATAATTTGAAATAAATTGTGTGTTTCGTTTAAAGTTTACCAGTTATACAAGGTTATACAAAATTCCTTCCGAATGAAGAAGAACACAGACTATTCCCCAAAAATTCAAGCTATACATGTTATTTGTCATGTAACTATCTTAAATGTGTGGTATTTTATTCAAAATCTTTAGTGGTTTTTTAGAAAATCAAAAACGTCGAAAAATTATTCATGTAAAGCGTAGTTGGGGCGGGGTTTCTTGATAATCTTCGTGTCGCATCTTTGGAATACTGAACTTAAATGCCAAGTTTGGTGTTTATCCGACTTTTCATTTTTGAGTTATGCTGTTCAGACATACACCCAGATCTTTTTCTAAAAATGTTTTTTTTTGGTTCAGAGGGCGTCAAAACATGTATTTCTCATAAATCTCGACATCGAATTTGTGGGTGGAATACAATACTTTCCCTATTTACTAACGTAGTAGAGAAAGTAATAAATTGTGTGAGTGTGATTTGTAGAACAGTTTCGAAATGTTGAAAACAACATGTTTTTGTATATAAGATATTCATAGAAATAAGAATAGAATGGCATTGGTCTACTGCGCATGTTAACATATGAGAAGCGAGGTCACGTGACCTTGATACGTCTGCAGACAATGCTTATGGTTCTTCAATTAGCACGCAACGTTTTGTTGTGTAGGCACTTTTAAATACTATATAATACCATTTGGGCATCTGCTATATTTTTAAGTAATACTTAATGTTACTGTTATATATGTAAGAAATATTGGTTCTCTTTCGTCACTCTAGAGTTAAGCTAAATATAAGCGAATTACTTTGAATTTAGATTGCTATAAATCTAATTTCTTTTGTGTTTTACTGCGTTTATTATTATTATTATTATTATTATTATTATTATTATTCTATTTTACGTCGCTTTAACTACAGGGTCATATCTCGACGGATCTGTTAGTAGATAACTCTTAGATCGATGTGTGGCAGACACCCTTCTAGGTCTCATCCCTATAACCATATCATCTTGCTTCGTCACGTGTCCACAGAGACCTTAGTGCATAGCAACTGTATCTTCTGTTTCGTGCCGTGTACATGTCATTAGGGTGCCGTCCAGTATAACTGCTCCTTTCATATAGAAAGGTGGACAGATAGCCTTCTAGGCCTCATCCCTGTAGCCTGTCATCTTACTTCGTCACGTGTCCACAGAGACCTTAGTGCATAGCAACTGTATCTTCTGCTTCGTGCCGTACAGATGATATTAATGTGCCGTCCAGTCTACCAGCTGCTTTCATATCGAAATGCTGACAGTTAGCCTTTCTAGGTCTCATCCCTGTAACCATGCCATCTTGCTTGTCACGTGTCCATAGAGATTCTAGCGCATAACAACTGGATCTTCTACTTCGTGCCGTGCAAATGGCATTAGGGTGCCGTCCAGTCCATCTGCTTTTATTGTCTATGGATAGATAGCACAGCATTCGCTATTATCACCTATTTTTCACTTTTGCTATTGTTTTAGACTTTAGGTGGAACTTTGGGTCGTGGTATTAAATATCCAATCCGGTGTTTACCTTGGAGACAGAGGGAAACCACTAAAAACCTCAGTCAGACCGGTCGGCCCCTGGGATTTGAACCCGGGACCTCCCGAATACGGGCCACAGACGTTTTCGCCTGAGCCACCCCACTCGGTTTTATTGTGTTTGATAAATATTTTAATATGCTTATAAGAGTATGGTATACCCAAGAGTATTGGTTCAAAACGTGCACATCGTCAAACAGTGTTTTGTGTATTTAAAACAGTACAAATATATGCAAGGAGTAAACAAACTACCCAGCATGAATATTTCTGAGTTAACTGATTTCATTAGTTTCGCTGCAGTAAAGCTTCACAGTGTTCACTCCAAAAGAAAAAAGTATGGTAAGTAGTAAATTTTTGTTTTCTGGAGTTTTATAGACCCCTCTATTTTCATTTCATATACTTACTCATTTCATAAACATAGTATACGCATAAAATAGATTTCTTCCTAAAATAGGAGTTAAACTTTAAATTTGAACTTATTGGATAATGTAACAAATGTAAGTGTAGAGAGTGTTTTATATACATTTGTATGGATGGCAACTCACTTTGCAGGGGAACTTTCTTCTTCCAGCCAGGCTTTAGGTCGAGGCTGTTCCGTTCTCGCATTTCCATCGTTTCCTTGGTCGTCCGATTGATCGTCATCCTGTAGATTTGTAGCTGAAGGCTTGTCTAGGAATTCCTTCTTTTGTTATTCTTTGTAAGTGCCTTATCCACTTCTATCTGTGTTTAGTAACTAAGTTTAAGACTGGCTGTACATCTAATTCTTTTCTAATTCTCTCGTACTTTAGATGCTCTTCTATTGTGCAGTCTTTTCCTGAGCGTAAGGATTTCATTTCACCTGCTTCAGTTTAGGGAAACTTTCAACATTTATATATCAAGATCTACGAAAAAAATTATGATGTGCTGCTCTAACATGACTTTCTACTCTTATAAAAATTATTTTTACAAACGCTTATTCTCCGCTACTTCATGTTAATCAATATAAACATTTTCAGAAATGATCTTATTATAAATTTTCTTGGTAGGTTTTAAGCGATAGTCAAATCTTTTAAGAGCTGGTCGCTTTGTATGTCCAAGGCATAAGAAAAGAATAACAAATTCCCATTTGAGAAAAGTATGAGTATTGTAAAATTCAAACCAATAACAAGGATTATCTCAAAAATGGGTTACTGGATAAAAAAGTTTATGTGACATAAATTGTGTGTTTTAACGAAATCTACATTTTTTGTGTAGTAAAACTTTGTGTATCTCTTACGGTTTACCAGTTATGCAGAATTCATTCAAAATGAAGAGAACTTTTGGTTACATTCCCAAAAAATTCAAGATATGCATTCATTTGCGATAAAAATATCTTAAACATATGGTATTTTAATCAAAATCGTTAGAATCACTTTTGAGAAAATAGAAATTTTCGAAAAAATGTTCCATGTAAAGGGTATTTGGGGGTGGGGGATTTTTTAGAAAATCTCCATGTCGCAACCTTGGAAGATAAATTCAAATACCAAGTTTGGTATTTATACGGCTTTTCGTTTTTGAGTTATGCTGTTCGCACATACACACACGTGTTTCTAAAAATGCTTTATTTGAATTCAGGTGCCTCAAAACATGCATTTCCGGTGAAATATCGGCATTGAATTTCTGGGTAGAATGCAATATTTTCCCTACTTACTATAGTGGTAGAGAAAGTAATAATTGTAGTCAATGGAAGTAAACCTGAATATGGTATTTTGTTGAAATTGTGTTAAGCGGCAGAACATATAATGAGAACTGCATTTTTAGTTTCTCTAGTACCTATTTATAGTTAAGTAGAGCAAGTATTGCGTTCCATCCAAAAATTCGATATCGAGATTTCGCGAAAATACAAGTTTTGAGACTCCATAAATGAAAAAAAGTGCTTAGAATAAAGAGTGTGTGTGTGTGTGTGTGTGTGTGTGTGTGTGTGTGTGTGAATAGCATAACGCAAAGCCGAAAACTCAGCTAATTACCAAAATATAGTTTCCAAGAATTTTGGTACTTTTCAAGAAAACCCCCTCGACTCAAACTACCCTTTATATAGATAGTTTTTCAAAAAAAATTCTCAATAATGACTGGTACGATTTTCATTAAAGTATACCAAAGTTTATATTTTTATGACAAATGAAATGCATTTCGTGAATTTAAATCTCATTAAAGCACACCTTTTATGTCAAATGTATTCTTTTTTCTTTCTTTTTTATGAAGTTAAACATTTCCAAGAATATTCCTTTTATTGGTTGGAATATTTTTCAAATATTTGTAATTTTCTCAAATGCAAAGTCGTTAATTTTTCACGTGGCTATGTAAAGACCATGGAATTTCAAATCCATCATATACATCTTTAAAAATCTGACTATCCCTTTACTTACTGTATCGTAGAACGAAATGTGTGAAAGTGAATTTGAAGTTTATCTGGACGAACAAGAAGTAGTTAGAATAAGAAGTTTTTGTAGGAATAGTTCGTTTAAAAGTAGGGAAAGTAATGTGAATGCAACACATCTAAGTTTCTTGCACGTTTTCCAATTAGTGTGTAATTCGCTCGATGTGTTTTTTCACAAGGCCAGAAGTTAAGCGTATATATACGAAGAAACCGCTGTTGTGGCGCCTCGCGCACATGTGCCAGTGGAATTCTAAAATATAATAATTTTGTAATAGCTGTGCCAAGAAACGCGAAGAGCCCATTGTCTTCAACACTGTTTATTTCTTCTCTACAAGTCGACCAGAATAGCCCTTAACATAAACCAGGAACTTCTGTGATTTCCAAGGATGCCTGAAGTGTCTTTTCTCAGGTTACATAAACCGTGTGGAATCACAGAAAAGTTTGCAAAATGTTGCTTATTGTTTCAGTTTGAATGTCAGTGTATCGAAACTAAACTTGCTGACGGAGCAGATATACTAGTGTGCGTTATAAAACAATTGTGGTTATGAGAGGACATTCATATTGTGACTTCGTCCAGTTTTTAGCTGTCATCTCACTCAGTTCTCACTGTCACTTTTAATCTAGATCAACTTTCACTGGGAGTTCACTTAGTTTTCACATTGTCGCTTCACTAATGTGAACTACATCGATTTCACATTGTCTCTTCACTAATGTGAACTACTTCAATTTCCCATTTCACTTCACCCTCTTCGCGACGTAATGAAATACGCACGACGTAGCCTCTTCTACCCGACGGTTTCCCCGATAGGGAGTCGAACACAAGACGCACTTACTAACTCACTGACCAACTCAACTCACGCGATCACGCGAAAACGCTCGCTTATATAGCTGTTGGTTAGAGTTCCAGAACGTTCTAGAAGGGAAAACATCCAGAAGACTTGGTTATCTGACGATAGTGCCTCTGGTGTTTACGCTGGGGAGAACAATACTTACCTTTGTTCGTCTCAACTGTCCGACGCTGTCCTCTCGATAATCTTGGGCCATGGCCCATGAGTCACAATATGTTAAGATATCACCAGCCACATAAATATACACCTTCGAATGTCCAGGAATTCGCAGATAAATTCTTTTTTGGAACGTTATTTTGTTTAGGAACGTTAATTATTTCACAGAATAATAGAAGATGTACTAAGTTATTTTCTAGGGCTAACAGCTCTCGTATAGTAATCGAGAATATTCTAAAAAGACTGATGTATTAATATTCACACGACTTTCTCTATCCTCTATCGTTTATTTTTATTTAAATACTACAAACTTTCCTTACAAAATCTTATTTTTATACCTACTTCATGTTAATCGAGATATATCTTGGCACATAATCTCATTGCTTTGCCGGCACTCGTATAACTGGCGCAACAGTTCTAGACACGTGAAAATCTTAATGACAGCTATGAAGCGAGTTACATACCAGATCAGGTGGTGGCCGGTCGTCTGCATGCTGCAGGAGTGCGTGGGACAGTCATTGTCAAATATATCCGCACACCGGTTATGCACTGCACTACACGATAAAACTTATAGTTATATACAGTATATTTAAATCCACCGCTGTAAAATGCCCTTAATATGAAAACAGTGTCAACCATCTGCCTCCAGATCTTTCACACCTGACAGCCCTTCCTCTTCTGCGGAATCACTCACATCATTGCCGCCATCACTGCTGTCGCTACTTTCTGCACCATTATCCTGGATGAAAATTTTTTCTAATTGATTTTTCTAATTTCGTATTTTTTGAAATAATGGTTCTCAATTTATTCAACATGTCGAAATACATTTTCCCATTCTGACCTTCCAATTTCTGCAAATCGCTGGCGACATAAACTGCTCCACATCTTTTAGTTTAAAAGTGCTATTTCTGCAGGCCACCCAGTTTTTGACATCAGCCCATATTAATTCGATTGGGTTTAGATTGGGTGATACGGTGGCAGTCTTAAGTACATTATGGCGATGTTGTATTAATATCTGGCCAAGTATTATGAGTTATGACTTCTGAAGGGATTTATTGGCTTTAACTAAGTTATACTTGTTTTACTCATGCTTTCATCAAAAGCTATATTGTCGTAGCCTCTCTACAATATACTACTCAGAAACAGACGGGGGAACACTCGCTTGCAAGAGGTACGGGTAAATTAAACAAGATCTGCACATGGCGAGGCTACGACGGGGAACGCAGCTAAGTTAACTACTAAATAATTGCTATTTCAAAATAATACCTGGCTTAAGGGAAAGGCAGGACACTACACTACCATAAATGACCAAACAAGCAAATAGATGGCTAACAGTTTAATGAGATAAAGACAGATACTTACATTATCAGCCCAATGTCTGTCGGCGAGGACATCGTGCTTAGCACGAAGAAAGCAGTTGCACGTCTTTCCTACTCGGGGCTTGCTTACTGACTCCTTCTTAAAATGAGAGGGGTCAATGATCGGGCGACACACAGCTGATTGCATTGTACTCGCCGCGACAGGCGGATTAGGCATCACTGGTAATATCTGAGTAACAACAGGCGTACTAATACTGGACATAGATTCCACTTCACTATGCTCGCTAACTGGAACAATTGCCATATCAGATTTCTGCGTAGTACGTCGCTTAGGCATGATTGCAGCGCAAAAGATAACACAACCAGTAAATACACAATTGTAACAGCTAAGTATCTCCACCAACTGTCGTAGCCTCTCTACAATATACTACTCAGAAACAGACGGGGGAGCACTCGCTTGCAAGAGGTGCGGGTAAATTAAACAAGATCTGCACATGGCGAGGCTACGACGGGGAACGCAGCTAAGTTAACGACTAAATAATTGCTATTTCAAAATAATACCTGGCTTAAGGGAGAGGCAGGACACTACACTAACATAAATGACCAAACAAGCAAATAGTTGGCTAACAGTTTAATGAGATAAAGACAGATACTTACATTATCAGCCCAATGTCTGTCGGCGAGGACATCGTGCTTTAGCACGAAGAAAGCAGTTGCACGTCTCTCCTACTCGAGGCTTGCTTACTGACTCCTCCTCAAACCCACGCTAAATCTCAAGCGTCACTGACGCTATCCCTTCCCCTAACACTTAGTTCCCCCTGACTTACCCCTACTCCCAGACAAACTGCCGTCTCGGATCTCTGTGCCCAGAGAGTCGTGTATCCTATTATCTGTGCATACGTCACATCTCCCCTTGGCCACCGAGATCGACGCCCTCGTCGACACAAGACAAACGAACACAAAAAGAGACATTAAAATAACAAAAATGACATACAAAAAATGAGACATGTGTGATGCACCCAGACGACGACAAACAATGTTACTGGGCGTAGTTTAGAGTCTCGAGATTTTTCGGATAATATTGTTAGAGCACTAATGCTCGAGCACCCCACACACGCACACACACCACGCTGCCTCAGTTCACACGCACACTCACTGCAATTGAGCTTGATGGTCCGTTGAAACTGTTTGTGGGTGAATTTATAATGTGCCCACAACGACGACTTGTCTTGGCTGTAGAATTGTTATTACTGTAGGTCTCTGGCGATGACAACGGGGTGGGTAGTCGCTGGCTTGGACTGCCCCCCAAAATAGTGGCTCCTTATGCCACGGCAGTGTAGTGGCTGCCCGACAGCTTCCCTGTGGTGTTTCTTGAACTTCTGGTGTGCCACGTGGGATGCTCCCATATCCTCTCGAGCTCCGCCACAGCAAAATACTACAACAAAACCACCAAACAATAAAAAGGGTGCTCCAACAAACAATCACACATAAAAAGAACGGTATGTCATGTACAATTAAATATTTGAAAGGTTTAAAGGTTTGCACTAAAATTCTTTTGACATGGGGCAAAGAAACAGAAAAAAAAATAAGTACAAATTGGCATAAGAACTAAATTTTATAGAGAGTTGCCATCCAAAATTTAACTCACAATGCTTCACAATCCAAATAAAACATTAAAACAGACTCAGAATACATTAACATTATATCAAGAACAGTGACTTTTTCATACAATAACATGACAGAAAAAAAACATAACCTTATTTGGGATCCCAATATTAACTCTTAATGACCAGCTGGTATCACTAACAAAAGAAAATAAGTGCACTTACAAGCCAATCACACATGACAATGAAATGAACTCATTCACACTGACCATGGCCCAAATTACACACAACACTCACTTAACTCGTTACTCAAACTACTGTATGCATTACTACAAACTACAAAATACATCCACAATACATCTTCAAACTACACCACGTAACATGTTTTCAACTACAATTATCATACTCTTGTCACTAAGACAATTTCTCGTCTACATTACTATCTTCCTCATCTCAATCATAAACATCATCATCATCATCAGTATTTCCATCACCATCATTACTTCAGTCATTATCATCTTTATCTCAACTTTCACTTTTTCTCTGCAAAAACAAAACAACTTCACTGACGTGTCTCACTTAACATGCTGCAAATTCAAAACTATCTAACATAGGCATAACCTTGAAGAAATCACATTAACGTTTCAGGAATGACACAAATAACATGACATTATACTGTTGCATCCACATCCTCCGAATCAACATTAAGCTGGAAAACAGGTGGTATTAAAATTTGCTATATAAGATGGTACTAAACTTGTTGCATAAACAAAAAAATTATTCTCATTACATTCACTTCCATACATTTAATCTCTCGTGTGAATACATCACACACGCTATACTGGGCACGTTACAGCAACACCAATAAGCAAAATCTGTAAAATCATCACATCACATCAACTTTCCAGGTACATGTAGCCCTCCTGAAAAATCAAAACATGTACACTTCAACTATCGGGGTTACTCTTTTGCACTTCCACCGAAGCTGACATCATCTCATCTCATTTCTCATATTAGCACCGTCGGGGTTACTCTTACGCACATCCACCGAGGCAAATCTCAACTCATATATCTCACATAACCTCACACTACGCCATCGGGGTTACTCTTTGGCACTTCCACCGAGGCAAATCTCACATATATCACATAACCTCAAATACACACATACATACACACACTATTCATGCAACAATTTTCTGCAAATAAAGATCACAGCATCATTATGAAACCCAAAATCAAATCAAATCATATCAAATCAAATCGAATGCAAGAAAACAACATCACATCATTACTCAAAACAATACTGTCACATAACATTCCTGAAAACGAAAGCTCAATTAAGCACACGGTACCCAAACACATTCCTGCAGCATAACACAACAACAAAACAAATGATTTGCAGTTCCCAAAACATAATTTAAAATGTTAGTTACACCAAAATAATAATAATACACTTTTAATTTAGCAGAGACATTCATAGCACATTATTCCTGAAAAGCAAAGCTTAATTAAGCATCAGTCAGTGAAACAATAAAAATTTAGCATACCTGTGTGAGTCGTGAAACTGTTTCATTCGTCCAAACTTTAGCACTCACAATGTTTACATACTTACAGGTTGTTTTTTTTTCTTATTCTTTTTTACCACAAAATTCCAGTGCAATTTTTCAAAAATCTGGTAATACACGTACGGCTGATTCATCAACATCCACATCGTACTGGTCCATATTAAAGGCACATCAAACCTAATTAGGTGAAGATACTGGCAAGGCTGGTAGTAGCTCCTGAAACTTTTACTTACATGAGTAATTGTGAAATATTTTCCCCCCCAAAATATGCATTGCGTAATTAAATAAACCAAACTTGGCAACGGTGAAGCAAAATTATCATTATTATCATTTCCTCAAAGCAGCCATTAGCAGTAGTAGCCATTTCAAAATTCCGAATTAACTCATACGCCGACAACTTGCTGGAATTCTCAAAGTGAGAGGGGTCAATGACCGGGCGACACACAGCTGACTGCATTGTACTCGCCGCGACAGGCGGATTAGGCATCACTGGTAATATCTGAGTAACAACAGGCGAACTAATACTGGACATAGATTCCACTTCACTTTGCTCGCTAACTGGAGCAATTGCCATATCAGATTTCTGCGTAGTACGTCGCTTAGGCATGATTGCAGCGCAAAAGATAACACAACCATTAAATACACAATATGAAACAGCAATACAGATTCCACCAAACTAAACACTTATAGCATCACATGAATGTAAGTAGCAATATCAGAACATAGCCAAATAAAACAGTACCAGAAGTATTACAATTAAGCGCCCACGGCGAAATATCAGAAAATTATACCAACATACGGTCTACACAAGCATGACACGCAAGCCACTTGGACACAATACCAAGATTTTTAAACAGAATGAACACATGGGAGAAAAAACAAAATGATATCTTCAGTGAGAAACCTCGAACTGGAAGTTAAAAAAAACCACGTCACACCTACTGAGACCACCGCTAACATTAAATCAAAAGGAGCCAAATACAGACTTGCAATTTGTACGTAGCACAAAAAAATTCCTGCTCTTTTTTCTTTAAAACAGATGTATCTGACCTGATATACACACGCAAATAAACGCACAGAACACGTGCTGATGAAGACTGGTTTCACACGCTAGAATTAGTGCTGAAATGCATGACCACGCGGGAAATACATAACACCCGTGCGTACATAAAAGTTACACGAAAAATGTCCCACAAAAGTATAGTAAACAGCTAGAAATCACAATCAATGGAATATAAAGCTATAAGCTTCCAGAACCACTGCTAATAAGCACAGAAAACAGTATTTTCACCTACATCGCCAACACGTGGCGAGCACATTTTCAAAGTTGCAAATATCTCACTCGTTTCACAACTCACCTTGCACAAAATATATTTCAAAATAACCAGCACGAACCACTTAGCACAGAAATACAATTTAATAGAAATAAAGCCAAAATAAGAGGAAAATGGAGTCAGGAGTTTTAGCGTCACGCCGACAGACAATGGAAAAATGCAAAAATGAACTCAAAATTAAAATTTAGAAACGAGACTTTCAGAAATTAAAGCAACAAAATTTAGAATATGGAAATCACAAATTACACCATCAAAATCCTACCCTTAAGCCAGAAACAAATTTAGATTTTTAGCGACCACGTGGAGGACCAAAAACCGTTACATTCAGAGGGGGAAAAATTTTGTACTTAAAAATCTCACAAAAACCAAACTATACTCGGCCTCCACCAACTGTCGTAGCCTCTCTACAATATACTACTCAGAAACAGACGGGGGAACACTCGCTTGCAAGAGGTATGGGTAAATTAAACAAGATCTGCACATGGCGAGGCTACGACGGGGAACGCAGCTAAGTTAACTACTAAATAATTGCTATTTCAAAATAATACCTGGCTTAAGAGAAAGGCAGGACACTACACTACCATAAATGACTAAACAAGCAAATAGATGGCTAACAGTTTAATGAGATAAAGACAGATACTTACATTATCAGCCCAATGTCTGTCGGCGAGGACATCGTGCTTAGCACGAAGAAAGCAGTTGCACGTCTTTCCTACTCGGGGCTTGCTTACTGACTCCTCCTCAAACCCACGCTAAATCTCAAGCGTCACTGACGCTATCCCTTCCCCTAACACTTAATTCCCCCTGACTTACCCCTACTCCCAGACAAACTGCCGTCTCGGATCTCTGTGCCCAGAGAGTCGTGTATCCTATTATCTGTGCATACGTCACAATATTATGCCTAAGCAACCAGGTTTTTATTTCTTCTTTCAAGGAATTTGAGGTAGGTTGTTTGTCAATTTGAGCGTTACCACATTGTGAAGCAGGCATATTAGGTATCAACATGGTGTTGATTCACTTCATGTAATTTTCTGTATTCATTTCTCGATGAAAATCTCCTGGTTTTTGTTGCGACTTGTAAAATAAGGGCATTTGGAACGAACAGCATGAACGATAATAAGTATTTGCCCTTTGGCAACAGGTGCCTGAAAACCTAATTCGCTATCGTCACTTCAACTTTTAGATGTATGACTATGATGTATGTACGACTCATCTTCATACACTATAGTTTGATCCTCTAATTTGTACCTCTGAGTAAGGTACTCTTCCAGCTGAGATCGTATGTCGTGCTTTTCTATTAGAAATCTATTTGGTTTCGTTTTCTTCCACTTAACCCCTAAATCTTTTATAATTTTTCTGAGATTTGTAGCAGCATCTTGAAAATTTATGCTGATATAAGTACATATAAAATTATAGTCATTTGGAAAGTTAGTATCAGACTGCAAAATTCAGTGTCATAGCCGGGATTTGAGACTTGTAGCACCACCTTGAACATTTATGACATCTTTCAGATTGATGAGCAATCTGCTTATTGTTGGCACAGTTTTTTCTTCCACATAGAAATTGTGAATCGTGCACCGAATGACGCATTTGTTGAAATCGTTTTTTCTGTAATACGTTTAGGGAGCTTATGTTTCTTCACAGGTGTGTCAAATGGTACTCTTTCATCCATATGGTTTTTCTTATCTTTGAGAAATCTGGAAACGGAACTCAGTGAAACACCAGTTGCTTTGGCTACTCTTTCTTTCACTCTCTTAAGGCTTTTGTGGAACTCGGGTAAACGTATATTTTCTTCCTTCATCTCTGCTTCTTGCTTCATGAAGTCGAGGACATTTGCAATTATTTCCCTGTTTTTAATACGTAATACCTTACCACTTAACTTTGAAAACGTAGGAGCCATGGTTATAAATATCACAAATATAAAATAAGCACTATTTACGTACTGATCTCTTTTAAATTACAAGATGCAGTCACTTTCTATGCAGACTGTATGTGTTACGCACTGTGAGTAAGCAAAGGTATCATATCGCTATCGTTGATTAAGCTAAACATAAACCATTCCTAGGCTCGGCAGCTGGGCTAGCAATCAAGGTCACGATTCCAGAAGTTTTGCGCCAGTTATAGCAGTGGTCGCTGGGCTTGTAACCTCGGCGCTCACCCAAGCTGAGGGTCGCGGGTTTGAGTCCCCTAATGGGATGGGTGTTTGTGTTCATGAATCTGTGTGTTGTGTATGTGTAACGGTAATTGCGATAGAATAAACTAGAGAAAACAACTAATAATAAACCGGCAAAAAACAAGGGAACACTAAAAAAAATTACAAATTTCGTTAAATGTATAAGGGGAATACAGGAAACTTCAAAAGTTTAAAGAGAGTTGCTATGTGCTGGCCATGAAATTGCATACGCTTTCTATGACCTCGCGAGAAACAACTCGATATCGGCAATACTTAGAGAAAATGACAAAAGAATTGAACAAATAAAAACAATAATAATGGATAACCTGGAAATGGCTGATGCCACAAAAAAGTTGTATGAAACAAATTGTGTGTTTTAAAGACCTTTACATTTTCTGTACAGTAACCATTTTTCTATCTCTTATAGTTTAACAATGACACAAAATTATATAAAATTCCTTCCGAATGAAGAGGGCTTTATAGGCTATTGCCAACCTTGCGACCTGGGGATGCCAGCTTCTAGTTCCTGAGGTCACGGGTTCAAACCCGGCGGAGGGTGATGGATTTTTTTTCGGGCGTAAAAGTCCTTAGCATGGCTTCCTTCGGAAGGGAAGTAAAGCCGGGATTCGTTTACTAATAAACGATAGAGTGTAGAGAAAGTCATGTGAATGCAACACAAGGTTTTTATTGTCATTCAAGAAAATCGTCTTTTAAATAAAGATCTCTGCTTCCGAGGAACAGGTGAGGTTACACTTTCAATACGAGTAAAGAAATAACACCTTAATACGTATAATATGTTTCATTCAGTATTAAATAGAAAGTATGACATTTTAATTAAATATTGAAATATGTGTATACGAGTGAATAACCTAAAACTTGTGCCGCAAATATTTTGGAAATAGAAATTGCTATTGATGTGCAGTTTTCACAGCACTGATTGGTAGTCAGGGGCTCGTACATTTAGCCTATAAATAGATTTTAATAATACTGAGAAAGTGTATATTTTGAGCAAACATACAATTTTTAAATGGAACAATGCCTAGTTACATGAACAGAATAAAGGTAGGGTAAATTAGAATGTCAGTGGGTTGCAAGATTCTAGTGCAAGTGGTTTACGAGAAATCTTATTTTGAAACTTTTACGCACCGACACTTGTACACCTGTGGTAGCACAAACTAAAGAAAAACAAAAGGGAATTACAATACTTCTGTGGATTCTTACAAGTAAAGAGAACATAGCCCTTCAAAGGTTGTGTTCAAAATGACCACCGGCAGCTTCAATACACGCTTCCAGTCTGCTATGAAAGACTGCTGCACACGTTCTAGCATTTCAGTGGTAATTTCAGAGCAGGCAGCAGTAATACTCGTTTCATATCGTCTGGTGTAGTTGGTACATCCTTGCAGACTGTCTCAGCCTTCCTCACAGAAAAAAGTCTAAAGGGGTTAGATCCGGTGAACGGGCCGGCCAAGATACAGGTCCTCTTCGTCCAATCCAACGATTTGGAAACAATCCGTTAAGACAAGCTGTAGTACTTCGTGCACTAAGGCTGGACAGCCATCATGTTGGTACCACAGGTTCCTCCTAGTCTGCAAAGGAACGTCTTCTAGCATCTGTGGCAGATGGTCTGTCAGGAGGCTGCGATACTTGTGCGAGTTCTTTGCTCCTTCTATGAACAAAGGGCCTATGAGGTGATAGTTCACTATCCCACACCACACGTTTAAACTCCATGGACGCTGACGTTCCACCTGACGAAGTCAACGGGGATTGTCAACAGACCAATAGTGCATGTTTCTGCGGTTTACCTGGCCATGATTAGTAAATGTTGCCTCATCACTAAACAAGATACATGATGAATCTGGAGTATCATGTCTGAATGCCCATGTACAAAAGTTAACAGGATTCTGAGAATCGTTTCCATGCAGATCTTGATGGAGAGAGATGTGATAGGGCTGGAACCTATGTCGATGGAGAATGCACAGTACACTTGCCTGACTTATGCCGCTTCCACGTGCGATTATGCGGGAACTAATTTGCGGATCTACTGCAACGGCAACCAAAACATTAATTTCTGCCTCTTCTCCAGTCACTTGTTTGTTTCTGTTACGTTTTCTAGGTGTTACAGTAGCACTTTCACGTAATTGGTTGAAGAGGTTGATAAATAATTGCCGAGATGGTTGACGTCTATTGGGATACGTTTCCGCATACACCGTACAGGAACGAACTGCATTCTTCCTACACTCTACGTACACCATGAACATGTCGACTTTTTTCTGAATTAGTAAACCCCATCTTCCGCTTACGACTTACTGCTTGAACTGTCACAAACTAACTGACCAGAAAGTCGCAATGCAAACAATGAACAGAAAACACAATGCAAACAAACATAACATCCTACCTAGCAAGTAGGCAGGTTGAATGGGACAAACAGTTGTCGGGGTAGCAAATTTTCAAAATACGATTTCTCATAAAACACTTGCACTAGAATGCTGCAACAAAGACCATTGACATTCTAATTTACCCTACCTTTATTCTGTTGATGTAACTAGACATTGTTCCATTTAAAAAATTATATGTTTGCTCAAAAAATACACTTTCTCGGCATTATTAAAATCTGTTTATAGGCTAAATGACTGCCAATCAATGCTGCGAAAACTGCACATCAATAGCACTTTCTATTTCCGAAATATTTGCGGTGCAAGTTTTATGTGATTCACCCTGTATATGTTGAAGATCTAGGTAGATTATCGATCATTACACGAAATCAATGAAAAAACCGAAAGTTGTTTGTTTGTTTGCTTACTTGTTGTTTTCTGTCCTAGCATTTGCCTCTGCGGCATCTATCGGTACCATACAGTTGTGCTGATGTAGGTTAACTTGTCATGATTGTATGACTTGGCACGTATATTCAGGTAATCTTCCAGCGGGAATCCTAGATTATTGATAAAGAGCGAATTGGTTTTAAGTCATCGATAACACACATACATTAACACGCCAGACTTTGGGCTTGTCGAGAAACCTTCCTGCCCAGCTGGGAAACGAACCCGATAACCCTCGCCAGCACGTAGGTGCTCTATGACTGAATTGTGGGGCCAGTCAACCGATTGCTGTGTTCTTTTATCTTGTGCCGTTCCACATCTTCTCTCGTCTTGCACATGTAACCATCCCATGAACGGCAAAATTCTTTTAGAGAAGATGGCGTCATTCATCGTGATCAGCTCAGTAACTGGATGAATGTTCAAGAAAGATGTCATTGATGACGTAGCTCATGGTAGCGCAACATCATTGTTGTCCATGGCTACGATTGGCTGGTTCGTCTCACGCCACTGATTGCAGCACCATCGAGCTTATGGCCAAGATCAGCAACTCCCGGGCAGGTTGGGACTTCAGTCTACTCACAAGGATCGTGCGGATAGCCTGTTAGAGCTTTGTGCTCTGTTCGTGACGGCGAGATTTTGGCATAATTCACCAAGGGTAACGACCCGCCCTTTTATAAATTATGCATATTATTTTGATAGGCTTCAAAATTTAACTTCTATTCTTAGTGTTTCAAAATTATTATTTGCGGGAGAAGCATTTATATATTCCTATTCTTGGTGTTTCAAAATTATCATTTGCGGGAGAAGCATTTATATATTCATTCTCTCTTAAATTGTATTTGTATTATTTTGCTATTTCAAGAGGCATTCACTTCGTAAAGGAAATTAAATGTCGTAGCAAGGTGAAAGGGCATTTACGATTATTGTATTTTCAATCGTATTACTTGGAATTGTAAAAATGTCTAAATGTAAGGCAAGCTGATTTAAATTTGAATGGAACTGTTAACAAATGCAAACTTTTTCTATAAGAAATTAACATATTTGCTGTGATGCTTTTTAAATCCCAACTCCTTCGTAATTATACACGATTTACATTATTTAGGACTTTATGAGTATTATAAAGCCTAACGTAGTAATGTGACAATTGGGTTTAGAAGGCTTTGAGAATAAATTAGACCAATGAAAATTCCTTCTTAGCGTCATGTTTAAAACACAAATTACTCAAGCATAACGTGGTATGTAAACATTTTCCTGTAACTCGTATCTATATATCAATCTGAAGTATTATCCATTGGAATTTGATGGAATTTGAAATATTACAACGCTAAATTCAAGTTAATGTTTACTGGTAAGCATACAGAATGAAAAAATAAAACTTAAGCATGAAGTTCCATTTTCGATACAGTTAGTTTGGAAACAGTAAATTTGAAAGCCATGTAATATTATACCTTATTTCACTTATAGGTTATGGAATCATCATATCTTTACACTCGTAACAAGCAAATATTCTTTCACTGTCAAAACTATCTTCTCCATTAATAACAATTTCCCAGATTATGTTGGGAAGATGTCCTCTGAATGTACAGAACATATACTTTATCACGACAAAATATTAATTAAATTTGGTATTTAAGACGTAATCTATGCATTTCTCAACTAAACATTATCCTCTAAAATGAGTTCATTGGAAGTTGCAAATAATCCCGCAAATAACAGCTTTTCGAGCGATGTCTCGAATTCGGATTAAACATAAAGATAAATATTTCCAATGACAAAATACGTAAATCAATACTTCTTACCGAATTAGGCGATGCTTTTGGCAGTCTCGCAAGACACTCGGCGTAAAGGTTTGACTAAGCATATATTAAAGGGCCTGGTTTAGAATTTAAATAGGCTCAGTTGTTTCATAATCTATAAACGTACTAGTCGGCCACAATATGAGTGCTTGCGGTGGGAAGAGGAACTGTAAGTATTTAGTTCCTCTTCCCACCGCAAGCACTTATATTGTGGCACAAGTAGGAGTGGTATCGGAAGGACAGTTAGGTAAAGAAGACATCCTCAGCTCTGAGTTGCATTTTTAGCTAGACTGAGGCCTGTAAATGAAGTACTGTTTTCATTGTGCAACTATACATTCCCCTATCTCCTTGATCTTCGCTCTCCTCTGATCCCTAGACCTGGATGATGTTAGGCTTGTCTACAAAAACAGTGATGCACTCCACCAAGCGCACACATATCGTGGCCGACTAGTACTGACTTACTGTACCACAATGCACGCGGAATGAATTTATTCAAATTCTAAGAAATCACTCTTCCCCATAAGTTAAACTTTATTTATAAAACTGGAAATTATAATTGACAGATGAGTAAAACCAATATCAGTGGAGTAGAAAGCCAATACTAAAATAAGCATTTGGAGGACAGAAAGCTTTTTTTACTGCGCTACATTAAATCCATCGTGTTAGAGCCTGTTTGTGGCGTGTCAGATTGTGATGCATTCCTATGTACCCTTGTACTGGCCGACCACGATATGAGTGCACTTAGAGGAGGGTGCCACTGTCTTGTCAGTGCGTAGCCTCATCAAGGCTCTGAATCAGAGGAAGTGAGGGGCACGGCGATAGGGGAATATGCAGTCTCACAAGAAAACAGCACTACATTTGCAAGCTTCAGCCTCGCTAGTACGAGAATGTAACTCGGATCTGCGGATTTTCTTCACCTGATTGTCTTTCCGAAGCCCCGCCTACTTGTTCCGTAACTGTTTAGTTCCTCCTCCCACCGAAGGCACTCATATCGTGGCCAACTAGTACAGTATTACTCACTGTCGCTAGGTGTGTCTGATATGAAGCCTACTGGATGGTATGGTAATACGGTCTGTTCAGTATAGTACTCATTAGTGATGCAGTACTTACAGCGAGTTGCACTTTATTTTGATGTTTCATAAAGTCAGATTTCAGTTATGTTCACGCAACACTCCTATTATTATACTGCATTTGCGACCCCATGCTCCTAATCTCAAAAGCTTTATTTGATACTACCTTTCTACTCTACAATTTTCTACACATTGTTTTTCAGCATTCCGTATGTTCTTTAATTCACTTGCTATATTTGCATATACGACCATAAGAAATGAAAGGAAAGTTACAAACCATGTTACAGTCTTATTATGAAAACGACAATTTTGAAATATACTTACCTTATTCCCCTCACCTGAATGTGTTGCAAGGAATGTATTGACATCAACAATTCTAGCGCTATCTGAGAAAGATTACGACTCTACTTTCAACATATCAAGAAGGCTTAGGCCTGTCAGAAAACATACGCCTTTAGGCTAACAATGCTAAATGGCGAGTTGCTTTTGTTTGTTTTCCTCGTCACAGATTTTAACACCGTTCGCTACTAGTTCTCGGGCTTAACTGTTTAGAGTTCTTCCTTTCTTACTGGGCTTTGCAAATAACTTTATAAACGACACTGCTCCAACCACGTTGGAATACTAACGTTGCACGATGTTTTGAATGTAGATAGTAGATCTATATTTATGACAGCATCATGAGCTGCCACATGGTACTGCCCCCTCACTCTTCTCGAGAGCAGAACACACCGCAAACGTTTTATCCTCAGAGGCCTCAGTAGTTAGGGCATAGGGTATACAACGGAGGGGGAGCCTCGTGCACTGCGACCTACGTGAGATCTATTGTGGTTACCACCCTTGAGGAGGAAGGGATAAAATAAATGAACCACAGGAGGCTACAGGTCCCAGGCAGAGAAGCGCGGAAGTCCCTATCAGTTCCTGACTCGAAGATCCGTACCACTATTGGAGCTGTCCATAGAAGGCGATGAACGACCCGTTCAACCAAGCAGCCCTCTATAGTCCACGGGTTGTTCTTGCCTTGGAGCTTGCATCCGTGCCATCTCCGGCACCACCTCACACCACGAAACGTGGAAGTACACCTGTAACATGAGAAGGAATCGGAATAAAAGAGACATTATGGAAAGAAAATCCTGGTAGATGAGAAACCACCACAGCATTCCCTTATCGACTAGAGAAAACCACGAAAAGCCGAGCGTCAGAGTGGACGGTGGAAGGGAGTCGAATCCGGGACCTCCCGAATGCAAGCCTCACACGTTACGGTGGAGTCATCTCGGTCGTTAATACACTTTGCTATCTCTCTGCTTATTAATATCACACACAACAGTGCTTGGAACAATAAAGGAGAAAATAAACAATCGTAATTAAAGCGACGCCTATAATGTGCTTCCCCGTTAAATCAGTGTTATAAATGCCTCTAATAATCACACTGGAAACGTTTTGTTATTTCTGATGTCGCTCTGCAGAGGTTAGGAAATGATTCTGATTAAACAAAAATGTACCTCTTCCAACCAAGGTTTAACCCTAAAGTCAGCAGGCTGACCTTTAGAGCGCAAGGCAATCTCATACTGAAGGTATACAGAATCACCCTTAAACACAAACATCAAAACATAAATCAATTCTATTGAGCAAGGCTGTATACTCCAATATGTTTCCTGGATTAGGATTAACCGTGGAGGGGAAACCAGCCACTGTAGCTCAACACCGCACGTAGGTCATCGTAGGCCCTTTGTGACTTATATGACTCCTGGTAGGAAGGGATGAAGGGGAGGTCCGAAGGGCGACATGATCCGGACGTCGATGCGCACTAGCATCGGGGTACCTAATGATTCCAGAATTACACCAATCCTAACACCGGCGCGAGCCTACCTGTACCATGTTCAACCGGAGGTTCCGGGACGAATGAGCCTCTCAGAAAGAGCACCATCTGGCCCTCCAAGCGCCAGGGAGTATATTTACACAGCGCAAACTCCACCGTCCCGCCGCAACGCATCAACCGCCGTTGCCTGCTCCTACAACCCTGAAACATATGAAGATGAAACAGATAGAAGCAAATGATGAAGACAGGAAATCCGTGGTAGAACCACGTTAGACCTAGGAAAAACTACAAATAAATCCAGGTTAGAGTGGAAATCGAACCTGGGACCTCTGAAATGCAACGTTACCACGGAGCCATCTCGTTCCGTTCGATGTAAGAAGTACTACTTTTCTGTGCCGAGGCAGTCTTCTTAAAGTTTATGTGCACGGAGAACAATTCACAGCGCACGGCTTATCTGGACATCACGCCAAATATTGGCTGCTGAGGTTTTCTAGCAGATTAGAGACAGGTGCTGAAGCAGGTGAAATAAGTTTTATCTTACTGTCATGCTGGCAGAGAAATGGCACATGATGGCGAAACTCGTTTACCCCAGGAACATCTATTAACCAGGAAGAGCAAGTTCTACAAATCAGTTGCAGCTGTTCAAGCAATTTGTTGGCTATAATCTCCTGAATCTAAACACTGCTAATGCATCTTTCACCTTCACAGCTATGGTGAGTTTGTTACGTCCAGTGAATACTGCCACGCTTGTTTACCGGTATAAGTCTTCTCAAGCAAATGTTGTGCAATTCATATCACAGGTTATTAGAACTGGAATTAGTGTCCTCACTCAACGATTTGCATCTTAGACCATCATCAGGAACATCGGACTGCCAATGATGCTCTAAAACCACACTTGCTACAGGGGATGATTAATTCTTTTGGACTAGTTTTCAGGATGTGCTTGTGAATTATCTATGACGTTTGCAATTATACTACGTTTACAAGCATATGTCCATCAAGAACATGTATTAACTTAAATTCCAAAAGCCACTGATGCTAGAAGAAATCCTGGTGTTTCCGGAAAAGGCTTTCGGGACACGTTTTTGTCCCGGTTTCTGTAGAAGTTGCACATATTCACTATTTTTTTAATATTGGCAACCTTGCCCGTGTACCATTCGTTTTTTATAAGACTGGAGCTTTTCCATCAGCAGCTAAAGCTACGCTCCATTTTTAATCTACCCAAGAGCTGATTGGCTAATAAAATTCATCCCCACAGCCAATGGAGTTGCAGATTTGAAAACCACAACCACAGGTTGCAGACGGGCCGCTGCATCCTAACAGACAGCCGTCGAGGAGCAACATGCTTCCTCCTATTCTAAATTGTTCCATACTAAATTAGAAGAAGGTATGTCTATATGTCTATATGCTGTTTCCATGCAATAGCGAAAACAACTCTATGTTAAAAGGGCTTTAAAGAATGACCAAGTAATGAACAATTTTAAATGTTAATAAGCGATATTTCGGAAATGCTTATGCCATCAAAAAGTTATTTTAAACAAATTGTGTGTTTGCGAGAGACCTACATATTTTAAAATTATCATTACCTTTCGTCTGTCGCTTAGCGTTTACCAGTTGCACAAGGTAATAAAAATTCCTTCCGAATAAAGAGGATTTCACAGGCTATTCCCGAAAATATTTCTTCTTCTTTCTCTGTTTACCTTAACCGTCCCGGAAAATTCCAAGATATACATTTTGTTTGTCATTCTAAATATCTTTAATATACGATATTTTAATTAAAATCGTTAATGTCATTTTTTAAAAAATAAAAACTTTCGAAAAATGTTCCACGCAAATGGTGGTTGGGGACGGGAGAATTTTCTTGAAAAATCTTCCTGTCGTATCTTTGAAAGATGCTGAATTTAAATACCAAGTATTTTATTTAGCAGACTTTTCATTTTTGAGTTATACTGTTCATTGGCACACATATACATATACATACACATACACGCACACTCGCACAGGCACAAACACGGACCTTTTTCTAAAAATTCTTTAATTATGTTTTTTCGGTTCAGGGTGTCTCAAAACACATTTCTTGTTAAATCTCAACATAGAATTTTGGGGTAGAATACAATATTCTTCTCCTACTTATTGTACGTAATACAGAAAGTAAAAAAGACTAAGCACAAAGATATGGGAAATTTAAATAACACTGTGTGAGATAATCTTCGATCAGTAATTAGTAATGTCTAAATAATGAAAACAAAACGATGAATTTATATATTTCAATAGCGAACTAGGTTTTTAATTTTCAAATTGGTGTATAACGAAAATATAAAACGCTTAATTAACGCTGGCTTACTGAAAATAACTGAACAATGAAAATACCTCATTACCAACGTGAAGTATACTCTGGTGGATTTACACGAGCGGAAGTCATTTCCGAAGGCCATGACATTTGGTTGCAATTTTACTTGCTACTCGCCAAATAATTGAAATACTTATATCATTGTCATGATTGGCAGCTCCTAGATCCTTATGGAATTTATGAAGTGGAAATGTATTGGTGCTTGTTAGGTCAAGAAAATGCACGATTATGTAAAAATCTGATGTGTTACACTCACATGACTTTCTCTACTCTTGTACAATCTATTTTTACAAACGCCTATTCTCCATATGCTTTATGTTAATCGAGATATCGAGATGTCAATCTTATTGCTAATTTTCTTGTAGATGCAAGGGGAATATGGTAGCTTTTAAGCGATGGTCAAATATTTTAACGCTGGTTGCAATGCGGCGCATTCAATTCTCTTTGCAAGTCCAGGACATAAAAAAATGAATAACGAATTTGAGAAAAAGTAGAAGTATTGGAAAATTTAAGGGAATAACAAGCAATATCTCGAAAACGGTTCACTCAACAAAAGAAATGTATATGACATAAGTTGTGTATTTTAACGAGATCTACATTTTTTGTGTAGTAAAATTTGGTCTATCTCTTATGGTTTACCAGTTATGCAAAAGTCGTTCACAATGAAGAACACTTTTGGAGACATTCCCAGAAAATTCGAGATATACATTTCATTTCTCATGACATTATCTTAAACATATGATATTTTCATCAAAATCGTTAGAGCCATTTTTGAGAAAATTAAAATTTTCGAAAAATATTCCATGTAAAGGGTAGTCTGGGGTGGGGGGATTTTCTTGAAAACCTTCGTGTCGCATCTCTGGAAGATACTGAACCTAAATACCAAGTTTGGTGTTTATCCGACTGTTCGTTTTTGAGTTATGCTGTTCACAGACACACAGACACACACACACACAGACACACACACAGACACACACACACAGACACACACACGGACATGTTTCCAAAAATGCTTTTTTTGGATTCAGGAGGTCTCAAAACATGTATTTCCGGTGAAATCTCGGTATCGAATTTTTGGGTGGAATGCAATACTTCCCCTACTTACTATACGTAGTAGAGAAAGTAAAAAATACGATGTGTTACACTCGCGTATATTTCTCTAGCCACTTATTTTTGTATAGCTTTTACTAACTATTCTGTAAAAAATCTGATGTGCTACACTCACATGACTTTCTCTACTCTTGTATAAACTACTTTTACAAACTCTTATTCTCCATCTATTTTATATTAATCGAGATAAATATTTGCAGAAACGATCTTTAGACATGCAAAGACAATTACATTTTACACATAGCGACCAGTTCTAAAAATATTTGACTATCGCTTAAGGCGTACTATGTTCCCCGGTGTTTTGTTTTTGCAATATAGAAATACAGTAGCCTTTAAGCATAGACGTATCTCTTAATAGCTGGTTGATATGTGCAGCACCATTCTCTTTGCCGCAGAATTAATACTCTTTGCATATCCAAGACAAAAAAATGAATAACGAATTCCCATTTGAGAAAAGTATTGAAAAATTTAAGGAAATAACAAGCAATATCTCGAAAATGGTTCACTCAACAACAAAAAGTGTATATAACATAAATTGTGTATTTTAACGCGATCTACATATTTTGTGTAGTAAAAATTTGTCTATCTCTTATGGTTTACCAGTTATGCAAAAGTCGTTCACAATGAACAATACTTTTGGAGACATTCCCTGAAAACTCAAGATGTACATTTTATTTGTCATGAAAATACCTTAAACATTTGATATTTTAATCAAAATCGTTAGAGCCATTTTTAAGAAATTTAAAATTTTCGATAAATGTTCCATGTAAAGGGTAATCTGGGGTGGGGGGATTTTCTTGAAAACTTTCGTGTTGTATCTCTAGAAGATACTGAACATAAATACCAAATTTGGTGTTTATCCGACTGTTCGTTTCTGAGTCATGCTGTTCACACACACATACACACACACACACACACACACACCACACAGACACACACACGGACATGTTTCCAAAAATGCTTTTTTTGGATTCAGGGTGTCTCAAAACATGTATTTCCGGTGAAATCTCGGTATCGAATTTTTGGGTGGAATGCAATACTTGTCCTACTTACTATACGTAGTAGAGAAAGTAATAAGTTTTTACTTTCTCTACTACGTATAGTAAGTAGGGGAAGTATTTTATTCCACCCAAAAATTCGATACCGAGATTTCACCGGAAATATATGTTTTGAGACACCCTGAATCCAAAAAAAGCATTTTTGGAAACATGTCCGTGTGTGTGTCTGTGTGGTGTGTGTGTGTGTGTGTGTGTGTGTGTGTGTGTGTGTGTGTGTCTGTATGTATGTGTGTGTGTCTGTCTGTGTGTGTGTCTGTCTGTGAACAGCATGACTCAGAAACGAACAGTCGGATAAACACCAAACTTGGTATTTAGGTTCAGTATCTTCTAGAGATACGACACGAAAGTTTTCAAGAAAATCCCCCCGCCCCAGATTACCCTTTACATGGAACATTTTTCAAAAATTTCAATTTTCTCTAAAATGGCTCTAACGATTTTGATTAAAATATCATATATTTAAGCACTTTATGACAAATAAAATGTATATCTCGAATTTTCTGGGAATGTCTCCAAAATTATTCCTCATTGTGAACGACTTTTGCATAACTGATAAACCATAAGAGATAGACAAAATTTTACTACACAAAAAATGTAGATCGCGTTAAAATACACAATTTATGTCATGGTTTTTTTTTTTTTTTTTGATGGAACGATTTTCGAGATATTGCTTGTTATTCCCTTAAATTTTCCAATACTTATACTTTTTCTCAAATTCGTTATTCATTTTTACTTTCTGTACTACGTATAGTAAGTGGGGGAAATATTGTATTCCACCCAAAAATTTGATACCGAGATTTCCCCGAAAATATATGTTTTTGAGACCCCCTGAATCCAAAAAAGCATTTTTGGAAACATGTCCGTGTGTGTGTCTGTGTGTCTGTGAACAGCATAATTCAGAAACGAAAGTCGGATAAACATCAAACTTGGTATTTAGGTTCGGTATCTTCCAGAGATGCGACACGGAGGTTTTCAATAAAATCCCCCCACCCCAGATTAGCCTTTACATGGAACATTTCTCGAAAATTTTAATTTTCTCAAAAATAGCTCTAACAATTTTTATTAAAATATCATATGTTTAAGATATTTTCATGACAAATAAAACGTATATAATGAATTTTCTGGGATTGTCTCCAAAAGTATTCTTCATTGTGAACGACTTTTTCATAACTGGTAAACCATAAGAGATAGACAACATTTTACTACACAAACAATGTAGATCGTGTTAAAATACACAATTTACGTCATATACATTTTTTTTGTTGAGTGAACCATTTTCGGGATATTGCTTGTTATTCCCTTAAGGTTTCAATACTTATTTTCTCAAATAGGAATTCGTTATTCATTTTTACTTTCTCTACTACGTACAGGAAGTAGGGGAAATATTGTATTCCACCCAAAAATTCGATACCGAGATTTCACCGGAAATACATGTTTTGAGACCCCCGGATTCCAAAAAAAGCATTTTTGGAAACGTGTCCGTATGTGTGCGTGTGTATGTGTGTGTGTGTGTGTGTGTGTGTGTCTGTCTGTCTGTCTGTGTGTTTGTGAACAGCGTAACTCAGAAACGAACAGTCGGATAAACACCAAACTTGGTATTTAGGCTCAGTATCTTCCAGAGATGCGACACGAAGGTTTTCAATAAAATTCCCCCACACCAGATTACCCTTTACATGGAAATTTGTCGAAAATTTTAATTTTCTCAAAAATGGCTCTAACGATTTTGATTAAAATATCATACGTTTAAGATATTTTCATGACAAATGAACTGTATGTCTCGAATTTTCTGGTAATGTCTCCAAAATTATTCCTCATTGTGAACGACTTTTGCATAACTGGTAATCCATAAGATATAGACAAAATTTTACTACACAAAAAATGTAGATCTCGTTAAAATACACAATTTATGTCATGTTTTTTTTTTTTGATGGAACCATTTTCGAGATATTGCTTGTTATTCCCTTAAATTTTCCAATACTTTTTTTCTCAAATTCGCTATTCATATTTTTGTGCTGGTAATGCAAAGAGAATGGAGCATTCCACATAGCAACCAGCTCTTAAAACATGTGACTATCGCTTAAAGCCTACCATATTCCCCTTGCATCTACAAGAAAATTAGCAATAAGATTAACATCTCGATAATTCGATTAAGATGAAGAATATGGAGAATAAGTCTTTGTAAAAATAGTTTGTACAAGAGTAGAGAAAGTTATGTGAGTGTAACACACCAGATTTTTTTTGTCTTGGATATGCAAAGAGCCTTAATCTGTGGCAAAGAGAGTGGTGCTGCACATAGCAACCAGCTATTGAGAGATATGTCTATGTTTAAAGGCTACTGTATTTCTATATTGCCGTTGCAAGTACCAAAACAAGGGGAACATAGTATGCCTTAAGAGAAAGTGAAATATTTTTAGAACTGGTAGCTATGGGTAAGATGTAATTCTCTTTGTATGTCAAAAGATCGTTTCTGCAAATGTTTATCTCGATTAATATGAAATAGATGTTTTAAAGTGCAGACATACTTTATTGAGGGGGTGTAATTATACTAGTCTTGTAATTTCATACTCTTACCATGAATTCACGAGAAATAATTGAATGGTGACAGCACTTCAAAAAATGGCCAAGTGTTGAAAACTTCAACCAATAACAACGAATATTTCATAAATGGCTGATGTCACAAAAACATTATTTAAAATATATCGTGTGTTTTAAATGTGCATAATTTTTTGTAGCCAGCTATATCTATCTCGTATGGTTTTCCAGTTGTACAAAATGCTACAAAACTCATTTCGAAATAAAAGGACTTCATAGGCTATTAGCAGAACATTTAAGGTGCATATCATAAACTAGTAAAACATAAATATTTTTCATGTTAAGGACAGTTTAGGTTAGGGTATTTTCTTAACCCTAGATCACAAGGCCTCATCATTTTGACACGTGCGGTTGGTAATTTTGCTTTATCTGTTATGTTTTTCGTTCCAAAATGCGTTACTCAGTTCGTTGCTAGTTATCTTTGCTTCTCAGTAGGTTCTTAGCTTTCAAAGAGGTTAGTCAGTGAGTATGCTTTGCTGAAACTCGCCGGATTAATTCAGCATTATTGAGTGGTATGTCGTAAACGTTAGCAAGATTTGTGTCCACGTATCCAGAATTACGTACACAAGATAAGTACAGCATGAACTATTTTAAGCAACAGTATTAGTTCAATAAATATATGCGATAACGTGCATAATATGTGCCGGGAAGCAATTGAATATTACTTTACATTGTTTTGCGTGAGTATCTTACGTGTAGACGACCCGAATTTCGAAGAAAAGCTCATAAAAGTGTTTTTTAAAGAAGAAGCTGATGAAAACGGCTTTGACAGCGACTGTAGTTCGAACGAAGCAGTTGACAATGTAGAGACTGCTGAAGTAATGGTGATACAGATCATGAAGATATTCCAGGGCCAAATGTTGACATGGGCCTAAACGAAGACACTCCTGTGCTTGGACAATGTACACGGAAACGGAAAAGGCTTTCATTTAAACATTCTAGCAAATCCTGATTGAGTGTGAAGATAGAATTTCCTTACTACCAAGAAACACAAAGTACATGGAGCAAATTGTAAAACTGCAAGATAATGCTGAAAGAGGTCTTTTTTTGTTTTCAGTTATACCATTTGCATTGTATTTCAGTTACAGCATTTGCATTTATTATAGTGTGTTTTATAAATATAATAAAAAGTAGGAAAATTTACGAGTTATTGCGTTTATGTACTAAAGCTTGTACTCTAGGGTTAAAAATTTGATGTGTTACATTCACATGACTTTCCCTACCCTCTATTGCTTATTAGTGGGTATACAAATTATTCTTACAAAATTTATTTTCCTATACCTATACTTCATTTTAATCGAGGTAAAACTTTCCGAAAATAGCTGCATTACACATTTGGCTATAGATACAAAGGGAATAACGATGTTTTAGAACCGGACGCTGTGTGTTGGCCTTAAAATCCATGCTCTCTGCGTGTAATCGCGAGAAAGGACTTGAAAAGACTTACAGAAGTATAGAACAATTAGAACCATTAATAACGGACATTTCGGAAATGGCTGATGCCACAAAAAAGTTATTTTAAATAAATTGTGTGGTTTAAAGAGATCTGCATGTTTTATGAAGTATGCTTTCGTCTATCGCTTAACGTTTAGCAATTATACAAAGTTTCTTCCAAATGAAGTGGACTTTACAGGCTATTTCCAGAAACTTCAAGATATACATTTTATTTGTCATGTAAATATCTTTTAACATATGGTATTTTAATCAAAACCGTCATAGCCATTTTTTAGAAAATCATAAGTTTCGAGAAATATTCCTTTTAAAGGGTACTTTGAATAAGTCGAGAAAAACCGCGATAAAACCTTCGGTCAGGTTGATCGGCTATGAGTACTTGAACCCGAGACCTCCGGAATGCAAATCAAACAGGTTATCGCAACGCCACGTCGTTCGACTCAACCATATAACGTCAAAAGGGTACAATACTTACCGTTCAAATGTTTTGGAGCGCCATCTCTTAGGCAAAAGCTGTAGCTCACGCGAGTAGTTCCTTACTCCGACAACCGAGGACACGCCAGTAGCTGCCTGGGTCGATAATGCAGTTTGCTGCTGTCACCTGTTGCAGCAGTTGAGATAATACTGACGTACGTCGCTTCCGGCTGTACCGGGTTCCCCGAATGGTGTGCGGACATCCCCGCTGGCATTTCCATTAATTCTGCCAACAGCTTTTTAAACTGAAATTCTGAAAGTCTTCCCGAACATGGACGCTCGGACAAAAGTAAAATCTATAGCTTTTGAACAAAAGTTGAACACCATAATTGGTCACCAAATTGTTGGTAATTTTCGGTAGAAATAGCTGTGAAGACTTGTGAACTATTATTATTGAATTCCTAATACAGTAAAAGGAACCCTATTTTACAGTGTACATTAGGGTTATAGTTTAACAATAAATAAAAATAAAAATAGCCCACTGAAGGAAGTTAGGAATCAAGTCTACGAAAAAAAAAAAAAAAATGTGACTAATGTTAAAAACTTTTTAACATGGTCTCTTCAATATCTGTTACAGCAGTTTTGAAAGTTCCAGGTTACAACAGTTCAAGTGATAGTTTAAAATATACCTTTTCTTCCAAATAATGGGCATTCATATACCAGGTGGTCTATTGTAACCATCTGCGCCTAACCAACTACGGCATTAATTTTAAAACGCTCGAAATAAAACTTAAACTTCCCATGACTTGTTAAAAACTATATTGGGCATTAACACTTTACATTGGAGTTGATAGTGGACTTCAGGGAAAAATATTTCTCTCATGACGGAACCTTTTGAAGCAGAGCTGCATATATTGTTTCTTAAATTGAGTTTTAATTGTGGACGTTCTTTAAGTACTGTAGTCCTTAGCGTCCCATTCTATATTGGGCGTGAAAGACCGGTAATTTTGTTCAGAGGCCTAAGCATACAAATTCCATTCAGATTCAATGGAATTATTCTGAAATTAGCCTTTTTTTTTAATTTCTCTACTACGTAGAGTAAGTAGGGGGAAGTATTTTTATTCCACCTATCTATATATCTATTCGATATATAGATTCCACTGCAAATGTTTTGAGGGCCCCTGGATCAAAAAAAAGTATTTTTAGAAAAGATCCGCGAGCGAGTGCGCGTGCGTGTGTAAACAGTGTAACTCAAAAACGAGAAATCGGATAAATACCAAACTTAGCATATAGGTTCAGTAGGTGCCTTCCAAAGATACGTTACAAAGAGTTTTAAGAAAATCCCTCCACCCCAAACTACGCTTCACATAGAACATTCTTGTTGGATTTTATAAAAATTGGATTTTCTATAAAAAATGGCTTTAACATTTTGATTAAAGTACCAAATATTAATAATAATTTCATGACAAATAAAATGCATATCTTGTATTTCTGTGAATAGCCTGTGAATTCCTCTTCATTCGGCAGGAATTTTGTAGAACCTTGTATAACTGATAAACGTTTAGCGTAGACGAAGACCTATTACACAAAAGATCTCTTTAAAGCACACAGTTTATCAAATGACTTTTTGTGGCATCAGCCATTTCCGAGATATCCTTACTGATGTTTCGAATTGCTCAATACTTAGCCATTCTTTTGAAGTCCTGTCGAGTTTCAGTTGTTTTTCGCGATGTCGTGCAGAGTACGGAATTTTAAGGCCGGCATATAGCGACCAGTTCTAAAACATTCAACTATCGCTATTTTCTTTGTATCTATAACGAAATGTGCATTGCAGCTATTTCCGGAAAGGTTTATTTCGATTAAAATAGATAGGAAAATAACCTTTCGTAAAAACAACAATTTTTACATCCACTAATAAACGATAGAGGGTAGTGAAAGTCATGAGCATGTACATCAGATGTTCTTTCCTTAGGCATATTCTGTATTAATGTGATGTTTCATTGCCGCCATTCACATGCCTCTAGAGTTTTAAGTAAAACGACCCAAATAATATATTCCAATACAAGTGGGGTAAGTCAAGGCTGTCTCTATCTACAGGCCTGGATGCGCCATTCCTGACGTCACAACGCGAGGCCTACGTATCAAGTAATTCCAACTCATGAAACTATGTTTTGCAAATATTTTTAGCATGTTTGCTCTGAAATAAACACGCAGTCATTTATATTCTTACACCTCCACATTAAAGATTACTAAATAAATGGAAAACATGTTTTCCATAGTTTGTGGCAGACAATTTTCTTACCTTATCAATGTGAATAAGTCTGCAACTTTCGTTATTATTTTGCCTGTAGTTCATGGCAAACTGTCTTGCTTAATAATACAGTAGTTTTTTTGAGAAGGATGTTAGATATTTCTTGTATTATTATTATTATTATTATTATTATTATTATTTATTTATTTATTTATTTATTTATTTATTTTCACCAAAGCAGCACTCGGCAATTTCCAATCACTAGCGTGAAGTCAGCACCAGTATTATAAATGCCACACGTCTCGGTGCCTAAATATAGAATTACGTTTCCCTGAATTTCTACTTTAAGAAATTGTTGTCCATTTGCTTCAGAAATTAAAGACTAACATATGTTGAAAGTGCATACCATTATATCATATTGAAGTGTGATAGCCAGTCTAAGCCTCCCTATCTGTCACTCTTAAGCAAGCAATAAATTCAAAATTTTGAAACTCAAAATCTATTGAGAGTTCACAGTATAACGTTTTCCTACCATTTTCACTTTTACATTAGGTACGCACAATACCTGCTGCATTGCCTGCAATGTAAATTCGGGTAATTGTATTCTGTTCCGTTACTATATTTTCAAATGTGACATAAAACGTTTCTCAAAGTGTTTGTATTAATTTTGTTATTATCTGATATCAAAGTTAACATCTTAAATCCACATTAACTCAAAGCTTTAATTATATCGAGAATCATATTCGTACAGTTTTATGTTGCTATTTTTTTTTCACTGGATACAGGGCTAAAAGAACCCTATTCTTGGATGTTAAGGATGTTATAGAGGTTTGCACTCTTCATGCATGACCTTGTGTATTTGAAACACCTGGAATGTTACTCCCGATATAAGAAATTTCTAGTTTTACATAACTTTCGTGAAGCAACAAATTCAGTAATTGTCTTATGTTAAATGTATATTTTAAATGCACAGATTAGTAATGGCTATTCAGCACTAGTTTGAGAATAAAGAAAGTACATAGGAATCACTTAACTAAAGCTCTTGGATAAGAAAAAAATAATTGAGCACGTCCATAAAAGGGCATAGATTGTATATTGCATTACCTTGATTAACCAGTCTTACCTGCTCTTCTAAGAATTTATGTTTAGGATATTATATGGAATACTCATTTATTTACTTGCAACATTCTTTTAAACTGTTGGCAGCCTTAAGTAGTTTTTTTCTCTGTTCGTTTGCTTGCAATTATGTAACCATTCAGATGAGTAAAAGAGCATCAAATTTGGACCTTTTATCCAAGATCATTACTGCCATTCTTTACCGAGCACCCATTTGAATTAATGATTTGTTATTACACTCTTACCGTGTGAATCTGAATAATAAAGTTGCAGTTAATTTATAATGATGCTACAACCTTTGGAAATTTTGAGGTATAAATTTTCAGCTAATGCACGTCGTTGTATTTTATGAAGACGGTGAATCCCTCTTATTTCATACAGATAACTCTTTGGGAGCTAGTTCTGAAGACAGACAGGATGGTAAACTAGAAAACAGTGAGGGACAAGTATTTTCAATAACTATAAGTTTAGGAATTGTCTTCGGTACTACAAGGACACTTCCATTATTTTGCGTGCAGTAAATGTATTCACTATGTGTTGTTCAGAAAAATTAATACATACCACAACAAGCGTAGTTCCTAATTGTTCCTGTGAATAGCACGGAAATAGTGTTATATACTTTTCAGAACCTGTTAAAAGTGTTTCACGTACATCCCACCACACAATACTTTCCTGGGATTTTGAACTGATAACTACACTGTTCATGTGGGTTTTTTTTCGCTCGCTAAGTATGTAATTTGATTATTAATAATTATTGGTCCGTTTTGAGACAGCAAGGAACTCCTTAGCATACCAAAACCACACGGACCAAGATGCATTCCTATGATGCAGGTTGTGAACTTCCGATAAAGGTAGGTCCCGAAGATGACGTAATTAACAGTTATCTTGTGTGCCTCTTGGCCTGTATACGTTGAGACAGCCTTGGACAAGTGCATCATTGGAGTACGGGAAAGAGTTTGAAGATATAAGACTAATTCGAGTATGTTCTACTTTCGAGATTCTCCAACACGCTTAACGCATGTGTATTGTACACAACGAGAACGAAAGGGAATAATAGAAATAGTACTTACACGAATATAAAATTAATTGCTAACAGATGTTGTACATGGTGAATCCAGTAGCAAGGTCACCAACATTAACCTTGGTGGCAAACTGGCAATTCATTATCCATGCCTCGTTGTTGCCGTTAAAAAAAATCAATAACTTGCAATAAATACTTCGCTCTTGGGTGAATTAAATCGTAAGTAATGTAAATAACGGTAATAATTGTACAGCTTGACTTGCACACTTCATGAATGAGTTGGAACCTCTAACTTTCATCGAGAAGAAGGCGACAATCCAAAGCAATTTATACAATAACTTGATTATTACTATGTTCTTTATTAACAAATAAAAATGAATTAAAGCCTCAGGTAAGATTTAAATTATTAATTCAGCTATCAAGTATGATTATATTCTATAACTGGAATAATAAGTATATCAAAAGTTCGAGGCTTTAATACAGCTCATGCACACCCGTGTAGCAAAATAAACGAAAGAAGCAGGTAGGTTAGGTTACCAGCACTGAATGCAGTGAATTCAGTTGTCTACAGCATAAACGAGAAGTGGATAAAAAAAATTAAAAAATCGTAGATAAAGATAAATATTTAAAATAAAAATCGTCTAAAAATAGTATATTGTGATACAAGTGCGATAAGTGCATCTTTACAGAACGAGAAAGAAGTTTGAAAGTAAGAGGTGAAGTCGAGTACTGCCACTTCCGATTGTACAAAGCACTCACGATAATATATTGCACACTCTTTTTTCACAATAGTGAATAATAGAAGTATTTACGCGAAAATAAAATTAATTACTGTCATCTCTAGCCTCTGCGAACTGGTAATCAATTAGTCACGCATGTTCGTATTGATCAAGCAAGTGAATAGCTGAAGGTGAGTTGGCTGCTTGCGCCGAAAGAGTTGTATTTAAATGCTGTGCGAATTAACTCGTAAGTAAATGTTAACAAAGAGAAGCAAAGACGTTATGATCCCAAGGTAAATTCAACTATTAAATCTGGTTATATTGAATGTCTCGGTAATAAATATACACATTGTAATAAATGAGAACATCAGTTGCTGCTAAACACACTATGTCATTTAGGTGCTCAGCGTAGCACAAAATTTACGCTTGAGACACATTTGACACATGCTCAGAACACAATTGCTCCGTCGAACCAAATAACAACTGAACTGCTAAATCACAACTCTTGACTGAACTGTACTCGGGACTGTCCACTTTTAACTACCCAAACTCTTCGACGTCTGAATGCACTTAACTTTGTAACTTCTTAAATAACTGAACTCGACTCCCTCACTGGGCAGATAATCCCATTATATAGGCCCCGGATACAAAGCGGAATGTTTTAGAAGGGGAAGCTGCTGGAAACGGCTGAAAGTAGTCTTCTGGAGCAATAAAAACTACGGAAAGCCGCACATATGGGTTCATGCGCGCCTATTGTTCTGAAGACTATTGAGGGCCCTCATGTGGGGCCCCGGGATGTGCTTACCGGCGGTCCGGAGACAGCTTCGCGCGTGTGGTCACAATATTAACATCTGGAGGATTGAATGCATTGTATTAAGGTTTGCGATAAAAGTGCAAAACGCATGGAGTACAGAATCTCAGCTTCCCACGCATGACAGCATGAGTGGTAAATGGATTAAAACCAGTATTGTCAAAAATAATATCTAAGTTAATTTCCTTTAAACTTAGAAAATATAATGGTAGCGGTATTCACCTCTTATTGTGCCCCCGCAGTTGGGAGACAATTATGTTGAGGTTGCTTTGCTACACAATCGAAGATGGTGACGTCATCGCCTTCTCTTCGGTGTATCCGTTGATCTTCGGCGATTGGTAAGTTTTTTAATAAATTAATATAAGGATGATTTATTTGTTTCCCTGGCTACTCATTCAGGATTGCGGTCGGGCATGGATATGGATTCCCAAGTGGTGATATCGGCGTGAAGGAATTTTGAATGATACATTGAATTGAAATTTAACGGTAGACTGTAAAAGTTCAAATTATCATTTTACACCATGACATATAAATATTATGAATATGTGAGAGTTTGAGTTTTAATCACTTTTTATGTTGAGTGTTTTGGCGCGTATTCATTATCTCCACTAGCGGAGACACGTTGTTTATCACATTTAAGATCTCTCTACTCATATTTAAATTCAATGTTTTGGCCACGGATTTATAATACTAGCCAGCGCAGATCTTGGGTATCACATTTAAGATCCCTCTGGCTTCCCTCGAAATTTTTTTAGCTTATATACTCTCAATGTTCCTGAATGTTCTACAATTTTCTATCATTTCACTGGCTATCTTCACATGGCTCCTTACATTCAAATTCAACCTTCTACACTACTGAATTCCTATAGGCTAAGAAATCAAGCGTATGACTCCTCACTTAGCGTCTATTTTTCACACCCCTTGTTCACAAACTTTAGTCCTTCCTTTCAGAAATCCGTTGCCAGTAGAAATCCTAACAAAATATTCCGCTGTCCCCAAACTTCTTTTTACTTTCTCTACTACGTATAGTAAGGAGGGGAAGTGTTGCATTCCACCCAAAAATTCGATAACGAGATTTCACAGGAAATACATGTTTTGAGGTGCACTGAATGCATATAAAGAATTTCTGGAAAAGTGTGTGTGTGTGTGTGTGTGTGTGTGTGTGTGTGTATCTGTGAACAGCATAACTCAGAAACGAACAGTCGATAAACACCAAACTTGGTATTTAGGTTCAGTATCTTCCAGAGTTGCGACACGAAGGTTTTCAAGAAAATCCCCCCACCCCAGATTACCCTTTACATGGAACATTTTTCGAAAAATTTAATTTTCTCAAAAATGGCTCTAACGATTTTGAATGAAATACCATAAGTTCAAGACATTTTTATGGCAAATGAATTGTATATTTCGAATTTTCTGGCAATGTCGCCAAAAGTATTCATTGTAAACGACTTTTGCATCACTAGTAAACCATAAGAGATAGATAAATTTTTACTACACAAAAAATGTAGATCGCGTTAAAATACACAATTTATATCATATACTTTTTTTTTGAGTGAACCATTTTCGAGATATTGCTTGTCATTCCCTTAAATTTTCCAATACTTATACTTTTTCTCAAATGGAAATTCGTTATTCATTTTTTATGTCCTGGACACGCAAAGAGAATGGAATGCTCCACATAGCAACCAGCTCTTAAAACATTTGACTATCGCTTAAAGCCTACCATATTCCCCTTACAGCACCTACAAGAAAATTAACAATACCGAGCGGGATGACTCAAGGCGGTAAAGTCTGTGACCCGCATTTGGGAGGTAGCGGATTCAAATCCCGTGGGCCGACCAATATGTCTGAGGTTTTTTCGTGGTTTTTCTCAGTCGCCAAGATAAATACCGGATTGGATATTTAATACCACGACCCAAAGTTCCACCTTAAGTCTAAAACAGTAGTAAAATGAAAAATAAGTGGTAATGCTATGCCATCTATCTACAGACAATGTAAGCAGTTAGACTGGACGGCACCCTAGTGCCATCTGCACGGCATGAAGCAGGGGTTACAGGGATGAGACCTTGAAGGTTAACCGTCCACCTTTCTGTGTGAGGGCGGCGGTTAGACTGGACGTCACCCTAATGCTATCTGCACAGCATGAAGCAGGGGCTACAGGAATGAGACCTAACTGTCCATCACATATCGTTCAAAGAGATATTCACCAACAGAACCGGTGCGATATGACCAAGGAGTTAAAGCGACGTAAAATAAAATAGAATAAAAAAAATTAGCAATAAGGTAGTTCCTGCAAATGTTTATCTCGATTAACATGAAGTAGATGGAGAATAAGCGTTTGTGCAAGAGTAGAGAAAGTCATGTGAGTGTAACACATCAGATTTTTTCATTAACACTTGAGAATGTGACTGCTTACAGCTTTGGAGTTTGGCATATACAGCTCACATCTTCATAACGTTACGGACTTAAAATATAGGCATTTACATGTCTTATATACATGAAACCTACATTAAAACCAAATACCGCACTAAATAGTGCATAGTTTTGTCTTTAATTAGAGCATTCACATTAAGACATTTATGTTCCATATAACAATAATTAATTTTCGGTGATGACTGATAGGTTTGTTATTACCACAATTATTATGATAAAGTTACCATTTCAAACTTATACATTTGCCGTTTGTATAAACTATTAGGATAATTTATAAGTAATTCGTTTTAAGCTATTTCTGATTGTGTGCTGTTTCCGCTCAACCAGGAGTACACATTCTTCAGCGGACGGTACAGTTCCACCGTCTTGGCTATTGTACTGGACGGTCCAGTACTACATCCCTGGTAGTGACAGGACGATTTGACTCTCCTACTCTGTCTTACCCAGATGTTTCAGGTTCACTGATCCTGCTCCCACTTGAGATTCCTTTTGTATAAATTTGCTGGACGAGATAGTAGTGGTGTGGCTGGTCTGACAACACCATCTCTATCACCAACACCATCTCGTGTGCCCTCTCATCCAGGCATTGATAACTGAAGAAATAAATGTTTCATGTGTAACCTCTTCTTTCTTGATGAATAATGGGCACAGAGAGGAAAATAGAAACGTCTGATAGTATTGTCTAGCTTAGAGCAACGAAGCACTACTCTATAAAATATAGCTTACATTCACATGACGTTCTCTACCCACCCTTTTAACAAATTACTCTAGAAAAAGTTTTTATTGTATCTGCTTCATCTTAATCGAGATAAACATTTACATAAATAGCTTTATGACATATTTCATTGCACGTACAAAGAAAAGACAGTAGACCTATGCGATACTTAATTACGAACCTCCTCTAACTGAGGTTGTTCCCAAGTTTTCCTCTGTCCTCAGTCATGCCGGGGAGGTACCTTAAACATAGGCCTGGTACGATTCCTTCCTAAACTTCCTTTTCCAATTATCATTTAATTTCATGTATCAGCAGTGTCAGCCTGTGGTGCCGTATGCAGTAAGAACGATGTTAGACATTACTAAACAAAAAGAAACAAACAATTTCTTTACACATTTGGTTATATCAAAATGGGATAGAGGAAACCGAATCGATAGTCAGATTTTAAAAGCGGGTCGCTAAATACTCTTTGCACGATATCACGAGAAATAACTGAATAGCGAAGAAACTAAAAAAATGGAAGTATTGAAAAATTCAAACTAACAACGGATATTTCTGAAATGGCTAATGCCATAGAAAAGGTTATTTAAAATAAACTGTATTTGTAAATATGTCTACATTAAATTTGTGTAGTACGTTATTATCTATTCCTCATGGACATCTCGAGCTATTCCCAGAAAATTCAAGATATACGTTTTTATTTGTAATGTAAGTATTTTAAAGATATATTTTAATCATAATTGTTAGTCACTTTTGAGAAAATTAAAAAAAAACGAAATTCTTTACGTGTAAAGGATAGCTTAAGGTGATTCAAAGTCGTCGTGTCACATCTTGGGAATTTAAATTCATAATCTTCCAATTACATTTGGTATCTCTCGGAGTTTTCGTTTTAGAGTTACTATTCACAGATAGGCACGCAAGCGCAAGCGCGCGCGCACACACACACACACACACACTCACACATACGCGTACCTTTTTCTAAAAAAAAAGAATGCCTTTTTTTTAAGTTCAGGAAGCCTCAAAATAAGTATTTCCAATGAAGTTCGACATCAAATTTTTTGGGGAATACAAATATTTCCTCTTCTTACTGTAAGTACATAAGTAGATAAAACAAAAATGGTTTTGTTGTTAGAAAATAGCTATACGGCTTCTTGCAACACCAGTTACATACACATTGTAAGTTTTCATTTTCATACTTTGTTTCGGGAAATGAATCGTTGCAGTTATGAATTATGAGAATATTCCTGAAGCTTTTATGGTATGCAACAATACAGCAACTATCTGTACCACTGCTTTTCTTCCGGTTTTATTCCGTAAGCGAGTCCTCCAATGTCCCAAAATAAACGCTGTGTTTAAAATAGTGAAAACCAAGCTGGATAAAATCACATTGCAGCTACATTAGTTGGAAAACTACGCAGACGCTGAAAATACGCACACCACCAACACTGCAAACATCCTGAACTATCATCCTGTTTTGGCTGATTAGGATGGAAGCGCACACAAAAGTGCAAAGCCCTTTGAGGAAATCTGCAACGTTCGGCCTGTATACAACACTTGGGAGGGGTGTGAACAGAGCTAAATAAATTTTACTGGGTGTTTGTGCTATAAATTTATGCTGTTTTGTTTAATTATTCAAGATAGTATTGGAGATTCTTTCGAACATGTGATGCGAGAGACACGAGAAATTTTCAGTCTAAAGGTTCTTCAATGCGCATGCGCAAGCAGACAAACGACCAATGATTTTTAGTTTTATTACTTCTCGCATAGCAGCCAACATGTGCTTCATTTGTAACAACCGTAGCCAACCTGAAAAAATTCCCATTCATGTGCACAACAATCTGGAAGCGATTAGCAACCGGTCATCTTTGAAAAGTCGTGGCCATGCTTTCTTTTGGGTTTTATTGCTTTATAATCATGGTCATGCATGAAGTAGAATTATTGTAGTGCGAGAAGCAAAGTTTGTGTGCTCTTGGAGATATTCTCGCAAATAATGAAACTTGTAGAAATGACTGATTCGATTAATAAGACGGATCTGTCGGTTTACCTCAGTGATACAGAGAACACCTAGATGCTCACATTTATCAGTATTTGTGGCATCCTGAAAATGTACTTGTGACAAAAATATGTCACAGATGTTGGACATAGTAAAGGTCTCGCGTCACATGTAAAGTGATTTATTTAATGTCCTTAAGGTATTGGTATATTTTTATGTCAGTAATTATCTCCATTGCTTCGTGCTTTGTAGTTTGAAATTAAATTGAATTTTATTTACGGACGCTCTAACTACTATGGTTCTTAGCGTCCTATATTGAGCGTGAAAGACCGGGAATTTTGCTCAGAGGCCTCTTTATCAGGCTGTAGGTTCTTTTACGTGCCGTAAATCTACGACACGGGACCACCGGTTTTACTTCCCTTCCAAAGGAAACCATGCTAAGGACGTTTTCACCTGAAAAAAGTCCATCGTCCTCCGCCTGGTTTGAACCCGTGACCTCGGGAACTAGAGGCTAGCATCGTATCCCTAGACCAGGGAGGACGCATTTTCTAGATTACTTCTTAAAATGATATTACTGGACTAGTTACTTTGTAGTGAGAAGTATAGGTAGACTAAAGTTAATATTCGGTAATAAATATGTATGTGACTCATAAGAAACAGCAATACAGAGTAATAATGGTAATAACAGGAAGGTGAATATTAAATATTAATAACGATACATGATAAAATGCAGAAATTTAAATATTTGTTTTATTGCTCTTATTTAAAACTTCACGTAATATTCCGTGTAATATTTGGAAATGGAAAAATGGGAACGATTAATAATTTGGTAGACAAGAAGTAAATAATGGCTCAGGCCGGAGTCAGCTATTAGCCAAGTCCAAGGTAAGGGATCTTAATAACTTAATTGAATAGGTAAATTCTAGGTAGCTTAGAATTTCTGAGAATTAGCCAGCCATTGCAGATAATGGGGAAAAGAATACGTGTCAATATTAAGAGAATTGCCTAAACCGGGAGGCGGAGCTTGATTGAATTAATAAAAAGGTGTATGTCTATACACCTCAGTCAGCATTCAGTCCGAGCCTCTCATGTATTCAACTCAATTGACTCGCGGTAAACCAGTGTAAGTGGTCTTAGATCAAGATCATTTAATGAAGTACACTATGTGGTCAAAAGTATCCGGACACCCCACAAACACACGTTTTTCATCTTAAGTGCATTGTGCTGCCACCTACTGCCTGGTACTCATTATCCGCGACCTCAGTAGTCATTAGATATCATTAAACAGCAGAATGGGACGCTCCGTGGAACTCACGGACTTCAAACGTGGTCAGATGATTGGGTGTCACTTGTGTCAGAAGTTGTACGCGAGATTTCCACACTTCTAAACATCCCTAGGTCCACTGTTTCAGATGTGATAGTGAAGTGGAAACGTGAAGGGACATGTACAGCACAAATGCGTACAGGCTGACCTCGTCTGTTGACTGACAGAGACCGCCGACATTTGAAGAGGGCCGTAAAGAGTAATAGGCAGACATCTATCCAGACCATCCCACAGGAATTCCAAACTGCATCAGGATCCACTCAAAGTACTATGACAGGCGTGAGGTGAGAAACCTTGGATTGCATGGTCGAGCGGCTGCTCATAAGCCACACATCACGCAGGAAAATGCTAAACGACGCCTCGCTTGGTGTAAGGAGCGTCAACATTACAGGATTGAACAGTGACAAAACGTTTGTGTGGGGTGACGAATCACGGTACACAATGTGGCGATCCGATGGCAGCAGGGTGTGGGTATGGCGAATGCCCGGTGAACGTAATCTGTCCGCGCGTGTAGTGCCAACAGTGAAATTCGGAGGTGATGGTGTTATGGTGTGGTCGTGTTTTTCCTGGAGGGGGCTTGCACCCCTTGTTGTTTTGCGTGGTACGATCACAGCGCAGACCTACATTGATATTTTAAGCACTTTCTTGTTTCCCAATGTTGAAGAGCAATACGGGGATGGCGATTGCATCTTTCAACACGATCGAGCACCTGCCCATACTGCACGGGCTGTGGCGGAGTGGTTAGACGACAATAACATCCCTGTAATGGACTGGCCTGCACAGAGTCCTGACTTGAATCCTATAGAACACCTTTGGGATGTTTTGGAACACTGACTTCGTGCCAGGCCTCACCGACCTACATCGATACCTCTCCTCAGTTCCGCACTCCGTGAAGATTGGGCTGCCATTCCCCAAGAAACCTTCCAGCACCTGATTGAAAGTATGCCTGCGAGTGAACGCTGTCATCAAGGCTAAGGGTGGGCCAACACCATATTCACTTCCAACATTACCGATGGAGTGCGCCACGAACTTGTACGTCATTTTCAGGCAGTATACTTTTGATCACGAAGTGTATATTAATTGCTTGAAAGTAACATCCGCAATAGGTAAATGCTTTTTGGATAACGTAATTTAACACTTTGTTCTAATGGACTCCGGCAAATAAGTGCAAATTGTAGGCGTAAAAGACAATGAAAGTAATTTTTCTTTTAATTATTATATTACCCACACTCATGAGACGAGTTAACCCGAAGCAGTAGCAAATGACGCACAGCGTTCATCAATCGTTACAGCAGGAATAAATACAGTTTTAGGAACGTGATTTAAAGCGAAAGTAAATTCCATCAGCACGGTGCAGAACACAGAGGAGTAATTATTCAATTCTGAAACCAACAGTTACATTTTTTATCGAAATAAGTTGAAGAGAGTTAATGTTTCTGTAAGCCATGCGTATGAGTCTTGCTGAGGGATGCGGGTTGCCACTGCCGTTGTCTTCACGGCGCACAGCGCCGACATGGCAGTACTAATTACGAAACTGAATTTGCTGAAAGGGCAGGCTTAGCAACTGATTCTTTTATGCTCAAAACAATAGGTAAAAGTTATCCAAGCTTGTATTAGTGCTTATGCGCATAGAAATTTTTGATAAGGGAAAAAATAACTGAAATAAAAATCATACTTAGATGTTTTAGGCTGCCGTGTTAAGCATGGTGCCAACAAAACAATATTTACTTCACGAATGAGGAATGTGATATTAGTCTACCTGAGGTTTCAGCAATGTTTTACCCTATATTTGAGTGAATGGACTGAAAGAGCAGAGCAGCTAACAATAGCTTGGATTTTCCAAACTGTTCAAATTTAGCCGATTCATTCCCCTTTTAACATTTGTATCTAGGTCACATTCATCGCCTATTTCCTAACGCTCCTCACATAGCCTATGGCTGAGGTGGAGGCACCCAACGGGCGGAATCCGTTGCCTCCAATGATAGGGTAATGCTAAAGATGGCTGTAGAATTAGAGGACCCACAGCTTTTACCGTGGACTCCGGCCCACGTTGGTCCTTGGGGAAAGTTCACATGAGCGAGTCAGAAGTGAAGGCATGGATAGAGCCGACTTAAATTCGCCACCATAGAGCCCGGAATCGAACTCAGATCCTCAGTACGAGAGCCGGAAACGAAATTACTGTGCTATACCGGCGCCCCCTAGGTCGCATTCGTTATAATGTGTATCCAATATAGCCTGTAGGATGCGTTTATCGGAGAGGGGTACCTCTCAACTGCGACCAGCTTGATCTATTGTGGCTACATCCCTCCCGGGAGAGAGGAATGACGTGAAGGAGTCATAGGAGGTCGCAGGTCCGCAGATAGACAGGACCACATAGACGCGCAAAAGTCCCTAATATTTCCAGTTTTAGCACCCGCACACCAATATAGCGAAGATTCCCGAGAAAGAGCGAGGAAGCTACCCTAACGGGCGTGACAACGCACCCTGGCGTTCACGGACAGAAATCTTTAAAATGCGCAAGTAACTAAATCATCTGCCCGAAACCGCCAGCTCTGCAGGACCCGAATACACACCTGAAACGTAAGAGGGAGAGATGAAATGAGACGAAATGGAAAAAAGGAGAAATCGTGGTAGAATACACCACATCGACATTCGCCTAGACGGCCAAGGGAAAACCAAGAAAAAATTCCATAGTCAGAATGGGCGGTCACCGGGAATCGAACCCTTGACATCTCGAATGCCGGCCACAGAAGTTACCGCCTGAGCCATTCCGCTCGGTAATATAGCTGTAGCATTTTGATATATTGGAGCAAATTAAGAGAAGAAACATACATTACCTGCAGTAGTATTTTTACTTCCTCTACTATTTACCTACAGTAAGTAGAGGAAGTATTGCATTCCACCCAATAAATCGGTATCGATATTTCACCGGAAATGCACGTTTTGAGGCTCAATGAATAAAAAGTCGGCTTCAGAAAAAGGTCCGTGTGTGTGTATATCTTTGAATAGCATAACTCAAAAAGAAAAGTCTGTGAAATACCAAACCTGGTATTAAGTTCAGCATCTTCCAGGGATATGATACGAAGATTTTCAAGAATATCCTTCCATCCCAAACTACCCTTTACATGGAAATGTTTTCTCAAAAAGTGGGTCTAACTATTTTGATTAAAATACCATAATATTAAGTTTTAAGATATTTGCATGACAAAATGTATATCTTGAATTTTCTGGAAATAACCTGTGAAGTCCTCTTCATTCTGAATGACTTGTGTAATTGGTAAACCTTAAGAGATGCACGGAATCTTACTACACCTAAATATGTAGATCTCGTTAAAGTAAACAATTTATGTTCGAAAAAAATTTATGACGTTAACGATTTCCGAGATATTCCTTATTATTGATTTGAATTTTCCAAATATTTAATACTTTTCTCAAGTGATAAGTCGTTATTCGTTTTTTTTTACTTTCGCGGACATGTAAAAAGCATGGAATTTCAAATCCATCACGATTTCTAAACAATCTATTGCTTTAGCTTGTGTAACCTTATTCTTACAACGAAATACGCAAATGTGCAAGTGTGTGTGTGTAGTTTATTGTACACATTCCAGTTACAATTTTAGAAATCTGTAAGATTTATTTTCAGCTTCTACTTTATTATGTACATATCTGGTACACTATCTTGTGTTGCACAACCAATGTAGCTCCCTGGTCTTCAGCACTGCTGTGCAACCGTTACTTCTCTCTGCTAAAGCTTCATTACAATTTAATTTATTTTATCATACCTCCCTCCTCCCCCTCCCTCTTCTCTTTGACTATCCTCATCCATTTCTTTTTCATTTTGTGCAAGTTTATCTCAATTAACAAGAAGTAAATAGAAGAATAAGCTTTTGTAAGAATAGTTTATAGAAAGGTGAGAAGAGAAAGCGACACGAGATTTTTACTGCATATTTTCTAATGACACTAGAAAATATCAAGATTTTAATTCTTGGATAGATGAATGGTATGTATTACAAGATTAAGGACAAAACTTAATTGGATTCTTTGTTGTGTGTTAACAAGTTAAACATAAAAGGGAGGAATTACGAGAGATTCCCACACAATCTTCATGGCGTAGGTTCACAGGCGTGGTGCTATGAAAATGGTGATTATAATTCAGTTGCTATAGATACAGCTTAATAAGCCATATTGTTCTCATGAGACTCAGAGATAGCCGTATTTAAGGGCTGATTAAAAGCCTTATCTCGCCAATGTTAAATTAGCTAAATTCATCACCCTCGGAAACTGTGTAAGATATTACACTGAAATTTTTGCAAGATGATCTCTAAGTTCCTGATCTACTTTTATCCAATAAGTTTGGTTATTAAAGAAGATGGGATCTTTTTCTCAATTATACCATCGTTTATTTTTTTTAAATAACTAACCATGTTATTAACTCCAAAGTACATCCACAACAGCACAGAAATGTTTTTTTGTCATCCCAAAGTTTCATTTAGTTATCTTCATTACTTTTTGATAAAACATGTAATTTAAACCCGAAAATGTTATTCACAGAAAAAGGTGTTCAAAGCAAAAATGGAGAAAAACAACTTTTATACATTTGCAAAAAAAGAAGCCACATGGCTTGCATATTTAATGGTAGTACCAATATGTAGACCAAATCTTCCCCCAACAGATGGGCTAACGTTTACCTCTCTAGGGTGTAGGAGTTATGTTTTACTTTCTCTACCAAGTACCTAGCAGAGACTAAGACAAGGACTAACTGCGGAGGGAGACTTAGCACCTCGACCTAGAGGGAGGAGTGAGGTGAGAGGAGACAAAGGGCGCAGGACCAGGAAGCATGACAGGGCGGAGGGCAGGGTTCCTACCTTTTACAGAATGAAACTCCCCGGGTTTCAGCTGGTGCAACCGCCTCGACTCTCCCGTGCGGGCTTACACATCCCCTGAGGGACTCGGGACTCGAAAACTGCCCCCCCCCCATTCCGGAGGACAAAGGTTTACAGAGAGCATCCTATCCCCCTGCCGTGCAACGCTGAGACTTCCGCGAAGTGAACTGAGAATGTGGGTGAAATGGAGGGACAGGAAATTCCCAGCACTCGCCTAGTGACCCGGGGAAATACCCTAAAAATACCCTGGGTCAGGAAGATCGGCCACGAGAATCGAACCCATGAACTCCCGACATTACCGCGTGAGTCATCCCGCTCGGTACGTATCTAGTAGGTAGAGAGCGCATTACATTTCACCCAAAAATTCGATAATGAGATTTCACCGAAAATAATTATTTTGAGGCCCCCTGAATAAATTAAAAAAAAGCATTTTAGAAACAGAACCTTGCGTGTGCGTGTCTATCTGTCTGTCTGTCTAAGGACAGCATACCTACAACACGAAAGGTCGGATAAATGCCTGTCGTCCTCCGTGGTCTAGTAAAGCCATGCTAGCCTCTAGCTCCCAAGTCGCGGGTTCAAACCCGGTGGAGGGCGATGGGTTTTTTCCTTAGCATGACTTCGGAAGGGAAGTAAAGCCGGTGGTCCCGTGACGTAGATTTACGGCACGTAAAAGAGCCTCAAGCCTGATAAAGAGGCCTCTGAGCAACATTTCCGGTCTTACATACCCAATATACAATGGTGACGCTGAGGAGCACAGCAGTTAAAGAGCGTTCATAAGTAAAACTCAGTTTATTTGGATAAATACCAAGCTTAACTTCAGTATCTTCCAAAGCCGCTGCGACACGAATAGTTTCAAGAAAATCCACAACCCCCAAACCACTCCTTATATGGAACAGTTATCGGAATATTTGATTTTCTAAAAAAAATGCTCTCACGATTTTGATTAAAATATCACACATTAAAGACATTTAAATTGCAAATAAAATGTATATTTTGAATTTTCTGGGAATAGCCTTGAAGTCCTTTTCATTCGGAAAGAATTTCGTATAATATTGCATAACAGGTAAACTTTAAGCGATATAAAACATGCACTACACATATAGATCTATTTAAATCACACAGTTTATTACAAATAACTTTTTGTGGCATCAGCCATTTCAGAGATATTCCTTTTTAATGGTTCGAATAGTTCAATACATTATTTTTTTAACTCCCGCCGATTTTAAGCTTTTTCTCGCAATGCCATGGAAAGAGTATGGAATTATAAGGCTAGCATATAGCGTCCAGTTCTTAAACATTTGACTATCGCTGTTCTCTTTATATCTATAATGAAATGTGTAATGTAGCTATTTCCTGAAAGGTTTATCTCAATTAAAATGGAGTAGATAGTTTATAGTAGTATAAACTTTCGTAAAATAATTTGTATACACTAATAAGTGATAGAGGGTAGAGAAAGTCATGTGAATGTAACACAGATTTTTCTGTGAAGTGGTGCAGAATTTAGAGTAGAAAATGGCAGACACAGTAGCATTATTGAAATATTTTAAATATATGTTCTGCCTACCGTTAAAATAGATATCGAATTAAAGGGGAACTTAAATTTATAAGACTGCATTAAAATTCATTTTTGGTAATTTTCGCAATTTAGTCTCGCTTTAAAAATCAGAAGGAAAATACTTCCCCGTTAACTTACTCTGAATAAAAGAAATGTGTTACTGAATTCCACAGAAAAAATTAAAATTAGATACGTTGAGAAGTTGCTTAGCTGTGTACAAGTTTAACTCATATCCGCATCTAACAGCCGATTGCATTTCCTTTTGTATTCTTTCAGATGAATGTTGCAAACCCAAGTCGATTTCTAATAACACGTACTTCTTACAGTTAAAGGGATATTTCTTATCTTGAACTTGATACAAAACCGATGATGTGACAATTTTGAAGCCGTATATACTTTACCTGCTTCTGACGTTATCTCGTAGCTCGTTCTGTAGTCTCGTGCGCCAGCTGCTCCAGTGGTAGAGCTATGAGTACTTTCTCAGGGTATCCGTGTGCAAAGTGAAAGGATAACACCAGTTTAAATTGACTGAGAAATTTAATGTGATCTAATAGTTGAGCTATTGAAGCGAGTTGCCGACTGTTTGAAGATAAAGAATGAAACTGATTGTGAATCGTAGCACTCGAAACTATAACATTTGAATTATTCTGCTTGCTAACTTCTGCAGTATCAAAGTTAAGATTTGAAATAACGTTTCCGCAATAAAAGAAAATAGTAGCGTAACTTGTCGTGAGTCACTAAAATGTTGCTCGGAAAGATCCCTCGCGACAGCCGCGAAATTTTACTCGCACAAGCGGGTCACGAAGCGCTCAAAATAACACACGCGCAATAAGTACCTGTGACGGTACCATAGTAACTCTCTGATTTAAATTGCACGAACATTTATTACTTAAATCCCCTACTTTCGAACTACTCCTTCCAACATTATGTCATAGCCGGGGCAATACTTAAGATCTTAAGTGTGCCTTGTTACTAGGGTATCTCCCGCAATTCCGAGAATTTCATCTACCCTTTCTCTTTTACAGAATTTGGCTGCGTGACCGTGCAAACGTACTGAATTTAACTCTGCGTTCCAGGAATCTTTAACGCTAATGCGTTCTATCCTCGGCTGCTAGGAATGACTTTCATTAACGTGGCTTGCTAATTACCTTCTTCTTTCCGGACAAATCTTTCAACGCAAGCTTATTACATTATACATTGATTTAATATACGGCTATTATTTATAGCAATCATTCCTTTACCTTACTATCATTTCTTTATTTAATGATGTATATCTCAAGTCAATAATTACAGTATGGAACCTCTGCTTCTATTTCTACTGCAGTATAATATTTATAATACAAGTGTTAAAAGTGGAGTTTTGTTTACGAGTGACAATTCTACGAGCAAACTAAAATCAATTTTAACATATGTTGTCATACTATCTTAACAGGGTATACCAACGGAGTCTAAAGTACAGTTTCTGTTGCTGTCACCTTTGGTCATATTGTCCAAAAACATGCAGGGTATATATAGCACCACCAGTGATACGGTTAGGAAGTATCTCGTTCCGGGCAACCTATAAAGATGCTATTACTTTAACGAAGCTAATTTTTTTTATTAATTTTTAAATTTTTTAACAAAGGGTTCCATCCCTCAAAACCCCTCCCTAGCTACTCCTCCGACGATATATTTGGTAGCAAAGAGCTGCATAAAAGAATAGAGGTAGGCAGGGCTTCGTTTAGTCTTATAACTATTTAGACGTAATAGACTATTAAACCTTATCATCTGTAGTATTTATGCAGCAGTAACATGTAAGCATTTGTTTCCCAGACTACAAGCATGCACTGCATAACGTTAATAGGAACCAGTTTTAAATGTTTCTGTTCTTGAATGTCTAAAATACAACGGTATATCTTAGTATTTAAACTTGTGGTCATTAATAATGTAGCACAGAATATAAATATTTTACCCGTATGCACTACTATGTTCCGAATTCTTTAACACGTTTCTAAATGAATGCGTTGCTTTGGGTTCCGTTAACTGCAAGTAGTAAAAAACTGATTGTATGTTAACATGACTTTCTCAACCCTCTATCGTTTATTAGTAATTATACAAACTATTCTAATGAAAGTTTATTTTTCTAACTACTTCATTTTAATCGAAATAAAACTTCGCAGAAATAGCTACAGTACACATTTCGTTATATAGAGGTGTAATAAAATGTACGGTACAAATTGCAGGACATATTCCTCACACGTAGACGAAGAAGTTATGTTATATGAACTTGGGTCTGGAAACGCTTTGTTACCATGTTACAACTCATTTTTTTCATTAATCATGGGAAACACACAAGAATAGAACGTACGGGCATACCACATGCAACTCTTTCTCACAGGAGATGTTCAATATGCCCTCCGTGAGCATTGATACATGCATCAACCCACCGTGTAGTGAATCCCGGATGCGCTGATGTATCTCTCGAGTATTGTGTATGGTTTCGCAGCCTTCCATAATACGGGCACGGAGACTCTGAGCATCCGGTAGTGGGGTTCGATTCGCAAGAGGTTTCAAATGCCCCCACAAATAAAAGTCCAGTGGGTTTAGGTCCGGGGAGCTTGGAGGCCAGGCAATTGGTCCACCTCTACCCATCCGTCTATCAGCGAATCTGTTATTTAGAAGCCGACGGACATTAATACTAAAATGAGGAGGTGCTCCATCGTACATGAAGTACATGTTTTGTCGCACGGCTAAAGGCACATCTGCTAACAGATCAGTAAAACTTTCTCTGCGAAATTATGGTACGTTTGTTAGTTGAGCCTGGGTGGAAGAATTTGACGTCCTACCAAACAGTCAGCAACAATGCCGCCCAAATATTGACAGAAAATCTTTGTTGATGACTTGCTTCAACAGTTGCGTGAGGATTGACGTCAACCCATACATGCCGATTGTGATAATTTACAATCTGATCTCGTTGAAACGACGCCTCATCTGTGAACAGCACCGTTGCACTAAAATTAAGGTTGACACTTTGTTGCATAAACTATTCGCAGAAGCGTATCCGTGCAGGAAAATCAACAGCTGATAGTGCCTGCACACGCTGTAAATGGTATGGATACAACCGGACCTCGTGTAACACTCGCCAAACAGTCATGTGGTCAACATTCATTGTTGCAATTAATTGTCTTGTACTAACACTAGGGTCGTTGTCAACTGCCTGAAGAATTGCCGCCTTCCGTTGCGGTGTCCTCGTCCTTCTAGGCCTCCCCTGTTCGCTGAAATGCCCCATGTTCCCTAAGACGATGATCAATGCCTTTAAACGATTTCCTGTCGGGGCACCTACATCCTGAAAATCTCTTGCCGTCTGCTAATCCGTACATCAAATGGGCATCTGCCATCTCTGCATTTGTGTACACTGTCATTTCACGAGTCAAGTCTGTGATCAACTCTACTAGCACGTAGTAACCCGTGTGCTTGCCAAGGTCGTACTGCTCACTAGAACAGTTGATGTTACCTGTAAACAAGAATGATGCAAGTCGCATGGCAACAGGGACATGTAAAACAAAACACTGGGTTGCACCTACGATGACAATGTAACCAGACGTAACCAACAGTGCATGTTTCCCATGATTCTAACGTTCTGTTCTTGTGTGTTTCCCACGATTGATGAGTTGGAGAAAATGAGTTGTAACATGGAAACAAGCGTTTCCAGACCCATGTTCATATAACAATTTCTTCGTCTACGTGTGAGGAATGTGTCTTGCAATTTGTGCCGTACATTTTTGTTGTATTCTGTTTACAAAGGGAACAGCAGTAGTAAAATGTTTAAGAACTGGAGGCTATACGCTACCTTAAAATTCCATACCGTTTCCATGCAATCGCGAGAAACATTGCCATTCTTTCAAAATCCTATCGAAATACAAAGTATTCGACAATTCGAAGGAGTAATAACGGATATTGTCCGCTACATTATTCAGCATTGTAATAGGTTCAGTCTTAAGTAAACTAGATTTGAGAGGCAACATAGCATTTCGTTTAAAGTAATGTATAGCCTATGCAGATGACATTCTTACTATAGCCAGGACAAAAAATGCAGCAATAGTAACATTTCAAAAGCTAAAAGATGAGTCCAAACAATTTGGACTATTGATAAATGTGGAAAAAACAAAATATTTAAAATGCACTGAAGGGTCAAAAGTAGAAGTTTTGGTGATAAAGAATAATATCATTAAGGCGGATAAATTCCTTTAAATCCTCGGGTCATTAGTAATCAATAATAACTGAATAGAAGAAGAAGTAAAATTAGGCGCAACTCAGGGAAATAAACTATGTTTTATGTATAATGATTTATTTAAAAGTAAGCTGATATCTTTAAGTGTAAAAATAAGAATTTATAGCACAATTATAAGGCCTGTGGTAACATACGTTGTGAATCCTGGGTGCTCAAAGAATCGCAAAGGCAAAAGCTTTTAATATTTGAAAGAAGGATTTTAAGAAGAATATATGGACCAATTAAAGACAGACGGCAATGGAGGACCTTGAGAAATGAAGAGTTGGATAATAAAATTAAAAAACAAGCCATCATAAAGTTTATAACAGCACAGAGACTAAAATGGTTTGGACACTTGCATAGAATGCCACATGAGAGAACTGTCAAAACAATATAGGAATGGGATCCACTCGAATCCAGATTAAGAGGCAGACCTAAAAGCAGATGGTTTGATAATCTAAATAGAGATCTGAAAAACATGCAGATAAGAAATTGGATTGAACTGACCAATGATCGTACACAATGGAAGAAAATTGTACAGATGGCCAGAACATTCAGTTAATGAGGTTGCAGTGCCTATTAAGAAGAAGAATAATAACGGATATCCCTGAAATGGCTTATGGTACAAAAAAGGCATTTTAAATAAATTGTGTATTTTAAGAAGATGTACATATTTTGTGTAGTACACTTTCGTCAATCGCTTAACGTTTACCAGTTACACAAGATTATACACAAGCCCTTGCGGGCTCCTAAGAGGTTTCAAAGGCTATTCGCAGAAAATTCAACATACAACTACATTTTATATGTCATGTAAGTATCATTTAATATATACCAATTTAATCCAAAATAACTAGAGGCAGTTTTTTAGAAAATCAAAATTTTCCACGTAAAGAGTAGTTTGGATTTGGGGGATTTTCTTCAAAATCTTCATTTCGCATCTTCGGAAGATACTGAACTTGAATACCAAGTGAAGTAATTATGCTACTTATCGTTTGGTAGGTATTTTGTTGTTGATGTTATTTATTTGCCTCACGCTTGGGAAGCCAACTTGAAGTAGTATTTTTCTACAACTGTTGTTTATTGTTGTTGAAGGTTTTACTGTTGAATGTTTGTACCACGCTTTGGGCGTCGGTTTGAAGAAGATTGTTTGTTACGTAATATGCTACTACGTATGTAAAGCTGATTTTTGAAGATGTAATTTTGTTGTTACACTTCAAGCTTTTTTAAAAAATATATATTTTAACTTTGTTACTAAACTGCTTCTATAGATATTATTTATGTTTGTTTTCCTCGGCTGCGTCAGTCTTACTTTAGAGACACGTTTCTCTTAATCAGGGCGTGGTGCGACAAGAATGTAGGCTTACACAGATTTTAAGTTTTAAATCACTTCTTTTTATTAATCCTTGACACAAATTAAATAGCTCTACACTGATATTAAGAGCTGTGAGATTCCTTAATTTAAAACTTGCACTTTGTTAACGCATATACATAATTTTCGCTTCACACGAATACGTAATATTTCTTTAGAGAACACATCTTCCATCTGTTTGCTACCAAGGTCTGCAGGCAACTGAACATATTTCAACCGTTCAAACTCGTAAGCTTCTGTATTTCAAGGCTCTGATTGGCTAATTTTAGTCCAATAAAATACCTGCATTTAATTAAAGCTTTTTCTGACTGTTGTTTCGCTATTTTTAAACTCTCACTAAATTTACATTATCGTTGCTCTAAATATGACTAGTAACATTTAAACTCTCAAACTCATTATTGCCTCAAGGTTACCTCATTGTTACCTCATTGTTAGCAACTTTAAACTTATTATTCTCACAGCTCTTACATTATTAAATTACGTAATGCATTTATATAACATTACATGAACATGTTTAGAATAAAAATAAGCATATGCAATGACTGCTACATACATTTTTACAAGTTATTACATACATATTGTTTCAAGGTGGGCTGTTATTTAATTTACATATTATATAATTTAATTGAAATTAGTTAAAAAAACTGAATCACGTTTTTGGATTATACTGTTCACACATGTGCGCAAATATAATTTTTTATTCCGGGGTCTTAAAACACGTATTTTCTGTAAACTCTCGACATCAGATTTTTGGGTAGAATATAATACTTCCTCTAGTTACTATTGGGTACGTAATAGAGAAAGTAATACTGTAACACATCGTTGCATCTAAGACGCTGACAATCTATATTCAACAAATGCAATAATTTAGGGAATGTTGTTTAAAAAATCTGATTTATTGTACTCGCATGACTTTCTCTACTCTTGTAATTATTTTTACAAACACTTATTCTCCATCTACTTCATGTTAATCGAGATAAACATTTGCAGAAACTATCTTATTGCTAATTTTCTTGTAGGTGCAAGGGGAATATGGTAGGCTTTAAGCGACAGTCATATGTTTTAAGAGATGGTTGCTATGTGGAGCATTCCATTCCCTTTACATGTCCAGGACATAAAAAAAGGAATAACGAACTTGAGAAAAAGTATTAATGTTGGAAAATTCAAACAAATGACAAAGAATATTTTGGAAATGGTTCACTCAACAAGGAATCTGATGTGTTACAATCACATGACTTTCTCTACTCTTGTACAAACTATTTTTACAAACGCTTATTCTCCATCTACTTCATGTTAATCGAGATAAACATTTGCAGATCTTATTGCTAAGTTTCTTGTAGATATAAGGTGAATATATATTTACAAGGGCAATATAGAAATACAATAGCCTTTAAGCATACACATATCTCTTAATAGCTGGTTGCTAGGTGCAGCACCATTCTCTTTGCAACAGATTAATACGCTTTGCATATACAAGAAAAAAAATCTGATGTGTTACACTCACATGACTTTCTCTACTCTTGTACAAAATATTTATACAAACGCTTATTCTCCATCTACTTCATGTTAATCGAGATAAAGCTTTACAGAGTCTATCTTATTGCTAATTTTCTTGTAGATGTAAGGGGGATATATATTTACAAGGGCAATATAGAAATACAGTAGCCTTTAAGCACATACATATCTCTTAATAGCTGGTTGCTAGGTGCAGCACCATTCCCTTTCCCACAGATTAATACTCTTTGCATATCCAAGATAAAAAAATGAATAACGAATTCCCATTTGAGAAAATAAGTATTGAAAAGTTTAAGGGAATAACAAGTAATATCTCGAAAATGGTTCACTCAACAAAAAAATGTATATGACATAAATTGTGTATTTTAACGCGATCTACATTTTATGTGTAGTAAAATTTTGGCTATCTCTTATGGTTTACCAGTTATGCAAAAGTCGTTCACAATGAAGAATACTTTTGGAGACATTCACAGGAAATTCAAGATATACATTTTATTTGTCATAAAAATATATCTTAAACATATGATATTTTAATGAAAATCGTTAGAGCCATTTTTGAGAAAATTAAAATTTTCGAAAAATGTTCCATGTAAAGGGTAATCTGGGGTGGGGGGATTTTCTTGAAAACCTTCGTGTCGCATCTCTGGAAGATACTGAACCTAAATACCAAGTTTGGTGTTTATCCGACTGTTCGTTTCTGAGTTATGCTGTTCACAGACAGACACACACACAGACACACATACGGACATGATTCCAAAAATGCTTATTTTGGATTCAGGGGGTCTCAAAACATGTATTTCCGGTGAAATCTCGGTATCGAATTTTTGGGTGGAACACAATACTTCCCCTACTTACTATACGTAGTAGAGAAAGTAAAAATGTATATGACATAAATTGTGTGTTTTAACGAGATTCTAGATTTTTATGTAATAAAATTTTGTCTATCTTTTACGGTTTACCAGTTATACAAAAGCCGCTCAGAATGAAGAGGACTTTGTAGCATTCCCAGGAAATTCAAGATATATATTTCATTTGTCATAAAAATATCTTAAATGTATGATATTTTAATCAAAATTATTAGAGCCATTTTTGAGAAAATAAAAATGTTAAAAAAATGTTCTCTGCAAGGGGTATCTGGGGTGGAGGAATTTTGTTGAAAATCTTCGTGTCGCATCTTTAAAAGATACTGAACCTAAATACCAAGTTTGGTATTTTCGTTTTTGAGTTATGCTGTTCAAACGCGCGCGCGGGCGAATGATTTTCTAAAAATGATTTTCGGTGAAATCTCTGTACCTAATTACTTTCTCTGCTACGTATAGTAACTAGGGGAAGTATTGTATTCTACCCAAAAATTCGATACCGAGATTTGACCGGAAATATACGTTTTGAGACCCCCTGAATCCAAAAAAAGCATTTTTGGAAACGTGTGCAGCATGTGTCTTGTACAGCATAACTCAGAAACGAACAGTCGGATAACACCAAACTTGGTATTTAGGTTCAGTATCTTCCAGAGATACGACACGAAGGTTTTCAAGAAAATCCCCCCACCCCAGATTACCCTTTACATAGAACATTTTTCGAAATTTTTAATTTTCTCAAAAATGGCTCTAACGATTTTGATTAAATATCATATGTTTAAGATACTTTTATGACAAATGAAATGTATATCTCGAATTTTCTGGGAACGTCTCCTAAAGTATTCTTCATTGTGAACGACTTGTGCATAACTGGTAAACCATAAGAGATAGATAAAATTTTACTACACAAAAAATGTAAATCGCGTTAAAATACAAAGTTTATGTCATATACATTTTTGTTGTTGAGTGAACCATTTTCGAGATATTGCTTGTTATTCCCTTAAATTTTCCAATACTTATACTTTTTCTCAAATGGGAATTCGTTCTTCTTTTTTTTTTTTTTTTTTGTTTTTTGTCCTGGTAATGCAAAGAGAATGGAATACTCCACATAGCAACCACCTCTTAAAAGATTTGACCATCGTTTAAAGGCTACCAATTCCCATTGCATCTACAAGAACATTAGCAAAAAGATTAACATCTCGATATCTCGATTAACATGAAGCATATGGAGAATGAGCGTTTGTAAAACTAGTTTGTATAAGAGTAGAGAAAGTCATGTGAGTGTAACACATCAGTTTGTTTTGGGTGGAATGCAATACTTCCCCTACCTACTGTACGTAGTAGGGAAAGTAATAGAAAAGAATGAGACTTAATTTGAACCTATCTCTGCTGTTGCTCTTGACATCCGGAAATGACTCCGAAACTCATCTAAAGAATACTGAGATAGTTTACTCAAAATCTTAAAACATCATCTTAAAATGAATTCAAGATCTCCTTGTGGTTTACGAAAAAATTGATTTAGTTGGGGAATTTATGTCGTGTGGCACCTTGTCACGGTAGCTCAGTTGGTTAGAGCATCCGGAGGGAAACCGGGAGATACGTGGTTCTAATCCCAGCTATGGCATTAATTTTTACAGCCTGCTTTCACCCTTCCAAGGGTGGTAACAACTTAGGTTACACAAGATATATTCTACTAATGTTATAAATCGTCAATCTGTAGTGAAAAATGCTGTAAAAATTGTTATAATTTCAATTTCTGAACAGTCCAAAACGGAAAAAAGAGTATCGAAACGAATGGTATAAAAATAAAAATAAATTATTTATTATAATATCGTACAATATGTGAAATGGACTCAGCCGTTCATGAAGTTGTTGGATCTCAATGAACTGGTTCTAATTAAATGAATGTCATTTAAAATTCACTGAAGGCGAAACTTGGACATAAATTATCCTTTTCAATTCCTAATGAGGGCTTTGTTCGGCTGCAGTTCGGTTCTCATTTACATTCTTTCGGTCTCGGAAACAAAGGAAAGATTTCACAGATGAAACTGTTCAATGCTTATCTCCAAGTAGCGTTATAAAACAACCATCATGGTATACTTTCAGAATTAGACCAAAATGGCTACTCCTCCAAAATTATTAGAGTAATTAATTTGACAGCAATTGTTCCAAACATCTATAACAGATTAAACTGTACAATGATTATCTCCAAGATAGCGATCTTAAAAATAAAACAAAAACCCGAAAATCTAATTTCTAAGATCAAGTTCAGATACTGCATTAGAGCCAACAGAGGGTTGTTCTCTACTACTTGTCTGTAGAAGTAGAGGAAGTATTGCATTCCGTTTAAAAATTCAAACTGAGATTTCGCAAGGAAATACACGTTTGGAGGTTCCCTGTATCCAAACAATAAGAATTCCAGAAAAGTGTGTGCGCGTGCGTGAACAGTATACCTACAATCAGAAATTAAATTCCGGCTATGAAACTTGATATTTAGTACAGCATCTTCCAAGAATACGACACGAAGATTTTCAAGAAAATTCCTCATCCCAAACTTTACATGGAAAAGTATCGTCATTTTTTATTTTCTCAAAAATGGCTGTAACGGTTTTGATTAAAAATTCATTACATTTAAGACATTTTAATGAAAATTTTTGCGCATAGCCTGTGATAGCCTCTTCATTTTAAATTTAAAACAATATTTAATATTATTTGGTTTGTTAACGACGCTGTCAATTGTTAGGTTCATATCAGCGCAACCGGTGTGCCGGAATTTCGCCCCACACAAGTTCTTTTACATGGTAGTAAATCTACTGACATGGGACGGTCGCTTTCAAGCACACTTAAAAACCATCGGTCTGGGCCGGGTTTGAATCCGCGACTTGGAAGCAGAAGGACAGCGCCTAACCAACTGAATGATACGGACCGACATTCTGAATGAATTTTGTATAATTGATAAACCGTAAGAGACAAACAAAATCTTACTGTACAAAAAATGTACATCCCTTTAAAGCACACAATTTATGTGAAATTAAACTTCTGTGTGGCGTCAACCATTTCCGAGATATTCCTTCTTATTGGTTTGAATTTTCAAATACTTCATTGCAAAGTGTATGGAACTTCAAAGCCATCTCATAGCGATCCGCTTTATAAAAGTCTGACAATGGCTTTAGCCTACTGTAGCCTTCTTATGTATAAAACGAAGTTTGCAAATGTGTAATGTAAGTCTATCTCCATTATCAATAAGTAGACAGAAGAATAAGATGTAAGAATAATTTGTAGAAGAGTGAATGGAGCAGGTTATGTAAATGCAACACAGTAGATTTTTTTCTACTTCTAATTGTTTTGCTTTTTGTTTTAGTGCTTTGTACATACTATTTGTAGTTAAATGCTATACCATTTTGGAAGGTTTTACTTAACTAATTTTGGGTATGTAAAGTAAATGCTCTTTAAAATAGTATATATAACGTTATAATTTAACTACTTCTTTTATTTACACAATTCTCAATAATAAAATTACTTTTTAGACAGCATGGCCTAAACGTGGAACTTCTAACACAGTGCACACGAGCTAAAAGCTTTAGATTATCGCAATATTTCTAGTACAATCACATGGCAGTTACCCTTTGTATTTGCACGTGTTTAATAACTCGACTTGGTTTGATTAGGCTTTACTTTTCATTATGTGTTTTTACATGATTAATTTCTCATGACGCTCGCATTACCTGTTCAATTTATCGTAATTTGTTGTAGAGTTAACCTATACGTTATATTGGCAGCTTTCTTTTATCTAAAATGTTACTCTTTTATGGCGAAATTATGAATTCAGAAAAATTGAAATCGAATTGAAGTTACAGAAGCAATAGAAAGAATAACACCAGACGTACTTGCCCCCCAAAAAATCCAGAAAGCAATATGATATAGCGTTGAATGGCTTCATTGCCTGGTATAAGATAAAACATGGTGAAAAGAATTTCATTGAAAATAACTGCTAGCGAATCAACAAAACATCTACATCTCGTTTTTTTGTTGTTGTTTTTTTTTTCAGCGTCATTCCCCTTGTTCCAAGAACGCCTTCTAAACGTGATCTTTGTTAGTTCAGGAACCAATATAATATTATTGATATTTTACAAGGTCGGGAGCTGTCTGAAAAATAATACATGTCACATGTGTTAAAAGTGCTTTTATTTTGCTCGCTGGACTGCGATATATTTGCAAAATAGGATCGCAAACATTCCTACTCGCAAAATAAAGCCTACTTGTACCCTTATATCATAATCTACTATATAAACGGGCTCTCCTCTGTAAAATATTTGCGCACAACCGGCATAAAATGGCAGAAGAAAGTGTCAATTAGGTTGGAAGGTGCTGGGCATAGAAATTGAGAACTACTCATTGCCTAAATGGAGGCCATAAACGCTACGATTAATAAAATTCATCTCGCTTGGTATTACTCTTAAGAGCTAAATGGAATGGCATGCGTTAACTATTTGCTTTGTTTCGGTGGGAAACCTCCACGGTATTTCAGAAAACAATTTTGATGTATTACATTCGCATAACTTTTTCTACTCACTCTTCTAAATCTATTCATACAAAAGGTCATTATTCTAGCTACTTCTTATTAATCCAGATAAACTTTCACTTCACATTTACACATTTCGTCTTGCGATACAATAGGTAACGCCTTACTCACACTTTTAAAGAGCTTGTCGCTCTTTAAAAGCTTTTGCATGTCCACCAGAACAAAACGACTTTCCAACTGAGAAACCTAAAGTATTTGAAAATTCAAACCAATCACAAGTAATGTTGTTGGAAATCGTTTACACCACAAAAAATTCTGATGTGTTACACTCACATGACTTTCTCTACTCTTGTACAAACTATTTTTACAAACGCTTATTCTCCATATGCTTCATGTTAATTGAGATGTTAATCTTATTGCTAATTTTCTTGTAGATGCAAGGGAATGCTAGGCTTTAAGCTATAGTTAAATATTTTAAGAGCTGTTTGCTATGTGGAATATTCCATTCTCTTTGCATTATCAGGACAAAAAAATGAATACGAATTTGAGAAAAAGTATATGTATTGGAAAATTTAAGGGAATAACAACAATATCTCGAAAATGGTTCACTCAACAAATAAAAGTATATATCATAAATTGTGTATTTTATCGCGATCTACATTTTTTGTGTAGTAAAATTTTGTCTATCTCTTACGGTTTACCAGTTATGCAAAAGTCGTTCACAATGAAGAATACTTTTGGAGACATTCCCAGAAAATTCGAGATATACATTTCATTTGTCATTAAAATATCTTAAACATATGATATTTTAATCAAAATCGTTTCAGCCATTTTTGAGAAAATTAAAATTTTCGAAAAATGTTCCATGTAAAGGGTAATCTAGGGTGAGGGGATTTTCTTGAAAACCTTCGTGTAGCATCTCTGGAAGATACTGAAGTTAATTACTAAGTTTGGTATTTAAAGGAATTTTCATTTCTGAGTTATCCTGTTCATAGGCACACACTTAGATCTTTTCCTAAAAATGTTTTATATTTTCTCTACCACGTACATAGTAGGTAGAGAAGGTATTACATTTCACCCTAAAAGATTCGATACCAGATTTCACCACAAATGCATGTTTCGAATTCCCCTGAATCAAAATAAAGCATTTTTAGAAAAACGTTCGAGTGTATAACTAACTAACTAACTAACTAACTAACTAACTAACTAACTAACTAACTAACTAACTAACTAACTAACTAACTAACATCTAGTATAACTAAACATTAGCGATAGACGAAAACGTACTAAACAAAATATGTATATCCACTTAAAACACACAATTTATTTCGAATAACTTTTTTTGTGGCATCAGCCATTTCCACTTCTTGATGTCCTGTGGATATTCAGTTGTTTCTCGCGATTGCATGGAAGGAGTATGAAATTTTAAGGCGTCCATTCTAAACCATTTAACTATGCTGTTCCCTTTTTACTGTAACGAATTGTGTAGTGTAGCTATTTCCTGAAAGGTTTATCTTAAAATGAAATAGATAGGAAAGTAAACTTTCGTAAGAATAATTTGTATACCAACTAATAAACACAGAAGTCATGTGAATGTACATCAGATTTTTTTATTCAGGCGCCCTCAAAACTTGTATTTCTGGTAAAATCTCGACATTAAATTTCTTGATGGAATAAGTACAGTGCTTTCTCTACTTACTATAGGCAAGTAGTAGCAAAAGTAAAAGGTGAAAAATCACAATCCTTACGGAAAATTCCTCAAGCATTTCTTGGTACTTGTGGTTTAATTTTCCCAACCACATGCGGTCCGCTTAGGAAATGTTAGGAAATGTTACAGCGATCTGAATAATAAGAACAAATCTACATTCCTAAATTACAGGCTTGACTTTTTTGCCCCGCAGAAAGTTTGTTTCCTCGAGCGAGAAGCGAGTTGCGAAAGTATGCAAATGACAGCATGCAACAAGTGACGTTTGTGTGGCTCTGCGAGGCAGATTGTATCGCGGGACCTGCTCCTGAGAGAAGCCGCTGCGTAGGAAACGGAGTGATGGATTTTCCTGGTAAATGAAGCCACAGAAAATTTATGTGATACCCACGCTGTAATGTAAGTTCTATTTCTGGTACCGTTTCCCTTTCAAACAAACTTGCCACGCTTCCACCGCATTCTCTCTCGATACTCTATCAACATCGAAACTTTACAAGGCGTGGCTACATTATTTCGTTAAGAAAACAGAACAATTTAAATGCACAGAACAACACAACAACCGACAATAGATATACTACCACGTTATGCGTTTAATAAAATATCCAATTCGCGGTGGAAAGACTGTGGATGTCTTCTACCATTCATTAATTCATAATTTGATACAAAAGGAATAGCGATAGTCAAATGTTTAAGAAATGGTCGCTATATGCTGGCCTTAAAATTCCATACTGTTTCCATGGTATCGCGAGAAACAACTGAAAATCCACAGGACTTCAAGAATTACAAAGTATTCAACAACTCGAACCATTAATAATGGATATCTCGGAAATGACCGTTGACACAAAAAAGTAAAAGGAAATAAATTGTCTGTTTTAAAGAGATCTACATTTGTTGTATAGTACATTTTCGTGTACCCTTTAACATTTACCAGTTATACATGATTACACAAAATTCCTTCCGAATAAAGAGGCGTTCAAATTATTCCCAGAAAGTTTAAGATAAATATTTTATTTGTTATGTAAATATCTTTAATATATTGCATTTTAATTAAAATCGTTAACCGTATTTTAGAAAATCAAAAATTTCGAAAAAGTTCCATGTAAAGGGTAATCGGATATATACGAAGTTTGGTATTTATCCGACTTTTCGTGTTTGAGTTACGCTTTTTACAGAAACACACACGGACCGTTATCTAATTTTTTTTATTTAGGGGGCCTCAAAATGTGTATTTCTGGTGAAATCTCGTATCTAATTTCGGGATGGAATGCAATACCTTCTCTACTTACTATGTATGTGGTAGATTATTATTATTATGATTACGTCGCTTTAACTAAGAGTCATATTGCAATTAGTGGATAACTCTTAGATCGAGATGTGGTGGACAGTTAGGTCTCATCCCTGTAACCACCCGCTTCGTCGTGTCCACAGAGACCCTAGTGCACAGCAACCGGATCTTCTGCTTCGTGCCGTGCAAATAGCATTAGAGTGCCGTCCAGTCTAACTACTGCTGTCATATAGAAAGGCGGACGGTTAGCCTTTTAGGTCTCATCCCTGTAACCAATACCATCTTGCTTCGTCACGTGTCCACAGAGAGCCTAGCGCATAGCAGCCGGAACTTCCACTTCGTGCCGTGCAGATGGCATTAGGGTGCCGTCCAGTCTACCTGATTTCATTGCCTGTGGATAGATGGCACAGCATTTGCTATTACCACCCATTTTTTATTTTGTTTTTGACTTAAGGTGGTTTGGGCCATGGTATTAAATATTCAATCCGGTATTTACCTGAGGGAAATCACGAAAAAAGCCTGTCAGATTGGTCGGCTCACGGGATTTGAACCCGGGATCTCCCGAATGCGGGACACAGACGTTAGCAGCTGAGGCATTCAGCTCGTTCCCTTATAATTGTAATTTCATATAGACCCGGCTGTTCCTAGTAGCAAATAATAAACCTCCTGATACGCAAAAGGACGTAAAATATGGACAGAACGTCTGACTACTTAAGCCATCCCCTGACAGTCTTCCAAGATTTGGAAATGCTGCATAAACCATAAGCACCCTCTCGCTGTGGAACAATCATCAATCGGAATGGTTGAGTCATTTTTACTTTGTCTACTACATTTAGTAAGTAGGGAAAGTATTCTATTCCACCCAAAAATTCGATACCGAAATTTCACCGGAAATAAATGTTATTGAGGCGTCTGAATTTGAATAAAGATTTATGGAAACGTGTCGGTATGTGTGTATCTGTGAATAGCATAACTCAAAAACGAAAAATCGGATAAATAACAAACTTGCTATTTGGTTCAGTACCCTCCAAAAATGTGACATGAAGTTTTTCAAGAAAATCCCCATCCCAAACTATCCCTTACATAAAACACTTTTTGAAATTTTCGATTTTCTAAAAACTGCTCTAACGATTTTGATTAAAATACCACATATTAAAGGTATTTGCATAAAAAATAAACTGTATATCTTGAATTTTCTGGGAGCAGCCTGTGAAATCCTCTTCATCCGGAAGGAGTTTGGTATAATCTTGTATTAATTTCATCATGAGATGTTAAGATATGTAATTATATTATCATTATTATAAAATTAGTATTATTAGATTATTATTTTAGTATTACTACTATTTAATTAATAGATTATTATTATTAATTATTATTATTATTTCTATTATAAATGTTTATAACTTATTATATATTTTATATTATAAATTATTTTATATATTATTATACATGTTATAATTAATTATAAATAAATAAATTACACTATAATATTTATTATTATTATAAATTTTTGTTATAAATAAAGAAAGTAATATGGTACAATATGGCAAGATAATAGCTTGGGCTAATGTATAGCCATATTCTAAGGAAGATTGCTAGCACAAATAAATAAATAAATAAAAATAATAACTGGTAAACGCTAAGCGATAGACGAAAACGTACCACACAAAAATATGTAGATGTCCTTAAAATACACAGTTTATTTAACATAACTTTTTTGTGGTGTAAGCCGTTTCTCAGATACATATAGGTTATTAATGGTTCTATTGTTAATTTCTTGGTCATTCTCTTAAAGTCCTTTCAACATTCAGTTGTTTTTCGTGAATGCATCGAAACAGCATGAAATTTTAAGGCCAGCGTATAGCGTCCAGTTCTTAAACGTTTGACTATCGCTATTGCCTTTGTATCTGTAACGAAATGTGTTATTCAGGAATTTCTGCAAAGGTTTGTTTGGATAAAAATGTAGTAGATAGAAAAATAAGCTTGTATAAGAATAATTTGTGTACCCAATAATAAATGATAGAGGGTAGAGAAAGTCATATGAATGTATCCATCATGTTTTTTAGATAACTAGAGAAACTGACATTTTAAACCTTCGTACCTGCTCTTTGAGACCATAGTTATTTAATAGCAAACAGCTACATAGTTTTCACAAATCCTTAACATGAAACCAAATGGAGATGAAGCTGGTGAATATGAAGATCTCGTACTCCCGGGGTACCAAGTTAACGCTTTGGAAGAGACACAGTTTGTGACCATTGAGATTAATAATGTTCTCACTTGTTAATTATAAAATATCTGTTGATTGGCTTCCAATATTAGCTGAACACAGTTTTCTTTCTTTATACAATAATTTAGCATACCCTGCCAACGAACTTGATTACAACATAGGAAATAAAACAAAACTTTCTTACATAAAGGTTATTGCAATCTTTTGGCATTGGTATCGCATATGTATCGTAGCGTTGTAAGCAGATTAGATTCTGTTTGGTTTTGCTGTGTCTTAGTTGCTAAATCGTGACCATAAATTGGTAGGAATGAAATATCCACCTCATTTATCTTATTTTATATGCACTTTCTGTGGAGAAAAAACTTTAAGTACCTTCTTTAATAACTGCAATTTGTTCGTCTTCTAGAGGGTGTCATCCGTTAGAAGGTATGTCCATCAGAAAGTATAGGGCTTTTCAATGATGACACAATTAACAAAATCGGTTGGCTGGTTTTTTAGATTATCCTGCTTGCACGGGTCCCTAACGTTTCCAGTTCAAATTTATTCGAACCTACCCACAAACTCCTACTGGGGGTCCCTGAAGGGGCGTTCACCCGGAGGCGGGTCCTAACTGAGCAATTCCGACCGACACCAGGAAGAAACTTCTACAGAGCGCCCCTTCAAGCGTCCAGCCGCAATACGCCGAACACTGTCACCTGGTCCTACAGCCCAGAAACAGATGAAAGTGAAGGAAATGAGGAATAGGGAAGTCTTGGTAGAAGAGGAACCATCCCAGCATTCGCCTGCCGACCCGGGGAAACCCTCCATGAATCAGAATGGATGGTCGAAACCGGGACCTCCCGAATGCAAACCTCACACGTTACCACGACGCCACCTCGCTCGGTGAAACAAACCCTTACCTCTCCCCCACCACAATTTGTCCTATGTGACTATATCTGATGCAGTACGTTTCTGCAGCTGTGAAGTGACAAGGGACTCTGTAAGGAGGTCCATTCAGTTTAATGAGAGTAATTGCTGACATATGATTTATGAGAAGAGTTTAATGAGTTGGTATTAGTGACAACTTCAGTTAGGCGAATCGCCTCTCGCAAATGGCGTAGCAATCCTCACGAAGGTCGAGTGAAAAGAGCTTTGAAAGCTTGACTTGTAACTTTATGCTGGGAAATCGTTATATGATATATGTTTTATTAAGTATTAGAAGAGAGATTCTTAAACGTTTTATTTACTACCAATTATTATCTCATAAAAACATCATATTCACATGAATTTCTATGCCCACTCCTCTACAAACTATTCTCACAAAAGCTTATTCTTCTATCTGCATCTTGTTAACTGATATATACATTTGGTTGTAGGTGCCAGGCTTAAGCGATAGTAAACGTTTTAAAAGTGGATCGCTTTGAAATTGCGTTCTTCTTGCGTGACCAAGATAAAAAAAGAAAGAAAGAAATGGCGACTAGAAGTTTAAAAATATCTGATGCCTTGCGTTCACAGGACCTTCTCAACTCACTCTTCTACAAACTGTTCTTACAACTGCTTATTGTTCTGATTATTTCTTGTTAATCCAGATACATTTTCAGTTCACATTTACAGATTTCGTTGTAGGATACGGTATGTAGAGAGAGAGAGAGAGAGATAAGGTATCTTTATTGCTTTCAAATTATTGAAGTTATTACCTACACAAGTATTTAGTGCATGGGTCATTGACCGCACATGCATATTTAAGATACAAGGTATGGTGACAAAATAAACAACAGAAAAAGAAAACAAAACAAAAAGGAACAAAAAAAAAAAGGAAAATGGAGATAAATTACCTTTGTCTAACTGAACAAATTTAACCTAGCTTCGCGCACTTTAGCCAAAGAATTGCCCATGTTTTGCCAGTTCCTCTGGCCAGCCAATGGCTCCCAACATGCCAATTTCTTTCTTAAGGAACTTAAGAACTTTTCTTTTAGTTTAATCGTTCGTTGGTTCTCCCACTGTGCACATTCCACCAAAATATGTACCCAGTCCTCATCCAAATCACAGAATGGGCAGATTCTCCTGCCGGAATCGTCAGTCATTTTCTGTGCCCTCCAGCCTCCCAGTCTAAACCATGCCATTATACGGTATGTAAGGCGATAGTCAATTTTTAAAAAGCGTGTCGGTGATGGCTTTGAAATTTCATGCTCTTTGTGTGACCAAGAGAAATAACAAATAACGAGCTCCAATTAGAGAGAGTGTAGATATTTGAAAATTCAAACAAGGAATATCTCGGAAATGGTTAACTCTATAAAAAAAATAGACAAACAAAATGGTGCTCTTTTGAGTAGTAAGATTTTGTCTCTCTCTTAAGGTTTAATAGTTATACAAAAGTCATTCAAAATGAAGAGGTTCAGAAAATTCAAGACATGCTTTTCATTTGTCATGAAAATACCTTAAATATATGCTATTTTAACCACATTTTACAGCTATTTTTTAGAAAATAAAATATATTAAATATTTTCCATGTAAACTGGCATGTGTTTACACACATACGGACATTTTTTCTAAAAATGCTTATTTTTTTATTCAGGGAGTGTCAAAACGTGTATTTTCGCTGAAACTTCAGTATCGAATTTTTGGGTGGAGTGCAATACTTCTACTTACTATAGATTAGCATAAAAAGTAAAAAGTATGAAGTGTTTGACAATTTAAGGCAGTAATAAATAATATCTCGGAAATGGTTAACACCAGAAAAATTCTGTGTGACAAATTGTGTGTTTGCACGACATCTACATCTTTTGTGCATTAGGTTTTTGTCTTATCTCTTAAGGTTCTGAATTAAGGGGATTTCACCACGTTATTCCAAGAAAATTCAAGATATGCATTTTATTTTCCATGCAAATATGTTAAAAATGTGACATTTTAATCAAAATCATAAGAGCCACATTTGAGAAAATAAAAAATAACGATAAACTTTCCATTTAAAGGGTAGTTTGGGCTGGACGGGTTTCTTGCAAATATTTTTTCCGCGTCCATGAAAGACGCTGAACCTAAATGTACCAAGTGTGGTGTTTAACCGACTTTTCGTTTATGAATTATGTTGTTTTCACATATATACGCGCGCACGCACGGACAGTTTCCTAAAAATGCTCGTTTTCGGATTTAGGGAGCCTCGAAACGTGTATTTCCGGTGAAACCCCTTACCAAGTTTTTTGGTGGAATCCAATACTTCCTCTACTTACTGTAGGTAAGTAGTAGACAAAGTAAAAATAGTTCAGATAGTGGTCGATTAATCAAATAAAATATGCTCAATACGACGTTTAAGTGCATTAAATTTTAATTTTATCATTTAGGCAAAATGTATATTCTAAATATTGCTTCTATTGCGGGCTGCATGCGTTAGTCTTACTTTCTCTACGATACATAGTAGGTGAAGAAGGTATTGCATTCCACCCAAAAATTCAATACCGAGATTTCATCGGAAATACAGGTTTAGAGGACCCTTGAATAAAAAAAGCATTTTTTAGAAAAAGGTGTGTGTGTGTGTGTGTGTGTGTGTGAGTGAGTGAGAGAGAGAGAGAGAGAACAACTGAAAAACGAAAACTTGGACAATACCAAACTTGGTATTTAGTTTCAGCAACTTGAAAATATACGACACAAAGATTTTCAAGAAAATATCCCCACCCCAAACTATTCTTTACATGGAGCTTTTTGATTTTTTAAAAAATGGCTCAAACAATTTTGATTAAAATGTACGTATTAAAGATATTTAAATGACAAATAAAATTTATTTCTTGAATTTTCTGTTAATAGCCTATAAAGTCCTCTTATTCGGAGGTAGTTTTGTATAACTGGTAAACGTTAAGCAATAGACGAAAACGTACTGCACAAAAAATGAAAAAGTACACAATTTATTTCAAGTAACTTTTATTGTGGCATCAGCCATTTCCGAGATATATGTTATTAATACTTAGCCATTGTTTCAAAGCCCTGTCGATGTTCAGCTGTTTCTCGCGATGTCATGAAAAGAGTGCGGAATTTTAAGGCCAGCACACCCCGTCCAATTCTAAAACGTTTTGAATATCGCTGTTCCTTTGTATCTATAACGAAATGTGTAAAGCAGCTGTTTCCGAAAGGTTTATCTCTATTAGAATGACGTATAAAGAAAAATAAACTTTCGTAAGAATGATTTGTATGCCCACTAATAGGTGCTAGAGGGCAGAGAAAGCCATGTGAGTGTAACGTATACGATTTTTCTGTATCCATACATGCAGCTTTCAAGCCTAAACCGTTGCCGTTGTAACGCCGGGTAGAACAGTTAATTTATGCAAGGTAGCGGGGACATTCGGAATGACAAAAGTGATTAATGTATATATAGAAACTGAATCAGATGATAGAATCGCAAGAGTAATTGGTAAACGATTAAGGGCATTGTTCTATTGTAAAGGACGTGGAGTGGAGATGGCATGATGCTGACAAGAAGATCCTGTTTGTTTACTCTGTCAGTAGAAGTATTCCAGAGCTTTCCTCTTTAGTCGACGACAGTCGGTATACTTCTGTCAAGAAATGGCGGAGCACCAAAAATACTCCAAGAAAAGAATTATTTGAAACAGGTTTATATAACAAGGCAAGTACCTCAAATGGGCATACCTGGCTTCTTTCTAAGCTGGCATATAATCAGATTTTTGGTCGATAAAAACATCGCCAGCTGCTTCTCCTGCGAGATATAGTGACTCGAAAATTGCACTTATTCCAGTACGGGCTAACACATAAGGCGTACAGAATAGGCACGAGTCATCTATTATAACGACACATTGCTCATTTTTTATTCTTGGAGAGGGCAGATTGATAATACCATCTTTAATGGCAAGGAAATAATAAGGATGTTAGCACATCAAGCGAATTCTGAGTCAAACCATTCCTCTAAAAACAAGACGCACTATATTTTTCAAAGTGTAAAATTGTAATGCGAAGACTATGACGATGTTTTACTAACACGGTGTACGCCAAGTTTGACGACGTCTCCAGTATCTACTGATGAATCTGCCGACTGCTACATGACTGGCTTTGAGATCTTTCTCTCAGGGTATGCGTGGGTGAAGTGAGGATAGACAACACCAGTTAAGTTGACTGAGAAATATAATATGCTAAAATCTGAACTATTGAAGCGAGTTCCGACCGTTTGAGATCACGAATTAAACTGATTCTGAGCACGAAAATTATAACAGCTGAATTATTATATCTACTAACTTCTTAAGTGTCAAATTTGCTGTTTAAAATAACAGTTCCCATAATGACAATGCGACGCGTAAGTTGCCGCGAGTCGCTGTAATGCTTACCGGCAAAACTCCTCGCGGCTACCGCTAAATAGGTGAGAATCTAGCGCGGTCATAGGCTCTACGAATCGTAAAGGATTGTAAACTCCTAAGGCTGTACACGAAATAAAGACAAAGGATGCTACTTTTAAAAATAAACGCTGTTAACTTAAGTTCTGTCTACTTTACAACTATTCCACAAAAATCCCTACGTTATACGTTGCCAAATCTTATGCATCTGAAACACAACTTTTATTCTTTGACTTACTAAATTCTAAGAATTCGTTTCCTTTCTAATATTTCAGAACTTGCCTACATGCAATTTAACACACTTACTTACCTACATGCAATTTAACACACTTCCTATTTCTTAACGTGTTGAGTTCCAGGTATCTACTGGTTTCTTATTGACAGAGTTCACCGGAACCTAATTGCCTTATCTACTCTACCTTCTCACTGATTTCGTTTCTTGAACACGTAGTTTTCCTGGTAATGACTTCCTTATTCACGTACAAAGTTGTAACCCTTTCTTCTACTACCTTGAAGTTTGAAATTCCAATATATTTCAAGTACAAGTTTCGACAAAATTCCAGTACTGCATCGAATCATTGTATAAAAATGAAGCAGTATTCAAATGGGCGTGGCTAGCTTGACATCTTTACCGGTTTTATTTGTTTCTACAGCCATAATAATTATGAAGCTGCGTTTATTGTAGCTGCCATATCCAACGTTGCACGGGTAGGTTTTTAAATCTGGAATGATAATTTAATTAAATTTATTCTCTGTGCTCTGTATGAAATTATTGTACAATGATCTAAAATATTTTATGCTGAATTCTCCTTTACAGCTTACAACTGTAATTTCATAAAATTCCCATCCAATGCTATTTATAATAATGGACCTAACATTCACTGGTTTGCACTGAAATGGAATAAAATATCACCAGATTGTGTATTTCCATATTCAATATGAAATAAATGAGAATTGTATGAATATTTCAGCAATTTTTACCAGTATTAATCACCATTTCCAGCGTATTTCCAGATATCCGTATTTCCAATATTTTCTGATCCCAAGGTAGCGGGTTCAAATCCGGCTTATGCCGATAGTTTTTAAGTGTGCTTAAAAGCGACAGTCTCATGTCAGTAGATCTACTAGCATGTACTAGCATGAACTCCTGCGGAACGTATTGAGAGATAACTAGAGCTTTCTGGGAGCTTCTTCTCCCCCTCCACAGAAAGTGTGTCGAAATAGTTCTAGAACGTTCGAGAACCTTCTGTGGAAGATTCCACTGTCTATATAAGCGAACGTTCTCGCGCAGTCCAGTCAATTGTGAGACCAGTACGAGAGTGTCAGCAACTGCGATTCTGTTGCAACATCAAGAGCGATTCTCCGAGCGACTTAGTGACGACAGTGTGACATGCAGCGAGTGCTACTGCAAAGCGATGGTTTGTGAGGTCTTGTGTTATACTTCCTAGTGAAGTGAACTCCCAGTGAAGGTGAACTACATAAAAACAAAACTGACAGTGAGAACTGAGAGAAGTGACAGGTGAAAAACTGGACAAAGTCGCAATAGTTATTTTACTTTCTATATCAGTAGACACCCTGTGAAAGTACGAAGTTTGGTTTGTTTCACCGACTTTTCGTTATTGAGTTATGCTGTTAAGACACACACAGAGAGAGACTTTTTCTAAACTGTTCTGCTTTTATTCAGGGAGTCTCAGAACGTGTATTTACGGCGAAATCCCGATGTCGAATTTTTGGATGGAATGCAATACTTGTTCTACTTACAAACGTAAGTAGTAGAGAAAGTAAAATAGTATATAATGAAATCTTTCACAGAAGACGATGAATTTCAGAAGCTAACACGAGTTAGAACAAAGGCTAGTAAAATTTACCAATCACACTACACTACAAATAAACGCCCGGTATCAATGTGCAAGGACAGTTTTTCAAATAAAATTAAAATGCTACGCATGGCTTTGGTCAATATCCACGTTTATTTATTTCAAGTTGTCAAACAAGAAGCATATCACACGTGTCAAGTTGTGATTTGTTTTGTTTGCAGCGCGGTGGATCCTGCATTCAGCATATGGTAAGGTAAATAATACACTTATTCGACGTTAGGCTTTCATAACATTGTAAATATTGTGAGAAAAGGTTCATTGTGGTCAGAGCTATATCCGCTAGTGTACACTCGGTGAAACATTACTTTTACTTATTTATTGTAATTATCTATCTCCTTATCATGTCTTCATAAAATTACTAACCATACGAGTTAATAATTCCGGTATCAACTGGAAGAACTGTTCAAGTATAAAATACTAGCTATGGAAGCAAAGCAAAAACTACACGGGTGTTACAATGAAATTGCCTTCAGTTCGTTTCACCAATCTTGAAAAATAACAGTGAGAGTCAAAAAACTACGAACCGGCTGCGCGGTATTTTTCCTATCCGCGACCTCGGCGCTCGTTGCCGTCTGCCGCTATCATTGAAATGCGCGGATGAAACCATACAACATTTTTAAAGGCTTTAATAACCAGAGTTATAGAACTAAGAGTTATAGAAACAATTGTTTTCGAGTCAACGGTTGCAGCCCATACATATGTGAATACAATTTTGCCCCCCCCCTTTTTTAGAGAATTAACAGCCAGAGAGCGTGATTTTGCCTTTTTTCAATAAGACCCTGCAAATAAGTCCAATATTTCGATGGGAGCAATTGAAAGTGCGTTTGAGGACAAAATTATTATTAGTAGAGATTTGTGGCCCCCTCGGTCGCCCGACCTAACCCCCTGCGATTTCTATCTCTGGGGTAATTTAAAACAAAGTGTACAAGACAAACCCACACCCCTGGAAGAATTAAAACAAAATATCCGGCAGGAAATTTCCAGCGTTTCTCAACGTGAACTACGGCGAGTGATGGATAGTTTCCTAAAGAGGTGCCAAAAATGTATGGGCAACGACGGTGGCCAGTTTTAGCATTTCCTTTCACAAAGGCGGTAAGTAAAGCCTTTAAAAGTAGTTTTAAAAATGTTGTGTGGTTTCATCCGTGCCTTATTATGATAGCGGCAGACGGTAACGAGGGCCGAGGACGCAAACAGGAAAAACATCGCGCAGGCGGTTCGTAGTTTTTTGGCTCTCTCTATATATGCTGATAAAAGCGTGGATACATTACTGAAAAATCTTGTGTTATATTCAAATGAATTTCTCTACCCATATTGTTTATTAGCGGATATGCAAACTATTATTACGAAAGCTTATTTTTCTATCTACTTTATTATAATCCAGATAAACATTTCTGGAAATAGCACATTACACATTTCGTTATACAGTGCGTTCACTTCCCCCTGCGGCCGCCGGGCGGGCGGGGCAATCGCATGTAAACGCGGAGCATTAAATAGCAACGTGTATCAACCCTCAAGCTTATCCTTCTCATTTATTGTTTGTTTACTGTTATTACCTGAGTACTAACCTTGTCACAGTGTTGAAAGTAGTGTCCATCTGCATTGATGTATTCTTGACATCTTTTGATGAAATTTCCATTCACCCGCTGAAGTTCTTCAGTAATTTTCAAAGTTTATGTTTCTATATTGTTTTTAAATTCGTCTATAGTATGAAGATTAGTCCTATATACCCTTTTTTAAGAGTTCCCCACAAATAGAAATCGCTCACATTAAGATCGGGAGAACGCGGAGGCCATAACCCTTCAGAAATTCTCCTGTCCTCAGAAACCTCTTTTATATCGTTCAAGGAATTATGGGCAGGTTGGGCTGTGGCAGAATCTTGTTGAAAATACCGTTTTCTCTCTCATATGATAATTGAAAAAATGGGGCGACTATATGTGCGCGGTGCCTCTCTGAATTTACCGTCTCGTCAAAAAAAAAAAAAAAAAAAAAAAAACCATTGGCCCTATTATTCGTTGTGCTGTTATTGCACACCAGACACCTACCTTTGCATCATGTAATGGGATTTCGTGAACCAGATGAGGGTTTTCTCTGCTCCAGTATCTATTGTTCTGTGAAGCAACGTGATTATTTAAATGAAACCATGCCTCATCAGAGAAAAGTATTAACTGCGGATGTGTGTGTGTATATATATATATATATATTATTCATTTTCGACTAATCATAGAGAATTTTATAATAAAACTAAACTCCTGTTTTATAATGTCATATCAGAATTCAAATTCTAACTGCTATATTTATTTTTCCTATATTCAATGCACTTTCCTCAGAAATGTATACTTTAAACTTTCGCTTTTCTTAATATACTTTAAGTAAATTACAGTGCTTAGTAATTGTATTAAACTTATCCTCACTCTGGATTAAGCTAATCTTCCCTTATTGTTTTTATCGTTCATATCACTTAACGCTTACATCATTTCCTTGTAACTTTTCATTTCGCTTACCAAGATATTCATTTTATCTCCACTTACCACCATTTTTACTCCACTTTCCCTCATCGCCATCCTCTTCCTCTCGCTTAAATCCATAACTTTATTCGCTCCTGTTCCCTAGCTCCTCCATTCACCTCATCCCGCTCCAGGTTGCCACTCCTTATCTCCTATCAGCTCCTCTCCTTTATCATCCTCCTCCTCGCGCATTATCTTCCTCTCTGCTTTTAACTTAATCTTCCTCCACCCTGCTCTTCTCTTCTTTCTCCAAGCTCCTTCTTTTTCAGTAATTTTCTCCTTTTCTCCCTCCATTTTTCCTACCTAAAATTATCCAAAACTATTTACTTCAATTGACTTAAGTTATTCTTTTCTTTTCTTCCAATACTTTATACTCCTATTTCTATAGTACGATTTCGTATTTGATGTTTGTATAAGCGTCTCTGCTGCACTTAGAACTTGAATTCTCTCCGATCTCTCACATTTCTTCGTTAATTACAGGTACTAAATATTACAATTTCATTTTAATCAATATCTTGTCGCCATACTATTTTGCTAACCTTTTTAGCTGACATGTCGAGTTATATGTATAGATTTTTATTTCCTGAAATATATGCTATCTGGTATCCACTTAAAACTTTCCTTTCTCTCATTATAACAATATATACAAGCTGAGGATTTCCTTGTTGATTACAATAATTATATATGTCGTTCTGTGTTTTATTAACTTTTTTCCAATAGGTTTTTTTAGGAGCCATGACCGGTTACATAATGTATTAATCGCTTTGTTGGTTGGATATGTTTTAATTTTACCTTTCCGAATTGTTGCTAAATAAATAAAAAGGTTCTTTCTGTACCAGTACTTTCTCATTCTTGCTGCCACTTGACTTCAAATTATGCTTTATTTTCATTATGGTTTTACAGCTTTTCCCAATTATATCTGCAACCTCATCTAATTCACCTTTCTTCAACCAAAATATTGCACTCCTCAATTTCATCCTAAATCTGTTGTCTAGATTTCTGTGGAAACTAATAATGCCATTTAGGTGTATTTAACTACCCCTGTAAATCTTAGTAAAACTTTTGGTTATGTTGCTCATAGTACGATTTAAATTTGTACGACATTCATTCGAAATGCCCATACTCCTGCTGCATACGTCAAATAGCCGCAAAAATACTAATATGATATTTAAAACTTATGCTCAATGGAATTTTGAAATTCGATTGAATAATTTTGACTAATTTCATAATTATAGCTACAGACGTATTTTGAATATATTCAGTATGTTTTCTAAAATTATATTTTTCATCTAAAAATATCCCCAAATATGTTACTTTTTTCTGTCTTTTAAGATTCTGATTATTAAATTTAATTATTGGGTCTCTCTTCAATTTTCCCTTTAAGATCATGTAACGTGACTTTGCGGGGGCTGCTTGCAATTTTGATGCGTTACACCAAGCGTTTAATTTGGTTGTTAACTTTTTGAACATCTTTTCCAAATACCTTCTATTATCTCCTTCTACTATAAACAACACATGGTCAGGATAGGCTATGGTGGTTTTTTATGTCCATGTCATTATTCAGTTCTAATAACATCTCCAATACATTGTCCAAAACCCATTGTCCCTCCTAAGATCGAGCCCTGAGGACATCCTTTGGTGATTTCCTTATTAATAATATCCTTTTATTTCTTTGATATGTACTTTCCTATTGGTACAGTAATTTTAATATGGCATATAGGCATTTAGGATAATTCTTTTGTCTTAATCTCTCGAGTTGCCCACAGAGGGCATGAACCACCCGTTCAACCAAGCAGTCCTTTAATTTCCACAGGGAATACCTACTCTTTCCTTTGAGCAAGCGTTTGCGCCATCTGCCCGGCACCGCCGTACGCCTAGAAGCCTAGACGTATACCGAAACATAAGAAGGAAACGGAATGAAAGGGAAATGATGGAAAGGAAATCCTGGTAGATGAGAAACCACACCACAGTTCGCCTACCGACCAAGGTAAACCTAAGGTCACAGTAGGCGATCGATGGGAATCGAACCCAGGATCGACCGAATACGATGCTCAGACGTTACCGCGGAGTCATCTCGCTCGGTGTGTATGAGCTAAATTAAACCTTGTAACTTTTGATATATTTGCTATTGGAAACATTGAATATAACTTTATTTCATGGGTGAGTTTTACTATTTAAATCTTACCCGGGTCTTTGCTTCCTTTTTATTCGTCAAAGTTTATGATTTAATTTATGCAACAGAAGTATGAGCTACAACTTATTGATTTTTACTTTCCATCAAAAAAATTCGATACCGAGATTTCGCCGGAAATACGTTTTGAATCTCCTTGAACCCCAAAACGAATTTTAGAAAAAGGTCTCCGTGTGTGTGAAGTCGGATAAATTCCAAATACCAACCTCCGATGCGACATGAACATCTTTAAGAAAATTCCCCCACCCCAAACTACCGTTTACATGGAAAAGGTTTCGAAATTTTAGATTTTCTAAGAAATTACTAATGATTTCAATTAAAATACCATACAAATAAAGTATATATCTTGAATATTCTGGGAATAGCCTTTGAAATTCGTAAGGAATTTTCCAGAATCTTGATATAAAAGGTAAACGTTAAGCGATAGACGAAAACATACCACACAAAAAATGTAGGTCTCTTTAAAAACTCAATTTATTTCAAATACATTTTTGTGACATCAGCCATTTCCGAGATATCCGTTATTAATGGTTCGAGTTGTTCGATAATTATCCATTCCTTTAAAGGCCTGTCGATTTTCGTTTATGGAATTTTAAAGCCAGCGTATGGCGTCTAGTTCTAAAACATTTGGCTATCGCTGTTCCCTTTGTACCCTAACGGAATGTGTAATATCTCTATTTCTGTCGAGGCTTACCTGAAGTAGATAGAAAATAAAATTTCATAACAGTAAATGTACACCCATTAATAAACGATAGAGGGTAAAGAGAGTTATGTGAATGAAACGCATCAGGCTTTTTTTAACGTAACAAGAAGTGAATAATCGATCACCAGTTCGCCGCCAGTGTTAATGTAGGTGACCTTGCCACTGGTACCACCATGTTCAACAGTTGTTAGTAATTAAAAAAACGGTATGCAGTGCCTACGCGTGCGTTAAGCGTATTGTGGAATATCGGAAGTAGAAAATACTCGACTTGGTGACAAATTTTCACTGTTTCTCGTTCTCCAATGCTACACTTGCCGCACTTGTAGGTATCACATTATGCTATTGTGCATGAGATCAGGTTGTGATGCACGTATAATGGCAGCCTGTCTGTGGGTTGTAAAACTTTCACCACGGTCGGTTTACACGAAGGGTGTGGGGGTGAGCCGTCTTAATTAATAGTCTGTTGCCATTGTGGACCACACCCATCATCTGCAATTAACATGGTGTCCAGTTACTGCACCCCCCCCCCCTTCCCCTGCTCTTCCGAGCAACGTTCGTGCGTTCAGCCATTTTTCAGCTCCAGACGGTGCTGTAAAGGGAGACGCTTGCATTGCATTCTCTTCTACCTGTTACCGATTAACAATCATAGATGAATAGAACGGCGGCGAATTTCTTGCATTTGTGCTTCTCAGTACAAGAACCCCAGATTCAGTCCTGGATGAGGTCAACAGAACTTTTGGCAGCCGAAATTATGAAACGATGGGTTTCCTTTGGTAAGTCACAATTTCGACGTGATTTAGTTTTAGAAATATTACAGTAAACTGACTTGTTTCATATCTATGTTTATCAGATAATTAAGAGCTAATATTTATGGCGATGCATAGACAATTCAGAGATCGAAAAGAACAGTAGACATACCTGAAGATTATTTCTTGAGAACAAATTTAATTTCTGTGGAACAAAAAAATCGAGTGAAACTTTATATATTTCTGGATTGAACTATCAATTTCCTTTAAAATAAGTAAGAAGCAAATCAATTATAATCAGTTTCGACCTAGTGAAAATATATGGAAATATTCCTATGAAATTGTTATATAAAATAATTGAAAATGTTGAGCTGAAAATAAAGGTTGATTCTTTATTAATTTTTTTCCAATAAATAATTTAAATTCTTCATAGAGTTTATTAATAATTAAATTTCATAATTCTATTTTGTGGACATAATTCCTAAAATGTAATAAATTAACATTTTTACACGATCATGCGTTTTTTTCTGCTTTCCCGATGATATTTGCACACACGGAAAGTTAGAATTCAAACACATGAATTCGTTTCCAATGGAACCTATGTCTACCAGCATAAATTTGGTAGCTGTAATAACATACAATATACTCTAGGACGGGAAGTAAAATACACCGAAGCCTTAATTTATGTTTTTAATAATCGGTAATAACACATTAAAGTTATTGGTGCACTTCGAACAAAATAACTTATTTAATAGAGTCAACTGAAAAATTCAATATCACGGCCGGGATTTGAACACGGCTGTGACATTGAATTTTTCAGTTCACTCTATTAAATACTTGCCAAGACCGGCTAAGGTCTGTAAAAAGTATAATTCATTTCGATTAATTATATAATAATAATAATAATAATAATAACTCATGTTATTTCAAACATTATTGAAAACTAACTAGCTGTAATTACAGGTGGCGAACGTTTCTTACCTCAATTTAAATTTTCAGAAATCAATAATGCTCACCCAATTTACCATGCCTTTTCAATATCTGCGTCTTCATAATCCATATCTCCGACTTATTCTTCTTGAAATACTGAATCTCTATTAACATCCATCTTATTTTCAAACAACCCGCTTTGAGTTACGGCGTTAACCATCAAACAATTGACTTAAAGCCTCCAAGCTATAGAACCTTACTAAGCCATAGTATTAGCAATATCTGTTGAATTGGCAGCATTGCGTTTCCGGAAATCCGAGGTGACAATGTGTAAGTTCATTAGTGATTCATTCAAAATAATAAAATACTATTGTGCAAAAAATAGTGTAAAATGTAAGTGTGTGAAATGTATAACGAATCTTGGAAATAGAAAAGACCATACTTCGTCTTATCCTTTCAAACTATTCCTCGATTCTGTAATAATGGACTTTCCATACTCATATCGCAATATATTGCACCATATTGCAGGCCATGATATATTGCGCTTTATACCGAGATCATTTGCACCATAATGCAGGCTGCAATTTAGACTTGAACCTGTGGTGTGATTTCCGTCCGATAGATGGAATTTGGCTTCGGAAACACTTCATTGGACCATGGTATATTCAATTAAGTGCTTCACGTTATAACAATAGTTTGTATTTATCGTGCAATGCCACTCAGGAATGCACAGTACTCGAAAAGAGGAGCATTGGCTTCCCTAGATGTGTACAATATTTTATCACGCTGTTTGTCTATGGCGTTCATGGTGCTTGAATGTGCGCAAGTCAAAAGACGTAGAATTTCCTCTAGTTCATGTTCAATGGTACTGTTAGTTGTAAGCCCTATTTATTTTTACTTTCTCTACCAGGTATTCTAGCAGATGGGGGAAATATCGCACTACACCCAAACATTCGATATCAAAATGTCGCCGGAATAATGTTTTGGGACCTCTTGAATTAAAAAACAAGGTATTTTTACTTTCTTTACTACGTATAGTAAGTAGGGGAACTATTGTATTCCACCCAAAAATTCGATGTCGAGATTTCACGGATTGCACCCAAAATAAAACTTTTTAAGAAAAATATTCGTGTGCGTATCTGTATACAGCGTAACATGCCAAACTTGATATTTAAGTACAGTACCTTCCAAAGATGCGACACGGAAGATTTTCAAGAAAATTCCCCCCTTCAACTAGCCCTTACATGGAACATTTTTCGAAATATTTCATTTTTTAAAAAATGGCCCTAACTATTTTGATTTGGCTCGAATTGTTTAATACTTTGTCATTGTGTAGTACTGCAATTTTCAGTTTCTCGCAATGTCATAGAAACAGTATGGAATTTTAAGGCCTGCGTATAGCGTCCAGTTCTTAAACATTTGACTGTCGCTGTTCTCTTTGTATCTATAACGAAATGCGTAATGTAACTATTTCTGCAAAGTTTTATCTGGAAGTAAATAGAAAAATACGCTTTACTAAGAATAGTTTGTATATCCACTAATAAATGATAGAGGGTAGAGAAAGCCATGTGAATGTAACACATCAGATTTTTAGAAAATTTGTGTGTGCCCGTGCGCCTGCCTCCTGTCTGTCTGTATGTCTGTCTGTCTGTCTGTGAACAGCTTAACTCAAAAACGAAAAGTTGGTTAAATGTCAAACTTGGTATTTAAGATCAATATATCCCAAGGATGCAAAACAAAAATTTTCAAGAAAATTCGCCAGCCCAAACTACCTTTTACATGGAACATTTTTCGAAATTTTGAACAATTCGAACCATTAATAGTGGATATCTCGGAAACGGCTTACACGACAAAAAAGTTATTTCCAGTAAATTGTATGTTATAAAGATATCTGCAGTTTTTTGTATAGTACGTTTTCGTCTCATTTAACGCTTACCAGTTGTACAAGATCATACAAAATTCCCTCGGGATGAAGAGGACCTTGCAAGTTCTTCTCATTCAAATTCAAGAAAATGTATACACCTGAAAAATCACGATAAAGATTTTTTCAGGTAAATATCTTTAATGATCGGTATTTTAATCAAAATCATTACAGTCATTTTTGTATTCTTTCAAAGTCCTTATGACATTCAACTATTTCTCCCGATTGCATGGAAAGAGTATGGAATTTTAAGACCAGATTTTTTTCGGGAAAACATTGTTTCTTTTAAACGCAGCAAAAAAACGCCTCCTTGCGGTGCAGTTGCTAAAACTTTGCTATGGAACTTTAGATATACATCCCGAGTATATTATTTTTTAAAAAAAATGATATCGGACGATTTTTAATAAAATAAGTATTACAATAGAAAAAAGTGTTAATTACTTATTTATACTTTTTTATTTCAGAGGTAAAACAAAGTTTCATATATATATATATATATATATATAATACATTTTATTTCCGTAAAAAAATCCAGTGATAACCTTTAATTATTACGATGTTAATTGAGGAACTCCTTAAAAAATGTGTTTTCTTGTTTATGAGTCTATTATTAAGAATGAATCCTGGTTTCATAATCTGTATTTCTCGCTTTCTGCGTCCCCCCCCCTAATTTTTATGCGTACAAAATGTTCCACACAAAGATATGTTTGTTGCTTCCTTCAAATTTTGCAGAGAAACACCCAAAGGTATAGGTATAAAATATTGGGAGTGATTTTTCTTTATCAGTTATTGCTGGAGTAGTATTAATTAGAACATCTAATTACTACATTAAAATTAGTAAAGAATGTTGTTTTTCATAAGTTAATAATTTTTCCCCAAAACTTAAACTAGCGATAATAAATCTGTTTCGAATATTTTTTTCTGAAATATTCGTTAGAGTTAAAATAAATGTTTATACTAGCAGAATTTTAATTTTTTCATCGTACGGGACATCTTTGTTTAACATTATAATTGAAAAGGTTAGCAACTGAAATATACTGGAGATGTTGGAATGAAAATTTGTAAACATGCCAATGTATTGGTGTGTTACTTGCAGTATAAATTTCAAACACATATGTTCGTAAATGTAGAATATAGTAATTTCAACTATGTGTACCCTTTTTATCTTTAAAACTGCTATTTAAATGGTCACGTGACAAACGTTTAAAGCACAACTAGCTGAAAATAACTTCAGCATAGTAATCCACAAGAATCAAAATTTCTTAATCTGCAAATATCCTAAAATGGATACGTTCAAGAATTTTCGAAAATTTTCACAGGTCTGTCCCCTTGAAATAATGCAAATGATACAACGTTACATAATGAAGTGCACGTGATCGTTGCTTCAGGGTAACAGTTTCCTAGATTTACCACATAAAAGTTGGTCACTTTGTAAGAAAGCAAACTTCTATAAGCGCTGCTCATCCTCAAAGTTTGAAACTTTCAAGATTAAGCTGTAGGAAAGATGAATACACAAAAGAGATAATACAGTTGTTGATGTTTGTTTTCTTGAGACAAGAAGATTGAGAAAAAGTTTAGTACAGATGAGACACTTGAGAGTTTGCAGGAAAACTTTACAGCACTTCAGCATTGCGAAAGGTCAAGTCTTTGGAATTATTTTTCTCACCACAAACTGTTCACAACTTTCAGTGGTGATGAAGATGGCTTTCGAGAAATTTGTTTCTGTAATGTCCACGTGCACGTGCTGCTGGAATAGAGATCAATGGATCACAAACTGAAATCGGATAAGTAAATTTTCTTCGCTTTATGTTGGAGATGGTAAATGAATTCGCCATTCTGGTCCAAGGTTGTTTTGAATCAAATAACTAGCAATCATCTTGAGCAAGCAGCTTAGTCTTCAGACTTTTCTGTTATGAGACGTGTAGGCGCCAATGGACTCATTTTTAATGTTCCGTTTATATGTCGTCTTTAACATCTAAGGTCATATCGGCGGCTTTTTACCTTTGAAACAATAAATTTCTCATCTGTTGTGATGTGGTCCTCCGTGGTGTAGTGGTGCTAGCCTCCAGTTCCCGAGGTTGCTGGTTCAAACCCGACGGAGGGCGATGGATTTTTTTCGGGCGTAAAAATCCTTAGCATGGCTTCCTTCGGAAGAAAAGTAAAGCCGGTGGTCCCGTGTCGTATATTTACGGCACATAAAAGAACCTCAAGCCTGATAAAGAGACCTCTGAGCAAACTTTCCGGTCTTTCACGCCCAATATGAAATGGGACTCTAAGGACCACACCAGTTAAAGAGCGTCCATATATAAAACTCAATTTAATTTTTATTTAGCAAAGATGTTCACTCGTTTACAGTGGTGTTTTTAACCTTTGGGTTGGTATTACTCTCTCATTCATACTTGCAGACGCTACGGAGTATGGGGAATAATCCTGGCTAAAAAGCAACTCCCACCCTCCAGCCGGGAATTGAACCCGGGACCTCTAGACTTGGAAGTTAGCATAATAATCACCGGACCACAGACGCAATCTGGACTCATTTCATCCCGATTTTAGTTATTGCGTCAGGCATCATTGGAACCTGGTGGGACATGAAAACTCTACCAATATAAAGGCAATAATTGTATTGGTATACTCATGAGTCAATGGCCTTCCTGTTAGAAGCAATTAGCTTCTTCTTTTTCGGATGGGCGTGCCCTAATCAATGGCAGCATAAAATTGGTACTCTTAAATAATTAACAAACAAAAGAAGCCTGGGTGTCTTAAAGTTATTTAGCAGAGCAGTCCAGCAAAATCGTCCCACTCCAAATTACCCTTCACATGGAAAAAATTGTCTTGCTTTTGATTTTCTCAAAACTGGCTTTTACGATTCGGATTAAAATACAGCATGTTTAAGATATTTATTTCCTCTTCTCCGGCCCCTCCTCCATCACGATTTAGACTGTCAGCCCGTTCCCAGTCCAAACCCTTGTTCTGTCGATCCCTTTCTGGTCTTCCTGGTTTGTGTTTTCCTTGAGGCCTGTAGTGTAAACATGCTTTTGGTATTTTGTTATTAGTCATTAGTCATTTTCCATTGTTTGTTATATTTTGTTACAATAGTGTTTATTTCTTCAATGTGGAATTGTCTTGTTTCACTGTTTTGTTTTCTGTCATGTCTGCTATTGATCTAAGAAACTTAATTTCTTCTTATTTTATTTTAGCTTTACGATAAGTGTTTTTTTTTCTAAGTTCCTGCAACATAGATAATAGTATTAATAGCCATTGTTTTATGTAATTGCATTATTGAATCGATTTTAACCTTGTTTTCTATTGTTCAGCTTCTTGTTCCTTTTATGTAATTAAATTATCTTTCTCTTTATGTCAGCTTCTTTGTCCACGGTTATGTCGCACCCTAGGAAGTTATGTTTTGATATTTGTTCAATAATCTTGTTTTCTATCATTGTTTTACACCGAACTATTTGTGGGCCAAGATATGTAATTATCTTAAATCTTCTGCGAATAGCTCGTGGATTCTCTTCATGCGGAATGATTTTTGTATAATTTTGAATAACCGAAGAACTATAAGGATAGACAGAAACTTACAAATACTTACAAAAATATGTAGATATCCATAAACCTCAGTTTATTTCAGGTAACCTTTTTTTGCGGCATAAACCATTTCCGTGAACTTCGTTATTATTGTTTTGAATATTTCAATATTTGTCATTTTTTGAGGTCCTTTCAGCAATCAGTTGTTTCTAGCGATGGTATGGGAAGAGTATGGAATTTTAAGTCCAGAATATAGTGACCCGCTTTTAAAGATCTGACTATCGCTTCAGTCTAATGTTTCCGTCTTGTACCTACAATGGAATGTGTAATATTTCTGCAAACGTTTATCTGGAGTAAATTAAAATAAAATTAAGCTGAGTTTTATTTATGGACGCTCTTTAACTGCTGTGGCTTGAGTTTCTTTCACGCGCCGTAAATTTACGACACGGGACCACCGGCTTTGCTTCCCTTCCGAAGGTAGCCATGCTAATGATCTTTAAACCCGAGAAAGTCCATCGCCGGGTTTGAACCCGCGACCTCGAGAACTAGAGGCTAATATGGTAACCACTACACCATGGAGGACGACATTTGGATTAAGATGAAGTAGACAGAAGAATTAGCTTTTGCAAGAATATTTTGTAGAAACTATAAAAACATTCGAACAATAGAGGCTGGAGAAAGTCACGTGAATGTAACACATCAGAGTTTTCACATACAAACCATACCTAAAGCGGGACACGAAATCGCACTCCCCTGTACCACACATCACCATGACCTTAGCAATTACGGCAGTGAATGCTGGCTACTCTCCAATCCCTACTACACTTCACCTGAATAGCTATATATTACTTATCTTCTTTACATGCGATAAGAGAGAGAAATCGATATTTTTAACGCAGGGGCTAGGGCAATAAAGACATCACCTTATGCAACATCAAGCCACTGAGATATCAAAGGTGCACGATCTGTTTGTCCAGCTCTGCTTTCACAGAAAACTAACAGAAGATCAGGTCAACATTCAACTATGCATTCAAACAATAAATAAATCCTGTAGGCTAGAGCCCGCGAAGGGTCTGGGTCTGCCAACCCTACTACCGGCCTCACGCCCACGTACGGCAGAGGGGGGGGCAATCGCCCAACCGATACGGCCAGCATCACGCATCCCCAGCGGGAAAGTTGGCTCACAAAGCCAGAACCGCTGCCTATAGCAGTTCCTAATTTTCCTCACGATGTTAAGTGGGAACTCATTCTACACCAGGGATGTAAAATCCGTACCTCCATTGGTGGGAACGAACCCGGGTGCATTCCGTGGCCGGGAACCAGAGCACTACGCCCCAGCCCACTGCGCCACGGCGCAGTACGCATTCAAACAATACTCGAGCTTAAACGAGACAAACAGTGCATGAAGAATGACAACACTAAGTGTACACTAACGGCCGTTAGCGATAGGTAATTTTGCGAGAAAGGGGAAATGCATTCAGAATAATTTAAAAAGTATATTATTATGTTCTAAATGCTTCTGCTATGAGAGGTATAACATCAGACGACAAGTGTGTTCTGCATTTTCTAACCATCAAAGGGAAATGGATAGATTTATAAACAAAACTTCATTTTAACAGTTAAGAAAATTAATGTTAATGTGGCTTGGTGATGCGAATTAGAACAAATATAGTGGTAGTGGTAGTAGTAATCTTGCATTCGGAATATCCCGAGTACGATTCCCGTTCGACTGTACATTCTGACTTTGGGGTTTTCGTGGTTTTCCCTGGTCGATAGGCGAATACTGGCGGCGGTTTCTCATCTACCACGATTTCCTTTCCATCATTTCCCTTTCATTCCGTATCCTTCGCATGTGTCAAGGTGAGCATTTGGGTTTCGTGGTGTATGGTGGTGCCGAGCAGATGGCGCGAATGCTCACTCAAAGGAAAGAGTACTCCCCGTAGAACTAGACGACTGCTTGATCGACGGGTCATTCATCGTCCTCTCTAGGCACCTCCAGCAGTGGGATGGGTCTTCGAGCCTAGAACTGTTGTGGACTTAAACGCGTCTCTGTGGCCTGTAACCTCCTGTGGTTCCTTCACGTCAGCCCTTTCTCCTGTAGCCGCATGGGGGGGGGAAATCCTGGCTACGATACTGCAGCCAAATCTCTAAATCGTGTCTACGTCTGCGATCAAGCATGATATAGTAACAGAATATATAGCCTCACCCCGTCTTCAAAAAACTTAAATGTTGCATTCGCATGACTTTCTCTGCTCACTCTACCACAAACTATTCTTACAAAAGCTTATTCTTCTATCTACTTCTTGTTAATTAGATAAATCTGCATTACTCATTTACTCGGGGTAGGTTTAAGAGCCGATTTCACAGTTTAAGCTTAAATCGAGCTTCAGTATACTACGACGCCGCTTAAGCAGGCTTAAGCTTTGGTTTAAGCGTTACGAGTTTCACAGTAGGGCAGCCAGGTTCGGCTTCACTGAGCTGAACAATTCCACGAAACAGTAAAGTTGGTAACGCTTGCGCATGCGTATCGAGTGAATTCACATCGTTTGTTTATGGCGACGCTGTTCCTAAAATAAGCTTTTGTAGTTTATCCAGCAATATAAAATTAAAATGACAGAAAAATTAGAGTCAAAACGTAGAACTTTACTTCTCAAGAAGTAAGCGTTCTCCTAGAAATTGTGAAGCGGCATAAGCATGTAACAGAGTGCAAGCAATCGGACAATTACTATGGAATAAGAAAAACCAAACGGGGGGAAGGTTGGATTAGAATGGTGCTGAAACAGCTCTCATAGCTTTAAGTTTTGAGATGCGGGAAAAATCTGCACTTGGAATTAGCCTTGGTGTTAAGAGCATTGTTTCCGACTGTTTACTTAATCTCTCGTAGAATTCTCGATCATTCCATATGTAAAAATGTTTGGAGCGCTCGTCTTCTATTGTGGATGTGGGTTAAAATAATTTCTCATCACTAATATTTTCTTCTTCAGATAGCATGGCGACTCTAGTTTAAACCACAATTCAGTACGGTTTCAGCCAAGCCAGGATTAAGCTCGGCTTATCGCTTGAACTTCGCACTGTAAAACCCATTGTAGCTTAAGCCTCCGCTTAAACCCGATTCGAAGCTTAGCTTAAACAGTGAACCAGGCCTAAGAAGATAAAGGCTAACGTGATAGTTAATTCTGTTCAAAGTTGGTCACTATGTGATGACTTTGAAATTCTGTTTTCTTTGTTAAACACGAAAATGAAACAAAGAAAGCAAGACAAAAAACAGGGATTTGCAGTTGAGAAAAGTATAAAGTATCTGAAAATGCAAACCAATAATATATAATATCGGAAATGGCTAATGCCACAACAAAAATTTGATTTGACATAAATTTTGTGCTTCGACACTTCTCTTTTGTGTAATAAGATTTTGTATCTCTTACGGTTTATCAATTATTAAAAGTGGTTAAGAATAAAGAAGACTTCAGAGGCTATTACCCTAAAAATTGAAGGTATATATTTTATTTGAGATGAAAATAGCTTAAACACATGGTATTTGAATCAAAATCGTTAGTCATTTTTTAAAAAATAAAAAATTTGAAACATGTTTAATATAAAGTGTAGTTTGGGTTGGAGGATTTTCTTCAAAATCTTCGTGTCGCATCCTAGGACGATCATAAACTTAAATACCAAGTTTCATATTTAGCCGACTTTTCGTTTTTTAGTTATGCTATTCACTGACACACACAATGCTCTTCTTCTAAAAATGCTTTTGTGGATTCGGGGGGTTTCAAAATATGTATTTCCGGTGAAATTAGACATCGATATTTTGTGATGGAATACTGTACTTCCTTTACTTGCTGTAAGTAAATAGTAGGAAGAGTAAAAAGGGTTGAAAACTTAAATTTAGGGTAAAATTGATGCAGAGATAGTATTACTTCCCCTGCATCTCGCACCGCTACGATACTTTTTTATGAGAGAAGACAGTAAAGCAGCTGGATTTTCCCTCCGGGTGAAATGGGGATGACGTCACACTTCTCGGCAGTTTAGCTGCTCCACAGTTCTGTCTAAGACAGATACCACTAATGGAATTACTTATTACTACGGAGAATGAGATCAATTGCTGGACAGTATTTTAGCTCAAGACACCGTATTCACGCAGCCCCAAACGTGTCTCCCTCTGTCTTAATTAATTTCTCCAAACAGTTCGCTTGTAGTGCTACATTTAAACAAGACAGCTCAAGAAGAAAGCATAATATATTCTTAATATAATATTGACCTTGTTTATTTACCTTGTTTTAATTTACAACAGTTTGTATACCGCGTGTTCCAATGAAATTGCTACCAATAAGAAGTGTGAATATATTCCCATTCACTTAAGTTAGCAAAATGATTTTCATTTTCTCTTATTTAAAAGTTGTCCAAGTATAGCAACTTTCAACAAGAGTTCCTATCTTTAACATGTGATAGCTGCCGTTGTTATTGAGTTACAATAGTCATTATTTCATGTCGTTGTAGTTGTTATTGACAAATAGCCATGGAACGTTACAGCATTCAGCAACGCGTAGAAATTGTGAAAATGTATTATCAAAATGGATCATCTGTTCGCCAAACCTTCCGTGTATTGCGTGAAGTTTACGGTGTGCATAATCGTCCCTGCGAGAGAACGATGCGGCGTTTGATCGATAAATTTGAAAGAAGTGGTTCTATCAGCGATCAAAGAACGCCTGTAATCGACGTAAGAGCTCCAACGAAAACATAGGCGCCGATCGTGAGAGTGTACGCGAGAACGCAAACAAATCAATTGCTCGTCGAACGCAAGAATTGGGGCTATCGCCGACCACAACTTGGCGAATTCTGCATCTGGACTTGGAAGTTTCACGCTTACAAAATGGTATTAACTCAAGTACTAAAGCCCAACGACGATAGGTTGCGCCGTGTATTCGCTGACTGGGCTATAGAGCAATTGGAAGCTGACCCGGATTTATTGTCGAAAAATCATCTTCAGTGACGAAACCCACTTTTGAATGGATGGTTGTGTTAACAAACAAAATTGCTGCTATTGGAGCAATCACAATCCAATGCAGATTCAAGAACGACCACTTCATCCCCAAAATGTTACTGCGTGGTGTGGATTTTGGCATGGTGGAATCATGGTCCATATGTTTTCCAATATGAAGATGGAGAAGCTGTGTCAATGGAGAAAGATACCGGGCTCTTATAAGGCACTATTTCTGGCCTCAATTGGATGGTATGGATCTCGGAAACATCTTGTTCCAGCAAGATGGTGCCACATGTCATACTGCTCTCAAAACAATCGATCTTTTGAAGGAGAAGTTCAGAGGTTTCATCATTTCCCGTGGTGGTGGTGTTAGCTGGCCCCCGAGGTCATGTGATTTAACGTCGTTGGATTACTTCTTGTGGGGTTATGTTAAATCTCGAGTTTGTCAACAAGCCAGAAACAGTAAATGATCTTATGAATAACATCACGCGTATTATTCGTGAAGTTGGACCTAATTTACGTTCTTCTGTCATTGAAAATTGGGTCAACCGTATACGTGCAACCTAACAAAGTCACTTAACTGATGTTCTCTTCCACACGTAATGACATTAATTATGTTCCAAAATAAAAAAGAAATAAACCTCTATCATTTATAGAATGTGTTTTATTTAAGTTCAAAGATAGGACACTCTTGTTGAAAGACCCTATATTTGTAACAAAAATTATGACGATAGTGCGTCTGCGCATGGTATGTATGAATATACGTAGTCAAAATAACGGAATTCACAGTTTAGTAGAAAGTGAAATGTTATTGGATGGCGGAATTAAAGTTCCCATTTGCAGTACAAAGAAGATTTATAAAGAGATATGGTGCAAATGTTCCAGAGGGTCAATCCAAGTGAAATGGTATAATCAGCTGTTAAAAACGAGTTCTATGTTAAGAAAGAAGGGAAGCAGTAAAAAATCGGTGTCTGCCGCTAAAGTTGAAGAAGTTGGACGAGAATTTCAGCTCAGCCCGCAGAAATCAATTAGACGGGCCAGTTTAGAATTCCATTGTTCATAACATTGTCTATAAAACTTACGATTTAAAGCATAGAAACTCCAAACGGGTGAAGTATCGCCAATTTATTATTATTTCATATTGATGATGACATTGGATTTCTCAATCATGTCTCGTTCTCAGATAAAGCCACCTTTCATACGCCAGCATAGCTAGAATATGGGGAGAAGAATATCTACGCGTCATAATGGAGAATATGAACATAACAGCCCTAAAGTTAACGTGTGGTGTGCTCTGACTTGTGATCCTGTGATCGGGTCTTTCTTCTTGCTGAAAGCTCAGTGACAGGAATAACATATCTATACATGCCGGTAAACTATGCAGGTGCCCAAATACTGTATGGGTTCTCCTTTCAGCAGATGGAGCCCCTCTCACGTTCGAGACTAGCTCAACACTATTTCCAAACAGGCGGTTAGAAGATCAGGACCCACTGAATGGCATTCGAGGTCACAGATTTGATCCCCTTAGATTTCGTTTGGGCGTATGTATGAACCCATGTTTATCGAACTCGAGTACAGGTCCAGGTTGACCTCTGAAGGCCGGTAATAGGCGCATGTGCTTCCTTCACAATGTCATGCTGCAGAACAGATTGAGAGAAACGGAATACCGTCTCGACATTGTTCGGACCACCAGTGGCGCACAATTGGTAAACTGTTGAAACAGAATATCCAAGTCCGGTTATTCTGTTACTATTAGCATAGGAGATATTCACACTTGCTATTGGTAGCGATTCAACGGTCACAGTGCGTTATAACAAATGATAGTGTTAACACTGAGAAGGTTAAAGTAATCCTGAGAATAAATAAAACAAATGCAGAGTAAATGTCTTACTAAATGTCCTATTCCATTTTGTTTTGTTATTTCAAATAAGAAATAAAAGTCAGATCAACATTACTCCTTACTGGCAGAGATAGATCTACGATTTTCAGATGGGGAAGATCTCGTAGATACCTGCATCTTTGCATATCAGCAAGTTTTAGCAAACGTTTTGGATTCTTCGAGCTATCGTTCAGAAAAAAAACTCCAGTAATGCAATCCTGCTATTGGTTGTTAGCCGGTCAGATATTTTTTTAATTTATTTATTTTAAGTCGCTTTAACACACAAAGGTCTATTTGTGACTCTTACATTAGTACAGTGGTGGTTGAACATTAATAAATTTCTAGCAATATGCATACATAATATCATTTGGTAATAAACAGATAATGCTTTTCTTATGTGAGCAATACAATTAAAGAACAGTTATAATTCTATTACAATTGTTTTAAATTTCATTATACAGTTGTAAGAACATTATAATATTTGTATACATTGTTGAATCATTAAGACAGCTAATATTCTTTGGGATGTTATATATTTTCCTGTGTGGGTTATAACGTTGGCATTCTGCGAGTACATGGGAAACTGTCAATGGAGTTTTGCATGTTGAACACTGAGGCTGAGTTTCTTTGGTGATCAGATAGGAGTGTGTCATCTTTGTATGTCCAATTCTTAAGCGGGTAATGATAACTTGATGTTTCCTCCTATTACAGTAAGTGGTTTGTTTCCCTGATTTTGAGATTTTTTTCCATGAAGTAATGATTTTGGTTCGGATGCACAGGGCTTGTTATCTCTGCATTAAATATTGGTTTTTGGATGGCCGCTTTAGCTGCTTGGTCCGCTCTCCCATTACCTTGTATTTGTTGGTGCGATATCACTTGTTTTCCTTGTTCCATTGCATGGTTATATGACATCTGTATTTCTTGGATAAGTTTGTTTTTGTGTGTATGTTTTGAGTAGCTAAAATAACAGTTTTTGAATCATAAAAAATTATGTATGGTTGTTTATGGGATTCTGCAATATATGAAAATGCCTGTTTCAGAGCGTGTATCTCACTAGACTAAATTGAGAAGTAATCAGGAGTCTTTCTATATAAATTCCTTTGGGTAGAACGGTTGCACTTCCTACTCCATGTTGAATTTTTGAACCATCTGTAAATATTATTTCATAGTCATAGTAGGTTCCAGAAATTACGTTAAATAGTTGTTGATAAACAGCGGTGGCAGTCTATTCTTTTTTATACTGTTCCATCTCCACATTCAAAGCAGGTTTCTTTAGGTTCCAAGGAAGAGTTTCATGATTTCCAATTTTTGTCATTTTAGCTAAATTTATTTGTATTTTCTACGACCATAAAATCGAAGTTAATTAAATGAGCGCTTAATTGGTCTGTTTGAGATTTTATAGAGAATATATATTTGTAAACCATAGTATTAGGTAAAGCAGCTATTTAAATTGCATATTTCGTACTTAAATATTCCCTTCGTATCCCAAGTGAGTTCCATTTGTAGACTTTCAATTGGACTTGGGCAATAGGTTCCCAATATAATTTTCTTGACTGCAGATTGTATACGGTCAATATTTTTAGTATTGTAAAATTGGCTGAATTGTATATAATTTAGCTATAGTCTAATTTGGATCTGATTGGTGTTTTATAAGTTATGTTTAGCATATTCTTGTCGCATCCCCAGTTATTAGCAGGCAGAGTTCTTGGTATATTTAGTTTTTTTTACATTCATTTAACAATTTTATGTAAGGCATCCAGTTTAGTCTTTTTGCCAAAGATTAGGCCTAGTATTCTAATATTGTTGATAATTGTAACTTCTTTTCCATGTATAAATAATTTTGGTTTAATTTCATTGTTTATAGTTCGAGAAAAATGGATACATTTAGTTTTCTGTTCAGAAAATCTTAATCCTGTTTCGGAAGACCAGTCTTGGAGTGATTGTAATGTGTTTTGAAGGATCTCTTGAGTAGTAAATATATTTTTGCCTTTGCAAAAAATAAAAATGTTGTCTGCAACCCTGTATGCTTTAACATGTTATTTGCTATATTGTTCATTGCTACAATAAATAATGTAACGCTCAAAGATGGTCCTTGAGGAATACCATTCTCTTTCAGTGTACTTTCTGATAAGTAACCATTTACTCTAACACGGATATATTGGTTCTGTAGAGATGAAACTAAACATGGGGCGTCAAACTTAGTTAAATAATTGTAATAAAGGCCATTTTGGCCACTCTTAGTTTTGGTATATTTTCCTCCAAGGACTCAATCGTTCTCCTGGGCAGCAAAACTTCACAATTTTGTTTAAGCGTCAGCGAATCAAATCGCATAGTCCTGAAGATAGTGTAAAACCGTTTTTAGTTTGGCATGATCTTAATTTAAGTTTTAGTAAACGAATAAAGCCGAGTATGCGTACAAAGTAGTCAGTAGTTTTATGCCAATCCAAAAATTTGCAGGTGATCTTCATACCCCTTCCAGCCACTTCTCTCAGTGGTCTCGTTTAGATATAGGCCAGTTGATATCTCAATTTCTGCAAAGGAGTTCATTTTAAATGGGCGCGAAGTAAAAAGTTGGAAACATCAAAATATTTATGATTTTCCAGAATATACTACCTGAATATGGTTTAACGATTGCAAGCAAGAAAACAGTAATATTACACATTCAGATTCTTTGTTTCCTCACTACTTGCTATGAACAGTTACAATCACTCCCCTAATGTATAAACTGTTTTGCAGTAAAACAAAAAGTGGGCCTTTTTTCTCAGAGCCTCCAATCATGGCTGCACCAGCAGCTACGTAATTTTAGATTAAACTCTGCTCTTTCTTCTCTGATCCGTCTTCAAAGTACAACGGCTCTAAAGTTTGGATATGCACGCCTGATCTCACCTCCTAGTCGTGTAGTAGACGGCATTTCCATTTGTTTTCTTTACAAACATGTGTTTCTTCATTGCAGAATGTCAAGACTTAGCTTCGAACATGTATTGTTGTCGAAACCAGTGGTGTTTGCGTCATAGAAGATGGGACACTGGAGTGGCGACCAATGTTAGTCCCGATCTTGTGGATCTCCTCGCTGCATTTGTAGACGTCGCAATCAGCATCTGATAAGAGATTATGAATTGCGTCATCGAGAGTCAATTCAATTTAGTTTGCTTTGCAACTCGTTTTGTCATATTCGTAGGCTACGTCAGCTATTTTATTAATTTAGTTAATGAGCTTCGCTCTTAGTGCCCTTTTTTTCTTCTTCACTAAATGCAATTTCTTCATTGTTCTTGTTTGCCACACTGAGGTTATTTTCACCTCTACCCTCATCCCTGCCTTTGCTAATATACGAGTACAAAGTAATTTCAAACTAATAATTCGTGTTTTGTTGTTGTGTGATTTCACTCTACAGCTTCATAAATGTCTAGATTTTATTAGATTTAGACATCAAACAAATGTGGAATGAAATACAGCTTGCCAAATTCTTATTAGTTTAATTCCTAACAAACCCCCTACTTATAAGAAAATCTGATGTGTTACACTCACATGACTTTCTCTACTCTTGTACAAATTATTTTTACAAACGCTTATTCTCCATATGCTTCATGTTAATCGAGATATCGAGATGTAAATCTCATTGGTAATTTTCTTGTAGACGCAAAGGGAATTGGTAGGCTTTAAGCGATAGTCAAATGTTTTAAGAGGTGGTTACTATGTGAAGCATTCCATTCTCTTCGCATTACCAGGACAAAAAAAAGAAGAACGAATTCCCATTTGAGAAAAAGTATAAGTACTGGAAAATTTCAGAGAATAACAAGCATATCTCGAAAATGGTTCACTCAACAACAACAAAAAATGTATATGACATAAACTGTGTATTTTAACGCGATCTACATTTTTTGTGTAGTAAAATTTTGTCTATCTCTCTTGGTTTACCAGTTATGCAAAAGTCGTTCACAATGAAGAATACTTTTGGAGACATTCCCAGAAAATTCGAGATATGCAATTCATTTGCCATAAAAATATCTTAAATTTATGGTATTTTAATCAAAATCATTAGAGCCATTTTTAGAAAATTAAAATTTTCGAAAAATGTTTCATGTAAAGGGTAATCTGTGGTGGGGGGTTTTTCTTGAAAACCTTCGTGTCGCATCTCTGGAAGATGCTGAACCTACACACCAAGTTTGGTGTTTATCCGACTGTTAGTTTCTGAGTTATGCTGTTCGCAGACACACACACACACAGACATGTTTCCAAAAATGCATTTTTTGGATTCAGGGGGTCTCAAAACATATATTTCTGGTGAAATCTATTTTTGGGTGGAATACAATACTTCCGCTGCTTATTATACGTAGTAGAGAAAGTAAAAAAACCGCAAACATAAAGATAAATAAAATAATAGATGAATATAAAACAGAAGAAACACACAAATGCATATAGTACAAACCCATGTCCATGTAATGTTAATCCATCGCACGATATCAATAATTTACTATCAACAGCAGTAGCATTAGTGCTGATAGTTTTACGACAATTTAATTGAGGTTAACGAATGCTTCTTTTCATAAGTCTCGAAATAAATATCTTATGAAAAGATGCAGCAATTTGAAACCGAAATTAAATTGTCGACAAAACTATCAGCACGAGTGCTACTCGGCTAGATAATCACACGAAAATCTTATTATGAACTTATCTAGTTTAGCGCCAGCCATGTTTGTTAGTCACTGCAGTGTAGATTACGAGGGCTGCCCCAGAAGTACCCGACCGAACATAGAAAACACAAAAATTTTGGGGAAAAAACATCTACATTTCTTTACGTAGTCTCCTTTCAGCTCGATACACTTTTTCCAGCAATGTTCAATAGCTCGATACCCTGTTTATGGTAAGAACCGTCGAGTTCTGCAAAATAGCCATCAACTGCAGACTCCAGTTCTTCACTGTTGGCAAATCTTTTAACACCAAGCTATTTCTTCAACTTTTAAAATAGAAAATAATCATAGGTGGCTAAATTGGGCCAATAGGGTGCATGAGGAAGCAATTCGAACTTTAACTCATTGATTTTGGCCGTAGCGATAACGAATGTGTGAACCGGTGCATTGTCTTGATGAAATAAAAGTTTCTTTTCCACTAAGTGCGGCCGTTTTTGCTTGATTTCATCATTCAAATGCTGCAATAAGTTTGCATAATACTCGCCATTGATTGCTTTTCCTTTTTGTAGATAATCAATGAAAAGTATTCCACATACATTCTAAAAAAACTGACGCCATGACCTTGCCTGCAAATAGAACTGTCTCACCTTCTTTGGAGCCGATTCTCCCCTTTCAATCCACTGTTTTGACTGTTCCTTCGTCTCAGGTGTGAAGTGATGGACCCATGTTTCATCCATGGTTATGAATCGACACAAAAACTCGGCTTTATTGCAGCAAAGCATCGCAAAACACTCGACTGAAACATCTTCACGATGCTGCTTTTGTTCCATTGTGAGTAAACGCGGCACCCATCTTGCGTACAGCTTCCTCATGTCTAAATTTTCAGTCAGTATGCGATGTACAGCACTTTTTGAAATATCTAAGATGTCTGCTAGCTCGCGCACTCAGTGGACGGTCATCCAATACCATTTTGTGGATTTTCCTCACAATTTCTGGCGTGGTCACCTCATTTGGTCGACCACTGCGATGTTCGCCTTGGTAGCTCGTACGGCCTCGCTTAAACTCTGTCAGCCAATATTTTACTGTTGTAAATGAAGCAATAGACTCCCCCAGAGTAGAATCCAGCTCAGTTTTAATAATAGTTGGACAAAGACCTTTCAAATGAAATTATTGTATCACATAACGATACCAGTTTTATCCATGTTTACAGATTTGCTGAGAGCGTTCACTCTTGATGACTGCCAAACAATTACTAAACGACCTAGCATCATCAAACTTCAGACTTAAGCTTTATAAGGTTGGCACTTTCTACCACAGTCATTTGTTTGAAACAACAACCACTATCTATACATCAGATCGGGTACTTCTGGGATGCCCTCTATGATGCGTGTTTGTCAAAAGGAAACAAATGCCTGGAATCTCTAAAATCATATATTTTATGAAACAAAATCTGAAACAGTTAACTAAGTTACAGGTAACTGAGGTTAGGAAATGCATTTAATAATTATTATTGTTGTGCAGTTGTAATTTATAACTTGAATTGACAGTTTGATTACTGCTATTGATGCAATTAACGTTTTCTTGTAAGCTTCCAATCCTACTGGAGTGACGTTTCTTGCTTATGTTCAAATATGGTTTAATGCTATAACCCCAGTCCTGTAGAATGGAAGCAATCTCTTTGTCGCTAACTGATCCGTCAATTTTATAATTTCTCTCCGTACAGAATTCTGAAAATTGGTTCCGCACCATACTTTTGTTCTTCTTTGTGTCTTCTGGCGTTATAAATTACCTACAGCTGCTTTTATATTACCAATGTTTTGACTTCCAAAGCGCGGCATTTTCAGTTGCTATTATTGTAGTCACAGCCTACGTGATCTCTCTCACTGCATTCATGTAAATTAAAAACAAGTGCATCACCATGAAATACTATCAGTGTAGTAAAAGGTGAATTACTATCAGTGTAGTACGCTTTAATAGGTCAACAGATTAGCATACTCTACCTGTCATTGGCTAATGGCATATTGAGTGTGATTGTCCGTATAGTGTAACGAAATGTTAGCAAGAACTACATACTTGGTGCATGGACTGCCTCTGTAGTCTGGTGGTTAGCATGCCAACGTCCAAATCCGAAGGTACCGGGTTGCATTCCTGCATTTTTCTTTAGTCAGGATTATTTCCTATCCTTCCCAGAGCCTGGAAGTATGAATGGAAGTGTAAAAGTGTGTGTAAATTTAATTTAATAACCAAAAGTAGTACCAAACCAAAGATAAAAACGACTAAAGCGAGTGAACATCATTGTCAATGAACAATTGTTCCTATGGTAAAAAACCTGATATGACAGGAAATGTTAAAGAAGGCATATAAATGGAGCAAAGAAAAACAAAAAGCATGCTGTTCAACCGTGTCCTCAACCTGCATACGTTTATTTGATTAAGGTTACCAGCAAATTGTAAAACCATAGGCATATTGCGTCAAATTACTGATGCAATTAAAACTAGGTTGACTTTAAAAAAGTAAGGGTTTTAGGAGAAATTCCAGTCAACCGAATCAATAATAATAATAATAATAATAATAATAATAATAATAATAATAATAAATAGTCCTTCCTCCATGGATGTCTCTACACAGAATTTAAGGACCTCGTCAAAGCATAGTTCCTACCGCCGACCCATATGAGGAGAGAAAACAAGTGTTAATGTCCGGTACGGTAACAATAATTTATCATCCAGACGCATCTGGATTACCTGGAGGCTGAAGTCTATACTTCACGCCACATCAGATACCCTGAAAGCAATCGCGGATACAGGCCTTAAAACCCCTGGAGGAAAACGATGAGTATGAACGGATGCTAGTCCAGAAACTTTCTGGTTTTTCTTTGATGATATCTACCACAGACATTTGTCCATGCAGATGGAGGGAGAGAGAGAGAGAGAGAGAGAGAAGATTTCTGAGGCCACATCTAAACGAAGAGGTGGAAAGTTAAATAACGACCAACAAAATAAGAGGAGACGTAATATCACTCGGCTTACGCACACTTACGGTAGCGAACCTTCAACACGGAACCCAACAGGAAGATAAAGAAGAAAATATTGCCATTCTGCGTCATCTGCGAATGACGAGGCCACTTAAAGGTCTGTGTAAAAGTATCTCAAATGACAGAGCGGAACATTCTCAGCGCAACGTTTTGTTTCATAACGGAGACTAGAGTTTTCAGCAAGCAGGGTAAGGCATCTTGGATGAAATGTAAGAGTTCCCACCACGAATCAGATTGTAATGGAAAGTAGAAAGTTATATGCTTGAGCAAAATTACTACGATGCCTGGTTTCATGCATCTTGAAATAACACGTATTCGAATCATGAGACCCTCATGATCAAATTCCAGATAGATACAAGCATTTCCTCAGTTGATCCCGAACTAGAAACATTGAGATCTTACAATATTCTTTTGGTTCACGTGGAGGAACAGAAGGGCAGTTGGCTTGACCTGCAGTCTTTCATTGTCGGATAACCTGCGTGAACTGGTTACAAGACACAACAATAAGTTTTCTACACCTGCAAAAATCCTAGATCAGAGCACCTTTCTGGACATCACTACGGGTTCTGAAGAAGACAATGAACTGATCCGGTTACCGAGAGTGGCATGAATGTAGTGGAAATATTGCATTCCACTCAAATAGTTAATATCGAGATTTAACCCAAATGTATGTTTTCAGGCCTTGAATAAAAAAAATCATGTTGTGTTACACTCTCACGACTTTCTCTACTCTTGTACAAACTATTTTTACAAACGCTTATTCTCCATATGCTTCATGTTAATCGAGATGTTAATCTTGTTGCTAATTTTCTTGTAGGTGCAAGGGGAATATGGTAGGCTTTAAGCGATAGTCAAATCTTTTTAGAGCTGGTTGCTATTGGAGCATTCCATTCTCTTTATATGTCCAGGACATAAAAAAATGAATAACGAATTACCATTTGAGAAAAAGTATAAGTATTGGAAAATTTAAGGGAATAACAAGCAATATCTCGAAAATGGTTCACTCAACAAAGAAAATGTATATGACATAAATTGTGTATTTTAACGCGATGTACATTTTTTGTGTAGTAAAATTTTGTCTATCTCTTATGGTTTACCAGTTATGCAAAAGTCGTTCGCAATGAAGAATACTTTTGGAGACATTCCCAGAAAATTCGAGATATACATTTCATTTGTCATAAAAGTATCTTAAATATATGATATTTTAATCAAAATCGTTAGAGCTATTTCTGATAAAATTAAAATTTTCGATAAATGTTCCATGTAAAGGGTAATCTGGATTGGGGGGATTTTTTTGAAAACCTTCGTGTCGCATCTCTGGAAGATACTGAACCTAAATACCAAGTTTGGTATTTATCCGACTGTTCGTTTCTGAGTTATGCTGTTCACGGATACACACACAGAAACACACACAGACACACACGTGGACATGTTTCCAAAAATACTTTTTTTGATTCAGGAGGCCTCAAAACACGTATTTCCGGTGAAATCTTGGTATCGAATTTTTGGGTGGAATGCAATACTTCCCCTACTCACTATACGTAGTAAAGAAAGTAAAAATTAGGGAAAGGTCCGGTCCGCGTGAAACTGAAAAAGTTTGCAACATAACGATCTGCTTTTGAAAGATTTGAATATCGCTTCAGGCTCCTGTATTCGTCTTATACGTACAATTAAATGTGCAATGAAACCAATTCATCATCGTCATCACTTCATGGTATAGGCAAACAAGTGCCCTCCAGCCATCGTTTCCAGGGTCTGACTACAGATCTCCTTCCTCTAGGATTGTACCAATTCTTTAAACGTTTATTTCGATGAACATGAAGGAATAAAAAGAAAACTAGAAAACTAAAGAATAGCTTTATTAGGAATAGTTTGTATAAACAGACAGGTTCAAACAGTAGCATAAGTTTTTGTAAGAATAGTTTGTTGTAGAAACAGAGTCTTGAGAATGGAGCATATTAGATTTTTACTTTCTCTATCACGTATCTGGTGGGTAGAGAAAGTATTGCATTCTACTCAAAAATTCGATATCGAGATTTCACCGGAAGTGCATGTCTTGAGGCCCTCTGAGTACAAAAGAAAATCATTTTCACTTTCTGTATCATGTACCTAATAGGTAGAGAAGGTATTGCTTTCCACCCAAAAATATGATATCGAGATTTCACCGGAAATACGTGTTTTGAGGCCCTCTGAGTACAAAAAGTTTTTTACTTTCTCTAATACATAGGTAGACAAAGTATTGCATTCCCCCAAAAATATATCGAGATTTCACCGGAAATACACGTTTTGAGGCCCCTGAATACAAGAAAGCATTGTTAGAAAAAGATCCCTGTGTGGGTCTGTTTGTGTGTATATCTCTGTGGCTGTGTGTGTGTATGTCTGAGAACAGCATAGCTCAAAAACGAAAGTCGAATAAACACCAAACTTGGTGTTTCTAAAGATGCGACACAAAGATTTTCAAGAAAATCCGCCTACTTCAAACGACACTTTATATGGAACATTTTTCGACATTTTATATTTACTAAAGGATGACTAGCGATTTTGATTAAAATACCTTATATTAGTGATATTTACATAGAAATAAAATTTATATATTGATTTTTCAGGGAGTAGCCTTTGAAGTCCTCTTCATTCAGAAGGAATCTTGTATAACTAATAAACGTTAGGCGATATCAAAAATATACTACACAAAAAATGTAGGCTGGCCCCGTAGCTCAGTCGGTAGAACACCTTTCTGCTGTGTAAGGGGTCCCGGGTTCGATTCCCTGCTGGGGTGGAAACGTTTCTTTAGCCAAGATTATTCGTTATCCTCCCCAGAGTCTGGAAGTATGAATGAAAGTGCGAATGTTTGTATGATCTAATGACTAAAAACAAAAGTGTAGGAAACCCAACGACAAGAGTTACACCAGTTAACACCATTGCCAACAGGCAATAAGTTCCAAAGGAAGGCCGCCGATAAGACCAATGCAAAAAACAAGAAATGTATATTATCGCTTTAAAATGCACAATTTATTTCAAATAACTTCTTGTGGCATAAGTCATTTTCCAGATATATGGTACGAGTTTCTTTTTTTTTTATTTTAGTTCCATTTATACCCCGCCTTTAACTTCATTGGCCTTATCGGCGGCCTTTCCTTTGGAACTTATTGCCTAAGGCAATGGTGTTAACTCGTGTAACTCTTATAGTTGAGTTTCTTGCACTTTTGTTTTTAATCATTAGATCCCATACACATTCACACTCTCATTCATACTTCCAGACTCTGGGGAGGATATGGAATGACCTTGGCTATAGATTCCCACCACCCCGGGAATCGAACCCGGGATCCCTAGCACAAAATGCAGGTTCAAGTTCTTCATTACTTAGCCATTCTTTAAAGTCCTTTCAACATTCAGTTGTTTCTCGTACTTTAATGGAAACAGTATGGAATTTTAAGGCCAATTCTTAAACATTTGACTATCGCTGTTCTCTTTGTATTAATAACGAAATGTGTAATGCAGCCATTTCTGCAAAGGTTTATTTGAATTAAAATTAAGTAGATAGAAAAATAAGCTTTAGTAAGAATAGTTTGCATACCCACTAATAAACTATACAGGGTAGAGAAGGTCATGTGAATTTAACACATAATTTTTTGTAATAGTTGTGTTTGTCTGTATATGAAATTTAAAGCTGTAGCCAGAGTAACAATTGTCTGAACTATAGACGGTATAAAGGGCGATTCTGATAAAACGCCACCTTCTACTTACAATGGAAGGACATCATTCAAGAAGCGAAAGTGTGTTGCAGGGTTACATTCGTAGCTAATACGTGTGTATAGTTCTCTAAAGAGATTTCAGATTTAGAGAAACCTAATGTAAACAAACCTGCCCAGTGTGAAACGATCCACCAGATGCTAACAGACGTCTGTTGAAGCAGAAGAGGGTGGATCTGAATGTGATTTAGACAAATGCTACAAACAAAACTTGCTGCTACGTTGTTCAAGGCAATTGCAAAAAGGAGTAATGCTGCTACACCTTCATGTGTGGCTATTGTACATGGGCTGCAACTACAGTAGAGTCTGGAAAACAGAATTACTGCATACCACTGGAAGATCTAAATATGGTTTTGATTACATAACTGATCCTGACATATGTATTTACTCCTTCTACCCTGAGGGTGGCGTGTACTAGCCTAGAGTAACCTCTACTTTCGTAGTAAACTACTATTCAAGTCAACAGTCGGCGATTTCCATACGAGAGTAAACTACTTCCGAAGCATTTTACTCCTTTCAGATACTTCCAGTTTAAATTACCGCAGAAGTAAATATCGGAGAACACCGTCATGTAGTGTGTTACTACGGAATTAAATAGAGCACAAATGCAGGTTAGAATTTACTCTCCGGACCTGGATGGAGTAACTAACCTGTCAATTGAAGAAGAATATCGTATTGTATTTGAAGGAAGATATTTTGACGTGTTCATGGATTACTTAGTTTACACTAATGATCTCGATGTAGAAACCAGCGACTATTTGGGTCACATTGATGATCATGAAGAATACAACGGGAATGCGATACTGGTATACGAGAACCATATGATACTTATACAGAGGGAGAGAGAGAGTTCAATGAACGTTTTGGTATTAGGAAAGAATCTTTTACGTGCCTTTTGAACCTTTTGGAGAGCGTTTACAACAAAACTCAGACAGCAATTCAACTCTATAACCCAAACTGCAATTATTGTTATGCGTTCTACGAGTGTTTTGTGCCGGAACATTTCAGATCCTTAAACCGGCATTACGATGAATTTAACCTAACGTGACAGTCTAATACTGTATTAAATGGAGATATTTAAGTTTGACTTAATGCGACGAAACTTAAAAGTTTGGCACTGCCAACCTTTCCTTCCCTTTACGTCAAGTTTCAATGCCACATGCTAAGCAGAACCAATCGGTGTGAAGCACTAGCTCGAAATAATAAAAGAACTATCAACCAAGAGTCATTCCCATTACGTTAAGTGCATGCCAATTAAGCCTTTAGTTTACCAACATTTCTTAGCTTCATGTTCCATTAAGTAAATTTCATTGTAATCCCGGTATTACAGGCGATCTTATAAATAAACGTTCATCATGCGTCTGCTGGCCGTGTATTTCATCGCGTTGTTAGAGGCGCTTTTGAGGTTAAGAGCTAGTACCTACACATATGAATATAAATATACATGAGTGTTCAGAACATAAAAGGCAATAGTTCTTCAATTTTGTGGATTTCCCACACATTATGGGTGGAATTGACTGCATGCATGTTGCTATTTTGTGTCCATCCCTGAATATGATGAACTTTTTCCGAAATCGGAAGGATATTTCTCCGTTAACACGCAAGTGATCTGCGATGCAAAATGAGGATTAGAAATATTGTTTCCAGAATTTTAAGCTGCTCTTCAGTACGTTTCCCGTCGCTCGAAGCATTAAACTCGTCCGTCACGACTTTCCAGTATTTCTCATCAGCATCTTTATAATACGTTTTTTACTCTCATATTGTTTAAATGAATTTTCTTCATCTCTACCAACAAACGTTTATCGCTGACGTTTCCCCCTTTTTCTATCGCACATAACCTTAGCCATGATCGCGTCAAGTATATCGCGCAAACAAAACAATACCTCCGGAAGCAACGAGCTCTTACTTCCGTAGTCGTAACTAAAAGAGTAAATTGTTATTGAGCTCTCCAACGTTACTTCCGGAGTAAATTGCTCCCGTAGTAACCTACTCACATAGTACGGGCTTCTTTAGTAAACGTTACTTCCGAAGCATTACCCCAACATGGTGCACCTGCCCTGAGTGAGGCAGTCAAATGAAACCTAAAAAATAAAAAGACGAGGTGTGCAGAAATGGAATACAATTGTGTGTCTACAACAGAAGCTAAATAACTCGTCTATTCCCTCTCCCAACTATAGGTGAGGGGTACGTCATTCACACAATTTGTTAATCGCCACTTGCTCGTTTAAGTAAGATAACTATCTGCATAGAGATTATGGAAGGAGAACCTGTGCTTTCCCCCACTTTTATTTATTTATTTTAGGTCGCTTTAACAGCATGGTCATATCGCAATCCTTTTAACCTCACATGATTGAGAACATGATAACTTACCCGTCGAAACCACGAAAAAAGGGTTAGAGTGGGGGCGGTCGCCGGTGATTGAACCCGGGATCTCCAGGATGGGGGCAACAGACGTTGCCACCTGGGCCATCTCGCTTGGTTTATGAATGATGTACTGCAATGCTTCCTTAATTGCAAAACAAAAAAGAAAAATATTGCAGTAATATATAGAGAATGGCGAGAGTAGATTATAGAGCACTGCACACCGAGTGTTACTGAGCAATCCGTGATCCCACCATTTCGAGTTTATAAGCAGCGACCACTGTTCTTAGGTCAGCAAGACGTAAAGGCATAAAGGGGTGGGATTAAAAAGAGATAATATGAAGATTACATTGGTGAAAATCCTACGAAATATGTAAGTTCTTTATCACAGACTGCTCCATTCAGAAACTAATTTGTGGTTTCCATAATAAAGAGTTCCCTCTCATAGGTGTAATTGGACATTCCTGAACTGTTCGCACATTACAACAATCATATCAGAAAAGGTTGCTAACAGCACCGCATACTGTTGACAATTTAATAATTTTAGTTTGTATTAAATAATATTAACTGAAAACAGAGCGACGTTTGAAGAGTAGTCATTATTGTGTGACAGCTGTTATTGTAACTTGTAGAAAAATCCACAAAACACAATAACACAGCCAGACATGTTAGTAAGCATGGGAGGGAGAGGTGAGGTGAGAGGAGGCAGAGGGCGGCCGGACCAGGAGGCACGGCAGGAGAGTGGACGGGGTCACTACCTTTTCCCAAATTGAAACTCCCGGGATGGTAGCTGGTACAACCATCACCCCTGCCCCACTGCAGACTTGCACAGCCCATTGGGGGACCCAGACTCGGAGACTGCCTCCATTCCGGGGACGAAGATTTACTCAGAGCATCCTTTTCCCCTGCCAGGCACACGCCGAGACCTTCCGCCGACACTTGCAGCCCTGAAACAGACCAAGCAGATGAAACGTGAAGTGAAATAACACTAGTCTGCATTTTCAAACTTTTTGTCAGATAATTTCTTAAAAGTAGATGTTCTTGAATCAATCTTTAATGCTGATTCCAGAAATAACTTCCGTTTTTTTATATCCCGTCAGGTTTTTACACAAAATAAGAAGAAATGTTTTGACAATTTTACTAATGAGCGTAGAAAAGTATTCAAATACCATTTCACACAAGGTAAGTTTTTATTCAAGAAACATTTTAAGAATATTCCCAAGAACTCCCCTAATTTATTTCATGACTACATTTTAACAAAACAAGAAGCTAAACTGTTTCATTTAATTTTTTTCAAACTTTCTCTTCTTCGACTTCCTTGCAGATCCTTGAAGATGACTGCCCTCCTCAACATCCAACTGTAGTTGGCCATCATATTTTCATTCCATCTTCCCTGATACCTCCACTCCATTTCCTTAATATCTTGGTGAAAACGTTCACCCTGCTCTTCACTATAATGTCCCAGATTTTCTGGAAATTAGTCGATATGTGAATGCAGAAAATACACCTTTACACTCATATTACAACCCATCTTCTTGAAATTTCCCAACATTGTTTCGACAATGGCTTTGTAATTAGGATCTTTGTTATTGCGTAAGAAGTTTTCAGTAACTGATCGGAAGGCGGTCCATGCTTCTATTTCTCTCTCATTCATTGTCTTCTCAAACACTTCATCCTTCATCAATTTCTTTATTTGAGTACCAACAAATATTCCAGCCTTTAATTTGTCTTACGTAATGAACGGAAATTTCTTGGAAAGGTACTTGAAGCAGGATCCATCCTGTGGTAGAGCCCTTAAAAATTGCTTCATCAAGCCCAATTTTATGTATTGGCGGAAGCAATATCTTTATATCTTTATATCTATATTTTTGAAGTGAAACTGTGAAAAACTGTACTACTGTGAATCACTTATTAGTTTTCAGTCATCCTTTATCATGCAGACTAGTGTAATGGACGGACAGGAAATTTGGGGAATGGCTCAGATCTTGCCGCCTGAGCCACCCCGCTCGGTAAAACTTTATAATTGGAAAAAAGCTAAGCTCTCTCTTACACTCCTTTTTTATAAGTTTCCTTGTTTACCCAGTCATTACTGTGTTTTACTGTTATTCATTACCGCTTATTAACGCATTTATACACACACAAAACAGCCATGCCCACGGCGGGATTCGAACCCGCGACCCTCAGCTTGGTGGAGCGCCGAAGCGACACACTCCACTCCACTCCACTCCACACAGCGACCACGGCTACGAGGGCCGGCCCTTTTCGGGCGCCCATTGGTTAAACCACGTGAAGGATACGATGATATGCTATAAACAGAGAAAAAAGGAGAATCGGTCAATATAACACTATATCCTGATACAAATAATAGCATCAAAGCTTTGGGACTTAAACAGCTGGCAATCGAGCATGTTAAGAGAATGCTATGAATTTGAAGTGCGTTTGTTACGAGCCTCTGAGAATCTGCTATTCCAAACTATTTCAACTTATAATACTTATTAGAAAATGTAGAGCCGTCTATTTTTATTTTTAAAAATTTTTGTGTGTTACGTGCATATGGCATTCTCTATCCACCCTTCTACAAATCGTGCTTATAGAAACTTATTCTACTTCATGTTAGTCAAGATGAAGGTTTTCAGAAAAAAAATAATTGCATATTTGATACAGGTAAACCGGATACAAGAGGCTGAAATCATACTCACATGTTTAAAAGCGGATAACTATTATGATGACTTTGAAATTCCATAACCTTTGCACGACCACCAGAAACACACGATTGAAGACGTAACACTTAAAAATGCATAACATGTTTGAAAATTCAAACAAATATTTCGGAAATGGTTAAAGCCTACAAAAAATTATTTTACATAAAGTGTGTGTTTTAACATCTACATTGTACAGTAAGGTTTTGTTTATCTCTTACAGTGTACCTTTGTCGATCGCCACCAGGGTGGGTAATTTTATTGTCTGCTTAGTGGTCAATAAGAAAACGGTGTACAAGCTATAGAAAGGTATACAAAATTCATTCAGAATGAAGAAAAATTGACTGATATTCGCAAAAAAATCTTCAACGAATAACCCTCTTTATGGGACTTACCCCCGAGGACTTACACGCCAATACCTTGGGTCAGCAGCTTGTAGAGGAGCAAGAAAACTCTGGATCATAGCATATCCAGGATGGATGAACAGCCCAATGGCTGGTATGGCGGTGAATAAGAAGGAAATGAAATGTAGTGATGAAAGCGATGATAGGAAAATTCGTGGATCAAATTATACTACCTAGTATTCGCTTAGCGACCGAAGAAAGCCGCGAAACATCCTTCGGTCAGACAGGGTCACAGAAAATTCAAAGTATATATTATTGCAAAATCTTAAACATGTGCTATTTTAATCAAAATCGTTAGAGCACTTGTTGAGAAAACAAAAAATAACGAACAATCTTTCGTGTGGGGGTACTTTGGAGGTGGGGGATTTTATTTTTTAATGTATTATTGTCGCTTTAACAGTAAAGTCATAACGAAACTACAATAAGTTTTAAAAATTACAATATTTTGAAACAAATTACAACTTTGATTATATAACATTATACATTATTTCTCTTAAAAGCTTTACTATGTTATGACAGACGGTTGGATCACTCAAGGTCTCCGAGAGGTTAGCAGAAATACCACACTGAAGCCGATGAACATCGTAGATAGGGCACTCTGTAACTATATGCTCAACTGTGAGAATGGAGTGACAGTGCTTGCATGTAGGTTGGTGATCTTTTCCAAGGAGATATGAATGTCCGATACGTAGCCTGGTGAGAAGTACCTGGTCACGACGAATTAGATGTTTTATTGGGTAACTGAAATTAGGATTGGGGCTTAAGGCGATTAGTTTGCTACTGGATGTGGAACTCCAGTGTAGCTTCCATTTCTTACATATTTCATATTTGAGGAAATTTTGGAAATCGTGATGCGGAACCTTGAGATTGGCCAGGCTTGGAGAGTGCATGTTGCTTCTTTAGCTGCTTCATCAGCTTTTTCATTTCCAGATATGCCCTGGTGAGATTGTATCCATGCCAGCGTCACATGTTTATTGCAGGCTTTTATCTTATTATACAGCTGTAAAATGTTCTGCACTAAAGAGTTTCTGGATGACTTCTGTTGAAGAGCTAGAATTTCACTCATGTATGTTCACGATGTACCACAGCAAAACCACTAACTCCATACATAGTAGATCCATCAGTATTTGTAGGTTTGAAGTTTTGGTGCATGCCACAAATTTCGTGAAATATTCACTGGTAATGGCTAATATCTGTATCCATTTTATTGTATTTGACTAGAATGGTGATGATAGGCGGGATTTCGGGTTTCAAAGAGGTATTGCTTAAACATTTGAGTTTTATCATAGGAGGAAAACCTAAATTTATCTCGTGCATATATTTTGAAATTCTATAGCTGAAGAAAGTGCCATGAGATTGTCCAGTTGAAATGCTGTTATTGTCGTTAGAAGGGAAGAGATATAAGAAAGCAGCAAAGTCTGGTAATGCAGCAATCTTCGAAGCATAGATAAAACTCAGGATTTTCCCCCTTGTATGCAGTGATGATTCGTTAGCTTCTATTTGTAAACTCTCGGTAGGGCTTGTATGAAAGGCTCCCAACGCAATCCTGAGCGCAGAAGACTGAATGCAGTCGAGCATCTTAAGGACAGTCGGACTAGCTGAGTTACATACAATGCAGTCATAATCAAGATTAGATCGTATGATCATCCTGTATGTGCGAAGTAGGATAGTATACGAATCTTATTGACAATTGGTATGCGATTATTGTTCATTAACAATTCAGGTTGTGGAAGCGGTTTCCTAGATCTAGAGAAAACTATGCATTGGCTTTTTAGAGGTGAGAATCGAAGACCACTACTACAGCTCCAAGTATGGACAGGTGGTCGAAGGCATGACACTAGTTTATTGCTGACCACTAAAAATAGTGTAACACTTACCACAGACCCTTGTGGTATGCCATTTTCTAAACCAACAGTTTGGGATAGAAAACCATTAGCCCTTACTCGCATCCGTCTGTTTTGCATAAAATTATAGATGAATGAGATCATGTTTCCATTAACTCCAAATTCCGTTAGAGACTGAATGATGTAATTTCGCCAGATGGAATCGTATGCCTTTTCTATGTCAAGACTGACTAAACTCATATGCTGTCAACTACCAAAAGCCTCAGTTACTGCTGATTCAAGCATGGTCAGGTTATCTAATGTGGGCCAAGTTTGACGAAAGCCGGTTTGTATGTTGCTAAGCAAATGGTTAGTTTCCAAAAACCATCGGTCTTTTCGTAATTATCTTTACAAGGAGCTTGCACATGGTACATGTTAAAGAAATCGGTCGCTAATTTACAGACAAAGAGTGATCTTTGTTTGGTTTCGGAATAGGAATCACTGTTAACATTCGACATTAATCAGGAAAGCACTTGTTAAACCATTTATGGTTGTAAATATTTTGCAGATACTGTAGTGCATTCTCTGGCATATGTTTTATTAACTCACATGGAATATTGTTGGTCGAGGACTTCAGCTATTGCATTGTCGAAGAGCTTCCAATATTTCATCCAGGTACACCTTTTCATTATATGGTTGGATTGTGTCAACATTCAGTAAAACGTTATCAACTTGGAGTACATTTTTGTAATGAAGAACTTCAGGATCATAATTAGAGTCACTGGAGGTATCGGAGAATGTCTTTGCTAAAGCATCTGCGATCATTTGTGAATCTATAATTGGTATATCAGAATGTGGCAACAAAAGATGATAAGTCTTATTTAAACTTCTGGAACAATAAAAGGTTCGAAGTTTACGCCATATTTAAGATTAAGTAGTCCTACTGTTAAAGGAAGACTCGAAAGTCAACCAGGAATTTCTCTTGCTACGCTTAACAGTCCAACGAGCAGCTGCTCGAAGTCGCTTGTAAGCGATTTTGTTGTTAATAGTGGGGTTGCGTTTATATCTGTAATAGGCTTTATTCTTTAGTTTGATAGCTTCTCTGCATTCTCGGTTCCACCAAGAAACGTGACTGTGTTTGAATATATAGGAACTGGTTGGAATACAAACTTCAGCCTGTTTCATGACAGCATCAGAAAAAAATCGACTATAGTTCAATAGGCGTGCTGGAAAATGTCTCGGGCTGTGGAAGTTTGTCTACAGCAACCTGAGAAAGGTGTTTAAATTTCAACCAGTTTGCTTTGCATAATTTCCAAGATTGATAAGTATATACGGATTAGTGGAATAATGGACTGTAATAGTGATAGGAAAATGATCACTTCTATTACGTGTGGAGTACACCGACCAACTAAACAACGGTGCAATGCTGGGGGAGCAAAGAGAGAGGTTGATGTTGCTAAAGGAGTTATAGGCAACGCTGTAATGAGTTGGATCAGGAGAATTTAAAAGTACTAAAGCATAGGTAGAAATAAATTTCCCAGTAATCTAGCCATGACGATCAGTGATATTGCTACCCCAGAGCAGGTTATGGCTGTTAAAATCGCCAAGTATAACATAAGGTTGAGGTAATTGAGACATTAAGTTAGAAAGAGCAATAAAATCAATATCCACAGAAAAATAAACATTACAGAAACACATATATGTAGTCAAAAAATCTGGCACTGCTACAGCCTCCAGGCTTGTTTTGAGGGAAACTTCTTTATGGGGTTTAACGTACGTGGCTACATCACCTTGGCATGACGGGCCTCAACACGATTACGTTTATACCTAGAATAATTTCTTAGGGAAGCAATGTTTTCATGTTTGAAATTTGTTTCTTGCAAACAAATAATGCTAGGTTGGTGTGTATTTATAAGCATTTGTAAACATTCCAATTGAGAGAAAAAACCATTTATGTTCCACTGGATTACGCTGCAGCTGTTATTCATGGCGGTAAGTTGCATTAATTCTGGTTTTAGAGATGTCTGGTGGTCTCGGAGTATGCAAACTGTGCACATCTCCGACTGCAGCTAGTAGTTTCTTCTCCATCCGTGTGGTTCCGTTCTTAAGACTACTACTCTTCATATGTGGGTATAGTTTGCGTAATATTTTAGCTAGTCCTTCTATGTCTGATGTGTAATTAATTGCTAGTTTTGGGTAATCAGTAGATCATTTGGCATTCTCATAAAAGCTCGATAACTGAGTAAAGTTAAGTACATATTCCTTTAGACTCTCCTCTATGAGGGACTTGACAGCTGAAAGCGATTCAATAACCGCCTTAGATGTTTTCTCTGAGGGTTTTATTTTCTTTGCTAGTGGTTTACCTCTGGAGCTAGTACCGGCGTTGTCATCGGAAGACTCATCTTGGCGTTCATGAGAATCGCAGTTCCCATGAAAATGGGAGCTCTCGGAGGAAGAAATGACTCGCTTTGTGGGATTCTGAATTACCATTGGCATCTCAAAGGAGATTACAGGCGTACTAGTTACATCAGGAGCCGGAGTTGCAGTTGCTGATGAATCAGAATTGACAAACAAATGAGTTTTATTTATGGACGCTCTTTAACTACCATGGTCCTTAGCGTACCATTCTATACTGGGCGTGAAAGACCGGTAATATTGCTCAGATGCCTCTTTATCCGGCTTGAAGTTCTTTAACGTGCCGTAAATCTACGACACGGGACCACCGGCTTTACTTCCCTTCCGAAGGTAGGCATGCTAAGGATTTTTACGCCCGAAAAAATCCATCGCCCTCCGCCGGGTTCGAACCTCGGGAACTAGAGGCTAGCTGTTACCACTAGTCCACGGAGGACGATATCAGAATTGGCAGGTTGTGCAGTAGAACTAAAAGCAGGTGGGTTCTCCTGAAGGTCAGAGCAAGGAGCCGGAGTAGAACTTACTGATGCTGGACACTGGCAGATAAAGGAGGAAATTCATTGGAATTTGTGAACTCCTGATCTGATAGGTCAGTAGATACACTTGGACCCTTGTTGCATTGACAGGACAGATGATCTTCCGGCTTAAATAAGAAACAAGTGGGTATATCAGAAGATACGTATACCCAGTAGTTAGTGCCGTCGAAATTGATCTAAAAACCCTCTGGAAGCTTATCGAAATCTTCAGGATGTACATACAACTGTCGTTGAAAGCTTAATATGTGGGAAAAACCAGGGTTGCTGATTCCCGCTGTAATATAAGAGATAGCAGATGTAGGGTGAGTACCGTGACTTAACAGATACTTTTCAATCTCCTGGTGAGATATTACTGGGAATACATCAGATAATATGACTCTCCTGTGTTTAGTTATCAATCATGTTATTTATTGCTATCTGAGGGTGGCTAGTACTAAGCTCATCAGCTATATTTTTGCTTGCTAAGAACATGCATATTCTATTGTTAGATATGCGTGAGACAAATCGGATGTTTGTTGGGTCAGTGAGTTTACCTATTGCAAAAATATATTCTTTGGTGGATATACTGTCATGTGCCTCAATAACTATTGCTTGTTCTTTAGTGGGTCCGCTTTGTGCTATTGCAGAATAACTTTGTGATGGATTAACAGTAGTGGGTTTAGAAAACATTGTACCTATATTTACCTGAGACATAACCTCAAATTTACAGCAACTTCAGCAGAGCGATTCGCCTGTGGCCGGGGCGCTGTCTTCAAAACACACGTAATCAACACAGCTGTTCTAACTCTTCTTGTGTTACAAGAAGGAGTAAATGTTGCATAGAAGCGAAGCTAAATCAGGAAAATTCAGCGATTACATCACATTAACAGGATGCATGGCCTACCCTATTGGGGATTTTATTCTTAAATTCTTAGTATTGCATTCTTAGAAAATGCCGAACTTAAGTATCAAGTTAGGTATTTATTCGACATTTCACTTATGAGTTATGCTGTACACAGTCGCGCACACAAGCGCGTGTAGGCGCGCACACGCTTGGTCCATTCAAAAATTCTAAAACCTAAAAATTTTAAACATCTGATGTGCTACATTCACATGAGTTTCTCTATTATCTTGTGCTTATTAGTGGGCCTACACACTAATCTTAGAAAGTTTATTTTCGTATCTTCTTCATTTTAATCGAGATAAAACTTTCCGGAAGTAGCTTCATCACACATTTCGTTATAGTAGATACAAAGAGAATAGCGATAGTCAAGTGTTTGAGAACTGCACGCTATGTATTGGTCTTAAAATTCCATGCTCTGCGTGCAATACCGAGAAACAATTTAATATCGAAAGGACTTGAAAAGAATTACGAGATATTGAACAATTCACGTGTTATAGAAGATTATACAATTTTGTTTTTCGAATGAAGTGGACTTCACAGGCTATTCTCGGAAAATTTAAGATATAAATTTTATTTGTCGTGTAAATATGTTTAATATATGGTGTTTTAATCAAAATCGTTACAGCCACTCTTTAGAAAATCGAAAATTTCTAAAAATATTCCATGTAAAGGGTAATTTGGAGCGGGGTATATTGTTAAAACTCTTTGTGTCGCATCTTTGGATGGTGCTGAACCTAAATAACAAGTTTGGTGTTTATCCTACTTTTCGTTTTTGATTTATGCTGTCCACACACACACACACACACACACACACACACACACACACACACGCACACACGCGGACCTTTTTCTAAAAATGCTTTTCTTTCGAGGTCTCAAAACACGTATTTCCGGCAAAATTTCGGAATGAATTTTATCAATACTTTTTTACCTATTATGTACATGGTGGAGAAGGTAAAAATGTATTTTTAGGGAACCCAAAACTCGTATTTCCGGTGAAACCTGGCATCCATTTTCTGGGTGAAATACAATACCTACTTTGTCTACTATAGGTAAATGGTAGGGAAAGTAAGTAATACAACCTAATATACTCACTTTCAATTTAAAGAAAAAGAAGCTAAACACCTGGAAAATGGTACCAAGGAATGCAGGCCATACGGTAGCCCACGCAGTAAATATTTTATTTATTCTGAAAGCTATTGCTTTATGTTAGGATTGTTATTTTAGTGTAGACGTGAGCTTTCCTATTGCTCATCATACGTTATGTATTTTGTGTTTCTATTTGCCCGAGCAACATTATACCTTGTATATTATAGGTAGAAGATTCGAAGCTGATTTTGTGTTTTGCATTTTATAAACTCTGTGCCTTAGGAGAATCTTGAAGAACCCTCATATGTTTATTTTATCGTCTGCTCGTACATGCCAGTATCGTATTTACGTATTTACATTAACTATACTAAGCTCAAAGTGTATTTTAAAGGAAATTGAATTTTATATAAGCAATGCTTTGCTGACGCAATTATCTCCGAGTTTTGGTTTATCACGAGTAGAACTCGGCGCAATAGGCACTAAAAATTTACAACAAATTCAAAATAGACATTAATATAGGTACTATCAGTATAAGGAGGGTTGTTCACGATCTATGGTAACAATATCAGACGAGCACAATAGCTCCGCGCTGAAACCTGTGGAACCGAATGAAAGTTCAGCAGTATGAGGGTATCACTGTGTTTGCTCAGTTGTGCGCTCTCTTGTTCTTGCTGCATCAAATGGCGTCAGAAATAGAACAATTCTAATAACGGTACATTATTGCCCTCTCCGACGAAAAGTACCTGTATTCTAAGATTATTAAGGTGTGGTTTTACTATATCCAAGAAAATGATCTCATGTGCACTCAAGAAAAAAGGTAAGGCCACATCAGGATTTATTCCAAAAGGCAAAAAACAGGAAATCCACGACCGGCCACCAGTCGTACCCCGGAAAAATTTGGTGGGTGAAAGCCAGGCCTCTGGACCAAATCCTGCAACTCAGAGGACCATTGCACTGTAATTAGGGATCACTGTTACTACTGTGAACACTAATCAGCCAGGATTTGAATCTAGAAAAGTGTCATAAGAGCCGGGGATATAAGCTGTTGCCCAAACACATTGCAGAACGTGGCACTAACAGCAGAAAGCTGCATGAACGATACCTAGCTGGTGAAAAGTGTCTGTTTGTTGTCTTTTGAGATGAGGCAGATGATTAAGTGACTGCAAAAAACCCTGGGATATATATTACTGACCATGGAAGAAAAGAATTTTGTATGAGGAAAGTAACGAAAATTTCCCAAATTGTTTCATGGTAATAGCAAGGTATAATTGTCGTCCTCCGTGGTGCAGTGGTTATCATGATAGCCTCTAGTTCCGAGGTCGCGGGTTCACACCCCGGCGGAGGGCGATGAATTTTTTCGAGCGTAAAAATCCTTAGCATGACTTCCTTCGGAAGGGAAGTAAAGCCGGTGGTCCGGGGTCGTGAGATATACGGCACGTAAAAGAACCTCAAGCCTGATAATGAGGCCTCTGAGCAAAATTACCGGTCTTTCACGGCCAATATGGAATGGGACGCTAAGAACCATAGTAGTTAAAGAGCGTCCATAAATAAAACTCAATTTAATTTAAGCTACAGTTGCAATGGCAAATTAGCCATTCGTCGTGTACATAAAAATGTGAAAACAATTCTACAAATTATCAGACTAACGTCCTGATACCAATTTTCCATACAGAAATCCCTGCTCGCTTTGGTGCAGATGTAAATAAACTCTGGTTGCATCAGGATAAGGCATCAAGTCATACGTCTACTTCAACCTACAAAGTTATGGAGAACGTAGAGAGAGAAATGGAAAACATTCCATACTTTTCTGTGACACCCGTATTAAGTCATCTGATGCATCACTGATGGAGTTTTGTGGATTTGGGTTACTGAAAAGAGCCCTTGGATGCAGACGGCCCGAACTTTGGATGGTCTCTGGAAAGCTTCCAGGAGGAATGGAATAAACTGGACATCCCTATGTTTCATAGCAGTTTGCCCCAGTGGAAGCTGTGCTGCAGATTGATAGCTCAAGCTAAAGGCTGCCAGATAGAACATCACTGCTGGTGGAGGCGTGGTTTTTCATAACGTAAGGGGATCTGTGGTTTGTTACCATATATTGCGAACTTTCCTCTGTAATAAGGGTTGAAGTAGGTACAATAATGTATTCATTTACCACCTAAAAACACATTTTGACATGAAAGAGCCGTAAATAATTATCAAATATCCTTTATACCTTATATTACGTTTACTAAATTCTACTATTCTGTTAATGGAGTGTGAACTGTAAACATTATTTCTTTAAATTGTTACTCTTTAGTTACTATGTATATTTCATGGCAAACCCTATTATGAATTCTTAAGTAACTTCACTCTTGAATGCGTTTCACACTCTTATGCTGTTTGTAATTATTATTGAATATGTTATTGCTATTGATAAACCAGAGGCGTAATCGGGGGACCGGTGTTTGGGGGTTGAAAATAGGAAATATAGCTCCATTAAAATAATAGCATGTTTCAAGGTTGGCGAGAATGAGATACTCCCTAATCGTATCATTGGGAAGTGTTAAATTTACGCCGCATGTCTTGGGCAATATGACCAAAGGTGACAGCAACAGGAAGTGTACTTTAGATGGCGTGGGGCAGCCATGTTACGATATCAGGGGCATGTTTTCATTCCAATGCTAACTCTGAGTGTTTTCAAATTAGTACATCTCCCAGTTTAGAACATAACTAGAAACCCTGGAATGGCTCAAGCAGCAACATCTGTGGCCCGCGTTCAATCTTCGGCGACCGTCCACTCCGGCACATGGGTTTTTTCGGGGGTTTTCCGGGTCGTCAGGCGAATGCTGGAGTGGTTTCTTCCATCCCCGAATTTGCTGTCCCTCCATTTCGTTCTATTCTTCACTTCATTCATCTTTCATCCCGTTCGTCTCTTTCAGGGCCAGAAGCGTCGGCGATGGTGTTTCGGTGCGGCATTGCAGGGGAAAAAAGATGCTCTTTGTGACTCCGTCCCTCGGTTTTCGGCTGGCTGCCGGTGTGTCAAAACACCCTTGAATGACATTGGACCTCCTATGTGTGGGACGGAGTCCCAGGTGTGCGGGGTGTCCATATCTGGAAACTTAGGGACCCTGCCATTGCTGTGCCGTCCGGTGTCTCTTCTTGCCTCATTCGTTCTCCAGGGGACGCCTCCTCGTGGGACGTAGGTACAATATCCACTCTGGATCAATGTCGAGTCCCCTCCGTAGTCAATTCTATCCTATCTATCCCCTATTTTGTAGTGAAATAAAATGACCTGCAGCAGTAATATAATACTTCTTAGTGGTCATCAATTCTCGTGTCAGAACACATTTTCCGCTTAGAATACGCAAAACATCGTATCCTAATTTTAATTTCAATTGCTGCACTTTAATATGTGAATATAAAATCAATTTGTTTAAATATTTCAGCTTAGAGTGAATTCCTATTTATCATTTGAATGGATAGAAATTATTTTAAAATGGAGCCTAAACATAACCCCGCTTAATAATTTTCTGGCTACGCTATTGTGTTAAACAGGCTAGTGTTGCGTTTGCAATAAAATAAATCTGGTGTTTTTGCGCACGTTTGAAGTATAAAACAATAAAACCATCGTATTAATGAACAAAGCGATAAGTTAATACTAAAATAATGACTTCCCAGTCGTAAAGCATTAGCTTTTGTAGTTGACAATTTACCGTACACTTTATTGTGATAAATAACTCACTGTTTTATTATAACACGAAACAACAGAACTGCTGACGTTTTGTAGGAAAGGAATGCCGCTATTATAAACTTTTTCAGGCATGTTGTCAACAATGGCCCATTGGCTCAGAGTGCAAAATATTAATTGTAATAGGTAATAAGATTAACATCATATTCATAAATAATATGAACAAATAGCCTCCAATAAGAGATATAATGAAATTACGATAGGTAAAAACTATTATGAAATAGGCGCTTAAGCCACGAAAAGATACACACTATGAAAACAGACAATTATAGGCACTATGGAATTAGTATATTTTACTCCACTAAGCATGAAACATGTTTATACAGGAAGTTTCACAAATAGAGGACATAAATTCAGGTATGCGTTCCCCATGTGTAGACAAAAAAAAAAAACATCCATTATAGCATGTGTCTGGAAATGCTTGGTTTCAGAGTAACGGCCTTCATAACAGTGATATTCACCGGAACGTTTTTCTACCCGCAGGTAGTTGCCGTGACAGAAGATATTAACAGGACACTGACAGTTCATTCTGAAACGAAGGGTACATTGAGTGTTGTGTTTGGTGTTCGACTGAGAGACATGTACCCAAATCAAGAACTAGCAGAAATGCACTGCATGTACGGTAAGGCGGACGGCAATGCTGTGCTGGTTCGTCGTTTATACCAAGAAAGGTACCCATGTTCGGAAGACATTTGAACGTCTCCATCGCCGTCTGTGCGCTCGTGGAAGTTTACATCTCCTGTTTTGGGGAGGAGACGACCAAGATCTACAACTCCAGACGCAGAGGAGGAGATTCTGGATTCTGTGTATGTAACTCCTATCAGTTCACGAAGGTTAGCGTTGCAAGTGAATGTTCCTCATACGACTGTCTGGAGACTGTTGGGGGAGCAACAGTTGTATCCTTATCGTTTGCAACGTGTATAGGCCCTGTCACCAGCAGATCCTGATATTCTGCCAATGGTTCGTGCAGCAGTGTTTCTGAACTTTCCTGCCTTAGTATTATTTACTGATGAAGCACAGTTCACACGAAATGACATTACAAATTTCTACAATTAGCATGTATGGGCGTATGAAAACCCACATACAATTGTTCCATCTCATCACCAAGCGCAATTCACTCTCAACATGTGGGCCGGTATCATTGGTAATCGGTTAGTTGAACCCCATGTACTTGTAAACAAACTTCCTGAAAAACACCATACCTCATGTGTATGAAGACACTCCACTGGGCATTCATTAACAAGTTCACTTCTTGCATGATGACGCTCTTGCACACTCGCTCGCCGGTACTTGAATCGAAGGTTTCCTGATCGATGGATAGGTAAAGTTGGCCGAATTGCTTGGCCACCATGCTAACCTCATTTTAACCCTGTCGATTTCTACTTGTGATGCCATTTAAAAGTGTTAGTGTATTCCTCTCCGGTGTCTAAAATGCCCTTCAGAATCGAATTTTGGCAGGTGTGAAGAAATACACAATACTCCTGGAAATTGGGGTCGTGTTCACACGACCATGAGACGTCGATGTGAGGCCTGTGTTCATGCAGGAGGTGGACACTTTGAGCATCTTCTGTAAAGAAAACTACCTGCGGTAAGAAATACGTTCCGATGAATATCACTGTTTTGAAGGCCATATCTCAGCATTTCCAGACACATGTTGTAATTTACTTTTTATTACCTACATATGGGGAAGGCATATCTGAAATTATGCCCTCCGCTTTTGAAATATTCTGTATATACAAAGCCTACGATTCTTAAACCAAAAAAGGAACAAAATAGGCAAATGCGAAGCTGTAGTTATAAGGCAAAGCATAGAACACTTAAGCCATTATGGGGGGGGGGGGCATTTTAGTTTCATCTGAATAACAAAATCCATAAAATTCAATTTTAAGAACTGAAAAACGGATCAGCTTCTCCCAACAGTTATTACTTCAGAAGCTTGTATAAAGGGTATCCACAGGTGAAATTTCTAAATGTTGCTTTTTTTATCTAAATGTTTTCAAAATTCTGTCGCATGCTGGTGTACCACAATTATAAGAGTGTTTTAAATACCATGAAGATATCTTAAATAGTTTTTGAGGAAAACATGTAATTTTACTTTTATTATGCTAACTAATAAGGTGCTGCACACTATGCAGAAGTTATAATTAAATAAATAATATTCTACCAGATTAGGTAAATACTAACATACAAAACTGATATATACTTTTTTTCAATTTTCTGGTTGTTTCAGAAAAACAAATTAAAGATTTTAATATAAACCTTACGCAATTTATTCTCAGGGGTCAAATTAATTATTTCATATATTTTGCTGTTTCAAAGTGTAGAAAAAAACATGTGCCAAGTTTTTCAAGTTGATTCTCTCTGAGATTTTACTGCAGATTTGAACAAGAGTGCTTAACAATTGCATCATAAATGCAAGAAAAACCAAAGTCCAGTAAAAGGCATGGAAAGTAAATACAGGTCATTGGGCCGTGTGCTCTTGGGCATTTAAATTGTCACGAGTTGAAGCTTTAAAACTGTCTGAGAGCAAAAGCCAAAGCCTGTAATTGAAGTTCAAGCTTCAAAGAATTTTTTGATATTTTTAATTTGTTCTTAAATTCTGACCAAATTTCAGATGTTGATACCCTAAAAACCTATTGATTGAAGTGTGTCAGACACAAGTTTATCTGCAGATAGTCAATTATCATTTTCTAAATACGATTACTTGGTTCTTTCAACGATCAACAGACTTGGATAGATTTAGTTGATCGTTTAATTTATGTAAGAAAAATGCACGAGATACGTAGCAACAATTCATTAAATGTGTTATTTAACGCAGCTGTTACTTTTCACCGTGGAGCATTGTCTCCAAAAATTATTGAAAGGATTTTCTTCAATATTGATAATAAACTTAGTGGGTTATAATTCCGGTTTCTGCTCATGTATGTGACGATCCCCAAGGGTTATGAAACAACTCTTGGTTTCACAAAAATAATTTTCTCCAATCGATTCAACTCTGCTAGATTTTACACATTACTGTTCTTTCTTGTACTGGAACATGTGTTCATAGTTAGCATTTCTTTAATTGTTTCACTTGTGTAATCCCCTGTAACTTCTATAGTCATTTCGGGGGCTTTGACTTGAGAAACAACTTACTGGTAGTGTTTTTAACGTTGGCTTTTACATTGAACACTCAGCATTCATACTACAACACTCTTTGGAGGGTAGGGAATGACTGTTGATAAATTCCCTACTTCAACCGAGAATCGAAGCACAGAATGCTTCTCACCCGAGGCTCCTGGGTGAGAAGCCAGACGCTGACCACTTGAACTCAAAAGGCAGTCCAGCAATAACATTGTTTGCTTTTCTGTTATTCATTACCAGGCCTCGGATTTTCATAACCTAAAACCGTTTGAAGACTTCATAAAATTATCCTAGAATTTAAAAAAGTAACATAAAATGATTTAAAACTGAGATTTAATTTATTAAAATTAGTGGACATAGTTATACAGTAATTTATACATGGATATCTCCTATACAAGCATAAACAGTAGGTATATGAATCATGATGAAATAATTTAGAAATTAATTTTAAATATATCTCGTATTTGTTCAATTTTCTTGTTTGAAGAATCTGAAAAAAAATTAAGAAACAAATGTTTGAAGCTTCTACAATGTAATAAATAACTCTTGTGATCTGAGATTATACAAACGGCGTTGCAAACGAAGAGGATTTCACAGCCTATGATAGTAGTAACCTGACTGTCTTATAATAGAGAAAACTGACCTGTGTCACCCCTAGTTTGGGGCACGAATTCATAATTGCTCGCTTGGCAATAGTCAACCCCTCCATCCAAGCAATCCTTTCCACAGTCATCATCAAATAGAAGTGATCCCCCCCCCCAATAATGCGAGTAAAGGATATACAAAGTTATTCTTTATTTCTTAGTTGAATAGTGAAATTTCTGATGTTTGAAAAGTTATCCCTGTAGTAAAATGTGAATAATATAAAACTTTTTATATACTCGATGTAAATGCAAGAAAATGACAAAATAATGACGTAAAATTAAAACCAATACTCCAAAATAGAAAATGGCATGAAATGACCTAGTAAATATTAATTTTCATAATCTAGGAGCTATGATAATGATTTATATATACTGCGGTGCATAAAAAGTTGCCCATTTCCTAGATCGCCATAGTGTTTTTCTTTCCGTGAGGTGTCCACCTTCAGTAACCAGCTTTTGACTATCGGTATCAGTTCTCTATGTGACTGGCCTGAAAAATAATTCAGGGGCATACAAAATAACCAATGAACGATGGTTGTAATTTATGTGGAATGAAGGGGCGGTTCAGATACCACCTCTATGAAAGAGTTTCGCTACGCTAGGAGAGGCTAAAGCAATTACAATATAATTCGGCCTTCTAGAGGAAGGTGTGAAGTTAAACTGAACGACAGTTACGACATTTACATATATGGGAGCTTTCATCAGTGGTATAGAGACGATGTCGCTACTAAATGGCAATAAAAAAAACAGCATTAAGAAAACGGTTATGTAACATGAAAATATAAGGTTTAAGTTTTAATGTTACCCTTCGGCATCTCGGCAATATTTTTGGGGAAGTAAAGTACCCTCTAGAATTATGCTCGAAAAACAGAGGTGGTCGCTCTGGTGTGGGTGGAGCTAGATTTTGTCAGCAGCAACATGAACATCTCCCTTCAATTATGGGCCAGATTTTTAGCACGCCAATATACATGTTAGCAATGCCTATGATGTAACATTTAAAAGGTGACATGTCATCAGAATCTGGGCCCTGTTCACTACTTTGTACTTCCTGACATTGTTAATTCACATAGGTTATCTTTATTTCAGGTGTGATGGAAGTAGCGGCGCAGAACCAACCTCACACTCTGGTATCCCATGTGACTGGCTCTAATGACTTGTTCCTTATGCAGCCCGAGGAAGCATCCATTGGCAGACAATCAGAGCTGTGCAACCTACTCAACAATCCCGGAACAGGATCCACAGAATCTCAGCTAGACGAGCAATTGTCTCCCTCAGATGAGATCAAAGTTGTGCACGAATCTCAGCAGGAATCGTTAAACGAATACAATACCCAGGTGTCTCCTGAAATACAAAGCCTTTCAGATAATGTTCTTCCAGATGTATCTCCTAGTGTCTTCATTACAACGGAAATATTGAAACGAAACGGTGTGGATGAAACTTGCTCGGCGACTACCAATGGTGTCCCACAAGAAAGTAGTAACCTGCAGAACAAAGCAGGCCATGAGACTTCTGCGAAACAAGAAACGGAAGAAAATGTTTCTTCTATAAGTAAATCGGACAGCAAACAAGAATCCTGTAAAAGTGGAAATAAAAGTGATAGTATTAGTAGTCCAGAAGAAGAGGTCCTCAAAAAGGCTGATGTGGATGGACACGCCGAAGCAGAGAGCAGGGGGTGTGGTGTAACTCAACGAGAAGAAACATCCCCAACACGAGATACTACGTTCTACACGGCGGGAGTTGTGTACCAGGAACGTAACCACGTGTTCGCGCAGAGACCGTACTACCCCGACAGCGTTCGCGAGGTGTCCGCTCTCCTGCGCAACTGCGCCACGTCCCCCTCTCCCCCTCCATTCGCCGGTAACGTTACTCCTCCGGTCAGTAACAGTTCGTCTTCCGCGACCCACACTTGCGGCAGCTTCTTCGCTAACTGTGGCGCTGTCGTGTCTTCCTCGCAACACTATAATGACGCCAGATGCATACAGACATTCGCGCGTCCCTCGCCTCCCCCAACCGCCACCGTCGCTCCGGTCAGCTTGTCCGAGATTCTAACGGAGCGCTACCATCATCAGCTGATCGCGCAGGATACCTTGGAGGAAGAGGAGGAGGAAGAAGACGACCACGAGGTACGTATTACACAGTAACACGTGCTTTACTCAGCATGCTTAGCTTATACGGATAAACAAAACTTAAAGTGTTTGGTAGTTGCGGAAATGCGGGCAGCCTATATGGTTTTATTTTATTTTCTTTCTTTCTTACCTTCTTTTTCATTTGTCATACCTTTTTTACGACCTGAAATTAATAGAATTCTCTTTGACGCCTACTTCTTCAATCTTTTACTTTTCAGCATATTGACATACTCTTCTTCTACTTAATTTTCGTGTTTTCATGCATTTTGTTCCACCTTATCTTTGATTCTATTTAAAAATTTCATTTAAATATTTGTCTTATTTTACCACCATCTTCCTCTTGTTTCCCTTGTTTCAAACGGGTCTATTAACTATATAAAATAACCTCACGTAGTAAACCTTGGATTATTGTATCACTTTTGAGTGTTGACACTTCATTTTTAATAACAGCACTTTCTGATGTTAAGTTATTGCATAGTTTTTGGATCTGAAAATTTCTAGCTGTTTTCTTGATGCGTATGTTTATGGAAGACAAATTCAATTTCCAAGTGTAAACACACCATTCTTGTTCTTAATTTTCTGTACTTTAATTCATTCTCCTTTCTTTTGAAGTACTCCAGTTTATTAATTTCGATTAACATCTTTCATTCATTTTTCTTTCCAAATTCAATATTATTAAAAATTACTCCATTTTCAACAACAATGTTTGTTTGTTCAAATTGCATTTATATCAGTTGAATTTGATTCAACGTGCGCACACATTTTGCAGTTACTTATGAGGAGACTAAATGCCAAAAATTGAAACCTTTAGGTCTTTTTTTTTGCGTTGTCGTCTTATAAATTGGAATTTCCTCTTTAATATGATGTATATTTTATCAGTGTAGGCATAATATATTTTAAATATATTTTTTCTTTCTCTACCACGTACATAATAGGTAGAGAAGGTATTGCATTCCGCCCAAAAATTTGATACCGAGATTTTACCAAAAATACATGTTTTGAGGCTCCCTGAATTAAAAAAAATCATTTTTAGAAAAAGGTTCGTGTGTGTGTGTGTCTTTGAATAGCGTAACTCAAAAACGAACGGTCGGCTAAATACCAAACTTGGTATTGAAGATCAATATCTTCCAAAGATGCGACACAAAGATTTTCAAGCACCTTAAAATACTCTTTACACGGAACATTTTTCGAAAATTTTGATGTTATGAAAATGGCCAACGATTTTGATTAAAATACCATATATTAAAGATATAATAAAATGTATATCTTCAATTTTCTAGAAATATCCTGTGAAATCTTCATTTGGAAGGAATTTTGTATAATCTTGTATAAGTGGTAAACGTTAAGCATTAGACGAGAACGTACAAGACAAAAAATATAGATCTGTTTAAAACACACAATCTATTTCAAATACTTTTCTTGTGGCATCAGCTATTTCCAAAATATCCGTTATTAATGTTTCCAATTATTCAATACTTTTTTAATTTTTTAAACTTTTTTTAGTTCTGTCGATTTTCAATTGTTTCTCGCGATGTCGTGGAAACAGTATGTAATTTTAAGGTCAGCATATAGCGTGTAGTTCTCAAACAATTGACTGTCGGTGTTCTCTTTGTGTCTATAACGAAAGGTGTAATGTAGCTATTTCCGGAAATATTTATCTCGATTCAGATGAAGTAGATAGGAAAATAAACTTTAGTAATAATAATTTGTATACCCAGTAGAGGGTAGAAAATGTCATGTGAATGTAACATCAGATTTTTTTAAAAAATAGTACTGCTTCTGCCATTTTGTACGGTGGAAGCTTTTGTGTGCTTGCTTTCTTTGCAAATATGTGTAAGTCTGTTTTTTCCAGTTTTGTTTTGAACAGCTTTTTCTTTAAATTATGTTCTCTGATGCAAATAAACCGTTTTCTTAAACTATTGAAGATAGCTAAGTTCAACTTTAGGATAATAAAACAACCCCTGTTTTGGTTCTACTTGGTGCCATAACATGGTTAGTTATTTTTTTAAATAATAATTCCGGATAAGTCTTAATCAAAAGATGGTATAATTAAGAAAATCATCATTTTTAATGAATAAACTTATTGAATAAAATTAGATCAGTGAATATAAATTAAATTGAGTTTTATTTATGAACACTCTTTAACTGCTGTGGTCCTTAGCGTCCCATTCTATATTGGGCGTGAAAGACCGGTAATTTTGCTCAGAAGTCTCTTTATCAGGCTTAAGGTTGTTTTAGGTGTAGTAAATTATGACACGGGACCGCCGACTTTGCTTCCCTTCCAAAGGAAGGCTGCTAAGGGTTTTTACTCCCGAAAAATCCACCGGGTTTGAACCTGCGACCTCGGGGCAGTGATCTTAGAATACACTTATCTACATCCTATAAAAATTGAGTCTGATGTATGAAACAGCTTCTGAGATAATGGGGTCATGAATTTAGCAGATTTAACATTGGCGGCATAGGGAATGTAATCTCCCATTTTTAGAAAAAGGATGTCTACGAGCATATAAATAACTCAAAAATGAAAAGTGGTATTTAATTTCAATGTCTTCAAGGATGCGAGACGAAGATTTAAAAAAAATCGCCCCATTCCAAATTACTTAAAACTACCTTCACATGTAAAAATGTTCGTTATCTTTTATTTTCTATATATGGCTCTACGATTTTGTAAAATACTGTATGTTTACGACATGTTTATAACAAATAAAATGTATATGTTGAATTTTCTGGGAATAGCCTGTGAGGTCCTCTTCATTCTAAATGACTTTTATGTAATTGGTAAACCGTAAAGCCCCTTGTACACTATCAAATTTTTGTCAAATTCAGTACTTTACAAGACTTTTCAAGAGTTGTTACAACTTCATAACCTTTCTTGTCGAATTGCTTCCAATACTTTTAAAAGTCTTTGAAAGTCTTGAAAGCAAATAAGAACATGCTCTAAACAATCAAAGATTAGACAATGATTTGATAGCTTTAGCAATCAAATGCGAGTATTTACAGTGCGGCACAAAATGTGCAACATGGCGGAAAGCGAAAAGTAAACATAAATGGCTACCGGGCCAGGATATGTTTGTATGCGAACTGATTAGGTTATACATAAGCTAGTCATTTCCGTATGTCTAGAACACTCTGGATTACCACAAGATGAAGCAGATGAAGGCATATGAAGAAATAATTGCCAGGCAGATTTCCGAACTAAGTATACATTAATGCTATGTTATATAGTGTGGTTAACCTATCATATGTTATTTCCATTGTATTCCAAAATCTAATATGATTTCATTGGACATAATACGTGAAAGTGCTACATAATATTGGTATAGAACAGTACTTCATTGCAAACTGTTATACCGTGAGGCAAATTGTAAATTGCTTTGTGTGTGATAAATTATTTATTGTGTTCTGAAGGGTTCCAGTTTGAAGAAAGAGAACTCGTAGATACACATTTATGACATTGTTAAGTCTTGTCCAATCTTGTCACATATTGAAAAATTTTTGACAATTTTTCTTGTAAACTCTGGAATTGAAAAAAAGTTTGATCGTGTACAAGGGCTTTAAGGGACAAACAAAATCTTACTACAAAAAAAAATGTAGATATCGTTAAAGCACCAATTTTGGGCGAACTAATATATTGTTGTTGTTTCTTTTTGCGTTAACCATGTTTTAGGTATTCTTTGTTATTGGTGTGAATTTAGAAAGAGTTATACTTATCTGAAGTGGAAAGTCGCTATTCGTTTCTTCTTGGGTTATGCAAGAACATGGAATGTCAAAATTGTCATATAGCGACAACCTGTTTAAAAATCTGACTATATCTTCAGACTATTATATTCTCCTTTTATCTAAAATGATATATGTAAACGTGTAATAAAAGTTTATCTCGATTAACAAGAAGTAGACAGAATAATAAGCGTTTGTAGGAATAGTTTGTAAAAGATTAAGAAGAAAATTTCATGTGAATGCAACACAGATGGTTTTTCTGCTTTTATTTTCTTGCGATAAGTGTTCTTCCTGCTTTAGTATTCAAATTTCAACTTTTTAGTTATATTGCTGCATTTTAAAAATGTCCATTTGCGTTTAATTCATTTTATTTGCATATCTCTATAACGTGATTTTTAATAATTCAAGCATCCATATTTTTTGCGTGTCAATATATAAATAATGTTTATTGATACAATCGCTCATAACACATGATTTTGTGCATAACCGGTCTATAGCAGCGTTTAGCCCGAAGGCGGTGAAACAGTTTTATTACTCTAGGGCTATAAAATGTTATTACTATAATTAGTGCTATTTTAAAACAACATAACAGCTATCTCGTTTTATAAACAAGTATATTCGTGTTGTTTATTTATGTTGTTCGCGATCTAGCACACTGTTATTAATTTAATATTACCACGTATCGTCTTTATTTGTTATTGCTTTATCCGTTCACACATTTAACTATCCAATTAACTACGCAAAAACTACGTTATAAACTCTAAAATCTTATGTGTTACATTCAAATGACTCTCTACACTCTATCGTTTATAAGTGGGTATACAAACTACTCTTATTAAAGGTTATTTTTCTAGCTACTACATTTTAATCCAAACAAACCTTTGCAGAAATAGCTACACTACACATTTCGTTATAGATACAAAGGGAACAGGATAGTCAAATGTTTAAGAACTGTGCGCTATATGCTGGCCTTAAAGTTCCATGCAATCGCGAGAAACAACCGAATGCTGACATGATTTTAATGACCAAGAAATGAACAATTCGTACCTTTAATAACGGATATCTCAGATATGGCTTATTTGAAATAAATTGTCTTTTAAAGAGGTCTCATTTTGTATTGTACATTTTCGTCTATTCTCAACATTTACCTGTTATACACAAGTATACAAAATTCCTTCCGAATGAAGAGGACTTCACAGGCTATTTGCAGAAAATTCAAGATGAACATTTTATTTGCAATGTAATTATCTTTCATATACGGTAGGTATTTTAATCAAAATCGTTAGTGCCATTTTGAGAAAATTAAGAATTTCGAAAAATGCTCCATTTAAAAGGTAGTTTAGGGTGGGGATTTTCTCGAAAATCTTCGTGTCGCATCTTTGGAAGGTACTGAACCTAGATACCCAGTTTGGTATTTATCTACCTTTCATTATTTGAGTTAGGCTGTTCATAGACACACAGAGCTTTTCCTAAAAAGCTTTTTTGGATTCAGGGGTCTCAAAACGTATATTTCTGCTGAAATCTTGGTATCGAATTTTTGGATGGAATTCAATACCTTCTCTGCCTACTATGTACGTGGTAGAGAAAGCACGAGGGTAATCCAGAAAGTCCCAGACGTTTTGAAATAAACAATGAACAAAATGCAAATATCAACGTTTATCATCTACATTTGAAAGGTACACTCTTAAGCTATTTTTCTACATAATCGCCATTCAAATTGAGGCATTTATCATACCATGGCACAAATTTTTCAATACCTTCTCTGTAGAAATCTGCCGCCTGCGACTTCAACCCCTGGTTTACACCGGCATGCAGTTCAGCGTCAGTATCAAAGCATCAATTTGATGCACCAAACTCCGTGAAATTTGGGGAAAATGTTCCGAAGTTCTGTAATCGGGAAACGACGATTTTCCCGAATTTTGTCATTGATTTGCATTGACAGTTCATCAGTCATAAGGCTAGGCCTACCACTGCGATCCTCGTCGTGAACATTGATACGACCATTTTTAAAATCAATGCACCATTGCCTGACTCGGCTTTCACTCATTATTCCTTGCCCGTAAACATCACAAAGTTGACGATAAATTTCAATTGGTTTGTTCTTTTTAGCCATCCGCACTTCACAAGTGGCGGGATTTTCTATTGCAGCGCACATTTTAACAACTCACAGAGAGCACAGTCCTCACGCTACCACAGCTGGATGCGTACTGAATGTAGGAACGTTCTGACACCAAGATGGCGGCTCTAGCCCTACTCATCGCCACGATAGGCCAAAACGTCTGGGACTTTCTGGACTGCCCTCGTAAAAATATTAGTCGTTTATTTTCACATAAAGTTGTGTTTTAAAACGAAATAAATGCATAAATAATATGTACTACCTTAACTTTTTACTTTCTCTACCGCTTACATGCAGTAGGCAGCTGTAGTATAGTACTCCACCCAAAAATTGGATACCGAGGTTTCACTACAAATACTTATAATGACGTCCCCTGATCACAAGTGAGTGTGTGTAGCATAACTCAAAAGCCAAAATCACATAAATACTAAATTTCGTATTTAAGTTCAACATATTCAATGATACGGAAGATTTTCAAGAAAATCCCGACCCTAAACCACCCTTTAAATGGAAAACGCGTTATATTTGTTATTTCTCCCAAAATAGCTCTAACAATTTTCATTAAATACCATATGTTTAAGATATTTTATTGCTAGTATTATGTATATCTGCAATTCTGTAAACAGCCTGTGATGTCCTCTTTTCTCGGAACGATTTTGTGTAATTTTATACAACTGGTAAACCAGAAGAGATTTATCAGATATTCGTTTGGTGACAAATGAATGCCACCATTCATTTGTTTCTTGTGATGTGTAAATAGTATGGAATTATAAAGCCGGCATATAGCGATCCGCTTTTGAAATATACTTCATTTCCGCCTCCTACATCACACTTGGATGTCAAAGAAATGTGAAATGAAATAATTTCTGCAAATGTTTGCGTAGACTAACGGAAGCAGACAGGAGAAGAAAACTAGTTTATAAATTGCGATCGTTTTATGGTGAGGCCATGGATGGCGCATGTGCGCTCCGCACAGTGTCTATTACACTGGGAGTTTTTTCGTTTCGTAACTCCCACGTTACTTACATAGTAACATGCAAATGAATACCAATCATGTTATAAGTGGTATCAATCTGCGTAAGGCATTCCTGGCATTTTAGAATGAAATTTCCATTCACATGCAGAAGTTCTTCTATGTTCATAATTTCCGTTTTCATATTGTCCTTAAGTTGGTCTATGGTGTGGGGATTGTTCCTATAAACTTTTTTTAGGGTTCCCCATAAATAGATGCAACAATTCCGTTAATGTTTTCCTCCGTTAGGACATTTCTTAGATTTAGCGATTAGTGATCCAGATGTCCTAAACTTATCAATCAGACGTCTAACAGTTTCTCTACCTGGAACTGGAATACCACGAAGTTTCTCCTGAAATTGTCTACACACATGTCTACATTATTCGGTTTTTAGGTATTTATCGTACAGGCATTGTAGTGCATTAATAACAAGACATAAAACTTTTAAGCAAACCCCACCACACAAATGTCTTGAATACATTTTCCACCTTTCAGATGCACAATGTCGACTCTCTTTACAGCACGAACACAGCAGCGCTGTAACACAGCTGATAAAGATAACCTTGAACGCGTCATGCGCCGCCAGTTGCGAATTGGAAAAGCAGAGGTCACTGCAGTACAGTGTGCTATGGCCTCACTTTAAAACGCCCGCGCTGTAGAATTGTTATATAAAAATAAACGAAAGTAGGTAGGGAAAGTCATGTTAATGTAACACATATGTTTGCCTTTAATTTTAAAATCAAAATTATCCCGTCATGCATCAAATGTTTCATGTATCGCAGTGTAAGTCGTAACTATCGTTTTTGGTAATTTCGATAATTGTTATACGATTCGCGTCTGTTTCGTATCTGGGCTCATCTCACAAGAAGTTTGGATTTATCTAGAGAAAATGAAAACTAGGGTGGGATTTGACTAATTCCTGATAAGAAGGTATATAGGTATAGCAGAAGAAATAAATACAATAAAATATTAATTGACTTATTAAACTACTAAACTGTTTTCAGAATGTTTTATTTTTTCCATCACAAATATTCCGCTAGATGGCAGTAATGTGCTATAATAGGCTGTTCACTTGTCACGGTTGGGCCAACAATATATTGTTCATTAAACTCCATGGACGATTATTGTAAAGCAATTTTCGTTGATGCAGTTTTATTTTTATTAAAGTAGTTTTATTCCATACGCAACTAACCATAATTTCATATAGCAGAAACTTTAGCATAACGTAAATAACTTGAGATTAATGATGGAAAAGTTTCAATAAAACATGGATAGTTTTAAAAGGCGTACACTTATCAAATTAGAATATTTTAGTGGTTGATGGTTCAATTGATGTTATATTAGACGTATGCATAATAGAAGTGTAACAAATTTGCAATTTGAAATGCTAGCAGAGAGAATAGTCAAGAGTACAGTAGATCATCAACTGTTACATGAGCATTTCGTAACATTACAATGGCCATATCTACACTACAGTTTTACACGCAGTACATGATGTCATCCTCTGTGGTGTAGTAGTTACCATGCTAGCCTCTGGTTCCCGAGGTCGCTGGTTCAAACCCGGCGGAGGGTGAAGGTTTCTTCAGGCGGGCTTCCGTGGCTTCCTTCGGAAGGGAAGTAAAGCCGGTGGTCCGTGCTGTACATTTACGGCACGTAAAAGAACCTCAAGCCTGATAAAGAGGCCTCTGAGCAAAATTACCGGTCTTTCTTCCCAATATAGAATGGGACGCTAAGAACCACAGCAGTTAAAGAGCGTCCATAAATAAAACAGTTTAATTTGCAGTACATGATACAGAATCTGGTGTGAATAAAACGCGCATTTTTATTTTAGCCTAAACATGGCCTATAATGAATATTTTCATAACATAGTTTTATATTTCCCTTGAATTCAATCCACAACCTCTCTGTTTTTTAGAATACGAATATATTAGCGATTGTAGATAACATTTATTTATTTTCAATTGCTGCTACAGAGCATCGTCCAATAATGGCAGGTATGCAGTTAATTACATTGAATACACAAGACCTTGCAAAGTAAATATATTAAAATATATATGTATATATCTATAGTATTTAAAATTAAAAATACTAAACGTACATGATAACAGAAAAATAGGAAAACTGTTACGATAAATAATGCAATAATAATAATAATAATAATAATAATATTTAAATAATGCAAGATTAATGTTTATATAAGAAAGATAACAAATCTTTGATATAGAATTGAAATTTAGATGTAGGTATTCTCTTCAATTTTTTCATAGAATTACAATACCTATCATGTGACTTCAGTGTAATAGTTGGGATTTTCTCATTAGAGAAAACGAGTTAGAGATACACGAGTATTAAAATATAGAAAAGAGACAAAATTCATTATGAATAATAAAACAGCAAATGAAATACAAAACTCTATATTATTGGCCCGAGATCCCCTCCATATTTTGATACATAATGCATAAAATGTTATATGAATAATCTGTTAGTTTTTCTACGATATTTAGATATAAATAAGTATTTAATATTTAGATGCATACGAAAGAAAATAATAATGTGATAAATCAATTTCTCGATACATATTTAGGATGCGCTTCGATAACAAGTGAATATTATTCAAGGTCGCGGGTATTGATTTTACAAGATGAAGACACAAATGTTTTTTATTGAATTTGAAGAGGTAGAATCTAGTTCCACAACTCCTGATATCCTGGAGGGGACGAGGAATGTAATCAAGAAAATGTATGAAAAGTTCATGATTTGGCGAACAAGAAAAAAATGTAACTTCATCATAAAATGTGTTCATATTTTACTTTGAAGAAATGTCCAAAACAATGAAATCCCCAAGCTTGTGGACAAATTATTCGGTATTGAAGACTACTCTAACATGCAACTGATATATCGACAATGTGTTATTACGGACTTTGTTACTAAACGTTTGTAAAATGTGAACAGAGATTTATTAGAATTTCATTGTAAAGAATGAAAACAATGAAATGAAGTTAATATAAATTCATATTGATGAATAAACCGTTTTTCGGTGTGGCTCTGAGCAGGACTAAGTAGGCTCTGAGTAAGCGCGAAATGTGTATCGAAATGGTCTTTATTTCGATACAGATTTTTCACAGAAAATGAGCACATTTAAGTAAAGGAGTCGAAAAACATTTATTTCAGTAATACCTACTGGATCCGTGCAGCAAATTCCATATCTGAGAATGTTTTGAAGAACTTAATAGGTGCTCCTAATCTGAGAGTGAAAACCTAAGCTTTTTCCTAACCATTTCTTACAAGTCATGAATGAAAACGACGCTACAGTTACTACATAAAATGTTATGGTTTTCTTGGATATATGCTCAATGAGAACCTCAAGCTGTGAGATGAAGTAAAAAGTAAATTATAATGGCAGGACTATACTAAACACTCTTTATATTGTATTATCTACGCCGTAAAATAAAAGCAACAATTATAACACTCACAAATTAATGAGTAGAATTCCAAACAAGCTTCAAAGGCAAAATTGAATTTTTCAGTGATTTTGGCAAAGATATGATTTTAAGAATTTAATTTAATCATACCAATTTTGTTACTTGCTTTTATTTGTTCCATTCGTTTTACTGCATTTCATTTCGAGGCCTTCAGCAACCTGATGTTTGTAGGTAAATTTTAATTGCCTGTATAAATTTGTTCTGTGTTTCCACCCGTTTGTACAAGGTGTACTTTTTTAGTATCTCTTACTCTTTCAGGTTCACATTCTGGCATTCTTGGCGATTTGCGCAGCTTATTGCTTTTTCTTCGTATATTATTTTCCCTTCCCTTCACACTTTTTGTTTTGTTTTACTTTTTCTACTACTTGTGTATAGTAAGTAGAGGAATTATTGTTTTTCACTAAAAAATTCGATACAAGATTTCGCCGGAAAAACACATTTTGACCTTTCCTGAATCCAAAAACCTAGAATTTTTAGAAAAAAGTCCGTATATGTGTATGTGCGAGTGAGAGAGTGAGAGAGAGAGGGGGGAGAGGGAGCTGCCTGTATCTGAAAGCATAACTCAAAAAGCTCAGGTGTTTTTAAAACCAAACTTGGGATTTAAGTTCAGCGTCTTCCAAGGATACGATTCGAATTTTTTCAAGAAAGTCCCCTCACACCGAACTGTCCTCTACAGGAAACGTTTACTTCAAATTTGATTTTATCAAAAACACCTAACAATTTTATTTAAAACTCATGTTTAAGATATATACATGACAAATAAAATGTATGCCTTGAATTTCCGGGGATTAGCTTGTGAAGCTATCTTCATTTTTGTGCAGGTAACTGGAAAATCGCAAGAGACAAACAAATCATACCATACAAAAGATCTTGCTGAACCCCACAATTTATACCAAATAAAATTGTTTGTGGCGTTCCGAGATTTTCCTTGTTATTGGTTTGAATCTACTTTTTTCCAGTGGGAAGTCCTCATTTGTTTGTTGGTTTTCTCTCTCTTTCTCTCTCTCTCTCTCTCTCTCTCTCTCTCTCTCTGGTGGTCAGACTAAGAAAACGTAATTCCAAGCCTCAAATAGCGATTCACTTTTTAAAACTCTGTGATACATTCACATGACTTTATCTGTCTTTATTAGTGGGTATAAAAACTATTCTTACTAAAGCTTATTTTTCTATCTACTATATTTAATCCAAATAAACCTTTGCAGAAATAGTTACATTACACATTTCGTTATAGATACAAACGGAACAGCGATATTCAAATGTTTTAAGAACTGGACGCTATATGCTGGCCTTAAAATTCCATACTGTTTCCATGCAATCGCGAGAAACAACTGAAAATCGATGGAAATAAAAGTATGGTATTGAACAGTTCGAACCATTAATGACGTATATCTCAGAACGGGTTATGCCACAAAAAAGCTTATAATAAGTAAATTGTGTGATTTAAATAAATCTACTGTTTTGTGTGGCACGTTTTCGTCTATTACTTAACGGTTACCAGTTATACAAGATTATATAAAATTCCTTCCGAATGAAGAGGATTTCCTAGACTATTCCCAGAAAATTCAAAATATACATTTTATTTGCCATGTAAATATCTTTAATATATGGTATTTTAATCAAAATCGTTAGAGCCACTTTTTTAGAAAATCAAAATTTTCTCAAAATGTTCCATGCAAAGCGTACTTGGGGTGGGGCATTTTCTTGAAAATGCTCTTGTCACATCCTTGAAAGATACTGAACTTAAATACCATGGTGCTTATCGACTTTTCGTTTTTGAGTTACGCTATTCACAGATAGATAGACAGACAGACACAAACGAACCTTTTTCTAAAAATATTTTTTTGGGATTCAGGAGGCTCAAAACATATTTCCGGTCATGTCTCGACATTGAATTTTTGGGAGGAATACAATGCTTAACCTACTTGTTATACGTAGTAGGGAAAGAAAAATCTGACTATCACTTTAGGCTACTGTATCCCTCTTACAGATGCAACAAAATGTGTAATGAAGGTTTATCTCGATCAACATAATGTAGGTAGAAGAATAAGCTTCATAATAATAGTTTGTAGAAAAAAGAGTAGAGACATTTATGTGAATTCAGCATATCAGGTTTGTTTTTGTTGTAATTTGAGTTGCACGATTTATGAAATAAAACATAACTTTAAACCACTGTTATATATTAGACTGCGATTTAGATTGTAAATTTTAAGCCAAAAGCCTCAAATGGTAAAATTATTTTGTATTTGTTTTTTCTTTCTGATACACCTTTAGAATCCCGGTTCTATACGAGTCGATATGAAATGAAAATAAATTACTTCCCCAAATCGCTTACCACTCACACCTTTCCAAATACTTCATCATACCCTCGCCAATCCCGATTTCATACAAATTCATTGTTCAGCAGATGATTGCGTTGTTAAGATTTCTGTAGCGGTGTTCTTAATCCTCCAGCTCTTTTCCTGATTCTGAAGTATTTCCGGAATCGTCCTCCTTTGACTTAACTTGGTCTCCAAAAGTACTAATTATGGTGTGCTAATCAAACACGTTCTACTACAGTTCAGATGTGTATTATATCACTTGATAAGTCTCCGTTAGTCCAATCTTTTAATACAGCAAAGCCTTTTCTTTCTGTCACCTAGTTATTTCTTTCTCTACCGCGTAAATAGTATATAGGTAAAGTATTGCATTCCATCAGAAACTTCGATATCGAGATTTCAATTAAAATACATGTTTTGAGGGCCCCTAAACCCCAAAAAAGCATTTTTAGAGAAAGGTGTGTGTTGTATGTGAACAGCCTAACTCAAAAACGAAAAGTCAGAAAAGCCAGTTCAAAAAATATTTTCTCAGAATTTTTTGCAAAATATCATATGTTTAAGATATTTACATAACAAGTAAAATGTATATGTTGAATCTCCTGGGAATATTCTGCGAAATCCTCATTTTGAATGAATTTTGTATAACTGGTAAACCGGAAGAGGTAGACAAAATCTTTCTTAACAAAAAAATGCAGACCTCGTTAAAGCATATAAGTTATGGCAAATAACATTTTTTCTATCGTTTACTATTTCCGAGTTATTCTTTGTTACTGCTTTGGATTTTCAAATTCTTATACTTTTCTCAAGAGGAAAATCGCTAGCGATCCGCTCTTAAAAGATTTGACTATCGCTTAAAGCCTACTGTATTCCCCTTATTTCCTTGTGCTTCCAAGAAATGTGCAATAAAACCATATGTGCCAATGTTTATGTCGATTAACACGAATTAGATAGAAGAATGAGCTGTTTTAATAATTTGTTGAAGTCATATGAATGTAATAGATCTGGTTTATGTATTATCTAGTAGAATGTTGGCCATCTCTAGGAGAAAGTTCAACAAACCATTTGCAATGCAGTAGTTTTTACAGTATTGGGAGACAACAGTAATGACTATACAATAACTTCAGTTTCTCCATTTTAGTAGTTAAACGAAATTCAATCATTCTTTACTTGAAGCATTTATTGTTGAGGCCGGTGCCCCGTTCAGTCTCCTCGTCCGTCCGGAGGCTACAATTTTGGATGACCAAACGTCGTCTTTTAGAGGTGAGTATTTTTTGTTTCATATGCTTTCATTCATTCAATTATTTATTTTATATCCCTGGGCGCAAGTTGGAACACTTATGCTAAGGAACTCTACTGTGTTTCTGATGGTACTTTGGAGTTTTATCATAGGTAATCCCACGAGAGTTTAAGAGTGTATCGATATATTCGCGAGTGCGAAGCACAAACAAATAATGCAGTCTGGTGAAACTCATAACTAGGGCCCGGATTTTTAGGTGAAATAAACCTTCATTTTGGGTTTCTTATATGTTTAAAATAGTTTTTTTTAGGTTTTTCTTGATTAAAATATTTTTTGGGGCTGAGGCTTCGTGGATCAATACAGGTATCAATAATTTTGCTTTTCTGCTACTTAGTTGTAAGATTTATTTTTTGGCTTGCAGTGGTTACATTATCAAATATTCTGGCGTAAACGATTTCCAATTATCACGTAACATATCCTTGTATGAAGAAAATGTAGTTTCAACGGAACATGGCGTCACTGGAGCATAGAATATAAATGCCAGTGCAGCAGGTTCTAGGGGTAGTTTTCCTCTATGCTTTTCTCCCTACAATACTGAATTGATTATTTCCATATCTTCAATACCAGGATTTCGTTGAAGAATCTTCTGAAACTTCGAAGAACATGCAACTCCCACTGATCAGGTATTTCTTTGCTGGAAACATTGCCAATAATATCCAGAGCATCTTTCAGTGGCAAAGTTGTACTTTCCAACCGGTGAATAGCTCCTGGTACAAAACAAAAATGTGTCCTAATGTATGCAAGGGAAGCGGCAAGAGTGAGGTATTCGAGTGATTTCTTAGCCTTGGTAATGCAGGAAGCTTTTGTTTCATCCAATTCATTGACGACAGTTTTAATGTCTTTTAAGTGCTGAGTATAGTAAATGGCAGCAGACAGCCAAGATCTCCAGCGGGTAAGTATCAGCTCAGATGGAAGAGGGGTTGCTGGTACTTTCTCTTTGAACAATGGTATACGTGTTGGGGTTTTTTAGAAAACCTTCTTGACCAAAGATATCAGGCTGTTCACGTCATCAAAGTGACTTCTAATCTCCTTCGCAAGGCGATGCAGCCGTACGCCAAGCACGTAACATGTAGCATGGTCAGGTGGAAGGACTGTAGAAACCCCCCCCCGCCGGCCTTCAACATGTAAGCAGTACTGTCTGTCACTAACAAAAGTGAAGTGTGGATCTGAAGCAATCCATTTTTTCAATAAATGTGATTTAGTCATTGTTTCACTATACAACAATTACATTAGAAAAGAACTCTCGGTGTGCTATGTTGTACTCTCGGTGAAGGATTGGAGGCGATCCCGTTACGCAGGTTACGCTCCTCCTGATCTTCTATCAGCTGCATCCAGGTGTCACCATTCACATGTGCTGCACTTAACTGTAGTAGCTTGAACTATCTACTGGCTATAAGTGCTGGAAATAATTTTACAATGAGTTTCAATCCGAAAATAACATTCTTCATTTCAAAAAAGTAAAAACAGATATTTAGGTTATTTTAGGTGTCAACCCCTCATTGAGATTTTTTTAGGTGTAATGAAATTCACATATTCTGCTCCAGGAAGTGTGAGACGAATATATATCTTGAAATGTGTTAATTAAATATAGGTTAAAACCTAAAAATCCGGGCCCTACTCATAACGTAGAATGGGATTTATTCCATAAATAAAATTTAACAAATTGTGTAAATAATAATTGCTTTCTTACTCGTGTTGCTTAAATCACTATTGTGTCAGCTGTCAGATCACGGCATACTAGATGAATTAACAACCGAATGTGTTACGAATACTAACCAATGCTACCAAAGTTGGAATGAGACAATAGTTAACCTGAAAATTAAGACAAACTAAAATCAGAACACAGTAAAAACATTTCTTTGTTTCAAAAACACAATTTATTTGTAAATCTATAATATTTAAATGTGCATTGATTAAAAACAGAATTTTCAAAGTTGAAAATTCAAGGAGTCTACTGATTTTCGTTAATGGAAATTAGAGCGTATGTTGAGGTAGTAGGATTTCGTAATTTCTCCAGAAATGATTAATGGTGCTGTACGCAGACATCTTCAATGAAGATATATTGGTGCGACCTATTACTTTTTTTAATATCTGCTCGGTATTCCAATATGAATCATGTTTGGTACTGTTACCAAGATGGATGTTGTAGCTTCACAATCACTGCATAGTGATAATATTACGGTTCAGTAACGAGCTGATGTTTTATCTGATAAAATCGTATCCTTGCAAACACATTATAAATAAACGAGCGTAACTGGTTTAATAACGTTTAACAGGAGACACTGTTAAACGTTATTGGTCAATATAAAATCTGCGCCGTATGAATGGAACAGTCAATATTAATGAATATGCAAAAAACAAAAGAAGTCACACCAAAATTGTAAAAATTCATATAACCTTAACTTGAAACACTGGGAGACTTTGTGTTTACTGTAGTTTTAAGCTTAAGCATATATTACTTCTGTAATTATAATAATCGCCTGACAGCTGAGAGGGCATCGCATCCATCAAGGACCAGTTCTGCCGTTATACATATATTAAAAATTGGTTTTCTGAGTAAAAAGACTAAACCGGTTTAAAATCATGCAAATTGCGAGCGGTTTAATGCATGTTACTATAGCAATATAATAAAGCTCTTGGTTTCGCAGAATCTTTTTGAAGTTACTTATAAAACAGTCTAATGTGTTGAATTCACATGACTTTCTCTACCTACTAATATCATGTTTCTATAACTTCTACAAACTATTCTAGCGAAAGCTTATTTTTCTATCTACTTCTGTTACTCGAGATAAACATTTGCAGAAATAGTTTCATTACGCGTTTCGTTGTAGGTACAACGGGGAAAGACAAAACCGAATTGATAGTCAGATGTTTAAAAGCTAGTCGCTATGTGCTGGCCTTGAAACCCTATACTCTTTCCATAACATCGCGAGAAACGGAATAACGACAGAACTTTAAAAAAAATTCTGATGAGCTGCACTCACATGACTTTCTCTCTTAAGTGATAGTCAAATCTTTTAAGAGCTGGTTGCTATGAGGAGCATTCCATTCTCTTTGCATGTCCAGGACATAAAAAAAATGAATAACGAATTCCCATTTGAGGAAAAGTATAAGTATTGGAAAATTCAAACAAATAACAAGGAATATCTCGAAAATGGTTCTTTCCACAAAAAAAAATGTATATGACAAAAATTGTGTGTTTTAACGAGCTCTACGTTTGTTGTGTAGAAAACTTTTGCCTGCCTCTAACGGTTTACCAGTTATGCAAAAGCTATTCATAAAGAAGACTTTTGGGGACATTCCCATAAAATTCAAGATATTCATTTTAAATGTTATGAAAATATCTTAAGCATATGATATTTTAATCAAAATCGTTAGTTATTTTTGAGAAAATAAAAAATTTCGAAAAATGTTCCATGTAAAGGGTAGTTGCGGTGAGAGGATTCTCTTGAAAATCTTGCTGTCGTATCTTTGAAAGGTACTGAACCTAAATTCCAAGTTTGGTACTTATCTGACTTTTCGTTTTTGGGTTATGCTGTTCAGACACACACGGACCTATTTCTAAAAATGCTTTCTTTGGATTTAGGGGTCCTCAAAAGATGTATTTCAGGTGAAATCTCGATATCAAATTTTTGGGTGGAGTGCAATACTTAGCCTACTTACTATACGTAGTAGAGAGAGTAAATATTCTTTTTTTTCAGTGGGTCCCAAAACATGTATTTCCGGTGAAATCTCGGTATCGAATCTTTGGGTCGAAAACAATACTTCCCCTAATTACTATCCGTAGTAGAGAAAGTAAAGAATCATAACTCCTACACTTTTTGAAGTAGAGAGGTAAATTTTAGCCCATGTTTTAGGGGAAGTTTTGGTCTACGAATTGGACTACGGTTAAGTTTGAAAGTTTGTGTGTGCTCAAGTGTGTGGTTTTTTCTTTGCAAATATACGCGAGCTTGTTTTCTCCATTTTTATTTTTTCTGGGAATGATAAATGTTGGAATAAATGCCACGCTTTTTCAAAAACTATTGAAGATAGCTACATTAACTTTTAAGGTGATAAAAGCAATATCTAGGTGCCACTGTGGAATTACTTGGACGTTAATAAGATGATTCTTTTTTATAATATAGCTGACAAAATTTAATACAAACATGAGAGTTTCATCTTCCTTAATAAACAAATTTATTGCACAAAAGTAGACCAATGGACTAAGAAAGCATGCATCTACATCCTATATAAATTCCATTCTGATATATTTAACAGTTTATAAGATAATGGATCATGGATTTAGTAGAGTTAACATTAGAGGGATTATAGGTTTTTAATCTCAACTTAAGACGATGCCATTTTCTCAAGTTGGTCAATTTGACTGAAAATTTAATTCCAAGTTTGTCTTACTTAAATATTGAATAGTTTTTAATTTAGTTTTGGTGTTTTCTTCGGTTTTCAAGCCAAAGAGTTTAAAAAAGGAATTGTAATGCCCTATGCCAAATGTAGCACACGATGAAATTTTAAAAATAGTATTTATTTTAAGTAAACATGCTATGTGTTTGTTCACAGCTCACAAAATTCAAGTATAATTTTTATTCGTAGTTTTAGTTCTAAAGAAAATAATTTTTAAAAACTTATCATTGTAAATTTATGCTCTTTTACATATCCTTACTGCTATAAAAATGAAGTACTCAAAAATCCATAAGAATATGAAAAATTTACTTGAAAGTTTTGATTGTTTAAATATTCATAATATACACGAACCTTTTTAGAAGTATTAAATGAAAACTCCGGCTGTGTAACATTTTATTGAGCAAAAAGCTCAGAAAAAAAAAAGATTCCAAAAAACGAACCGAAGTTAAAATGGAAAACAAATTAATTCCAGTTTGTTACTGTGTTGCATACCGAGCGAGGTGGCGCCGCGGTAACGTGTGCGCGACTCGCATTCGGGAGGGTTCGATCCCCGGCGACCGCACACTCATGGGTTTTTCGTGTTTTTCCAAGTGAATGCTGGAGTGGTTTACTCTCTACCACTATTTCCTTTCCATCATTTCCCTTTCATTCCTTTCCTTATCTTTCAGGTGTGCTTCTAGTTTTCGTGGCGTATGGCAGTGCCGGACAGATGGCGCGAATGCTTGCTCATGGGGAAGAGTACTCCTAGGGGACACCACAGAGCTGCTTGGTCGTTCATCGCCCTCTTTAGCATGGGGCGGATCTTCGAACCAGGAAAATTTAGGAACTTCAGCGCGTCTCTGTGGCCTATGTGCCCGTAGCCTGCTGTGATTCCTTCACTTCATCGCTTCCTCCTGGGGGAAGAGGCCACAATATATCTATGTAGGTCGCAATGCGCGAGGTGTCCCCTCTGTTGTATAACCTATATCTATGCTGTGTTGCATGTAAGGATAAACCTCCGCAGTAGCAAAAGCGAAAACAAATTTTAGGATTGTAGCTTCTGCATATTTTTGGAAACTGAGTCTTAAGGTTTATTTTCCCCAGATTTTCAGGAAATTGCAGTTTGCATCTTCTTAAACTGTTTGTGCTTTCGAACGAGAGTATTGAAATTCTTCCTTTTTAGCAGTATTTGGTTTGCAATATTGCACTATCTAAAGCCTGTCATTGTCTGCTTTTGGTCTCACTATCGCGAGCGTACCCTTCCCCTCTGGCAGGTGTACGAGGGAAGCAACTAATGAACACCGCCGTATCGCAGAGATAGCTCAAATTGTTTGAGAACTAGGCCGTCGTCACAGTGTTGGTTGTGCTACCGGCGGCAGCAGCAGCGCTTTTCAGAACCAATGGTGCGTGTAATAGGGCCGTGAGTAATGTCTTTGATCACGTAGGATAAGTTTCTAATAGTGGTAACGTATCTGATGACCGAGCAATTGTTGCCAAAAATCGTGTGCGTTTTATTCGCATCACTTTCTCTACTCACTATCGTTTATTTCTATATAAACCTCTACACAGTATTCATAAGTAAGTTTATTACTTTCTCTACCAGGTACTTATAGTAAGTAGAGAAAGTATTGTATTCCTCTCAAATAATTTTTGTCGAGTTTTCACCGAGAATACATGTTTTGAGCCCTGAAGCCCCCAAAAGAAAGTATTTTCAGAAAAAGGTTCGGAGTGTGTGTGTGTGTGTGTGTGTGTGTGTGTGTGTGTGTGTGTGTGTGTGTGTGTGTGTCTGTGAACAACATAACTTAAAAATGAAATCCGGATCATGCCAAACTTAGTATTTTACTATATTTCAAAGATGCGAAACGAAAATTTAAAAAAAAAAAACCCTAACTAACCTTTCGTGGAAATTTGTTTCGAAAAGTTTGCTTTGCTAGAAAAATGGCTCTAACCATTTTGATTAAAATACCGTATATTAAAGATACTGTGATGCAAAAATAAAAAAGCATAATTGATGTTTATTTACGGCGCTCTTCAACTGCTGAGGTCCTTAGTGTCCCATTCTATATTGGGCGTAAAATACCGGTAATTTTGTTCAGAGGCCTCTTTATCAGGCTTGAGGTTCTTTTACGTGCCGTAAATATACGACACGGGACCACCGGCTTTACTTCCCTTCTGAAGGAAGCCATGCTAAGGATTTCTACGCCCGAAAAAATCCATTACCCTCCGCCGGGTTTGAACCCGCGATCTCGGGAACTAGAGGCTAGCATTATTGTGATGCAGTGGCTATGGGCCAAGGTTATTGGAAGGTCGGCGCCGGGCAATTGAAGAGATAAATGATGCGGCAGCGCTCTCGCCAGTGCAAACACCAGAAGCGCTATCGACAGATAACTAGAATCTTCTGGAAGTTTCCTTCCTCCGCCTCCAGAACGTGTGTCCAGGAAGTTCTAGCATGTTCTGTTAATGATTGCATTGTCTATATAATGGTCAGTGAATTAGCAAGCGAGTGCGTTTCTGGTGCGACGAAAAGTGCTGTTTTCCTAGCGAGTTTGTGACGACTGTCACGTGCTGTGAGTGCTGCTTCCGCGAGATATGGCAGAAGTCTTGTATTCAACTCCACAGCGAATGAACCGTCCGGAAGAAGAAGTTACGTCGTGTGTATTCCGTTACGCCGCTACGTCATGAAGAAAGTGAAGTGAAGTGATAGTGAAAACTAAGTGAAGTGTTAGGGGGAATTGAACTAGCTCTTATCTGTGAAGTGACATGTGAAATAAGTAAAGTCCCAGTGGAAGTTGAACTAGCTATAGATAATAACAATGAAGTGGTGTTGGGAACTTAGAAAAGTGAGAGTTGAAAAATCGCTGTCACAATATTTACATTACAAACAAAATGTTTATGTAGAGTTTTCTGACAATGTCCTAAGAGATCCGCTTCGTTCGGAATAAATTTTGTATAATTTTATATACCTGGTAAGCTTAAGCAATAGACGAAAATGTACAGTACTAAAAATGTAGATCTCTTTAAAACACACAATTTCTTTCAAATAACTTTTTCGTGACAAAAGCCATTTCTGAATATCCGTTATTAATGGGTCGAGTGTTTACTTACTAGGTGATTTAAAGACCTGTAAACATTCAATTTGTTTCTCGCGATGTCATGGAAACAGCGCCGAAATTTAAGACCAGCATATAGCGTCTTAAACATTTGAATATCGCTGTTCTCTTTGTATCTATAACAAAATGTTTAATATAGCTATTTCTTCAAAGGTTTATTTCGATTAAAATGAAGTAGATAGAAAAATAAGCTTTAGTAAGAGTAGAGATTAGAAACAGTTATGTGAGTGTATTACATCAGATTTTTAGAAAAGGATCCGTTTGTGAGCGTATGTATGTGTGCGTACAACATAATTCAAAAATGAAAAGGTTGATAAACGCCAAAATTGGTATTTAACTTCAGCGTCTTTCAAGAATGTGACACTCCAACTATCCATTACATGGAAAATGTTTCGTTATTTTTGGCTGTAACGATTTTGATTAAAACAGCATAAATTTAAAATATTTATATGATAAGATGTATATCCTGAATTTTCTGGGAATAGCCTGTGAAGTCCTCTTCATAACTTTTGCACAAGTGGTAAACCATAAGAGATAGACAAAATCTTACTATACAAAAAAGATATGTGTTGCATTCACATGACTTTCTCTACTCTTGTACAAACTATTTTTACAAACGCTTATTCTCCATCTACTTCATGTTAATCGAGATAACCAATTGCAAAAACTATCTTACTGCTAATTTTCTTGTAGGTGCAAGGGGAATATGGTAGGCTTTAAGTGATAGTCAAATATTTTAAGAGCTGGTTGCCATGTGGAGCATTCCATTTTCTTTGGATGTCCAGGACATAAAAAAACGAATACCGAATTCCCATTTGAGAAAAGGTATAGGTATTGGAAAATTCAAACAAATACAAGGAATATCTCGGAAATGATTCACTTAATAAAAAAATATATATGAATAAATTGTGTGTTTTAACGAGATCTCTTACGGTTTACCAGTTATGTGAAAGTCATTCAGAATGAAGAGGACTTTCGGGGATGTTCCCAGAAAATTCAAGATAAACATTTCGTTTGCCAAGGAAATATCTTAAACATATGATATTTTAATCAAAATCGTTAGAGCCATTTTTGAGGAAAATCAAAAATTTCGAAAAATGTTGAATGTTAAATTGAATTTACTTTTATTTATGGACACTCTTTAACTGCTGTTGTCCTTAGTGTCCCATTCTATATTGGGCGTGAAAGACGGGAATTTTGCTCAGAGGCCTCTTTATCATGCTTGAGGTTCTTTTGCGTTCCGTAAAAGATACGACACGGGACTACCGGCTTTACTTCCGTTCTGAAGGAAGCCATGCTAAGGATTTTTGCGGCCGAAAAAATGCATCACCATCCGCCGGGTTTGAACCCGCGACTTTTGGATGGTCTGGGGAGTTTCTTGAAAATCTCCCTGTTGAATCCTGGGATGATACTAAGGTCAAATATCATGTTTTGTATTTATACGACATTTCGTTTTTGAGTTATCTTGTTCACACACACACACACACACATATGGACACATTTCCAAAAATGCTTTATTTGGATTCAGGGCACCCCAAAACATGTATTTCCGGTGAAATCTCGGTATCGAATTTTTGGGTGGAATGCAATACTTCCCCTACTTTATAGTAGAGAAAATAAAAACACAAATTCATAGGCATTATCAGCTTCTGCCCTGGTTAAGTTCAAACGCAGTACAAATTAGATTTCGTGAGAACACAACATTGGAAAAATGTGTGGGGAACAAATGACTTAATTTTAGATTTTCATCATTACTTTGTGATAAACTGCAAATCTCTATATTTGGATTTTCCTCACAGCTTGCATTACCAACTTTTCACTTTCTCTACTGCTTACCTATAGAAAGTGTTGCATTCCACCCAAAATGTCAGTTTGGTCATTCAGTTTGTCTGTGAACATTCAGTTCATTCTCAGGATGTCATGGGAACAGTATGGAGTTTTAAGGCCAGCATATAGCGTGCAGTTGTTAAACATTTGACTATCGCTGTTCTCTTTGTATCTATAACGAAATGTGTAGTGTAGCCTATTTCTGCAAAGGTTTAATTGGATTAAAATGTAGTAGAGAAGTAGCTTTAGTAAGAAGTTTGTATGCCGACTAATAAATGGTAGAGGGTAGAGAAAGTCGTGTGAATGTAACACATCAGATTTTGCTCGTGGTCGTGCAAAGACCATTCAAAGCGATACACTTTATAAAAATGTGTATCTCTTTCACCTACTGTTTCCTTATTATACCTACAACGAAATGTGTAAGGAAAGTTAATCTCGATTTACAAGAAGTAGTAGTAAGCGTTTGTAACAGTAGTTTGCAGAAGAGTGAGTGGAGAAAGTCATGGGAAAACACACATTTTGATTCTTTATCATCATAGAGAATACTTTATGCTTCTTGCATTACCAAGTTAAGTGCTTAATTCAAGACTATAATGTCACGAAAATGGGTGTCTATAGCTACGATTTGCATCTAGCTGCTGGTTCTCTGCAGATGAATTGTTTCATAATTGCTGCGACCCTTCTCAAATAGCAGCGTCAATGACTCTTTGATGTGTGGATGTCAGTGGGGAACGTTAGAGCTGAGTGGCTATGTAATGAATAACTCGCCCAATCCAGTGGATGTAAGTGCTTTGATTTTAATGCATTAGAGCAAATAACCCTAAATTGTTTAAATTGCATTACGTCTGTAGGCTTTATTCGGAAATATCAAGCTTCGGTTTCACTTGTTAATGGGTGACCGATATAATCCACATTCCCGAGGTAATCATTCATCATTCTTGTTTTCTACTTTAAACTCTCTCTCAAGTGGCAGAGAAATAAACAGTTATTTTCTATGCTGTTTTAAGAAGCACCATATCTGTAATGAGAGAGACAGGCAAAATATGAAGATAAATTTGCCAAAATATGAAATTATTTTGCCAATATACAAAATGTGAAAACATCCCAAAATGTTATGAAATGTATATAGTGGCCCAAGGTTATCGGGAGGTCTGCCCGGGCAGTGAAGAGGTACACAGAAATAACCAGCAGGCTCGTCCAGCGTAAACACCGGAAGCGCTATAATCAGGTAACCTAAATCTTCTGGAAGTTTACCCTTCTCGAACATTCTGAAACTCTTTGGAAATTTCCAACGGTTAAATAAGCGAGCACTCTCGCAAGTGAGTCATTAGTGAGCGAGTTAGTGAGTGCAATAAAAGTGCTGTTCTCCGAGCGAGTTGTTAATGGCTGCTGCTACTAGAGATATTAGGAAGTATTGTGTTCGACTCCCCAGTGGGTGAATCGTCCGAAAGAAGAGGCTATGTCATGCGTATTTCATTACGCCGCTACGTCATGAAGGAAGTGAAGTGGTAGCGAAAACTAAGCGAAGTGGCAGTAAAACGTTGAACTAGAGCATTAACAAAGTGACAGTAAGAACTTATTGAATTGACAGTTGAAAACTGGACAACGTCACAGTATTTGAAAGCTAAAACATCTTAACTTCATGGTTGTGGAGCAGGTTCACTTCGTTAGTTTAAAAAAATAAGCTTTGTAGACGTTTGTCAATTTTAATAACAAAGTATCGAACAAAACACAACAAATCACACGGAGTTTATAAATTTTAATCATTGTGGCGAAACCCATAAAATTAGAAAAACATAAATAAGTTACAGGTTGCTAAGTCGTTGCTGAATACTAATTGCAATATGCCATTAAAAACACCGGTTCGCGAAAATAAAAACTGTTCAAGATAGCGGGCGTTTAATTTCGCATGCGACGTCATATGGAAGAAGTGTTTCAATGTGTTTCATAGAAAACTGCACAAACAGAAAAACTGGAAAGCCCGATTCATTGCTAACGAAATTATTTTAAAAGCCAAAAAACATCAATCTTACAAAATATGAGTATGCCAAAAGTAGTGAAACTTGAAGTTTATCGTCATGTGCACGAAATTCTACACACTATAAATGTAAAAGTGTGATTTGTTACACTCACATACTTTCTCTACTCTTATACAAACTATTTTTACAAACGCTTATTCTCCATCTACTTCATGTTAATCGAGATATCGAGATATTAATCTCATTGCTAATTTTCTTGTAGATGCAAGGGGAATATGGCAGGCTTTAAGCCATAGTCAGATCTTTTAAGCGCTGGTTGCTATGTGGAGTATTCCATTCTCTTTGCATGTCCAGGAGATAAAAAAAAACGAATAACGAATTCCCATTTGAGAAAAAGTATAAGTATTAAAAAAAATTAAACAACTAACAGGGAATATCTCGCAAATTGATTACTCCACAAAAAAATGTGTATGACACAAATTGTGTGTTTTAACGAGATCTCTTACGGTTTACCAGTTATGCGAAAGTCATTCAGAATGAAGAGGGCTTTTGGGGACATTCCCAGAAAATTCAAGATATACATTTCATTTGCCATGAAAACATCTTGTGGCAGTAATTTGTATCACAATAATGTAAATGCCAGAGTGATTGTAGTGTAAATAAGCATTATTGTATGACATTGATTTGAGATGTTTGTTAATTATAAGCATTGTTAGGAAATAAGTTTACACGGCCTCACTGAAACTGACAGTAAGAGCGGGTAACAATGAGCGAGGGGGTGAGTTGTTTATCAATTATTAGGGACAAGCAAATGACGTCAGATTGGCGCGCTTTTCTCAGAAATGGCGGGAATTTCTTCCCTAGAGCATATGTTTTCGTAATTTTGATTGGATATAAATATAGACGCTAATGTTGGCGCGTTTTATTAACCAATAGCAGCTCGGTTATAATCTTTAGGCATATTAGGGTGTGGGAGTATAAAAACCTAAAGCCAGAGGCAAGTATTGCCCAGTTCAACAAAATCATCCACGCGTTACACATCGCTGAGTCCAACAGAATCATTCAGAAGTTAAACGTCGCTTAGTTCATCAGAATCGTTCGCGAGTTACACGTCGCAATTCTACAGAATCTCTCGCGTCTTAAAGTTTATTATAAATGTGAAACACGCGAATTAATAATGTGCAGTAAATAAGTGATTATAGTGATATTAGAAAATATAACAGTTTCAGTCTGGCGTGTATCACGAGTCAATATGTCAACTTAATTGTGACGGTAATAAAAGTGTAAAAACAAATTCTTTTATCAGTGTTATCTTTGAGTAACAACTCATTTCCGTTTACACACCCTGTTCAAGAGATGTGCTCGACCGAGAAACAATAGCTAGCCGGAGGACAATGAACCCAACATTCAAAGTAGTAAAACAATAACAGGCGCTCAGAAATAAGATAACACGAAGTGACCACGACAAATTGGCTCCCATACGTGGTGCATATAAACATGAAACATCTTCCAACTACCTATAAATAATCTACTGCAAACGTGGGGCTAACAAAACATCCACTTCAATCTTAAACCTATGATATTTTAATCAAAATCGTTAAGAGCCATCTTTAAGAAAATATAAATTTTCTAAAAATGTTCCAGTAAAGAGTAATCTGGCGTAAGGGCATTGTCTTGAAAATATTCGTGTCGCATCCTTCGAAGATACTAAACTCAAATACCAAGTTTGGTATTTATCCGACTTTTCGTTTTTGTGCTGTTCTCAGAGAAGACAGACACACACACACGGACATATTTCCAAAAATGCTTTATTTGGATTCAGGGCAACTTAAAATGTGTATTTCCGGTGAAATCTCGGTATCGAATTTTTGGGTGCAATGCTAAACTTCCCCTATTTACTATACGTGGTAGAGAAAGTAAAAATGTTTGTTCCCCTAATGATAGCAAGCATGGTTTAGAATATGAAATTTCATATTTTGTCTGTCTCTAGTATAAAGCACTCTGTTCCGAAAGCCTTCCAATCTTCATCTACAGACTTCAGGGATACCTACGTTACCTTGAAGCTTCTTCGTTTACTAGCATTAGCACTTCCTAAGTCATTACCCGAATAGCCCCATGTTAAACCTGGAAGTATCGCCAAACAGTATCGTGTAATTTTGAACCATAAGTACCTTTAAATAATTTCTGCATAAATGTTTAACTCGAAACAAGATTATAGAATTTTAGACATAAATCCTGAAATTATCAGTAAATGCACTGTACACTGTTTTTCACACTATGGCCAGCGCACAGCGGCTCGCGCGCCGTTCCCTGCATCTCGAACTCCCGCCGAAACAGTTGTAATATCCGCGCAACCGCCTCACGTTCTCATATTTACAGTTACAATGATAATAAGCACGTACGTTATCATAAGAGATTTTGGAAATGTTATCCTTCTCTATCCACACATTTCTGGCAACTTCTCAGGAAATTTTCATTTACATTTGAGAGTTCAATATCTGAAATTGAGTGAATTTCTTTTAGTTCTTCCAATATATTGGGTTTGTTGCACACACTTTATTTTTCACGTGATCATCAGACTCGATTAAATTTCTGTAATTGGATTTTGCGAAATGTCAATGATAAACTAATTGACCCATGCTTAATATTCTTCTCCTAATGGAGCATGGTATTATTTACATGGTTATGTTCCGTCGTAAAATAGTAGATATTGGATCACAAAGAAACCCGACTTTACGCAAGATATTCCCTTGCATGACGCGGAAATTGATGTATGCTGTGCAGTAAATACACACAGGATAATAGGACCTATATTTTCTGAACTAATAATATTTGGAGAGAGGTAAAAAACACGACCTACTCCGTTTTTTGAACAGTTGACTGACGTTGGATATCACTGCTACCGCTCATACAGCTGATGAGTCATTAAGCTTAATTCAGGACATTTTTGATGATGCAGTAATTAGTAAAGTATTATAGGCCTCAAGATCCCCTGATTTGTGTACGAATTTCACCTAACGTTACAAATAAAGTGTGACCCCATATATTAGTAGAACTAAAAGAAAACAACAGGTGGAAATTCACTCAATTTTAGATATTGAAGTCTCGGGTATAAATGAAAGTTTATTGAGAAGATGCTAGAAATGTGCGGATAGAGGACAGCATTTTCAACATCTCTTACAATAAGGTATGTGTTTATTATCACTCTAATTAGTCGTCCTCTGTGATCTGCTATCCTCTAGTTCCCAAGTTCGCGGGTTCAAACCCGGCGGAGGGCGATGGATTTTTTTTCGGGCGTAAAAAACCTTAGCATGGCTTCCTTCGAAAGGGAAGTAAAGCAGGTGGTCCCGTGTCGTAGATTTACGGCACGTAAAAGAACCTCAAACCTGTTAAAGATGCCTCTGAGCAAAATTTCCGGACTTTCACCCCCAATATAGAATGGGACGCTAAGAACCACGTTGGTTAAAGAGCGTCAATAAAAGAAGTAATAAAAATCAATTTAATTGTAAACATGAGAACGTGAGACGGTTGCGCGGGTATTATCAACTGTTCCGGCGGGAATCGGAGCTGCGTGCCCGGCGTGCGAGCCGCCATGTGGTGGCCGCTCCATGGAAGAAAAGCACTGTAGTAAACAAGAAAAACGCGCTTCTCAGGCGAATGCAGACAACTGGTGTGTGTATGTGTGTCAGGGCACATTCTCCTTGTGTTCAGGCTTAGTAAGGTTATGATGAACAAGGAAGTGGCAGGTGTGTTACATGGAGGCTTCATACAGGGAACACAGAATCTGTGGCCTTTTCTAACTCATGCTTATTCAAGAGGAGCTTCCCTAAGCGATTTGTCGTGAGGTGAACGTTATTCATTTCCATCAAGTGTTTGCTCTTTCGCACCAATGTCTTATGAGGAATCAAAACTATAAGAAAATGGAACTGAACTAATGTATCCTTAAATAACATTACGTTTTAAAAAGAGCCAGAATTATTATAAGAGTAAATTTGAATGATTAGTGTTGTTGCTTCACGTATGGAAAGCAAATTTTAAGTAGTTCTTATTTTAGGAGTTGTATTGTATTTCGACAGTTGGGGAGCCGAACACTTGAAGTAGTTGCAAACGCACGTATGGTAAAAAGTTTCCGGTAGCCTTCGCCCCAGGTTTAAAAATATTAACCTTGTAATTTGGCTGTTTCTTTAAATATTATATATTTATGTTTGCCTCGACTGCGTCAGTATTATTGTTAGAGACATGGATTTCTTTGCAGGGAGTAGTGCGGCTAAGAATGCAGGCTTACACAGATTATAATTTGTGCCTCACTCCATTTATTAATTCTTTAAACGATTAAAATAACACTTCACTGATACAGAGAGCTACGAGATTCTTTTATTAATTACTTGCACTTTTTAACACGTAAACTATTTCACTGAATACGTATTCAACTTCGCGAGGACGTGTCTCGCGTCCGGTTAGGAACGTTGTCTACTAGCAACTGACTTCTGAATTTGTACAATTTGCCCTATTTCAGTTTCTGATTGGCTAATCCTACTCCAATAGAATACTTTCATTTAACTTAAGCTTTCTTTCTGGTTTTTGATTGGCTATTTATACACTGTCTTAAAATTTACATTGTTGTTGCTCCAATAATGACTAGTAGCATTATTAAAATTTCTTACTCATTATTGACTCAAGGTTACCTCGTTGTTACCTCATTATTAGCAACTTTTAACCTATTATTCTCACAGCTCCTAAATTATTAAATTACGCAATACATTCACATAACATTATTGAACATGTACATAATAATATAAACATTAATACAATGACTGTTACATGCATTTTATATATTATATTATATTATAGACATATTTCTTTAAGGTTAATATATTTTATATTATATAATTTGATTAAATCATTTAAGTGTTAAAAATACTGCCTCAAGAAATTAGTGACCATTACATCCTTTAACGTTAGAGTTTATTATTTAAGACACTTTAAAGCCACATCAAAAAAAATTACAGTGATGTCGAGATAGTATTGTTGTTTAAATATTCTTCTTCATTCTAAGTATTCGTCCTCCGTGGTGCAGTGGTTACCATGCTAGCTCTGGTTCCCAAGATCGCGGGTTCAAACCCGGCGGAGGGCGATGGACTTTTTCGGGCGTAAAAATCCTTAGCATGGCTTTCTTCGGAAGGGAAGTAAAGCCGGTGGGCCCGTGTCGTGCATTTACAGCACGTAAAAGAACCTCAAGCCTGATAGAGGCCTCTGAGGAAAATTACCAGTCTTTCACGCGCAATATAGAATGGGACGTTAAGGACCACAGCAGTTAAAGAGCGTCCATAAATGAAACTCAATCTAATTTTTCATTCTAAGTATATTTATTGCTGATATTATTCTAGCAAAGAGTTTCTGAACAACAATATATAGCGAAAATATTAACAAAGATCTGAAATGTATGAGAAACTTAAGTGAAGGCGAATTATGTCTTTTAGTAAACGTGTATTGTGTAGGGAATATTTTACGTGAAATAAAAATTGGATAGCGGTACATAAAATTACTTTTGGCTATATTTTCGAGAAAAGTAAAAGGCTTCTTTTTTTAATATCTTTTAGCGACTGTATTTTTGCAGTTCAGTATAAGTTAATATTCACGGATTCTATGCAATGTTGTTTTTATAAGTTGTGCCCTATCAACTAAAATATCAGGAGCTGCCATTGCTATGTAGCACTCTTTTCCCCTTCCCAACTAGGATAAAATTGTGCCTGTATGCTATATGAGACACCTAGACCGCGCTCCTGTCACCCAAAGTATACATTATAGTTATCTTCCAGAAGGCACAGCGGCCAGCAGCACGCAACAGAGCAAACATTACCTTCGTCATGCGAGTCATCTGCTGGAAATCGTTCGGGGCACTAACTTTCACGACATTTCATCTCTAGTCGCCTAATTATTTATTTTATAAGGAGGACGTAAATGATGAATGGTCTAAAATAAACTGTACTTTATCTACTGTTATAACTGATAGTTTTAATGCCTTGATGGACCACTTAGGCCGAATTTCGAAAAATAGAGCGGGTTTTTGTGTTTTACGTTTCTTGTGTGCTATTATGTATTGAGAACATGTGTATGTAAATATAAATTGTTATAGGATTTCCTTAAGTCTTTATTTTGGCATTTAAATCCACGCCAGTATCCGCTTGACACTCCCATTTTCACTAATTTTTACTTTCTCTGTTACTTGCCTATAAGTAGAGGAAGTATTGTATTCTGCCCAAAATTCGATCCTAATTTTCTCCTAAAGTACATGTTTTGGTGCTCATTTCACCGTAAACATATGTTTTGAATCCCCTGAATAAAACATAGTTTTAGAAACACTTCCGCGCGCGCGCGCGCGTGTATGTGTGTGTGTGTGTGTGTGTGTGTGTGTGTGTGTGTGTGTTGTTGTGCGTAAATAGAATAACTCAAAAACGAAAAATCGGATGAATACCAAACTTTATAAGCCCTGCAGCTTTCAAGGATGTGAAGCTTTTCAAGAACTTCTCCCCATTCAGACTACGCTTTTCATGGAAAAGTTTTCTTTATTTTTTATTTTCTTAAAAATGGCTCAGTGTCTCAGGTTCAGGGTCTTCCAAAGATGCGGGACGAAGATTTTGAAGAAAATTCCCCACCCCAACTACTCTTTACATGGAACCTTCTCCGAAATGTTTTATTTTCATAAAATGGCTGCAATTCTTTTAATTAAAATACCGTATATTATGGATATTTCCATGACAAATAAAATGTATAGGTATCTTTAATTTTCTGGGAATAGCCTGTGAAGTCCTCTTAATTCGGAGGGAGTTTTGTAAAATCTTCTTTAACTGGTAAACGTTAGGCGATAGACGAAGACGCACTACTCAAAAAACGAAGATCTTCTTAAAACACACAATTAATTTTAAATAACTTTTTTGTGGCCACAGCCATTTGCAAGATATCCGTTATTAATGGTTCGAATTGTTCCATTCTTTGCTATTTTTAAAAAGTCCTGTCGACATTCAGTGGTTTCTCGCGGTTGCAGGAAAAGATTATGAAATTTTAAGGGCAGCGCAAAGAGTCCAGTTCTTAAACATTTGACTATATCTCTTCCCTTTGTATTTATAACGAAATGTGTAATGTAGCTACTTCTGCAAAGGTTTGTCTGGATTAAAATGAAGTAGATCTGAACAGTATAACTAAAAACGAAGAGTCGGTTAAATACGTAACTTGGCACTTAAGTTCAGCGTCCTCTAAGGATGCGACACGAAGATTTTCAACAAAATCGCGAACCTTAAACCACCCTTAATATGGAAAAATGTGCGTTATTTTTTATTTTCTCAAATACGACTGTAACGATTTTGATTAAAATACCATACGTTTAAGATATTTGCATGAAAAATAAAACGTATATCTTAACTTTCTAGAAATAGCTATGAAGTCCTTGTCATTTTGAATGACTATTATGTAATTGGTAAAGCGTAAGAGATGGACAAAATCTTACTACATAAAAAAACACATCTCCTTAAAGCCTCACAATTTATGTCAAATTTGTTGCGGAGTTAACCATTTCCGAAATATTCTTTGTTATTAGTTAAATCGCCAGATACTTATATTTTTTGCTAGTGATAAATCACTATTCTTTTTTCTCGTGGCCATGTAAAGAAGATGAAATAACGAAGGTATACATAGCGACAAGCTTTTTAAAAATGTGACTATCGTTTTACTTATTGTGTCCTTATTCCTAATGCAAAATGCCTAAATATTTAATGGAAATTTATCTCGATTAACAAGTAATAGTTAACAGAGCAAACGTTTGTGAAAAGAGTTTGTAGAATAATGAGTAGAGAAAGTCATGTGAATGGAACACTTAATAAAGAAAGCTGCTCAAAGCAAAATGGAAAAAGCAACTTTGCATATATTTGCACACAAGGAAACCACATGGCTTGAATGTTGTCCTGGGTGGTCTAGGGGTACCATGCTAGCTTCTAGTTTCCGAGGTTGTGGGTTCAAACCTGGAGGAAGATGATGGATTTTTTTCAGGCGTAAAAATTCTTAGCATGTCTTCCTTGGGAAGAGAAGTAAAGCCGGTGGTCCTGTGTCGTAAATTTACGGCACGTAAAAGAACCTCAAGTCTGATAAAGAGGCATCTGAGCAAAATTTTCGGTCTTTCACGCTCAATATAGAATGGGATGCTAAGGACCACAGCAGTTAAAGAGCGTCTATAAATAAAACTCAATTTAATTTTAACATGGCTTGAGCATACAGACGCTGTAGTACCAATTTGTAGAGTAAAACTTCCCCTGAAGGATGTGCTAACGTTTACCTCTCTACTCCAAAGTGCGTAAGAATTATTATTATTTTTTATGTTGCGGTGCAGAATTCACTGTACACAGTTTCATGCGGCCAGTGCAAATGCTTTAGCAGCTATTAATTATTGTTTATATAAATATTGCTGGTTATATAAAATGTCCTACACGTCAAATTATTTAAGTTGGTACAATAAGGTTTTCATAAAGATATTGCTAAGACACTCAAGTCGGCCTTTTTTCCATAATTTTTTTAACTATACACAAAATGTTTCTTCTTGTGTTCCTCAGAAAAATCCCCCCCCCAAAATGTCACTTATATCTCAGTTTATAAATATTATGTGGGAACGACTCACATATTTAAAAAAATACTTGTCTATGTTTTTTATGTGTAGTTTGAAAGATTGGTGAAAAATTGCATCGGGAGACACATTTTATGTACTAAAAAATACAGAAATGTTTGTTTCTTAGAAAAACAAGTTTAAATATTCACATGGCACTATTTTGTGTTTCTGGGCTTGATATAGGGTCACCAGATGCTCCATTAAGACCGTAAATGAAAATAATACGGCATAATATGTTGCTATAGGCTCTAAATTATTAGACAATACAAAAACAAAACAATGTGAAATTTTTAATTTTCAACCAAAATCTCGCCATAGGATTGCCTTAAAGAGGAGATACCGAGCGAGATGGCTCCGCGGTATCGTGTGAGGCCCACATTTGGGAGGTTGTGGGTTCGATTCTCGGTGGCTGCACCCTCTTAGTACGAGTTTTTGTGGTTTACAAAGACAAATGCCAGAGTGGTGTATTCTACCTTGGATTTCCTTTCTCCCCATTTCCTCTCATTTAGTTTCCCTTTCATGTTTTAGGTTAACTCCGAGGCGGTGGTTCGGTCAATGTTGGGCAGATGGCGCACAGGCCTGCGAGTTAGAACTTCTTCTCGGTCCCGCTAGAGGGAAGCCTGTTGAGCCTTCACTGCTGGATCATGTTTCCCCGTTCCCACTGGAGGGACGTCTCAGAAAGACCCTCCATGGCCGGGTGGTCAAGCCTGGAACTATTAAAGAACTGCGCGTCTCTTTCGACTTGCACCGGCTTCTTCTGCAGCCCACACGTCTCCTGCGGTTCCCTCATTGTATCTGTTCCTCTCAGGGGGGTATATTCACAAAAGATCAATCGCGGGTCTAGGTGCTAGGCATCCCATCCGGTAACTAGCCCTATCCTATCCTCAAGAGCAGGTTCTAATCAATAAGACTGCAGAAGAAAACCTAAAAATCTAATTTGTTGGCAACTTTCGCCATTTAGTCTCCCCTTTAAGCTGGTAACAAAGGGAAAGTTGTGACAAAGATCCCAGTGGAATCAGCTTTGAAAGACAAACCTGAAAGCGTTTTGTTGTTACAGGGTACAGCGTACCGCAAGTTTCCGATGGGGAACGGCGTGTCCTCAGGTTCTTGCGGCACGTCAACATGTGCAGCGCTCTCCATGGTGAAGGAGGGCGGCGCGAGGGCCTCGCCCATCGGCGCAGTAACCACCACGACGAGAGTGGTGCCGCCCGAGGACTACGAGTACCTCAGAGGACTCGTGCCGCAACTCAAGCGCGAAGCGAAGGATTGGGAGGCTAAGGCGGACTCCCTTGAAACGGAAGTCCTGGAGTTGAGGAGGGAACTTAGGCACAGAGAACAGGAAGTCCTTCGTCTGCAGCGTGAAGTCCACAAACTAAAGGTAAGGTGCATGATTTTTCAGTTCACAAACTTCAGCGTGGTGCCATTGGAGTTCAACATCTTTTATAGCAAACCATTAACGTTATTGCATCAAATAGTATTGGCATCTTGGAGTTGAAACTTAAAAGATAAAGCAATTAGATTTTGTCGCACTCTCGTCGCCCAGGTCGCGAAACAAGGTGGTGGCGTTTAAAAATATTGTAGAATGTGCTAAAATGTAAGACCCAGAGGATCGTGGAGAGTTAGATTGTATCGGTAAATACATCCGCTGCAGCAGTAAATTATTATTATAATAAATTTTTATATAAACAAGAAATATATAACAGCTTTAACCAAGTAAACATTTGGGTAATATTCGTGACTATTCTTGAAAGTATTTCTCAATTGAATTGTAAAGTTTAATTCTGTGAAATGCAACTTTTAGATCTCTTAAAAACGTAATTTTCTTTCTTCTGAAACTCTATTATACAACATACAAAATAATTACTTATCACTTCTCAATATATCAGATTTGCTAAAATAGAATCTTCTGAAATGTAAAGTAATGCCTCTGTTCTGAATTACTGAAAAAAATGTACAAGTCATATATTATAAATGCTCACAACATAATTTACAATAGTGATTGCAGTTTCGTCTTTAAGTTTGCCTTTATGCCTGAATACATTGCTTTATGCTTCATTGGGTATCCCCAGTATTATTTACCGAATCAAAAATACGCAAAATACTAGCATACCGATTTTAACAAACGGCCATTAACGGATCATTTAACATTAGCGCTCATTACCTCACATAACTTTCACTTTAAATAATATCATAACATTAAATTTAAGCAAATTTAAATAAAAATTAATGATTGTGTTTACTTAACATGTTCAATGTAGATGTTACCAGGATATTTAATGTAGCATGCACATGGAGAAGGCAAAGGCTGCAATTTCCAATTTTGTTGCGAAAATACTAGCCAAACTCGGAACTAACCCGCTCCTCACCTGAAGTCAGCGACCTTCTGACGTTGCATGCTTTAGAAGTTTACGAGCTAACCTCTTTTCTTGCGCTAGGCGGAGTTATTGGTATTACGTCAGCTAATACAATTTTTAAGGCTAAAGAGAATACATTGCGTTTACTTGAAATACATATAATCCGAGTTTCTTTTTTTCATTATTTATTTTATTTGACCTATTTTTATCGCTTTACTGGTTCTTTACTTGTTTTACTAGGGTTTCTTTCAAACTGTGGCCCCTTCCCATTGTTACACTTGTAACAATAAGTGAGGAAAAGTGATAGGTAGTGGAACGAAGGGGAAAACAAAACATGCATTAAGCATAAATCAAATAGGCTAGCAAGAAAATTCTTTATTAATTAACTCTCAAAATATTGCCCAACATCCAAAACACAATACACAAAAAAAGCATAAAATACTCTTGCCAAATTTCTAAAACCATTAAGCTTTTCTCATAATTCCTTTAATAATTCTTTTAGTAGGAAACAAACCCTAACTTTACTAAATAGTGATTTATGTGCTTTTCGCTTTTAAAATGATTAAGAATTAGTTGTGCTCTAAAACCGAGCATGATTTGAACAATATTAACAAACATGAATAAATGTTTGTTTGAGGCAACTCTGCAAAAAGTCACGATATTTTGAACATGCGTGAACAATTGCTGTATTTACTCAGAAATATTTAATTTTTAATTTAGGTGCATCTTACCATTCATGATATTGCAAATTTATTAAAATTTCGAAAATGGTAACAGCTACTTTAAGACAAGTGTACCTGACCAATAAAATACAGCTGCCAACCATGACTCTGTTAATGATCATTCATGTACAGCGGTGTCCAAGTTCCCCATGTATACAAGTGGTTCCCTCCGTTTGGGCGCTGCTTGGCTTGATAACGTTTTGTACACAGAGCGCCAAAGAAAATCTTCGGCCCATTTTGTATATTTTCTGGGATCTTTTGAGGCGTGTCCTTCACCTTACCCATCGCAGAGCGTGGTAGCCTGATAACACAGCATTAAGGGGGAAAAGAGGGGAGGTTGATGCCTTTGCTTTTCCTGGTGTTATTGAAACCAAAACATGTTTATTGTCTCAGAACAGTCATGCCGTATACTAGCGAAATTACTCGTGGACGTATCGGGGGTATGTGGGAGACTGGTCGCACTGTTACAGCAATTGCAGCATCAGTGCATAAAAGTGTTTTTATAGTAAATTACTGGATAAAAATATTCCAGCAGAGTGGGGAAGACGGTCTACATACTCGTCTGAAAGTGGGAACTTCCCGTAAAATATCCGCAGATGATGATATTCGTTTACTAAATGCAAATTACTCTTTTGTTATAATTGACTAATCATGTTTAGAAACTAGAGATAAATATGTATATGGTTACCGAATATGACATGCATATTATAGCAATAAAATTGGGTTATATTTTGGCCTATAATCCTGTTGTGTTCCTATGATCAGCAATATGTTCGTAAAGGTATATTAAACAATTATAGTTTGAATTAGAGGGAAAACAAGCTGCTTTATTTATTTATTATTTAGTTAAGTCTGCTTCTACGCAGCAACAAGCATTGATACCACTGTGAGAATATAATTCTGTTTATCTTTTGTTATAAAGTGCTGCCTTGCTATGTATTTAATGAATACTATTCAAGCTTTAATTTGCACTCCCTCAAAATCTTCTCACAAATACACATTCTACATTTCGCTAACCTGGTCGCTCGTCAAGTTTTCCCCTTAGTTTTTCAAAGGCATGTCCTGCACTAGCCGATAAGGTATGGGCTACCAATCACGATAAGAGGTCTGTATGACAAACTGAATGCACTCACTCTACCTCTTTCTCTTTTAGCCAATACGATCAAGAGCGTAAACATATATTTCGTTACTACGCCATTTTGTAACTTTTGTTGTGATTATTGGAGTAACTATTTAGCAGAAGGATTAGCGCACCCTTGCACCGTGGCCTAAAGCAACCAATGAAATGACCATGCTTTGTAAGGCCACGTGTAACGATAAATAATGTGACATAGACGCGAGGTGCAGTGAGATTTTGTTTGGCGCTCTTTGTACAAGCTGTTCTCCGTCGTTTCTCCCCGCTGAGTACTAGACAGCATGTGGGGATTATATATCCACCGGCGAGGGTGAAGCGAGAGCAGGGAGAGTTAGCAAGCAGCCAAGTGACCCAGTCGCTGCCACCACAGAGCTGGAACATCATGTACCGCCATATCCAGAGAGAATAGTAGTGTTAAGTCCGCAAAGATGCTATATTGTATGGATACCTGGTCATCACGATGGCCACACCGCGCTACCAGCTGTAAATCAAGTAGTGGTGATTCCAAAAAACCGCTACACTGGCGCGCGCGCACACACACACACACACACACACACACACACATTTACATTCACAAACACCCATGCCCGGGGCAGAACTGCAACCCTCGTTACTCTGCGCAAAGTAATACCAAAACGAACACGGTCATACTTTGAAGTGCCGAAAAACATTACCCGTTAACTTCATAATCTAAATTCGCTTCTGAACTAAATTAGATACCATGGTAAGCTACACTGGGCAAGAAGAAATTGTTATCTAAGAGATGCACTGGAAGGAAACATAGATGGGGAAAACTTGGAACAGAGAAAGATGTCAAAAGATAAGCAAGATTAAGATAACAAATGTCAATGGTAAGATTAAGTTAAAAATGGCCCAAATGCAGAGACAAAGAAGATAGTAGAAAAGAGGGGAAAGTTGAGTTGTAGTGAAGGATCTGCCCTTGGTTTCAAGCTGTGATTGATTGAATAATTTATTATTATGAAATTTATTTCTGTTATTTCATGATGCCTGTGTACTAAGCCACTGATGTCGTCCTCCGTGGTGTAATGGTGCCATGCTATACTCTGGTTACCGACGTCGCGGGTTCAAGCCCGGCGGAGGGTGATGGATTTTTTTCGGGCGTAAAAATCCTTAGCATGGCTAATGAAAATTCAGCATTAACATAACGTCGTGAAATAGACATAAACTTAATGCGATATTTTATCATTCACATCGACAAATGTAAACTTAAGCAGCACCCAATCGCAAGCGAGCGTTAAACAGCTGAGATAGTACGAGCCTGCGAAGCGACCACCTACATAAGAGGTTATGTACATGTATCAAAATGAACAAGAGCTAGTAACTCGGTTAAAGGACGCTGAACTCACAAAGAAAACACCATCTACCATCACAATTTGTTTTATGCTATTTTTATAGATATTTCAGTGGTTCCTGGCCCGTGATCTTACACAGAAGGTGTGTTAGCCAGTTAATCCATGACGATGGAAAATCTGATGGGAGATGGCTCAATAAACACGTGATGAGAATCGCTCTCTGATTGGCTAGTATCTTATTTTTTATGTAAACATAAGATTGAAAGCTTGAAACTTGCAAGCTTCTAAGTTTACATGTAATTCAATATTTATGTCTCCTCTTTGGTGCAGTGGTTACCATACTAGCCTCTAATTCCTGAGGTAGCGTGTTCAAACACGGCGGAAGGCGATGAATTTTTTTCCGGGCGTAAAAATCCTTAGCATGGCTTCCTTCGGAAGGGAAGTAAAGCCGGTGGTCTCATGTCGTAGATTTGCTCCACGTAAAAGAACCTCAAGCTTGATAAAGAGGCCTTTGAACAAAATTACCCAATATAGAATGGGACGCTAAGACACAGCAGTTAAAGAGCGTCCATAAATAAAACTCATATTTACTTTCTCTACTACGTACAGTAAGTAGGGGAAGTATTGTATTCCACCCAAAAATTCGATACCGAGATTTCACCGGAAATATATATTTTGAGACCCTCTGAATCCAAAAAAAGCATTTTTGGAAACATGTCCGTGTGTGTGTCTGTGTGTGAACAGCATAACTCAGAAACGAACAGTCGGATAAACACCAAACTTGGTATTTAGGTTCAGTATCTTCCAGAGATGCGACACAAAGGTTTTCAAAAAAAATCCCTCCATCCCAGATTACCCTTTACATGGAACATTTTTCGAAAATTTTAATTTTCTCAAAAATAGCTCTAACGAGTTTGATTAAAATATCATATGTTTAAGATGCTTTCATGACAAATGAAATGTATATCTTGAATTTTCTGGGAATGTCTCCAAAAGTATTCTTCATTGTGAACGACTTTTGCATAACTCGTAAACCATAAGAGATAGACAAAATTCTACTACACAAAAAATTTAGATCGCGTTAAAATACACAATTTATGTCATAGAATTTTTTTTGTAGAGTGAATCATTTTCGAGATATTGCTTGTTATTGCCTTAAATGTTTCAATAGTTATTTTCTCAAATGGGAATTCGTTATTCATTTTTTTGTCTTGGAAATGCAAAGAGTACTAATCTGTGGCAAAGAAAATGGTGCTGCACCTAGCAACCAGCTATTAAGATATATGTCGATGCTTAAAGGCTACTGTATTTCTATATTGCCCTTGCAAATACAAAACAAGGGGAACATAGCACGCCTTAAGCGATAGTCAAATATTTTTAGAAGTGGTCGCTATGCGTAAAATGTAATTCTCTTTGCATGTCAAAAGATCGTTTCTGCAAATGTTTTATCTCGATGAATATGAAATAGATGGAGAATAAGAGTTTGTAAAAATAGTTTGTACAAGAGTAGAGAAAGCCATGTGAGTGTAACACATCAGATTTTTTTATTATGCTACAGATTATGTTTTCCGAGTAAATCTATTATTTTATTAAATAAAAATGCCACAAAATATATAATTGTTGCATAATTAATTGTAATAAATTAATACGTACTTTACACAGCCAGTTTAGCAGCTTCAGTTTAATGTTAGAAAATGCTGAAACTGTGGAGGAAATTGATCCAGCGATTTATTTCCTGCAAGTACTGTTAACAAACAAAACAATAACAAGCCATGTAGCTTCTACTTATAAAATTAAGACGTTTTAAATTATCTGCTGCTTCCATATTAGCTGGTACTGTTTAATAATGTACAGAAGCGCAGAATCAAGAAAGAAAAAAAATATGATGTGTTACACTCACATGACTTACTCTACTCTTGTACCAACTATTTTTACAAACTCTTATTCTCCATCAATTTCATATTAATCGAGATAAACATTTGCAGAAACGATCTTTTGACATGCAAAGAGAATTAAATTTTACACATAGCGACCAGTTCTAAAAATATTTGACTATTGCTTAAGGCGTACTATGTTCCCCTTGTTTTGTATTTGCAAGGGCAGTATATAAATACAATAGCCTTTAAGCATAGACATATCTCTTAATAGCTGGTTGCTAGGTGCAGCACTATTCTCTTTGCCACAGATTAATACTCTTTGCATATCCAAGACAAAAAAATGAATAACGAATTCCCATTTGAGAAAATAAGTATTGAAAAATTTAAGGGGATAACAAGCAATATCTTGAAAATGGTTCACTCAACATAAAAAATGTATATGGCATAAATTGTGTATTTTAACGCGATCTACATTTTTGTGTAGTAAAATTTTGTCTATCTCTTATGGTTTACCAGTTATGCAAAAGTCGTTCACAATGAAGAATACTTTTGGAGACATTCCCAGAAAATACAAGATATACATTTCATTTGTCATGAAAATATCTTAAACATATGATATTTTAATCAAAATCGTTAGAGCCATTTTTGAGAAAATTAAAATGGTAAAGGGTGACCTGAGGTGGGGGAGTTTTCAAGAAAACCTTCGTGTCGTATCTCTGGAAGATACTGAACCTAAATACCAAGTTCGGTGTTTATCCGACTGTTCGTTTCTGAGTTATGCTGTTAACAGACACGCACACACACGGACATGTTTCCAAAAATGTTTTTTTTTTTTGGATTCAGGGGGTATCAAAACATATATTTCCGGTGAAATCTCGGTATCGAGTTTTTGGGTGGAATACAATACTTCCCCTACTTACTATACATACGTAGTAGAGAAAGTAATAAAGGATCTAACTATAGTAATTAATAGAGAAACTTTTTTTTTCCTCGAAATGATATTCAAATTGGTGTCGGTATTCATTAATGCGATGGTATAAATGAGCTTGCTTAATATCATACTGTCGTATTATTTATTGAATTTCCAGAAAACGGAAAAGAAACCATATTTTTCAGAGCATATTGTAGTGTGACAATTACATACTATGAACAAGCAGATTATGCCGAAAGCTTATTAAAGATCGGATAAATGTATGTTAGAAAGTGAAAATAACAGCATTGTTTATGGGTAAATAAAATAGAGAATTTGGCGGTTCATTGTTGCAAAAGTTCACGTGATTGTCTAGGGTATATCTTGATCTTGCAAAATCAGGTGCTGTACAGTTTAAAAGGGGTCCACAGAAGCATGAATAATCATCTGGGACATTGATCTTAAATCGCTCGAAATATGATTTAAATTTGCTATAGCCAGATAGGAATTGATTAAGCACAAAGTGCGCCAGAAGTATTTTGCTCTGGGTCGATGCTAGATTTCAGGAAAAAATATTTGTCTCGTAACAGTCCTTTATGTGGTCTAGATGTTCCATTGGAGAGTCTGTGGCTTTTTATTTTTCTTTTCAGGTAATATATAGGATCTCTATCATAAGAAACTTCCGTCGTAGATTTTACAGCTTCCTTTGCTAGTAGGTCTGCTTTCTCATTTCCGATAGCATGTACCTGTGTGTCTGCGATCCCAGAAGAAACAGATGTTGAGGTCGTGTTGAGCTATTGATCTTATATCAGTGGTTATTGGGTTTGTATTGTACTTATCATTTATTAAAGTCAACGCTGCCTGTGAATCCTGTAAAATTTTGTATTTTGTTGTCTTTGCACCACTCTAGTTCTGATTTAATGGCCCAAGGTTCAGCTTGAAAAACCGAAGAATTTTAGGAGAGTTTGTGTTGTGCTGAAAATAAAGGGACAACCAACTTGATCATTTTCATCATTGCCAGGTGTGCGCGAGATATCGATATACATGATGGAGTTATGGGAGTCAACTGTCACTGACAAGTCTTTTAAAACGCATTAGAATGTCCGGATTGAAGATAATTGCGTTGTTCCTCCATGAGGATCTGGATAATTGACACTGGTGATGTTTTATGCCTTACCATTTGCACTCAAAAATACTGGCCTATTCCTACAACAACAAATGCAGCATCAGTTGAAGTTGTGCATTAGACGCGGGAAATTGAAAGAGCAAAACCTCTTTGAAGTTGCATTAGTTTGTCTTGAGCCCATTTCTTTTCTAGTGTGATGCGGAATGAAGACGCACAATACAAAACCAAAGGTATAAATGATGTGTGGTACATTACTATTTTGAGAACTTCTGAATTTCGTCCCCATGATGACCTGCAGCCTACAGTTATACCTGTAAGAAATTTGTTAGCATTGGTTTTTAGCCTTTGAACTTGAGCCCTAAAAGTCAGGTGTTTGTCTAGCATATTTCCTAAATATAGAAGGTGATTCTCCAATGCTATTCTGTGACCGTTCATTATTATTTTAGTATTTTTCAATTTCTTTCTTCTTGTGGCTAACATTGATTTAGTCTTTGTCTGGTTGAACTGGAGTTAGCTGTTCTGTCCCCAATTACGAAAATGTCCAGGGTAGCATGTGTACGTGCATTAAGCTCTGGCAGGTTTCAGCTTCAATTTGAAAAAGGGTATCATCGACTTAGGCAATGACATCACATCCAGTCTGGAGAGGCTGTTGCAGGAAATCATCGTATAAAATGTTTCAAAATTCAGGGCTGCAGCTGAGTCCCTTAGGACATCCTATGACTACATTTTTGGTGGTGGATTCATTTCGAATTTTAAGTGTAGCTTTTCGGTTTCAAAAAACAGTAGTATTAATTTATATAAATTTCTGGTTCATGGTTTTGCCTTTAGCTGAGATGAGATTTGGGGCCACCAGGCGTTATCAGAAGTTCCTGTTAGGCCCAGGGAGATTAGTAACACTACTTTTTGTGAAGAAGTTTCGTTGAACCAACTACATCAGGGACGGCATCCTCTGTTGACCTCTGAGGCGTAAAGCCGTATTGCTTTTGGCTTAAGTAATCGTGTCTATGCAGATGATACATCACACGATCAATCAGTAACTTCTCCAAAAAAAAAAGTTTCCTGGAACTTGCAATAGGCAAATGTCAGTGGTAGTACAAATGCTAAAATTTGATCTGAAGTATACAGCTGCAATTGGAAGAAAGTAAATGTTTCTAACATGTTTTCTTTCTCTTCCACCTACCTATACTAGGTGAGAGGAAGCATTGTATTCCACCCAAACATTTTATGTACAGATACACTCTTGAAGGTTCCCTAATTCCAAAAAGGAACATTTTTTAAGAGTTTTCGTGCGCGCGCCCGTGTATGTGTATCTCTGGCTGTCTTTCTGTGGACAGGTAACTCAAAAGCAAAATGTCGGTTAAATACCAAACTTGGTATTTAAGTTCAGCATCTTCTAAAGAAGCGAAACGAAGATTTCAAGAAAATCCTCCAATCCAAACTATCCTTTACAAGGAAGCATTTTCGTTAGTTTTGATTTTCTTAGAAAATGGCTACAACGATTTTAATTAAAATACCAAATGTTCAAGATATTTCAATGGCAAATAAAATACATATTTTGGATTTTATGCAAATAACCTGTGAAGACCGCTTCATTCTGAATGTATTTTTTTTTATAATTAGTAAACCGTAAAAGATAGACAAAATCTTACTGCACGAATAACGTAGACCTCGTTGAAACACATAATTTATGTTAATTAAAAATTAGTCATTTCGGATATATTCTCCTTTCATTGGTTGGAATTTTCAAATACTAATACTTCTTTATAGTAATAAGTCGCTATTTGCTGTTTTCTCGTGCTCGTACAAAACGCATGGAATCTCGAAGCCATCACGTAGCGATCCGCTTCTCAGGAATCTGATTATTTCTCTAGTCTTCTGTATTAACGAAATGTTTAAATGTGCAATGAAAGTTTATCTCGATTAAAAAGAAGCAGATAGGGGAATAAGAGTTTTTAAATAAGGTTTGTTGACGGGCGAGTAGAAAAAGCCCGTGAATGCAACATCAAACCTTGTATTTTCTCTTAATTGGCCTACGCTCGAAAATGATGTTAGACTTATATTCGCAGCCATTTTACTTATTATTAGCAAGAAAAAAAAAACAACTGTTAGCATATCGTAAGTTAGATTTTTGTTTCCAATGAACCCACGTGCAAATAAAGAAGAATCGCGTAAAGTGCTTTACAGATGCCGCATAACAGTTAGAGGGAAAGTTAAAGATGTAACGACTATTTCGAAAATGGGCATAAATTGTAAACTTCAGTGACCTCTACGCTATTCATGCCCATCTCTAATGGCTTAGGTTAGGATATACAACGGAAGGGGACACATCGCGCACTCTGCGACCTACATAGATCTATTGCGGAGGAAGCGAAGGAAGCACAGGATGCTATAGGCCGCAGGAGAACAGGTCATAATGACGCGCTGAAGTCCTTTACAGTTCCATCGACCAAGTAGCCCTCTAGTGTCCACGGGAGTGCTCTTTCCTTTGAGCAAGCATCTGCGTCATTTATCTGGCACCGCCACACGCCACCAAACCTAGAAGCATACCTGAAAGATAAGAAGGAAACGGAATGAAAGAGAAATTAGAGATCGTGGTAGATGAGAAACCATCACAGCATTTGCCTGCTGTCAGGGAAAATCACGAATAACCAAAGTCAGAGTGGGCGGTCGACGGGAATGGAACCTGGGACCTCGCGAATGCGAGCCTCACACGTTACTGCGGAGCCATTTCGTTCGCTTCTCTTATGGCTTACTAGTTCTATAAAATATACATGATTTCAGAATTAAGAAAACTTAATAGAAATGTCAAAATATCTTAAACATATGGTATCTTAAAAAGTCATTTTTGAGAATAAATACAACGAAAGTTTTTCCATATAAAAATTTAGTTTTGGGTGGGCTAATTCTCTTGAAAATGTTTGCCTGACATGATTAAACAGTGTGTAATTAAAATATGAAATTTGGTCTTTATTCTAACTTACCATTCATCAGTTATGCTGCTCTAAGACAGAGTGGTTACAAAGCGTTTTATTTCCGATGAATTCTAGATATCGAAATTTTGGGTGGATACAACACTTTCTCTACCTAATGTAGGTAAGTGTCAGAGAAAGTAAAATGTCACTTGTTTCATTACAAAGTACGAGAGACAAGGAAGGGAAACTTGAGACGCGCGTAAGAGTCACGTTAACTGGTTTTTTTAATTACGCTAAGTAACTGTGGATATTATGGAGTTCATTTGCATAGGGTGGATAATTTCCGCATTCCGAAAGAGAGAAAATAAGAGTTAAGCAGACCCAGGTGCGCGAAACTTGAAACACAACAAAACAGGCTGTTTAATGTCCAGTAGAATAAATTAACACGCAGCGATTAATACCACAGGTTAAACTAGGAACACGCAATTTTATTCCTTTTCTTCTCTTTTTCTTTCTTTTTAACTTATTTATTTGCTTATTTATTTAAGGGTAACCTTAACTGAAACTTGGTCAGAATTTCCAAAGCATTAAAAAGTTAGTTTTTATGTCTAAAAATATTTGAACTTTTAACTCATTTATATACTAATGCTTTTTCTCTGGTAACTCTTTAAAGCCTCAACAGGGACCATTTAAATGCCCAAGGACACACGGCCTAATGGCCTGTATTTTCTTACAATACCTTTTACTTTAACAGTTTTGCGCATTAAACTCTTCCAAAGATATAATTAGTAACCAATCTTGTTCAAGTTTTCAGCAGAAACTCAAGAGAGGAGGAACTTAAAAGCTCGCTTATGGTTTGTTGTTATAACTACGTGGTCATATCGCGACGAATCCGTTAGAAGATCCTCTTAGATCGGTGTGTAGCAGACAGTTAGCCCTTTAGATCTCATCCCTATACCATACTTGCTTCGAAACGAGTCCACAGAGGCCTTAGTGCTAGGCAACTGTACCTCTGCTTCTGTGAGGGGGCAGATGGCAGCTTCGACACGTGTCCTCAGCTGTGGTAGTGCTAGGAAACTGAATCTCTGCATCTACACGTGCGGGAAGATGGAATTAGGGTGTCGTCCAGTCTACCTGCGTTCATGTATCTGTGGATACATGGCAGAGCATTCGCGATTACCATTTCTTTTCATTTTTACTATTGTTTCAGACTTAAGGGGAACTTTAGCTCGTGGTATTAAATATACAATCGGATATTTACCTTGGCGACTGAGGTAAACCACGAAAACACCCAGTCGGATTGGTAGGCCCAAGGTTTTAAACCCTGGACCTCCCGAATGCGGGCCACAGACGTTACCGCCTGAGCCATCCCGCTCGGTTATGACGTAATTCGACCACTGAGCAGAAATCGTTACAAATTATATTTAAATTATTAAAATAAGTTTTTTTAAAGAACCAGAGGAATGAAAAAATAATATATGCAAGTTTTGTGTGTTAGCATTTAAAAATAGCGGTAATATTTCTATTTTTTTCAAAAATACAATTTCTGCGTAGTGTACAACGCATTATAAAAGTTATCTAATTTTTTCTCGAAAATTATAAGAGATATCCGCATGGAATTTAAAACACGCCTATAAACATATCAGAGCAGCACTTTTTTAATAGGCAAGGTCACCAGCGATCAAATAATTTATCCATCAATTTTGAACAATTGCATAAAAGGTGATATACATAAATATAATAAAATTTATTCATAACTTGAACTTTGATAACAGTAAAAATTTCAATATACAAAAAACGCAGTAGACTTGAAATCTGTTAACAATCGATGAATTAGATTAAGATTATATAAACTTTAATTGTGATAATGCGAATAGATTTATAGCCTTTCTACATCCTTATGCAGTTTTTACTACACAGGTACGTATCTTTAATCTTGTTTAACTGACATATTGGACGGAGAATGAAAGTAGGTACTGTGCGGGCGTAGCAGGCTGTACTGCAGTGACATCGAAACATTTCCGAAGCACAACTGGCGATGCATGGCGTGTTCAAGGTTATCTTTATTAGCTGTGCTTCAGTTGCTGCTTTGTTTTCGTGCTGTAAGGAAAGTTTTGTTTGTGCATCTCAAAGGTGAAAGTTTATGCAAGATATTTTCGTTGTGTGTGATTTGCTAAAGAGTGTTAATGCCTTGTTATTAGTCCAATGCAATGCCTGCCGACAAATTCACGCTTGAACAACGAATTTTTATGCACAATACATACGTAGAAACCGAATCATGTAGACAGGTATGTACACAATTTCGGAAAACTTTCGTGGTTATTCAGTTCTGGTTGAAGACACTGTGAGACGTCTGGTTAATAAGTTTGGTACAACAGGATCGCTAAACCTAACAAGCGAAAACGGAATGTTCTAACGGAGCTAACAGTTGACGAAATTGGTGCAGCTATTTGTGGGGAATCAAAAAAATAATAATGATAAAAACGTTTATAGGAACAATAAACGGAACTATATGCCAACTTAAGAGCAATTTAAAAGCAGAAATTATGAGAATTACGTAAGAAGAACGTATGCGTGTGAATGGAAACTTTATTCGAAGATGCCAGGAATGTCTTCACGCAGATGGATACCACTTATAGGAAGGTTATTACTCGTGAGTAAGTAACGCGAGAGTTACGGAACGAAAACCGCCAATGTAACAGTGTGCGGAACACGCATACGCGCGATCCTTGGTCTCGCCATAAAACGATCGCACTGTGGAAAAGAAATGTAGAAATTAGCTCATGGGCATCTACGCTAAAAGCCAGGAAAATCCCTCAGCCAGCCAGACTGATACAACCAGCATTCAATTCTATATTCTTGCCCCACTGATGGTCACAAAATATTACAGGCTGCCTCTGTGGCCTGTCTGGTGGTTAGCACCCTAGCTTCTAAATTAAGAAGTCCGATTTCTATTCCCGGCTGAAGGATGGTAATTTGTGTTTAGCCAGGATTATTCCCTCCCAGGGGCAGGAAGTATGTTAATGTGTGTGTGAATTGGTTTATAAAGAAAACTCAACACAAACAAACCCAATGATTACCAGAATAATAAAGAGTGAACAGCATTGCCGATGAGCAGTTGTTTCAAAGTCAGCGCCATGTTAAAAGCGGCATATAATTGGGGATATTACAAAAACAAAGAGGATGTGTAATACTTTAAGCTTTTAATTAAAATCATGGACAAGTTGGCATAAAATGTTCCTGTTATTTACCATGTGCAGACAACGTGATGGCGCTCACAGTCATAAGCCATGGCACCCACATGGGTGAATCGTGGTTGTCAATACGACCTGGCCTAAGGATCGAGAACCTGCTCCCCAGCAGAACGCCTATCGTTTTTATTGTTTTGGTTATAATCTTAGATCCTGAAGTGGACATTTCTGATTAATGTTTGAGGGAAGACTAATGGCGTAAATTGCCAAACACGTAAATATTGTTAGTCTTATACGTAATCCTATTAATTGGAATAATCTTATTTAATTTGGTATATATTTTATCACTGTATGCACAACATTTATATTTTAATAATTTTTAAACGTGCTGTTGCATCTGCCATTTTGCACAGTGAATTGTGCATCACTTCACAGGGAAAAAAATCCGAACCATTACACACCTTGGAATAAACAAGTAAACTTCAGTGCATCTATTAGGGAATATTTTCTTTCCTAATTGTTATTACCTTTAAGTATGGCAGCTTCTGCGTGTTCTTTCTTTGCAGATATATGCGAGTTTGTGTTCTCTTTCTTTGCTTTCAACAGCTGTTTCTGTTTGAAATTTAATAGTTTATGAAACTGTTTAAGACAGCAAAATTGAACTGTAGGATGATAAAAACAACCTCTAATTGCTGATAAATTTTAATAAAAAATGTTGATGTGTTACACTCACATGACTTTCTGTACTCTTGTACAAACTATCTTTACAAACTCTTATTCTGCATCTATTTCATATTAATCGAGATAAACATTTGCAGAAACGATCTTTTGACATGCAAAGAGAATTACATTTTACACATAGCGACCAGTTCTAAAAATATTTGACTATCCCATAAGGCGTACTATGTTCCCCTTGTTTTGTATTTGCAAGGGCAATATAGAAATACAGTAACCTTTAAGCATAGATATATCTCTTAATAGCTGGTTGCCACGTGCAGCACCATTCTCTTTGCCACAGATTAATACTCTTTGCATATCTAAGACAAAAAAATGAATAACGAATTCCCATTTGAGAAAATAAGTATTGAAAAATTTAAAGAAATAACAAGCAATATCTCGAAAATGGTTCACTCAACAAAAAAATGTATATGACATAAATTGTGTATTTTAACGCGATCTATATTTTTTTGTTTAGTAGAATTTTGTCTATCTCTTATGGTTTACCAGTTATGCAAAAGTCGTTCACAATGAAGAATACTTTTGGAGACATTCCCAGAAAATTCAAGATATGCATTTCATTTCTCATGAAAATATCTTAAATACATGATATTTTAATCAAAATCGTTAGAGCCATTTTTGAGAAAATTACAATTTTCGAAAAATGTTCCATGTAAAGGGTAATCTGGGGTGGGGGGATTTTCTTGAAAACCTTCGTGTCGCATCTCTGGAAGATACTGAACCTAAATACCAAGTTTGGTGTTTATCGCACTGTTCGTATCTGAGCTATGCTGTTCACAGACACACACACACAGACACACACACGGATATGTTTCAAAAAATGCTTTTTTTGGATTCAGGGGGTCTCAAAACATGCATTTCCGGTGAAATCTCGATATCGAATTTTTGAGTGGAATACAATACTTCCCCTAATTACTACACGTAGTAGAGAAAGTAATATGGTATCATTAATAAAGTAATTCTATCTTCCTTAATGAACGCACCTGTTGTACAAAAGTAGATCAGTGTAGTTGGAAGACATGCATCGATTTTGACGTATGTATCGTACATAAAAACTCGTTGTTCAAGCGTGACTTTGTCGACAGGCATTGTAATGGACTAGTAACAAAACATTAACATTCTCAAGTAAACCACACACAACAGACATGTCTTGAATAAACTTTCATCTTTGAGATACACAATGTCAACTTTCTTTAAAGCACGAACACAGCTGATAAAGATATCCTTGCGCATCGGAAAAGTACCGAGATCACTGCAGTACAGCGTGTTACGCATACAGTCGGTCTGTGGCCTCACCTTAAAAAGACCGCACTTTGCCATTGCAATAATAATAATAATAATAATAATAATAATAATAATAATATAATAATAATAATAGACGCCCAATGTAATGTAGAAAGAAACATGAGATGGGAGCGGAAGAAATATCTGCTGATGATGACAACAAAATTAAGTCTTCGGTTTTACTGAAATTTATTAGCTGCGAATCCTTAAAATCAAACAAAACTTCCTCAATCAAATCTGTATATTTTGTTTGGATAAGCAATAATTTATTTAAAGTATAAAAAGCAAAAACGGTTCATTTTGATTAAAATTAAGCATAACAGATTAAAAAATACAAAAAAGGAAAACAGTGTAATGCCAGGAGTAAATTGTTACATTTGGTATTTAATTCTGCACATAAAATTGTTCTGTTAAAAGTTTCTGGTATATTGTAGAGGAAACATAATAATAAAAACGTTGTGTAATTTAATTAACTCATTTACTTTGTGCCCCTCTCGTTAAGGCAAAAAGCATTTACTATTATGCGGTCTAAATCTCTTGACGTTTGAGGCATGTTGACTAATACGGCACTAGCAAACAGCAGAAGTGCGGCATTGCCTCATACGCACGGTACAGCTCATCGCTGGAAAACTCTAATTTCAATATCATGTCCGCGCATGCGCATTTCTATTTCAGAAAAGTGACAAGTAGCTGGGATAAAAGGCAACGTTTTCCTAAACAAGTACTAAAAAGAATGGTATTTATACAATGGTTCGCCATTGATTTATAGTTATCTTTCGTGATGTTTAAACGGAGACTTTATTATAATTATGCTTGTAATAGTAATAAATCCATTGTTGTCGTAGTTATTTTATATATTTTTGTCTCGTGAGGATAATTATCACTTAATAATGTGCAATTCTCCATGTCCTAAATAACTTTAAAAATATATATCCTACGAGGTTTTCTAATACAGCTACAAGCTCGCCATGAAAATCCCTTCAAAGCTCTCTGACGCAGCTCTACAAAACTATACATGGTGTTGTTTTTAATAAAAAACGTCATGTATGGTTTTTTTCTCACAGAATAATACTATTGGAAAACCAATGATTAAATGTATTTCATGGTTATAGAGCCAAGTAGTATCCGCTACATGAGAAGAGCGTGTTGTGCGGCTTTTACAATATTGAACACCTCTTACACCTCATATAAAGAATAAGTCGATTGAGAACTTTAAGCAAAGAATCCGCAACTGTCATCGCATTCTCGAGGAAGCATCAACAATGGAATTCATTGCACCATTGACGCGATAGCTGAAGATTAAAAGGTTGTTAAAAGCATTGACAAAGTAAAAATACTCCTGGAGTGCTTTTTACAGCGCGCTTGCTGGAAGGTTAAGCGACTTAGTTGTGAATTGAACTGCGGTGTGCTCAGTTCTTACAGGGATAGGCTTTGTCCTACCGTTTATAAAGTTCACTCGTTCATGAAAATATCGCTTAGTAAGCCCAGTAGTACCAGTGGATATAGCAGTAGCGTTAGAGCTGTTGTCTTCAATGTGTATAATTTCTTTAGAAAGTATACCAACGAAGAAAACCGCAAAAATCTTAACTTCATGAAATGTCAAGAACTTACGGCTGAGGCGTGCTCATTAAGTACATCAACTATTTTGCGTGTTTGTTGGGAAGTGAAATAGGATATGCCGTTAGCTGTGCCACTTGAATAACAAAGGACGCATAGAAAAGTATAGTTTTTATTTCCCTGCTTGTGTATTAAATTTCCATTATTGTATCTCTTCTTTTTTTCTTGTAGTTTTTAAGTGAACATTGCAATGGCATTTATAACAAAATCGTTCTGACGAAGCGAAGTGAAGTCTGGCAACCGCGCGGTCACTCCGTATTGGTTGTCACGAAACGTCAAGAGATTTGGACCGCACAGTAGGTAATACAATTATTGGAAAATAGGTATTCGGTAATGTGTGACTCAAAACGAAAACGAAATACACATACCTGTGTGTCTGTAGTAGCTTAACTGTTCAATACGAAAGCCTTTTAATCTCAAGTTGTTTACTCTCCATCATTAATTATAGACTGCTAGCGTGTTTCCAATCAGAGACTTTATAACGTTGTTCCAAGCAACCTATCAGACTAGCTTAATGGCCCCACATCTGTAGCATCCTCCACGTTATGAAAACTGCTAAATTGTTCAGCAGAATGCACGGAAACTGGTTTATGTTGGTAATGTAACATTCAGGTCCCTCATTCCTGCCCTTATCGGCTTCTAGTAATTCCCTTACTTTGATTGGCAGCCCCTTGGTAGATGGCTTACAGGTAAGTTACACATGGACTAATGAGGTAACTCAGCTAAAACCTTAGTTTTAGAATCTGATAGGCTGAGAAATATGAATCAGTATTTGGATTTAAGCATATATTAATTATATGTGCTTTGGTTTACCAAAAAATGAGTGAATACAGATGTTTCAGTTTCTTCAATAACCGCAATTATTTGGAAAAGTTTTATGGTTTTATCCGTTTCGGTTGCGTTATATGAAACATTGCGAAAATAGTGTTTTTTATCCACTTTCCACTCATACTGTTGTAGTAGAAATTGAATTTCTTGTATTCAATGTTGATAACCTAACCTAAATGCGTGTTTTGTCTATTTTACTGCACGAATATGCATGAACTATTTTAAATCCTCTAACTATTGATATGTTTATTATTGCATACATGAATATAATCATATTTGATAGTTGAAATTTACCACTTAAACCTTGCCTGGATCTTTACTTCCTTATATTTGTTATTATTCACTTGGCATTAGCTGCAAGTTATTGATGTTTTTAATGAATCGATAGTAATCGTTCGCCAGTTCGCCAGTAATGTTAATGATAACTTGCTACTCAAACCAACCTGTTGAATAGTTGCTAGTAATTCATTCTTATTAAGTACTATTTCTATCACTCACTATCGTCGAAAAAACATGCAATACGCATGCTTTAAGTGTATAGGAGAATCTCGACTTCGTTTCGTATTTTCAAACTCTTCCTCGTTCTCCAATTAAGCACTTACCACACTTGTATCGCAATACACTATTACAGCACTACGGCAACAAAGTAATGGGGTAATTACTTGCTTAACCGCACTAGTACCAAATATGATTCAAGTCTGTTTATTTTGGGGAAGAGAGTGCGAGTCCAGATGTAAACAACGGGCGCATGCTTGCAGTGCTCGTACAGGTTGTATCAAAAGATACTTGCGGACACTGTCGAAAATGATCGTTCTCCGTCTCTCGCTTAAACAAAAGCTATGTCGTGAGAAACTGCTTTCGACATTGCAGGAGGTAATAGATGCATAGGAATAATACACTTATATCACTGTATGATGTATTGCTTACTCTGTTTGCGAAGCGGAACATGTGCTTACTAGATATATTCCTTTACCCACGGTCTTTACTCATGGGACACGGTCGCTATATGATGGATGGCTTTGAAATTCCATGTTCCTTACATGAGCACGAGAAAAAATGAATAGCGACTTATCATTTGAAAAATGCTTAAAGTATCCTAATATTCACACCAATAAGAAAGAATATCTCGGAAATGAGTAACGCTACAAAACATTTTATTGGACATAAATTGTGTGCTTTAACTAGATCTACATTTTTTATGAAGTAAGATTTTGTTAATCTCTTACGGTTTACCAACTATACAGAAGTCATTCAGAAAGAAGAGGACTTCACAAGCTATTCCCAAAAGTTCAAGATACACACTTTGTCATCAAAGAATCTTAAGCATATAATATTTTAATCAATCGTTAGAGCCATTTTGCGAAAATAAAAAAATAACAAGTTTTGTCGTGCAAAAGGTAGTTTGGGGTGGGTTAATTTTCTTGAAAATCTTGGTGTCGCATCTTTGGAAGATGTTGAATTTAAATACCAAGTTTGGTATTTAACTGTCCTTTCGTTTTTGAGTTATGCTGTTTACACACACACACACACACATACAGATCTTTTTATAAAAATTATTTTATTTTGAATGAATGCGGTCTCAAAAGGTGTATTTTCGGTAGAATATCAGTACTGAAATTTTGGATTTAATGCAATACTTCCTGTGCTGAGTTAAGTAGTATAGAAAGGAAAAATGATTCAATTATTTAATTTAAAATAATGTATCAAAATGAATGAAACGATAAACTTTCTTAGCTTTATATTATAATACTGGATGAATGGCGGAGAGAATATGAATTTTAGATATGTGATGAGGAGAAGCTGTTTATGGCATGGGGAACGCAAAAAGCTACACCTTTTCTTATTTATAAGAGCATTTTTTTTCGTTTCATTTATTACCATCGCTTTAATCAGAGGTCATCGGAAGTGCCTCACATGCATTATCAGTTGTCATTTTTTTCAATCTTGAATTATAATATGGCACGTCACGATATTACCGTTTTAAATGATTATTATAATATTTTTAAATATGAGTATAAATTAAAAAAGTAGTATGTGAAACTAATATATGTAAAAGCTATTTTTATAAAGTATAGAAACGTAATCAATAGGAATTTTGTGCACAAGAGGTTGGTTTTCGTAAACTGGTATTTTATTTGTATTTGCTTTAACATCATTTCTTTAAATTGTATTAGGCTGTAAATAAAAATTGAATAAAATACCTACAATAAAGACCTCTTTGAACAGAATTAAAATGTGAAAGTACGAATAGCAATAATAATAATAATATAATTAATAATAATAATAATAATAATAATAATAATAATGCTACAAAACTTCAGCCTGACTTCTTTTTAAATAAAGTCAGAAACCACCAACTAGCGTTTCTTCACGTTTTGTGCTACGTATTTTCTATGAATATCATAGACTCACTCAATTTAAGAAAAATAAAATAATATTCAATACTGCTCAGTACCAGTACCAGCGCTGTAGCCTTTTTCAATAATTGTGATACTGTTTTGTTATCCATGTTCACTTTGTAAATATTAATATATTATTGTTATTACTCTATTTATTTTACGTCGCTTTAACTACATGGTTATACCGCGACGGATCCTTTAGACGGATCATAACCCTTAGATCGATGTGTGGCTGACAGTTAGCCTTCTAGGTCTCATCCCTGTAGCCACTCACTTCGTCACGTGTCAGCAGAGACCCTAGTGCATAGCAATCGGATCATCTGCTTTGTGCCGTGCAGATGGTATTAGGGTGCCGTCCAGTCTAACTGTTTTCATAGTATAGAAAGACAGTTAGCCTTCTAGGTCTCATCCCTGTAACCATGTCAATGCATCGTCATGTGTCCAGAGACCCTAGATGCATAGCAACCGGATCTTCTGATTCGTGCCGTGCAGATGGCACCTGCTTTCATTGTCTAACGGCACAGCATTCGCTATTACTACCTATTTTTCATTTTATTATTGTATTAGACTTACGGTGGAACTTTGGTACGTGGTATTAAATATCCAATCCGGTGTTCACCTTAGAGGCTGAGGGAATCCACGAAAAAAACCTGTCAGAATGGTCCGCCCACGGGATTTGAAGCCGGGACCTCCCGAATGCAGTCCACATACGTTATCGCCCTGAGTCATCCCACTCGGTAATATTAATATAGAAGGTCCTTCTTCAACCCCTCAAATAAAAGTTTGGGTTACTCTTCTGACTTAGAACTGGCCTTTGCCCATTAGGTTAATACGGGTCTGCTGACATTTACTTAAACCAATAAGAGACGCGTTCATCAGTGGATCTTTTGTATTATTATTATTATTATTATTATTGTTATTATTATTAATTATTTATTTAAATCCACCAGCGCCATTGATGCTATACAGATTTGTTTTAAAATGTGAAAAAAGTACAATAAAAGAAAATTGCAACAAACAAACAAATAAAAGAAAATCGATAATGGCACTAGCTGGATTGGAGGTAAATTCCTCCAGACTCCTCGCTGGCGACATCAGACTGGTGGTATGCTGGCATGTGGATCAAAAGGATCCATTCGGAGCTAACTATACGGGGAGTTAAAGCAAAAGATCTTGTGGCAAGGACTGCGGTTCCTAGTGGGAAACTAGGAGCGAGTGTCAAGTGAATAGAAAGCTGCCTAAAACACAGGGAAGGAAGATGGTGAAAGAACTTCTGTGCTTGGCGACAGATAAACTCGTGAACGCGGATAACAGATAAACTTGTGGACTGTGATGCGTCCATTTTTTGCGTGTTGTCACTACAAGAGATTGAGGTCTGAGTATTCAATCTAAAAACAAAACCGTCATCCTAAACCATCATTCCTTTATAATGGACATCCTGCGGCAAAACCCTATTAAGGGTGGGTACGCAGCAAATTCACTCAGGCTAAAACTTCGCCTGCCAGCAGCCAGTCGCAGTATGTTTATTCGGCCGACTGGAGAAGGCACCGCCTGTTTGGTCCCGGGCGCTTCCTCAGGCGAGGTAGCTCTAGGCGATCAAGCCGGGTTCGTCATCTCAGGTCAGCTGAATGTGGAGGTCCCGGTAGGGCGGACAAGGCACCTCTTGGCAGTGTGAGGCACACTAGCGTAAAACCACTGAGCTCAAACACTGCCCAGGATCGAGAAGTCGTCTCTACAAGGTCCTCGTGTATAAGAGAAGACGGGAGATGGCATAGAATTTTTTACTGACGAATGAGTCAACTATCCTTCCGGTTTAAAGAACGCCACTTTGATAGGTAGTGAGGATCAGTTAAGACCAATTACCTGCCATGCCTCTCGGTCCATTCATCACAGAACCGTGGACATTAGGTTGTAACTGCTGCGCTAATTACCCGTGGTGTCATCTAGTTTGAGCTTGATTTAATGTACATTAATGCCACTGTGGAGCGCGTGTGGGCTATTTACATATCATTTGCTATTAACAGTATACTAGTGCTTATGTGGCGTGCGTCGAGTCTGTGGTGAAAATCTTTGTGGCGGGGTGCTACTACATTGGGAATGCCAAGTTCACGGTTCATTCCGAACGAACCAAGGACCATGGACCACTGTGCGCAGAATTTTGTTTTGGAACGACTGAATCTTTTGAATTTTCCTGCAGGCTGCACCACCCCGCAGAGGGCAAGTGTGCGTCAGTAGAACGGTGTCACGTGTAGAGAAGATCCGAGATTAATTAGTGGATATAGTCGTGAAAGACGAGAATGCGCTAAAGTGAGTTTGTTGATCTTGTATCAGGGGATCTGTTTGGACACCAAATGGTAAGGGGATCCTGCCAGTATTGGATTAGCAAAAAACTGTAGGGAATTAGATGCAAGTGAACGTACCGTAAACCTTAATGTGCATTAGGTATTCGTAGTTTAACCGCTTGTTAAAGCGACGGAAATAAATTAAAAGGACGAAAGTTGCTTCATGAATAAAAACAAAAAGTGGTTTCTGCGAGCGGTATTCTAAAACTAAGGTCCGTTTTGCAATAAAGCACGAACTACTATATATTTTCCGATACTTTATTTTTTATCCAAACCTTATACTACTTTTGTACCAGTTATTAATTTTTTTTAAATATTTGTCTTAGCATACATAAGTTTTTCAGAACCTCGTCACAGAATTACGCCGCCAGTTCATTTAGCAAACGTGTAGCTGCCTTGCAATTAAATTGTTACTTTCTCTACTACGTATAGTAAGTAGGAGAAGTATTGTGTTCCACCCAAAAATTCGATACCGAGATTTCACCAGAAATATGTTTTGAGGTGCACTGAATGCATATAAAGCATTTTTGGAAACATGTTCGTGTGTGTGTGTGTGTCTTTCTGTCTGTCTGTTCTGTGTGTGTGTGTGTGTATGTGTGTGTCTGCGTGTCTGTGAACAGCATAACTCAGAAACGAACAGACGGATAAACACAAAACTTGGTATTTAGGTTCAGCATCTTCCAGAGATGTGACACGAAGGTTTTCAAGAAAATCCCTCCACCCCATATTATCCTTTACATGAAACATTTATCGAAAATTGTAATTTTTTCAAAAATGACTAAAGATTTTGAATAAAATACCATAAGTTTAAGACATTTTTATGGTAAATGAATTATATATCTCGAATTTTCAGGGAATGTTTCCAAAAGTATTCTTCATTGTGAAAGACTTATGCATAACTGGTAAACCATAAGAGATAGACAAACGTTTACTACACAAAAATGTAATCGCGTTAAAATACACAATTTATGTCATATACATTTTGTTTGTTGAGTGAACCATTTTCGAGATATTGCTTGTTATTCCCTTAAATTTCCCAATACATACTTTTTCTCAAATGGAAATTCATTATTCACTTTTTTGTCCTGGTAATGCAAAGAGAATGGAATACTCCACATAGCAACCACCTCTTAAAATGTTTGACTATCGCTTAAAGCCTACCAATTCCCCTTGCAATTAACAATGAGATTAACATCTCGATATCCCGATTAACTCGAAACATATGGAGAATAAGCGTTTGTAAAAATAGTTTGTACAAGAGTAGAGAAAATCATGTGAGTGTAACACATCAGATTTTTTTTGTTTTGAAAATGAGCTGTGATAATCTGTAAGGGGACAGTTGTGGCACATGTACATAAGCTTCTTGAAGGACATAAATAATGAGTCGTCTGTTTTGGCTAACACCACATTAACTTGCAGATTTACAATTGTTTCCTTTCAGCTATACTCGTAATAAAGATCTGACTTCCGGACCACTAGTTCCATTCCCCATCCCCAGAAGCCAACGACAATAATAACGCAATTTCTTCTACCATGGCATCTTGAACACAGAAAAAAAAAATGCATCTAAGAAACTGTATGATTGTTTTATGGCCTGGCGAACTTCCATTAGGAGAGCCACTAAAATTGATTCTACGCCAAAATGAGAATGTAACTAATTGTGAAAACTGTGTGGAAAGAAAGCTTAAGTTATATAGAATGGAATAAAGAATTTAATTGGCCAAAACGTTCAGTAGTTATTATTTTATTTCATAACGGAACCTACTTTAAAAACATCCCACCATTTTAAAAACAGCTTCTCCGTCGCTCCTAATCGTAATACACATTCCTATAGTAAAATACATACTCATATGCTTCCGTACAATACGTGGTCCTTTGTCCTGCTGTGTCTACTCTCATTTACGCTTGCTAACTTAAGAACTCAATAATAAAATTATTAATTTGTATGAAACTACATTTTCAGTAACCACACTTTTTACTTTCTGCCGCATACCCAGTAGGTAAAGCAAATATTGCATTACACCAAAAAAATCGATATAAAAATATCACCGGAAATATGTTTTGAGGTCCCCTGAATCCCCCTCCCAGAAAAGCATTTTTAGAAAAAGCTCCGTTTGTATGTGTGTGTCTGTGAAGAGCATAACTCAAAAATGAAATGTTAGATAAATACAAAGCTCATTATTTAAGTTCAGCACCTTCCAAAGATGCCACACGAAGATTTTCAAGAAAATCGCCCTACCTCAAACTACCTTTTACACGTGCATGATATTTTGTTATTTTCTTAAAAATTCCTCTATAGTTATTTTAATTAAAATTCCATATATTTAAGATATTTACATTATAAATAAAAATCTATATCTTTGAATTTTCTGGATATAGCCAGTAAAGTTGTCTTCCTTTGGAAGTTATTTTGTATGACAGGTAAGTCTTAAGAAATAGACAGAAACTTATTGCACAAAAAATAAATAATTTATTTAAACTAATATTTTTGTCTCATCAACCATTTCCAAGATATCCATTAATACTGATTTGAATGTTTCAATATTCGCGATTCATGGATAGAGCAAGAATATAAGGCCAGTATACAGCGACCGGGTATTTAAACATTTGACTATCGCTATTGCTTTAGCACGTATAACGAAATGCGTAATTAAATTATTTATGCAAACGTTTATCTCCATTAAATTAAAGTAGATAGAAGAATAAGCTTTTGCAAAAGCAGTTTGTAGACGCTAAATAAAAAAATTGCATTCACATGATTTTCTCTACCCTCCATTGCTTATTGCTAGGTATACAAATTACTCTTACGAAAGTTTATGTTGCTATCTACTTCATTTTAATGGAGATAAACCTTTCTGGAAATAACTACATTACACGTTGCATTATACCTACAAAGGGAATAGCAGTAGTCAAATGTTTTAGAACTGGACGTGTACGCTGGCCTTAAAACTCCATACACTTTCAATGATATTGCGAGAAACAACTGAAAATCTCAGGACTAAAAGAATGGCTAAGCATTGAACAATTCGAGCCATTAATAACGGATATCTCGGAAATGGCTGATGCCACAAAAAAATTTATTTGAAATAAATTGTGTGTTTTAAAGAGATGCACATTTTTTTATGTAGTACGTTTTCGTCTATCGCTTAATGTTTAATACAAGATTATACAAAATTCTTTCCGAATGGAGAGGACTTAGAAAGCTATTCCAGAAAATTAAAGATATACATTTTATTTGTCATGTAAATATCTTTAATGTATAGTATTTTAATCAAAATAGTTACAGCCATTTTTAGAAAATAAACAATTTCAAAAAAAGTTCTATATAAAGGGTAGTTCAGGGTAGGAGGATTTTCTTGAAAATATTCTTGCATCCGTGGAAGGCACTGAATGTAAATACTAAATTTGGTGTTTATTCGACGTTTTGTTTCCGAGTTATGATGTACACACACAAAGATCTTTTTCTTAACATGCTTTATTTGGATTCAGAGGGCCTCAAAGCATGTATTTCCGGTGAAATCTCGGTATCAATTTTTTGGGTGGAATGCAATACCTTCTCTACCTACTATGAACGTGGTAGAGAAAATAAGAAATCATAGTGAGTAGAGAAAGTAATGTTAATGTAACACTAGAGTTTTGTTCTAAAATCATTAATTTAAGGGTACTTGGGTAATGCGGAATACAGCTACAGTGTAATGATTACAGTGAGCCAGTTGAATATCTATGAGTGTTGGTCTTACGAGTTTTTTTATCTGATTCTTTGCTACACGGGGAAAGGAACTTGCACCGTATTCCATTGCCATAACTTATGCAGCTGATGTAATCAATCGAATTCATTGTTTTAGCTCCAGCTTTCTAAGTCTGTTGATACCTTACATATCCTATTGCCACTGTCTGAAAGTTAAAACAAATAAACGCCTTTATAATCCGTTCTAGGTATCTTGAATCAAATCATTACAACATTGAGTGAAAATATGGAATAAAATTGGGCCATTATCAAATAAACAGCACCTTTTTTCCAATAAGAACTTATTCTAATGTGTTACAGTTACATGTCTTTCTATACCCACTAATGTTTATTTTTATATAGTTATTACAAACTATTCTTAGGAAAGCTTATGTTTCTATCTACTTCATGTTAATCGAGATAACCCGTTGCAGAAACAGTTATATTACACATTTCATTATAAATACAAGGGCGAAACAGTAAACTGAGTTGATAATCAAATGTTTAAAAGCGGATCGCTATATGCTGCTCTTCAAATTTCATACTTTTTCCCTGTCTAAAATGATTATTTATACGGGGACTAAAGATCTATTCGGCCATTGCCGCCAGTCAGTTGTCTGCGCGAGTTTATCACCAGTGCCTTTGGAAGAGGACTAGCGAAGGATGAGGGAAGGGATGGATGTCAACAGTTTCGAGGTTCTTGTATCGTACCTTTCCAGTATTTACATTTGGAACTTCAATCGCTTGTGTCTTGTAAACACGCAATCTTAGCAAGTATGCTGATAGGTACTCAACTAATTGGACGGTTTTTGTAGCGTAGATTGTCTTGGCGTTAATGGCACAACCTTTAATTATTTTTTTAAGAAAAAAACAACTGAAGTAAACTATACAAAGATTTCAAATATTTTTAAATGTTTTAGTTGTTCCTCCTTCTTTGTTAACAAAAACCGCTTTTTATTGATTATCAGGTTTTATCGTGGGACTTGATGAAATTCTGGCAAGAACGCAAAAATTATTCACACAGCGGACAATATCGTAATGATAGACCGTCCCCCGCATCCTTCCAGTTCGGAAGTAGCACTCGACCATGCAAATTCTGTGGCCAGTAATAATTTCATCTTTCACACAAACAACGCACAAAATGTCCTAATGAAAAACAGGTGTGCACCGCCGCAGGACATCAACCTGCTTACGAAGTCGGAAAGGCATGCAGTTCCAGGTTCAATTCCGCACCTCCGCTTCGAGACAAGGGCTCGCTGTACTAATAAAGACGTCATTTATTTAAACCAACTGGCGGTAAAGGCCGAATACATCTGAAGACCCGTTATAACAAGTGTTTAATCAAGACTAAAGAAGATCTATAAACAGCGTCTTATGCAGTTCTAAGTTATTTCCTAAATTATCAATTGATAATAATTCTTATATTATTTTATTTTCGTCTATGATTCTGCGCTATGTTATGACATCATTTCAGCAGTCAGTTTTTTCTCGTTGACAAGACGACGTTTATTTGCTTTTTATTCTTCTTTCTCTTACTTCTTCGCCCGGAGTTTTCCCCTTACCTGAAGAAATAACTCGTTTTTTTGCCATCAAATCATTGCATCCACTCGCCTTAAATGTCTGTTACATTAGCTATGATGTTAGTGACTAGATTTCAGTACTTATAAAAACCAAATCAAGACTTTTATTATTCATAAATCTTTTACTAGCATATCGCTTTAGCCTGAGTTAACCAAAATATATGCAGTTTTGTTTCATTTATACGCCGCCGTTAACAACTAAGAACACGTCAGCTACGTTGATATTGCAAACCGTTGCAATGATGTTAACTCGTTTGTATGTTCTCAAACTGTTGGGGTTTCTTACCTTTTGGAAAGGAGAATAAGCCTAAAAAAGCCAATGCCATAACCGGGATTTGAACCACGGATCTTCTGCTTTCCATGCCATTGCTCTAATCAATTGAGCTATCATATGTCGTCCTCCGCGATGTAGTGGTTACCATGCTAGCCTCTAGTTTCCAGGTCGTAGGTTCAAACCCTGCGGAGGGCGATGGACTTTTTCGGGCGTAAAAATCCTTAGCATGGCTTCCTTCGGAAGGGTAGTAAAACCGGTGATCCCGTGTCGCAGATTTACAGCACGTAAAAGAACCTCAAGCCTGATAGAGGCCTCTGAGCAAAATTTCTTGTCTTTCACGCCCAATATAGAATGGGACGCTAAGAACCACAGTAGTTAAAGAACGTCCATAAATTAAAAAAAAATAGCTACCATGGCAATATGCCGGTACGACCTTCAATGCTTATACTGACATTTTTGCGGTAAAGCTCAAGGCTTTCTCAAACTCATTTTGAAATAATATATCTCATTAGCGACTCACAATCTCTTAAGTACTTTAATCCTCGGCTTCATAGCTAACCATTATTACGTCAACACTTCAAAATTAATTAGTTATTATTTTTTGTTTTAAATATTAAGGCACGTATGTACACACACAAATATATTCACATACACAATCATGCCTCCATTCATACTTCCAGATTCTAGAGAGGCTAACTGAAGAGAAATTTCCCTCTCATCGGTGATCGAACCCGGACCTGTGATATCAGGAAATTGGAAATTGACGAACAATGACACTGGCTATATCTATTGGCTTGCATTGAGCGACCGCTTCTAAAGAAACGTTTAGAAACCATAGGGACGAGATACATTTGCTCGGCGGGTCAGGGAAATAGAATGTGTGAAGAAAGATTAAGAATGCCTGAGGGATATTGAAGGCAACAAATAATTGCGCAACGCTTGGAAAATATTTCGTTGGAGATACAGTTGAGGCTAAACTCGGAGTGAAATACGGAGCAGTAAATCAAAGCTTAAGCACGACTCGCGTGGCTTAGACTTGGCGCATGGTGAATGGTACAGATGGTTGATAGAAACTGCCCGATTTGCGAGGAGGAATCGTGGGTGCAAAACTTGGCCATCTCTAGGAGTACGAAAGAACGGAAGGTAAAGTAATTACCACCTCGAATAGAGGGTTGTGGACATGCTGGGTACTAATTAAGGACCTTTTCTTCCTTTTCAACCATCACTTTATCCACAAATATCCCTTCAGCATAACATCACTTTGGTGAAACTTCTGTTTTGATGCTCAATGGAGCTACGAATGGCATATAGTTTCGACCGAATGGTTTACACAAACGTTTCTTGTTAGTAAAGTGCTGCATGTCTCTTCTTTTATAAACAGATTCAGATAAACACTATCAAAATATTAATTAAACGTGTGCTTTGTGCTTTGATCTTTGTTTATTCCCGTTTCCTGTGAAACAAACACCTTTCGCTTCGGCCCCTGAAACAAATTAAGAGTATTTTCTGCTGTTCACAAAGTGTTTAACTGTCTAGCAAAAAGTATAGCTGTAGGTGCGTATTACTTGTCATTGTCACCTGAAATACCAAGTAAGGCCACTGCAGACAAATTAAGTTTTAGGTGTATGTTCAGAGTGTATTAACTAACACTTGTTTATACCAAGCGAGTTGGCTCCGAACAATCTGTGAGACTCGCATTCTTGGTGGTCCCGGTTCAATTCACGCTAACCGCCCACCTTGACCTTGGGTTTTTCGTGGTTTTCTCTGTTGACAAAGACGAATGCTGGTGTATTCTACCACGAATTTCGTTTCTCTCCCATTTCCTCAAATTTTATTTCCTTTTCATGTTTCAGGTTGATTCCAGGGCTGTGTTTCGGTCGGTGTCGGGCAATGGCGCGAGTGCTTGCGATTTGTAACTTCCTCTCGGCTCTGCTAAAGGGGAGCCCTGTCGAGCCTCCACTGCTGGGTCGTGTTTCCCCGGTCGCACTAGAGAGACGTCTCCGAGCTACCCTACCGTGGCCGGGTAGTCAAGCCTGGAACTGTTAGCGAACTCTGCGCGTCTCTGTCGACTTGCGCTGGCTTACTATACAGCCCATACGTCTCCTACGGTTCCCCCACTTCATCCGTTCCTCTCGGGATGTATACACAAAAGTACCATTGATGCTACATGTCCCCTTCGTTGACTAGTTCTATTTTATCCTAACTAATACTTGTTCATACCGAGCGAGTTGGCTTCGCGATAACCTATGTAACTCATATTCGGGAGGTCCCGGTTAATTCACGTTCATCATCCTCCCTGACATTATAATGCGTTTCCTTAGGTGAATGTAGGGTGTTTTCTGTTCTCTCAAGACTTCCTTTTTCTAATTCCCTTTCGCTCCCTTTTATTTGTCATGCAAATATCTTTAAATATGGTATTTTAATCAAAATCGTTACAGCCATTTTTAGAAAATCAAAATTTTAGAAAAATGTTCCATGTAAAGGGTAGTTTTGGGGTGGGGGTTTTCTTGAAAATATTTATATTGCATTTTTAGAAGGTACTGAACCTACGTACCAAGTTTGGTATTTATCCGACTTTTCGTTTTTGAGTTATCCTGTTCTCACACACAGACACACACGCGGACCTTTTTCTAAACATGCTTTTTTTTTTATTCAGGACGCCTCAAAACATGTGTTTCCCTTAAAATCTCGGTATCGAAATTTTGGTGGAATGCAATACTTTCTCTACCCCTTTATGTACGTGGTAGAGAAAGTAACAATAAAAGATAACAATCCACTACGGAGAATCGAACTCGAGCTGCTTGCGTAGAGATTAGTAGCTTAACTTCTGCCCCAAGCCATGCACGATGTAGAGGTAGGCCAAAACAGTATCCTGTGGTTTGTACTATAGAGTTAGCCAAAGCGACGCACAGAAGTTGACGGTTGTGAACCACGCCCTCAGTAGAAGGAACTGGAAAAATATAACTGCTCAAGAGCCCGGCCACTTTTAGTTTGACCGACTGTACGTCGCCAAAATGTCAGGAGTTCTGGCATAAACCTACACTCGAGCTTACAACATCGATTTTAAGCTTTTCCATTCAATATGTATAAAATTGTTTTGTCTTCTTTATTAGTTTTCAGTCCATTCCATCAGAAATTATTTTGCATGTGTCAATTTAAGCACTAAAAGTTGTATCACTCATCATTAAATGAACAGTATTCCATATTCGTATAAATAAAATAAAATCTGATGTAGGTTCAACAACTTTCTCTACCAATTCCAAGATCACATATGTGTTGTATATTATACTCTTTATACAGATTCTTTTATCCACGTTAAGGTAGGTATGATGTATTTTGCCTAGAGAAGATTTCTTAATTAAGAAGTGCTTAGTTACAGGGTTATAACATGCAGAAATAACATTTTAATGTTTGTTCCTGGTTACAAGCTAGTGGGACGTGTAGAAAGAGAGCAGAAAACAAAGAAATAAGGATAGGTATTTCGAAAAACTGGTAACGCTACGAAAACATTATAACGGAAAAAAGTGTGTATTTTAATGAGCTCCACACTTTTCCAGCAGTAGGTATTTTGTGCTTCAATTATAGTTTCCTAGTTTGTTTGTTTGTTTTGTTTTTACTTTCTGTACTACGTATATAGTGGGTAGAGAAAGTATTGCATTCTATCCAAAAATTCTATTGCGAAATTTAGCCTAAAATACATGTTGTGAGGCCCCCTGAATAAAAAAAAACATTTTAGAAAATATATGTGTGTGTGCGCGTGTATGTGAACAGCATAACTCAAAAACAAAATTCGGATAAATGCCAAACTCGGCATTTAAGGCCAATATCTTCCAAAGATGCGAAACAAAGATTTTCAAGAAAATTCCCCCACCCCAACTACCCTTTACGTGGAATGTTTTTCGAAATGTTTGATTTTCTCAAAAATGATTCTTTCGCTTTTGATTAAAATACTACATATTAAAGATATTTACATGGCAATTAAAATGTATATCTAATTTTCTGAAAATAGCCTGTGAGGACCTCTTCATTCCGAAAGAAATTTTATATCATCTTGCATAACTGGTAAACGTGAAGCAATAGACGAAAGCGCACTGCACAAAAAATGAAGATTCTTTAAAAAACACAATTTATTTCAAATAACTTTTCTGTGACATCAGCCATTTCCAAGATATCGTTATTAATGGTTCGAATTCTTCAATACTTTGTCATTATTTTAAATTACTGTCGACATTCAGGTGTTTCTTGAGACTGCATGAAAAGAGTATGAAATTTTAAGTCAGCATACAGCGTCCTGTCCTTAAACATTTGACTATCGCTGTTCCCTTTGTATCTATAACGAAGTGTGTAATATATCTGTTTCTATAAAGGTTTATGTAGGTTAAAATGAAGTAGACAGAAACACAGGCTTTAGTAAGAATAGTTTTTATACCCACCAATAAACGATAGAGGGTAGAGAAACTCATGTGAGTGTATCACATCAGTTAACAATTTTTTTTCCATTTATATTCACCTTTAACTTCTGAGGTCATATTGGCTGCGTTTGTCTTTGGAGAAATTGTATATATAATAAATTTTATTTGTTAACAGCGCAGTTAATTACCAGGATCATATTAGCGCCGCCGGTGTACCGCAATTCCTCACGCAGCACTTCTTTTATATGCTAGTAAATCTACTGACATAGGGCTATCGCTTTAAGCATACTTTAAAACCACGGGTCTGGGCCGAGTTTGAACTCAAGACCTTGGGATCAGGCCAGCGCCCAACCCAGTCACCTAGGCCACTATAGTTGCTCATGGCATTGCGTTCACTGGTTTACTGTTTGTGTTTATCTTGGGTTATCTTTAAATTTACATACGCACACACAAAATCACACTCTCTTTCATACTTCCAGACTCTAGGGAGTATAGAGAATAATCCTGGCTAATGAAAATTTCCCACCCCCAGCCGAGAATCGAACCCGGGACCTCTGGATTAGAATTATACAAAATTGTAGTGTGTGCCACATCGTATTTATTTAGTATAAGACAACAGATTGAAAATGCCTAAAATGTCTCCTTTTATTAAGTACACCCACTTAAATACAGAGCCTGCAGCATCCACATTTGAAATGAGTGGAGAGTGGGTTATTTGCATTTTAAATTGTGGCTGTTTTAACAGTATTAGTCCACATCTTTTGTGTTGCGATAGAAGCCTCTGTTGTTTACTATTTTCTCTACTACAACTTACATAGAATTGCGCTTATTCGCCATCTGCTTCATGTTAATCGAGATAAACGTTTGCAGAATCTTACAGCTAATTTTCTTGTAGGTGCAAGGGGAATAAGGGGCTTTAAGCGATAGTCAGATCTTTTAAGAGCTGGTTGCTATGTGGAGCATTCCCTTCTCTTTGCATGTACAGGACATAAAAAAACGAATAACGAATTCCCATTTGAGAAAAAGTTTTAAGTATTGGAAAATTCAAACAAATAACAAAGAAAATCTCAGAAATGGTTTTCACTCGACCAAAAAAAGCAACCTATATGACATAAATTGTGTGTTTTAACGAGAGCTACATTTTTTATGTAGTAAAATTTTGTCTCTCTTACGATTTACTAGTTATGTAAAAGTCATTCAAAATGAACAGGACTTTGGGCAACATTCCCAGAAAATTCAAGATGTAGATTTCATTTGCCATAAAAATATCTTAAACATATGCTGTTTTAATCAAAATCGTTAGAGCCGTTTTTGAGAAAATAAAAATTTTCGAAAAATGTTCCATGTAAAGGGTAATTGGGAATGGGCAGATTTTCTTGAAAATCTTCATATTGTATCCCTGGAAGATACTAAACTCAAATACCAAGTTTGGTATTTATCCGACTTTTCGTTTTTGAGTTATGCTGTGTACAGACACACACGGACAAGTTTCCAAATATGCTTTATTTGGATTCAGAGTGCCTCAAAACATGCATTTCCGGTGAAATCTCGGTATCGAATTTTTGGGTGGATGCAATACTTCCCCTGCTTACTTTACGTAGAAGAGAAAGTAAAAATATTTAGAAAAACATTTGTGTGTATGTAAGCAAAAACGTAAGGTCGGTAAAGTATCAAAATTGGCATTTAATTACAGCATCTTCAAAGCATGCGACATGAAGATTTTCAAGAAAATCCCATAGCACCAAACTACTCTTCAGAAGGAAAATATTTCTTTATTTTTCATTTTCTAAAAAGTTGCTCTAACGATTTTGATTAAAATAGCGTATGTTTAATATATCTGCATGGCAATTAAAATATACTTTCATCTTGTATTTTCTGGGAATAGACTGTGAAGACATCTTCATTTTGAATGACAGTTGTATAGCTGGTAAACTGTAAGATGAGATGTCGTTAGAGGACACAGTTTATGTCAAATAAAACTTTTTGTGACGTTAACCATTTCCGAGATATGTTTTGTTATTGGTTTGAATTTTCAAATCCTTCATACAACGAAATTTGTAAATGTGTACTAAAAGCTTATCTTAGCAAGAATTGGACAGAGGAATAAGCTTTTGTGTGAATACTTTATAGAAGAGTGAGGAGTAGGGAACATCCTATGAATGTTGCACATCAGATTTTTATAACATTGGCTCACATAGATATGGATAGAAACGTTTGTTATTATTTTATATTTTTCGTCTTCTCTTTCCTCGCTGTCAATGTCACGATTCTTTGTCGTATATACTTGACAAGTGAAAGTCTGAAACAAGGTGCCCCATATAGATAACGCGAGAAAGCGGGGCAACCTTTGGCTTTTGCGATAAAAGTGTTGTCAGTCCTTTCCAGTAAGTGTATCTCTGGTTTTACTTTGTTTCTTATCTAGCTGCTCATTTCTTAAGAATTCTGCGAAGAGAGTCGCGGCCCATTGCAGCACATTGTCCTGCTCACGAAGCACATGCTTGGCGGTACGTAGTTAAGTAATGCGTGCTAATTGATCGATATTCCTTTCAAATACAGATCAAATGAATATGAACAATCACCACCAGAGGGAGTTATAATTCCTAACAAAGGCCCCTGTAATTAGAATTATCCTGAGTATGTTTGTGAACATCATTCCCAGCACGACATTTTTGTTTTGTTTTGTTACTTAATATCATGAGAGCTAGGACTGTAATACCCATTGAGAGAGGAATCAAAGTAGGTACCACCCTACCTAGTACACGTGATGTAAGAATACACGGACCCAGGTCTTCACAGTCGACAGTCAGTAGCTGCTTGCATTACTGGTATGCCAGAGTTGCTCTCTGTGAGCTCTGTGTTTATGATGTTCTATCTCTGGCGCTGTTTGCAACTCCAGGTTACCTGTAGCAACCCGTTTCCCTCGCCATACTGTATACAAACTCGCAGCGTGCACACATTGCAAACCAAAAGACTATTTTCCTAGCTCTGATTATCATCTAAAATATTGGATACTTTTTTTTTCAACGCCCGGCATAGGCTGATATCCGCAGCTGCGCTTACGTTGATTGCTTGCTATGGCTATTCATGCAGTGTTAAACAGCACAACTGAAACGAAAATGAATACCAAACTTCGTAGTTAGGTACAGCGTCTTTCAAGAATGAAAAATTAAGACGAAATTTCTCCCACCATATATTACCTTTTACATGCCGAGCGAGATGGCTCCGCGGTAACGTGTGGGGCTCGCATTCAGGAGATCTCGGGTTTGAATTCCCGTCGATCACCCACTCTTACCTCGGCCAGTCGGAATTCTGGTTTGGTTTCTCATCTACCACAATTTCCTTCCTATCATTTCTCTTTCATTCCGTAACTTTTTCATCTTTCAGGTGTGTTGATATTTTTGTTGGCGTATGGCTGTGCTCAAAGGAAAGAATATTCACGTGGACACTAAGGGGCTGCTTGGTTGAACAGATTGTTCATTGTCTTCTCTAAGCAGCTCCTGTAGTGGGACGGATTTTCGAGCCAGGAGCTGTTAGGGACTTCCGCACGTTTCTGTGACATGTCTGCCTGCGGCCTGTAGTCTTCTGTGATTCCTTTATTTCATCCCATCCTCCTAGGGGGTGGTAGCCGCAATAGATCTATGTAGGTCACAGTGCGCAGGTGTCCCCCTCCGTTGTATAACCTATGCTCTTTACATGTAAGAGTGTTCGTTATATCCTTATTTCCCAAAAACGGCTTTAACAATTTGATTTAAACTGTATTACATTTAAGACATTGACAAGAAGAATAAAATGGAGCTAATTTATGTTTCTCATTGCCTGAAGAAGGACTTTATAGTCCGATATATAGCGTTTGTTTTGTGTCTGTGTTTTCTTTATACTCGTATGTGTCACCTATTTATTGTGATCGTCTCGTATATATCACATTTGTTACGAGTTTGGCAAAAAGTAATTTAAAACGTGCAGAGCTCATAAGAATACAGTAGAGGAAGCCCCCTATTTTGGAGAGGTTACCCAATTTGGGCAGGCCATGTTCTTCTGTCAGGAAGCTGAGGCCGTCATGCAATGAACATTGGAACTAGAAGACAGTCATGTGACTGGTCCTGGAAGAAGAGGTTTACAATAGAGCGAGATTCCCTTGTGTTGTTACAAGTGGGAAAACATTTTTCATGTTTCTGAAGACTTTGTTCATTGTTAGAAGCTACAAATATACTAAAAGGGATGAGAATCTGATTAAATAACTATACACATTTTAAACATAGGTTGTTATAGCTTATAAATTACAGAAAAAGTTTTGTTATTCATGAACTTCGAAGGAAGTGTTTTAATGTTTCGTTAACACATGCAGGTGCCTCAGTTTGGAGAAGTCTGAGGTTCCTAATATGAAGCCCCCGAAATTGGGAACCCAAATACTTCGTTGTAATCGTGTTATTTTGCTATTAGTTATGAAGTACAGTTCTTTTTCTCTGTTACTATAACAATACCTTTTATGGTTCGACATTTAAGTCTATTATAAACATCACAATGCAGAGAATTAGATTCGGTGCTCAAAATGCATAAAATACACGCATACAACGTGTTTTGACTCTCCAAGTAAAGAGATATATTTGTAATAGATGCCGTTAGAGATCCTAAAGATGTCAAATATCTGAATACTTGGTTTGTATATAATGGACATAAGACCTCCCCAAATTAAGAACCCATTTTCAAAAGATACGGTTTTGCAACATTGTTTGTTTTCCAGCATGTCTAATGTAAATGTATAAAAAGAAAAGAAACTGAATCCGCATCATCATTCTAAAGTATTAAGTAAAGCATATTTAGTGTTTGTGCTAATAAAATTTGTTTTAATTTTCTTGTACAACCTCTCAAAAAACCTCCCCAAATTAGGCGACTTTCCCCTATGACACATATTTTTTCACAGAATTAACAGATATCAAGATATTCTACGTTATATTGCCACATTTTCTCCTGTTGAAATTATTCATCTGGTTTAGATTGTCCTGAGCCCATTACAAAGTAATAATAATAATAAAGTCAACTAAGACCCTTAGCTTAATTTGAAATTATTTGAAGAAAACTCCAAATTTTGTCGTCACAAACGTAAATTGAATGTACAATTCACTTCTTATTTTAAATGCTTAACATATAACGGATACATATATGATTTTGTAATGGGTAACGAAGATAATGTGAGTAGTGCTGCCAATCAGATTTTTACTTTCTCTACTATTTACCTTATAGTAAGCAGAGGAAGTGCTGTACTCCAACCAAAATTTCACAGGAAATACACGTTTTGAGGTCCAATGAATACAAAACTCGCATTTTTAGGTAAAGATGAGAGAGCCCGTAACTCAAAAGCGAAAAGTACGATAAACTTCATCTTGGTATTTAGGTACATTAACATCTTCCAAGATGCGACACGAAGATTTTTCAAGAAAATCCCCACTCCCAACTACGCTTTACATAGGTAAATTGCATTTACTTTTTCATATTCTCAAAAATAATTGCTCTAGCGATTTTGTTTAAAATTTAGTATGCTTAAGATATTTGCATAACAAATAAAATATTTATCTTAAATGTCCTAAGAATAGCTAGAGAAGTCCTCATTTAATTTTTAATTACAATGAAATTTGTTCTTTTGCTTTTTGAGCGCTTAAATAATAAACAAGTATAGTGCATGCATACGAAGTGGTTTTTTCTTCATTGTATTATGTATTTATTTACTTTTTATTCGGAAGACTGATAACAGGTGTAAAATGTGGATATTCAGTGCACGTATTTGCTCCACTCGAAGTGAGCATTAGAGGAAGTAAGCTCGTCTTTGCCTACTCTGCTGCTCCAGAAGAGAAAGAGTTGAATGGAAAGGAATATATTATTTTAATTGTTTCATTTGCATATCTCCCTTTAACTTCTATGGTCATATCGGGGGGCTTTGACTTAAACAACTGCTGGTGTTATTGCTCGCTGAATAGTAGAGTTCATAACGTTGGATTTGTTTTTCTTTAAAAACACACTCACATTCATACTTTAAGATTTTGGAGATAATAGGAAATGAAGCTGGTTAAATAAATATTATCCGCCCCAGCCGGGAATCGAACCCGGTACCTATGGGTTGAAAAGCCAGGCACTGACCACTCGACAATCTAGGAGGAGATATTCCACTTGATGCAGTTACACATTAACGTAGCTAATTGGCAATTACTTCCCAAAAGCATGAACAGACCGAAATCTACGTCTTGGTACAGGTTATTAATAAAGTGCGCCGCAATGCATATTGTTGGTAAAGTATGAAAATAATAGGCAGCGGAAGGAAGGATGCTGCAGGTCGCTCCTGTTCATTGTTATGTTTTCACTTTTAACCCGTGCAAGAACAAAGACTTAGCCTCTAGCTAGAAGAGATCTTAGCACTTGTAAAAGAGATGCACGAACCTGATTTCAGAGATCGCGACCCTTCTGTCACGTGATACTCTTTGTGTGAAGCTGGAGCTTCAAAGAAAAGAAAAAAAAGTCGATATTTGCTCACTATTCCAAGGAAAAGAAGCTTCTTAATGGAAACTGCCACCTTTTTTGTGTTAACTGTCGAAGAGTAGGTATATTTATTTTTGTAACGTCTCGGTTCGGTACGCTATACCTCATGGTGATGTTATAAACTGTCAGAGATGATGGCGAGCAACACAAGTATCTATTTTAGGTAAGGGAGCTGGTTAAGTCAACTCCAAGGCACAGTGTTTTTCAGTTGCCTGTTAGTGTATACTGGCTTGCATAAAATTGAAACGGAGATGTTTATGTTAATACTGGCAGAATCTAGCCCCACCCCTTACCAGCGTGACCATCTCTGTTTTCGGAGCATAATTCTAGCTACTGTATTGGCAGGATACTTCACCTTCCCGAAAGTATGGCCGAACTTCCGAAGGGTAATATTACAACTTAAACCTTATATTTGCAAGTCAATAAGTATCCGTACATAATTTTAAATTTATTATAACAACAATAGAAACTTACAAGTATCACATTTTTTAACGTAGTCCCCCGCTTCTCAATGCACATGGTCCATCGATACACAAGCTTTCTTATGCCCTCAGAAAAAAAGTTTTTCGGTTGAGTAGCAAACATGTATGCATCGTTTCCTTCACTTCTTGGTCTTGGCCTCTTAAGGCATCTTTAAGTGGACCAAAAAGTATGGTTTACCTCTTCATTGACAGTCAATCTTCGGTTCTCTGAATCATGACACGCAGTTGCTCAATGTTGGCGTCACTAGTGAATATGGATGGGCGTTCTGCTCTTTCCTCGTCCTTCACGGTGTCCAGTCATTTTTGAACTTTTCAATCTATTCGTACATACGTCACAGGGGTAAACATTGTCCCCATATTGTGCGAAAAGTCTTCGATGAATTTTAGATCCTGGCTCACTTTCAGACGACGAAAAACGGATAACCGCGAGCTCTTCTTCTTTGATGCAAACGGTGAGGGGTGCAGCCATGCTTATTATGCAACAATACAACACTCGCTGGAGTGATAACGGTCAAACATTCCATAAGCGGAGACAAAGGAACATGTCGAGGTGCGCGCGCACAAACCGATACTGCCAACCTACAAACAATTAGAAATAGTGTGAGGATACGTATTGCCTTACCCTCGGATATTACTGTTTATTTAATGCCGTTTAGTAGCGGCAACAACTTTAACCTTCGTCTCCATGTCACTAATGAAAGCTCTCGTATATGTAAATGTCGTAGCCTTCATTCAATTTAACCTCACATGCTAATAATTCTTCACCCCTTTCTCTAAAAGGCCGAATGATTTGTAATTGGTTTGGCCTTTCCTTGTGTGCCAATCGTAGCAAAACTCTTTCATAGAGGTGGTATCCGAACCACTCCTTCATTCCACATCCATTATAAACATCTTTCATGGTCAGTTTGTATATTCCTGTGTTGTTTTCCAGACCAGTCATATAGAGAACATCATACCTGCTGGGTGCAGTCAAGATTTGATTACCTGAAGGTGGAAACCTTACGGAGGGAAACACACTATGGGATCTAGGGGAATGGGCCACTTTTTATGCACGACAGTATACATTTGGCAGAGTAGTCAGCTTTGCTCGCGTTATGATGCCTCTCCGCTTCTCTTCTATCTTTCACTTCTTTTCGTATAAGGTTTTCAGAATCAGTAACAAAACTAATAATCTTTCCTACTGTATACTTACAGAAGTAGAGGAAATATTATATTACACCTAAATATTCCATATGGATATTTCTTCGGAAATGTATGTTTTGAGGCCCTCAGAATCCAAAAAAGCATCTTTAGATAAAGGTCCGCATGCGCGGTCTCTGTGAACAGCACGGCTCAAAAGCGAAAAGTCGGTTAAATACCAACTTGGTGTTTATATTCAGCATCTTCCAAGAATGCGACACGAAGATCTTCAGGAAAATCCCCCACAACAAACTACCCTTTATATGGAACATTTTTCGTTAGTTTTGGTTTTCTGAAAAAAATGCATCTACGATTTTATTAAAATACCATATGTTTAAAATACTCTCATGACAAATAAAATGTCATGAGGAATAGCCCGTGAAGTCCCCTTCGTTCTGAATGATTTTTGTATAAGCGGTAAATCGTAAGAGACGGAAAAAATCTTATTACACAAAAATGTAGAATCTCTTTAAAGCATACAGTTTATGCCAAATATATATATGGCGTTAGCTATTTCCAAGATATTGTTTGTTATTGGTTTGAATTTTCAAATATTTACGCTTTTCTCAAGACGGAAACACCTTATCCTTTCTCCCCTTCCTCTCTTAGCCACGCAAAACGGAATTTCAAAGCCATCAAATAGTGACCCGCTCTAAAAGAGCTGACGTCGCTTAAACGGCGCCGCGGTAACGTGTGAGACTCAAATTCTGGAGGTCCCGGACTCGATCCCGGTGACCGCCCACTCTGACCCATAGGTTTTTCGTGGTTTCCCCGGGTCGACAGGCGAATGCTGGGGTGGTTCATCTTCTACCACGATTCTCCTCCCTCTCATTTCCTGTACCCATCATATTGCTTGTCATCTGTTTCCGGGTTGTAGGACCAGGCGACGGTGTTCGGCGGGTTGCGGCTGGACGATGGCTTGCGCTCTGTGGAGGTTTCTCCTGACGTCGTCCAGGGACCGCTCGGTTGTACGCCCGCCTCTGGGTGCTCTCGAGTAGGCGCTCCTTCGGGTCGCAATGGCTGGGCTCGGGCAGCGTTGGAGATGTTCAATCTGGAAACATTAGGGGCCCCGTCGATGCTTGCGCCCGTTGTCATCCGGATCTGGTCGCCCCCTTCATCCCCCTCCCAGGAATCACGGTAGAAGCACAAGGGGCCGGATGACCTGATTACGGTGCCTGACCGGTTTCGGGGGGTCCCTTCCGTTCGGCAGTACCTTTAGCTTTTCTCTACCAATTATCGTACACAAACGCCCTCTGCATTAGGTATTATGCTGTTCACATAAGAAAGGATGCTCTTTAAGGCGACCAACCTGTGAAGTGTGAAAATTCCGTTATTTCTTAAGAAATTAATTTGAATCTTTTTCACCAGAAATTTGGAAAATATTCTATTATAAACTTGCACATTTTATATCAGTTCTTCTTTGAATAGTTTTTGAGAAAAAAATATGCTCTGTTTCTTAATGATCTACAAGAAAACCTTCTCTTCGTAAATTTGGAACCAAATTCCAATTTTATGTTCCAAACATCTGTCTTGCATACTTGTCAAATGATTTGTAAATAAAATATGAATTATTTTAGAAAACAAAATAGTAAGTGAATATTTCTCGCATTTTAGCCCTTTACTCTAATAAAACCATTTCTAAAGGTATGTACTTCATTTTTACTTGCCTGAAAATTTCCTGCGACACCTTTTTTAATTAACATCCTAAGACTCCTTGTTAATGGGGAAATTAGAATGGTTAATAAATTTAAGTATTTGGGATCAATCCTGGAAGCATATGGAACTAGTAAATTAGAAATAGAAAAAAAATAAGTGAAGGAAGAAAAACAAATGGAATGTTGAAGTATTATGTAGCAGAAATATTTTAAATAAAACTAAAAAGCGAATTTATAATTCAGTCGTACAAAGTGAATATATGACATTATGGAGCAGAAATGTGGAAATGAAATGATTAACAAAAGAGATGGATTTTTGGCGGAGGACTTCTTGAATCTCAAGGAGAGATAAATTAGAAATACGAACATTCGGGAAATAATGGATGTAAAAAAGAATATATTAAAAATAATAGAAGAGAGAAGATTAAAATGGTTCGGCGATGTGAAAAGAATGGCAAACTGACGGAAACAAGACAGGGAAGATCAGGACAACAATGGATGGATGAGATCCGAAGAAGCATGGCGTCTAGAGGACTAACAGATGAAAGCAAAAGTCAGGTATTTGTGGAGAAATAAATCTATGAATGGGTTGTAGGAAAACTACTGTATAGAAGATAATTCCTAAATAAATAATAAGAAGAATCTTTTGCTGATATGTTTGAAATAATTGGCAAAAGTTTGCACCGTAAAGCCCCTTGTACACGATCAAACTTTTTTTTCAATTCAAGAGTTTACAAGGAAAATTGTCAAATATTTTTCAGTATATAATAAGATTGGACAACATGACAGTGTTATAAATGTGCATTTACGAGTTGTCTCTTTGCCAAACTGAAACCCTTCAGAATACATTGATAATGTATCATGCGCAAAGCAATTTACTATTTGCGTCACGGTATAAAAATTTGCAATGAAATATTGTTTTTTACTAATAGTTTTAATTTTTTTATTCTATTTTATTTTACGTCGCTTTAACTCCTTGGTCATATCGCGACGGATCTGTTGGTGGATATCTCTTAGAACGATCTGTGATGGACAGTTAGCCTTCTAGGTCTCACCCTTGTAACCCCTGCTTCATGCCGTGCAGATGGCATTAGAGTGCCGTTCAGTCTAACAACCACCCTCACACAGAAAGGCGGCAGTTAGCCTTCAAGGACTCATCCCTGTAACCCCTGCTTCATGCCGTGCAGATGGCATTAGGGTGCCGTCCGGTCTAACTGCCTACAGCATTCGCTATTACCACTTAATCTTTTTCATGTTACTATTGTTTTAGACTTAAGATCGAACTTTGGGTCGTGATATTAAATATCCAATCCGGTATTTACCTTGGCGTCTGAGGAAAACCACGAAAAAACTACAGACAGATTGGTCGGAACACGGGATTTGAACCCGGGACCTCCCGAATGCGGGCCACAGACTTTACCGCCTGAGCCATCCCGCTCGGTTTTACTAATATTGTGTAGCACTTTCACGTATTATATCCAATGAAATCACTTACGATTATGGAATACAATGGAAATAACACCAACAGATAGGTTAACCACACTATATGTCACTGCATTAATGAATACTTAGTTGGGAAATCTGCCTGGCAATTATTTCTTCGTAACCACCTTCATTTGCTTCATCTTGTGGTAATCCACGGAGACCTCGACGTATAGACATGGCTAGCTTATGCATAACCTAATCAGTTCGCATACGACATACCTTGGCCGGGTAGCCATGTTTGTTTACTTTTCGCTTTCAGCCATGTTGCAGATTTCATGACGCTCTGTAAATAATCGCATTTCATTGGCCAAAGCCATCAAGTTATTGTCAAATCTTTGATCGTTTAGAGCATGTCCTTATTTGCTTTCAAAACTTTCAAAGAGTTTTAAAAGTATTGGAAACAATTCGACAAGAAAAGTTGTGAAGTTGTGATAACTCTTGAAAAGTCTTGTAAAGTATTGAATTTGACAAAAATTTAATCGTGTACAAGGAGCATAAGGATCAAGCTGAGTAATGACCAGTAAGGGAAAGAGATAATGAATGAAGTCAATTATTTTAATGGTAGAGGTGATTTTAAGCTTCAAACCAGCACCCCTTTGAATGGCACTTTTAATGATTTTTAATGTCTGCAGCATTATATATATATACATATATATATATATATATATATATATATATATATATATATATATATATATATATATGTCTCTTAAAATAAGCGTCATATTAGCTCTCTGGAGAGGCAGTACTGAAAACTGAATTACGCAATTGTTTTTATAACAGCATTTATATTAAACATGTATTTATATCTTATAAAACTTCGATTTTCACCTACCATCTCAAACCCTCGCCCGCTGGCTACTCTTTGACTGCTTTACTTTGATGGCATGTATCACAAAGAATGGTTGTGATGTAAGAATGGCGTTGAGAGGAGCAATGGAGGGGCGATTAGGAGGGACACCCGGAATACAGAGAGAATCCTAACTGCCTCTATGTCCGGCACAAATCCTATCATAGGCCTGCGGGATCGAGCCTGGATCTCCTTGGCGAGTGGCCCATCCAACCGGTTACGGCGCCGTCGTAATATATATTACCTTCTCTACTATACTTATGGTAAGTAGAGAAAGTGTTGCATAACATAAAATGCCGAGATTTCACCGTAAATACATGTTTTGAGGCCCCTGGACCCAAGTGTGTGTGTGTGTCTGTGTGCGTGCGCGCTCCTGTGCGAGCAGCATACCTCTAAAACGAAAAGTGGGTTAAATGCGAAACTTGGTATATAAGTTCAAGGCCCTCCAAGGTTGCATCACGAAGATTTTGAAGAAAATCCTCCCACTCCAAAATACCCTTTACATGGAAACGTTTTCGAAACGTTTTATTCTATCAAAAATGGCTCTAACGATTTTGATTAACGTACCACATTAGGAGCGCAACCATGTTGTATTCCACGAGTGCAAATAACGTGCGCTACAAGAGTTGCAGAACTCAACGGGGTAATTACGAATAAGTGCAGGTCAGTTGGGAACTGGCGCAGTAGTGTGAGCGACCTTCGTTCTACTCCTGATTATCATCGAAGACGAAGAGCGAATCGCGCTTATTGAGAGGCAGTTTCCAGGCTTGCACTGTGCAGATCGTGATGGTAGACCTGCACAGTGTGCTGCTTAAAAACTGACAAAGGTCTTGGAATGTTTTCCACTTCAGTTACAGAGACTTTATTTTCGAGGGAGTAAATTCACTTTTTAGATTGCGCCTACATATATTTTTGCGTTCACGCTGTTCATGTCTAACATTACGGACTATACGTATTTTAGAGTTAAATCTAGACATTAAAGTATGGTGACGAAAACCATGCAAACATGAGAAAACGTGATATTTCACTACCATTTGTTCGCTTGCTATTAGTGGTGGTGGTACTGTTATTATCATGGCGTAAACACGATTAAAACTAGCCTTGGCCGTATACTGATTGGTAAAACAAAGACATTCTAATTATTTGTCAATCCAAACCAGGTATGTGCGAGCGCGTGTCACATCCAGGAGAGAGGGATACTGTGACGTAGCATAGCTACCCCTCTATCCGAGCAGTGGCGTAATGCGATTCTTAATTTTGAAAAGCTAGAAATACCTATTTATTAAAATGCAAGTTATGCATCAAATGACAAAATAAAATCAAGTACGTTATTCATTATTGTTCCTACTTTAAAGGTTTGAAACTGAAAATATTTCATACCTATGTGTTATCAAATTGTACAACATCTTGCTTAATTGAAGTTGTTGACGTACTAATTAGAGCCAGGGGCACTATCCCATGATTTTTACTTTCTCTACCACTTACCCAGCAATTAGAGAAGGTATGGCATCCCACCCAAAAATTCGATACCAGATTTGACTGGAAATAAAAGTTTTGAAGTCCCCTAATTAAATAATTAAAAAAAGCGTTTTAGAAAACTTGTTCGTGTATGTGTGTGTGTGTGTGTGTGTGTGCGTGCGCGCGTCTGTGAACACGATAACTCAAAAACGAACTCTCGGATAATTACTAAACTTGTATTTAAGTTCAGTATCTTACAAAGATGCGACACAAAGATTTTCAAGAAAATCCCCCACCCCAAACTTCCCTTTACATGGAACATTTTTCGAAATTCTTTATTAGATATATCAAAAATAGCCTCAACGATTTTGATTTAAGTGCCATATATTAAAGATATTTACATGACAAAATGTATACCTTCAATTTTCTGAAAATAACCTGAGAAGACCTCTTCATTCGGAAGCAATTTTACATAATCTTGTATAGTTGGTAAACGTTAAGCGGTAGACGAAAATACACCACACAAAAGTGTAGATCTCTTGGAAATGCATAATTTATTCCCAGAAAGTTTTCTGTAAGAGCGCTGGGGTAACGCAGTGATTTCGTTTCCGTGCTGAGGTTCCAGGGTTCGATTCCCGGCTCTTGGGTGGCGATTTTCAGACGACCCTATCGTCTGAAAAGCTGTAGTCAAATGTTTTAGAACTGGACGCTGTATGCTGGCCTAAAAGTTCATACTATTCCCATGACAACGCGAGAGACAACTGAAAATTTAAAAGAATGGCTAAGTTTTGAATAATTCGAACCATTAATAATGGATATCTCGGAAATGGCTGATGCCACAAAAAAGGTTATTTGAAATAAATTGTGTGTTTTAAAGACATCTACATTTTTTTCAGTAGCACGTTTTCGTCTATCGCTTTAACGTTTGCCACTTATACAAGGTTATATAAACTTCCTTCCGAATAAAGAGAACTTCACAGGCTATTCCCAGATAAACATTTGATTTGTCATGTAAATATCCTTAAAGTATTGTATTTTAATGAAAATCGTTGGAGCCATTTTTAGTAAATAAAAATGTTAAAAATGTTTCATGCAAGGTTAGTTTGGGATGAGGAAACTTTCTTGATAATCTTCGTGTCGCATCTTTGATAGTACTGAACTTAAATACAAAGTTTGGTGTTTATGCGACTGTTTAGACACGACACAGACACACGCATAGACCTTTCTCTACAGATGTTTTTTTTTATTCAGGGGTCCTCAAAACATATTTCTGGTGAAATCTCGGTATCGAATTTTTTGGTAGAATGCAATACCTTCTCTACCTACTATGTACCTGGTACAGCAAGTAAAAATATCCCCCATAGCTAATTTAAATCCACTTAGGCGAGCAATCTTATCGCTTGACCAGGGTGAATGCAATGTTCTTTAACATTAGTTTAAAGTTTCCTGCGACTACTCTCCTGGAGATTCAACCCTCCCTCTACAGCTGCTAGACACTTTATCCACCACCGTGTCGTAGCGGGAAGGAATAGTTTGATCATTTACGTCACGAAAGAACAAAGCACAAGTTCCTGCAGACGGTCTTTGTGTCTGAGGAAGTATCTGTTCTGACATGAAATGTCTTTCACATCTCCAGACGCCACTGCGTGCTATTGACTAGAGTCTTCTGGAAGTGCGAAGGTAGATAATGGCGGTAGAATCTGGGTCATTAACGGTTCGGGTTATGTGGAGAACGTGATAATAACATGTTACAGCACCGCACTTAGGTGCCATAGCAACCACTTCTTCTTTCCCTCAATATGAGGTGTTGTAGAGGATTCCCATCCACTTTCACATTCAACAAGGCTTCTTCCTTACAAAATATAAACAAAAAAATCTCAAATTTTCTCTATTCACTCTTCTACAAACTAATCTTACAAAAACTCATTCTTCTATCAATCTACATCTTATAGTCTTCTATCTAGCTTCATTACACTTTTCGTTGTGGGTATAAGAAGTATAGAGAAGGCTAAAGTGATAGTAAGATTTTTAAAAAACGGGTCCTATTTGATGGCTTTGAAATGCCATGTTCTTTTGCACGATCACTAGAAAACACGAATAGCGATTCGCCATTGGCAAAACCTACAACTGTGTGTATTTATATATAAAATTTAAGTTGTCTAATTTTCTCAATCTCTACAAAAATATTAAATCCTAAAATCACTTCGTTAATTGGCAGAATATTTGCAAACTATGCGTCACTTTCACAGTAAATGCTGTTTTAAGTTCATAGCTACCTATATTTGTTGCATTCAAACAGAAAAAAGTGATCTGCCACTGATACGTTGATTAGCAACCATGTCACAAAACGTTTATCCGTTAAAAAAAATCTGATGTGTTACACTCGCATGACTTTCCCTAATCTTGTACAAACTATTTTTACAAACGCTTATTCTCCAGCTACTTCATGTTAATCGAGATAAACATTTGCAGACTCTATCTTATTGCTAAGTTTCTTGTAGATGTAAGGGTGAATATATATTTACAAGGGCAATATAGAAATACAGTATCCTTTAAGCATATATATCTTAATAGCTGGTTGCTAGGTGCAGCACCATTCTCTTTGCCACAGATTAATACTCTTTGCATATACAAGACAAAAAAATGAATAACGAATTCCCATTTGAGAAAATAAGTATTGAAACATTTAAGGGAATAACAAGCAATATTTCGAAAATGGTTCACTCAACAAAAAAAATGTATATGACATAAATTGTGTATTTTAACGCGATATAAATTTTTTGTGCAGTAAAATTTTGTCTATCTCTTATGGTTTACCAGTTATGCAAAAGTCGTTCACAATGAAGAATACTTTTGGAGACATTCCCAGAAAATTCAAGATATACATTTTATTTGTCATGAAAATATCTTAAACATGTGATATTTTAATCAAAATCGTTAGAGCCATTTTTGAGAAAGTTAAATTTTTGGAAAAATGTTCCATGTAAAGGGTAATCTGGGGTGGGGGGGATTTTCTTGAAAACCTTCGTGTCGCATCTCTGGAAGATACTGAACCTAAATACCAAGTTTGGTGTTTATCCGACTGTTCGTTTCTGAGTTATGCTGTTCACAGACAGACACACACACGGACATGTTTCCAAAAATGCTTTTTTTGGATTCAGGGGGTCTTAAAACACATATTTCCGGTGAAATTTCGGTATCGAATTTTTGGGTGGAATACAATACTTCTCCTACTTACTATACGTAGTAGAGAAAGTAAAAAAGCACCACAAGCTTAAAGTTATCACACCGTATCTAATCTAATGCGCACCTTTATTGTCCAAATGCCGAATTCAAAACTGTGGTGGGCATTCATTCAAATGCACGTTAGAATCGAGTGCAAAGTCGTTCCGTAGTTCGCCGATAACTGTATTCAAATTTATTATACCTATCTTATGTAAGTCATAATGTACTGCTGTCATTCTTTCTTCGTTGCAGTTATCGTTGGCCTATTATTGCAAGGGGCGTTGGAATTAGTAGGAAGTTAGGAAATGAAGGGCAAACAAAGAACGTCTTATGACGTTACTTTCAAGTGTAAAGTTATTTTTTATGCAAAAGAATGGTAACTAAAGATAGGAGGAGACTTCATTGTAGCGGAGGGTTCGCTCATGGCGGCAACAGAAATCGGCATTATCTGCAACTAAAGCTAGCAGAAAGGTACTTGTAACACCGGTCGTAGTAACCGTTTATTTCAAACGTTTATTTAGCATAGGAGTTCATGTTCACTCTAATAGGTAGTTGTAATTTTTTTTAAGTTCCCTTGTTTTACCCATTACTGTGTTTTATTATTTTTCGTTACCGCTTATTACCGCAATTACACAACACACACAAACACCCATGCCCATGGCGGGACTCGAACCCACGACCCTCAGCTTGGCGGTGCGCCGGAGCTATATACTCCAGTGACCACGGCTACGGGGGCCGGCATTTAACACTGACTGTGTCACGTAATAGTAGGCTACTTATAAAATATACTAGGTATGTCCTGAAACGTTATGCACAAAACCACTGTTGTACAAAATAAATTTAAGTAAACTTCTTCTATGATTGATGCGTATTACATTCGCCAACTAACTCATATTTATTATTTAAAGTTTCAAATTTAGAGTGCGCATTAGATTCAATGACGCACCAGATTTTCGGAAGTGCTGCGTTATGTTCTGTTCACTGTGTTGTATTTCTTTATTTTGTGTATGTGTTCTGTGTTTAATAATGAATCATCGTTTAAGAGGACGTGCGCCGTAAGAGATTCTTCAACAGCGAGATAAGATCCAGAATGCGAATGATGATACAGAATATTCACGAAAGAAATAAAAGTTTCTTAGGCCGCAACACTTTTCTAAATGAAAACTCTATTGCAGAGTGGAAATTTACTCACAATATTGTGTTTTAAGTTTTTGCAATTAAGTACACCTATTAACATTGTTGATGAACACTGCTTTCAAGAATAATTGTAGTCTTAGTGTTAGTTTGTGTGTATTACTTAGAATAAAGTGCAACCAGCTTTTGTTTTTCCACTCTGCGAAATACAGTAATTAACCCGCGTTTGTTTCTGTACGCATTCTCTGTGGAGTAAAGCACCTATTTTCTACTCCATGGTGTTCACGAAGTAGGCTTTGTAAATTCTTGTTATTCTTTTAGTAATTTATGAATTTAAATTAGAGGGTGTTTTAAAGTCCATGTCTATAAAAAAGAACAGGGTTTTCTAGTGGTGAAAGAATTATCAAATTAGGTTCAGCGGTTTTTGAAATGACCCAGCACACACACATACACACACATAATTACATACATACACAGAAACGTACATAACGTACGTACTTACATGTGTTGTGAAACCTCATATTGAAATGTTTGGGACCAATGGTTTACTTGCATCCTCTACTTCAGTAGAGTGGTAGAGAAAGTAAAATGCGCTGTATTGTGCAATGTTTTCTTTGTGTGTGATACTACTGTGCAAGGAAAGGTGATTTTTCGCGAATGCTAATAAAAGCTTGTGCTTTCAATTTTCACCACCAACAACCCACATTTTAATGTGTGTTGGAAGTGCGAAATTAGCTCAAAGTTATACTAACATGCGTATAAATGCGAAATACACCATTTTTTCAAACGAAACCTTTTTTTCTGGAAACTTCAAATGCGGAGTTTGTACATACTTGGAATTGGAATTGAAATTGAGTTTTATTTATGGACGCGCTTTAACCGCTGCGGTCCTTAACGTCCCATTCTGTATTGGGCGTGAAAGAATGGTAATTTTGCTCCGATGCCTGTTTATCAGGCTTGAGGTTCTTTTACGTGCCGTAAATCTACGACACGGGACCACCGGCTTTACTTCCCTTCCGAAAGAAGACATGCTAAGGATTTTTACCCCCCAAAAAATCCATCGCCCACCGCCGGATTTGAACACGCGACCGCGGGAACTAGAAGCTAGCATGGAACCACTACACCACGCAGGACGACATTCTTGACTAACGTTCTGGAAGGCGGAATAGTAATGTAAAAGGAGAGCAGTTTCCTTTATTTATTGAAAACAACATAATTAATAATTGTTACTTATTCCATTATGACATTCCAAATAAATTAAGTTAGTTTAAAATCTGAATTTTTGGGCTTAGGGAAAACAATCACAGCTATACTCCTATGGCAATTTAATTGTGGTAAGTACAGTGTTCGGCTAAATTTGTGATTTAGGTCTCGACGCAATCAGTTAATTACCCAGAAGGAGGGCTCTTTATAACCTTTTACCCATAAGTTGTGGGATGAGTTGCTAGCATAGACACAGTGCTAAAAGGTGTGCAAGAGGATGGTTACCCACATATGTGTTGCAATTCATGGAGTCTTTCTCAAATAAAAGTGTAAAGAAAATGAAAAAACAGGTGTTTACTGGAGGATATCCTCAAGTGCAATAAAACTTCAGCAGTCACATGGAGGTAAATTCACCATTGGTTGCTAAGCGTTTTAATTCTGACACTGCTGGCCTAGTATGGTCAATAAATTTGTAAGACTTAAGTGAAAGTAAAAGGAAGACAGTATTTTTCGGATTGTAAACAAGATAGTTTTGTTGAGAGATGTGAATATTTTCATTCACAGTTGTTAAAAAATTATGCACACTAGCGTTTAGCTCAAATAACAGCCAAAGATGTTCTGCATAGATGCTGAAAATATTTCAGTAATCACAGTTTAATTATATATGAGGAGAGAACACGAATACAGAAAAACGTTGAGGTACGTTCTCTGACTTTATTCAACAATGCTACTGACTCATAAACTTGCATTACAGTTAATTTTGTATATTTCGTTTTATTGTTTTTGGTTTTGTATCAGTATAAAATTCTCTTTCTTCTGTGTTGTGTTTTAGCCTGTATCAATTTGTCCTACCTTTATTTGTGCTGCTTTAACGTATTTCAGTTCAAAATAAATCCAAAATTTAATTTGTGCATTTTTTCTCATCATCAATCCTTTACAATTTAATTTTAATTTCACAAAATGTTATTTCAAAAAAAAGTATCTTTGTTTATCACAATTAACTAAAAATATATTCTTTCTTCAAAGTGAATATAAAATGTAAACTTGCAAATTCATAAATGCTACAGAATGCTAAATGTACAAATCCAATACGAAATTTCTGATTTCAAAATGCTAAATGTTACTACCCCTAGAAGTAACGTATTTCTATCGCCATATGAATAAAATTGTTGGTCACTTCTTTGTATTTTCGCGAGCTTCCTTCAAAATTTGTAATTTTTTGTCTTCGCAGCAACGCATTTGTTGAGAAAAACTGTAAGAACGCAACATTCCTGCGTCTCTGTACGATATTTGAGGTAGAAAGTCTCTTTCACTTACATAACTGTTACCTACATATATGGGCAAACAAAAACTTGTCCACATTCTTACGTGTCGGTTTCACGCTCAGTTAAGTAATTTGAAAACACTTTTCTACTTGGTTGGAGGGCAATGGTATTATAGCAAACAAAAATTAGAAGAACTAGCGCTTTCTAATTTCAATGCGATTTAAGCAATACTAATTGACTGTTACCCTCAAAAAGTAGGCTTCGCCAAGACGGAGCTAAGACCTATCATTAGCTTCTAAAACACCATCTTTGATACATTGCAATTTAATAAGTGAGGATTATTTTAGGAAAAGTCAGAAAATAAATACAACTTCATGTCTTGTTATAAAGTAACATAGTTAATGATAAAATTGTACCAATTATGCTTAGATGTGATAGCTTCGCATTAGTAGTTTACTATGATTGTTGGACCATTCCGACTTCTCCACTCAGTATACAAAAGTGGTGATTTGGGAAGCTGACCTAGATGATTTATCTAAACAAAATATGTGTTGCACTCACATTACTTTCTCTACCCTCTTATCGTTTATTACTGGGTATACGAGCTGTTTAACGAAAGCTTATTACTTTGTCTACTACATATAGTAAGAAGGGAAAGTATTGTATTCCACCCAAAAATTATATGTCGAGATTTCATTGGAAATATATGTTTCGAGGCCGCCTAAACTCTGTGTGCGTGTGCGTGTGTGTATGTGTGTGTGCGTGCGTGCAGGATGGACCATTTAAGTTGAGACTGTAAAATACCTCCAAAACCAGGCGTTGTAGAAAGAAATGTCTTGAATAAAAGTTGCTCGATATTATGGGGGAAAGTAAATGCCCTTAGTCTGTTTTGTTTGGAATATGATATGATAGTCATTTTAGTGTCAATTTATTTTCTTTTTAATTGGAACCTACATCTCATTACTTAGATCCTATATGACTTATACGTGTGAAATGTGGGGACAGCGCATCATCGACAGTTTAGAGAAATTTAGAAGGATCTAACGATCTGTCGAACCAGCACCGGCGCTGATTATTGTATCACCAATGCTCAAGTGTACGAAGATATTGGTATCATGACTCTCACCGATTAGTCCAGCTATTACGACACAGATCTCAGCTCAAACTTCAATTTCATACCCAATCCTCTGTTGGAGAACTCTTCAATTGACCGAATTCTTCATTCCGCTCACTTGACTCCATCTGCGATGAATAGAGCTCTGAAGATTAAGACATATAAATTGCCTAAAAAGACCTATAAAAATGTCCAAACATATCCTAAAAAGAATGCACTCTTGCCTGTTTCGACTTCATGGTACTATCTCTTCCTCGGACATCCAACATCTCTTCTGCCTTGAGGCCGATAAGTACTCACCAAGGCTGGGATTCTGTACTCATTCGAGATAGTTGGACTCTCCAATTGTCTTTATACTCTTCTATTTTTTCATTTAAATTATATATACTTAACTCTTATCCTTATAGTTTCATTTCGCATCAAATCCATTCTCGTGCATTCTTTAAATTACATATTAAAATAATCAATATACTGCTTTAACATAAGACATCAACATTATTACATCAGCCATTGTTAAAAGGTAATGTGTGTCATTTTCCCCCAAATTGTGTTATTACGGACTTCTTATATATTAATACAGACATATTGCAGTGAGAAATCGATGTATTTAATTTATCATGTAACATGCTATTCTTTTAAAGAGTTGAAAAAATACGAAATTCTGGTGGTATGAAACATACGGTATAAATAACCTGTATGAATAAAATGCGTCTTCTTTCAGTATTACTTTTTAGAGCTTTATGTTAACCTGTATATATCATTGTCGTTTGTTCGAATTGAGAAAGAGCAGTAAAAATGTAGTCGAAAAAGGCGAAGTTGCAAAAACAAGCCGTTAATACCTTTTAAAAAGGCGAAAAAAGGACTAGTAACCCCAAAAAGGCACAAACAAACCCCGCCATTCTATGGTCTAGACCCACCATATTCTACACATTATGTTGGGCCTAGTCTTCAGACTCTCGAAAAGAAAATAAGTTTTCCTCAACTTCCGAGCCTTAGTCATGAAACATCCTAAACATATGATATGTTTATAGACGCAAACACACACACACACACACACACACACATATGAACCGTTTTCTAAAATAGGCTTTCTTTCTTTATTTTTTTATTCAGTCTGCTTTAAAGCAGGTATTTCCAAGAAATCTTGATATGGATTTTTTGATGGAATACAATATAGGTATTATCCACCAAAAGAGCAAAAGTTAATTTCTGATCAATTTTAATAAAAAGAAGTACACTTCAGAATAAAACACATTATTGGTTAACTGATGAGAAAAGAGGAACCACTTCAGTTTCTTCATATAACACCAATAAACCTTCTTGTAAAAAAACAATTCCATGGCAAAATCTGTAGATCCTCTCATTATTGTTATTATTATTGCTTCTTGGTATTATTTTTTGATTCTACATGAAATTTTGAAACATAATTACATTATCATGCATGTTCCCAATTGCGCTAAATGTAAACTAATCGCTAATTTAAGCACCAAATTTTCTAAACTCCCTTTCCTTCCCGAAACAGGCTTCTAACGTGGACTTAATATTTTGATACTCTAGGAACCATCGTTAGTACGAAACCCTAAGAGCTACTCAATTTCTTAAACCTTTCAACGGCTTACAGGACACATGAATCTCCTTGATAATAAGTGGGGAGGGAGATTTTCGACGCAGGTGAGTTTGGAGTCCTGCGGTTCAGGAAGCAAAAACGAGGTGAGGAGAAGAAGAAACGGGATTACAGAGGAAGGAATATGAAGAACGTGGCTTCAGAGAAAACATACTTCAAGTTTGTGAACCTAAAATGGCAGCAAGAGCACCTGGAACCATGGAACGGCAAATGTTGTCTTAGTAAAGGTGTAGAAGTGGAGCTGAGTGCCACTTAACGCGCGGTGCAGATCACGAATCACACCATGCTACCGCTGCAAGGCTTTTACTTGGGAGTCTATCACAATATTCGTCACAGCGAAAGTTATAATTTAGCGTTGAAATAAACACGCGAGCGTCTTTCAGCCAACATACTGATGCCTTATTCACTAATAAGAATTGAGTCAATAGCTTTAAAGCATGATGCTCAAAAACTAACTGGCAGTTTTGGCTTTCTCTACCATGTACATAGTACTAGAGAAGTATTGCATTTCACCCAAAAATTCTATACAGAGAGGGGCATGTTTTGAGGCCCCTAAATAAACAAAAAAGGCATTTTTAGAAAAAGGTGTGTGTATGTGTGTGTGTAAATCGCATAAATCAAAAACGAAAAGTCGAATAAATACCAAACGTGGTATTTAAATTCAGTATCTTCCAAAAGATCCACACAAAGACTTTCAAAAAAATCCCCCACTCCAACTACCCTTGATATCGAAAGTTTTCGAAGTTTTATATTTTCTCAAAAAATGGCTCTAACGATTTCGATTAAAATACCATTAATTAAAGATAGTTATAACAAATAAAACGTATATCTTGAATTTTCTAGGAATAGCCTGTGAAGTGCAGTTTATTCGGAAAGAATTTTATATAACTGTATAACTGGTAAACGTTAACCGATAGACAAATGTAGATCGCTTTAAAACACACAATTTATTTCAAATAACTTTTTTAAAATCATAAGCCATTTCTGAGGCATCATTATTAATAGTTCGGATTGCTCAGTACTCTTGTCATTCCTTAAAGTCCGTTCGACATTTACTGTTTCTTGCGATTGCATGGAAACAGTATAGAGTTTTAAGGCCAGCATATAGCATCCAGTTCTTAAACATTTTACTATTGTTGTTTCCTTTGTAACCTAACGAATTCTGTAATATAGTTATTTAGAAAAAGTTTATCTGGATTAAAATGAAGTAGGTAGATAGACAAATAAGTTTTTGTAAGAATAATTGGTATACCCACTAATGATAAACGATAGCGGGTATAGAAAGTCATCCGAATGTAACACATACATTATTCTCCAAGTTAGTCGATCTCAATCATAATTTGATGTCATTCTAAGCAGCTATGAAGAAAATATGGTATGTCTTGCCTTATTTTTGGATAGTGAAAAAGCCTTCGATAAGGGTTGGCACGAAGGTTTACTTTATAAACTTAAGTCAAGAATACAAGATCATTCAATTCTACTTGAGACGTAGAACCTTTTTCAGTTAAATGTGGCAACGCCCAATCCCAGTCCAGTGAAATAAATTTCGGTGTTCCTCAAGGAAGTGAATGTGGCCCTGATTGTATCTCACCTATGTCTCAGATTTCCCGGTATCACCTAAGTCATAAATGCGCAGTTTGCCAATGATGTGGCTATTTTAGCAAAGAGATGGCAGCTCATCTACAGTTAAATTAAAGATGTACGTCCGACAAATCGAAGAGGGGTGTAAGCAGTGGAGGATAATACCGAATGCCCCCCCCCAAAAAAACCAACCAAATCAGTGCACTTTACCTACAAAACTGATATGCCAAACCATACTATAAACCTCGGTGATGAGGACGTCCCAAAAACCAACTCGGTGAAGTATTTTGAACTAACATTACATAAGAAATTAACATGGAAACCTCACATCACCGATGTAGTGAAGAAAAGGAGCAATAAAATCCACCAATCGCCTCCCAAACTGCATTACAAAAGAATTATCTGTCTCTCCTTGGCTCGATCTGTATGAATGTATGGGTGTGGCATTTGGGCTTATGCTTCTGATTTACAGATAAAAAGAGTACAGACAGATCAAAATCGTTTTCTCCGGCTCATAACAAATGTACCAAGGTATGTCTGCAATATAACCATCCACCAGGATCTGCCCTTCAAGACTGCTATACAGACTCTACAACAGGTTCACCAACCACTCCAGTCCACAACTCAACCCGATTCCTGAACACCGCTTGGCTGCCCGAAGAGAAAGAAGGTTAAAAAGAAAACACTCGTATCTAATTGTACAATAGTTATAAGGCCCATTACTAGATAGTTCCCTTAAAGTCATGTTTATACATCATGTGAATGATCAAAGCTGTAAAGTATAAATGTACAATGGAGATATCTAGAATATAAAAGAATAAAAGCAATACAGGATCTAACGCCGCATAATGGTGTGGAATCAAATTTTAAGGGTTTTCCGCCGAATGCATTCTATGACCTCTGATTTGAGTCGATTATCTCACTGTCTCCCAAAAGAAATTCTCATTGCAACACGTATTGTTCGGTTGTATCTGGTTAAAAACACGCACACACACAGAATTTACACCTTGTGACTGTTACCTAAAGTAAGTAAAGTGATTTTACAGAATCTCGATGTGCTCAATACGAATTTTTAATCCCTTTATCATGTCAAAATATTTTACAAAATCACTTTAAATCTGTTTTATAATTACATGAATTTCATCTCTAACTTTTTGGTTTAATTTTATTTCAAATAAAAAACAAATTTAAAATGCACAACTTGCTGAAATTATGTGTCTGGTTGTTCATACACGTCATTGGAGTGTTTTTCTTTGTTTTGTTTTGTTTTGTTTACTTCACTATTGGATGTATAAATTATCATAACACAGCACACAAAAAATTACATCTATTGCTCCTTAGTTGAGAAAGTTCTCCTACTCCTTATTTTATGTTTGTCTTCAGGTATTTCACGCTTTAACGTCCAACAATAGTCAGTCCGCTAAGTGATGCTCCAGCGTCCTTGGTACCTGCTTTGAACTCTTGCAGATCCTTCGCTAAAAATCAAATTTGGGGGGATAATCTTAGTGAGAAAATAGAAAATTAGTATCGAGTCTCATGTTACGACCAATTCCTTGTATTCATCAAGCCTGTTAGCCACAATGTTTCGGTAATTAGGATCCTTGGAATTGATTATTCTTCCGCACAAGCCGTATGTTGGACAAGGTTGGAAAGGTAGAATCAGACGACTGAAAAATGCAATGCCAATTCAATTTATGTCACATTTGCATTTACATAAAATCAGCTTTTAAGCTGGTAAAATGGTGACTCTTCCTATATACAGGAATAATATGTACTTAAAGAACAGCATATTTTAAGTACATTTGTCAAAATTTAATATTCCTATACTTATGTGTAACATAAGAATGTTAAATCCTCCAAATGTTCATTAATACTATAGTAGGCCACTTTTAATGGTATAGTCTTAATAGTTTTACAAAATTCACTTTTAACTTTGATATTTTTTATTGTATTGGGTAACTTCTCATATATATTTTTATTCCCATATAATGTTCTTTTTTTCTAATATCTTTAATCTATGTTGCGAGTATTTTAACATTTGACTGTTGCGAATATTGTAGCTAAGTGTTTATTGACATGCAGTGTAATTATTTTGAACATACTTCAATAGATGATACAAATATAATGACGTAAAGGTTAAGATTTTGTTTATTTAAATAATGTTCTACGTGATGTTCTGTAGCTAGACAATGTCATTATTCTCAATATATTTTTTTGTATTTAAATACCTTTTCACATTCAGTAGAGTTTCCCCATATTTAAGGGACCATATTTTTGAAACAATAAAGCGGGACATTTTTAATTTTTCTCAATGAAACAAGGGACAAAAGAGAATGAGTAAAGTTTTTCGTCATAAATACGAAGTTTTCGAAATTAATAATAAATAAATAATGTGTAACTTATATATAAAGCAGCTCTGAATTCACTCCAGTCATACAATCCTGTAGAATTATTAGTGCAGGAGCCATTCCTCATACATTGGATAAGTTTAGAAGCACAGTCCATTGATCTGAAAGATTAGTTGTGGTGAACAGCATGGTAAGTGAACGCTCCTTCAATAACTACTAATTTCATATCTTTATCACCAAAACTTTCACTTTTTAAAAAATTAGTCAATACGGTGCTAGAAGAAGCACTTGCACGCACCATTCTTTTATGTTTATCACTGTTTATGTTGTAATATATCCGACCCCTCCCCCATGGCTTATACTGAAAGTAGATGCACATTTATTGCATCGAACATCTGAGTCAGAAATTGTTTTTTTAATGTACGCATATTCCTTTTGTAGGTCACTATTAAAAACAACTTCTTTTCGGCTGTGGCATATTATTAATCTCAAGTGTTTTAGCGCTCGCAGTTTCCAAAAGTTCCCTGTATTTTATTATTCCACAAATGCAGAATACAGTTTTTTCTTTACCAAAGTCACAACTGTAGTGAATTTCTCTTGGCTCAAGCATATGCGTTTACAGTTTTCCTTATTGTTGGCGTCATTCACATCAAACACGAGTGTTTACGATTTGTCTGTTGATAGCGCAGACGGCACAGTTCAATTGACGTCCACAACCTGTACTTCTCCAAGCAGTCTCCGCGCGGTTTCAGGTGTATATGTGTTGTAGACCCATAATATAAACAGCGCTTTGCTTTGTCAGTTATTAGTATCTTTAAATGTTCCATCAAACTGATGCAAAACAGGACATTTTGAATTTGAGAACTATGATTAACGGCGTTTTATGGCGAAAAGTCTTTGCCACAAAAAGGGACATTTTTGTTAAGTTTTATTTAGGGTCGTTTTAACGACATTTTGTCGTCCCGTTTCTATCTTAAAAAAGACGGGACAGAGACTCGAAAAAAGGGATTGTCCCGGCTAATACGGGACGTCTGGTTACCTTACCCACATTATTATTCCATCATGGTTGATTAGTGATTGAAAGTAACTGAAATAGACAACTGTTTTTTACCTCTAAGGTACTTAGTTGAGCAATCACGATATGTTAAAACAGCCATTATTTAGCTTCTTAACTAAATATTTAATATAATGCTTTCATTTAAGCTGGTTGTCTACAAATGGACCATGTAATTCCGCTGAATGTGTCATTTTTATATTTACATTTTGTTGATTTTCACTATTACTATGTGTTATAAACTTCAAAAGGTTAATTTTAATCCATTTGTTTAATGCCATTCATTAAATTTATTTAAAATGTACACTGTTCTCTTGCTCATATATTGAAGTGTCTTTTTCTTATATTATAGCTGTAGTATCATCCGCATATAATATAACACTGATGTGAACATGTTCTGGTAAATCATTTGTATGTACTGTATACAGTAATGGTCGCAGTACAGTACACTGTGGAACACCTGCATAAATATTTTGCCAACTTGAGTGCACATTCTGTTTGTGTGTATTTATTATTTTTGTCTCCTGCCATTTAAATAAGATTCAAACCATTTCAAGATTTTGTTTATAACTCCATAATAATTTAATTTGCTTAATAATATTCTATGGTTTTCGCAATCAAACGCCTTAGAGATGACACACATTAGCGCTGCTGAATGATTGCCATCATCTAAAGATTTAGAGAGACTTAATTGATTGTACTAGTGCAGTAGAGGTTGAATAATAAAATTTACGAAACCCATGTTGTGACTTTGTAAACAATTTGTGCCTTTCTTAGTAACACATCAGTCTAGAATGAACTAGTTTTTCAATAATAATTGAGAAGCTACATGTAAGAGAGATAGGTCTATAATTTTTAAATTTTTCTGGTCCTCCTTTATGCAGTGGTTTTACAATAGTATATTTCATTCTCTCAGGAAATGCTGATGTTACAAATGATTGGTTAATGTATGGGCAAGAGGTTCACTTACATATTCATTAACTTGTTTTATAATAAATACTGAAATCTCATTCCCTCCAGAAGATTTTTTTGCCTTTAAAGCTGAGATTTGTTTCTTAACTTCTTTATAAGCAACCGGTTCTAATTGTAAAGTCGGTGTTAATTGCAAATAACTATCTATACTTTTCATTTTATGCATTGCAGCTTGTACATTAGGTTTATCCAAACCTCACGTGATACATTTAAAAAGTAACTGTTAAAAGTCTCCATCTTGTTTTTTTTTCCATTTACAATACCATTATCTGTTCTCAAGTTCATTTCTTAATTCTGATGCTGATTAATTCCCATTTCATTTCTTATTTTTGTCCGTGCAACTTTGCTTTTATTGCATACCTTATTTATGAAGTTGTTTATTGCTATCCTTTTTCCTTGTTTGATAATCTTTTCATATATTTTATTGTATATTCTATAATATTGAATTTTGGAAGAGCAGTTTTAATTTTTGCTTCATTTTGAAAATACCTCCTGTTTTTGCTGGATATTTTATACCCTGTGTTATCCAATTTAATTAAACATTTATACAAATTTTGTTTTTTATAGTTAGTGGAAATGCTGCATTGTAAGAAAGTACAAATTTTGAGTTGTAATTTTCATTAACTGATGTGGTATCCTTCAGGTAAACTATTTCCTGCTCCAGCCTTACTTTATAAGCATCTAATGCTTTATCTGCTGTTTGTAATATTTCTATATCTTGCTTCAACATTAATATTACTTTTTCCTTCATTATTAACTATTTTTCATATTTCCCTTCATCTTCTTCATGACAACATTCATGGCAGCTCCAGATATCTTCGTCCTTTATGTGCTCAATCGCTACCAATGTGTATTTTTCGTGTAGCCAGTATAGACAAACGTCACAATGAATTCCCTTTAATATTCTTTTCAAGCATACTTTGAACTTGTTGTTCACATTTCCGTTTATTTTACGATCGCAAACTATTACTTCTTTCCTGCTTGCTGCCATCTTGAAAGGGAATCCTTGTTATTACCAATAAGGTTTGAAACAACTTCACAGAAAGATATCCATGCTGCTTTCTCCTTTTTATTTACTTTAGAAAGTATTGGAAATTTCTCATATATGTACATGAGCACTCTCTTCCTAATTTAAAGACTTCACAAACGGTTTTATATGAAGAGGTAGCAGTGCAACTTTAAAAATACTCACAAGGCTTTGGCGCACAACATTCTCAAAACAAACGTCCAAATTCTCGTGGCCAATCTTTCTTAGTCCGGTCAACTCGTGCCCTGCTATTCCACAGACAAAGAATGCGCGTAAATTTTGAAACAACCAGATTGTTCATCCAATAGCATAGCAACAACTTGAAAATCAATATAGATTTTCCAGTTGTGTTCCCTGTAGTTGGATCGCAATAAGTGTTTCCAAATTTCCATGCGATTCTTTGAGGATCCGTGAATAGCAATGGACGCTGAATCAAAAACCTTTTCGTTATGCATGAGGAGATTCTTTAAACTTTGCTTGGAAGCATCAATGAACAGTCTCCATTCACTTGGATCGTAGTTTGGAAATGCAAGTTAAGCATAAGTTCTTTCACATTACTCCAATATTGTATAAGGTGGCTATTTTTGGAGAAAAATAATTTAAGCTCTATTCGCGTTGTCGGTACCAATAGAATTATGTTTCTGGGTGCAACAGCCTTTTGTTCTTGGAGTCTAGAACCTAACAATTCGAGCACAAGACCCCTCATTAAGGCATTTAATTCACTCTGGTTAAAACACCTACGTCCTCCAGGAGACGGTCCTGATAGACAAACACTGTCTTGCTCACGATTTCCCTCACTTCTACACCAGACTCTATGAAAAGTGTTGAAGATTTTATGGCCCATAGGGATTGGTACATCAGGCCCAGGGCACACAGGTAAAATGGCTTTCGAACAACTGGATACACATTTGCTTTTTACTTTCTCTACCACGTACAGTAGGTAGAGAAGGTATTACATTCCACCCAAAAATCCGATGCCGAGATTTCACCGGAATTACATTGCGTAGGTCCCCAAAATGAATAAAACAAAAGTCATTTTTGGAAAAATATCCGTGTGTATGTGTGCGTGAACAGCATAATTCAAAAACGAAAAGTCGGATAAACATCAAACTTGGCGTTTAGGTTCAGTACCTTCCAAAGATGCGACACAAAGAGTTTCAAGAAGATCCCCCACCCCAAACTACCCTTTAAATGGACCACTTTTCGAAATTTTGTATTTGTTAAAAATGGATCTTAACGATTTTGATTCAAATACCATATATTCATTATATTTACATGTCAAAAATGTATATCTTGAATTTTCTGGCAATAGACCGTGAAGTCCTCTTCATCCGGAAGGAATTTTGCATAATCCTGTATAACAAGTAAACTTTAAGTGATAGAGGATGAGGAAAATGTACCTACTACACAAGAAATACAGATCTCTTTAAAACAAACAATTTATTACAAATAATTTTTTTGTGGCATCAGTCATCTCCAGGATATCCGTTATTAATGGTTCGAATTGTACATTAAGGTCCTTTTAATACACAGTCGTCCTCCGTGATGTATTGGTTACCATGCTAGCCTCTAGTTCCGGAAGTCGCGGGTTCAAACTCGGCGGAGGGCGTTGGATTGTTTTCGGGCGTTAAAATCCTTACCATGATTTCCTTCGGAAGGGAAGTAAAGCCGGTATCCCCGTAGATTTACGGCACGTAAAAGAACCTCAAGCCTGATAGAGGCCTCTGAGCAAAATTCCCGTCTTTCATGCCCAATATAGAACGGGATGCTAAGAAGCATAGCAGTTAAAAAGAACATCCATAAATAAAACTCCCTTTTTTTCAACATTCAGTTGTTTCTCCCGATTGCATGGAAAGGGTGTGGAATGTCAAGACTAGCGTATAGTGCCAAGCTCTTAAAACAACTGACTATCGCTGTTCTCTTTCTATCCTAAGGGAATGTGCAATGTGCCTATTTCTTCAAAGATTTATACAGATTAAAAATAAATAGGTGGAAAAATAAACTGTCCTAAGAATAATTTGTACACCCACTAATAAATGATATAGGGTAGAGAAAGTTACGTAAATGTAGCACCAAATTTTTCTGATATACTCAGGTTTATGTTATGTTGCTTTTAAGGATAGTAACTCGTAAAAGGGTAGCATTAGCGCGTGGAGTGTCTTGTAACTAATGTGTGTAGCTGGAGTTAACTTCCCTGCAGCTGGAAGGCATAGTATTATAACGCTTTTAAGAAGATAAAGACCAGCTTCTAATGTTGCATCTTTTATCAATAAACGCGATCGTTGACATGCTTACTCTATGAGAGTAAGAGAGATGTTTACGCCCGAATCCCAAGTGATGGTGCAATTTCGATACGGGTAAAAAGATGTCACTTCCTAGCAGTAGAATATATTTCGTTCTATAATATCTGAAAATTACATTCTTACTTTCTCTACTGCTTACCTATAGCAAGTGGAGGAAGTATTCGATACCGAGATTTCGCCGGAAATACTCGTACACGTTTTGAGGCTCCCTGAAATCAAAAGAGCATTTTTTCGACTGTCTGTGTGAACACGTAACTCAAAAACTAATAGTCGGTTAAATACCAAACTTGCTCTTTAAGTTCAGATTCTTCTAAGATTGCACACGAAGATTTTCAATAAAATCCCCCTATCCCAAACTACACTTTACACGGAGAAAATGTGTTCAGTTTGATTTTCTCAAAAATGGCTCTAAACATTTTGATTAAAATACCATGTGTTAGCATATTTGCATGTCAAATAACATGTATATATTGAATTTTCTTGAAATAGACCACGAAGTCTTCTTTATTCTAAATGAATCTTATATTTATTCCTAAACGTAAGAAACAGACGAAATCTTACTACACAAAAATGTAGATCATCTTAAAAAACACGATTTATGTAAAATGCATTTTTTGTGCCGTTAACCATTTCCGAGGAATTCTTGTTATTGGTTTGAATTTTCAAATACTTGCAGTATTTTTTTTTCAAACGGCATGGCACTATTCGTTTTTTCTCGTGGTCGTGCAAGAAGCATGGAATTTTAAAAGCCATCACATGGCTACCCGCTTTTTAAAAATATTGACTATCGCTTTAGCCTACTGTATTCTTCTCATACCTACAGCGAAGTGTGTAAATATGCAATGAAGGTATTCATATGAATGCAATGCATCGGATTTTTCTTTGAGATGGGTTTTCCTCATGTTGGAAAACGATTTAAGTGACATCGATAAATGTATACGAGACTCAGTCTCCCAGTCATTAATAAATAGGTAATTTCCAGTGTTGCCAATCGTAGCGAAATTTGAGCCTTCTGGAGACACTGTGTCGTCCTCCGTAGACTAGTGGTACCGTGCTAGCCTCTAGTTCCCAAGGTCGCGGGTTCAAACTCGGCGGAGGGCGATGGATTTTTTCGGGCGTAAAAATCCTTAGCATGGCTTCCTTCGGAAGGGAAGTAAAGCCAGTGGTCCCGTGGCGTAGATTTACGGCACGTGAAAGAACCTCAAGCCTGATGAAGAGACCTCTGAGCAAAATTTCCGGTCTTTCACGCCCAATATAGAATGGGACGCTAAGAACCACAGTAGTTAAAAGAGTGTCCATAAATAAAACTCAATTTAATATAATTTTTCGGGAGGCATTGCAACGAAAAACGAAAACATTGGAAAATTTAGCGATGTTTGTCAATTTTAATTTTAAAAAATTAATGTATGATTATTATTAAAATAAACATGTAAATAGTGCAAAGTTAACTTGTTTTAAATTTTACCAATTATATAATAAGTGATAAAGGGTACTCCACCCTTAAGAAAAAACGGAATACCGCGTAGAATTGTCAAAAGATATGAAAGTGAGAAAACAGTTGTTTTCCGATAAGTGGTTGAAGATATTTTTTCGAAATAGTTATTACCAGTTAAAGAAGATAGTGCAAAAGCAAAGTGCAGAGCATGTGATGTTGTTTTGGAGGCAAGAAGAAGTGATCTTTTGAAACACTGTGAAAGTCAGAAACACCTTCTAAAAGCTGCTGGCACCACATGTATTTCTCAGCTAATTAGTAAATTAATTTATTTACATTTTACTAAGAAATGCAAAATGATTAAATTCAGTTTAACCTTATTATTCATTAATCAGAAGATAAATTACCACCAATAAAATACGCCTAAATTACCAACAGAAGGACTATAATAATTTTTCTATTACTTTAATGATGCAATGTGTTTTTGTAGCAGTGAGATTCAATGCTTTTTGTTGGCAACACTGGTCATTTCATTAATGTTTAAAGTATTTTCAACATTTATACGCAAGATCCCATCTTGTACTCATGAACAAAAATGAGTCCTCCCCAAATTCCATGTGCGGATCGGAGGGCTTCGTGTACCTTCGTAACAGCTTGTTCACAACGTACATGCATGAACTGTAGAATAGTCTGCACCTGTAAGGCAATGGTCACCTTATAAACTACTGAAAACAGAACCCAGAACAACGTTACAGTGGCCGAGAGGTTAAGAAGGCATTGCTTGCGCTAATAAACTCCTCGATTCAAATCTCGCATTAGCTGTTACTTTTTATGTTGTTAATTTCATGACTGGATATGTAGAACGTAATATTGCATTAATATAACTTTACCATTTGAAGTTTAGGCACATATATGCACATAAAAACATTATTCTACTAAAACATTCCTTTTAAACAACTAAAGAAGTAAATTCAAGTAAATTACCTTCTAAAACTAAAACACACAAAAAATAAACAAAATTAATACCGGGTGTGTGAACCTTCAGCATGTAAAACTACCCTCAATCTTCGGGGGGCATAGATGAAATTAAGTCCCCGAGTAACGTGGACGAGAAGCTATAACATCCCAGGCTTCTTTAAGCCTTATTTTTGTCTTTCGGGCATTTGCAAAAAAAAATTCGAGCGCAGCTCCCTTTTCACCTCAGCCCATACATTTTCAAAAGGCTTGAAATCTGATGAACAGGGAGGCTAGTCTATCCCTTTGATACCCCGCCTCTCTGAGAATCAATTTGAAACCATTAGACTTGCGTGGACAGGATGATTATCCTGTACCAATAATAATTTCTTCAAAATATCTTATCCTCGCAGAGAGAATCAGAATACTCTCAAGTATTACGGGTGTATTGCGATTGTTCAGTGTATCGTCAAGCTACTACAACACACCTAGACCGTCCCTTGATATCCAATAAGATATAGTTACGCGACCATGATGAAATTGTGAAGCCACATATTTTGCATCGTATCGGAACCCCTTTGGATGGTAGGCAATCACCTTTCCTTATGAGTGGAAGAAAAGTCACCTCGTCTGAGAATATCATATTATTCCAGTCGCCGTTGGCATTTTCCTTTGCAAACGCGACGTAAAAATCCATGATCGTCTTGTCAGATGTTAGCTGCCCTCCATGCAAGAAGTCGGAGCTGTTCTACCTGATCCAGGGAATTATGAATGTGTCTTCGTTTTAGAAGTATTGTGGAAAGGGTTCCTCTCTGCTACTGCAATTAAAGCTGCATCCATTTCAGGAGTGGACACACATCTTCTTCCTGAACCAGGACGACGGCATCCAATCCCTTCCCTGGATAATCTCGTCCACCTCTGCAGTTTAAGGGAGTACAATACAAGCTGTAGCTTCACAAGCAGAAAAGCTGCTACATTGACTAGTGCAAGGAGAGACTTCCTTATGCGTATGTCTTTGTGTGTGCGTTCTCCCATTGTCAAACGCAGTATCATTCACTGTTCGGGCCTGATAAGTTTGCACACCCTTTTGCGCATCACGTGGTTTCGTATACAGCATATTGCAGTTAGGTAGAATAATCCCTTAAAGAAGCATTATAATAATTATTCTATTATTAACTTTACCGAATGTCGTGTATGAAATGCAGTATATCGAAATTAAGTAGCTTCGATGTGTTGATTAAACTTAACAGAAGCGAACCTGCGGTCTTAACCATAGAGGTACGCTACTCTTTGCCACATCGCTACAGAGAAGACACATGGAAGGTAACATGTTTAGTAATGCCGTACAACAACTTGCTGCAGCGGCTACACAACTGTATTGCGTATAGTGTATAAAAGGTTCTGTGCCGCGTAGGACCTAGAAAATTTGGCGTTCAAGACATTATTCATTTTCTTTGTCCACTGGTGTACATCCACTTTAATATTTCAAGTGTAACATAGCTACTTTACCCAAAGGATGCATCAAAAACATCCAGAAAGGAATCAAAGTCCAATCCGGCAGATTCACTCACATGTAAACCCTCTTCTGACAGCTGTATTAACGAAGTTGGCGATGGGATCGACTTACTAAATCAACATTGATACAATATCTCCTCTTGTGGCTGCTTTAAGTATGAATGGAATTTTCAAAGTTATTTTTCTCCTAAATTTAGGAGTGTTCTTTATAGGAACTTATCACCTATGAGAATTATGTTTTTTTTATGATTTTTTATGAATCTTCGTTTATTAAATAAAGAGCCATAGCTCAATATATCATCAGAAGCAATATAAGGTACACAGACTGTTTCAGAATAACTAGACTAAAAATTTCTGAAATAAAAGAAAGCATGTAAATAATCGTGCTTTCAATTAACGAGGTGTAATGTCTTTCATATTAGCATTTTGGTTAGAAGGTTCTGCTAAGTTGTCACTTTCTGTCAACCCAATATAAAAGTCTGGGGTTCAGATTTCATCAGATGAATACCAACTTTCATGATTCGTTAGAATTTATTATGTATGATTATGCATAACTGAGAAACCATAAAAAATAGACAAAACTTACTACAGAAAAAATTTAGAACAACGTTAATATTACAGTTTGTTTTCGTAGCTTTATGTGTATGTCCATATCACTTAGTTTAAAATTATTTCTAGGCAAACATTTACTGTGCATAGCCCAACCTGGATAGAGAATCACTTTTTATATGAAAAATATAATATACGGGAATATATATATGAATTTGGAACGGGCACAGGAAGTCGGGTAAACATTGCACCTCATATTTTTAGTTTCCCTACTGCTCACCTATAATAAGTAGAGCAACTATTGCATTCCTTCCAAATATCAATGTCGATATTTCACCGGAAATACAAGTTTTTCAGTTCCCCGAAAACAAAAATACAGATTTGTCTGCGTGTTTGTGACCAATATGAATAAAAAGCGAAATATCAGATAAATACCAAACTTTGTATTTAAATTAGGCATCCTACAAGGATGCGACACGAAAATTTTCAAGAAAATCCTCCCACCCCAAACTACGCTTTACATGGAAGCTGTTTCGAATATTTTTATTTTAAAAAAATACCTTTAACGATTTTGATTAAATTGTCATATATTAATGATATATACATGACAAATAAAATGTTCATCTTGAATTTTCTGGGAATAGCCTTTGAAGTCCTCTTCATTCGGAAGAAATTGTGTATAATCTTGTATAACTGGTAATTATTAAGCAGTAAGCGAAAGTACTACGCAAGAAATGTAGATATATTTAAAACACACAATTTGTTTCAAATAACGTTTTTGTAGCATCAGCCATTTCCGAGATATCCATTATTAATAGTTCGAATTGTTCATTACTTGGTCATTCTGTAAAGTCCTTTCAACATTCAGTTGTTTCTCGCGATGTCATGGAAACAGTATGGAATTTCAAGGCCAGCATATAGCGTTCAGTTCTTAAACATTTGAATATCGCTGTTCCCTTTGTATTTATAACGATATGTGTAATGTAGCTATTTCTGCAAAGCTTTTTATTTCGATTAAAATTAAGTAGATAGAAAAATAAGATTAGTAAGAATGTTTTGCATACTTACTAATAAATTATAAAGGGCAGTGAAAGTCATGTGGCTGTATCACATCAGCTTTTTTAAAAATGCTTCCAAGTTGCTATGTTTCGAAAAATGGTGTCAAACTTGAGAATAGAAGGTTTCGCCTTGGCTTTAACCCCTTTAGTCAAAATTTGCATGTCACGTGTAGATCAATACATTAATTCACCAACACACTGCTTTCTTTTTTCTTTTTCGACTACTTGACTATATTAGGTAGATCAAGTACTGCATTCTAACCAAAATTCGATGGCGAATTTTCAACGGAACTACATGTTTTATGGCCCTCTAAATTCAAGAGAAAGCATTCTGAAAAAGTTCCGCTAACTCGAAAAGAAAGTGTCTGATAAATACGAAACCTGGTAAGTAAGTTCAGTGTCTTCCAAAGACCACTCCTGGGAGCGTGAATTTTAAGTCCCGGGTATAGGACCGGTGCCCGTTTAGCGTCGTGAGGAAAGTAAGAAGCTGCCATAGGCAGCGATTTCGGCCACATTCTGGCTGGGGAATGCGTGATGTTGGCCACATCATCTTCCGTATCGGTTTGATGATAGATCACCTCTACCGTGTGTACGTAGGCGTGAGGTCAGCGTTGGTGGGCCAAGGCCCTTCATGGGCTGTGGCGCCACAGGAATATTATTATTATTATTATTATTATTATTATTATTATTATTATTATTATTATTATTATTATTATTATTATTATTATTATTATCATCATCATCATCATCATAATCATCACCATCTTCTAAACATGCAACTCGAATATTTTCAAAAAAATTCCCCATGTAAAACTACCGTTTACATGACATTTTTCGAGTTTTGTTTTAATGGCTCTGACAATGTTTATTAAAATACCATATATTTAAAATGTTACATTACAAATAATGTGTAGTAAAAATGGCTCCTTCAAAATTTCCTAGGCAAGTATTGCTTTATAGACCATTTGCAAACAAAGGTATCGTCGCTATTCAGCATTTCTCACTATGCCATAGAAAGAATAAGGGGCCATACATAATGAAAATGAAGCATTAACATAACACGACGTAAAACTTAGACGTAAACTTAATGCGATATTTTATCATTCACATTGACAAATGAAAACTTAAGCAGCACCCAGTCGCAAGCGAGCGTTATACAACTGAGCTAGTATGACGCCTGTGAAGCGACCACGGACATAAGAGGTTATGTACATGTATCAAAATGAACTTGGTTAAAGGACGCTAAACTCACAAAAAGCACCATCTACCACGATTTGCTTTGTTGCGATTTTTATAAATGATTCCTGGCCCGTGATCTTACACAGAAAGTGTGTTAGCGAGTTAACCCATGGCGACGAAAATCTGATGGAAAATGGGTACAATAAACACGTGATGAGAATCGCTCTCTGATTGGGTAGTATCTTATTTTTGACGTAAATATAAACTTGAAAGGTTGAACCTTGCAAGCTTCTAAGTCCACGTCTAATTCAATGCTTATTTTCATGTTTATATGATTCATTGTGGAGGACCCATTACAATACATTTCATCTAGTTTTTAAGTTACGTTATGATTACGCTTAATTTTCATTGTGAATGGGGCTTAAGGAATTTTAAGGCCTGTATTTATCAGCCAGCTTTTAAACGTGTATCTATTCCTTGTACCTGTAACGAAATGTGTAATCAAATGATTTCTGCAAAGGTTTATCTCGATAAACATGAAGTAGATAGAAAAATAATTTTTATAGAATTGCTTGTAGAAGCCATATAAAAATAAATGATATTGGGTAGAGAAAGTCATGTGAATGTAATACATAGTAATTTTTTTCTTTCATTTTAAAGCTAAAATTTCAAAAGGAAACACGGAAGTTGGAAGATCGCGACGCCGAGGTAGTGTGATTTCTGAATCGGAAAACATCCAAGTGCTACTCTGCGGTAAATGAAGAGAATGATGATTGATGAATATGCGAAATAGCGTTCTATGTTAAATGAATGCCGCAAATGTCCTTATTTAAAGCGGTTAGCTGTACGCCGAGATTATCTGGAGAAGGTGATTTATTATGAACCGGAAGTGGTGTAATAACTGCAAGCAATGTCAGAGGGCGAGAGATAACGTAATGTGAAAGGTCCTTTGCTGCTGAAGCAAAATTGTGTCATAAATATATAACCACGCCATCTAGACCGCTTATAAAATTGTCATAAATTCTAAAGCTGCTTATAAAATTGTCATAAATTCTAAAGCTAAGGGTGAGCGGTGAATAGTTCGGTTCCGACAACCTTACGCTACCTATGTTATAAAACAAGGCAATGGAAGCACGTCAACAGAGATATTTCTGAAATCACCCTAAAAAGGTGTAGATATAAATTCCCAAATGTCATTTAGATAGAAGTGTGTGTGTAGTGTGTGTGTGTGTGTGTGTGTGTGTGTGTGTGTGGGTGGGTGTGTGATATAAGACATCCGATTTAAATTCGAAAAACCTTATTATCCCATATCAAGGTTTTCAGTTATGTTATTCACAGGCAGTATCTTCTTAAACCGGCTTTTATATCCCCCTCACCGGCATCCAACCGAAGCGAGCCGAAATGGACTGGCAAACTAGTTAAAGTCAAACGTCGCGGGTTCGAGTCCCAGGTCTGCAGTCAAATGTGCCTGTAGTAAAGGACGGGGAGGGACCAAGTAAAACTATCGGTGTGATGGCGCACATGGATGCTGACGGGTTGCATTTGACTGCAGTTGCATGGCTTTTGCTTCTTCTTCTTCTTCTTCTTCTTCTTATTATTATTATTATTATTATTATTATTATTATTATTATTATTATTATTATTATTAAAAAGGATGGAAGAAGGGATGAAGTGAAGTAACTGCAGGAGACTTCAAGCCACAGAAAGGCGTCAACCAAGCAGTTCGTAATGTCCACGGGGAATAGTCTCTCCTTTGAGCAAGAATCCACGCCATCTATACATCACCACCATACGCCACGAAACCTAGAAGCACACTTGAAACATGAGAAGCAAACGGAATGAAAGCAAAATGATGGAAAGGAAATCGCGACAGATGGGAAACCGCTCCAGAATTCCCTTACCGACCAATGGAAACCACAAAAAACTCCAGGTCAGAGCGGGCGGTGGACGGGAATCGCACCCGGGACCGAGAATGCGAGCCTCACACGTTACCGCTGAGCCAAATGTTATGAATTCTCAAAGAATAAATATTAAACTAAATAGATACTCCCGATGAAAGAGAGCCTTTAAAGTTAAATGTCCAGCGTATGCCACAATTGCGAGAGGTTTGAATGATTTTGGCGGTTCGGTTTTGCACCTTTCTTGTGATTATAATTATCTGCCCGCTCTGTACTTTCAGGTACTTCCAGCTCATCCTTAATAGTCTGCGTAATTATTGTCAAGTACCCACCCTCCAGTCTGTCTTAGCTTTCCTTGTAATTTGGTTGTTTTCTTACTTGAACTTTATCAGACATGTGTGTGCCTATCCGGGGAAACATGAATGGTCATAGTGACATTATTTTTAGTCCGCTCTGAGTCTCGGTAGTTCTTTGTAGCTGAGGGTCCTTCTCTTTGCTTAACTGAGAGCAATAGTTACACCATCATTCTTTCTGGGAACCACGTCAGTAACGAAGAACCAGCCGCTCCTCTTCAACACTGGAGACTGTCTCTTGCTTATCGACCGAGTCCTCATTCTCAGACGTGACAAACGAGAAGACAAATGGAAAGTGGTTGCCTTGCTTCCAAAATTGCGGAATCTACTGCTGTCTTTCAAATACTATAATATTTATTATTCGCATACTTTGGATTCTGGATCTATCTGCCCTTAGTTAAGTTATATGGTTGAGCAGCTGAAACATTTTAAGACGTTAGAAAACATTGCTCATGAATTCCTCAAGCCACTAACATTTATTTTATAGGCGTTTTACAATTTATTTGCAAAAAGGTTATTTTCATACCTAATTCTCCTTAATCGGGCGCCGGGGTAGCAGGACCGGGATTCGATTCCCGGTTGTGGAGTGACGATTTTAAGTCGGCTGTATCTACGCCTTCACCTCTGACTTACTCATATGAAATATCCCAAAGGCCCAACGTGGTTCGGATTCCACGGTGAAAGCTGTAGGTCCTCTCATTCCACCGTCATCCTCATCGCCCGGATTCCGTCCGTTAGGTGCGTCCACCTCAGAAATGGTCCAGTCATCTCTTGATGGAATGAGGTATCCCCGAAGGTTATACGCCATATAGGGAACGTTAGAAAAGATAACTTCTCCTTAATCGTGATAAATATTCAGTAGATAAATTAAGGTAAGCTCCGGCAATACACATTTTAGTACAGGTACACGTGAGTGTCAGGTGAGAGGCAGATATTAAAAAACGGATGTTTATGTATTATCCATCGTATTACGAACTCATATCGTGAGCTCACGAGAAACCAAATACACCCACTTCACAGATTTTAAATATACTCCTTAAAATGTGGGAAAATGTGAACAAACAGAAAATATTTCGGAAATCACTAATTGCAAGGAAAGCATTTATTTGATGTAAAATATGCATTTTAATGAGAGCTTCATTTTTCATACAAGAAGTTTTTATTCATGTGTTATGTTTGTTTTTCCGGTACATAAAATTAGAAATGCGAGAAATACATACAGAAAATTCAAAATGTACGTTTATTTGTCATGCAAATATCTGAAAATATATTTTACTTAAAATTACGACAGCAGTTTTGAGAACATAAAAACAACGAAAGTTATTCCATGTAAAGGGTTGTTTGGGGCGAGGGGATTCCATGAAAGTCTTTTCACTAGTTGTGTGCGGGTCAAAGAATGGAAAGGCTTGTAAAAGTCAGGTCACGTATGGATTTCGAGCCATGGATGTGTTTAATTTTCGAACCAAATAATCCAATTATAAGCACGGAAAAGTATTGATTATCTCTGAAATCCTTCATATAATCTACGTGACCGTTTTATTGACAAAGCTACGCTGTCTCTGTTCTTGAATGCCAAGACAGTTGAGTGAAAAAGAAGAAATAAACCTTATAAAAGTCCTGTAGGTTAAATGGAACGGCACACGGCAATGGACAAGCTTGTTGTAACAAAGAGTCCGATATTACACGTAGGCCGTACTTGCTCGCTTAGAATTAAATGAGATGGGAGGATCGTAATAAACTAGCCACTTGGAAACTCGCAAGGCGGGACACAATTTACACGACTTCCTATCTTGGCACTAGGTGCAATAATGCGCAGCCAGCAACTTCTCTGCTTAAGGGTGTTGCAAACGGACAGTAAACATACAGTATTACGAGGATCTTAAAATTTTTGATTCTGTGGTTATTGACAAGAAGATATAAATAATTTCAATAAATAATTTCCGTATATTAAATCAATGTATAATGTAACAAGCTGGAGTTGAGAAAAAATATCCGGAGAAAAAGTTCGTTAGCGAGTCATGTTAAGCAAAGTCATTAGCAATAACCTGAATAGCAAAACCATTAACTTAAATATTCTTAGAGCGCAGTTAGGTTATACGTTCAGTACGTTTGAACAGTCACGTGGACAGAAATTATGTAAAAGAGAAAGGTAAAGGAAATTCTTAGAATCGGGTAGGTATCGCTTAGTAACAATGTCACATACGCGTACTTAGAGTTTTGAGATCGGGCCGCAACAGAAGTAACGTTGGTGGGGGTGATAATAAGTAAGCGGAGCTTAAATTAATAAATGAGTGTATATTACTAAAATTAGCGTTTTTCTATTCCTTCATGCACAGCCTGAGGGACTTAGTCTTTTACGGTGATCGGCAGTTTGTAGCGTCTAAGACCGCGCTGGGTATCAGTTACTTAGCGGTAGTCGCGAGGTGTTTTGCCGATAAGTATTTTAGTGACTCACGGCAAGTTACGCCTCTAGTTGATCCTATTGCGGAAGCAATTATTTCTAACCGTAAAATTGATACTGCAGAAGTTCAAGTATTAGATCACGTTAAATTTCTTAGCCAATTTAAACTGGTGTTATCCTTTCAAAATACGCCCAAGCATACCCCGAGAGAAAGATCTCGTAGCAACCACTGTAGCAGTTGGCAGCAGAATCAACAGCAGATACTGGAGACGACGTCGAAAGTTGACACCGACCTACCTTTCGTCGTCAAACTTGGCGGTCATCGCGGGACTGGAATCGGCTTCAAGGTTCTTGACCAAGAAAACGTAAGATTTAAGTTTTGGTTTTTTTTCCAACAATCACCTTGTAAATCAATACATTTAGTGCAATGACTTTCAAACATTGCAATACCTTCAGTAAAATAAGATTATTCCAACTGTGTGAAATATTCATCTATCTCAGCTTCACCCTAATCATTTGATATGAATCTTCCTCCACCGAACCATTTCTTCAGGTTTGGGAATAGAAAGTATAATCGCTGGGAACCAAATTCGGCAAGTATGGTGGATCTGGAAGCACTTGGAAGTGAAGGTCACGCAGTTTTGCAGCAACAATCCCAGACGTGTGTGACGGCGCATTATCGTGATGAAAGGAGTGTTCTTTTTCGCAGAAGGTGAACGTTTACCCTGAATATCGTCCTTAATTGGTTCAGTAGTAAAGCGTAATACTTCCTGGTGATGACTCTATCCTTCTAAGAGTAGTACATAAGCACACAATGAGAATCCCAGGAAACAGTAGCCATTACTTTTCCTACATTTGGAACCGGTTTTGCTCCCTTAGGTGCGCTTTCATCTGTTGTCACCAACTGCCAGAATCTTTAGAAGTTTCGTTTCCCCCACCTCCAGAACGTGTGTCCAGAAAATTCTAGAACGTTCTGTGGAAGATTCCATTGCCTACATAAGCGAGTGTTCTCGAGAGAGGTCAGTGAATGAGGAAGATAGCGAGTGCGTTTCTGGTGCAACGAAAAGTGCTGTTTTCCTAGTGAGTTTGTGACGGCTGCTGTGAGGTGCAGAGAGTGCTGGTTCCGCGAGATATTGGACAAGTCTTGTGTTCGACCGTCCGGAAGAAGAGACTACGTCGTGCGTATTTCATTACGCCGCTACGTCACAAAGGAAGTGAAGTGACAGTGAAAAGTTGAACTCGTTTACATTAACGAAGTGACAATGAGAACGTTTGTGAAGTGACAGTTAAAAGCTGGATAAAGTCACAGTGTATTAAAAATATAATTATGGTGCCCACGATGATAAAATGCACATTAAACTAAAGAGGAAATTCCAATTAATAAGACAAAAAGTTAAAAATGTAATTTTTTGGCTGTTTTCGCCTTCTAGTCTCCCATTAAGGATTTGGTTAATGATGTGCAGAACACATCTGATTCTTCATTTGGGTGTTTTTGATGAGGTTCTCTTTTTGAGCAAGGATAAAAACACCATGAATGTTGAAACACCAACCATGAATGTTGAAACGTGGTACTAGCAAAGCTTATTATGCAGGTAAGCGTTACTGTATGTAGCCATAACTATGTAACTGAGAAAGTTTAAACCCATTTTTAAAACATTATAACGAAGACTGGAAGCACAGATCTTAGATTTAATAGTTGGCTCATTGTGATTTTGCCACCATGTGGAGTTCTCTCATCTGATTCATAGATACGAATATTTTGATTCTTGAGCTTTTCAAATGTGACTCAACTTAACAACCATTAAGCTACTCACAGTATATGTAGAGAAATAATTAAATAACATTTGTTTTATTAAGTTACAAACATAATATTGTGAAAAATAGAATCAGACGACTGAAAAATCCATTGCCATCGCCGGGATTTGAATCACGGATCTTCCGATTTCTCTAATCATTGAGCTACCATAGCAATATGCCGGTACGACATTAAATTCCCCAACTGATTCCAACCCCAACCTTCGAACTGAACCTTGTCCAACACACGGCTTGTGTGGAAAAACAATTCATTCCATTAATTAACCTAATAGTGGTCGAAACTATGAAACCCATGACTTAAAGAACTTACAGCAATATAAGTCGCCATTGGGTCTGTCATCTCAATACAGTTAGAGATCTCATCGTGGTTTACCGGAAAAAATACGAATTATTTGGGGAATTTAATGTCGCAACGGCATGTTGCCATGGCAGCTCAGTGGTTAGAGCCACCGGACGTAAACCCGGAGATCCGTGCTTCAAATCTCGGCGATGGTATTGAATTTTTCTGTTGTCTGATTCTAACTTTCCATAATATTATGACTTTGCCCAGTTTCTCAGTCACTTCTTGAGGCAGTATTTTTAACACTTAAATAATATCAGTCTGATTATATAATATATAAATTCAATAATAGCCTGCCTTAAAGCAATATATGTTTAATATAATACATAAAATGTATGTAAGTCATTTATTATGTTTATTTTATTATGTACATGTATAATAATGCTATGTGAATGTACTAAGTAATTTAACAATGTAGGAGCTGTGAGAATAGAAGCTGAAAGTTGCTAACAATGAGGTAACCTTGAGGCAATAATTAATTAGAAAGTTTAATAATGCTACTAGTAATTCTTGGAACAATAATGTAATATTTAAAACAGTTTATAAATAGCCAATCAAAAACTAGAAAAGCTGAAAGTTAAATAAAGGTATTCTATTGGAGTAAAATTAGCCAATCACAGACTTGAAATATAGTAAAATGTACAAATTTAACACAATCAGGCGGCAGACGCTAGAAGACAGCATACCCAACCAGACGCTAGAAAGCAACGTTCCAGAGCAGTTCGCTCGATACGTATTGTGTGTGAGACAAAACAATGCATTACGGCGTGAATAATATAAAGTTGTATGTTAAAAAGTGCAATTAAACAATAATCTCACAGCTCTACAGTAGGATATATCTGTGAAGTGTTATTTAATCGTGTGAAAGATTAATAAAAAGGAGTGAAGTAAAAATAATAATTTGTGTAAGCCTTCATTCTTTAGCCACACCACCCCTGCTAAGAGATACGTGTTTCTGCAAATTACTACTGACGCAGCCGAGGCAAACATACATATATAGTATTTAAATACACATTAAAATACAAAGTTGATTTTTAAACGTGGGGGAGAAGGCCATCAGAAACTTTGTATCGTACGTGGGGCTGCAACTACTTCAAGTTTGGCTCCCCAACAGTGGAACTACAATTGGCGCCCAAAGCTTGATGCTAATAACGTAAAAATAATTCTACTTCATTCTCTGAGTTCTCAATGTCACTTCACTGCTTCTATCTACTTCAACTTTCACGGGACTTCACTTAGTCAACTAGTTCAATTCTCCCATCACTTCACTTTCTTCGTGATGTAGCGGCGTAACGAAATACGCACAAAGTAGCCTCTCTTTCCGAGCGGTTCACTAGCTGAGGAGTCGAACATAAAACTTCTGCAACCTCTCGCTTCGCAATAGCACTCGCTGCACGCCACAGCAGTCATCACTAACTCGCTCGGAGAGCCACACTTGACGTCGCAGCAGAAACGCGCTCACCAACTCCCTTACTCGCTCACTGGCCGGCTCAACTGACTGACTCCTCTCGTTTATATAGTCAATGGAATCTTCTACAGAACATTCTAGAACTATCTGGACACACGTTCTGGAGGCGGGGGAAAGAAACTTTCAGAAGATTCTGGTTATCTACCGATAACACTTATGGTGTTTACGCCGGACGAGAGCCCGACTTATCTTTGTTTATCTCAGACTGCCTGGCGCCGACCTCTGGATAAAATACGTCATAGTCGCTGTGTCGTAATATTGCTCATCTTCCTTAGATATTACTGAGACCTCAAATACTGTGGCAGAATTTTTCCCACAAGGATAATCGTTTAGCCACCGCCTTTAACACCATATCGTTTACAGTAGTTAAAATGACCTACCAAATCTATAACCACAATTGCTTTGAAAGCTTTAGGTTTGCAATACTCGTAATTCACAACTCTTTTCAGCTTTACATGTCAAGGACTAATGCCGTGTAAATGTTACGTCAGTTTGAATTCCAAGTAAGCGACTGAAACGGACGACTAACGATTCCTTTATTTGGACATGAAAAAACATCACAAACTATTAGCGAGTTCAAGTGCATGAATAATTTGTATGTTTCTGTCACATCAACATGTATAAAATTAACCATACAGTAAAATAAATTATACCAAAGCTTAGATTGAAGGAATGATATTTCTGAAATGTGTTTCTTCCATTAAATGAATGCTTTTTAGCATGGATGGCGAAAACGCCTTCCTTCCGCGAGTCAACAAATATGCAACACGCACTGCATCACTCAGCAGCATGTGAAAAACAAAGGAACGGTAGCAGAGGGGGAACGGTGCCTACTCTCGAATCTCGTTTTCGCCACCTCTGCTTTATAGCGATACAGTGATTATAAACTCTGATGCGTTACATTCACATAACTTTCTCCACCCCCTATCGTTTATTAGTGGTTATTAAAATCACTCTTACCACAGTTGTTCTATCTACTTCATTTTAATCGAGATGAAACATTTGCAGAAATATCTACATTACACATTTCGTTATAGATATTAAGGAAATAGTGATAGTCAAATGCTTTGGAACTGAGCGCTGTATGCTGACGTTACTGTTTCCATGCAATCGCGAGAAACAACGAATGTAGACAGACTTCAAATAATGAAAAAATATTGAACAACTCGAAACATTAATAATGGATATTTCGGAAATGGCTCATGCCACAAAAAAGTTATTTGAAATAAATTGTGCGCTTTAAAGAGGTCTATATTCTTTCTTCCCCTCCCCCCATTTTTTAGTACGTTTCCGTCTATCACTTAACGTTTACCGGTTAGTGAAATCTGGTCACGTTTATCTTTCTCTTTACGATTTTTCTTAATTGCAATTAATTTTCTAATTTTTTATGTAACAATTGCTTTAATTCTTCCCACAACTATTACCTATTCGAGTTAAATATAATTAACTTACAAGATTATATAAAATTCCTTCTAAATGAAGAGGATTCAGATGCGATCTCCAGGAAGTTCAAAATGTATGTAAATATCGCCATTTAAATATCCGTAATATTTGATATTTTAATCAAAATCGTTATCGCCACTAATTGAGAAAATAAAAAAATTCCTAAAGTATTCCATGTAAAAGGTAGTTGGAGTTAGCTGATTTTTTTTAAAAAATCTTGATGCCGCATCTTTAGAAGATACTGAACTTAAATGCTAAGTTTGGTATTTACCCGCCTTTTTGTTTTCGAGTTATGCTGTTCACAGACACACACACACACACACACACACACACACACACATGGTACTTTATGCGGATTCAGGGGTCCTCAAACATGTATTTCCGGTGAAACCTCGATATCATGTTTTTGGGTGAAGTGCAATACCTTCTCTCCCTACTCTGTACGTGGTAGGGAAAGTAAAAAAGGGAATATTACGCTTGCCGCATCATCAAATAACTTAAAATTCGCACTTAGATCATAGTATGCACCGAGTTTTGGGTGCTAGCTTAGAGAAAACTCTCTTCTTATGCATATATTGAGAAGGTATTGTTCAGCATGAGGTAGAATCACTGTTTTAAAAGCCAACTTGGTATTCTTTCATCATTTTAACTACAAAAGCATACATAACATCGTCTTGAAGAAGCGCAAGTATTTCTGCTCCTTTAGATTCCATCAATGGGGGAGCGTTTGCTTTCTGCAATCGCCCATGTCCTTGTTGCAGATTAAAATACTGTTAGAACTAGCGACAAAATTATATGACGCTAGTAGTCAAAGCTTTGCACATCTGGCGTTCGGTTGCTGATAAATCCCTCCTCCCTCTCCCTCAGACACACACACTCAGTCTCTCACTCTCTCTCTCCCTCCCCCATAAGTTCACAGTTAGCTTCCACCATTCCACTACTTGTTTATACAGCTGACTGCCATCTCAGGCTCTTGGGTACATAAATGTATTTGGGATTACATAGGTATTCTGTCACTAATGTAAATTAGTCGAAGCGATATTTAAACATGAGCGAATCACCATTTATAGTTTTTTACCGTTTATCGACATTTTTATTTGCGCGGTCATCTGCTATATGCCTGTTTTGTTTCTCTGTCTGCATCAAGTCTGAACATTCTCAGCCAATTCATTTTACGGTGTTTTCTGATATCATACAATGCGCGAGAGCAGTAGTGATAGAATAATCTGATCATCACCAAACAATTAATGTTTAACTTGTTGAAACGTCCTTATTTCAGTGCAAACTCTTCCATTTTAGAGCTTATACGTTCGCTGCTTATCATAATTACTTTCTCTACCACGTACCTAATAGGTAGAGGAGATATTGCATTCCTTCCAAAAATTGGACATCGATATTTCAAGTTTTGAGAGTCCCTGGATCCAAAAACGCATTTTAGAAAAGATCCGCGCGCGCGTGTATGTGTAATAACTAAAAAAAAAATATTGGATAAATATCAAACTTGGAATTTAAGTTGAAAACCACATTTAGAGAGTGAGCTTTTTTCTCGATCTTCAATATTTTTTTACTTTCCCTACTACGTATAGTAAAGTAGGAGAAGTATTACATCCCACACAATAATTCGATATCGAGAATTCACCGAAAATACATGTTTTGAAGTGCCCTGAAAACAAAAATAAGCAGCTTTAGAAAAAGGTCCGTGTGTGTCTTTGTGTGTGTGTGCGTGTGCGTGTGCGTGTGTGTGTGTGTGTGACTGTAAACAGCTTAACTCAAAAACGAAAAGTCGGATAAATACCAAACTCGGTATTTAGGTTCAGCATCTTTCAAAGATGCGAAACGAAGATTTTCAAGAAAATTCCCCACTCCCACTACCCTTTACACGGAACATTTTTCGAAAATTTAGATTTTCTCAAAACTGGCTCTAAAGATTTTGATTAAAATATCGTATATTTAAGATATTTTCATGACAAAATGTATATCTTGAATTTTCTGGGAATATCCCCAAAAGTCTTCTTTCTGAATGGCTTTTGCATAACTGGTAAACCGTAAAAGTTAAAGACACTTTTCCACCCAAAAAATTGTAGAGCTAGTTAAAACACACAATTTATGTCATATACTATTTCTTTTCCGGCCGAGTGAACCATTTCCGAGATATATATTGTTATTTGTTTGAATTTTCCAAAACTTACCATATTCCCCTTGCACCTACAAGAAAATTAGCAAAAAGATAGGTTTATCTCGATTAACATGAAGTAGATGGAGAATGAGCGTTTGTAAAAATAGTTTGTACTAGAGTAGAGAAAGTCATATGATACAATAGTCATACAATATTTTTCTCGTAAACTATTAAAGATGTTTGCTTAAAATTTAAAACAAATTTACAGTTGTTGTAACCGTGCGGGATGACTCAGGCGGTAATGTCTGTGGGGTTTCCCCGGGTCGCCAGGTGAGTGCTGGGAAGGATCATTACATCCCCCGAATTTCCTGTCCCTCCATTTCACCTACATTCTCATTTCACTTCACCTTTCAACTGCTTGGTCTCTTTCAGGGTTACATGTGTTGGCGAGAGGTCTCGGCATGTGCATGGCAGGGGAAAAGGATGCTCTGAGGAAACCTTCATCTCTCGGACTGCGAGCGGCCTCCGTGCCCCAGGGATGTATAAACTCACAGGGGGGAGGGGAGCTGACTGCATCAGCTACCACCCGGGGAATTCAAATCTGTAAATGGTAGGCACCTGCCCTCTGCCTGTCGTGCTTCCTGGTCCAGCCGCTCTCTGTCTCCTCTCACCTCATCTCTCCCTTGGGTACTAAGGATTGGCATAGGTCTAGGTGCTAACTCCCTCCCCGCTTCTATCCTACAATTTTTGTAAAACAGCATGTGACAAAATTTTGAAAACATTCAGATAAAAACTGCAACATTTAGAAATTTCACCTGTACGTACCCACTCTTAAAATCCAGTAACAGTTCAACTTTATTTCTCTCGTCCTGGATTTAACGCTTAGATATTCCTGTGCCTGGCCATAGCCAAGGCAATAATTATATTACCCTCATGTGAATAACTACTGAAGCTGTCTCGTATCCGCAATACCAAATGTTTGCGACAACGTGCAGACTGTCAGCCGAATGATTAGTGGGCAGGCGTAATTAAGACAAAGCTTTTAATTAAATCTTTACCGCATTTAATCAACTGCAGTCATAAATATGTGCGCACGTATTGCGTGGTATGCTATAATGCTATTTTAAATCATGGCTTTTAAACAGATAGCTGCCACAAAGAAAAATCACAAGTATAAGTAAAAAAAACTTTTTTCTGATATGTTACATTCACATGCCTTTCTCTAGCCCCTGTCGTTCATTTTTATACACCATTCTTACAAAAGCTTATTTTGTTTCCACTTCATGTGAATCGAAATAAACTTTTGCAGAAATATTTACATTACATATTTCGTTGTAGGTAGAAGGGCAATACAGGAAACCGAGTCGATGGTCAAATGTTTAAAAGCGGGTCGCCTTGAAATTCCAATAATGACATTGCCAGAAACAAAGAATAGCGACGGTACCTTAAAAATAACTAAAGCACTGAAACATTTAAAGCAATAATAACGTTATCTTGGAAATGGATGGTAGTACAAAAGTATAAATAAAGTATGTACATATTTTAAAGATGTCTATATTTTTTGTAGTACATATCTGTGTATCTCTTAAGGTTTATCATTAAAGCAAAATTCTAAAAAATTCCTTCCGCTTGAAGAGGACTTCACACGCTATTTCCGGGGAAAAAATGTATACATACATTTTATTTTTATCTAAGTAACTTAAGTACTTGGTTTTTAATCAAAATTCTTAGCCAATTTTTAAAAAATGTACAAAAAATGTTCCATGTAAAGGTTAGTTTGGGGTGGGGTATATCCCTGAAAATCTTTGTGTCCCATCTTTGGACAATACTGAACTGCAGCACCAGGTGAAGTATTTATAACATTTCCTTTTTGACTTGTGTTGTTGAGACACGCGCGCGCGCACGGACCTTTTTCTAGAAATGCTTTGTTTATTCAAGGACCTCAAAACATCTATTTCGGTAAAATATTGACATCAAAATGTTTGGTGTAATACAACACTTTCTCTAACTAGGTACGTGGCAAAGTAAAAATTAAAACCTATATGGATATTCGGGATGCAAGTGGGAAAAAAATCTGATTGTTGCACTCACATGACTTTCTCTACTCTTGCACGAACTGTTTTTACAAACGCTTATTCTCCAACTACATCATGTTAATCGAGATAAACATTTGGAAGCTATCTTATTGCTAATTTACTTGTAGGTGCAAAGGGTGGTAGACTAAGCGATAGTCAAATATTTTAAGAGCTGGTTGCTATGTGGAGCATTCCACCCTTTTTGCATATCCAGAAAAAAACGAATAACGAATTTCCATTTGTGAAAAAGGTATAAGTATTGAAAAATAAATTCAAACAAATAACAAGAAATATCTTGAAAATGGTTCACTCGGCAAAAAAAAATAAATAAAAGATAAATGTATGTGACATAAATGTGTGTTTTAACGAGATCTACATTTTTTGTATAGCAACATTTTGTCTATCTCTTACGGTTTACCAGTTATGCAAAAGTCGTTCAGAATGAAGAGGGCTCTTGGAAACATTACCACAAAATTCAGGATATACATTTCATTTGACATGAAAATATATTAAACATATGATATTTTATTCAAAATCGTTACAGCAATTGAAATTCAAAATATTCGAAAAATGTTCCATGTAAAGGGTAGTCTGGGGTGGGGAATTTTCTTTAAAGTCTTCGTGTCGCATCCTTGGAAGATACTAAAGTCAAATACCAACTTTGGTATTTATACGACTTTTCGTTTCTGAGTTAGGCTGTTCACAGCCTGACACACACATGGACATCTTTCCAAAAATGTTTTATTTGGATTCAGGGCACCTCAAAACATGTATTTCCTGTGAAATTTCGGTATCGAATATTTGGATGGAATGCAATACTTCCCCTACTTACTACTATACTTAACAGAGAAAGTAAAAAAATGAATATCTAGAATAGAGCGTTTACATTTGAAAAACCTTACTGACACAAAAAATTAATTAATTCATCAAAAACAAGGCGAATAATAAATAAAACAGAAGAAAACTTTACTTTAAATGCAGAAAGAAGCATTGAAATAATTAGTATGACTAGAAGATAACTGATGATAATGAAGGAAGAAAATATTCGTTACGTAATGAATCGCAAAAGAAGTAATTTAATGGCTTAAGTATCTGCGTCACGCTTTCATAATAAAGAAATATATTAGTACTGAGTAAACGCACGTTCTGTTTTGAAATACAGGAGACAACGTTTCGGCGGCGGTTGGGGCAGTATATATGCGAGAAGTTAATGTGTTCATCAAATTTTCAGTGACAATGGAGATTCTCCAGAAAGAGCATCATAAAGCAGAAAGGTTAGGGTACATTAAGCGAAAGAACCTTAATGTTGTCGACGTAGGGGCAAAACCATTAAATTCTGTTTACTAACCCCCAGTATTTACAAGTGGGAGAAGCTCGTTCTGCAACTTCATTCATTATTCTAAACCGGGAAGGACGTAAGGTAGTCTAAAATAACCTCCCAGTAAATTCCTTTCTGATAAGTGTAAGCAAGTAGAGATGGTTAGTCAGATGTAACATGATTAGTAAATCGACCTTGTAGAGGAAGGGTAGGTGAGAATTGAGTTACCTGCACGACAGCCATGTTCTTGAAGCAAAACAAAAAATATTAAAATGTATTGCTGAGAAATTCAAAACGAAGTGCGTAAAGAGTAATTTCACTAAAATAGTATCTGCTGTAATTCCCAAAGCATTATTACAAAAAGCAAATTATGACTACAGTACTGACTTTATAGCTCTATCAGGTTTTGTATAAGATGATAAAAGCAAGTGTTAGGATGCATGAAAGCGCTAAAATCTATATGAGGTATTGTGCGCATACAAATATAGAAGCTAGTTTTGATGAATCTTCAAGCAACATGTATCCGTTTGAGTTTATTTTTATGCTTTATGGTCCTTAACTATGGTAGAGCAAATGTTGCATTCAACCCAAAAATTCTGTATCAAGATTTCACTGAAAATGCAGTTTGGAATGCTCGAATCCAAATGCCTTTGTCTTTTAATCTGTAAAAACTTGTGGGCTATATGTGTATATGCGCATGTGTTCTATATTTTCCCGTAGGCAAATATAATAATAATTTATTATTATACCATCCAACCGATACGTGACATGGCCAGCATCACACATCCCTCACCCAGAATGTCGGCCTCCGTGGCCGGGGGTGCTGCCTATCGCAGCTCCTCACTTTCCTCACGATGCTGAGTGGGCACCGGTCCTATACCGGGACATAAAATTCGTATCTCCATGGGGGCGGGGGTTGAACCCACCGGGCCGGGAACTAGAGCATCACACGCTAGTCCAGTGCGCCATGGCGCAGGACAGAAAATAAAAAAGTATGTAATTTAGAACGTTAACTTTTTTCGTAGTATCTCTTGTTTTATATGCAAGTTTTCCCAGGCTGAATACTGAATTGGTCGTCGCCACTTACTAACATTTGAACTTGAGTGTCTGTCTCTCTCTCCCCCTCCAATTCTCTTTTTACTTTCTTTAGGATCTACTCACAGTATGTAGACGAACTGTTGCATTTCACTCAAAAATTAGATATGCAGATTTCACCGAAAATACATGTTTTGAGGTCCCTGAATAAAAAAGCATTTTTAGAAAAATATCTCTTGTTTTCTTTTATAATTGTGAGCAGCATACCTCAAAAGCGAAAGGTCTTACAAAAGGTATTACAAAATACATTCAGAATGAAGAGGACTTCAAAGGATATTCACAAAAAATTGAAAACACGTTTTATTTATCTCGTAAATATCTGAAACGTATGCTTTTCTAATCAAAATTGTAGGAGTCCTTTTTGAGAAAACAAAAAATTACGAAACACTTTCCAGGTAAAGGATAGTTCGGAGTATGGGGGATTCTTGTGGAAATCTTTGAGTTGTATGCTTGGAAGACGAACTTAAATACCAAGTTTGGTATTTTACTGACTTTTCGTTTTTGAATTACGAGTATCAGACAAACACACACACATAGAAGATTTTCTAAAAATGCTTTTTTGTCTGGGAGGCTTCAAAACGTGTATTTTCAGTGTAATCTATATTATTTCCTCTACTCACTATAGGTAAGTAGTAGAGGAAGTGAAATAGAGACGATAACATACCATGAAAACAAAATGTATAATGCAGAACAGTTTGTTTAAAACAACACATTCGTAAAACCTCCCTAGTTGGTGAAAGAATCTAATGCTGTGTGTACAACAGAGCCTTTAATATTGATGGAATGTTGCATGTCGACCGCCAGAGGTCTGTGTGTCGGTGCAATAAAATATATGTTGCAAATGAATTCGGAATTCCTTGTTGTCTTTTCTGACATTCACGTATACGTGGAAATGCCGATCTAGCTGTATGGATAATGAAACAGCCACCAGACTAGGTATTTGACATTACATTATGGATAAATGACAAGTAAGTAGTTTTATTATTAACCCAATTGATTATACAAATTTACAACAACAATTTTACAAATTTATTCTTAACCCGTTTCTAAAAATAACCATAAAATAAAATATAAAGAAACTAACCTCTTAACTACTGGTATCCAGCAGTATGGAATACTAGTGGCCAGCATTCCTCCTAATCTAAAAGTACAATTATAAATTTATTTAATCTCCAATACTAACTCTACCTTGAGAAGCTTTCCTTGGACCCCAACAAATTCAAACCTTGAGGTTGTCGAGTTGTTGAGTCCTACTTGCTACATATCAAATAAAAACTACTGTAATTTAATTTAATACTCATTTGCCTCTTTCTTGCTAATTTTCCTCGTCCATTTTGCTCTTACTCTGCCCAAAAAGTTTCCTACTTCTATTATATTTTTCCTAGATTTTACATTTACTAACTTTTTAGCTTGAATTTCTATTGGTAAATTTAACCATTCTCTCTTCTCTATCCTCTTTCTAAGCAACTTCGTTTCTTCACACTCTAAAACTATATGCCACTCTTTTAACTTTCCGGTGGCATAGTGGGCATTTCTTCAAATCAATCTCTTTTCTCAAACCTTTCAAATTCACCACCCCTGTCCTAGCCCATGCAACTCCTACTCTTGCTGTTTTATCACATATATCAACATACTGTTCCCTGCTCCATACTACTTTCATTTCTCTATATAATCTCAGTGAGCTCTTAAAAGTAAAACCCGCTAATAAATCTTGTTTTTCCATGTCCTCTATTCTTGTCCTAATTTCATTCCAGAAACCTATTTGTAGTAATTCTTTAGCTCTTCAAATCTCCCCAAAACCTATCTTCATCAAGGTTTCCTTTGTCTTACCTAGCCAAGACTCTTTATGATTAAGTCTTTCTAACACTATCAAACATTGATGTAAAATGTTCTGATCATCAAAAATTCTAATTCTAATCAATATTTTAGCACAATTTTTCCTTTAATTTCCATTCTCCCTAATTCGACTTGAGCTACTTCGTTGGGTGATGATCTTGGTAAGCTCGATATTTGTTTACAAAAGCTGCTATGGATCATGCCTATATTTACCCACCCTTCTTCAAGGCCCCAAATCTCTGCTCCATATAATACCTTTGCTTCTACTACAGTAGTATAAATTCTTTCTAACCATTTTAATTGCATTTCTGATAATTTATCTATACAAGTTTTGATGGCCTTCATTGCAATTTTTCTTTTAGCTAATACCATTATCTTTTGTTCGCTCCATCCACCATTGCTGCTTAATCGTATCCCTAAATAATCAAATGACAAGTATATAAAGCTATTTGTTTCTGTATCTCCAGTATTAAAAGGTTCTGGAATAAAATTGGGAACTTATTTTAAAACAGTCTGTATGTGAACGAGGGAGCTAGCTACTTTGTCGCAAATCTCAGTCACTAAAGAAAGTGGCTGCTTTATTGTTAGTCAAGAGTGCATTCTCAGCATAGTTCGCGAGATGTCGACCATCAGCCGCAGTAAAGTCGATAATATGTGCCCTCTTATATCTGGCGAAGGTTGTTTCAAAAAGATTCGCCATTAAACCAAACAAATATATTTGCGCTAACATTTTCTGAACTGAAAAACATAAGACATCGCCACGAAAAATGTCTTCATGATTTAACACATACATAAAATCGACATTGAGTAAACTGGTTTAAAATCTTTAGTGTGTGCTCAAGAGCTTTTCAAAAACATGGACCAGGGTATAGTTACAATTTAATGAATTTTTGTTTGAATTATACCCACACTATTTTCAGAAGCAACGCATAATACCAGTAAAACTAAAATTAACTCATTTTTTCAAAATGCTCGGAGACGTCAAATTTAATACTTTGAGATCATCTGGGTCCCCATATTTATTTGATATGTAAACTTTCTTTGAATCGCTTTTTACTTTCTCTACCATGTACATAGTAGGTAGAGAAGGTATTGTATACCACCCAAAAACTTTATAGCAAGATTTCACCAGAAATACGTGTTTTGAGGCTCCTGAATCCAAAAAAGAATTTTTAGGAAAAAATCCCGTGTGTCTTAAAAAACAAAAAGGCGGATAAACAGCAAACTTGGTGCTTAGGTTCAGTATCTTCCAAAGATGCGACATGAAGAGTTTCAAGAAAATCGCTTCACATGAAACTACCCTTTAGATGGAAGATTTTGTCGAAACTCTTTATTTTCTAAAAAATGGCTCTAACGATTTTGATTAAAATACCGTACATTAAAGGTATTTACATGACAAATAAAATGTATATCTTCAATTTTCTGAGAATTGTCTATTAAGTCCTCTTCATTCGGAAAGAATTTTGTATAATATTGCATAACTGCTAAACGTCATGCGATAGACGAAAACTGCTACACAAAAATTGAAGATCTCTTTAAAACACACAAAACACAATAAATACACAATAACTTTCTTGTGTCATAAGCCATTTCTGAGACATCTGTTATTAATGGTTCAAATTGTTCATTAATTTTTCATTCTTTTAAAGTCCTGTCAACATTCAGTTGTTTCTCACGATTTCATGGAAACAGTATGGAATTTTAAGGCCATCATATAGTATCCAGTTCTTAAACATTTAACTATCGCTATTCCCTTTATATCTATAACGAAATGTATAAAATAGTTATTTATGCAAAGGTTTATTTGGATTAAAATGAAGTAGATAGAAAAATAAACTATAGTAAGATTACCTTGTACATTCACTAAAATACGATCGAGGGTAGAGAAAGTCATGTGAATGTATCACATCAGATTTTTAAAGCATCAACCCAAGCATATTATTCTGTTAATTCTTGTCAATTACAAGGTAACCTGGTATACATAGATATGCTGTATATTTTGCGTGAAATAGAACCACTCATTTGGATTTCAAGGCATTAGTGATATATAGTGATAAACAATTTGGAGGCAAATGAAGGCGAATTACAAACACTTACGTTACTGTGAAAATGCAAGTATTTTTTACAGTTGTAATATAAACTCTTCTTATCTTGCCTACTCGATAAAATTTTCCGCCATTTACTTCAAACGCACTTTAGCCTACAAATACTAATGCTAATTAATTAAGCCTGTATCCTTTACCAAGGAATACATTCTCATAACAGATATTGATTCAAAATCTTCTGGTACTAAAAACACTTTCCCAAAAGTGTATATCTTCTGTGAGCCAAAGCCTCACAAGGCCATATAATATAGTGGGCTGTTTCAGTTCCTTTCTCACATAATCTGTAATCTAAGTTATTCTGAAGTAGTCACATCATATGTATTAAGATGCTGTTTTGCAGGAGTGTGTCCTGTGAATAATTGTTCTCAGTTGATATCTGTTACATTTAAGCACGTTTTCAGCTATTTTCTTGCATGGTTTCCTAATAAATAGTTTACCATATTTATTTACTGAACTTTAAGCCAGGTTTCATGAAGGTTTACCTTGGGAAAGTTCTTAAAGCTTCTCCTGTCGAACATCGAGTTGTTCCTAGAGAAATACATGGAATATTAAAATAAATCGTGAAAAATGGCCTCTGTTTACTTGTGGATAAGTATGAAATTTCACTCATCGCGTATTAGGTCAATAAAGGAAAAGATTCCACAAATTCAGATATCCTGTTCGGTACAGGATATATGGCATCCATCACCATCATCTACATTAGGGGCTGCTAAAGTTTTATAACGGGGGCCACATTAATCGTCGGAATGAATTGCGGGTGAATCCACACAAGTTTAAACTCGCAGGCACGAGGCGCACAAATCGGATTAGTTTTCAAACACAGTGTTTCATTGAACTAAAATCTACACTTACAGATATATAACCGATGTAATTAAATATTTTAACAAATGATCAGTCTTTCAATCATAGTTTTATGAGAACGTAACTCATAGACAATATATATTAACACTTATTACATGAATGTTTATGTTACAGCAGTTCATATTCAATGATAAGAATAAATTTACTTTTCCGTGCTATAATTGTAGACATTTGTGGTTCTGTTTTTGTGCTGCCTGTCATCAAAACAGATTCCAAATGCTCATCAGTCATATCAGACATTGTTTGAATTGACATGTTTCATTTTTCAAAATGTCTTCACAGATATACGTTGAAAATTCATATTAATCCTAATGCAAAGTCTTTTAAACGAGAAAATGTGTCACTTGGCAGATAGGATTAAAAATCAACCAAATTAACTTTCTTGTATTTGTCCTTCAGTAGCTCATTACATTGTATATTAATTAAAAGTCTGAGCTCTTAGTTTTATTTAATCCTTTACACAGATAAACGACTTCTTACATTCTCATATTTAGTTCGTTCTGTTCTTTGTATTCCTTCTACATTTCTTAAAAACCTCATTTCTGCAGTTTGTAGTCTTCTTTCATCTACAGCTTTGAGGGTCCACACTTCAACTCCATATAGACATGTGAGGAGAACAAGAGTTTTGTGTAGTTTTATTTTTGTTTCCTGTTGATTTTTTGTGACCATTATCAAAATTATATAACCAAGAAAGTTAAATGATGTGATATGTGTCATTATGTTACTACTGTTAAGAGTTTTGCTTGAAATTAAAATGATACCTGATGTAGACAGACAAGGATGCAACTCAGAAAACAGACAAAGCTTGGATATCGTAAAGACGTATTGATCCGATTGCTGGAGAAGGTTTTTCTTTCTTATCTTCAATCATATCGGAACTTTTTTATTTTCATTTTTCAAACGTTTCTCCCTCGAACAACCTAAATTAAAAATGGAATTGAGCAAATATTTGAACGTTTCTTTCCCTGCAGTAGTAAATAAGCGGCGGAACTATTTCTTTCGTTTTTCCTTTCTTCATTCTTTGCACCTTTTTCCTCATTCTTCCCTCACACTATTTTTGTTTTGCTTCTCATCCTGCTCTCTGAGCTGCAAGGTATCAGTAATATGTGTTACTGTTTAACTTCCATCACTGTAAGTTTCACTTGGAACTATATCAAAAAGATCTGATGTGTTACATTCGCATGAATTTCTCTACTCACAATTGTTTTTTTTTTCCTATACCCCTACTACAACAAACTGTTCTTTCAGCTTTTCTATCTACTGAATGTTAAATCAGATAAACGTTTTGCAAAACTGGTTTCATTACTATACAGTAGACTGAAGCGATAGTCAAATATTTATATGCTGGAGTTGAAATTACATTGCGAGAAACATTCACAGACTTCCTCTACCCTATATCGTTTATTAGTGGTTACACAAATTATTCTTACTCAAGCTTATTTTTCTATCTACTACATTTTAATCCAAATAAACCTTTGCAGAAATATCTACATTACACATTTCGTTATAGATACAAAGAGAACAGCGATAGTCAAATGTTTAACAACTGGACGCTATATGCTGCCCTTACAATTCCACACTGTTTCCATGCAATCACGAGAAATAACTGAATATTGCCAGAAATGAGCAATTCGAGTCTTTAATAACGGATATCTCAGAAACGGCTTATGCCACAAAAAGTGTATTTTAGTAATTGTGTGTTTTAAAGATATCTACATTTCTGTGAAGTACGTTTTCGTCTATCGCTTAACGTTTACCAGTTATACAAGATTATATAAAATTCCTTCCGAATGAAGGGAACTTCATAGGCTATTCTCCGAAAACTCGAGATATGCATTTTATTTTTCATGTAAATATCCTTCATATGCGTTATTTTAAACAAAATCTTTAGAACCATATTTTAGAAAATCAAAAATTTCGAAAAACGTTCTATATAAAGGGTAGTTTAGGATGGGAGTATTTTGTTTAAAATCTTCGTGTCGCATACTTGGATGATATTGAACCTAAATACTAAGTTCCGTATTTATCCGACTTTTCGGTTTTGAGTTATGCTGTTCACAGACACACACATGGACGTGTTTTCAGAAATATTTTATTTGGATTCAGAGGGCCTCAAAGCTTGTATTTCAGGAGAAATCTCGGTATCTAATTTTCTGCGTGGAATGCAATACTTCCCTTAATTGTTATACCTAGTAGAGAAAGTAAAAATTACAAAGTAGTGAAAAATTCAAACCAATAACCATGGATGTCTTGGAAAGACTATTGGCATAAAAGCTTATTTGTAACACATTATATATTTTAAAAAGATCTACATATTTGATGTAGTAAATTTGTATCTATCCTTTATGATTTATCGCTTACACAAAATTATATCAAATTCATTCCGAATGAAGAGGATTTCAGAGGCTTTTCGCAGAAAACCGAAAGTATACATTATGTTAATGATGTAAATATCTGATGGTATTCTAATTAGTCTTTACAGCCATTTTTTTATTCTTTAAAAACTCAAAAATAACGATAACCTTTCCATGCGGAGGATATTCTTGAAAACTTCATGTCGCATTCTTCGAAGATGTTGAACTTAAATATAAAGGAATGAATTGTTCTTCCACACAAGCTGTGTGTTAGACAAGGTTGGAAAGGTAGAATCCGACGACTGAAAAATTCAGTGAACCACGGATCTCCTAGTCTCGTTCCGGTCGTTTTAACCACTAAGCTACCATAGCAACATGCCGGCACGACACTAAATTCTCCAGCTGATTCGCATTTAAATATAAAGTTTGGCATTTGTACAACTTTTCGTTTTTGAGTTATGCTGTTCACAGATACACATACACGCACGAACCTTTTTCTTCTAAGATTATATTTTTGGGAATTATAGGACCACAAAACATGTGGTCACATGAATCGCCTGATTCTCCGACGCTAAAGAAGTTTGTTTGGTCCGCAGAAAAAGTAATAGTCATTTTGTTCTTCGACTGCCGTGTAATGGTGTACCAACATCAGCCCCCCCCCCTCCTATGACGGTTAATGGCGAATGTTGCAAACCTGTTTTGGATGTTCTTGCTAAACACATCCTACGAAAATGACCAGAACTGCTTCCTTCTGGTTGGCGCCGCACCACGACAACGCACGCCCTCACGTGTGCAACATTCTTCCCCAACATTTGGCCCGCAGAAACATCGAATGCGTCCTCCATCCTCCATAGACTTAGTCCCCTGTGACTTTCATCTCATTTCCTGTGTGAAAAATGAGCTAAATGAGGACGTTTTATACTTCGGTGGCCGTCGTGAAGAAGGTTGAGGCGGTTTTGAAGACGTTAAAAGATGGCTTCCAGCACGTGTTCCTGGACTGGCAGATGCGTTAAGCAAAGTGCATTCAATTTAACGGAGAATATTTTGAAAACTTCCACACAAAGCTGGACCGAGCCTAGTATATTCCATACGTTAAAAAGAATTAATTTGTCAGTCATTTTACTTCTTCCACCACGTATATAGAAGGTAGAGAACGTTTCGCATTCCACCCAAAAAAATTCTATACCGAGATTTGATCGAAAACACATTTTTTGAGGAACCTGGAATAAAAAAAGCATTTTTACTTTCTCTATCACGTAACCAGTAGGTAGAGAAAGTATTGCATTTCATCCAAAAATTCGATACCGAGATTTCACCGGAAGTACATGTTTTGAGGCCCCCTGAATAAAGAAACTATTTTAGAAAAAGGTCCGTGTAAACAGCATAACCCAAAAGCAAAAAGTCGGATCAACACCAAACTTAGTATTCAAGTCCAACGATGCGACACGTAGATTTTTAAGAAACCCTCCTACCCCAAACCTCCCTTTACATGAAATATTGTTCGAAATCTTATTTTATAAAAAAATGGCTCTTACGATTTTGATTAAGATACAATGCAATATATGATAAAAATAAGTCACATGTTTCGCCATCTTATGCAACTTCTAATTCTTTATTTAACATGTAGCCAACATACAAGAAATGAACCATAAAATATCTTTAGTGGAGCAACATTTCTGTCACATGCCGCACCACCAAAAGGTATTGCATTTTGATTAAGAAAATATAGATAATGAAAGGTTGAGAGAAATATAACAAAAGTTAGATTTTCATACATAAACACAATTCTGTCACAATGAACGTCATTACTCAATATAATGTAGTTTTACATAATTAACATGTCACAAAATTGTCATCCTTAGGAAGAACACAAAATTTCCTGATGGGTCTCTTGACTACAGTTGAGTCAGTTCTAATACTGGCTACTCTCGCCAGAGCATCGTCACCGAGATGAATCTTTTCTATCACTCCCTTTTGCCACTGCATAGGAGGTAGATTGTCGTCCTTTATGAACACGATATCGCCAGAGCAGAGATTTGGTAGTTCCTTGGTTCATCTGTGGCGCTTGGCGATTCAGAGTGGCATGGGTGAAGTGGTGATCATGAACAGCTGTGAGGGGTTTACCAAAAAGGAAATGAGAAGGTGTTAGCTCAGACGAATCGGAAGGATCACCATTGAGTCGAGAGAGAGAGAGAGAGAGAGAGAGAGAGAGAGAGGGTGAGAATTTATATAAGCATCTATTTGGGAGGATAGGGTTGTTAATTCCTCAAAGATGAGAATTTTGTTGCCCATGGTTCTTCGCAGATGAACTTAAAGCTCTTCGTCACAGCTTCCCAGGCTCCTTCAAAATATGGTGCTGATGGGAGGGATTAAATTCCAGTTGATTTCTTGTCTCGATGCGTCTCCACAATATTTCTATGTTGTATCGAGTCATTCAGGAACTTCTGAAGCTCCCTTAGCTCTTTTGCAGCACCAATAAAATTGGTCTCATGTCGCTGTAGACCGTTAGTTAAGACAACCTCGGAGTGCCGCAAAACGGCGAAGTGCTGCCATGCATGCACTTACGGATAGGCTGAATACGACTTCAAGATGGACAGCTCTTGATACGAGGCAAGTGAAGATTGCTACGTAGGCTTTGTTTGTTTGCTCCTTTGATTGCCAAATTTGATCAAGAAGGGGCCAGCATAGTCCACCCCTGCGTTCAATAATGGTCTGGAGGGCGTTATTCTGTACTGCGGGAGATTTCGCATTTTACTTACGGATAGGCTGAATATGACTTCAAGATGGACAGCTCTTGATACGAGGCAAGTGAAGATTGCTACGTAGGCTTTGTTTGTTTGCTCCTTTGATTGCCAAATTTGATCAAGAAGGGGCCAGCATAGTCCACCCCTGCGTTCAATAATGGTCTGGAGGGCGTTATTCTGTACTGCGGAAGATTTCGCATTTTCTGTTTCCTAGATATTGTCCCAGCTTGAAGCAAATTAAACATGAAAGAATGTTTTTTTTACAGTCTGACAAATTCTTGGGATCCATTATCTTCGTCTAAGCAATGCTATAGGTAAGCAGTTGAGGTGCTGGAGTAACCTGAGTGCTCATTTAAGATAACAACATTGGTAAATGATGCCGAAAGGGCAATATGATTTGGTGTTTCGCTTCGAATGGTACAGAAGTATTTTGCAATCGTTCCCCAATCCTAATTTGATCGTTTTGGTCTATAGGGTCTTTCAACAAGAGTGTCCTATCTTTGAACTTAAATAAAACACGTTCTATAAATGATAGAGGTTTATTTATTTTTTTATTTTGGAACACAATTAATGTCATTACGTGTGGAAGAGAACATCAGTTAAGTGACCGCCCCGACTTCGTTGGGTTGCGCGTATTCGGGTTGACTAAATTTTCAATGACAGAAGAACGTAAATTAGGTCCAAGTTCACGAATAACACGCGTGATATTATTCATAAGATCATTTACTGTTTCTGCTTGTTTACATAAATTCGAGATTTAACATAACCCCACAAAAAGTAATCCAACGGCGTTAAATCACATGATCTCGGGGGCCAGTTAACATAACCACCACGGGAAATGATGAAACTTCTGAACTTCTCCTTCAAAAGATTGATTGTTTCGAGAGCAGTATGACATGTGGCACCATATTGCTGGAACCAGATGTTTCTGAGATCCATACCATCCAATTGAGGCCAAAAATAGTCCCTTATAAGAGCCCGGTATCTTTCTCCATTGACAGTTAGAGCTTCTCCATCTTCATCTTCGAAAAAATATGGACCAATGATTCCACCAAAGCAAAATCCACACCAAACAGTAACTTTTTGGGGATGAAGTGGTCGTTCTTTAATCTGCATTGGATTGTGATTGCTTCAATAGCGGCAATTTTGTTTGTTAACACAACCATCCATCCAAAAGTGGGCTTCGTCGCTGAAGATGATTTTTCGACAAAAATCCGGGTCAGCTTCCAATTGCTCCTTAGCCCAGTCAGCGAATACAGGGCGCAACCTATGGTCGTTGGGCTTTACATCTTGAGTTAACACCATTTTGTAAGCGTGAAACCTCAAGTCCAGATGCAGAATTCGCCAAGTTGTGGTCGGCGAAAGCCCCAATTCTTGCGCTCGACGAGCAATTGATTTGTTTCCGTTCTCGCGTAAACTCTCACAAACAGCGCCTATGTTTTCGTTGGAGCGTCGATTATGCACAGGCGTTCTTTGATCGCTGACAGAACCACTTCTGTCAAATATATCGATCAAACGCCGAATCGTTCTCTCGCAGGGACGATTATGCACACCGTAAACTTCACGCAATACACGGAAGGTTTGGCGAACAGATGATCCATTTTGATAATAAAGTTTCACAATTTCTACGCGTTGCTGAATGCTGTAGCGTTCCTTGGCTATTTGTCAATAACAACTGTAGCCAATGAAAAAAATGACTGCTGTAACTCAATAACAACGGCAGCTATCACATGTTAAAGATAGGACACTCTTGTTGAAAGACCCTTCACAAGGCTCAAACTACTTAATTCGCTGGTAGCGTGTATCCCCTTTGTGCCTTAAGATATTCTATCTCCCTATTGGAGCAGCTGGATTGTACAATTCCAAGACATTTGTTGAGGGCATTGTTGAGCTCCAAGGACCGTGGCGATATCATTGCGGCCTTTCTTGCAGTTGGAAATGAATCTGAGTCAATAACTAACTCACCTTAGAAGCCGGGTTATTGATGAAAAATTATTCATAAATGAATTATCAGTTTGTGTGACATTAAATAACGTCATGATTCTTTGTTGTGTGATGCTGGTAGAGTTGTTGGTAGTCGTTTTAGTTGGCCAATATAATGGGTCCAGTTGCAGCCAACTAGGTTTCGTACCACCAGTCTGCAATCCCAGAGTAATGTGGGTTGCATACCTCGAAAAACAAGGTCTGCGGAGTTATCCCATGAACTCACGTGACGCCAATGAACTGTTGGAACCATTTCTTGTATTTCTGAAGCTCTATTTGCTACAAATGTTTTCTACTTTGGGACATACCTTGCCAGTGCAATCTGAATCAGTCCAGAGTTGTATGCTAGTTACAGTCAAATGTAGAATAATAGGTATTTTCTTGATAAGACGTGCTAGCAGTAGAGCACCGCACAGCTTGAGGCGAGGAATCGTAGCGCCAGTAGTGATCAGTGACGCCACTCTTGACTTGGCACACAGTAGACTTGTGAGCACTTTGCCCTTGTGATTCACAGATCTTAAGATGAAAATCCCATAGGCAGTTTGAGAGGTATCGCAGAAACCACGTATTTCAATCAACGTGGTACTCTCTTCATAAAGAATATATTGTGGCACTTTGAATTTCTTTAGCAATAGGATCTACCTATATAAATCCAACCATGTTGGATACAGGCTTTCTGACAAATCATTCCATCCCGTTCCTTCTTACCACAAGCGTTGCATGAATATCTTTAAAACAAGAACTGCATGACTAATCAGTCCAAGTGGATCGAATATATAAACTATTATGGATAGCACCATTCGCTTTGTGTAGATTTCATTTTGAATTTGATATGAGTCTAGACAACAGTAGATTTGAAATTCATCTGTAGTAGGGTTCCACATCAGTGCCATTGTTGGCTAGAGAGCGATTTCCTTCTTTCAAGCCTTCTGCGACTGATTCAGAAGCACTGAATTGTTTGTGCGCCATTTCCACAAATGGAATCCATCACGTTGGAGAAGGTTTCGCAAATCTTTCCGCAACTGTAGAGCTTCCTCGAGGGTGTCCGTACCTGAATGACAATTATCTACGTAAAAGCAATGCTTTAGGACGGATGCAGCTCTAGGAAAGTGTACTTCCTCATCTTGCGCATACTGTTGAAGACACCTCATGGCTAGATATGCTGCTGAACTGTTCCATATGTGACAGTCGTAAGAGCATAAGTCTTGAGCTTATCTCCTGGATGCTCTCTCCGTAAGATGCATTGTAAAGATTGGTACTTGGTGTTCACCTTTACTTGTTGACACATTTTCTCAACATCCGCAATGAAAGCTATTCTGTGGGTTCGGAATCGTGTAATCAGTAGTAGAGATCTTCTTGCATCATAGGTTCAATCATTAACGTATCATTTAGAGATACTCCGTTTTTTGTCGTCCTCCGTAGTGTAGTGGTTACCATGCTAGCCTCCAGTTCCCGAGGTCGCGGGTTCAAACCCGGCGGAGGACAATGGATTTTTTCGGGCGTAAAAATCCTTAGCATGGCTTCCTTCGGAAGTGGTGGTCCTGTCGTAGATTTATGGCACGTAAAAGAACCTCAAGCACGATAAAGGGGCTTCTGAGAAAAATTACCGGTATTTCACGCCCAATATAGAATGGGACATTAAGGACCACATCAGTTAAAGTTAGTCCATAAATAAAACTCAATTTAATTTTTGTTGTTGTCAGTTTTAGCTGAGACATCAAAAATTACTCTTATCTTTATTGTGCTGCTCAATTATTTATGAACAGCATGATGAAGGATGAAGTATTCTGCCCCTTGAAATGAAGATTCAGTTTTTAGCTCTATCATGTGTCCAAGGGATTCATATTCCCTCATGAACTGAACATAATCTTTACGAAGCTTCTCATTTCTCAAGTTTTCACTCCAGGAAATGAAAGCGTTGAGTGGCAATGTCCAATGAATTTCCTAGACTTAGAGGTATTTCAACAAAGAAACTCCAGTTTCATCTCTTTTAGTAGTTTTGTTGAAGTATTTCTCACACTCTCGCTATTCTAGTGATTATGGTACCTTAGTTACTTCTTTAAGACTCCAAAACCGTTGAATTTGAGCTTCTAAACTAGCTGTTGATCTAATGAAAAGAGAATTGTGTTCTCATTGTGTATCCTTGGCTTTTGGAGTCCTTTGTGAATATTCCCCGCTGATGATCTACCCAAAATGTGTGTTCTGCAAAATAGGATAGCCTGGACGATTCTTTTTCTCATGCTTCATCAGTTGTAAGAAAACCTGTGTTCCAATTAGCATAAGTGCACTCTGAGGAAGGTAGAAATGAGGATCTGCTACACTTCTCTCTTTCGGATTATTCCACTCTTCGTAAGGAATAGTTGAAGTGGGAATATTACTAATAATCTTCGGAAGAACTATGCATTCCATGTTAAGATGATAGGCGTTAACTGTTTAGCGAATGTGGATATTCACCAAAGAATCAGCTCGGAATGACAGTTCTACGAATGCCTGTAGAGTAATAGCTGATATTTTTTTCTTATTCAGTCTCACTTCCTGCACAGCGTGTTCTGAGATGAAGTTACTCTGAGAACCACTATCAAGTATGACGCGAAACAGGTGTGGTTTTCCATGAGAATCTTCAATTTTCCCAAGAGCTGTACTTAGAAGTACCCGCGTCCTTGATTTACAACTCAACGAATAAGTCGCTTGATAAGAATCATCGGTCTCCGATGGCCTAGCGCAGTTGCTGTTTGACTGGTTGGACTACGTTGACATTGATGGCTCAAGTTTATGATGGAGCAATGTGTGCTGGTATTTCTTGCCTGTTTACATGACATGTATGGATTCTACGTGTGAGAGGATCTGAGACAATTATTGCAATATTTATTACCCTTACAAATGTTGCCCTTCTTCGGGAGATAGCTTGCGGAAGTCTGGACGTTAGTATACAGCTGGTGTTCTTGCGAACAAATACAGCATGCTCTGCTACTGTGACGTATGAAAGCTGAGCTGATGATCCTTGTTTAGGTTTGTTAACTTGATTCTGGCTCTGATTCTGCTTGGAAACTTGAGTTGAACCGCAAAGCTGTAGGGTCTGGCACTACTTTTAAAAAAAACCGAATTACTTGCTTTAATTCCACGGAATCCACTTGTGAATGGGTGGTTTCTAATTTCAGTCTTAATTTCTTGTCAAGTCTGGAGAAGAAGAGTTCACACAGAGAAGATCCAGAATACTAGACTGAACATTAAGTGCTTAAAGTCCGCTTACACTGGCTTGAAATGTATTTATCAACTGCCGAAGATCTTAACTTTGTAGGGGTTTCTAGAATATTTTAATGTATTTTGCTGCTATCAATTTTGGATAATATCTGCTAACAAGAATGTTGTAGCTACTGTAAAGTTAATGTCTGATATGCTTATATGTATGGCAGTATCCTTTACTTCTCATTTAACAGACGAGAGCAAAAGTGAAATCTTTCAATGTTTCAGAGATCATTGTTATTGACGACTAGGTTTTCGAAGGTATCCTTAAAATGCAACCAAACATTTTATGTTCCACTAAAGGTAGGAAGGTTGGTTTTAGGGAGTCGTACATTCCTAGCGAAACTATATGATGACTGAGATGCTATTTCATCAATCACTCGCAAATCCTTCGTATTTGTAGCACTTCGGAGCTTCGATTCTAATAAGTCGACAGCATCTTCGAAGTATTGATGGTAAGCGGCGTGAGCTTCGTCGTCGTCATAATTTAGTTCCAGCTCATTCTGAATTTGTTTAAATTCTTCGTTTATTGCAAGCAGTCTGTTTAGCTTGACTTGTAAGAGTATCAGCATTGCGCCTTCGAAATCTACAAAAGTTTGTAAATGCTTTGAGAGTAGCTCTCTTTATAATTAGCTTCTGTTTCTCCAAGTCGTTCATTCCTATGTTACGTAACGAAATGTGTATAGGTTTACACGCTAATAAGTACATTATAAATAAGATACAAGAATATGTAAATTTCATTCTGAATGAAGAGGAATCTCACGGGCAGTTCCCAAAAAACTCAGTATATACATATTTTTATTTGTCATGTAGATATCTTTTGTTACAGAAATATTGCTCACACTAGAGATATTTTATTGTTCATTTCTTGTATGTTGGCCACATGTTAAATAAAGAATTAGACTAATTCTTATAAGTATATATTATAAGTAATAAATAATTGAGACTTTGGGCGGTAGATGGAGCTAGTGTGTTCCGCGATATCTAGTGTTGTGTGGTTGCAACAATGCAAGCAGTTTGCTGCTTTGTCAGCTTGAGAATTTGAATCGCTGTAATTTCCTACATATTTTGTATGGACGTGCGTAGCCATGAACGTGAGATGTGTTTAATGTATGCTATGGTACGCCATGGTATGGCTTGCAAATGGCGAATCGCTTTATATTTGTCACTTAACAATAACTAATACAATTTGTTACGAAAATCTATTACCCTTTTTAATGCTTGTTCATGCTGTTGCAAGGAGATTGCATCCAGATTCGGAGGCTGTTTTAAATACACATGATAAAATGATAAAAGTAACTCCATTTTTCGCCATCTTATGCAACGTCTGATTCGTTACTTAACATGTAGCCAACGTACAAGAAATGAACAATTAAGTGTCTCTAGTGTGAGCAACATTGCTCTAACAAAAGATATATACATGACAAAAATATGTATATACGGAATTTTCTGGGAACAGCCTGTGAGAGTTCTCTTCATTCAGAATGCAATTTATATAATCTTGTATGACTGTTCAAACTCAAGCGATAGACGAAAACGCAGTACACAAAAAATGTAGCGCTCTTTAAAACACTAATTTATTTCAAATACTTTTTTGCGGCATCAGTCATTTCCGAGATATCCATCATTACTGGTGCGAATTGTTATATACTTAGCCATTCTTTTAAAGTTCTGTCGATTTTCAGTTGTTTCTCGCGTTGTCATAGAAAGAGTATGATATCTTAAGACCTATGCCGGCCCTCGTAGCCATGGTCGCTGGAGTGGTCACTCCGGCGCTCCGCCAAGCTGAGGGTCGCGTGTTCGAGTCCCGCCACGGGCATGGGTGTTTGTGTGTGAATGTGTGTTGCGGAAATAAGCGGTAGGAAAACAGTAAAACACAGTAGCATAAATTGGGTACAACAAGGTAACATAAAAAGAGACCAGCATATAGCGTCCGTTTTTAAAACATTTGATTATCGCTGTTCCCTTTGTATCTATAACAAAATGTGTAATGTAACTATTTCTGCAAAGATTTATCTCGATTAAAATGAAGTAGATAGGAAAATAAACTTTCGTAAGAATAATTTGTATACCCGTTAATAAGCGATAAAGAGTAGAGAAAGTCATGTGAATATAACTCAGATTTTGTTATCTATTTTTTAAGTTTTTTGAGAAAGAAAACGCAATCAAGTAAAGAGGACTTCACAGATATTCCCAGAAAATTCAAGATATACCTACATTTTGTCATGTAAATATCTTAAACTTATCAAATTTAATTCAAATTTTTAGCAATTTTTTAAGAAATCAAAAAGTGAAATTGCGTCGTTCTCCGTGGTATAATGGTTACCATGCTAGCCTCTAGTTCCCGAGGCCGCGGGATCAATCCTGGCTGAGGGCGATGGTTTTTTTCGGGTGTAAAAATCCTTAGCATGGCTTCCTTCGGAACTGAAGTAAAGCCGGTGGTCTCGTGCCGTAGATTTACGGCACGTAAAAGAACCTCAAACCTGATAAAGAGGCCTCTGAGCAAAATTATCGGTCTTTCACTCCCAATATAGAATGGGACGCTAAGGGTCACAGCAGCTAAAGAGCGTCCATAAATAAAACTCAATTTCAATTTCAAGTGAAATGTTTCATGTAGAGGGTAGCTTGGGTTGGGGATTTCTTGAAAATCTTCGTGGCGCATCCTTGGAGGATGCTGAACTTGAATTTTCGGTTTCGAGTTATGCTGTTCACAGACACGCGGACATACACATGTACCTTTTTCTGAATTTTTCAGGGAACCTCAAAAGGTATATCTCCGTAAAACATCATAACGTAAAATCTTGATATCGAGTTTTTGTGTGGAATGCAGTACTTCGTCTAGTTTCCTCTGTTTTACTATGCGCTTTCCTCTTAGTCTACCCGAACATCAAATGCTGTTAATCTAGATAAATGAACATAACTCACAACAATGTTAGGTGAGTTTTAAACTTATAACTGGAAAGCGAAGTACGGTTTCAGCAACTTTGAGAACCATACCTCGCGTTTTGCATGCAACAACCGGCGTTCTGCTTAGATTTAAAAATCTTCCGCATTAAAGTCAAATTAATTTTATCGCAGACTGCTTCTTTAAATTGCTAATGAATTCGCCTGGTCTAATTTTTGTTAAAGATAGGAAAAGTCCAGTTCTCTCATATGCCTTTATTTCCCGAGAAATTATAACGAAACGCTTTCTTCAGGTACATAAGGTAACTGTAAGAGTTTATCTAATATTTAAAGTAGCTTCTTTTAACCCTCAGATTTCTTTACATCTGATATTTTATTTATAGTGTCATTTTATAGCATTTTCAGTATTTTTCAAGGTAATCTCCCAAGAGGATACGAATTTATCTGATGAAACTCGTGACCTAGAATGGGGTTTATTAAGACTATTTCATGAGGTAGGTGTAGGACTAGGTACGGAGGGGGAATTAGCACCTCAACCTACAAGATCTTTTGTGTCTAAGCCCCTGATGCGGTGCTCCCGGGAGGGAGGGGTGAGGTAAGAGAAGACAGAGGGCGGCCGGACCAGGAGGTACGACAGGGTAGAGGACAGGTCCCTGCCTTTTACAGATTGAAACTGTAAACTGGATGACAGCTGGTGCAACCGGCTCCCTTCCCCCCTGCAGGCTTGCACATACCACTGGGGGGGGGGGCCGGGACTCGGTGACCGCACCCATTCCAGGGGACGAAGAGCCTCCGTTTAGATATAGAGTATCCTTTTCCCCTGCCATGCAACGCCGAGACTCCCGAAGACACTTGCAACCCTGAAACAGACCAAGCAGATGAAAATTAATGTGAAATGAGAATGGTGGTGAAATGGAGGGTCAGGAAATTCGGGGATGTAAGGAACCTTCCCAACATTCGCCTAGCGACCAGAGAAACCCCGAAAAAACCATGGGTCAGGAAGATCGGTCACGGGAATTGAAGCCACGCTCCCCAAATGCGGGCCACATACCTTACCGCCTGAGCCATTCCGCTGAGTATTCCATGCATAACATGTAAGAAATTATAAAATAAATAATAATTACTTTCTTTTGTTGTTTAAAATGAAGTCATAATTGCGTCAGATGTCAAACAAAGATACTAAATGAATGAACAATTTAATGCGACGCGGAATACTAACCTGTCGTCCTCCGTGGTGTAGTGGTTACCATGCTAGCCTCTAGTTGTTAAGGTTGCGAGTTCAAACTCGGCGGAAGGCGATGGATATTTTCGGGCGTATAAATCCCTAGCATGGCTTCCTTCGGAAGGGAAGGGAAGGGAAGTGAAGCGAAGCCGGTGGTCCCGTGTCGTAGATTTACAGCACGTGAAAGTACCTCAAGACCTATAAAGAGGCCTCTGAGCAAAATTACCGGTCTTTCACGCCCAATATAGAATGGGAGGCTAAGGACCATAGTAGTTAAAGAGCGTCCATAAATAAAACTCAACTTAATTTGCAATACTAGCAATGCTACTAACAGTAAGAATTAGAAGTTAGTTAACCTCAAAATTAAGCAAAGTTCAGATCAGAACACAATAAAGACACCTTTTTTCAAGAACACAATTTGTTTGGAAATTGGCGCTATTTGACGCTGTATTGATTAAAAACACAATTTTGAGGGTATCTGTTGATTTTTGGTAATAGTAACAAGTGAACTGGACTGAACTGGGTTTTGAGATCGCAACAATGGAGATGGAGGACGTAGCCTATTAATCGCTGCATACTGATACTACTACGGTCAGTAATGAGCTGACATGTTATCACCAGTAATCTTACCAGAGCTTTTGATTTATCTAGATTGTCCTACTCCCGTATCTGTCAATGAAGGTTTTACAATAAAATTATTTGCCAAATCGAGTAAAGAGTTCATGTACAATAATAATCTAGAATGTTAGAGAGAGGAGTTAATAACTAGATGTTGCTTAAATAAAATGATCTAGTCCACACATCCACTCTTTATAGCACCGACAGTTACACACAAGAAACCGGCACCATTTTGAGATGGAAGCTGCTAAAAACAATCGGCAAAATGTCATTAAATAAATGTCGCCAACATTTAAAGATCATTGGAGCTTAGTTTCATAGATCCTACGGCTACACTTTACGGCTTAGGACACTCCCAGGGCTGGCAGCGCTTCGTACCTTCTGTTAAGTTCGGATTGTGAATATTGGCAGCGGAAATTGTCCCATAATGCCTCGGGTGGGATGAGCATGGCGTCTTAATTGTTTATAATAAACAGATGTTGAAATCATTATGATGTTTCTCATTGTTTATGTTATCTGCAACCTTAATTTGTGTTAGAAAGTGCCTTAGAATGTATACATTTGTGTTATGGAATAAAACAGTTATCAATATGCATGTGTTATATGAGTATAATGATTCCGAGCCATTGATCGATGCGGGATTATAGAGGAAATCAAAACTCGAGTGGGATTTAATTGACTGTCTCCTGATTAAAAGAAAGTATTATGATTACAAGAAGCAAATACAATCAAATATTAATTAACTTACTAAATTAATTGATCGAACTATTTCCACATATACCGCTTCTGCTTCCCTTTGTGTTATTTGGTGTCCTGCTGTTTTGGTGAAGCTTAATTCTGAATATCTATGCGGAAAACAAATGACAATCGCGAACGAATATGCTAGGGAGGTGATAAAAATGTGGGATAAGCAGCCATGATAGGTTGATACACGTTGTTTCGTAACATCTTATTGGTGTAAAGTAGTGTGACGTAATAAGAGTGCGATAGTCATTTGTAGTGATGCGTCGAGTATAGGCAATACGCAAGGGGCATAATTTTTTTATTCTATTTTATTGGTCATATTGCGACGGATCTGTTGGTGGATACCTCTTAGAACGATATGTGATGGACTCTAGGGCTTATTCCTGTAACCCCTGCTTTATGCTGTGCAGATGGCATTAGGGTGCCGTCCAGTCTAACCGCCGCCCTCACACAGAAAGGCGGACAGTTAGCCTTCCAGGTCCCATCCCTGTAACCGCTGCTTCATGCCGTGCAGATGGCATTAGGGTGCCGTCCAGTCTAACTGCTTACATTGTCTGTAGATAGATGGCATAGCATTCACTATTACCACTTATTTTTCATTTTACTATTGTTTTAGACTTAAGATGGAACTTTGGGTCGTGGTATTAAATATCGAATCCGGTATTTGCCTTGGCGACTGAGGAAAACCACGAAAAAACCTCAGACAATTGCTCGGCCCACGGGATTTGAACCTGGGACCTCCCGAATGCGGGCCACAGACTTTACCGCCTGAGCCATCCCGCTCGGTTATGGGGGCATGAATGGTATAATACCAAATCAGGGCTTTAAACGGAATAATACCTGGTAAGATTGGTGTATGTGTTAGGATTTGTGATTTCAGTGCAAGTAAAGGATACTAAATTCTCTATTTCCTATTAGGGCGTTTTTCTATCATAATGTTCATTATGTCAACCAAATAAGTTGAAAATAAAGGCATAGTAGTTTTAATTACACATCTCAGTAATACACAAATGTTCGCAAAGACTCCAAATAATTAACAAAACATTTGTTGACAATTTGAAAAGTTACAACATAATATATAAAGGAAGAAAGCATGATAATTAATTACGTTTATATCACACTTGAGGTCTAACAACTAAAGCAGTTCTTATCCTGATATACCTTGAATACTCCGGAAGCCGTTACTAGAACGTTCGCTAATGATAGAAACAGTCAGGAACTGCAAACGTGTCGCCTAAAGTGTATACAAAACGTGATACATAAGTGTTAGGCAGGTGACATCGAATTATACCATTAACGCCAATAATGTGGGATAAAACGCAGTATTTTACCTCGCATTTTCGTATGATACAGTATTAAACCGTATTCTTATAACCTTAGTCACTCATAGGTAATCCCACGGGAGGTTACGAATTTATCTAATGAAACTCGTAAGCTCGAATGGGATTTATTAAGAGTATTCCATGAATAAAATGCAACACAATGTAAATAATGATTGATTTCTTACTTTTGTTGTTTAAAATCAAATCACCATTGCATCAGCTGTCAGATTACGGCATACTAAATGAATAAAAATAGAATGTATTACGGAATACTAACCAATGCTACCAACAATGACAATGAAAAAATAGTTAACCTCAAAATAAGATAAAATAAGAACTTAATAAGGCACAATTAAGAACATAATTTATTTATTCATTGATACTATTTGAATGTGCATTGAAACGCAGTTAGATGGCATATTAATCACCTCATACTGATAATATTATGGTTCAATAGTAACGAGCTGACGTTTTATCGGATAAAATAATATCTTTGTAATCGTAAGATAAACAACCATGAGTGGTCGATATCCTGGTCATTGCTAAACGTTGTAGGTCAACATCAGATACGCGGCTCATGAATGGAATAGTCGCATTAAAATAATTTTTAACATTTTCATAGTATACTAATGAACTGTGTGTGAATGGTTTAAACCGACTAATGATAGAAAAAAATGTATGTTCAGGGACTAATCGAGTATAACATATGTACATTAAGTTGTAAGCAGGTACTTTCTTTCAGTCTTGACAATCCGCAGAGAAAATATCCAATTTCAAGAATGCTACAGCAGCAAATATTGTTTCAAAATCAAAATCTGCATTACTCTAAGTACGAAAAATCCCATTAATGCGTTAGGAAAGGCATTTTTTTTCAAATTAAGCGAAGAAATAATACGAATTAATTTAAATATTTTCGAATTAAGGAGTGAACGTTTTTCAACTATACTGAGAGTATAAATTATTAATAATTATAATTGTTTGGAAAGGTAAAAAATTAAGTTTCTATTTTTTTGTAGTACTACGAAAAAAGAGAATTTAACTTATCCTAGAATATTATTATGATTACTATTAGTAGTAGTATTTAAACTCTCTTGGTACCATTCTGTAACACTCAAATCGGATTTTGCAAACTAATACATATATGCTAATAGAGGGTACAGGGTGTTCAACGGAGGCAGACACCTCTTGCACTGCGACTTCATAGATCTATTACGGCTATAACTCCCGGAGAAAAGGATGACGTGAAGGAGCCACAGGAGATTACAGGTCTCAGGCAGACAAATCACAGAGACGCGCGGAAGTCTCTAAATTTCCAAGCTCGAAGACACGTCTCACTGCTGGAGCCACCTAGAGAGGGTGATGAACGACCCACAAACCAAGCAGCCTTCTGGTGTCCACGGTAAATATTCTTTCCTTTGAGATGCATCCGCGCCACCTGTCCGGCATCGTCATACGAGACAAAACCTAGCAGCACACCTGAAAGTTGAGAAGGAAACAGAATGAGAGGGAAATGATGGAAAAGAAATCATGGTAGAGAAGAAACCACTCAGTCTTCGCCTGTCGACCCGCTAAAACCACGAAAAACCCATGGGTAAGAGTGGGCGGTCGCCGGGGATCGAACCCGGAACCTCCCAAATGCGAGTCGCACACTTACCGCGGCCCACCAAGCTCGGTTTATAGATGAGTATATTTAAATGAACATACTTTTTCGAACTGCATGCAATTAGTACTCAGTTCATCATCTAGGTATTAATATCCGCTATTAAGAGTCAATGTTATAACATTTGTTGCACATTATTTTCAAAGTACATTTTCTTTTTATAAACCAAATATCACACGTTTCACATGCCTAGGTATTCGTTTATATTTAGAACTTTAACATATATAAATTATCAGTAGGTGAACTCAATGGAATACTCTTAAGCTTTGAAATAGTGTTGGAAAGATATTAAAAAGTCCTGATAAAATGGTTATTAATAAATGAAATTACACTGAAGTCTAGTAATACGTTAAGGCAATAGTCAGTAATATATTAACACACTAATATAGACAAATAAATAAAAATAAAATAAATCTGTAATATATCATCCTACATCTGGATCTCTAAGCCAGGACTACACTCCAAATTCATTATTTAGGATTTAATTCTTTGTATATAACTGTTCTCATACATAGTTGTACAGGTTAAATTTTAACCTAATTGGCTAACTAAAAACAAAATCCATTATTATGTGTTGCATTCACATGACTTTCTCTACCCTCTTGCTTATTGGTGAGCTATTTTTACTAGAGCTTATTTTTCTATCTACTTCATTTTATCCAAATAAACCTTTGCAGAAATAGCTACATTACACATATCGTTATAGATACAAAGAGAACAGCTATAGTCAAATGTTTAAGAACTGGACGCTATATGATGGCCTTAAAATCCCATACTGTTTCCATACAATAGCGAAAAACAACTGATTGAAATGGCGTTAAAGAATTGAATTCAATTGAGTTTTTTATTTACTATGGTCCTTAGCGTCCCATTTTATATTGGGCGTGAAATACCGGTGATTTTGCTCAGAGACCTCTCTATCAGGCTTGAGTTCTTTTACGTGTCGTAAATCTATGACAAGGGACCACCGGCTTTACTTCCCTTCCGAAGGAAGCCATGAGGATGTTTACACCCGAAAAAAATCCATCGCCACCTTTTTCAAAAAATGCTTTTCTTTTTACTCAAGGGGCCTCAAAACATATCTTTCCGGTGAAATCTCGGTATCGAATTTTTGGATGGAATGTAATACCTTCCATACTTACTTACTTGCTATATACCAGGTAGAGAAGGTACATTTTTTTCCTTCCTTTATATTAACTTAAATCCCAACTACCTAGGCTGGTAACCAGCATTTTAACTAATCTAAAAGTTCAACTCCAATTTTTAAACCTTATTAACTTCCTAAATATAAACTCTAACTTTATTACTATATACATAGTATAATCCTATTATTTAAATTTAATTTATTACTCTCATATTTATTTATTAAAATATAAATATTTTAAATAAATTCTTTACTTGATTGCTAACATCATTATAACATTCTTCTCTTCCACCTTAAAATTTTCTCAATTTATTACTTTATAACCTTCCACTTTGGTAACTTTTTATCACTTTAATAATGTTCATACTTTATCACGTAATAAACTTTCACATTTATGGCTTGAATAACATCCAAATAATAATAATAATAATAATAATAATAATAATAGAGACAAAATATTAAATGGATATGCTCTATTGGCGCATATTAGAATTGCCGTTTTAACTGAAATATTGATATGCATAAACTTGAATACGCCACGACAAATGGAGATGAGAACTCTCGATGAAGTATTTTGCAATGCATTTCTCTACCTTTTCCTTATTTTACTGAGATAAAATTGTACTAAACAGCTGATATGTTTTATTTCGAAAACAGTCTATGAGCTCTTCACTGTTTTTAATTCTGAAACATTAGTAATTAAAAAGAAATAGAATAGCTTAATTATGGAGTAAGAAAGCGGTTTACCAGGTGGGATGGCTCCGCGCGAATGTGCAAGGCTCGCATTCGCAGTCCTGGGTTCGATTCCTGGAACCAGCCATTCTAAAGGTTTTTCGTGGTTTTCTCTGGTTGGCAAGGAGAATGCTGAATTGGTTTCTCTTCTACCACGAATTTCCTTTCCCTCACTTAGTATCATTTCGCTTTCCCTTTCATGCTTCGAGTAGACTTAGGGACTGTGCAGTGTTGGTCGATGTCTGACAAAGGATGCAGATATTCTCGTTGGGAAGTCCTTCTGGGCCCTCCAGAAGGCAGCCTTATGTGAGCCGCCTCAGGTAGGTCGAGTTCTCCCTGCTTCCGCCAGAGGAAAATCTCTCTGAGAAGCCCGCAGGTGTGACCGGGTCATCAAGCCTCTGTGCGGTCTGCCGGCCTGCATGCGGCCTATAGCCTCCTGCGGTTCCTTCACTTGATCCGTTCCTTCTGGGGGTGGTAAGCACAAAAGATCCGCATTGGGTCGAGGTGCGAGGTGTCCATTGGTTCCCTGGTCGTAGGTCAAGTAAGGAGTTTGCTCAATGCAGCGGTACTGTCACATATCTACTGTCAAATTTGACCACGAAGAGATTTAGCCTCTTATAAACTGTGCTTTTACAAAAAGCATAAATCTAAAAGTGAAGACGTTGTTGCCGCAAACTTCAATCATAAGCTTTTCAACATTTCTGCAAAAACACACTGTTTAAAAGTATGTTATCTGCCTTTGCACAACTTAACATGTGATATTTAGTAACTTTGTTAAGGCTTATTAATAAGTATTCTTAAAGTGCGATAATATTACCAATAACATGCTCCTTTTCCCACCTGTGATGATTCGTCTCCGAGAGGACGATGAAATATTCCACATTAGTCGTTGACTTTCACTGCTCACTAATTATACGTAGACACATTTCATATTCGTGCTTTGTTAAAAAAACCTTCCCGTCGCTATTCACACTTCCCATTACACAATGCTGTTTTTAATATTAATTTATTTTTAGCGCTGCTTACAAATTATATTTGTGCTCGTGTAGTCAACAAGAAATTTAGTATACGGTATCCCATAAAAACAAAACTGACGAGAAATAGCAGGTACTAAGAAATGATTAAAGTAAGCTACGAACTACAGTACTAAACGAATGCACCTATCTTGGCCAAATGTCATTCAGTAATGCTGTCCGCAAAGAGGTCCAAAGACGCATTTCAGCAGCACGGTCCAAATTCTGGGATTTGAAATCTATTTTCACAAACAAGGATACATCATTAAACTAAATAAAGACAATGGACAGCTGCATTCTACTTCTCCTCCGTGTGGAGCTTAAACATGGTCCTTAACAGGCAGAGAAATAAAACTGTTAGAAGCATATGAAAGGAAAATGGAGAGAAAGATTTTTGGCGACAGTCTTCAGGATAGAATCCACAATGAAGACTTCAGGAAGATGACAGACATCAAAGTAACATCAGCCATTCACACCAAATGGAAGTGGGCAGGCCACGTCATGAGGATGGACTACTCCAGATGTCCCATAAAGCAACAGCGTGAGACCCAAGAACCGGCCACAGAAAAGTAGGGCGACAGAAGAAAAGATGGGCAGACGACCTAAAACTCCACTTTGGGACCGACACGAGTGGAATGTATTGGTAAAAGCAACAATGCATAAGTGGAATCGCCAGAACAGAGACCTTGCCCAGACAAGAGGCCCTTGCCCTTCAGGGATTATAGGGCTAATTCCTATCATTATTACAGTGGACGTAGATTTGCACACAGTTTCATGGAGTTCAAACAGCTGAGTCGCTGCTGAAACTGTATACCTATTGTATACCAACAATGAAGAAGGCGGGAATTTAAAGTAACCGTGAATAACAATAAGTAATGCAGTTTATTTAGCGGAAAAACCTAATTAACTTCAGTTTCACTGCCTTAACGGCGGTAAACACGTCTGGCATTACCATCTCACTAACTGAAGGTTGTGCTATCATGTTTTGGATTAGAAAGCAATGCATTAAATACAGTGTAAACATTCAGTACTGCTGCTCGTATTAGATGAAACTGCAAATGTTCTCTTACGAGAGGCACTATTTATATTTTGAGCGTAATAATTAAAACAAAGTAATTTCTGATTGAAAACTGCTTTATTGTTTTTTCAAAATATTCTCCTTTATGATCAATACGCTTTTACATCCGTTTAAACCATTTGTCAAAGCATTTATGCCAGTCTTCTTGAGACACCTCCAAAACATGGTTTTTGAAGGTATCAACGGCTTCTTCTGCCAACGAAAATCGTTGCCCACGCAATTTATTCTTGATGTTCGAGAACAAAAAGAGGTCATTGGGTGCCAAATCAGGACTGTATGGCGGATGACCCATCAATTCGATTTTTTAAGCCTTCAAATACTCTGTTGTTAGAGGAGATGTGTGTGCGCTCGCATTGTCTTGATGAAGAACGATCCTACGGTTCTTGTGGTTTTCCTTACTTCACCGAAGACTTCCGGCAAACAAATGGTTGTGTACCATTCGGCATTGAACGTTTTACATTCCTCTAAAGGCACTGTTGCCACATGGCCAGTTTTGCTGAAAAAGCAGGCGACCATTTGCTTCGAAGTGCTTCGAGTGCGAACAACTTTTGTTGGATTTGCTTCATCTTGAAACACCCATACAGTCGACTACTGTTTACGTTCCGGCTCATACGCATAGATCCATGTTTCTACAATCTTATATACGTCTTTTGAAGCACCGCCATTGTATTTCTTGAGCATTTTTATACACCAATCGGCATGAGCGCGTCGCAATGAGATTGCGTCAAATTATGTGGGATCCAACGAGAGCAAATCATTTTCACGGCTAAATAATCATTCAATATTTTATATATGCTGGTGGAACTAATGCCTAGGTTTGCCTCAATCTCACAATATGTTGCATGACGATCTTTCATTATTAGTTTTTGCACAGCATCAATGTTTTCTGGCACAACAACTGATTTTGGACGACCTTCACGAATTTCATTATTGAGCGAACGGCGGCTACGATTAAATTCGTTATACCAGCGTTTCACAGTGGCAAAGGATGTGGCTTCGTCGCCAAATGTGGAAGTTATTTGATCGATGCACTCTTGTCTTGTTAATCCACGTCGAAAGTCGTAATAAATCATTGCACGAACATTTTCACGAGTGAATTCCATATTTTTGTTGCCAGACAATTTTCAAGTTAATGTAAACAAAACAAATGACGCTCTATTGACAAAATGTTTGAAGTAGATTATGGTAAAAATGTTAGACTTTCCATTGGAAACATCAGATTGCACCTACAACATTCAGAGTTGCCAAGGCTCAAAATATAAATAGTGCCCCTCGTAATAAAATATGGTTTAGTTTACAATCTACATAATATCTATATACAAACGTGTGGGTTTGCGAAAGTTCCTCCTTTGTTCAAATGACCTTTAGCAACAGAAGTCAAGGACTACCTGAAAGTCTTCTGGGCTGGGTATCAGAAAGGTACTTATCTGAAACTTTAAGTAGATATTTAACTTTTATTTTTATGTCGATCTGACACGCCTAGAAACACAGGCATTCTATTTAATATTTACGCAAATACAATATGTGATTTCCATTTTAATCAGTTTTAAAAGTAACGTTTCCGTTTTCTGTTAATTTTAAACTACCTCCTATGTGGATAGCAACGAGGTCAACGGAAATTGATTCCAAGCGCCCGGCCATTAACAGATAATGAAACCTTCTATAATGCATGCTTTTAGATGTTTTATATAGTTGAAAATGTATCTTATCAAAAAGCAAAACAAACCCCATATATAACTACAGAGTGACAAAAGTATGACGTAGAAAACAAGAGTCAAGGGCACTTTCTGTCCTTTCCGGAATATATCGGTGTCATTTAACTGCTTGATTGAAATGCTGTGCCACTATTACATCTTTATTCTATTTGAACTAGAGTAAAAGAGATGGGGGATACAGGAATAAATGATTGCATCACTTTCTCTACCCAATATAATTTCTCATTTTTTAAATCATTCATACGAAATATGTTGTTGCTATTTAATTCCTGTTAATCTGATAAATGTTGGCAGAAAGGGATTCAATGTGCATTTTGCAGCGACCGTATACAGACAACTGATAAAACATCAACTGCTTGTTTACGTGTACCTCAGTATTACATAGCTTTTATAGACTTCAGAAAACTAAAAAGAGCGGTACTTGAGGCAGTATTTTTAACACTTAAATGATTTCAGTCTAATTATATAATATAAAAAATAACAGCCCGCCTTAAAGCAATATGTGTATACTACAATATATATATAAAATGTATGTAACAATCATTGTATTATGTTTATATTATTGTGTACATGTATAATAATGTTATGTGAATATATTAAGTAGTTGAATAATATTAGAGCTGTGAGAATAGAAGCCGAAAGTTGCTAACAATGAGGTAACCTTGAGGCAATAATGAATTTGAAAGTTTAATAATGGTACTAGTAATTCTTGTAACAATAATGTAATATTTAAAACAGTTTATAAATAACCAATCAACAATAAGAAGAGCTGAAAGTTAAATAAAAGTATTCTATTGGAGTAAAATTAGCCAATCAGAGACGTGAAATAGAAAAATTTACAAATTTAAGCGGTAAACGGCAGTCGCTAGTAGGCAAAGTTCCTGAGCAGTTCGCTCGGTACGTATTCAGTGTGAGACATAAAATTCATTACGGCAAGAATATTATAAAGCTTACGCGTTAAAAAGTGCAAGTAATTAATAAATAATCTCACAGCTCTCTATATCAGTGAAATGTTATTTAATCGTGTGAAGGATTAATAAAAGGAGTGAAGCAAAACTTATAATTTGTATAAGCCTAAATTCTTCAGCCGCACTACCCCCTGATAAGAGATACATGTTTCTACAAATTAATACTGATGCATCCGAGGCAAACATAAATACAAATATAATGTTTAAATAAACATAAAAAAAATTTAAAAAAATAAAAAAACTTGGGGCGTAGGCCACCGGAAACTTTGTACCATACGTGGAGCAGTTACTTCATCAAGTTTGGCTCCCCAACAGTGGAACTACAATACAACTCCTAAAATACATCCTTCTCATACTTGGTAGTATATTGCTTAAAGTAAGGACAATTGAACCGAAGAACAACGAATATTTCTGAAGCTGAGAAATGAAATTTACTCTTCTAAGAGTAAATCTCCTGGTCGAGATCACATAACACAAGCATTACTAGAAGACTTGCCAAAGAAAGCACTACTAAGGCTAACTTACATAAACAATTATTCGTCGTTTAACATATTTCCCTCAAATGTGGAAACACATTGTTGTATTAGTGATACCTAAACCAGACAGAAAAGACCCAACAAGCTATCGACCGATAGGTTTTCTTTTCATCCTCTCAAAAAATGTTGAACGCATGCTTTTACCTCTCTTCTTAACTGACCTACAGGATATTATACCTCATTTTCAGTTTGGATCGCATCATACCTATCCACAACAATTACATAGAACTATTGACACTGTGCTCGATGCCTACGAAGAACAATCAGTTTAATTAGGTGTCCTCCTGGACACAGAAAAGGCTTTTGACAAAGTGTAGCATAATGGCTTACTCTAAAAATTAGAAATCATACTTCAAATACGTGTTCAAGAATAGTTTGAACATAACTCTCAAATCGCACCTATTCTGTAAAATGTGAATATGCACGATCATGCACAATTAAATTTGGTGTACCTCAGGAAAGTGTTTTTAGGCCACTTATGTACATCATATTACATATTCTGACTTTCCAACATATGAAAACAACTAATGCACGTTAGGCTGATGGCGTTGCAATTCTGAACAAAGGCACCTGCGAATCGACAACCAGACCTTAACAGCGAAGAAATCGACGTATGGTACAAACGTTGGAGAATCGGTATGAACCCTTTAAAATCAAAATTAATCAACTTCACATACAAGAGAAACATCAGTGATCATCTTGTTAAACCAAAAGATGCAGTAATACTCGTATCACGTTTAGATATATTGGCTTATTTTTGGATAAGCTGCACATAGAATGGCCACATCACCAGCTTAATTTAAAAAAAAAAGCATAACCTATCCATCTTCTGAAGGCATCATATCAAGAAAATCTCCTCTTGCCTTACAGTACAAAACATTTCTCCAAATTATAACTGGTGCACATAGGTATATTCGCAACACCACTCTTCATGGTGATCTAGGGATTCCAAATGGTTTCTATAATCTTTCAAGATACTACAAGAGACTCTACAATTCATTTCTATAACACATCAACCCTTTACTACTACAGATACCAGCAAATCCTTTACGTAATTATGCTAACAGAAGACTGAAAAGAAAAATACCAATAGACCTAATGTCATAGTAGTAAACACCCATTGGGATTATCAGTGGGTAACAACCTAAATGCATGTTACATTTTAATTTTGTTTTACAGTAAATGTGTAAAACTGCACGAGTATTGTACAGATAATTTTACTGTAAAGTTTCCTTAAGGGTTACACATAAGAAAAATTGACCAAAATCCATTAAAAATAGATTTTTTGTTATTTTAGATTCATAATTATCTTAAAACATTCTAGTTTCATAATCTGTATATTTTATCGGTCATGCGTAGAAATGGCGCCACCTTTTAAAGGTCCCCTGTTCATGTAGACAACCAGCCCTTCTAAAGCTTCGAAGCGGATTTTCTCGCTTTGTTTTTTCTACACTTTGGAGATTCAAAATGTTCCACACGGTGCGAATTTTGTTCAGTTTACTTCAAAATGTTAGGGCAAAATCTAAAAGATACATATAACAAAATGTTGGAAGTGAGTTTTCTGAAATTGATGATCTTTATTAGCATATTAATTATTACATTCGGTTAACATTCTAAATTTACCCCAAAAATTGCTTTTACAAAGTTCATTGCTTTCACAAAGTTATTAACTTTTTTCTGATAGATTAAAAGAGTAACAAAAAATCTGTTTCCAACATTTTCTTCTATAATGTTCACCTATTTTGAAATAAATGTTAAAATTAATTGAATTCTTAATTGTTTATCGCGTTAAGTGTTTTTGTTTTTGGCTAAATAATTGTTTAAACAATTAATAATTTCAAAACCATTGAAGTTTGGTATGCACACTATTCCTTGCATATACGCTGCATGGTATACATTTGACGGAAATATATACACAATTATGGAAATTGCAATTTCACCTATGTGCAAGCTTAATAAAATATCCTGGGTTCTACCGTCATAAACTTAAATTTAAGTATACCCAGAGCTTTAGGATAAATATGTTTAAAGTATGATGTTACACTCTCATGACTTTTCTACTCTTATACAAACTATTTTTACAAATGTTTATTCCCCATATACTTCATGTTAATCGAGATAGACATTTGCAGAAATCTTATTGCTAATTTTCTTGTAGGTACAAGGGGAATATGGTAGACTTTAAGCGATAGTCAAATCTTTTAAGTGCTGGTTGCTATGTGGAGCATTCCATCCCCTTTGCACGTGCAGGACATAAAAAAATCTGATGTGCTACACTCACATGACTATCTCTACTCTTGTACAAACTATTTTTACAAACGTTTATTCTCCATGTGCTTCATGTTAATCAAGATATCGAGATGTTAATAATTTTCTTATAGGTGCAAGGGGAATATGGTAGGCTTTAAGCGATAGTGAAATGTTTTAAGAGCTGGTTGTTGTGTGGAATATTCCATTGTCTTTGCATGTCCAGGACATAAAAAAACGAGTAACGAATTCCGATTTGAGAAAAAGTATAAGTATTGGAAAATCAAACAAATAGCAAGGAATATCTCGGAAATGGTTCACTCCACCAAAAAATGTATATGACATAAACTGTGTTTTAACGAGATCTACATTTTTTGTGTAGTAAAACTTCGTCTATCTCTTATAAATTACCAGTTATGCAAAATCCATTCAAAATGAAGACTTTTGGGGACATTCCCAGAAAATTCAAGATATACATTTCATTTGCCATGAAAATGTTTTAATTATATGAATTTTAAACAGTTGTTAGAGCCATTTTTGAGAACATCAAATTTTTCGAAAAAATGTTCCATGTAAAAGGTAGTCTGGGTGAGGGATTTCCTTCAAAATCTTGTGTCGCATCTCTGAAAGATACTGGACCTAAATACCAAATGTGGTATTTTTCCGACATTTCGTTTTTGAGTTATGCTGTTCAGAGACACACATTCACATAGACACACAGATACAAACACGGAGCTTTTTCTAAAAATGCTTTTTTTGGATTCAGGGCACCTCAAAACATGTATTTCCGGTGAAATCTTGATATTGAATTTTTGGGTGGAATGCAATACCTTCGCTACCTACTTTGTATGTGGTAGAGGAAGAAAAATGAATAACGAATTCCCATTTGTAGAAAAGGTGTAAGTATTGGAAAATTTAAGGGAATAACAAGCGATTTCTCGAAAATGGTTCACTCAACAAAAAAAATGTATATGACATAAATTGTGTATTTTAACGCGATCTACTTTTTTTGTGAATAAAATTTTGTCTATCTCTTATGGTTTACTAGTTATGCAAAAGTCATTCACAATGAAGAATACTTTTGGAGACATTCCCAGAAAATTCGAGATATACATTTATATTTGTCATGAAAATATCTTAAGTATATGATATTATAATCAAAATAGTTAGAGCTATTTTTAAGAAAATTAAAATTTTCGAAAATGTTCCATGTAAAGGGTGATCTGGGGTGGGGGGATTTTCTTGAAAACCTTCGTGTCGCATCTGTGGAAGATACTGAACCTAAATACCAAGTTTGGTGTTTATCTGACAGTTCGTTTCTGAGTTATGCTGTTCACAGACACACATACGAACATGTTTCCAAAAATGCTTTATATGCATTCAATGCACCTCAAAACATGTATTTACTGTGAAATCTCGGTATCGAAGTTTTGGGTGGAATGCAATACTTCCCCTACTTACTATACGTAGTAGAGAAAGTAAAAATGTATATGACGTAGATTTCGTGTTTTAACGAGATCTACATTTTTGGTGTAGTAAAATGTTGTCTATCTCTTATGGTTTACCAGTCATGCAAAAGTCGTTCAGAATGAAGAGAACTTTTGAGGATATTCCCAGAAAATTCATGATTCACATTTCATTTGCCATGGAAGTATCTTAAACATAATATATTTTAATCAAAATCGTTAGAGCCGTTTTGAGAAAATCAAAATTTTCGAAAAATGTTCCATGCAAAGGGTAGCCTGGAGCGGGGGATTTTCTTGAAAGTCTTCGTGTCGCATCTTTGAAAGATGCTGAACCTAAATACCAGTTTGGTGTTTATGCGACTTTTCGTTTTTGAGTTAAGCTGTTCACAGACACACGCACACGGACCTTTTTCTAAAAATGCTTCTTTTGGATTCAGGCGGCTTCAAAACATGTATTTCCGCTGAAATCTCGATATCGAATTTTTTGGTGGAATGTGATACTTCCCCTGCTTCGTAGTAGAGTAAGTAAAAATATAAAGCGTGTAATTAATTGAACAGTGATGCAAGGTATATTTTGTAAAAATTACAATTTGTCTCACAGCTGACAGATATGTAATAATAACAATAAGAGCTTGTGTGTGTTTGTGTGTTTTTCAGCATTCCCTTGTAATTCTTGACATAGACAACACAGAGTGTCCTAAAATCTATAAGGTAGACATTTCCACAGTATAGTAGCCATCAGAGCTGTCAAGGACATGTGTTTTACTCGTCCGCTTCATATGGTACATAATGAGACGCTCGAAAAGCCCAACTCGTTTGAAAAGCAGTAAGGAATACACTGAACTATGGTCGAGCTTCTGGTTCATATGCCCTCTAGTGGCAAATGGACAGTTCACATTATAGCGTTGTTGTCAGGCGTGGTGCTTCATTGTGTTAGAGCAAATGAATGGATGACAATACCATATGCCATGCTACTGCGTTTTCCACTTTGGTTCTATCGACTGTTACGGTCAAAACTTCTTTTACTACATTGTTATACAAATTCCGATTTGCCAACGTTCTATTCTGTCACACCTAAGCAAAGCATGTAGTGAAATATATTCCGAAATAAATGTCACGCAAGTTTTATATATAGTTTCATTCAGAATTTCTGTAAGAAGGAAATAGAAACAACCCAGAGTCATTTGTATACACACTACAAATTATATATAATAATATAGTAAATTAATTAATGATTATTCCTTAAACTCCAGAAATTGTAAAATTTAATTGAAGTAAATTATGCTTTTACTAATCTTTAACACAAATTAAGGCTAATTGACTCAAGAGCCTGCTGTAATACTATATACAATGGTTGTACCTAAAACTGCGTTTTGTTTTAACGAGATATAAATTAACAAACCTGAGAATAAACTCGATAATTACAAAAATCTCTAACGGAGAACTAACGATACTTGAGAGCGCCTTAATGTTATAAGTACGGAATACGAAATCTCAAATAGTATAGAAATAAAACCAAACAGAATTTCTTAAAAGTAAATATAAGAACACTTCAACAAGGAAGCGCTATCATGCATGGCTGCTTCCGCTTTTATGTTCTGATAAACTCCTTCATTAAACTATTAAGGGAGGACTCTGGCAAGAACATAGACGAACCTGTGGAATATAAGAAATGGTGCCATCCAGCAGACATTCCAACAATAAAATAAATCAACCAGAATAACATGCACACCTTATAAGTCCATACAGATGACAGGAAAACTGAAGAAGGAGTAGGCTGTGGAGTTAAATTAAATTAAATTGAGTTTTATTCATGGACGCTCTTTAACTACTATGGTCCTTAGCATCCCATTCTATATTGGGCGTGAAAGAACGGTAATTTGGCTCAGAGACCTCTTTATCAGGCTTAATGTTCTTTTACGTGCCGTAAATCTACGACACGGGACCACCGGCTTTACTTCCCTTCCGAAGGAAGTCATGTTAAGGATTTTACGCCCGAAAAAATCCATCGCCCTCCGCCAGGTTTGAACCCGCGACCTTGGGTACTAGAGGCTAGCACAGTACAGGCTGTGGAGTAGCAATTTATCATGGGAATAAACTGAAACTTCGTATGCAGTATAAACTAGACAAAGAATGCTCCAACAACCAAGCGGAACAATTTGCAGTTTTGAAAGCGCTAGAAAATGTTGAAAATATACAATTCATTAAAGATATTAACAAAAGTGTAGTAATATACACAGATAGTAAAGTTACAATACACCGTTACATAACCATAAAATCCACAGTAATCTAATACGAGCGCAGTTTGATAAGTCAGTGACTTTTTAAAGAAAATAACAGTTTTTTTTCAAAATTCAGTGTTATTTCTCAACATAGTCTCCTTTCAATTCAATACACGTTGTCCAAGATTTCTCCAATTTTTCTAACCCTTCCAAAAATTATGAGTTTTCGAAGTATGCAAAATATGAGGTTGTTTCTGCCATGATGTATTCACTGGACGTGATTTTCTTCCCAGCGAGCCAATTTTTCAGGTTTTCGAAAAGAAAGAAGTCGCTCGGAGCCAAATCTGGAGAATATGGTGGTTGAGATAGCAGTTCGTAACCCAATTCCAAAAATTTTGCGATGTCAATGGCTGAACTTGTGTGCGGGTGCATTATCCTGGTGAAAGAGGAACTTTTTCTTCACCAAATAGGGTCATTTTTTTAACAATTCCTTGTGAAACTGATCCAGCATTGCGGCATAATATGAACTTGTCATCGTTTTACCCTTTTCCAAGTAGTGGATGTTTATCACCCCTTGTGAATACCAAAAGACAGCTGCCATGATTTTTCCTGCCGATGGAATGGTTTTCGCTTTCTTTGGAGCAGGTTTGATTATTGTTTGGTTTCAGGTTAATAGTAATGGATCCAAGTTTCATCAACCGTGATATAACGTCCGCAAGAACTCATTTGGGCTGCGCTGGAACTGTTCAAACATCCCTGTGAAGTGGTCACACGATTCCGCTTGTTCTCAACTGTAAGCAGTCGCGACACCCATCTTGCTGACAGCTTTCTCATACCCAAAAATTCGTGCAGAATGTTATACACCCACTCACTCGAGATGTTTACGGTCTTGGCTATCTCACGAATTTTCACTCGGCGGTCTTCCAACACAATATCGTGAACTTTGTTCACCATTTCTCTGTTGTAACCTCAACCGGCCGTCCTGTGCCGCAACTCTTGTGCTCCAACGGCCACATCGAAATGTTGTGACAGCTTTCTCATACCCAAAAATTCGTGCAGAATGTTATACACCCACTCACTCGAGATGTTTACGGTCTTGGCTATCTCACGAATTTTCACTCGGCGGTCTTCCAACACAATATCGTGAACTTTGTTCACCATTTCTCTGTTGTAACCTCAACCGGCCGTCCTGTGCCGCAACTCTTGTGCTCCAACGGCCACATCGAAATGTTGTGAACCATGCCATGTGATGGAGCAGAGTTCCCATAATACTTGTTCAGCTTTTCTTCCGTTTCCTTCACCGTCTTACCACGCAAAAAGTAGTGCTTTATCAGAACACACAATTCACTTTTCTCCGTTTTCAACGAAGCAACACACATCTGCTTATTTTAGACGCTCTCAGTAATGTTCTAAGAAACAAATGACGAATTTCTGCGATTATACCCAGAATAGATGTAAGACTTGGGTGCAAACAAGAAACCTGTGATTAGAACGCTATCTCTCGTCAAAGTCATGGACTTATCGTCCGTCCTCGTAGAAGCAATTAGAACACAGTTAATTATACTCGGAAAACAAAACTGGAACATAGAAATAGGATGGGTCCATGCACACATAGGGATACAAAGCAATGAAATCGCAGATGAACTGGCAAAGAAAGCAACCATAAGTGAAGAAGATCATTAAGAAAATATTAAACCAAGAAAGCTTAACAAATTGGAAAAAGCAATGGCAAAAAACAACCAAAGGCCAGGAGATAAACAAATATTTTCCTACTGTTTCAGAAAGAATGAAATTGAGAATTACTCTAGCTCAAACCTTACAACAATGCTGACCGGGCATGGAAGGTTAAAAACATACTATTACAGATTTCACATTACAGAAGACCCAAACTGCCGCTGCAATGGAGGAGAGCAAACAACTGACCACATATTGACTGCAGCAATTTTGAAGATCAAAGGGAAATATTCAGAAGAAAAATACTTCAAAGAATAGGAAAATGGCCGCCAACTAAAGTCGAAATTGTCAACAATTATTTTAAAGAATATGCCCATTTTGTAAACGCCATTGATCTAAGGAAAACTTAATTAAACTGTATAAAGTAATATAATTGTTAAATTATGTAATTATTAATATTTGAAGATTGAGCTATTTTATAAAGTTTAATAGCTTAGAAAAGCAAACCAAACATTTGGTATTACACAATGTAATGGAACATGTGGATCAATAAAAGGAGTAAAAAATCTCCTTCATTTAATCTTAAGGAAACATTTTCACTTGTACCGCTTTACTCCATACCGGAATATCACAAGAACTCGGGCTGTGCATAAGGCACCGTACTGCGACGTCACTGAAGCAAACAGACTGAGCCTTCCTCTTGGGCCTGGTCACACTGGGGTTCGAAAAAGAAACACACATACTCGTTCAGTTACCAAACAGAATGGGCTGAGAGCGGTACGCCGTTCGAACTCTGGTATACCCAAAGCGGCTGTAAACAAGAGCTCATTTGGTTCGAAGGAATGAATGGTACAAATAAATGACTAAAACTCGTTCGATGTACAGCTATAGCGACCATATTATCCAGCTATATTAGACAAAAATAAGCCTTAGCAAGAGTAGCTAAACCAATCGTAAAAATATGAGATTTAATATGCAGTGTTGCAATGCGTGTAATTGCAATGTGAGGAAGGTAACGTTGTATGTTAAAAATATTTCATCAAACTTGTACTCATTTTAAGAGTTTTGATTTCTAAAGTTGAATTTAAGCTGACGCTAACGATTGCTTCTGTCTTCTAGAGTATCAAACAGGGCATATCGTTCGGTAATTCCCGGGCGGAATCAAGGCGATGTTTGTAGGTGTGTATAGCCCGCAGGTGACATGAAACCAAATTATAAGCGAGAAGATGGCTGCCCGACTTTGTACGGACGTTGCTGAACGCAATTTAACCTGTATTGACTCTTAAGTTGATCGGCGCCAAAACAAAATCCAAGTGACCAGTCCGCCGCTATAATGTATCCCTCCGCCATTCGCGCCAGAAATAGTCACACTTTCACAACCATGTGGCAAGTACACGCGACACGTAATGCAAACAGAACAGAGCCCTTATTCAACAACTTAATCGGCGACTATTGTAGCATATTCTATTGTGGTGATAAAATGATACAACAAAATAAATGTTTGCGTATGTAAATATAGTTAATTCTAAAAGAAACGAGCGAAAAAGAAAGTAACGATCATGCGATAACTTTCATTTATTCGCTCTCTGGAAGCGGCACTTTATCAACTGTTGGCGACTCCTTTTTACTTTCTCTACTACGTATAGTCAGTAGGGGAAGTATTGTATTCCACCCAAAAATTCGGTACCGAGATTTCACAGGAAATACATGTTTTGAGGCCCCCTGAATCCAAAAAAAGCATTTTTGGAAACATGTCCGTGCGTGTGTCTGTGAACAGCATAACTCAGAAACGAACAGTCAGATAAATACCAAACTTGGTATTTAGGTTCAGTATCTTCCAGAGATGCGACACGAAGGTTTTAAAGAAAATTCCCCCACCCCAGATTACCCTTTACATGGAACAGTTTTCGAAAATTTTAATTTTCTCAAAAATTGCTCTAACAATTTTGAATGAAATACCATAAGTTTAAGACTTTTATTGCAACTGAATTGTATATCTCGAATTATCTGGGAATGTTTCCAAAAGTATTCTTCATTGTGAACGACTTTTGCATGACTGGTAAAGCATAAGAGATAAACAAAATTGTACTACACAAAAATGTAGTTCGCGTTAAAATACACAATTTATGTGTTATATAAATTTTTTTTTAGTGAACCATTTTCGAGATATTGCTTGTTATTCCCTTAAATTTTCCAATACTTATACTTTTTCTCAAATGGGAATTCGTTATTCAATTTTTTTAATGTCTTGGACATACAAAGAGAATAGAATGCTCCACAGAGCAAACAGCTCTTAAAATACTTAACTATCGTTTATAGCCTACCATATTCCCCTTGTACCCACAAGAAAATTAGCAATAAGATACATAGTTTCATCAAGCGTTTATATGGATTGACATGAAGTAGATGGAGAATAAGCGTTTGTAAAAATAGTTAGTACAATAGTAGAGAAAGTCATGTGAGTGCAACACATCAGATTTTTAAAAAGGAAATAGTACACTGTTACGCGAATTGCATTCCTTACAAAACCGTCACACTCTTGCATCTCGTATTTCACACGCTTTTTTTTTTTGGCGTATGTAGCCACTTTCCCCTTTTCAGATCTTTCTTTGTGAGCACTGTTTTTACTTGTACTCGTTAATTTCACCACTTTTTCCAGGAAATGTTGGATATTTCCCACCTAACTTATAATAAACATTCAATACTATTGTTTTTTTCGCCACTAGTCAATGGTTTGCCCGGCGTATGTTTTATGTAAGTTGACGAAGACGTAACAGCAAATTCACCGTCGCCCTGATACTAAACACAAACTTCTGGTTGTAAACAATATTCTGCGCATACCCGGATGCAGGTGATTCATACGAATTGCATGTTGGGACTTGTAGCTCTGTTTAACGGTATAAATCAGCCTTAATTAAACTCTAAACTCTTAGGTATTTGTATAGAATATTATATCATTTAAGGATAAATTCATACTAAAATTCAGATTCTTAGCAAGAGGCTACTTTCCTGCGCGCATTGCTACTGTTGTACCAAGGTGCACTGATCACGTGGGTTTGTTTTGACGCGAATCAACCTTAAAGAGAATGCAGTGTTGAAGATTTTGATGCTAAATCCTCCCCTTTATCCCTTATGATTGTAACTTCGTACATCACGGGCTATTCCTAATAATGGACCGAAAAATCCCCCGATATTCACACAAAAGGATGTGAAACATCGGCGATGTTAACCTCACCTCGACAGTCTTCCAAGTTTTGGATATGCTGCATAACGTATGAGTATGTACCATTTGGCATCAACATGTGGAAAATAATCATGGTCGCAATAGTCGAGTAATGTTTACTTTCTCTACTAGGTATAGTAAATAGGGCAAGTATTGCATTCCATCCAAAACTTTTATTCCGAGATTCCACCGGAAATACATGCCCTGAGGCCCTCTGAATTCAAAAAAAGCATTTTTGGAAACATGTACGTGTGTTTCTGTGTGTCCGTGAACACCATAACTCAAAAACAAAAAGTCGGGTAAATACTAAACTTGGTATTTAGGTTCAATATCTTTCAAAGAGCAACGTGAAGATTTTCAACAAAGTTCCCCCACCCCAACTACCCTTTACATGGAAGCTTTTTGAAGTTTTTTATTTTCTAAAAAATGGTTATAACGATTTTGCTTAAAATACCGTATATGAAAGGTATTTACATGACAAATAAAATATATATGTTGAATTTTCGGGGAATAGCCTATGAAGTCCTCTTCATTCGAAAGGAATTTTGTATAACTGGTAAATGTTAAGCAATAGACGAAAACGTAGTGCACAAAAAATGTAGGTCTCTTTAAAACACACCATTTACTTAAAATACGTTTTTTTTGGCATAAGCCGTTTCTGAGATATCCGTTATTAAAGGTTCGAATTGTTTATTTCTTGCTCGTTCTCTTAAATTCCTGTCAACATTCAGTTGTTTCTCGCGCTTGCATGGAAACAGTATGGAACTTTAAATCCAGCATATAGCATCCAGTTCTTAAACATTTGACTATCGCTGTTCTCTTTGCATCTGTAACGAAATGTGTAATGTAGCTATTTTGCAAAGGTTTATTTCGATTATAATGAAGTAGATAGAAAAATAAGCTTGAGTAAGAATAATTTGTATACCCATTAATAAACAATAAAGGGTAGAGAAAGTCATGTGTATGTTTCACATCAGATTTCTTTTTAGATAATCACAGTAGGTGACATTTTAAACCTTTTTACCTTCTCTTTGGTTCCATAGTTATGTAATAACGTATACAACGAAATAGAGGTGAAGCTGGTGAATATGAAGATTCCCCACTCCCAGGTCACCAAGTTAACCGCTTTGGAAAACACACACAGTCTGCGAGCATCAAGGAAAATAATCTTCATGTTTGTGAATTTTACTATAAAATATCCTGTTACTGGTTTTTGTTTTAATTTTAGCTGGACACAATTTTCTCTATTTATATAATGATCTAACATAATCTGTTAACGATCTTGTTTACAACATTCAAAGTAAACAAAGCAAAACTTCCTTACATGAGGATTGTTAAAATATTTTGACACTGGTATCGCTTGCGTATCGTAGATTCGATTCTCTTTAGCTTTGCTGTATCTTAGTTGCTAAATCGTGACCATACAACCTACGTTCTTTTATAACTCCAATGTGTTCGTATTCAAGTACAAGGGCCTTGTAAACTCTTTTTAATATTTTGGCAATTTATTAAATTATATTAGATGTTTTATAGCCCCATATACGGCAGAAAGACTTGCGGTTTACAATGTGAAAGAATAGTCAAAATCGATTGAATGGTTGATGAGATTGCCTACGTACACACACATACACACACATTTTTTTACTCTTTATAATACTGACGAATACGCAGCCTAACTCAGGTTACTAAAATCTTAGATGGCTGATGCCGCATGTCAGGGCGGTCAACCTTCTGACTTGAGTCACTGGATATATATTGTTTGTTCAAAGTCTTTTGAAACACTGGCAGGGGGAGATAAGGACGTCGTGCGGCAGCTATCACAAAGAGCCGCCACACGTAGCCGACCTGGGCACGAACAACCGGTTTTTATATCTTCCCTTACCCACTTTTTCAAAAGACTCTGAACAATGAATGTTCAAAACATGTACATATGACAGACTGCTAAAGCAGATACCTGCTTAAGGCGTCACAGAGCTGCTCGCACTTAATACAGACACTTCAGCTAACAAGGTCATTAAACCAGTCATCAGCTACATAAGTTGAACCCAAGAGTCCCCCCCTTATTTTCAATCCCTTACTTACAGAGTGCACCCATGCAACTTTGGATAAGTCAACTATTCACTTATAATTCTTAGATAAGCACTATTGCAATGCCCTGAAGTCGATTAAGTGGATATTGCTATAGCTGCTCACATTTTACCAGCCAGACAAGTCGCCAGACAATCCATTTACAAAAGACTCACTATTTCGGTCTTCTGCTAGTATTATGAAGCATTGTCATATCATATATATTCTTTGGTGTAAAGGTTTGGTCATCACCTTCCTTCTCCGTCACAGTCACTGATAAGTTATAACTTGGATGCATTAAGTGTTAAATTAAGCACTGAACCGCCCTATGGCCTTAATTTATATTATTTATAAGACATGCATATGTTATTAAAGATTACAAATGACTGTACTGTAGTAGTATGAAGAACAACTTATAGTTACTTTTAAAATGATTTATCTAAACCAAACAATTAAATTTCTTGGTTTTCTTCTACACAGATCTGCTTCCTATAAAAATAAAACCCCACACAAACAGACAACGCTTACGCCAAAAATTGCAAAACAAAATTCAGATTTCTAGTTTATTAATAATTAAATGCTCGTATAATTAGCTTAATTCATACAACTATGATTAGTCTAATATAAATAGTAACGTAATATAATCAGTGCGTCAGTTGGTGATTAAACGGTTGGCGTGCAAAGTTTGAACACCTGCAATTATAAAAACAGGACGCCAACGTAACACATACAATATAACTAACCCTCCCAATACATGCAACATGTACGGGTTTGCGGGGGAGTTGCCAGTTGTGAATGGAACCTAACAACCCGAATATCACCAGATTCTAGTAAATTATCCCATAATGGTGGGAAAATGTCCAAGTTGCGCTTTAGCAATCTATCGTATATTGTAACCTCTATCATTCGATTTCGATTAGTGGACTTCTTTGTGTATATGAATCGTGATTTTTAAAAGGACATCAGTCACTATCTGGTCATTTTCATGTTTTGTAAGTTTTAGAAACTATGTTAGTAGAGCTATCAAGTGGTGTTTAAAGGGCACTATGGCCTCTATTCGTTAACCTATGACAGGCAGGTAGAGAATCTGATTTTTGTAGACAAAATACAGTGGCGGAGCTGGTAAGATAGCCATTTGTTTACAGTCTCTTGAGAGCTGCAGTAAAGCATCTACTCTCTATTTTCCTCCTAATATAGTGTTAATAAGAAAATATGTGAGAGGCAAAGTAGAGGAGCTATTACTTCGTCAGACAGGTCTACATATATAACCCACAAAGTTCCCGTAAAGTCAACAAATATGCCAAACTTAAAGCTTCAGCACCTACCGGATACATTGAACTTTACGAAAACACTCTACAGTGGGCAGTGGACAATGAAACTCTAGAGAATCATTAGATGTCTAGAGTACTAGGTCTACTCGGGAGTAATTTAATAGTATTGTAAATGATTTGTGTTAAATTTCTTGTTAAATGTAGCTTATATTAGATAACACGCGAGTCTGTGTGTAATTGAGTGAAATAAACTATTAATTGCAGATTATATATGTCCTTAGATGGGTATTTTGTTTAGCTTTTCAAAATAAAATTTATAAAAGCCTAAACATCAAAACACATGATTTCAGGTTTTAAGGTCATGCCAAAGTTAGAAATTAAACATGCACAATCAACATCAATCTGAAACTATCAGGTGGTGAATAAACAATTTTATTGATTTCCCGAACATTTACATTTCGTGTCTGATGCCCTTTTAATAAATCACGATTCGTATATTCATAATGCAATGGTGGGATCAGTATGCGTTTGATCCCTTTATCCACTGGAACATGTTTAATATACAACGCAGTACATTTTCCTGTCAGATTTTTAAGAAGTTACCCTTTACTATCTTGCTAAGGCAAACATTAAATGATTACTCAAGAGATATTTAATAAAGTTTACTTCTTACATGGAGATAATGTTCGACTAAAATCAAAATTTGTCGATTAAGTGCGCGAGTTGGGCATAACTCGGTCATGCAGGCAGGAAGGCGTCAATGTTCGACCATCACGCGATTCTTCGCCCTTAATAAGAGACGGGAGTAAAATGAGGTCGCACACGGGCGACTTGTGGCGCGCTTTGGGGTAGAAGCAAAACGCTTGACACGCAAGGAAGATGACGTCATTTCCTCACTTCCAATCCGGATACTGGATATAGCATGACGAAGAATAGCTTCTGTCTGAGAAAATGTAGATTCCTATACTGATTTGGTGCCGAGGTTTCGCAGCTTCCAGTGCATTTTAGGAACTCCAAAACAGCAAGTTTTCCTTGACATTATATCTAAGGTTTAAGCTAATCGCTTTTTGTGACTCGAGATCCAGGAATGCGATGAACTTCAAAACGAATATGCAAAAATGCGAAAGTTATCTTTCACAGAAAAAATAAAGCATTTAATTTGTAGCTACGTATTGTCTGTTGATGTAGAGACAGGCCAATAGAGAGGGAGGGGAGCAGAAACTATATGTTCATTTTCTGTGCAATGTTACTAAACATTTTTCCAACAGCTTGCATTTTCATTAAAAAAATCTGATGTGTTACACTCACATAACTTTCCCTACTCTTGTACAACCTAATTTTACAAACGCCTATTCTCCATATGCTTCATGTTATCGAGATATCGAGATGTCAATCTTATTGGTAATTTTCTTGTAGATGCAAGGAAAATATGGTAGCTTTTAAGCGATAGTCAAATATTTTAACGCTGGTTGCTATGTGACGCATTCCATTCTCTTTGCATGTCCAGGACAAAAAAAATGAATAACGCATTTGAGAAAAAGTATAAGTATTGGAAAATTTAAGGAAATAACAAGCAATATCTCGAAAACGGTTCACTCAACAAAAGAAATGTATATGACATAAGTTGTGTATTTTAACGCGATCTACATTTTTTGTGTAGTAAAATTTTGTCTATCTCTTATGGTTTACAAGTTATGCAAAAGTCGTTCACAATGAAGAATACTTTTGGAGACATTCCCAGAAAATTCGAGATATACATTTCATTTCTCATGACATTACCCTAAACACATGATATTTTCATCAAAATCGTTAGAGCCATTTTTGAGAAAATTAAAATTTTCGAAAAATCTTCCATGTAAAGGGTAGTCTGGGGTGGGGGGATTTTCTTGAAAACCTTCGTGTCGCATCTCTGGAAGATACTGAACCTAAATACCAAGTTTGGTGCTTATCCGATTGTTCGTTTTTGAGTTATGCTGTTCACAGACACACACACAGACACACACACACACACACAGACGCACACACACACAGACACACACACGGACATGTTTCCAAAAATGCTTTTTTTGGATTCAGGAGGTCTCAAAACGTGTATTTCCGGTGAAATCTCGGTATCGAATTTTTGGGTGGAATGCAATACTTCCCCTACTTACTATACGTAGTAGAGAAAGTAAAAATCTTATGTGTTACACTTTCATGACTTTCTCTACTCTTGTACAAACTATTTTTACAAACGCTAATTCTCTATCTACTTCATGTTAATCGAGATAAACATTTGCAGACTCTATCTTATTGCTAAGTTTCTTGTAGATGTAAGGGGAATATATATTTACAAGGGCAATATAGAAATACAGTAGTCTTTAAGCACATACATATCTCTTAATAGCTGGTTGCTAGGTGCAGCACCATTCTGTTTGCCACAGATTAATACTCTCTGCATATCCAAGACAAAAAAATGAATAACGAATTCCCATTTGAGAAAATAAGTGTTAAAAAATTTAAGGGAATAACAAGCAATATCTCGAAAATGGTTCACTCAACAAAAAAAATGTATATGACATAAATTGTGTATTTTAACGCGATCTACATTTTTTGTGTAATAAAATTTTGTCTATCTCTTACGGTTTACCAGTTATGCAAAAGTCGTTCATAATGAAAAATACTTTTGGAGACATTCCCAGAAAATTCCAGATATACATTTTATTTGTCATGAAAATATCTTAAACATGTGATATTTTAATCAAAATCGTTAGAGCCATTTTTGAGAAAATTAAACTTTTCGAAAAATCTTCCATGTAAAGAATAATCTGGGGTGGAGGGATTTTCTTGAAAACCTTCGTGTCGCATCTCTGGAACATACTGAATCTAAATACCAAGTTTGGTGTTTATCCGACTGTTCGTTTCTGGGTCATGCTGTTCACAGACGGACACACAGACACACACACGGACATGTTTCCAAAAATGCTTTTTTTGGATTCAGGGGGTCTCAAAACATGTATTTCCGGTGAAATTTCGGTATCGAATTTTTGGGTGGAATACAATACTTCCCCTACTTACTATACGTAGTAGAGAAAGTAATAGGCGTTATGTGGCAAGGTCGAATGGAGGAATGTATTCCTTAATAATCATACTACTGTGTTACTCTAAATGTTAACACGCGGTTTGTCTTTGCTTCTCAGGTAATGTTAAACCCACGTGGAATAAAACTGTTTGTTTGCTTTCATTGGCTGAAGTAACACGCTCATTGGTGCTACATAAAGCATCAGCGATGCATTGGTTATTCTGAAAAGTCATTGATGTTTCACCTGAGCGTGTCATTTCAGCCAATGAAAGCAAAGAAACCTTTTCTCCCCACGTGGAGTTAACAATACCTGTGAGGCTACCGAGAATCAAAGGCAAACCGCGTGTTAACCTTTAGAGCAGCACAGTACCATTTTTAGAGTTTTAAATAAACGTTCCCTCGCAGTTAGAGGTGTTCTTTTCTGATTTGAAAAACCTGCGTGGTTCAGTCATTCTTCTCAGCTAAGTGCGTGCATGTTTAGAAGTGATGGATATATTTGTGTAAGAAAGAAAAGAAAATGGAGCCCTAGTGAGACTGAAACGAAAATACGAATGAAATAAAATTGATTTTAAAATAGGCATATTAAATAAATAATAAGTAGAGCAGTGGGAAGTGACATACCCATAAGTGGTGCAAAGTTCAGTATCTGGGGAGACCCCACTATTTGTGTGTAGTTTGTGTGAGAACACCAAAAAGTGAACTGTATGATGCCATCATCAAGTAAAATGCAACATTAACCTTCACAACAAACGCGAGAACTTAACATTTTAGAATAACGTTTTGATTTAAACAGTAAAAAACAAAAGCATTTCAATAAGCAGATTACTGTTTGTTTTAACTCAATATACCAGTTCACTTCCGGAAGCTTCATTAATATTACCATTTGGAAAAGTTACTACACAGTTTGTACAAATGCAAAATTATAATTGTCCATTTTTGCCACATGTTTTTATTTTCTAGCTTAAACCCTGATTATAACCTCAACTTTTAAATGACAAGGTAGACCGATTCTCCTTTATAAAACGGGTCATCAACAATTTCCCCCTCGCCGCGTTGGTGCCTACCGCTCGAGATAAGGTTGGTACTGCTAAAGTTTCCCCTATTCCTCTCCCCCTTGTTATGTTTACAGCACGTTATTGCATTCAATCGCTTACTGCCAGCAGAAGTGTGCTGTGGGTACTGACGTGTGTGTGAGGTGACAGCAATGTGCTCTACAGGGTGATCCACTATTACATTCCTGTTTTCATTTCACTGTTACTCTGTCGTTAACAATGTTACATGGTTGCTTTCAATTTTATATGTACTATGGTCGTTGCCATTTCATATTTCAACGTAAGCACCAGCATTAGTAGCACACCGTTGCAGTCGGGGCCCAACGTTCTTCACAGACCGTTGCAATATGTCGTTTGGTACCCGCCCATACTAGCCTCTAGCTCCCAAGGTCGCGGTTTCAAACCCGGCGGAGGTCGATGGATTTTTTTCGGGCGTAAAAATCCTTGGCGTGGCTTCCTTCGGAAGGGAAGTAAAGGCGGTGGTCCCGTGTCGTAGATTTACGCCACGTAAAATAACCTCAAGCCTGATAAAGAGGCCCCTGAGCAAAATTACCGGTCTTTCACGCCCAATATAGAATGGGACGCTAAGGACCATAGTAGTTAAAGAACGTCCATAAATAAAACTCAATTTAATTTAATTTAATTTAACACTCTTTCCAAAGTGTCCAAGTCACACGGTTTTCTGCCATACACTTTCTCTTTCAAATATTCCCAGAGGAAAAAAGTCCAATGGGATCAAGTCTGGGCATCTCGGTGGCCACTCAACATTTCCGCGACGTCCAATAACGCGGCCTGGAAAAGCATTGTCAAGTCATTCTCGCGAAATCAACGCAAAATGGGGAGGTGCCCCATCTTGCATAAAGGGCAAATTGTCCACTCCGTCCCAGGTTGAAACAATGGGATAAACAAAATTTGTAGCATGTGGACTTACCTTGCCGCAGCCATTGTTTCACGAAGAATATAAGGACCGATAAGAGTGCCATCACGAATACCACACCACACCACACAGCCAGCAAAGGACTTGACTGCAATTTTTCAATCGTAGCTTCAGGACTGTTGTTACTAGCGGCCTGGTAATGGTAGTTATGGCGATTTATGAACTCCCCCATCCTGAACACGGCTTCGTCTGACCACAGAATGTTACTCAGGATATTTGGTTCTTCTTCCATCCATTGCAATGTGGATTCAGCAAATTCCATCCTAACATCACAGTCTTCCGGTAACAATGCTCGGACAAAATGTGGTTCCCATGGTCTCCAGTCGATCTCCATCATCCGTTGGACCGAACCATACGATAAACCAGATTCCCTATGATATTGACTCAGGAACTTCTTGGGACTTAGCGCAAACGCCTCAACAGCGTTGGCTTTAGCCTCTTCAGTGATCACTCTCTTTGGGAACCCAGCATCCTTTTAGTAAGTAACCGAACCCGTATGCAGCAAATTCGCATGCAGTCTATTGTTTTCACGTCCAAAGTCACGTGTCTCCCCCTCTCCCGTATCCACATTTTTGCACCATTACAGGCGACTGCCATACTTCCATCCTAGCTGCAATCTGAGCACGGTCAGCAATGTTCAGTCTATGCGTCATCCTGCACTTAATTCGTGGTTAGAACTGCAACAAACAACAATTACATAACAATTACACAATGGCACGTAATTGCACAGAATAGAGTATAGAGCATAATATAAAAGTAGAGTTAGTGGTATTACATCGTTTGTGATAGAATAGCAGTAAAATAAAAATTCGGACATAATAGTGGATCACCCTGTATAGAGAACACGTGTTTCTAGTGGAAAATGTAAAACAAAATTTCGTTGTTAAGTTTCACTACTCAAAACTTCCGCACCCAGATACCGTGCGTGATTTAATTAATAAATTTCGGGAGACAGGTTCCGAGCAGGATGCTGCGAGAAGTGGTAGACCGAGTGTTTTAACATAAGAAAAACTGGCAGATATATCGGATAGAATGCTTAAAAGTCCCAGAAATCAATACACTGACCGAAAAATGTGATATTTCTTATAGTTCTGCATATAAAGCAGTCAAAAAAGAACTCGGTTTGTATCCATATAAGGTCGTCCACGAATCAAAACTCGCAGATCATGGGAAATGAGTGCAGTGTTCTGAATGGTTTCAGAGGTTTATTGTGCGCCATGGAATTGACGTGTTAGATAGGACATTTTTTACTGATGAAGCTTGGTTTCACTTATCTGGTTGTATAAATTCATAAAATAAACGAATAAATATATTCAAAATCCTAATGCCATTCAAGAAACCCCTTTGCATTCGGGAGTGGAGTATGGCGTGCGATCTCCCACTCGCAAATTATTGGGCCAATTTTTCCACACTTCAATTAATTGCGATGTTTACTGCTCTTATTCCGTTTATTGCACAGCTAAATGAAGGTGGACGGTGCATTTTCTCAGCAAGACATCACTGCCCATACATCACATCAATCTATGGGACTGTTAGCAGACAGTTTTGGGGAAAGAATAACTTCTCAAGGTCTGTGGCCCCCGCTGTCTCCGGATCTGACCACTCCCCCGAGTATTTTCTTTGGGGACCCGCTAAAGCTTAGGTCTACAAGGAGAATCCCAAAAAAATTGATGAACTGAAAACAGCGATTACAGATTACATAACATCTGTAACGAAAGATACTTTAATTACAGTGTTTCAAAATAAATTAAAACGAGCGAATCTTGTCTTCAAGAAAATGGTAAACATTTTTAACATCTTATTTAAACAGGTGAGTTTCATATTATTTATCTACATTATTTCCATTAATGACATACGTGAACCTAACAGAGTCCTTAAATATCGGGAGTGATAACCGTACGCTCGCTGCGTCCAATGCTGCCACCGGAATTATCATCTCTAGGGGAATCCAGGTTATAGGAGAGATGCAGAGCGACTTCTCGATGACCCGTTATATTGCACATTGGTCTACATTCAATGATGTCCTTAAATGTCCTGAGGTATCAAAGAGATGAAATGGGAAGAGAGTTGGTATGGGGAGGTGTGAAATCTGCTAGAGGAGATTGAAGTGGGCGATGTTTGGTAAAAAGAAGAAAGCAATGTCGGTGGATTTTGGAAAGAAGTAAGACAGAGTGGAAGACATAAAGAAGCAGGAGATTTGGGCAAGCTTTGAGAACGAAAGTTCTTTAAACCTGTATAAAGTAATAAAGCGAAATTGGGAATGGGGGAAATATATACAAAGTGATAAAGAAGAGATCTTTTGTGGACACTTGCTGGGGGATTATTTCTACATACAAAATTTAAGAAAACAGTTTCTGGGAAAATGTATTTTGTGTGGGAAATCAGATGTCACTTTATATTGTTTAATAGAGCGTGAAATGGTAAAGGCATGGGCAGATAGTGTCTGGAATGGAAAATGGGACAATTACCACACGCTGCAGTAGAAGTTAAAATGTTGGCAGATATGAGGGTAGGGAACATTAACAACATGGGGGATTCTCTAAGAAAATCAAGGGGTAAGTGAATGAGAAATTTAGAGGAGGCATATGACAGCACACATAGTTGTGAGAAAGATATATCTATAGGCTGTTTACCATACCTACAACCTGGGGAATAAGGTATCGGAGAGTCTTGGTACAGTAGTGATATATATATATATATATATATATATATATATATATTGTCGTATACCCCACTTTGTATTATTTTCAACTTCAGAGGAGAGCTACTCGCTTGTGAGAGGGATCGTTAACCAAACAAAGAACTTTAATTTACGAGGCAACGACGAAGGGCGCAGCTAAGTTAAATCACGAAATAATTAATACACCAACACAATGCCTGGCTTAAGGGAGAGGAAAGGATTCTATTCTACCATAATTAAAAGTTAAAAGCGTGGATGGCACACAATTTATTGGATGAAGTTAGTTACATACCTTTGCCCATTACCTGCCGACGAGGACATCGTGTGTTAGCAGTTTCCCGTCTGTCCCACTCGAAGCCTACTCACTGAATCCCACAAGAAGCCCCACGCCAAGTTGGCGTCAGTAACGCTATCCCCTCCTAGACACACTGTTTCCCCTGATTCGCCCCTACTCACAGACAGACAAACTGCCGTGCTTCGGAGTCCAGAGAGCGTCTTAATATTATCATCTGTGCACATGCCACATCTCCCCCTGGCCACCGAAGTCGACGCCCTCGTCGACACAAGGAAAATAAAGGTAATAAGAAACATGAAAAGAACAAAAAAATGACATACCAAAAATGACATACACATGTGTGATGAACCAAAATATAACAATAATATACATGTGTGATAAGCACCCAGACGACGACACAATGTTGCTGGGCGATGTGGAGACACGAGAAACTAAAGTGCTGTCGACTAATATTGTTAATGCACTTATCTTGAGCACCCCGCACACGCACACACCACGCTGCCTCAGTTCACAGGCACACTACACTGCGCAAAATATCGATGGTCTGCTGGAACTGTTTGTGGGTGATTTTATACAGTGCCCACAACGACGATTTGTCCTGGTGTAGAATTATCACTGCAGGTCTCTGGTGATGACAACAGGGTGGGCAGTCGCTGGCTTGGACTGCCCCCCGACATAGAGGCTCCTTATGCAACAGCAGTGTAGTGGCTGCCCGACAGCTTCCCTGTGGTGTTTCTTGACTTCTGGTGTGCTACGGGGATGCTCCTGGATGTTCTCGAGCTCCGCCACAGCAAAAGACTAGAACAAAACCACCAAACAATAAAAAAGGGTGCTCCCACAAACAATCACACATAAAAGGAACAGTGTGTTATGTACAATTAAAGATTTTAAAGTTTGAAAAGTTTACACTAAAAATTCTTTTGACGTGGGCAAAGAAAGAGAAAAAAATAAGTACAAATTGGCATAAGAACTAAAATTTATAGAGAGTTGCCATCCAAAATTTAACTTACAATGCTTCACAAACCAAATAAAACAGTAAAACAGACTCAGAATACATTAACATGACAGAAAAGAACATAACCTTATTTGGGATCCCAATATTAAATCTTAATAACCAGCTGGTATCACTAACAAAAGAAAATAAGTGCACTTACAAGACAATCACACATGACAATGAAATGAACTCATTCACACTGACCATGGCCCAAATTACACACAACACTCACTTAACTAACTACTCAAACTAGTGTATGCATCACTACAAACTACATCCACAATACATCTCCAAACTACGCCATGTGACATGCTTTCAACTACTATTGTCCTACTCTTGTCACTAATACAGTTTCTCGTCCACAGTACTATCTTCCTCATCTCATTATGATCATCAATATTTCAATCATCATCATTACTTCAGTCATTAACATTTTCATCTCAACTTTCAATTTTCTCTTCAAAACAAAACATCTTCACTTACGTGTCTCATTTAACATGCTGTAAATTCAAAACATCTAACATAGGCATAACCTTCAAGAAATCACATTAAAATTTCAGGAATGACACAAATAACATGACATTATACTGTTGCATCCACATCCTCCAAATGAAAATTTAAGCTGGAAAACAGTTGGTATTAAAATTTGCTATCTAGGATGGTAATAAACTTGTTGCATAAACAGAAAAGAAATTATTTTCATTACATTCACTTCCATCCATTTAATCTCTCGTGTGAATTCATCACACACGCTATACTGGGCACGTTACAGCAACACCAATAAGCCAAAATCTCTGAAATCATACAACAACTGTCGGGGTTACACTGTGGCACTTCCGCCGAAGCTGACATCTCATCTCGTCTCATCTCTCCTCATCTCATTAACACCGTCGGGGTTACTCTTACGCACATCCACTGAGGCAAATCTCAACTCTTATTTCTCACATAACCTCACACTACGCCATCGGGGTTACTCTTTGGCACTCCCACCGAGGCAAATCTCACATATATCACATAACCTCAAATACACACATACATACACACACTATTCATGCAACAATTTTCTGCAAATAAAAATCACAGCATCATTATGAAAACCAAAATCAAATCGAGTCAAATCAAATCAAATCGAATGCAACAAAACAACATCACATCATTACTCAAAACAATATTGTCACAGAACAGTCCTGAAAATGAAAGCTCAATTAAGCACATAGTACACATGAAACACATTCCTGCAGCATAATACAACAAAACAAATGATTTGCAGTTCCCAAAACATAATTCAAAATTTAAGTTACACCCACAATAATAATACACTTTTAATTTAGCAGAGACATTCATATCATACATTCCTAAAAGCAAAGCTTGATTAAGCATCACAAACTCAGACTTTACAGTCTATAAGGACCCACAGGATCATAGTAAGGGTAAAGGCGTGACACATGAACACTCTGATGTTTGGTACGGGGAGCATGAGGTCGACCAACAAGGTAGGTAACAGGAGTGATCTGTCGGATAATTTCAAAAGGGTCAAAATATCTATGTAGCAACTTTGTACATTTACCTTTCTTCCTAATGGGAGTGAAAACTTTAACTAATTGACCCACATTATAAACCACATCTCGATGTTTAGCATCAAATGCTTCTTTTTGCTTCGCCTGCTGCTTTGTAATGTTAGCAACAGCAACCTCCCGTGCCTTCTGAATCTCTTGCAATGTCTGTCTCACAAAAAGGTCATTAGACGTAGCTTGTAACTGAACCTGGTTAGGTAAAGAAGGTTCTCGACCATATATCAAGAAAAAGGGTGAAAATTTAGTAGACTCTTGAACACTTGAGTTATACGAAAAGATAACATAGGGCAAAATTGAGTCCCAATTCTTCTGATTATTGTCCACAAAATGGCTGAGCATGTTTAAGAGGGTTTGGTTAAATCTTTCAGTAAGTCCGTTGCAAGCTGGATGATAAGCACTGGTGAAATTGGAAGACACTGATAGAGATCTCAACAATTCTTGTGTCACCTCACTTAAGAAAACTGAGCCACGATCAGATAACAAGGCAGCAGGGGCTCCATGCTTACAGATGATGTTATGCAAAATAAATTTAGCAACTTGAGGGATTGTTGCTGAAGAAAGCGACACAGACTCGACCCAGCGAGAAGCATACTCGGTCGCAACGACAACATACTTGTGTCCAGAATTTGAGCGTGGGAGAGGCCCAAGCAAATCAATACCCCACCGCTCGCCTACAGATGTAACCGGAATTGGTTGTAATAAGCCTGCTGGTTTCTGATTCTTCGGTCCTTTACTTGTTTGACAGCTGGGACAGGTTCGGACAAAATGTTCAATATCTTTCTTCATCCCAATCCAGTAATACCTGGAGTGAACTTTGGCAAATGTTTTTGAGAATCCTAAGTGGCCTGAAAGAGGATCATCACGACATGAAGAAAGAATTTCATGTTTTAGAGCTTCTGGAATAACCAGCAGATGGAGAGGGCCAGTGGAGCCAGCATTTTTACGATAAAGAACACCTGATTTGAGTGTGTAGTTGGAAACTTGTCGCTGAAGCTTAGCAGGGGCCGACGGAGGATCATGGAGAGCATTAATAAGCTCAAGTAACCCAGTATCTTTCTTCTGATGGTCGTTTTTTGAATGACAGCAAACATGTGGGGAGTTCATCAAGCTGTTCAAGATCACTTTCTGTAGGTTGTAACACAGGGAATCTCGATAGAGTATCAGCATCATGATGTTTCTTGCCAGATTTATAAGAAATGGTATAATCAAACTTGCAATTTCAAACTCCATCGTGCCAAACGCCCAGTCAAATCTTTCAAATTATTTAAATAACAAAGGGAGTGATGATCAGATACAATATGAACCTTGTAGTCATAAACAAAACTGCGGAAGTGGGTAAGTCCAAACAGGATGGCCAACAATTCCAACTCAGGAACACTGTAATTACGTTCACATTTAGATAGTGTCCTTGAAGCATAGCCCACTGGTTTCAACACATTATCAATCTTCTGATACAACACTGAGGCAACCCCTAGTCCACTGGCATCAGAGTGTAGTTCGGTATAAGCACCAGGAGTATAGTGAGCTAAGACAGGGGCCGAAACTAATAAGTCCTTCAAATTTTGAAATGCAGTTTGCTGATCAGATCCCCAAATAAAACTTTGATTCTTCCTAGTCAACTGAATTAGAGGTTGAGCAATATTAGCATAGTCCTTGATGAATTTCCTGTAAAAATTAAACAACCCCAAAACTTTTCTCACATCTCGAACATTTTTAGGACGAGGCAAATTTTGAATGGAAACAACTTTGTCAGAATCAGGTGAAATGCCATCTTTAGAAACTTCAAAGCCTAAGAGTTTGATCTTTTGCATGGCGAAGAAACATTTTTCTGGTTTAAGTTTAAACTTGTGGTGATCCAGACGTTGAAAAACAGCCTCAAGATTTTGTAACAACTCCTCAAAGGTTTTAGCAAAAACAACAATGTCATCCAGATGTGCAATAGCCTTTTTAAAATTCAAATCGCCTAACAACTTGTCTGCGATGTAACTGAAAAACCTAGGGGCATTTGCCAACCCAAAACTCAAGCGTGTAAATTGATATTGACCCTGAAAAGTAACAAAAGAGGTGTATTTCTGGCTATCCTCTGCAATAGATACCTGAAAGTATGCTGACAGTAAATCTAATGAGACAAACCATTTAGCCTCCCCCAAATAACTTAACAAATCATCTATCAATGGTAAAGGGAAAGAGGTGGTCTCTGTAACAGCATTCAATTTTCTATAGTCAACACAAAATCTCATGGAGCCATCTTTCTTTTTGACAAGTACTACAAGAGAAGCCCAGGAGGACTGTGATTCCTTGATAATGCCAGCATCTTGCATCTCTTTAACTTGCTCAGCAATAATTTCCTTTTGTTTATGAGGAACTCTATATGGTCTTTGCTTAATTGGCTTAGGGTCATTTACTTTGATATCAAATTCTGCAACATCCGTAGTACCAAGTTCTTGTAATGTTGTGGCAAAAAGATCACTATATTTCAATAATAAAGCATGTAAGTCAGCCTTTTGGGTTTCCAGGAGTTTACCATTAACATTAAAATTACAATTTGGAGCTGGCAGAGGAGTAACATCGGATGATAAAACAGAATTACTCTGAACGAGTGCAACACCATACGCTTTGGCTAAGACTGTATTTGCAAACAATGTTTGTGGAACTGAAGTATTATTATGCACTGGAATAGTAAGTTCAGAGGCAGAATGACACAATAACGGTGGAATGGAAAGATTCTTCTTTTGCATTATGTTAAGAGCAGGTTCACACATAACCTCATTGCTAATGGCTGACAAAGGCTTAACTGATATATAGCATGTAGACAGAGGTGGAATATTAACATCATGCATAACTGCCATTTTAACACCAGAATCTGTACAATCATTATCTTGGAGAGGGTTTACTGCCATATCAACAAAAGGTCCTTGTGTTAGGGTTATTGGTATACTGAACGCATCATTCTTAGAAGATTTCAGGGTTATCAGATTATGTGCATAGTCAATTATAACATCATGGGTCTGCAAAAAGTCATTGCCTAAAATCAAATCATGGGACAACTCTTTCACAACTAGTACATCCTCCTGAAAAAGAACATCATTAATATGGAAATCTAACACAGTGTGGTAAGGCGCATCAAGTAACTTGTTTCCTGCAGTGCGGAGCATCATCTCTATAGGTTTTAATGTAGAATGATCAAGAACATGTGCAGCATTCACAATACTCACTGCGCTTCCTGTATCGAGCAAGATGGAGAGCTCTGTCTGGGCAATACGACCAGGGACTTGCAATATCTGACCTGATAATGCAGACACATCCCGTTGAGGTGTAGCTATGTCCCGTTGAGGTGCAGCCATGCTGGTGGGCGGTGGTGGTGGTGCTGCTGCTGCTGCTGCTGCTGCTGCTGCTGCTACTACTACTACTACTGCTACGTCTCGTCGCGCGAGGCTCGGCGCCAGTCGTTTTTTGAATGCGGGAGGCGGCTCCGGCGAAAGCGAGCCAGGTGGCCCTGCCTGTTGCATCTATAGCAGGTGACGGGTGGATCCCTCCGGTTGAAGTCAGATGACCGTGGAAGCTGTGAATGCTGGGAAGTTCTCTCCGAAGATGGTAACTGAAACTGGTTAACTCTGTTACATAACTGTTCCACACGATCAATCAGCTGATGCATAGGATCGATAGGTACGCCCACAAGAGAAGAAGCCTGAGAAGGCTGAGGAGAGGCTGGTAAAGTAACAGCAGGAACAGATGCATTATTGAATAAAACAGAGGGTGGCGTAACCACTGCAGCCTGAGATTGAGCAGACACTAGATGTTCACGGTTCTGCATGTAAAAATGTGCTTTGTCCACTCGTCGAATGATTTGTATTACCTCATCAACAGTTTGAGAATTTAATGGCAATAAAGATTGTACATACAGAGGTCTAAGACCTTTAAGCAAGTGTTTAATTTGTTCCAACTGCAACATAGCTGGGTTGACTTGTTCACATAAATATAGCACGTCATAGATGTAACTAATAACAGGTTCATCATCCAACTGCACCCGCTGTCTGAGTTTCATTTCCAGAATATCACTCTGGTTTGTTATCTGAAATGCATTTAGAAATTGTGTAGACAAGAAAACCCAATCATGGTGAGGGTGCCGATGGCGAAAAGTTTGAAACCATGATGCAGCAGTATCTCGTAAATAGCATGGAAAGCATTTCAATTTCATTTCTTCTGACCAGCCATTAGCAGCAGCGACCATTTCAAAGTTCTGCAGAAATTCATGCGCCGACAACCTACTGGAATTCTCAAAGTAAGAGGGGTCAATGACCGGGCGGCAGACAGCTGACTGCGTTGCACGGGCCACGACAGGCGGATTAGACATCACTGATAACTGCGTAACAACAGGCGTACTAACACTGGACATAGATTCCCCTTCACTGTGCTCGCTAACTGGAGCAATTGCTATATCAGATTTCTGTGCAGTACGTCGCTTAGGCATGATTGCAGCACAAAAGATAACCAGTAAATAAACAAAATGACACAGCGATACAGATTACACCAAACTAAACACTTATAGCATCACATGAATGTAAGTAGCAAGATCAGAACATAGCTAAATAAAACAGTTCCAGAAAGAATACAATTAAGCGCCCGCGGCGAAATATCAGAAAATTATACCAACACGCGTCTACACAAGCCACTTGGACACAATACCAAGATTTTTAATCAGAATGAACACATGGAAGAAAAGCAAAATGTCTTCAGTGAGAAACCTCGAACTGGAAGTTAAAAAAAAACCACGTCACACCTACTGTGACCACCGCTAACATTATCTCAAAAGGAGCAGAATACAGACTTGTAATTTATACGTAGCACACAAAAATTCCTGCTCTTTTTTTTCTTAAAACAAATGTATCTGATCTGATATGCACACGCAAATAAACGCGCCAAAACACGTGCTGAGGAAGACTGCTTTCACAAGCTAAAATTATTGCTGAAATGCATGACCACGCGGGAATTGCATAACACACGTGCGTACATAAAAGTTACACGAAAAATGTCCCAGAAAAGTATAGTAAACAGCTAGAGATCACAATCACTGGAATATAAAGTTATACGTTTCCAAACCACTGCTAATAAGCACAGAAAACAAGATTTTCAACTAGATGGCCAACACGTGACGAGCACATTTTCAAAGCTACAACTATCTCGCTCGTTATCTCACTCGTTTCACAACTCAACTTTCACAAAAACATGTTTGAAAATAACCAGCACGAACCACTTAGCACAGCAATACAATTCAAAGGAAATGAAGCCAAAACAAGGGGAAAATGAAGTCAGAAGTTTTAGCGTCACGCCGGCAGACAATGGAAAAATGCAAAAATGAGCTCAAAATTGAAATTTAGAAACCAGACTTTCAGATATGATAGTAACAAAATTTAGAATAAGAGAATCACAAATTAAAGCATAAAAATCCTTACCCTTAAGCCAGAAACAAAGTTAGATTTTTCGCGACCACGTGGAGGACTAGAAACCGTTACATTTTAGAGGGGAAAAAAATTTACACTTAAAAATCTCACAACAAATTCAATTATGCCTGGCGCCTCACCAATTGTCGTATACCCAACTTTGTATTATTTTCAACTTCAGAGGAGAGCTACTCGCTTGTGAGAGGGATCGTTAACCAAACAAAGAACTTTAATTTACGAGGCAACGACGAAGGGCGCAGCTAAGTTAAATCACGAAATAATTAATACACCAACACAATGCCTGGCTTAAGGGAGAGGAAAGGATTCTATTCTACCATAATTAAAAGTTAAAAGCGTGGATGGCACACAATTTATTGGATGAAGTTAGTTACATACCTTTGCCCATTGCCTGCCGACGAGGACATCGTGTGTTAGCAGTTTTCCGTCTGTCCCACTCGAAGCCTACTCACTGAATCCCACAAGAAGCCCCACGCCAAGTTGGCGTCAGTAACGCTATCCCCTCCTAGACACACTGTTTCCCCTGATTCGCCCCTACTCACAGACAGACAAACTGCCGTGCTTCGGAGTCCAGAGAGCGTCTTAATATCATCTGTGCACATGCCACAATATATATATATATATATTTGTTTGTACTTTGTGGAATTATAAATAAAATACTACACTATAAAAAATGTCCTTAATGAGTATTCTTAGAATGGTGTTATTATCGGCTTCTAAGGATCTCAGTTTTACTCTTCAATGTCGCATTTTCTGCAGACTCCATTGTGGTTTGTTTGACCTTGCGAGCTGTGAAACTGAGAATCGTACTGGATTGACAGTGTAAAATAGTAGCACATGCTCTTCAAACAGAGGTGAAATACCTGACAGGGATAGGTTTGAAATGATACAAGTAGTAGATTGCTCCTCGCTACGTTCGAACCGAAAAAGGATCCTAGGCATGTAGTTTTTATTATTATTATTATTATTATTATTATTATTATTATTATTATTATTATTTATGGACGCTCTTTAACAGCTGTGATCCTTAGTGTCCCATTCTATACTGGGCGTCGGAAGACCGGTAATTTTACTCAGAGGCCTCTTTATCAGGCTTGAGGTTCTTTTACGTGCCGTAAATCTACGACACGAGACCACCGGCTTTACTTCCCTTCCGAAGGAAGCCATGTTGAGAATTTTTACGCCCGAAAAAATCCATCGCCCTCTGCTGGGTTTGAACCCGCGACCTCGGGAACTAGAGGCTAGCATGGTAACCACTACATATCATGGAGGATGACAGACATGTAGTGTCAGTGATTCCCACACATTAGAGATATGTGGGCAACGAATAATTTTACAGTATAGCAGGATCGCTCAAATAATTATAACTAGGTAGAGAAATTCTTAAGCAGTTGGCTTCAACTTATCTACACTCAAACCATTATGCAGTACAAAGAATGTAAACAGCAGCGGCATTGAACCACTGATGGGAAGGTAAACACGGTCTGTTGAGTGCTGTCTGCAAACGCCAAGACTGTACGAGAGATGAGTGATTTGTAACCTGTGACGTCACTGTGTAAAGTCCAGTAACAATTCAACTTCATATAGAAATTGGTATGCATGATTATAATACAAATTTTGTCACCCAATTCTACAGTAATCTTTACATGGACATGCGGTCTGATTTGATGAATACTTAATATTGTTCTTTCGTTCCATTTAAGGTAACTCTCGGGCATGAGAAGACTGGATGGAAGGAATTCGTGTGATAAAAGAATGTGACCAACTTGTTTGTTTCACAGATGGATCCTGTATAGGAACACAATCCCGCGCAGGCATATATGGGCTATTTCCAAGGACAAATACTCGTATGAGTATTCGAAACTATTGCAGTCTTTCAGGAAGAAATATTTGCTAACCTGAGCTGTGCTCTAAGAGATCTTGAGAAAGTTTACCACGGCAAACGAATTCTGATCCTCACAGACAGTTACAGTGCTTTAAAAGCACTCTCCTTAGACCAAGTAAAAACAAAACGCGTATGGAAATGCCTTAATGTTCGGATAGCCTCCTCATCTCGCAGCAGGTTCGAAAAGCAGTGGGTGCCGGGACATCAGGGCATCTATGAAAATGAAAAAGCTGATCAGCTGGCTAAAAGGGATACTCAGATACCCTATATTGACCCTGAGCCTATGGTTGGAATCGATTCACGTACTGCCAAAATCTCGGTAAAAGCATAGATTAGGGAAGCACACCAACTTAGGTGGAAAACGTATCAGGATAAACCAGGAAGCTGGTCTTAGGTCCATGCAATTCTCTTTGTTCATCTCTCCTGAAATTGGATAGAACAAGTGTACGGAAAGTAGTTGCATTAATTTCTGAACATGATCACTTCAGGAAACATCTACGTAAAGTAGGCATCTACAAGGATGAACCCATTTGTAGAATGTGCAAATAGGATGAGGAAACTGCCTCACATATCCTCTTTGATACCTATTCCTGGCAAGAAAGAAAAAAATTGAGTTTTATTTATGGATGCTCTTTAACTACTATGGTTCTTAGCGTCCCATTATATTTTGGGCGTGAAAGACCAGAAATGATGCTCAGAGGCCTCTTTATCAGGCTTGAGAGTTTTTACGTGCTGTAAATCTACGACACCTGCTTCCCTTCGGAAGGAAGCCATTCTAGGAATTTCTACGCCCAAAAATATCCATCACTCTCCGCCGGGTTTGAATCCGCAACTAGAGGCTATAATGGTAACCCTATGCGACGGAGGACGACAGGCAAGAAAGAGGCTTACTCTTTCTATAACCAGGGAACATCTGGTAAAGGATGCTGACATTGAAACCAAGATATTGCAACTTGTACAGGGAACAGATTTTGGGAAACAATGAAGGCATCCATTCCATGGAGTTGCACAATAAGAGAGGTCGACAAAACTCCAACAAAAACCCCCGTTCTCTATTTACATGGGTATGCATGTCACCTTTAACGCTACAAAAAAGGAATCTAACATTCCTTTGGATTCAAGATCCGACATTTGCTACAAGCTTATACCGGGTATCAAATTTATTCGGAAGTTGTCACCACTGATTAGATTCATGACGTAACTGCTATTCAGAGAAACCTGCCCCTCAGCGTCCTTGTGGATGAACGCTGAACCTGTTCAGCCGCGCCCCGTGACCTCCCTCGCTAAATAGAACACGTTTTGGTGTTCTTTCGTGGCGCAGGGGAATTACGGGTTCGAGTCCCGCCTCCGGCACGGGTGTATTTGTGTTTGTATGTATGTGTGTAACGTTACAGCATCTAACAATTAGTGTGTCCATATGTCCTTAGACAGAACCGTCGTCCTCCGTGGTGTAGTGGTTACCATGCTAGCCTCTAGTTCCCGAGGTCGCGGGTTCAAACCCGACGGAGGGCGATGGATTTTTTCGGGCGTAAAAATTCTAACCATGGCTTCCTTCGAAAGAGAAGTAAAGCCGGTGGTCCCATGACATAGATTTACGGCACGTAAAAGAACCTCAAGCCTGATAAAGAGGCCTCTGAGAAAAATTACCGGTCCTTCACGACCAATATAGAATGGGACGCTAAGAACCACAGCAGTTAAAGAGCGTCCATAAATAAAATTCAATTTTTTTCGACAGAGCCAGGCCAAGAGAAAAATACCTGTTCTAGAGTACAGCAACTCTCCGATCAAGTAATTGTCTCAAGAGTTATGTCTGGGAGGCGGATTATAAGATCTAGCGATTGCCTCAGGCATTACTATGATTCATTTTGACACGAAAATTGCTTACGATGATATCGCATACTTGCATTCTGTTCAGTCAAGTTGTTATTAGTGGTTTGAAGCTCATCGCTGAACACTTGTATTGTCGTGGTAAAAAGTTATTTTTCGACGATAGTGTTTTTTTGACCCACTTCCCGTTCATGCTGTCATAGTGGAACGTTATATTTCCTGTAGGTAACCTGCGTGTTCTGCTTATTTCACTAGGCGTATGTGCATGGACCGTATTAAATCCTCTAACATTTGAAACATTTATTATTGCAAACGTATTTGATAGTTGAATTTTACTATTTAAATCTTACCTGGGCCTTTACTTTTTACTTACCTTACTTTACTTTTTTACTTTCTCTACATGTACAGTAAGTAAGGAAAGTAATGTATTCCACCCAAAAATTCGATGTGGAGAATTCACCAGAAATACATGTTTTTGGGTCCCTGAATCCAAAAAAGCAGTTTTAGAAAAAGGTCCGTGTGGGTGTCTTGTGTGTCTGTGAACAGCATAATTCAAGAACAAAAGTCGGATAAATACGAAACCTGGTATTTAGGTTCAGCACCTTCCAAAGATGCGACACAAAGATTTTAAAGAAAATCCCCCACTCCGAATACATGAAACATTTTTCGAAAATTTTGATTTTCTAAAACATTCTCATGATTTTGTTTAAAAAACCGATATATTAAGGATATTTACGTAATAAATAAAATGTATATCTTAAATTTTCTGGGAATAGCCTTTGAAGTCCTCTTTATTCGGAAGGAATTTGGTATAATCTTGTGTAACTGGTAAACGTTAAGCGATAGACGAAAACGTATTAGATAAATGTAGATCTGCTTTAAGACACACAATTTAATTCAAATAACCTTTTTGTGGCATAAGCTGTTTCCGAGATATTGGTTATTAATGGTTCAAATTGTTCAATACTTAGCTATTGTTTTGAAGCGCTGTAAACGTTCAGTTGTTTCTCGCGATTCCATTGAAACAGTATGACATTTTAAGGCAGCGTATAGCGTCCAGTTCTTAAACATTTGACTATCGCTGTTCTCTTTGTACCTATCTATAACCAAATGTGTAATGTAGCTATTTCTGCAAACGTTTATTTGGATAAAATGAAGTAGATAGAAAAATAAGCTCAGTATACTATACCTCCAGTAGAGGTAAAGAAAGTCAAGTGAATGTATCACATTAGATTTTTTTAAATAACTTCTACAAAACTATCTTACCAAGTATATTTTTCTATCTGATTCATCTCGATCAAGATAAACATTTGTAGATGTAGTTTCGTTACACATTTCTGCAAAGAATAGTTTGTATACTAAAGGTCTGCCGAGCCATTATTATTATTATTATTATTATTATTATTATTATTATTATTATTATTATTATTATTATTCCATGAAGAGCCGCTGTTTGCTTTACGAAGGACCGGGTTCGATTTCGGGTACCGTTTTTCCCTTGCTGGGGGTCTGGTAAGGGATGCACTCAGGTCCTTGGGACCAATTGAAGAGCCACTTTACAGAATAGTATCGGCTAAGATCCTGGAATTCGCATGTAGTAAGTGACGTGTTGACGGCACACTACCTTAATGATCATACGTCCCCGCTGTTACTGCACTCTGCCCGGGATGTTCTGGGTGTGGGTGGATGGAGGGAGGTGGAGTTTGCAGCTCCCGTGCTGTGGAATTATCCGCATTTCGCCGAATCAGCAATTATTTATTATTACTACTGCTATGGAGGTGTGCATACTGCGATAATTGTGCTATTCCGGGAAAAACAGTGTGTTAAATGAATTTATTACATCTTTATTTTTCATTTCGATGGAAGCGTTTTCCTTATTTTTTTTATTTTATCAAAATAATCATTAATTTATGATTTTAATTAAAATACCATATGTTTAAGATATTTACACGAGAAATAAAATGCTATGTTGAATGTGATAACTCAATTTTTGGATATTAATTGTTCTTCCACGCAAGCCGTGTGTAGGTCAAGGTTGGAAAAGCAGAATCAGACAACTGAGGAATTCAATGCCATAGCCGGGATTTGAACCACGGATCTTCCGATTTCCATCCGGTTGCTCTAAGCAACTGAGCTACCATGGCAACATGCCGGCACGACATTAAATTACCCAACTGCCTCGCAATATCCGTGGTTCAAACCCCGTCTATTGCATTAACTTTTTTCAGTCGTTTGATTCTACCTTTCCAACCTCGTCCTACATTTGGCTTGTGTAGAAGAACAATTACCAATGATTGACCTAATAGTTGGTTAAACTATGAAGCCCGGAACTTAGTGCTTATGACATTGTAAGTCACTCTTGGGGTACGTCGTCTCGAAGAAACGCTTCGAGATCTCCTTGTGGTTCACCAGAAAAACGCGAATGATGGCACAGCAGTGACAGGGTCCCTTCATCTTCCACACTGTTACGCTCGACATTTGGACCCTCATAGAGGGTCCAACACCCAGCTCCGAAGAGGCGGTCTATACACCCGGGCAACTAGCCAAAAGCCAAGGGAGGAAGAAATTTCCACAGGGAGCATACTTTTTCCCTGCCACGCCGCACCGAAACACCATCGCCTACATTTCCAACCCTAAACAGACTAATGGGGTGAAAGATGAATGCAATGATGAATGAAGGGAGGAAATTCGGGGACTGAAAGAAACCACACCATTATTCGCCTGACGACTCGGAAAACCCCTGAAAAAAACATGGGTCATAGTGGGCGGCCGCCAGAAATCTGTAGTATATTATTAATGTTTCTTTATTTAACATTATTGTAACCCCATTTTTGTAGCCCCACGTTGTGGTAGCCAATTTGTGACGGTATTACTTATAATGTTATTACTTGTGATGTTTGTGTATGTGTGTTTACTTCATGTGAAGCCATCTTGTGACGTCATTCATTTGTTCGGTTTGTAGCTCCATCTGGTGTTAGCAATTTGCAGCAGTGTTAGTGTTCGAAAGAATGTGACTGTTATTTGATTTAATTTTTGTTTACTGTCCTCCGGCTAGCTATTATTTCTCGGTCGAACATGTCTCTTGATCAGAGTGTGTAAACGGAAAGGAATCTTTTATCCAAATATAACACTGATGAAGAAATTTGTTTTATACATTTATTGTCGAACACGTTAACTATCACATTTATACATTGATCTTAACACTCGCCAAACTGAAACTGTTATAATAACTTCTTACTGATCACTCTTAATTTACGTACTTCAACTTTTTGTATAATTAACCTTACAACACTTTAGATTATTCATAATTCTGCTGCGCATAACTTGTGAATCGATACCCGACGTTTGCCGTACAAATACTTTCGACGAACTGACTGACTGAAGACGACGTGTAGTGTACACAGATTTTTGATGAACTGGCTGACTGAAGGCGACGTGTAATGTACTAAGAATTTTGATGAACTTACCGCGATCTACCTCTGACTTGGCTTTTTATACACCCACTCCCCGATATGCCTAAAGATTATAACTGAGTTACTATTGACTAATAAAACGCGCTAACATTAGCGTCTATTTTTATATCCAATGAAAATTATGAACACACATGCTCTAGGGAAACATTCCAGAAGATTCTCAACGGAAAAACGCGCCAACATTACGTAACTTCCTCGTTTCCAATAATGATAAACAGCTCACCCCCCCTCGCTGCATTATTGCGCGCTATTATTGACAGTTTCAGTAAGGTCGTATAAACTTACTTATCAACAATAATTACAGTCAAGAAACATCTCAAATCAATGTCACATAAAAATGCATATTCATATTACAATCATTATTTACATTTAAGTAATTTGTGATACAAATTACTGCATCAAATCGAACCCGGTACCTTCCGAATGCGAGTATATATGAGCTTTAAATACAACATTACTGGCCTGTTTACTATTTATATGTATGCTTTACACGCTTTGGAATATACCAATACAACGGTGATTACATTTTAATTTACATGTCAAATAATAAATATGGCTAATTATTAAAATTAATTGTGGCACTAATAATTAGGATTTAACTGAGGCAGTGAAAAATGTAACCTGGGGCTGAATATCATAATGTGTGAATAATTATTATTTGTTGCGCAATGCAGTGAATTACAATACACGTGACCTCTCTTGACTCCACATCCCAATGCATTTTGATTCTACCCATAATGGGGATCCAAACACCTGTAATTAGTTTTTGAGAGACGTAAATCCTAGTTTATGTGGGTCTGGAATTCGAAATGAGCCAAACTATTGGAATCAATCCCGGTATCTTTAGAAGGATTCCACAGTCACAATATAAGTGAACACGTTTGCACAGAAGCATACAAATGACGGTTTAATCATTTGTAATGACCTGGAGATTTTAAAAGTTGCAGCACTACGTGTTTAAATACAAATTATCCTACGGACTGAGAATGGAACATGGTTTATGTTCTAAATCGAATAAAAGCATTTTTAGGAAAAATATTGGTATGAAAAACATAATCCAATGAGGAAAACTTCTACGAATACCAAACTTGGTATTTAAATTTGGTATCTTCCAAAGACACAACACGAAGATTTTCAAGAAAATCTCCCACCCTAAACTATCCTTTACATGGAACATTTTTCGAAAATTCTGATTTTCTAAAAAAATGGCTAATGATTTTGATTGTATATCTTGAATTTTCTAGGATTAGCCTATGAAGTCCACTACATTTTTAATAAATTTTATGTAATCTTTTATAACTGGTAAACGTTAAGCGATAGACGAAAAGTACTGCACAAAAATCTGATGTGATACACTCACATGGCTTTCTTTCCTCTATCATTTATTAGTGGGCACTAAAACTATTCTCACTAGAACTTGTTACTTTCTCTATTGCGTATAGTAAGTAGGGGAAGCATTGCATCCCATCCAAAAACTCGATACCGAGATTTCACCGGAAACACATGTTTTGAAGAGCCCTGAGTCCAAATAAAGCATTTTTCGAAACATGTCTGTGTGTGTGTGTGTCTGTGTGTCTTTGAACAGCATTACTTAAAAACGAAAAGTTAGATGACTACAAAATTACTACAAAAATGTATAATTACAAAAAGTTTGAAAATATTACATCTAAAGGGTAGCTTGGAGCAGGGGAGTTTCTTGAACATCTTGGTGTCGAATCTTTGGATGGTACTGAACTTAAATAGCAAGTTTGGTGTTTGTCTGAATTTTCGTTTTTGAGTTATGCTGTTCACACACACACGGACCTTTTTCTAATTTTTTTTATTCAGGGGGCCTCAAAACATCTATTTCCGGTATAGTCTCGGTATTGAGTGCAATACCTTCTCTACCTCTACCACTAATAAACGGTAGAGGCTGGGGAAAGTCATGTAAATGTAATACATTAGTTTTTTTTCTTTCTTTTCTATTATTGTTTCGTACCGGATAAGAAACATAGAAATTAGGAAAAGGGCAAAAGTGAAGGGTGCCGCGACCACAGCACAGGTAGCGAAATGGTTCAACAACAACCGATGGACTAACATAGCAACAGTGTGAGACCCAAGATTAAGAAAGAGGGGGCCGGGAAGACCGAGAAAGAGATGGGCGGACGAAATGAAGAGGAACGCTGGCAGCACTGGACTAGGGTGACGAGAAACCGTGACGCCTGAAAGGCCCACGAACAACTGTACAGTAACCAAAACAGTGCGACCGCGTGTCAAGGAAGATGGGACATACCTGAATACGACAAGTGATAGTGAGAGTACCTGTCATACGTCAAAATGAGTCAGATTTAAGTGAGAATAAGTGTCAAGTACCAAAACGAGTCAGACTAAAGGACAGAGGGCCAAAGAGTAAACGCGTATAAATGTAAAAACAAATCTAGCTTAAGACAATGAACTATCAAAGGCAAGACAGGGGAATTCTATATTATTAGCTCAAATGTGGGTAACATATCGAGCTACCCTCCTTTTAAGGGAGACCGTTACGCTATAGGGATTAAAGGCTGCTGTTATTATTTTATAATTATTATTATTATTATTATTGTTGTTGCTGTTGTTGTTGTTTATCCCTTCTAACTTCATTGGTCAGGCTTTTGAATTGAAAAACAATTTATGGTGTTATTGCTCGTTGAACTTTGGGTTTTAAGCTTTTAACATTGGTTTCATTCGTTTTTGTCATGAACTTAGCTCACAAATGCATACTTCCAAACTCTGGAGGATGTTTCTACTTAAAAAAATCCGATATGTTGCACTCGTATGACTTTCTCTACTCTTCTACAAACTAGTTTTATAAACGCTTATTGCCATATCTACTTAATGTTAATCGAGATAAACATTTGCAGAAACTATGTTATTGCTAATTTTCTTGTAGATGCAAGGGGAATATGGTAAGCTTTAAGCGATAGTTAAATATTTTAACAGCTGGTTGCTATGTGGAGCATTCCATTCTCTTTGCATGTCCAGGCCATAAAAAAGAATAACGAATTTCCACTTGAGAAAAAGTATAAGTATTGGAAAATTCAAACAAATAACAAGGAATATCTCGGAAATGGTGCACTGGACAAAAAAATGTATATGGCATAAATTGTGTGTTTTAACGAGATCTACATTTTTTGTGTAGTAAAGCTTTGTCTATCTCTTACGGTTTACCAGTTATGCTAAAGTCATTCAGAACGAAGAGGACTTTTGGGGAAATTCCCAGAAAATTCAAGATGTACATTTAATTAGCCATAAAAATTTCTTTAAAATATGATGTTTTAATCAAAATCGTTAGAGCCATTTTTGAGAAAATCAAAATTTTCGAAGTGTTCCATGTAAAGGGTAGTTTGGGATGGGCAGATTTTCTTGAAAATCTTCGTGTCTCATCCTTGGAAGATGCTAAACTTAAATACCAAGTTTGGCATTTATCCAACTATTCGTTTTTGAGTTATGCTATTCACAGTCTGACAAGACAGACACGCAGACGAACATGTTTCCAAAAATGCTTTATTTGGATTCAGAGCATCTCAAAACATGTATTTCAGGTGAAATCTCGGTATCGAATTTTTGGGTGGAATACAATACTTCCCCTACTTACTATAGTAGTAGAGAAAGTAAAAATCTAACGTGTGACACCCACATTATTAACCCACAGAAATCGCTTAACAAGGACATTCTGAAAAAGATTGTTCTATATCTTGAACAAAATTACCTTCTGAAATACGAGCAAATGCTTACTGTCCCCATAAGAGTGATACTATATTGCATTATGAGCTCTTTGGGAAGAAGCAAATAAGAAAGAATGCACTAAGTATTATTCAGCATGCATTTATTTGTGTTTGTATCTAGAAGACGCTTAATCCTAACATATAATCATACCGCTGAAGGTATGATTTCCGATCAGCTGAATACATGCACCACAAAATAAAATATATGCTTTTCTGTAATAGCTAAACAAATGGAAACCGGTAACAGAAAAGCATATTTGTCATTTCGTGTGTGAAATAATGGAATTCCAATATACGCTCATATGTTGTAACGTCAGAGAAAAAACCAAATCATTGCCTAAACAGGGAAAAAACTGTTACAACAACGTATATCCCGATTAAACAGATATGAAAATAACCTGCCGGTCTGATGTAATATCGCAGAATAAGTTTATGGATGTACTAATAAATATGTGTTGCATTGCTTTTATGTTTGTTTCTTTTCATATCTATCAATATAGAGGACATATTGCTCTTAGTGTATCGTGCACTGCGACCTACGGGAGGTCTGTTGTGGCTGCCATCCCCAGGAGGAGGGGATGAAGTGAAGGAATCACGGAAGGCTACAGGCAGCAGGCAGATAGGCCACAGAGATGCGCGAAAGTCCATAACAGTCCCTGGGTCGAAAACCGCCCCACTATTGGAGCTTCCCAGGGAGGGCGATGAACCAGGCGGCCCTCCAGTATCCACGGGAAATGCTATTTCCTTGAAGCAAGCATCCGTGCCATCTGTCCGGCACCGCCATATACCACGAAACCTAGAAGCATACCTGAAACAGAAGTAAACGAAATGAAGGGAAAATGAAGGAAAGGAAATCGTGGTAGATGAGAAACAACCGCAGCATTCTTCTATCGACGAGGGAAAACCACGAAATACCCAAGGTCAGAGTGGACGGTTGTCAGGAATCGAAACCGGAGCCTCGCGAATGCGAGGCTCACATGTTACCAGAAGCCATCTCGCTAGGTAGATATTGCTTTTACAATAACTTCGAAGAATTAATTAGGATTCATGGTTATCGGACTTTCTAATTCGTGTTTTTGACACTACATCTTCTCCAAACTTAGAACCTTTCCCCAGAGGTCAGTGTATGTTGTTGCTGTATACCTACTGTAGGATGATAATAAAAAGTAAGAACTAAAACCAAAGGAAGAAACATTTGGAAAGAGTGGACATAACAAAAAAAATCTGATGTGTTACACTCACATGACTTTCTCTACTCTTGTACAAACTATTTTTACAAACGCTTATTCTCCATATGCTTCATGTTAATCGAGATGTTAATATTATTGCTAATTTTCTTGTAGATGCAAGGGGAATATGGTAGGTTTTAAACGATAGTCAAATATTTTAAACGTTGGTTGCTATGTGACGCATTCCATTCTCTTTGCATGTCCAGGGCATAAAAAAATCTGATGTGTTACACTCACATGACTTTCTCTACTCTTGTACAATCTATTTTTACAAACGCCTATTCTCCATATGCTTCATGTTAATCAAGATATCGAGATGTCAATCTTATTGGTAATTTTCTTGTAGATGCAAGGGGAATATGGTAGGTTATAAGCGATAGTCAAATATTTTAACGCTGGTTGCTATGTGGCGCATTTCATTCTCTTTGCATGTCCAGGACATAAAAAAAATGAATAACGAATTTGAGAAAAAGTGTATTGAAATATTTAAGGAAATAACAAGCAATATCTCGAAAACGGTACACTCAACAAAAGAAATGTATATGACATAAGTTGTGTATTTTAACGCGATCTACATTTTTTGTGTAGTAAAATTCTGTCTATCTCTTACGGTTTACCAGTTATGCAAAAGTCGTTCACAGTGAAGAATACTTTTGGAGACATTCCCAGAAAATTCGAGATATACATTTCATTTCTCATGACATTATCTTAAACATATGATATTTTCATCAAAATCGTTAGAGCCATTTTTGAGAAAATTAAACTTTTCGAAAAATGTTCCATGTAAAGGGTAGTCTGGGGTGGGGGGATTTTCTTGAAAACCTTCATGTCGCATCCCTGGAAGATACTGAACCTAAATACCAAGTTTGGTGTTTATCCGACTGTTCGTTTTTGAGTTATGCTGTTCACAGACACACACACACACACAGACAAACACACGGACATGTTTCCAAAAATGCTTTTTTTGGATTCAGGAGGTCTCAAAACATGTATTTCCGCTGAAATCTCGGTATCGAATTTTTGGGTGGAATGCAATACTTCCCCTACTTACTATACGTAGTAGAGAAAGTAAAAATGAATAACGAATTTGAGAAAAAGTATAAGTATTGGAAAATTTAAGAGAATAACAAGCAATATCTCGAAAACGGTTCACTCAATAAAAGAAATGTATATGACATAAATTGTGTATTTTAACGCGATCTACATTTTTTGTATAGTAAAATTTTGCCTATCTCTTATGGTTTACCAGTTATGCAAAAATCGTTCACAATGAAGAATACTTTTGGAGACATTCCCAGAAAATTCGAGATATACATTTCATTTCTCATGCCAATATCTTAAACATATGATGTTTTAATCAAAATCGTTAGAGCCATTTTTGAGAAAATTAAAATTTTCGAAAAATGTTCCATGTAAAGGGTAGTCTGGGGTGGGGGGATTTTCTTGAAAACCTTCGTGTCGCATCTCTGGAAGATACTGAACCTAAATACCAAGTTTGGTGTTTATCCGACTGTTCGTTTCTGAGTTATGCTGTTCACAGACACACAGACACACACACACACACACGGACATGTTTCTAAAAATGCTTTTTTTGGATTCAGGGAGTCTCAAAACATGTATTTCCGGTGAAATCTCGGTATCGAATTTTTGGGTGGAATACAATACTTCCCCTACTTACTATATGTAGTAGAGAAAGTAATAGTTGAATTAAACTTTAAATTAAATGGTACGATTAACACACCTTGAAGTAACTCATACAAAGAAGGATCACATTATACCGACCGGATGGTAAAAAGGCTCGTTTACAACGTTTCAGGGAAGATAGAGGGTTTTCAATATGAAAACATTTTGGCAACTTCATCAGTTTTCCTCTAGAATACCTCAAAGGGTAGGTCCTCGACTTGTTTTGTCTTGTATTCGATACAGATTTCCGTCATTGCTCCGCACGCAATTCAGCCTTGGGCTCATTATGTTACTTGTATCGTTTTAAAGCCAATTCATTATGCCTGCACCCTTTAACAAGGAATGCAGTCTCATAACGGATATGGTTTCAAGTTCCTCTGGTTCCAAAAACATTTCCCCAAAAGCAATATACATCCTGTAAGTTAAGAACTCGCAGGAGCATCTACTGTTTCAGTTTCTTTCTTGCACAACCTGCAATCTACGTTACCCTGAAATGCTCCCATCGTGTTAAGATGCTTTTTCACAGGAGCATGTCCTGTGAGAAATGCAACAATTGTTCTCAGCTGAAGTTTGTTACGTTTAAGTAAGCTTTCAGATCTTTACTTACATGGTTTTCTAATAGTTTACCATGTAGGTCCTCGACTTACGTGGTGTTACAAAAGTTCATTTATAGCACTTTAGGAGCGAGAGAAGACATTAAAAAATCTGATGTGTTACACTCACATGACTTTCTCTACTCTTGTACAAACTATTTTTACAAACGCTTATTCTCCATATGCTTCATGTTAATCGAGATATCGAGATGTCAATCTTATTGATAATTTTCTTGTAGATGCAAGGGGAATATGGTAGGTTTTAAGCGATAGTCAAATATTTTAACGCTGGTTGCTATGTGACGCATTCCATTCTCTTTGCATGTCCAGGACATAAAAAAAATGAATAATGAATTTGAGAAAAAGTATAAGTATTGGAAAATTTAAGGGAATAGAAAGCAATATCTCGAAAACGGTTCACTCAACAAAAGAAATGTATATGACATAAATTGTGTATTTTAACGCGATCTACATTTTTTGTGTAGTAACATTTTGTCTATCTCTTATGGTTTACCAGTTATGCAAAAGTCGTTCACAATGAAGAATACTTTTGGAGACATTCCCAGAAAATTCGAGATATACATTTCATTTCTCATGACAATATCTTAAACATATAATATTTTAATCAAAATCGTTAGAGCCATTTTTGAGAAAATTAAAATTTTCGAAAAATGTTCCATGTAAAGGGTAGTCTGGGGTGGGGGGATTTTCTTGAAAACCTTCGTGTCGCATCTCTGGAAGATACTGAACCTAAATACGAAGTTTGGTGTTTATACGACTGTTCGTTTCTGAGTTATGCTGTTCACAGACACACGGACATGTTTCCAAAAATGCTTTTTTTTGGATTCAGGGGGTCTCAAAACATGTATTTCCGGTGAAATCTCGGTATCGAATTTTTGGGTGGAACACAATACTTCCCCTACTTACTATACGTAGTAGAGAAAGTAAAAAGAACACTTGTATTGCTGTATGGAACAAAAACTTCTCATACTTGTCATATATATGCTTCGTATTTGTTAGTATTGTTACTAATTTGGTGTTAGGACTCCGTTTTCATGATTGCATATGGGTTGTGAAAAGTGTGTTTAGAAATAATGAAGAGGATTTAAGTGGTTACTCGCAGAAAATTCAACTAAACATCTTTTGATCATGCAAATATCTTAAAAATATGTTATTTTTAACAAAATCGTTAGTCGTTTTGAGATAATGATAGGTAACGGTAATTTTTGCACTAATTTTCGCCTGGGATGCTTAAATGGCATGCTGCGACATTTCGTATTTATTCAACTTTTCGTTTTATAATGATACTGTTTACACACACGCTCTCTCTCTCTCTCTCTTTCTCTCTCTCTCTCTCTCTCTCTCTCAGTGAGTATAGATGCCTGAGTATAGTAAGCAGTTCCATACAGTTTTGTGAAGAGGAATATAAATAAAACAAATAAAGAAAGGAAGAAGAAAAGGAAGAAAAAGGGAGAGTGGTATCCTATTCAGATAAGTTAAATAAAAATGAGGTAATATTGTCATTATTTTGATAGAGTCCTTTACTATAGGCGATTAATCCACCTAATTTATCGGGGATGGAACGTAAAATTGCATAAGCAAATAAGAAATATTTATGTGTACAAGTTGCAAGTCACCCCTTGCACCCCACCCTCTTATGCATGAGACAGTTCGTAAGTTTACAGGTTACTAAACTAAAGTAGAAAAATCTGATGTGTTACATTCACATGACTTTCTCTACCCTCTGTCGCTTAATATGGGTATAGAGATTATCATTATGAAAGATTGATTTCCTATCTACTTCATTTTGATCGAGATAAACCTTTCCTAAAATAACTAAATTGGTAAGTCTACATGTATTCCCACACTTTTTTTAATTTTTTGTAGGTTGGCTGTATCGCTTTGTGCGCGCGCATGTAGACATGTTGTTCCTTTGTCTCCGCTTGTGGAATGTTTGACCGTTATCACTGTGTTGAGTGTTGCATTGTTGCATAATAAGCATGTCTGCACCCCTCACCGTTTGCACCAAAGAAGAACAGCGTGCGGTTATCGGTTTTTCGTCGTCTGATGGTGTACCAGGAGATGAAATCCATCGAAGACCTTTCGCACAATATAGGAGCAATGTTTTATCTCGGCGAATGTGCACGAATGGATTGAAAAGTTAAAAAATGGTCGGACAACTATAAAGGACTAGGAAAGAGCAGGACGCCTATCCATATTCACTAATGACGCCAACATTAAACAATTCCGTATCCTGATTCAGAGAACCGAAGATTTTTTGGTCCACTTAAAAATGCCCTAAGGGGCCGTCGCTTCGCCACGGACCAAGAAGTGAAGGAAGCGGTACGTAGATGGTGTGCCGTTCAACCAAAAACCATTTTTTTTGAGGGTATCAGGAAGCTTGTGGAACGATGCACCATGTGCATTGAGAAGCAAGTAGACTATGTTAAAAAAATCTCATGTGTTACGCTCGCATGACTTTCTCTACTCTTGTACAAACTATTTTTACGAACGCTTATTCTCCATATGCTTCATGTTAATCGAGATATCGAGATGTTAATCTTATTGCTAATTTTCTTGTAGATGCAAGGGGAGTTGGTAGGCTTTAAGCGATAGTCAAATATTTTAAGAGCTGGTTGCTATGTGCAGTATTCCATTCTCTTTGCATTACCAGGAAAAAAAAAATCTGATGTGTTACCTCACATGACTTTCTCTACTCTTGTACAAACTATTTTTACAAACTCTTATTCTCCATCTACTTCATGTTAATCGAGATAAACATTTGCAGACTCTATCTTATTGCTAATTTTCTTGTAGATGTAAGGGGAAACTATATTTACAAGGGCAATATAGAAAAACAGTAGCATTTAAGCATATATATTACTCTTAATAGCTGGTTGCTATGTTCAGCACCATTCTCTTTGCCACAGATTAATACTCTTTGCATATCCAAGACAAAAAAATGAATAACGAATTCCCATTTGAGAAAATAAGTATTGAAAAATTTAAGGAGATAACAAGCAATATCTCGAAAATGGTTCACTCAACAAATAAAAATGTATATGACATAAATTGTGCATTTTAACGCGATCTACATTTTTTGTGTAGTAAAATTTTGTCTATCTTTTATGGTTTACCAGTGATGCAAAATCCGTTCACAGTGAAGAATACTTTTGGAGACTTTCCCAGAAAATTCAAGATATACATTTTATTTGTCATGAAAATATCTTAAACATATGATATTTTAATCAAAATCGTTAGATCCATTTTTGAGACAATTACAATTTTCGAAAAATGTTCCCTGTAAAGGGTAATCTGGGGTAGGGGGATTTTCTTGAAAACCTTCGTGTCGCATCTCTGGAAGATACTGAACGTAAATATCAAGTTTGGTGTTTATCCGACTGTTCGTTTCTGAGTTATGCTGTTCACAGACACACACACACACACACACGGACATGTTTCCAAAAATGCTTTTTTTTTGGATTCAGCGGGTCTCAAAATATGTATTTCCGGTGAAATCTCGGTATCGAATTTTTGGGTGGAATGCAATACTTCCCCTACTTTACGTAGTAGAGAAAGCAAAAATGAGGTGATTGTATGTTTCTATTAATGCTATAATCAATTTAAAACATTATGTGCGGATACCTACTGACTTACCGTCGTAAATTTCTTTATAGACTCAAAGGGAATATCTATGTTAAATGTTTAAGAACTGTATTCTATATGCTGGACTTAAAATTCCATAATCTTTCCATAACCGCGAAAAACAGCTGAAATTTTACAGTACTTGGAAAGAATTACTTAAGTATTGAATAATTCGAACCATTAATAACGGATATCTCCAAAATGGCTGATGCCACAAAAAATTTATTTGAAATAAATTGTGTATTTTAAAGAAATCCATAGTTTTCGCGTAGTATTTCTCGTCTATCACTTAACGTTTACCAGTTATGCAAGATTATATAAATTTTCTTTCCAATGATGAGGAGTTCACAAGCTGTTCCCGGAAAATTCAAGATATACATTTTATTTCTCATGTAAATATCTTAAATGTACGGTATTATAATCAAAATCGTTAAGGGCAATTTTTCAGAAAACCTAAAAATTCGAAAAATGTTCCATGTGAAGGAAAGTTTGGGGTAGGGGGAATTTTGTGAAAATTTTTGTATCGTACCTTTGGAAGTTACTGAACTTAACCAAGTTTGGTATTTATCCGACTTTCCGTTTTAGAATTATACAGACACCACACGCGCGTATCTACTGGGTATTTGGTGGAGCAAGTAAAAATGGAAGTATAATACGTCGTTTTTATTTGCTTTACACGCTGAAACAGCCCTGTAAATTCTTACAGAAGCAAGCTCTGCTATCCTTCGGTGTCATGTTTTTTTCAGGCATGCTCCCATTCAAAATTGATGCCTTTAAGACCATTTCGCTGCAATAAGAATGGGATTGGCTAACACCGAGTTTATAAACGCCCAAAAGCTGAAACTAACTGTGATATATTGTGTTTTCCACTTAGGTTCCTCACGAATTATTTATTTTAAACATCGCACTTGAAACAGGGGTAAACAGAGATGAACATTGCCTGAAATGGCATCGCAGGATACATCACAAATCTTACAAGAGGTATTATGATTATATGTATATCGAAAAGTACTTCATCTATTATTATTATTATTTGGGATAAATACTTGTGTATGTGTAGTTTATTGCATCGGAATTTAGTACTTTTCTCTAGTCGAACTTATAAGGGTCTTCTAAACACAATTTGAAGATATAAGTCTCTTTGTCGCCTAAAATAAGAAATGCAGAATCTATTAGTTTTCCTGTCTGCAAGAATAACGCCTTCTTTATGCTAAACAATGCGTTTAAAATATGTGACTTACAAATGCGGAAAGAAAGCAGTGGAAAGACAGCAAAAGGCATCTGTGTTAATTTACATACAGAGGCAGACAAAATATGAAATTTCATCTCCTAAACCATGCTTGCTATCATTATGGGAACAAGTGTTTTTACTTTTTGCAGTGTGTAGAATTCAATGCACGTGACAACAAATTTCGTATTTCATAACATTATGATAAAATCTTCATATTTTATATATTTTATGAAAATTTCAGTTGGCAATGAACCGGACAGTTTTCTTGAAACGCATTTAGAATGCCCAAGCCACCTACAGTTGACAAAATGTAGCAATTCCTTTAAGTGAGGTCACTTGTGAAATTAAACGTTCTCTATTATTGAACAGTTTTTATTTTCGAGAAATGGTGCTTTTAGTGATATATTGTAATTAGCATTAAGCAAGGACAAAGCAACCAGTAACTTCTTTTTCTTCATATGCAATTTTAAAGGGTTTCACGGTGATTTATAGCCTACGTGTAATTTGTTGCATTTCATTTGATACTTCATTATTAAATACGAACAAACATTTACAAAGCCTATTTTTTAAACTAATGAAGTGAACCTTCTTCTAACCCTTAAAGTTTAAAATGTTTTGTTTAAAAAATATATATTTCGCAATATTTTGGGACTTTCTTCATATTTTCATATTTTGGCAGAAAAATTCATATTTGACAATTTTTTTCATATTTTTCCTGTGTCTAGTTATACAGGTGGACCATTAAGTTGAGGCTGTGCATTATCTCCAAAACTAAGGTTGTAAAAGGAAATGTCTTTAATAAAAGTTGCTTGATATTATGGGGGAAAGTAAATGCCATTAGTCGTGTTTTATTTTGAGAACGTTGTGATGGTCATTTTAGGGTCAATTTAATTTGACCCTAAAATTACTATCATTACGTCCTGCAAACAAAACACGACTAGTGCCATTTACGTTCCCCCATAATATCAAGCAACTTTTATTAAATACATTTCTTTCTACAACGCTTAGTTTTGGAGATATTGTACAGTCTCAACTTAAATGGTTCGCTCTGTGTTTTAGCTCAGATATAAGGAACCTACCTAGGCTGGCAGCCAGGTTACGACACCCATTCTCTTACTGGACACCACTGTGAGGGTTTTTCAGTCTGCAATTAACTACTCGCTTGTTTTCGCACGATAAAAACTTCATAACCAGTGTGTGCATTACAGAAGGAGAAACTATGCGTTCACTTCCTTTCTTTTCGCATGTTCTACTTCTGCATCCCTGCGTTAGCTCCTTGCTTGCCTCAGAAATGGCTCATAAATTAAATGAAGGGTTAAGGGGAAAAACGCTTTCAGTTCATTCATCGAAAAGTTTCAGGAGACTAAAAACAAAGCTTCTCTTTAAAAATACGGTTTAATTACACTGTTAGAATCCTTATTTTAATATTATAACGTTATACATGTACGAGGGCTGTCCCAGAAGTACCCGACCTAATAAAGAGAACACAAAACTTTTGGAAAAAAATCATCTTTATTTCTCTACATAGTCTCACTTATCCCAGCAATGTTCAATAGCTTCGATACCGTGTTTATAGTGAGAACTGTAGAGTTCTACAAAATATCCATCAATTGCAAACTCCACCTCTTCATTGTTGGCAAATCTTTTACCACCAAGCCATTTCTTCAACTTGGAAACAGAAAATAATCAGAGGGGGCTAAATCTGGCGAATAGGGTGCATTTGGAAACAATTCGAACTCTAACTCATTTATTTTGGTCATGGCGATAATGGATGTGTGAACCGGTGTATTGTCTTGATGAAACAGAACTTTCTTTTTCGCTAAATGCGGCCTTTTTGCTTGATTTCATCATTCAAACGTTGCAATAAGTTTGCATAATACTCCCCATTGATTACTTTTCCTTTTTGAAGATAATCGATGAAAATTATCCCACGCGGATCCCAAAAAACTGACGCCATGGCCTTGCCTGCAGATGGAACTTCCTTCGCTTCTTTGGAGCCGATTCTTCCCTTTCAATCCACTGTGTTGACTGTTCCTTCGTCTCAGATGTGAAGTGAAGGACCCATGTTTCATCCATGGTTATGAGTCGACACAAAAACTCCGCTTTATTGCAGCAAAACATCTCCAAACACTCGACTGAAACTTCCTCACGACGCTGCTTTTGTTCCATTGCGAATAAACGCGGCATCATCTTGCGCACAGCTTTCTCATGTATAAATTTTCAGTATGCGATGTACAGCACTTTTTGCAATGCCCACGATGTCTGCTAGCTCGCCGGTCTTTCAGTCGCCGGTCATCCAATATATTTTGTGGATTTTCTTCACAATTTCTGGTGTGGTCACCTCATTTGGTCGACTACTGCGATGTTCGTCTTGGCAGTTCGTACTTAAACTCTGCCACCCAATATTTTACCATTGTAAACGAAGGAGCAGGCTCCCCCAGAGTAGAACCTAGCTCAGCTTTAATATTAGTTGGACTAAAACCCTTCAAATGAAAGTATTTTATCACATAATGATGACCAGTTTTATCCATGTTTACAAATTCGCTTATAGAGTTCACTATTAATGGCTGTCAAACAATTACTAAACAACGTAGCATTGTCAAACCTCAAACATAAGCTTTATAAGGGTGGTGCTTTCTACCATAGTCATTTCTTTGAAACAACAACCGCTGTATATGACAGGTCGGATACTTCTGGGACTGCCCTCGTATGCAGGACTAAACAAAAACTATTTTGATAAGTGATGATGATGATGATAATAATAATAATAATAATAATAATAATAATAATAATAATAATAATAATAATAATAATAATAATAATAATAATAATAATAATAATAGCATATGTGAAAAAATTTCTCTTGGCCTCCAGCTTGTCGTTTGAGCAGAATTCTGAAGTGAAACCATAGTTTAGTGTTTAAGTTGCTGTGAATAAAATGTATATGATGTTTATATTTAATGATGATTAAATTAATTGAGTTTTTTATGGACGTTCTTTAATTGTGAAATCAGGTAAAAGTAGGTAAGATTCGTTGTAGTGCAGAAAAATAATTACCTTTAGCCATCATTGTCGTTGATAAAGCATACGTCATCATACTGCTCATTGCTCTCACGCCCATCCTACATTAAATTGTTGTAAAAGCTCTTAGAGCTGCAAATGAGAAACCTTGTTAAAGATTGCAGGTCCTTGTATTTCATACGAGAGATTGGGATTCGGGTCTCGTAGAAAACTTTCAGTTTGTCGATAGCCAAGTCTTCTCTTGTTGATGTTTTTTCCCCTCCCCCCTTTTTGCCCATGGTGTGTCTCGTGGTTGAAATTGAGGGTACTGAGCTATACAAAAGCATCAGAATATGTATTTCGATTTTTGTGGACTGAAAGCGTTTTTCCTCTGACCCTTCAAATTTTTCCTCAGATTTGTAGATGAAAAATGTTGTGTTATATTCACATGACTTTATCTACTCTATCTTTATTAGTGGGTATACGAACTATTCTTACGAACGTTTATTTTTCTATTCTACATCGTTATAATCCAGATAAACCTTTGCAGAAATAGCTACATTACATATTTCGTCACAGATACAAAGGGAATAGCAGTAGTCAAATTTTATAGAACTGGACTCTATATGCTGGCCTTAAAATTCCATACTCTTTCCATGCAATCGCGAGAAACAACTAAAAATCGACCGGACTTTAAAAGAATGACAAAATACTGAACAATTCGAACCATTAGTAGCTGATATTTTGGAAATAGCTTATACTATAAAAAAGGTATTTGAAATAAATTGGTATTTAAAGAAAGCTAGATTGTTCTTGTAGTAAGTTATCTTATATCGCTTGACGTTTACCAGTTGCACAAGATGATACAAAATTCCTTCCGAATGTAGTCGACTTCACAGGCTATTCCCAGAAAATTCAAGATATGCATTTTATTTGTGTATCATATAAATGTCTTAAATGATATTGTGATGATGCCACGGCTTCTTCACTAAATGGGACGTCTGCAATCCCTGACCGGGGTAACGGGAAAGAATGGGAGATGGGTCAGGGATTTCATTGAGAGGGTCACTGGTTTCGGGAAGCTGGAGGGATGTTGAAGGATAACACAATTAGAGTACAATTCTAGTTCCAAGAGTGTCTTTAATCTTTCTAATAAATAATCTAAACTACATTACAAGAGAGAAAGAGCTAGACAAATTTTAACCTGGTAGATTGAAGAAGTCCGGCGTTCCGTTTTCGTCGTGTCTAGAGCCTATGTAGAAGTTTAAAACTAGCACACAGTAAATTTACAGGGCCGACCTTACAGAGTTCTGCTAGGAAGTGATAGGCCGAGCGTGAGCAGTTAAAAATTCTAAGTTTAAATATCCAAGGAGTATGCTGACCGCGTGCTTGACCCAGCACTATCGTAAGCGGTGTCAGCATGATCTGCATAATGTCTCCACGTGTCGAACTTTCCGTGAGCCTGAGGTGAACTTACTTCTAAAAATCCTATAATTTAACCCCTACTTACATAAGCATCCGAGAAATGACTTACAAGAATTATCAAGCCAATTTGATGGGTTTACTTAAACAAATTTTGTCCTGAATATCTCGAACTTTATAAAATTATATTTATCACATTCATGTAAAATAGAACTACTACCGTTACAGTATTTTAATAAAAATCGTTAGAACCATTTTGATAAAATAAAAATTTTCGAAAAATGTCCCATGTAAGAGTGGTTTGGTGGGGGGATATTCTTTAAAATCTTCCTGTCATATTCTTTGAAAGATATGTACTGAACTTTAATACGACATTTGGTATTTATTCACTTTTCGTTTTTGAGTTATGCTGTTTACAGACACACACACACACGGATCTTTTTCTAAATTGTTTTTTAATTCAGAGAACATCAAAACGTTTGTTTCCGTTGAAATCTCGGTATTGAATTCTTTAGTATCATGCAATAGTTACACTACCTTCCGTGGGTAAGTAGCAGAGAAAGTATTGTGATGGGAGAAAAAAGCTTCTTTTTTATTTCTCTTTATGTATTGTAGGATACATGTTTATCCTGCAGTTTTCAGTATTTGCACACAATTGCCTAAAAATATCAGTGCGCGCAAACCGATAGTCGTTTATACTCTTTGTTCACCCCTAGCCAGAGCAGGCCAAAGGTCGCGGGATCGATCTGAACGGTAAAGCTCTATGTAAACAAAGCAGTGTATTACTCCAGTTGACTCAAGTCATTCTTCTTTTTTACCCTCTTTTATCCGTGCTGTTTGTTATTATTACATTTCGGTAACTCTAGAAGATGCAACACTAAAACGTAATCTCCAAATGAATTTTGTCTTGGAGTACGTACACAATATTACCATAATATTATTCATTGTTACGATTATCATCATTATTGGGTGTTATTACTCAGGGATCACCAAAATGTGCATTTCTGATTAAATCTCCACATTGAATGATTGGTGAAATACAACAAACATTTCCTCTACCCTAGGTAACCGTCGGAAATGTGCCTCAATTTCTATATAACTAAATAAGATGCATTCATCGATTATTTAAAGAATTTTTATCCGTTTGTTGTTTCCTTCACTAAGGATAAGTTTCCTATGTATAGTACTCGGTAACTATAATATTCAGTTATCTTAGTGGATTATAATTACTGCATTATAGAGACAGGCAACATATGAAGAAAAATCTGGTGTGATACATTCACGTGACTTTCTCTAACCTCTATCGTTCACTAGTGGGTACACAAACTATTCTTGCTAAAGCTTGTTTGTCTGTTTACTACATTTTAATACAAACAACCCTTTGCGGAAATAGCTGCCATACACATTTCGTTGTACACGATGAGTTTGAAGTCCACCGACAAACTTCAGAGGGCGACTCCTGACTGGGTATGGAGCACAAAAGTTCATATCACCTTGTGTCCATGGTAGATGGCACAGAACCACATCAAACAAAGAGCCCTGGCACACAGTACATATCCCATCCATGTCACTACAGATGTTCAAAGTGGCCTCCATGGGGTGCAATGCACGCGTTCACAAGTCGCATCAGTGAGTTGCCTCACTCGTTCGAATGTTCAGGGCTGGTACAAATATTGTCACAGGCTACGTGGACACGCTGTTGAAGGGTCTGAGTATCAGAAACAGGCTTACCGTACACAGTGCTTTTCAGAAGCCCCCACAAATAAAAATCTAGGGGAGTTGAGTCCGGTGATCGAGCAGGCCAAGCAACATGGCTCCCACGTCCTATCCTACGTCTGGGGAAGATGTTGTGAAGTGCCGACGAACATTAATGCGGAACTGGGTTGGCGCTCCATCGTGCTGCAGCCACATTGCCTACCATATTGCCAAAGGCACATTCTCCAGAAATGGAGGCACAGAGTTTTGCAGGGAGTTTTGGTACTGTAACCTCAAATCTCCTTACCCTCCTCTTGCGACCGCCATCTTGTTTAGTTCTCACCGCATCTCCTTGTCGCAGACCCTCCGCCATTTTTAGTTCCCACTATTTTAACCTCAAAATCTGCTCTTCTAAGCTCTTGCTACCGCCATCTTCTTTTAGTTCCCATTCTCACCACCGCGTCTCCTTGCCCCCACCTCTTGCGACCGCCATGTTCACCACTAACCTCCAAATTTCCTCGTCCTTAAACCTCTTGTTTCAACCATCTTGTTTAGTTCCCATTTTCGCCACCGCATCTCATATCGCCCCATCTCTCTATCCACTCAAGAAAACTACCATCCAACGTTCAAAAAATTGCTGATCAGTTCTCGACAGGCTTTTGCAAATCTTGTTGCTAGCAAAACTTACCTTTCCCATCACCTCCAACATACCCCACTCCCACACCTTTTTCTTTCCACCAATCATAATCTCTCTTATTCTTACCAATCAACAACTTTCATTTGTTCCTTTCCACCAATAACATCACTTCTTATTCCCACCAATCACAACTTCACACGTCACTTTCTGTTATACTTTTTATCCCTCGCTCCCCATCTTTTCCCTCTTTCAGTCCCGACCTCCGCACAGACAACACCTCGCCACCCCGCTCCTCTCCATCACGTGACCTCCATACTCTTTCATCTTCCTTCCTTCATCTTCCACCCGAATTAACGAACCAATCAAAACACTCCACGTCACTTCCTGTTTTTCCTTCACCTTTCCCTAATCCTCAATTCTTTTAACTCGTCCCGGATGAACCAATTGCAATAACGATAATCCTCCCGCTCAGGGCGCTTTTCAAACTTGCCGCCGCCGCCGTCGCACGCAGCGACACTAGCGCCCCTAGCGGCATGATTATCGTTAATCCAATTGTCTCATCCGGGACTAATACTACTATGATGCCATTTCTACCAAACGTCACTTCATCAGTTGCACAAACCAGCGACAGAATCTTTCCGTGGAGGAAAATCCGCCGGTGATATTCCCTGTACACGGTGGAAATGATATGTATAATAGCGGTTGTCACGTAGGATACAGATAATCGCCCTTTAGCTTATAGCATGTTGGCGGGCCAGATGCCTGGAGCTTGTATCAGGGATGTTCTCAATATCATGCACAACAGGTTCCTTCACATCTGCTGTAAGTACACCGTTACCTTTCGTTTTTATGTGGTTCACCTTCACTGGGAGTTCACTTCACCAATGTCACTAAGGTGAACTAATCAATCCTTCGTCACTTCATTTCCTTGTAACGCAGCCCCTTCACGCCGGACGGTTCACTACATTCGGCAGTGGAACACAAGACCTCCACAACCGTCGCTCCGCGGTAGCACTCGTACGTCACAGAAGCCGTCACCAACTCGCTCGGAGAATCGCTCTCGATGTCGCACGAGAAACTCACCCGCCAACTCGCTCGTTCACCGATTGACCGACGCGACCCACTCTTCCATCGTCACTCGACTCGCAACTCAAGTGGCACTCTGTCGCACTCGACTTGCTTTCAACTTGCGACTGCCCTGGCTGTCCGCCAGAGCGCTCGCTTATATAGGCAGTGGAACCTTCTACAGAAAGTTCTCGAACATTCTAGAAGTACATATTTCGACACACTTTCTAGAGAACGGGAGAGATAAATCTTCCAGAAAGTTCTAATTATCTCCCAATAGCGCGCCCAGTGTTTACTCTGACATGCGGCTGTTATCTTGTTTACTCCGACCGCTCGGCGCCGACCTCCCGATAATCTTGGGCTTTAGCCACTGCGTCACAATATGTTAAAATTCAGTTCATCAAGATTAGCGCAGACAAATCTCCAAGTGGTTAATAGTGGATAGTCATTTCTCAGCAATAATAAGTTGTGTGTGTGTGTCTTTTTTTACTAATTTGTATAACACTAGCTGCCTGCCCGATGGTCACGAGTAGCTTTTTAACCTCGAAAGGCGATTTAATTAATTTAATTTACCACTCCTGTTCTTTATGAAATTTTTGCACAATTATTTAGAAAATTTTTATGACCAATTCTCCCCTTTTCTCCATATAATTGTAATTTCGTACAGACCCACCTATACTAATAACCAGGCAGAGGGGTTTAAGCAAACAGAGCAATCGCATTACCGCATGGAGTATAGGCGACGTCAGGTAGTGTGACGGGCACACTCCTCTCCTTCACTTCACAACACTCGGTTTCGACTGTTCCATTTATTCGCTGCATACAAACGAGTGGAGAACTGCGGCATTATGTAGGCAAAGAAGAATCACGCACCAAAACCATCATCACAATTAGCATCGTTTGTAGCGGAATTTGGCTGGGAAAGCTTCAGCAAAAATAGTGAAACCATCAGATCTAACGTATGTCGCACAGAGCTCAAAGGACGTTTCAAATATGTTAAACATTATGCCATATGAACACATTAAACATGTCTAGCACATGGTCGTTGCCGAACTGATGTTGATACTTTTATAGCAAACTTGAAAAAGATATTTCGCAAGGAACCCTCAAGAATCAAAATGTTTAAGGGGACGGAACCTGGAATTCTCTTGGCTCACAACTAATTGTAATTTCGTGGGGACATGGCTACAGGCTGTGGTATAGTAAGCTCAATATTTCGATAAACTACTTAATGTAAGTAATGTCTTTGACGAGAGAAAATGCTGCTATACATCCAATGAAGGAAATGATTTCACTAGCTTTGTGTTAAGATTTTTCATATATTCATAATAATTTCTAATATTGCAACTACAGTAACATATTCTTGCAAGCACAGGCACTAAAATACAGAAGCTGTCGAGGCAGTAGAAGAGGAAATAATTTCACTAGCTTTGTGTTAAGATTTTTCATATATTCATAATAATTTCTAATATTGCAACTACAGTAACATATTCTTGCAAGCACAGGCACTAAAATACAGAAGCTGTCGAGGCAGTAGAAGAGGTTTCAGAAACACCGAGTAAAGCATAAAACTGGAACCATAACAAAAGTGACAAAGAAACTTAAAAGTATTCTAAATAACAATCCAGGGTACGCAGAAGTGTGTAAAACGAGGGACGCGTTACTGAGGCAGGGAATCTCAAGCAAGTGTGATACTTTCGTTTTTTATTCGTTCCTACTGCTTCGGGTGATGTGGAATGTAGTTTTTCAAAATATAACAACTGTCTACGCGCTAATCGCATGCGATTTATGTTCCAATTTCGAAAATGCATTATTGACATTGTAAAGCTTACAATGTAACTCAGATTTCTGTATATTAATAATTTAATCAAGTAACTTTATTGCACACTACCAATAGCTAGACATATCCACATTGTTTTCTTGCGATACTCGTAATTCTGATCAAGCTGCTTTCGAAGCAGAGTGTAGTGTCTTCAATTGTTCATATCCATTTGTTTATAGAGAACACTACAAGGTCGCAATCGCTTCCACCTTCGCTCGGTGCGCTCCTAACTCGATGGTTTACTACTAAAACCCCCTTGTCTGCTAATAATGGATGAAAAATTCCCTGATATTCATGGAAAAGGACATGAAACTCGGCGAAACGTCTGGCTCCCTTAACCTTCCCCGGCAATCTCTGGAAATGTTGCATAGCCTATAAGTATCCTTTGACGGTGAAAGAATCATAGGACGGAGTCATTTTTTTGCTTTCTCTACTACGTATGGTAAGTAGGGTTGTATTGCATTCCACCCAAAAATTCGATGTCTAGATTTCACCGGAAATGCTTATTTTGAGGACCCCGGAATCCAAAAAAGCCTCTTTAGAAAAAGGTCCGTGTAAGTGTGCGTGCGTGCGTATGAACAGCATAACTCAAAAACGAAATGTCGGATAAATACCAAACTTGGTATTTATTATTTAGTTAACAAAAAACAAACATTCCGTTCCCGAATCTAACAACGTGTGATTTTTTTTTCCCCATGGGAATATTTGAAGAGCAACGTCTATGAAACAAATTCATACACAATGCAAGAACTGAAAGACAACACCAGCCGTGAAGTTGCCGCCATCGATATCGGAACTTTACGCCGGGCGTATATGAATATGATTAGACAGATGTATTGATGCTACAGGGGGCCATTTTCAGCATCTTCAATATTCAGCAATTCGTTTGTCATTGGTTTGCCTGTATTTACTCTATTTTACACGGGTCACTTTTATCTGCACCAACTATGTCAACTATCGATTACTATTATTGCATAACATTGCCCATTGTTATACTGTAGCTAGATTCAATTTTAACGACCAAGTTTAACAGAAATGTATATTAATACATAACAGAAATATCGCACTTATATTCAAACGGAGGGGGCCATTTTTATCTGCGTCACCCTTTACCATTTGCTCTATTAAAAAAAGAGAATTTTATCTCCATTAATTTGGCTGCTAGATTGTTCTAAAGTAAAGGCGAATACCTTTGTCCACCTCTGTATATTGCTTGTAATTAAATATCCGCGGCATTTATTTTATTTTATATAAATTTTCTGTGAAGTAAGAACAACTATTTTATACTCCATGGCATTCTCAACTAAAAGTCAAGGCCTTCTTTGCAAGCATGTTCTTTTATAATTCCAATGTATTCGTATTCACGTATAAGGGTTATTTGTCTTTTAATAATTTATAAATGAAATTGAAGGTCTTTTGCAGACCATGTCTCTGGGAAAGAATTGTGAAAGAATTATCAAAATCGGTTAAGTGGTTTTTGAGATTAGTACTTGCATACACTTACCCACACATACAAGTTTTCTCTCTTTATAACGTTAATGTGAATTAGGTACATAGTTACCAGGCAGACCTCGGATTTTGGGCTAAATTCCTAGTTTTATATGCATAAACTAAAAATAGTTAAGTATCTTCGCATTTCATATAAAATATAAAGATGTGGAAGGGGTTTTGTGGTGTCTAAAATTTCTATTTTGACCATTGGCATCTATTTTAAGGTTTTACAGCCTAAATGTGCCTGTTTTACCATTTGTGTTGTGTAATTAATTTTTTTCGTGCAATAATAAAAAATAAAGTATTGATATCTTGGGATTGATTTTATTCAAAGTTTGTAATAGTTTGGTTGTATAAATGATACTTTCCGGGGGGAAAGACTGGTTTATTTTAACGCTTTAGCAGATAGATTTGTTTAGTTTGTAGAAAGAGAAACAAAATATGTGGCCCCTCTAGGTGTCTGTCATCCTTTAATATTCGTCTGTGACTGCAATACGGCAGAAATCCCTTTCAAATGGTGTATTTCCCATACTCGCATACTTCCTTCCCTTCATTAACTGTTACTATGCACACATTTGCAAGATTTCTCCATGTTATCTCTATTGTTTTTCAAGTGTATTTCAAACAGTTTTTTTACGTTGCTATTCTTAACGATATATTGTGTTTTGAACCATTTTGGGGGGTGCTTCATCTAGAAAGTCATCCTCCGTGGTCTAGGGTTACCATGTTACCTCTAGTTCCCGAGGTCGCGGGTTCAAACCAGGCGGAGGGCAATGGATATTTTTCGGGAGGTAAGTAAAGCCGGTGGTCCCATGTCGTAGATTTACGGTACGTAAAAGAACCTCAAGCTGATAAAGGGGCCTCCGAGCAAAATTTCCGATCTTTCCCGTCCATGGGACGCTTAGAACCATGGTAGTTAAAGAGCGTCCATAAATAAAACTCAGTTTCATTTTTGTCAGCTCTAGAGCAGTTAGTTCAAATTATATAACTGTAGTGCATGGTGCATTTGCACTCTAATGTGTCTAATTGTTAAAATCTAATTTTTAGCTCGTGGAAACCGTATTTTTAGTGCCTAAAGCTGTGTCTTTAGTGCCTATTTTTATCATATGAGAGCCTATTTTAGGTACCTAAAATTGGCTTCTAAGAGCCTAAAAATCAGATGTCTAGATCCCACAAATATTGCCGCCCGAATTTCGATTTGTGCCGGTTTATATATACATCTCAAATTCTAAAACGCACCTGTACGACGCCGGCTAAGATATCCATAGCAAGTGGTAGCAGAATCGAAGTATGTGCAGAACATAAAAAGAACAAGAAACCATAACATGAAATCTAGAACCAAGAAGTCAATAAACAGTAATGAGAGAGCACACGTTTCAAAAATATGAATGTAAGCATAAAATGTAAGGTCGATTTATAAAGCTATCAGAATCTGCATTAAATAAGCTTAATGAATATTAAAAACCAACTTCAACTGTTCTGTTCTAGTTGATGAAACCATAATTGTTCTTCTTTAAGTAAACTGATAACGGATTCTTGGGTTTTAAATGTAAGATTTAAAATATATATATATATGATTCTGTAAAGAACATAAGGAATCTTATGGTGTAAGGAAAGACAGGTCTGTTAACTCTGTCCTTAAATGCGTTTCAACTACTAAAAAATTTGATTTATTAAATTCCTATGACTTTCTCTACCCTCAATCGCTTATTAGTGAGTATACAAACTATTCTTACTAAAGCTTATTTTTCTATCTACTTCATTTTAATTTAAATAAACCTTTGCAGAAATAGTCACATTACACATTTCGTTATACAGGGTGGACCATTTAAGTTAATACTATACAATATCTCCAAAACAAAGCGTTGTAGAAAGAAATGCCTTGAATAAAAGTTGCTTGATATTATGGGGGAAAGTAAATTTCATTATTCGTGTTTTATTTGGGGGACGTTGTGATGATCATTTTAGGGTCAATTTAATTTGCCCATAATTGTAGCTTCCCATTTAAAAAATTAAATTGACCCTAAAATGACTATCATAACATCCTCCAAACAAAACACGACCAATGGCACTTACTTTCCCCATAATATCAAGCAACTTTTATTAAAGACATTTCTTTCTATAACGCTTAGTTTTAGAGATATTGTACAGTCTCAGTTTAAATGGTCCACCCTGTAGATACAAAGGGAACAGCAATGGTCAAATGTTTAAGAACAGGACGTTATATGCTAGCCTTAAAATCCCATACTGTTTCCATGACATCGTGAAAAAAAAACTGCAAAATGACAGGACGTCAAAAGATTGGTATTGAACAATTCGAATCATTAATAACGGATATCTCGGAAATGGCTTATGCCACAAAAATAGTTATTTTAAATAAATGGTGTGTTTTAAAGAGATCTATGTTTTTGTATAGTATGTTTTCGTGTATCGCCTAACGTTTACCAATTATACAAGATTATACAAAATGTCTTCCGAATGAAGGGCTTCAAAGACTATTCCCAGAAAATTCAAGGTATACATTTTATTTATCACGTAAATATCTTTAATATGTGGTATTTTAATCAAAATCGTGAAACTTTTTTAAAAATAAATAAATTTCGAAAAATGTTTCATGTATTTGGGGGGGGGAATTTTCTTTAAAATCTTAATGTCGCAACTTTGGAAGGTACTGAACCTAAATGCCAGGTTTGGTATTTATCCGACTTTTCGTTTTTGAAGTATGCTGTTCAGATACACACAGATAGAGGTACACACACGGACCTTTTTCTAAAACATGTTTTGGATTCAAGGTGCCTCAAAACATATTTTCGGTGAAATCTAGGTGTGGAAATTTTGGGTGAAATACAATACCTTCTCTACCTACCATGCACGTGGCAGATGAAGTAAAAGGAGATCATGAACTAACCAGGCACAACTGTAAGAGCAATGAAGTAGCTATGATATCAGATCAGCACTGTCACATGGTCTACATAATTTGCTCATGAGAGAAAAGCGCGAAAAGTCATCGCAATGGTATGCAGATTTTTAAAAACAGAACCACAGTTTGATTCGCTCATTTGCTAAGAGGTATGTGCACCTGCTGTTTCTCATGCTCTGCATTCCTGAAACGCAAGACTGTCCCACAGGTGTCACTCTGCAGGAAATCTATTTAAACACTCGGCCCACAACCACGAATTTCTCAGGGAATCACCATTTATTGCAGACAATGTTATAGACGTGGTCGCTTCTGCCACCGAAACGTAACAGTTTCCTCTGCTGTTTTTGCGTTTTAAAATAAGAAAACTGAAGTACGTATTTGTAGGATTCAGCTGATTCTGTAACGTTATATAAGAAATGTTACCTGACATAAATAAGGCATCAAAACTTTCTTTTAAAATTAAGTAAGATTTAAGGGAAACGTAATCTACGTGTGTTTTAACAACTGATAGAGAAGAATGAAGAGACCAAACAAAACACGGTATATTTTATCTTTTAACTTTGTGAATTTTGTAATAGTACAAATTGCGTTAACCTAAATAATAAACAAGATTTATAAAATGTGGTATGGGACCTCGATACCCTCGATACTCGGTAGTATCGAAATATGTCTAATACTTTGAGATAAACATTCGATACTTTTAATGCTTAAGTTTTGCATTATTGAAAGTTGTTACGCGTAACTTTATGCTAGATAAGGAAAGAAAGGAGTTGAGACTTCATGTTATTGCCTCGCACGTGTCCCCAAAGAGCTGCTGCACTTTAGTTCTTTATAGACCTTGACTGCGTTTCCTGCGGCTGAATGAATGCAATATTCCATAGGCTCTTGTGTCTAAATGAAAAAATGCAAAACAATGGGGGAAGGAGTAGAGATACTCCTGTAACATGCAGCGTTAACTGAGTTGTTAATGAAGCTAATTTAGCTGACGCACTAAATCACATTTCTGTAACAGCCTGGCTTGGTGGCTCATTCTTAGTCATTACATTTACCTACTCCGGGGACCAAAATCTGTGAATCCATCAGAAGCAAATCATAACTTAAGACGTGAGATAATGCAGCACATGGAAGTATTTGTTATTTTTAGTTGTTTGAGTTATTAGTTTATATTTTCAAAATTGCAGAATAAAGAATTGCTAGTATTTATTTTTCTGTGGGTAGATAATCATTTAAAAGAAAATGTTCGGCACAAAAGATAATTACATAAAAAGGGAAGCAAAGAAATTATCATTATTATTATTATTATTATTAGTAGTAGTAGTAGTAGTAGTAGTAGTAGTAGTAGTAGTAGTAGTAGTAGTAGTAGTATCCTTTACTAACAATATGGTATATATACCTGTGGAATTATCAAGATAAAAAACTGCTCCCAGTTGGAGAAGGTCAACACGAACAATTTCGGAATTAGCACAAAATACAAAATTGGTCGCATGTTTTAAATACAGAAAACTACTGATAAGAACATAATTCATTGAACAAGCTAACGCTTTTACAGTTTTTTATAAATTGAATATCGAGTATCGATGCTCAAAAATCGGTATCGAGTATCGAGGAATAGTAGTATTGTCCCATCATTAATAAAACTAAAAGTTGAAGTCAAAGGTTTTTTTCAACCACCTTGTTAAAATTCTAAATGAGTTTGTGTTATTAATACCGTGAATCTATGAATTCACAACTCCCTTTTTAGAACTCCTACGCTGCCTTTGGACGAAGTATCAACAGAATGGCAAGCTCTTAGGGTACAATGCTGGTCACCGAAAGTGGCTCAAGATTTTAGACCAGATCGACGTTCAGTAGTTCTTTGAGCGGACTGCACGTAAGGAAGTCTGCATACCGAACAGGATGGCTCAGGCGGTTTCGTCTGTGGCCCGCATTCGGGAGGTCGTGGGTTCGATTCCCATGGCCGATCTTCCTGACCCATGGGCTCTTTTCGGGAGTTTTCCCGGGTCACCAGGCGAATGCTGGGAAGGATTCTCACATCCTCCCTTTCATCTGCATTCTCATTTCACTTCATATTTCATCCATTGGTCTCTTTCAGGATTGGAAGTGTCGGCGATGGTGTTTCGGTGCGGTGTGGCAGGGGAAAACGATGCTCTTTGTGATCCTCTTTCGGCTGGCTGCCGGGGGTATCCGAATCCCCTCGAGGGGTGGGGTCCCCAGTTTGCCTGTATGTCTGCCGGGGAGTCTCTATCTGGAAACTTAGGGACCCTACTATTCCTGTGCCGTCACTCCTGGTTCCGGCCGCCCGGTGTCTCCTCTCGCTTCATCCTTCCTTCAGAGGATGCCCCCTTTCCCTCTTATGGTTCACTGCCGAGTCCCCTCGTAGCCAATCCAAACCCAAGCGTGAGGTAGGGGCCAGAGTTACGCTTGACGCTCAGGGATCAGGGTATAGTAGGGTCAGAGTATTTGCAGGTAAAGTAGGCATATTGATTGCGTTTCCACTTCGGCGTATTCGATTCTAGCATTAGAGTAACTTAACACATTTATCAGCCGAACAAAAGTCAGCATTATTGTCAGCCTCGTCCGCATGCATGTTTCTTTACAAAGACAAGATACACGTATGGTAAAACTTTGACTGCAAAAAAGGGTAAGAGGGAAATGCGTAAGGGTGAGACTCGGTTTTATTAATTGACCTCTGTTGTTCATGGAGATCTACAGTCTTGTGGAACATCGTTTTCTCCTCGATGGCTGTATCTCTGTGAGTGTGATTTGAAACTCCTGGACCAACTCCGGCAGGTCAAAGTCTAGAGCTACTGTTGCAATCCTTATATCCTCTCCTATGCTATTCTATTTCTCCTTCAATTAGTTTAGAATGGTTTAACGTTGTAGCAAAATACAAGTTTACATTATTCAAATAGAGAAATTTTCTCCCAACTGACCAGTGTTTCAGTTCTGAGTACGCTAACACCTGACACAACCCGTGAAGAGTTCGTAAGGTAGAATCCCGGTTTGGAAGGGCATATTTTTAATAACAAGAAAATACAGAGCGTTCGCTATATTGCGGGGCCGCAGATCGCTAGTAGTGTGTTCCGCGCACTGTTTATTACCTTACATTAGGGGGGAGGTCCGTTCTAAATCCTTCGCGTTACTTACTCACGAGTGGCAGCAACATGCACTATAACGAGTAATAATCTTGTTATAACTGGTGTAGGAAGTGATGTCCATCTGCATTAGGCATTCCTGGCATCTTCGGATGAAATTTCCGTTCACACGCATAAGTTCTTCTTGCGTAATACTCATAATTTCGTTTCTTATAGTGTCCTTAAGTTAGTCTATGGTGTAGGGATTGTTCCTATAAACTTTCGAATGGTGCACCACTTTCGTCATTTTTTTCCTTCGTTAGAACATTTCGTTTTTGCTTCTTAAGTTTAGCGTTTAGCGATTACCGATTCCGTTGTTCTAAACTAATTAAGCTAACGTCAAAGGGTTTCTCTACCTGGAACTGGAATACCAGGAAATTTCTCCTGAAATTGTCTACACACCTGTCTACACGATTCAGTTTTTACGTATGTGTCGTACGTAACAATTCGTTGTTCAAACGTAAATTTGTCGGCAGGCATTGCAGTGGGCTAATGCAAAACATTAGCTCTCTTAAGCAAATCGCACACAACACAGATGTCTTGAATAAACTTTCACCTTTGAGATGCACAATGTACAAACTCTGAATATCGTCGAGGTATTCCAGCTAATCCTAGAAAGTGCTGTGGAAAGAATGTTAAATTAACTCCTACAAATATTGTGAAAAATTGGCTTTTTAATCAGTTAGGATTTAATGATAATAATAAATGGTAAAATGAAATGGAATGTGAAAAATCGATTTAGGGTAGCATTATCCTTACAGCACGAACAAAAGTAGTAACTGACGCAGCACGAGTATAATATAGCTGATAAATGTAGCCTTGGGCGGGTCATTCACAACTAGTGCGCAGGAAAAACATACAATGCAGGCGGAGCATGCATACACGCGATCACCTTACTGCGACCGCTCTGTACAAGTACCTCATGAGTATGCACGAGAATCTAAGAATGTACGTTTAATTTCACATTAAAATACACACTTTGGTCAAATAAAAATGTATATTTATTGACATTGGTTTGAATTTTTCGATAATTTGTCATGCGTTTTAGAAGTACTTGTTCGGTTGTTTCTCGCGATGTTATGCAACGAGTTGAATTTCAAAGCCAGCAAATACAGGCTTTGTAAAGATTTTGACTATCCCTTCAGCCTTTTGTATTACCTTTGTGCCTACAAAAAAATGTGTAATGAAACTATTTTGGCAAACATTTATTCTGGATTAACAAACAAAAACACCACACGTTTGTAAAATTAGCAGAGCCACCTTTTTGACACCAGGAAATTGATTATGTTTCTTTTCATACTATCTACCTACATTTTTATTGCAGCTGTGCTGTTTACAGTCATTTACTTAGTTACAAATGTATGAATAATTTGTGATAACAGTTAATTTTCCTTCTCATTAGTTGGTAATCTAAGCTAATTAAATATATATTACCCTAACTGCTTCTCCTAAAAGGTTATATGGAGTTTTAAAACATTTGGGTGTTGCACTAAAACTGAGCTTATTTTCCTTTTTACTTTATCTGCCACCTACCTAAAGTGGGTAAGAGGAAGTATCGTATTCCATCTAAAAAATTGATGTCAAGATTTAACTGGAAATACACAAGTTCAATTAAAAAAAAACTTTTAGAAAAAGGTCTGTGTATGTGCATGTGTGTATAAGGAGAGAGAAGCATAACTTTAAAACAGCATGTTCCATAAATACAAAACTTTGTATTTAAACCACAGTATCTTCCAAAGATGTGACACAAAGCTTTTCAAGCAAATATCCCCCACCCAAAATTACCAATTACATGGGAAAATTAATTACATTTTTGATTCTCTCAAAAATGGCTGTTACAATTTTGATTAAAATACCATATATTTAAGATATTTACAGAAGAAATAAAATGTATAACTTGAATTGTTTGGGAATAACCTGTGAAGACCTCTTTTAAAAGGAATTTTGTATAATTTTGAATAATGCATGAACCATAAGAGATTAGATAAAAATTTATTACACAAAAAGTGTAGATCTCTTTAAAACACACATTACAAATAATAATTTTTGTGGCATCAGCCATTTCCAAGATATTTATTACTATTGGTATCAATAATTTGTTCAATACTTTGTCATTTTTTTAAAGTTCTGTTGCTGTTCAGTTGTTTCTCACAATCTCATGGAAAAACTATGCAATTTTGTAGCCAACATATAGTGTCTTGCTTTTATGTATCTGAGTAGTAATAGTTTTCTCTATCCCCCTGTACCTGCAATGAAATGTGTAATGAAACTTTCTGCAAAGAGTGTATCAAGCCACTGTAGCTTTATTCCTTTCTCCCGGATGGTGATAGCTGCAATAGATCTTTTGTAGGTCGCAGTGTGTACCCTATACTCTATAAAAAGGATGACTATTAGCCAGTTCAGTCGATCGTCAAATATGCTTTCATTTGTGTACGTTTTTAATCTCCTGATGAAGGAGTAAACCTGAAATATTGTGGGACTTTGCTTGTTTTTATCTTTCACTCAGAACAATTGTGTTTTTCACCACATATATCTATCTCTTGGGTTTTATTTATTGATCTCCCATGCAAATATATGTATATGTTATGTGAGAATAAGTAGTTATGGAGGACTGACGTGCGGATAAAAATTAGTTTATGTCTGAAAGCGTGAGGCGGTGGCAAAACTCCTGGAGCCAACCCTGTATGTATATAAAAATAAGCAACGGTGCTCCTAGATAGAGAAAGTCATGTGACTGTAACACATATTTTTTTCTCTTTAGGAATGCTATAGTAGCAAGTGCATATCTTATTTCTTCACTAGTATTTTTAAACATCTTGGCCTCAGTTCAACCAATTTTGTAATGCTTTGATTTAGTACAAATTATTGAGCTATTCACTATCTCACTCTCTCACACACACACACACACACGCACACACGCACACCCACCCACACACAAAACCCTATTGCTTTCCTTTTGAGTTTTTCTGTTATGTTTATATTTTGAAATAAACACCAGCTTTAAGTTGCAGTATTTTTATTTGTTACACCCTTTTCTCTTATGTTAACAGAGTGTCTTGCAGCAAGCAACAAGTTTTGCACAAGATGGAGATCTCTTGGCTACTTTGCAGGAACACCATGGAATGGCAGGCCAGCAGCACCAGCAGATGCTTGTCTCTAGTAGCAATACCAACAAGAAGCAGGGTGTTTCTGGTGAAAGTACTGACACCGGACAAACAGCCGAGGACATACAAATTACCAGATATGACAAAGACTTCCGGTGAGTGATTGCACCTTTCATCCTCTCATACTTGAGTGATTCTGATACTCCTGAGGAATATAGCTGGTAATGTTGTGATGAATTCAGATTTAGATTCAGATTTATTCACCAATTGTAAAAATTTACAAAGTTTCGTCAAGTAAAATTTAAAGAAATATACATTATTAACCATTAATAATGGAGAGGTACTAATCTATATGTACAATTTTAGCATTACAATTTTAAAGATAACAATTTTTTTTTTCCAGTTTTATACTCTTCCACTGTATAGAATGCGTTTTTAATTAGATATAACTTAATTTGTTTGATTTTTGTTCGTTCTTCATCAGTTACTTTAATCCAGTGAGGTAAATGATTGTACAGATCTTTTGCCTTAGTTTCAATACTTTTATTTCCAAGAGAGCCTCTTAATCTATTTCTAAAGTAATTTTTCTTTGTTCTAGTATTATGTTTATGAGTATTTGTATTTTTGTCTTCTTTATAGGATTTTATAACATATTTTAGACATTCATATATATATATAGACAAGGCAGTGTTAGTATACCGAGTTTTTTAAAGGCAGATTTGCATGTGTTTCTCTTTTGGATATTTTTAAGGATTCTAATTGCTATTTTCTGATATTTCCATCATACACTATGTGTCATTAATACATGAGCAAACTATCATATTGTTAGATAATTGTTGCTGAGTTGGGATTTGTAACACTAAAACATCTACAAAACATAATTTTACCTGGACATGTTTCAAGGCTTGTTCATCTCAATTTCACCATTCACCAACTCGGACCAAAAATTCAATACCGAGATTTCAGTGGAAATACTCATTTTGAGATCCCCTGTATCCAAAAATATCAACATGTGTGTCTGTGAACAGCGTAACTAAAAAATTAAAAACTGGTTAAATATTAAACTTGGTATTTATATTCAGCATCTTCCAAGGATGTGACATGAAGATTTTCAAGAAAACTCCCCATCCCAAACTACCCTTTAATGGTAGTTATAACAGCAGTCTGAGGTACTCATCATCTACGATGTGTATGTAGTTAAATGTTCTAATTAGATCAATTTTTAAAAATGTTTTCTCTGATAAGTGGCTGTTAAAATCTTGTAAATGAGGAATGTACATCTTTCTGGTATAGTAATGATGTTAACGCTCCACTGGTCACCAGGAGCCATCAGCTTTTGGTGACAAATGAAGAGTACTAGATCAAGGGCTTTAGAAAGGCCTCCAGATTCTAGTTCCATCATCTTCTGGAATTCGACTTTTGAATGAGCTAGATTTTCTTGTAACAGTCATCTAGCATTGGCTGAAACTGGAGGACCTAATGTTGAAATTGTATGAAAAAAAAAAGAAGTATATCTCGGCTAAAGATTAGTTCTGAAGTATAGTCAAACATTTATTCTTGGGATCCAGTAAATGCACACTACCATAGACCGAACACTAGCTAGAATTTCAGGTGTTGAAAGTTTGTTAATACTATCAGTGAGGTAAATGCATATGTCAACCAGCAGTCCAAAACATAAATCACTAAAAGTTACATATGGAGTCAATTTATACAATCTTTCTTGCATGTGTTTCCCCACATCATCGCCTACTTGTTGATTGAGAGACTTCTGGAACTGGTAACAGAGCAAGAAAGAGTGTATTGCTGACTCCTTATGTAAGTGTTGGTGAAAATCGTTAGATTATTTTCAAGTCCATATATCATGAAACTAAAAATGCCCTCTATTTGGAGTAAGCATAAAAAGTTTATTGCAGTTTCAATACTTATCATTCAAATGTTAGCGCTTCCATATTTTTAACATATTCTTTTTTTTTCAGTTCCAAACAACTTATTAAAGATGCAATAATGGATAATGATTTCCTCAAGAATTTAGATTCCAGCCAAGTACGAGAACTGGTAGATTCAATGTACCCAAGAGAATGCACAAAGGGTAGTTATGTCATTCGAGAAGGTGAAGCTGGTAAGTTTTACATATCTCTTATCGATGGTTTTGTCACTTGTGACATCTTCACCTTTATCAGAGTGTTAATTTTTGCTTTCTCACCTACCTATAGTAGGTAAGAAGTATTGTGTTTCATCCAAAAATTTGGTGTTGAGATTTTGCCTGAAGTGCTTTGAGGCCCTCTGAATCCAAAAATAGCTTATTTAGAAAAAGTTCCATATATGTGACTGTACGTTTGTGTCTGTGTGTGCCTCTGAACAGCATAACTCTAAAACAAAATGTTCAATAAGTATCAAACCTTTACATGGAAAAATTTTCAATATTTTTGATCTTCTCAAAAATGGCTCTAACGGTTTTTATTAAAATACATTTATTACAAATACATGGTACAAAATACCATATTAAAGACAATTACAAATAGAATGTACATCTTGCATTTTCTGGGAATGGCCTATAAAGTCCTGTTAATTCTGAATGACTTTTGGTAAACCACAAGAGATAGACAAAATCTTAACTACAAAAAAAAATGTAGATTCGTTAAAGCATACAATTTATGTCAAATAAAATGTTTGTGGCATTAACCACTTCCAAGGTATTCTTCGTTATTGGTTTGAATTTTCAAATAGTTATACATAGTAAGTCGCTGTTCATTTTTTCAAGTACTCATGCAAAGAGCATGAAATATCAAAGCCATCACATGGCAACACACTTTTTAAAAATCTCACTATTGCTTTAGGCTACTTATTCCTCATATAACTGTAACGCAATGTGTAATGCAAGTTTATCTCAATTAACAAGGAGTAGATAGAAGAATAAACTTTTGTAGAATAGTTTATTGAAGAGTGAGTAGAGAAAGTTATGTAAATGCAATGCATAAGATTTATAAATATGGAATGAGAAAAACCATTAGCATGTTGCAGTAATTCACCAGCAGCTAACAGTTGTATGATGGAATTTAATCAAAAAAGCCTTTAAGAAGTTATTTTGGAGATTGTTTTAAATATGTAAACCCAGATAAATGGCAAGAGCCTAGTAGTCCATATATGCAGTGGGGATCCCAGACATCTTGTTTTACACAAGACAGACCTATTGTTACAACAGATTAAATGAAGCTGCTAGTTTTTTATTAGAGGAACTGAAAAAATGCATAATTTTAAATGCTCCATCTCTTATGCATTCTACACCCTAGGCATTTTCAAACATTGACAGTAATGTCTTTGTACTATTGTTCCAATGGGTTAACTATACTCACACACACCTAAGCTAATTGCTTCCATCTGGAAATGAATGTTACCTACAGAATTTCTGAGAGCTGTTAATAAAATGTTTTCACATCCATAAACCAGATTTAAAGTAATGTTTGAGCTAGAAGTTCATTAATTATTAAATGTGAACAATCATATTGGTCTCAAAATGGTAGTAATAAATTGATAATATGCACAGTTTTTTGTCTGCTTTAGTCATAGATATCAAAAATCATTTGCTTCAGAAAGATTAACACATACTAACATACTTTGTGAAAATCTGAACTAAAAGTGAGATAAAACAATATTTTTTATAAATTGTAGACATAAATTAAAATTATTGCAAGAAAGATTTCTTTTTTTTTTTTTTTTTTTAAGAAAACTTCACACTACCACAATCAATACAAACAATATTTCATAGCCTTCAAGTGTTAAATTATGTTAGAACCCTTGATGACTTTGTATGAATGATTCTAGTTTTCTAATTTTTTATTTGAAAATATAGAATGTCTAACTGCGAGACACACCGAATTCCTTACCCAGGACTAAACCTGCAGTTTTTTTTTATTACAAGGAGAATCGTAATATTTATTCAGTTGCTTGCTATATAATATTGTTAAATTTATGGCCTTGCTAGCTAAGTAACTTCAAATCACTCAAACTTCTCATTAAGCTTCATACATTATGGTCGATAAAAGGCCTTTGAGAGAGATTTAGTGAGTGAGAGAGAGAGAGAGAGAGAGAGAGAGAGAGAGTATGTGTGCATGCATATGTGTGTGTGTGTGTGAAAGAGAGAGAGAGAGAGAGAGAGAGAGAGAGAGTGTGTGAGAGAGAGAACAGCATAACTCAAAAGCCGAAAGTTTGTTAAACACCAAACTTGGTATTTAATCAGCATCCTCTAAGGAAGAGACAAAGATTTTCAAAACAATCCCCCCCAAACTCCAATCCATTTTTACATATATTTTATAATACTATATATTTTAGATATTTACTAACCAGTTAAATGTACTTATATATCTTGAATTTTCTGCAAATAGCCTATGAAGACACCATCATTCATTTGAAGGGATTTTGTATCATTTGGTATAACCAGTAAACCAAAGATGTACACAGAAAGCACTGCACAAAAAATGTAGATCTCTTTAAAACACAATTTATAGCTTTTTACTTTCTCTACCATGTAGTAGGTAGAGAAGGTATTGCATTCCACCCAAAATTCGAAGCCAAGATTTCACCAAAAATTCGATGCCAAGATTTCACCAAAAATATGTGTTTTAAGACCCCTTGAAACAAAAAAAAAAGCATTTTTAGAAAAAGGTGAGAGAGAGAGAGTGTGTGTGTGTGTGTGTGTGTGCGTGTGCGTGTGCGTGTGCGTGCGCGTGCGCGTGTGCGTGCGCGTGCGCGTGCGTGTGAACAGCATAACTCAAAAACAAAAAGTCAGATAGATGCCAAACGTGATATTTAAGATGGGACACACGAATTTTCAAGAAAATCCCCCTCCTACCTCAACTATCCTTTACATGGAACATTTCTTGAAATTTCTGGTTTTCTAAAACATGGCTCTAACAATTTTGATTAAAATACCATATATTACAGATATTTACATGTCAAATAAAATGCATATTATTATATATTTGTGGAATTCTGCTTGAATGTTACTGGCTTCATTTGCTACTTATCTTTTAACGATAGGTCTAACCGCCATAAAACTGTAAACAAAGATACAGTAATACATACAACCTTTCTATGACACTTTGGACTACCTGGTCATTTATGCATGACTTTGTATCCAAATGATTACAATATGATTGGAACAGTGTAATGGCATGAAGTTCTGTTTCAAACTGCTCATATAAAATCTTAAGAGACCATGATTGGCAATTGATTTCTTTCTCATTATCTGTAATCAGGATATTCATTATGTTACGCCTGTCTTGTGGTTTCATTATTAATAACATGAGATGTTGCGATATTCTAGACAGTTCAACAAATATAATGCTAATGGAAAATGTTGCAGGATCACATCTTTATGTTTCTGCGGAAGGAGAATTTGAAGTAATAAAGGAAGGGAAAGTACTTGGTAGAATGGGACCTGGGAAGGCTTTTGGTGAGCTTGCTATTCTCTACAACTGCACACGCACAGCATCCATAAGAGGTAAGTTATGCCTGTTGTCAATAGTTCATAAGATCCTTTTGTATCATATTATATGGTTTAAATTAATAGGATTTTCATTTCAGAAGCTGATTAGTTTAGACTAGAGCAATAGTCTATTTCAATCTATTTCCAGATGATAATGTATTTTCTAAGCCATTTATTTCTTTTCTCCAAAAACAAATTAAATTATTACTTATATAGTTAAGTTCAAGTTTATCAATATTAGCTCATTCAGTGCCAAAAATGAATTAAAGTGTTTAAGCTAGACACATGGTGTCACAGTTCAGGTAAGGACAGCAATTTAAGTTATGTCCATTGTAGAATAAGGACAACAAAAGTGACAATTTTTATTAATTATTTATTTATTTATTTGGAGAAGTGCTAAGAAACACATAATTACAATTGGTTATAAATCTTTTTTGGGTAACACAATGAGGTTTTTTTGATATTCATTTGCATAAATTAAGATGTTTATTACTCTAGCTTCATTTTCCACACCAGAACTTACTGGAACATGTTAAGGAGATTTTTGTCTCCATCATCAGCCTAAATTCACTGCTGCACTTCCTCCTGTGACTTGTAGGTGGCATTTTCTGGCTGGATATACTGCATGATAAGATCCAAATCTTTGTTGTCCCATATGAAAAGAATTTCATCGTACAGTATGTCCAGCCAGAAAGCGTCATCTACAAGCCACAGCCGTGCTAGCCTCTGGTTCCCAAGGTCGCGGGTTCAAACCCGGCGGAGGGCGATGGATTTTTTCGGGCGTAAAAATCGTTAGCACGGCTTCCTTCGGAAGGGAAGTAAAGCCGGTGGTCCCGTGTCGTAGATTTACGGCACGTAAAAGAACCTCAAGCCTGATAAAGAGGCCTCTGAGCAAAATTACAGGTGTTTCACGCCCAATATAGAATGGGACGCTAAGAACCATAGTAGTTAAAGAGCGTCCATAAATAAAACTCAATATATATATATATATATATATATATATATATATATATATACAAGCCACAGGAGGAAGCGTGGCAGTGAGTCTAGGCTGATGATGGAGAACTGTCTCCGAAACATGTTCCAGTAAGTTCTGGTACAGAAAGTGAAGCTAGAGCAATAAACCTCTCAGTTCGTGTAAAAATAAAATTGGTTTATTATTGAATTTGGCACTGGCTGCTGATTTAGTAGACAACTACTACAATACACTCAAATATTATTACCTCAATTAAATTGTCTTTCTCTCTTTTCATGGTCCACTTCCACTTATATTTTTACATAATAAATATTTACCCACACTCTTGCTTTCTTCTATAAATAGTCTGTTTAAAACTGATCTGTTTTTTCAAACCACTTGTGATTAATAATTTCTTCCCTCCAGTTTTTAATTCCATTATGATTAAACATTATGTACCCTAGGTCTTTCTCCCCCCTCACACAGTGAACACTCACTCTATATGTAACCATTTCTCTGACCTATTAGCTTCCACTCTCTAATTCTTGCCCATGCTATGCCCTCTCTTTCCTCCTTGCTACTTTATCAACATAGTTTTCTTTATCCCAAGAGTATATCTAATGCTCTGTTCTCTGCTAAATCACTAATCTTGCCTCTTCCCAAAACCCATTAGTATTTATTTCTCTCCATTTCCAAATATTAGCTAAGTCTTTGCATTCCAAGGTATTTCTTATGCTACTTATCCATCCTCTGTCCTTTAGAGATGATTCTTGATAAATTAAAGACTGTTTTAATAAGTTATTTTCATTAAAATTTAGAACCCTATGCCAATATTTCAGAACTCTCCATAATTAAACCTTTTCTTACTACTCGTCCAATTTCTATTTGAGCAACCTGTTTCACTGTTGAAAGTGTGGTGTTTCTACTTGTCCAGAAAGTTTCAGACACCATAAACAACTACTGTAAGAAACTGCTGTATGTTTATCAACATCTTCTAACCTCAGCTGCTTATTCTCATAATAATCATAGCAGCATATAAGATAAGAATTGGTTTTTTTCGCTGTTTAGCTCATGTGTCAGTTCTCATAAGACACAGTCCTAAAGATAATTCAGGGCATGAAATCTAGCTCCTTCATCTAGGAATTTATTTTTAGGACTTTTAAGCGTAGCAGCTACAGAATATTGGTTTTCAGTTAGCATCTGTTACATTGCATTTACAGGATTCATGATCATTTTTCCCTTGAAAGTTTTTTTTATCTAGACACGTACTCCCAAAATTAATCCCCCCCCCCAGCTTTTTTTTTCTTTTTTTGTTTCTTTCATCAATCACCTGAACCAAATCTTTTCCCCTATTATACTTATATCCAATAATAACAAAGGTGTTTTTTCACTGAAATGTATTATTTAGTTTTAACCATTGTATAGATTTTTTTCATTTGAGCAATAACTTATATAACTTTTGAGTTCAATAAATTCAACATACTTAGTGTTTGGTGTAAGAGTTAGAGCTTTTTGAAAATTTTGGTCATGCTTTTTAAGTAGTTTTATTTATTTATTTAATATTTGTTGTAGTGGTGACGGATGCAAAAGTTTGGGTGCTAGACAGAAGGGTGTTCCAGCAAATAATGATGCGCACAGGCTTACAGAGGCTTGAAGATAATGTCAACTTCTTACGTAGTGTACCTTTGCTTCATGACCTCAGCAGTGACGTACTTGCAAAAATTGCAGATGTCTTGGAAGTTGTAAGTATCTTTTAACAGTAATAAGCTTGCTTTAGATGACTGAGTTTCCTCAGAGAAGAACATGGAATTGTTTTATAGCTCATAAAGTACAGAGAGAAAATCGTCTAATGGTAATGTACGTGGAGTTCCACCTAATATTGGCAGCAGATACAGTGTTAAAAGGTTATTTCCCTTTATGTTATGTTTTTAATAACTGGCTCTCTTACATAGCATTGCACAGGAATGCTTAAATGTTTGTAGTTATAAGAAATTATAAAACTGTACATATCTTCTTAATCACTTGCAGGAGAAAATCCAAGATGTGGAATTTAATTTAAAGTAAAAAATAAAAATTTCATAAAACAATTAAAATGCATTTTCAGGGATAATATTTTATTGTACAGGATGTTCCGCTTATATGTTTAATAAAAAGCATTATTAACTTCAAAAGTATAGGTTCAATTGAGAAATGGTTGGGGACATTGAAAAGAATAGGTCTGAAAGCTTTACTCCAAGGTTACGGGCTTCTCTCAAGGCTTGCTGCCAAACACTCTGTGCTTGGCATGTTTTAGCTGCTTTGGACAACAAACTTCCTGTTTCTCTGAGCTGCCTATCCAGTTTCATTATTGACATGTAGTGGGAATGTCTGCTTTGCTCTGTTGTACTCATGATGAAAGTAAAGCTGCACATGTTTCATAGTTTTTTGTTCTGTTAATGATTACACATAAGACACCTTCTGCTGGAGTATCTGTTTACAACTGTTACCAATGCAAGGTTATCATGTCTGCGCATGCATGATTCGTCTCGCAACCACACAGCAAACCTTTCAGAATTGTTCTTTTCAATGATACTAACTGTTTCTCTGAACTTATACAGGTCACTTTCAAAGTATTAAAGTTTCAGACATTATACATATAAGCAAATCATGTGCATTTATTATTCTCTTAGTATTATTAATAAAAATTGTATCCAAAACTTAACATTAAGCTTCAAAATATGATCGGAACATTGTTGGTCTCATTCCTATAATTTTTGTTGGATCCTAAGCTTCCAAATGTTTTCTAGATCAGTAAACAGTTTATTGTATGTAAATGTAGAGAGGGTGTAATTTTTTTTAAGTTGCAAGGTAGCCCATAATAGTGAGGTCCCATATGCAACTTGCAAGTATACAAAGTTTTGTTTTGATGGGTTAAATAGTAGACATTTTTATGAAAGGAATTGGAAATATGTATAGTAAGAATATTTTGAAAGTCATGGTTAGCCTGTAACATTTACCATCTCCTAAGGTATAAGTGTCCACAATCCTATCCACATCATCCATACTGTTTAGATTTGAGCATAAATGGTTATGTTCAGATTTGCTCAAACAATGTTAATTTCTATGGAGAAGGTTGTTCTTAACAGATACTGAAGTATAGGTTTTCAAAATTTTGTGATAATTGGTAAATCATGCAAGTTTGTACATTAAGGATTGAAAATAAGAATAGAGGTAATTTTTACTTTCTCTACTATGTATAGTAAGTTTAATAAGTGCCTATTGCATTCCACCCAAAAATTTTATACCGAGACTACACCCGAAATACATGTTTTGAGGCCCCCTGAATAAAAAAAAATTAGAAAAAGGTTCATGTGCGTGTCTGCAAAGAGCATAACTCAAAAACAAATAGTCGGATAAACACCAAACTTGGTGTTTAAGTTCAATATCTTCAGAGATGCAACACAAAGATTTATAAGAAAATTCTTCCATCCCAAACTAACCTTTACATGGAAGATTATTGAAATTTTTTATTTTCTAAAAAATGGCTCTAACAATTTTGATTAAGATATCATCTATAAATGATATTTACATGGCAAACAAAATTTATACCTTGAATTTTCTGGGAATAGTCTATGAAGTCCTCTTCATTTTAAGGAATTTTGTATAATCTTATTTAACTGGTAAACGTTTAGCAATAGATGAAAATGTACTACTCAAGAAATGTAGATCTCTTTAAAAATACACAATTTATTTTAAATAACTTTCTGTGGCATCAGCAATTCCAAGATATCTGTCATTAATGGTTTGAATTGTTCATACTTAGCAATTCTTTTAAAGTCCTGTCAATTTTCAATTATTTCTCGCAATGTCTAGGAAAGAGTATGGAATTTTAAAGTCAGCATATAGCGTACAGTATTAAAACTTTCATCTATCGCTGTTCCCATTGCATCTATAACAAAATGTGTAATGTAGCTATTTCCAGAAGGTTTATTTGGATTAAAATGAAGTAGATAGGAAAATAAACTTTCAGAATAATAATTTTTATACATATTAATAAGGGATAGAAGGTAGAGAAAGTCATGTGAATGCAACACATCAGATTTTTGGAACTGTAGGCTGTAACCTATAATTTTTTGCTAGGTCCTACAACATCACTGTACAGAGTTCTATTGATATAAGTAAAATGTGAAAACCTGTAAGTAAAGATTGAAAAAAGGTTAGGGATTGCTTTTGAAAGTCATGAGTAGTCCACAACTTTTGCTGTGTCCTAAAGCATAAATGCCCAACGTTTTGTCCAAATTTGCACATAAGAGATTTAAAATATGTAAAATTAGTCTTTTAAAGTTTTAAGAAAGCCTATAATTTTCACACAGTCCTATAGCACAAGTGCACAAGTTTGTGTACTAATTTGATAAAGTAGTGTGGTTTTGTATATAGGTGATTGAATAAGAGTAAGATATTACCACCATTCTAAGGTCTAAAACTTCAGTAGTTATTTTAATACTTTGTTTTCATGAGACATATTTACCCATAAGATCAAAACAGTTTTCGATCATTTTAAAGTTTCTATATATCATAGAAGAGATCCATTATAACTCCCTAGACTAGTGTGAGATTAAGAGAGCTTGTTAGCTCTATTAAGAGAGGTTGTTTTATTACTGTATATACATATCGGTATGGTAATGTGGCAGTAGTGCTAGCACTGAAGTTCTATGCAATACTACAGTAGCAACAGCAGACAGAGGAACTGTCAAAAACAGAAAGGAATTGAAGAAGAAGAAGAAGAAGAAGAAGAAGAAGAAGAAGAAGAAGAAGAAGAAGAAGAAGAAGAAGAAGAAGAAGAAGAAGAAGAAGAAGAAGAAGAAATGAGGCACAGCTAAAACAAACAGAAAATGAAAATGATGAAAGTGAAGAGAAACCTGAGGAGGAAGAAGAGGTTCTCCAAGAAGAGCAAGAAGTCAAAGAATAGTAATGAAGTGGCTGAGAATAATGCTACAGAAGAACCAGTAACAGAAAATGGAACAGAAGCTGGGAAAAGTAAGAAGAAACGCCAATCAAAACCTGTAGAGAACAGAGATGTTGAGATAAATAATTAATCTTCGCAAGGTGCATTGAGAAATATAGTTAATCTGCACATATGAGAAGTACCTGAACTCCAATTTTCTGCATATTTTTATTTAGCTCCCCACAAATATAGAAGCAGTTGTTTAAAAAAAAATAGTTAAATATATAAAGTTTGTACCTCACACAGAAAAGTAACAAATTATTTTATATTGCAAAACAGAATCTGGAACGTAGCTAAACAATAGAAATCTTTCTTGAGATTTTGTAAGGAAAAAACTTGAAAGGGAAGGAAATTAAAATTTGCATCAATGAATAACAATGTGAAATAAATTTTGTAACAATCACAATTCATAAGAATTGAACACAAAAAGAGTCTCACAGCTCTTGGGCAAAACAATTTGCATAACAAGTTATTAACAAATAATTTATCTTAAAAGAAAACCTTGCAACGAACGTGATAACACACTAAGAAGCAATTGGCAGTGATGCTAACAGTCCCCAAAGACCAGGAACATATGAGCAGGAAAACTTGTAAGGGATTATGTCAAGACTTGGAGTCAGTAACCTCCAGATATTGTATTGTTTTATTGTGCTAAGATATTTACAATTTGAATGTCTACTGAACTTTGACCCTGACCACTCATTCTGTAGACAATCACTACATTTTTTTTTTTTTTTTTTTTACAATTTCCTGTCAATAAATTATCTTGCTTCAGTTTTTCATGTCCCATTTCCATTTGTTTTTCACTTGTCACTTATTGATTACTTTACCATCACACATTCACCATAGTTTTCCATTCAAGGTAAGTTACACTACCTCTTACTTTTCTCTATCCATTGTCCGAAGCCACCTCCAGATATATGATGACCTTACTTGGAGTTCCTTGAGCAGAAATGAAAAGAACAAAGTTTTATTTCTTTTTCAAATCATCAACTTCTTAACAACAGCTGCGATCATCTCTCCATAGAGTATAGATATGCAAAGGAGTACATTTTATTTCTTAATATTGGTATTAATGTAAGATCAAAGTATTCTGTAGAATTTCAATGCTGGCACTACTGCCATAGTAACTTATGAAGTGCTGCAGCATCTTCAAATTGTCTCGGTATGGATCTCCTCTGTATTTGAAGAACTTTGCTCTGCACTATTACTTTAGCAGAAAATCTCTGAATGCTATGGAGTAATACTGCTGAAGCATTTTTCTGTCCCTCAATATGTGACCGCAAGGATTACTAAGTCTTTTGTTGGCCTTTGCAATCCTTTTCTTTTTAATTAAAATTTAATTCATTATTGTCACAAACTGAGCTTTTGCATGTTTGGATTTGAGCTGCAGCAATCATGTTATGAATGAACTGCTGTATTACTGTTGTTCTTAGGGTAGAATATCATGGTGTAAAGAAATAAGTACATATCAGCAATGCACATATAATAGAGATTATACTGACAGTTTTGTTTAACATTAACCATTAAAAAACCAGTTACTGTGAATTAAAAAGCAATATAGAACGTTTAAACTATGTTGTTCTGAATCATTCAGTATTGCAATGAGAAAGCAAACTTCCTGCCAAAGATCTAGTCAAGTTATATGCAGTTTTCCATATATAAATCTTCTCCCCAAGCTGCATTTATTTCAACAAGTTGTATTTAAGATTTGTTTCTTCTTATTCCCATAAAGGGTTTAAGTGGGTAGTTGCATCATGAACATATTATGTATTTCTAATCAATGGATAACATAGCAGATTAACATTTACACAGGAATTCTATCCAGCTGGAGCATACATCATTCGACAAGGAGCTAGCGGTGATACATTCTTCATTATTAGCAGTGGAAGTGTAAAAGTAACACAACGAGTACCTGGACGTCGCGAGGAAGAGGAGATAAGAATATTGCAACGAGGAGATTATTTTGGTGAACAAGCACTTCTCAAGGAGGACTGTCGCACAGCAAGTGTCATTGCTTTGCCACCTGGGGTTGAATGTCTTACTCTGGATCGAGAATCCTTCATACAGCTAATTGGAGATCTGAGTGAACTGCATGAGAAAGACTATGGAGATGAAAGCCGTGGGCTCTCTCGTCCTTCAAGTTCCTTCAGCATATATTCTGATAGTGAACAAGGTTGGTAATATTTGCTCTTTCTTATAATTAACCAGTTAATTAGGTAATTGTTTCTGAGCTGGAATTTGTAATACTAGAACATCACTAAAAATAATTTTACCTGGACATGTGTCAAGGGTTGTTATCCTCGTCAGTATTCTCTAACTGGTGCAGTATTTTTCCTGGTGATTTGAAAAGGGTTGGCTTTGACGTAACTGGTGCTTGTGTTATGAATTTTCAGAGGGTACTATGTGCCGGCAAATGATAATTTAAGATATTGTTTTGGATTTTTAAGATGTAGATTTTTTCCCAGACATCTGATTGTGCTGCACTTCATGTGGGTTTTAAAAGCATTATATTTTGTACTATTTCATGGCTGGTGAGCAGGAGTGGTGAGCAATGGTGGATTTGTCTGTATTTAATTGCTCTTAGAGGTTCTTTCAGTCTAGTTTCCAGATATCTTTTAGTTTTTTCTATGTAGAGCTTGTTGCAGTCTGCACAGTCTATTTTGTAAATGCTGGATTTTTATGTGTGGGATTTTTTGGGTTGGTGTCCAGGTAAAATTACCTCTTAGTGATATTTTAGTGTTACCAATTACAACTCAGAAACAATTATATAATTCAAAATGCAACACAGTTTCTAACTTATGTACACAAATCAAACATTATTTATTTTGATACGTGTATTTTTAAATTTGGTAGGCACTCATAGCAAGTTATAAGCTCTATTCCACTAGGTATTTCAGATGCCACTTTTTGATTCATTATGATGCTAATGAACCTGTCATCATTGTTGTAATTTTGTGAAGTCCACTGAGCCTATGTTTGTAGTGTTAACAGAGCAAAATTTGAAGTGGTATTCTTCTCATGTTATATTTAATTTGTTGAGCCCCACGTTTTGGAAGCCAATTTGCGATGGTAAATTTATAATGTTATTTGTGTATGTGTTTACTCAACGTGGTGAAGCCATTTTGTGACGTGATTCTTTGTTAGGTTTGTAGCTCCATCTGGTGTTAGCAATTTGCGGCAGTATTAGTTTTCGTTTGAAAGAATGCTACTGTTATTTTATTTAATTTTCGTTCACTGTCCTCCAGCTAGCTATGATCTTTTGGTCAAGCACTTCTCTTTATACAGGTTGTGTAAACGGAAGGGAGTCTCTTATCCAAAGATAACACTGATGAAAGAATTTCTTTTATACTTTTATTGTCGAACACTTTCACTATCACATTTACACATTGATCTTGACACTCGCCAAACTGAAACTGTTATAATAACTTATTTACTGATCATTCTTAATTCACGTACTTCAACTTTTTGTATCATTAACTTTACAATACTTGAGATTTTTCATAACTCTGATACGCGTAACTTGCGAACCGATAGCCGACATGTAATATTTCTGCTGGACTGAAGGCGACGTGTAGCATACAAATATTTTCGACGAACTGACAGGGTCTTTACCTCTAACCTACCTTTTATACTCCTACACCCCGATATGCCTAAAGATTATAACTGAGTTACTATTGGCTAATAAAATGCGCCAACATTAGCGTCTATTTTTATATCCAATGAAAATTATGAATACATATGCTTTAGGAAAAATGTTCCAGCAAATTCTAAAGGAAAATGCGCCAACATTACGTAACTTCCTCGTCTCTAATAATGATAAACAGCTCACCCCCTCGCTGCATTATTGCACGCTATTATTGTCAGTTTCAGTAAGGCAGTATAAACTTACTTCCCAACAATAATTACAATCAACAAACATCTCAAATCAATGTCACATAATAATGCATATTCATACTATAATCACTCTTTACATTTAAATAATTTGTGATACAAATTACTGCATCAAAATATGCTCATTGTACTATATTAACATACAACATGTCGTTAATACCACAGATTGTTATGTAGAGTTCAGATTAACTGTAGATAATTTTCCTCCAATGAAATTCTTTCTTTACCACTCACTGCTTGTGTTTACACCTGACAGTTATATATATCAGCTCCACATGGAAATGGAATGTACTGTTGCAACTTTATTTCCCATACTTCCTAATAGTCCAATCTATTTTCTTGCACTGACAGCAGAACAAAACACAGTAGTAAGTCAATCTCATTTGTGTGACAAATAGGTCTAAGTATGAAGAGATAAGTGGTGTTTCAAGTACTGATATTAACATAATGAGCAGGATAATAATACAGTGTCTTTCTTTCACACTGTGGCCACTGCACGGCTGCTCATGTGCCGGCCACTACAGCGTGGACTGCTACCGAAACAGTTATATACCCCTGAAACTGCCTCATTTTCTGATAGTTATAATTACAATGATAATAAGCACATACCTTATCATAAGACATATTAGAGATGTTGTCCTCTCTCCACACATTTCTTCTTGGAACATTTTGAGTTACACTTTGAGAGTTCAATATCAGAAATGGAGTGAATTTCTCGCCTGATATTTTCTTTTAGTTCTTCCAGTGTATGAGGTTTGTTGCATAGATACCTTTATTTTTCATATGATCATCAGAGTCAGGTAAATTTCAGTAATTGGATTTTTGAACCAGGATTAACATTCTTCAATGACCATTCAATGGTACCATTTACATAGTTATGTTCCATCATAAAATAACAGATACTGAAGCACAGAGAAACCCAATTTTTCACACATTCCCTTGCATGACACAATAATTGGTGTGTGGTGTGCAGTAAATGCATATAGAATAACAGGATCTATATTTTTTGAACACACAATAAATGCAGAGAGGTACAGGAATGACTTACACTTTTTTTCAGCAGATGACCAATAGTCTGGGTTTTTCCAACAAGACTTCTGCTACCGCGCGTACAGCTGATGAGTCATTAAGTTTAATTCAGGAGATTTTTAAGATAGTGTAATTAGTAAAGGGAAATGACCCTCAAGATCCCTGATTTAACTGTATACGAATTCCGTCTATGGAGGAACTGGAAAAATAAAGTATATGTAAAAGAAAAACCATACATTGAAAGAGCTAAAAGAAAACAACAGGTGAGAAATTCACTCGAGTGTGAATAAAAATTTCCTAAGAAGATGCCAGAAATGACTGAAAAGAGGACAACATTTCCAACATATCTTATCATAAGGTAGGTGTAATTGTAACCATAACTATGAAAATGTGAAGTCATTGCGGAATTATTATGAGTGTTTTGGCATGAGTCCAAGCTGTAGCGCCCAGTGCATGAGCAGCCTTGCGGTGGTCGCAGTGTGGAAGAAAAGCACTGTATATCACCATATGACAGAGCTGGGCAAAGCTTGCATCGTGACTCAGAGTGTAGTCGCAACATAATGCACTGCCTGGGTCAGTGTTGCTAGCTAGAGGTGAGAGGGTGGTTGGAAGTAAACAGTTCAGTGGTGGAGTTCATAGTGGCATTGTCTTCTAAACCATTTTTCTGGAAAACAGAAATTTTGTGCAGAATGGAGGATGAGTTTTTTTTCTGTGCAGAAGAGAGAATGTGAAATGTTTAATTTGATCAAAAATGTTACATGGCCTATTTAGAGGCAACATCCAAAGACATTACATTAGATATATGCAGTGAAATGTAGTGAAGTTTCACCTTCATAAGGTGAAATTAAAGGTATATGCTGCACAGGGAAGTTATTGTAGTTTATTATTATTGTTATTATTATATTGTCTTAGGAATTTAATGTGTGAAACTATTGCAGGAGTTAACTGCAAAGAACTTATACAGAAAGTCCCGAAAAATCATGACTATAGATACAAAACTAAATATGCTGGTTACATACTTATCTGGGAGATCGCTTGGTCTCTAAAACCTTTTCAAGAATGTGAATTTCTTAAACTATGTGTGACAAAAGCTGTGGAAATGTGACCTCAAGAACTTCCCAATTTTAATAATGTTAATTTATCTTGAACTATTACAAGGAGGGTGAAAAACCTGTCAAAAATGTAGAAATTCAACTTAAACACAATATAATAGTGAACTAAACTGCTATCAACCACCACTTCAGGAGCTCTACAACCATAACTCCCTCCTTCCCTCGCAGCAATGCTTTACTTGCAAGTTTCTTGTGAGGGCTGCATTGTGTTCTGCCCACCCCTGCCATAAGATCTTCAGCTGATCATGATGATGATAATATAACAGAACATTCTGACCATAATTGTTAAAATTAGCATAGTTATGCTTCCTTTTGTATAACTTATTTTCTTTCATAAAATTGTTCTTATCTGTAATGTGTTTAGAAAAGTGAGTTTTTTACAATGTATTTGTGTTGAGCAGAATATGAATATATCCGTCTGGATGATTTGGATGTGGTGGCAACATTGGGAGTGGGAGGTTTTGGCCGTGTGGAACTGGTGCAATACATGTATGATAAAACAAAGACATTTGCCCTCAAGTGCCTGAAAAAGCAACACATTGTGGAGACGCAGCAACAAGAGCATGTCTATAGTGAGAAGAGTATCATGATGAGCTGTCGTAGTCCATTTATTTGTAGGTAAGAAGCTTATTGCTGCACTCATAATCATATTAAAATTATCACAGAACATTTAATATTTTCAGGTTGAAGTATGCAGGCACATAATCTCTTAACAGGTAGATTACAATACAGATCTTCTGTTATTGTATTTAGAAGAAGGCAAGAGCTGCTTCTTGTTAAGGTAATGCTGTATGCATGTGAAAAGTATGGTAAGTCACAAAATAGCAACTTTTAAAAATCGGATGTGTTACATTCACATGACTTTCTCTAGCCTTTATTGCTTATTAGTGGACAAATAAATTACTCTTATAAAACTTTATTTTCCTATCAAATTCATTTTAATTGAGATAAACCTTTCCAGAAATAGCTGCATTATACACTTTGTTATAGATACAAAGGGAATAGCAAGAGTCAAATGTTTTAGAACTATATGCTATATATTGGCCTTAAAATTCCAGACGCCTTCCATGACATTGCAAGAAACAACTGAAAATTGACAGGACTTTAAAAGAATGATAGTATTGAACAATTAGAACCATTAATAACAGATATCTCAGAATGGTTGATGCCACAAAGAATGTTATTTGAAATAAATTGTGTGTTTTAAAGAGATCTACATTTTTTGCATAGTATGTTTTCGTCTATTACTTAACGTTTACCAGTTATGCAAGATTATACAAAATTCCTTCTGAATGAACAAGACTTCACAGGCTATTCTCAGAAAATATAATATATGCATTTTATTTGACAGGTAAATATCTTTAATAAATGGTATTTTAATCAAAATTGCTAGAGGCATATTTTAGGAAATCAAATATTTCTAAAAATGTTCCATGTAAAGCGTAGTTTGAGATGAGGGGATTTTATTGAAAAATCTTCCTGCCACATCTTTGGAAGGTACCAAACCTAAATACCAAGTTTGGTATTTATCTGACTTTTCGTTTTTGAGTTACGCTGTTCACAGACAAACACATGGACCTTTTTCTAAAAATGGTCTTTATGGATTCAGGGGGTCTCAAAACATGTATTTCCGGTGAAATATCAATATCAAATTTTTGGGTGGAATGCAATACCTTCTCTAACTATTAGGTACATGGTAGAGAAAGTAAGAAAGTAAACATCACATATAAAGGTAGAAATAGTGATTCCAAACCTATGAGAGATAAGAATGCTAAAAACCTCAGTGTAAAAATTGGTTTCCACTTGGGTATTGCCAAGATTTTGGAAAATATAATGCAATATCGCTGCTCAAGTTCTGTCATTTTACAAAAACTGAAATCCGACTACCAATCACTACACATTTTCACTCGTAAGCAACTGATCCTTTCTGCAGGCAAGAAAAAATTCACAACTGCACATGAATGTCCCCTCCACATTTCCATGAAGGAAGTCTCCCATACTGCATTGGTTTATGCGGGAAAAATTGCGGTTCGATACTTTTTGAACACACTTCGTGTTCAATGTGAGTAATTAACGAACAAACAATAAGATTTCGAAAGAGAATTGGAAAAGAACTGATTTGAAGAATTTATGCCGTGGGGAATCAGTATTCAAATGTTTAATTATGGTAAAAGCTCTTGTGATGGAAAGAAAAGTGGGTTTCTAAATGCCAGCTTTAAAATTTCATACTCTTTCCATGACATTGCAAGGAACAGCTGTAAGAGATTCACTTCAAAAAAATTAAAAATTCAAGCTAATAACAAATATATTGGAAATGGCTGATGTCACAAAAAAATAATTTAAAATAAATTGTTTTTAACAAGATCTGCATTTTTTGTAGAATACGTTTTTGTCTATCTCTTTGTAACTAACCAGTTATATAAAATTCACCAGAAATTCCCAGAAAATTCAAGGTATACAGCAAATTTTTTAATTCATGTTGTTTAATCAAAATCACTAGAGCCATTTTTGACAAAATAAAAAATCATGAAATGGTTGTATGACAGTCATTTATAAATATGATTCACTTCATTGCTTTCATTACACCAAGCACATAGTATCAGCTATTTTGTGTTTGTTGTGCATTTGATTTCTGGCAGGATACAGTGCAAGGGTATTAACATTAGAAGTTGGCAGACAATTAATATTTGCTATAAGTGATGTTTACTTTCAGAATGACTGTGCTTAGAGTAGAGGATGTTTCAAGCAATTTATTATCCTAGGTAGCACAGAATTAACTTTGCTACTGGAGACTGAAGGAAGCCAAGAACACATAACATGTTTTCATCCTCTACACATGAGGGATATTTTCCCAAAATTAAGACATAGTTCTTGTTTATATTTTACCCAATTTAAAGCTGTTTTGTAGTTTTTTAACATAATTACATGCCTTAAATTATCATGTCCAAAGTATAAAACACAAATGAAAATAGTCAAGCCAAAATAGAAATGCCAGATTATTTATCCTCTTCTTCTAAATGGTGTAACTGTTGGAACACCCTTTCTGAGTAATTGAATGTGCCTATCTCTTCTGCCATTTTCTTTTTAACTGAGTCTGAAAATGGGTCATAGTTAGGTAAGTAGGTAGTTCATTCAGTGGAGTTTTGGGGACTGTACACTGACATATATTTTACAGTAAAAATTAAATTAGGTACATTCAGAGCACTGATGTACAAAGGTACAGTATTTTTAAAATAGTTGAATATTTTTTTAAAAATAGTTCTGAATATAGGCACTAAGTGCAAATCAAATTTTATTCTGTTCATCATTTATGATGGAAGTTATAACCATTTTATGTTAAATAATTTTGTTTTAACAGGTTATATAAAACATTTCGAGACAGCAAGTATGTTTATATGCTGCTGGAAGCATGTTTAGGGGGAGAGGTGTGGACTATTCTGCGAGACAGAGGGTGCTTCGATGATCACACTACACGTTTTGTCACAGCCTGTGTAGTAGAGGCATTTGAGTATCTTCATGCTCGAGGAATTATATACAGAGACCTCAAACCAGAAAATCTACTGCTGGACACACAGGGATATGTTAAACTGGTGAGTTAAATTGAAATTGTTATAAAATTACTCTACATGTTCTTTCTTTTATCACATTGTACAAATGGAATTCAACAATAAAGTGATGATTTAAGTTATAATATAAATAATAATAATAATAATAATAATAATAATAATAATAATAATAATAATAATAATAATAATAATAATAATAAGTTAAATCCAAGATTCGTCACCAGTAATGATATTCCAAATCATATTTGAGGTGCCGCCTTGGAATTTTTTCAGAGTTTTTCTGCACTAATCAATGCATTTTTATTTTAGATAAGAAGTCAGTTTATTTGGAATTCATCAACAACAAAGTTTTCTCACGTCTAACTGTTGGTTTAAAATATTTTGGATTTGCTCATACTAATATCCAATGTTGCCTGAATAAATTCATAAGATGTCCGTTGATCTTCTTCAAGCATTGCTTGAACAGCAGCAATATTTACATCAGTAACTTCAGTTCTTGGGTGTCCTTCACGAAATTCATCACTAAGGGAAAAAAATCTCTTTTGAGTTCACTGTACCAATTATAAATTGTTGTCTTAGATGGGGCTTCTTTGCCAAATGCATTTCTAAGCTAATCTTCACATTGTTTAGACATTAATGAGGATCTAAAATTGTAAAAAATCATAGCCAGAAAATGTTCTATAATCAAATTCATTTTTGGGTGAACACAAAATCTTTAAATGATGATAATTAACAAACTACAAAGCAATCAACTTGTAAAACATTAGAAAGTAGCTGTCAAATATAAACAAATTTCATTTGACTTTGATAATCTGTGGCACAGAGGGTCATGGGATCAAATCCTGCCATGGGCATGGGTATTTGTGTCCATGAGTTCCCATTCTGGGTATAAGAGGCATCACGAAAGTCATGGTTGAGGTGCAAGGGCCTTTGAATCCTCCAATGTACCTAAGATTACACTAAACTACACTCAGGGACAATTCCTGTTATAGTTGGACCTCTTTGGTGGTATTTTGATGAACTTGAAGAGGGGATTGAAAGCTTCCAGAGTGTTAAAGTTCATTAAGTGTGGTTCAAATGATGTAGATTTATTTCCAGATGCCTAGTTCTTTTGGTTTTTGAACATCTTTTAGTAATTTGATTTCAGTCTTGATGTCAGGTTCTTTTCACAAAAGTGAACTGCTAGTGTAGATTTTTCTATTTATTTGTATTTTAATGTTCCTCCAGTGTTCTTTGAATTGGGTACCTAAATTTCTTTTTGTTTGTTATATATATTTTATCACATTTGGTACAATTTATTTGGTAGATCCTTAATTTTTTCTCTGGCAGTGTATGCTCCATTTTCTTTCATCTTGGAATAAGTTTCTAATGTTGAAATGCTATATAGTGCCAAAGTGATGTTAAAGTTTTTTAATATCTTTTGGAATTTGTACTAAACTGGTTTTTTTTAATATCCATATCTTCTTGTCTACTGCCAGTGCAGCAATTCATTGTAGAATGTATGTACATTGTTCCTTGGACATCTTATTTCCCAAGAGAAACTTTTAATTAGACAAGTGTCCACATATTCAGAAAAACTTGGATTGCTGATAGCAATAAAATAAATTAACAAACTCTGCTATGCACATTCAGCATTCATGATATGTATCTAATCTAATGGATTTATTATGCAATATGTTAATTTTGGCATAAAGTCAATATACTATAACAAAAGGATTTATTTTTCAGGTTGATTTTGGCTTTTCAAAACGTCTTGGTTACAGTTCAAAGACTTGGACATTCTGTGGCACACCGGAATATGTTGCTCCAGAGATAATCCTGAACAAAGGACATGACAGAGCAGTGGATTACTGGTCATTAGGAGTACTAATGCATGAGCTACTGACCGGGACGTGAGTATTAGCTATCTGACTATAACATATATCTGTCTTAATTTACAAAATGTGACCAAATTTGCTTTACAGTTGGCTACTATGTATATACATTCAGTAGTACTTTATGAAAGTATTTCCTGTTAGACTAACAACAGTAAGTTTATCTGCCAAAACAGATAGTTACTGTTGATTTTAGAAGAATGTAATCTTTTTGAGAAATCTCTTAATGAATTGCTTCTTTTTAAAACCACAAATGGTAATGTGCAGAAAGTGGAATCCACAGTTTAAGTCTAAAGTAAAAACTACCATTGAAGACATACAGTCTTGATGGAAGAGGAACCAAGCAAAACTGGCAAACATCTTGAATATTTTTAATGACTAAATTGAGTCAAACTATTCACGCAATGAAATTACAAGGATTTGCATTTTGATCAAAGATGATATTATAACCATTACTGGAATTACAACTATTATACAAAGTGTTTCTAAATTAGACTGACAAACTTTGGAATTGCATAGATAACCTTCTTTGAAACATGTTTTGTTAAGGAACTCATGGGCTGTGACACTTTGTTTCAGTGAGAGAGGGTTTATGTAATTAAATTGGTCAATATTACAACAAGAGGTTGAAGCAATTAGGAATGTGAAATTTTGAAGCAGTTATAATAAATGATACCTAATGTTAACATAATAGAAAGCTTACCTGATATGTTAATGCTTTAACAGATTTGTTGTCCACTTATGTTCCTTAACCCATTTGCATCATTTGACAACCAGGACCCGCATGCGCTTTTTTGGCATATGAATTATATGACAAGCTCAGCTCGCAATGCTGCATTGTTCTACATAAGTACATATACTTAAACTTCCTTCTCACAGATGTCTTTGTATACGTTTCAAATGAAGTACTGATATGTGATGTTTGTAATTTCTGCAGATGACTTCACCAACTGTGTTTGAACCAAGGAAGAATGATTTTATTCTTCTGCACTGACATCATCAGCCATCATGGTTGCAAAAATAATCCATGTGGATGACAAGGAGAGTTTAAGAAAACTGATACAAAGTGTATTAGAGAGTGATCAAAATTGGTAATTTTTCTGAATATGAAACAGAGACTGAAGAAGGGTATCTAGTTACTTCAAGAAGTACAAACCAACTTCAAAATTTGTGATGCAGTACTAAAGGACTGATGCAACTGAGACTTGAACTCAGCACACCAATGGCCAACTTTAAAAACTGCCAGAAATTGAGAAAAAAAAAATCATCAAGTGTTAAAAATATTTGTTTTATTGAACCAAAAATACAGAATAACAAACATAACATGCCAAATGAAGAGGAAAAACACTCATATCAAGAGGTTTATCATTTATGCTACTCAGCTGGTTTACTCTTTTGAACTCAGCTTGTTTATTTCTGGAGCTCAGTATCATGCATTCACCCAATTTTATTACTGTCCTAGATCAGTGGGTGTATTTACTTCCATCTATTGACTTCTTGTGCTCAATTCCATGCATCCACTCATTCTGATGACTAATTCTCCTCACAATCAGTACAGTATAATTCTTGCTTACATACAGATCAATGAAATTTGTTAACTTCAACAAACACAGAATTCTACACACAGAATGAACTAGTAGACATGACTATGACATGTGCGGTAGCTTTTGGTCCTGGCCATGTGGTTCAGAGGCTTTACCAGAAATGATTTCCGAACCAACAGATTCCTCACCACAGTACATTTACCAGCATTCATTGCAGACTGTGAGAACTAGGCACATTATATAGATGAGCGAGGATGGGGCATTCTGTGCAAATCCCTGAGACTGATGAAGCAATCCTACATGTGCAGAGAACAATCCTTTAATGAGTACTTAGCTATCACTCGCCAATTGGAGATTAGTCATTCCATAGTCTGGAGAATTCTGTAGGAACACCTATGCAGCCATATCATCTTGAAAAAGTGAATGCTACTAAGTCAGGTTACTATCCATTCAACATCAGCTTTGTAATTGGTATTTGAACCAAACTGAGTCCAACTAGACTGAAATTATGTATTATTTATGGATGAAATATGATTTGCTCATGAGGGATTGTTTAATTTCCATAATTTATACTTGGACATTTTGAAAACACCATGCACATTTGTGCGATCACATCAGATGAGATTTGGTGTCAATGTATGGGCAGGAATTCTGAATGACTTCCTTGTGGCATCATACTTTTGCCATGACAACTCAAGCCAGTAATTATGTAGTATTTTTGCACTGAATGATTTTATAGTAAATAATTAAAAATATTTCTAATGTGGTTTTAGATTATTTAAACATTTTTTTTTCCCCCAAGTGGAGGAGAAAATGATTTAATCACTAACCTCAGCCCCGATGGGAGTCAGGACTGAGAGTTTGGGACTCACCAATAGTCAGCATACCCACTAAAAACTCCTCCATGGGAAGGAAAAATGGAAGAAGAAAAAGTTCAATAAACATGGCTTTGTGCGGCCCCGCATAGCACCCGCGTTAGTACATAAAGGCTGTTAGCTGCCACCCTATGGACGGGAGCAGGTAAAGGTAGTTACTAGGTTGCAGCCATGAAACCTGACTGTAACACTAGTGGGAATGGCAAGGGTTTGGAAGAGAATGGAAGTTAGGATTGAGGATGGTACTGATGATGACACTGCCGTTGCTGGTTAAACTCCTTGCATTGCTGCAAGAAGTTCGCGACTCTCTCTGGGTTAGTCTTCAGCTTGGGACCAAGAGATGAGACCCGGATGGCTTCAGTGATGGCTTTCAGTCTGGATGAAGTGCTGTCGAACTGCCCAACCAGGAAAACCTGTTGAGCAGCTGATGTGGTTTGAAGATCCCTGATGAGTTCCTCCAGGGCTGTCAGCTTCATCGCCATGTTCAGGAACTCGCATGGAGATCCTGAACGGCGTCACGTAGGCCCTGGACTTCCTCGATGATCAGCATTGGTGATGGTGTTGGTGTCGGCGGCTGTGGACCTGTCACTGGCTGTGGTGTAGGTGCTGGTGGCTTCAGCGGTGCCTTCCTGCAAAGATGCAGGGGGCAGAGCGCTTGGCCGGTGAAGTGCGTTGACCTTCCACAGGTTGCACAGTAGCGGCGGCGGCGCAAGTCGTGCTGAGTACACAATAAGGTGAAGCCACAGTAGTGGCACCTTGGTTGTGCTGAGCAGGTCGTCTCCTCGTGCCCGTAGGCACAGCAGCGCCTGCAGGGGACCTGGCGTTCTACTCGGCTGGCCTCAATGCGTAAGCACCGCCCTAACAATGGCAAGCCCGCCCTCAAGGCAGCTTCATAGTCGCCAGGGTCGGCGAACTCAATCCTCATGAGCAAAGTGGGTCCCTGAGCTCCAAAGATCCAAGTGGCCTTCAAACTGCTGGTGAGCTACGCTGGTGAGGAACCTGACTGGCAGGTCCCTCGGGACTCCTCGAATTACAGCGCTGTACCTCCCATGAAGTACAGGCTGGATCTGCGCAGGGTGAGTGCTTCCCAGGATTGGCAGCGTGGGTGGCAGCAACTGCGCAGGCTGGCAGCGAAGCGGCAGTCGAGGCATAAGTTTTCCTGGGCTGCGGCGACTGCGGCGAGTTCTCCTCGGCGGATGCCGGACGAGACAAAGAGGTTCCTGCCTTAGCAAGAGCGGCGACTGAGCGAACCTTCTTCTTCGCCATCTTGAAGCTGAGTGTTTAAACATTAACAATGTCAAAAGCTTATATGAAGATTTATTGCACTATAAAGTTGTCTGTGTTCCCCTATTTGGACACATGCAAATGATAATTTGGAGGTGGATGTCCTGAAAATTTTCACCTGTGTCCTTAAAAGATGCCTGACTAATGTTGATATTTACTTGACTGCTTTGAGTGATCTGTTTGCAGAGACATCCAGCACAAATACTACACAGAATTATACAAAATTCATTCAGAATAAAGAGGACTTCACGGAAAATTCAAGATATACATTTTATTTGTCATGCAAATATCTTAAACATATGGGTGTTTTAATCAAAATTGGTAGCGCCATTTTTTGAGAAAATAACGAAAACTTTTCTGTGTAAAGGGTAATTTGTTGTGAGGGAGGCGATTTTCTTAAAAATCTTTGTGCGGCATCCTTGTAAGCTGCTGAACTTAAATACCAAGTTTGGTGTTTAATCCAACATTCATTTTTCAGTTATGCGCGCGCGCGCACACACACACACACACACACACACGCACACGCACACGCACACGCACACGCGCGCGCGCGGATGTACAAATATGACACTTTCTCTACCTTAGGTATGCTATAGAGAAAATAAAATGAGTATGCATTATTATTAACATTCATATTGTAATTATATTAAAAATTGTGAGATTTGAAACATTAACTGTTTGCTTTCAGGCCACCATTCACTGCAGCAGACCCTATGAAGACATACAACATAATTTTAAAAGGGATTGACATGGTTGATTTTCCTCGACATATAACTAGGGCTGCTCAGAGTCTCATTAAGCGGTTGTGTCGAGATGCTCCTACAGAACGTTTAGGCTATCAGCGAGGAGGAATTCAGGATATCAAAAAGCACAAGTATGTACTTTACAATAACACATGCAAGGTTTTTGATTTGATATCTAACATAAAAACACAAACAGATAATCTCCTCTAATTATGTGGTATGAGAGTTTTGTATACCAAAGGATTGAAACATATCACACAAATATTTTAGTAGACAAAAAGATTACTATTTTCCTATACCAATGAAAGGGAGAAGCTGTGTGCTGCCATAGCTTATCCCAGTAACATATCTGCCCACTCATAAGCTCCTGGATTTACTTTCAGTACACGTAGATAAAACAGATGATTTATTAGCTTTAAGAATCAAAAATACAATTGATACACAATGTTTTATAAAATTATGATTATTTTCAATATAAACTTAATATAAATAAATAAAGAATATAATACACATAGAAGACTATGTAGTAAAAAGCTAATATGTAACACCAGTGGTGGCTGCTGTATAAGAGTACGTCAACACCTTAACTTTTAAACACCTTTCAGATTTACAGTTATTTTTCTTTGAATGCAATTAAATGCAACATACATGTAGTAATTTATAATCTATATTGTTTAAATCTACTGTGCTACTCCTCTAAACTCAATGAAATATACAACAGGGTCAGTAACACACCTTGACTTATGCCATTATAAGGTGCCTTCGAGCATGCACAACTGGTAGACGTAATTACCTTATGGGCCAAATACATACAGATCATGCACACTTGAAGATGTTCATGAACCTTCTCCTGTCGTTTCCATACTATCACTGCAGTTTTTCATTAATATAGTAGATGGTAGCACTATAGTAGAAGTAGGTAATATCCAAGAGTGCAGGAACTTCTCCTGTTATTCCAGACCAACCATTACAATTTAATTTACTTATTAATTCATTCTTGCCCCAAAATGCTGTACTTAATCATGTACACAACCAGAAACATTTGCAAAACAACTTTTTCTTTCATCAGACAACTTATGCATGATGATGATGATGATGATGATGATGATGATGCTGATCACTATTATTCTCACTATTATTATTCTCATCATCATCATCATCATCATCACCATCCTTCTTCTTCTTCTGATTATTATTATTATTATCTTCTTCTCATTATTATTATTATTATTATTATTATTATTATTATTATTAATCATTTATTTATCACTGTTGTTATTGGGAGCAGCTGTAGTTGTATCAATTTGTTCATAATCATAACTATTATGCAGCTATTTCACATTTTCAGGGCTATCAGACCCTAAAAGTTTGTGAGCACACAAAATGCATACTGCAAGCTGCTGCTGTATTACTCTATTACAATATTATATTGAAGTTAATATAAATATAAAATGCAATACTCATATGGGATTAATAGCATATGAAGGGGTGTCAAAAAGTAACACACACGTTTATTGTTTGGACAACATAAATTTTTTTATTCAAATTCAATTACAAACTTACAAAATACTCTTCTCCTGAGGCTACATACTTGTTCCAAGTTCTACCCACTTTTCAAAACACTCAGAGAAGCCCTTGTTTGACATTCTGTTCAGTATATCCGAAATAGCACTATTTAGTTCATTATCTGTTTGAAAATGACACCCACGAAGTGCTTTTTCCCTCGTGGGAACAGGTGAAAGTCACAGGGTGCAAGATCTGGTAAATATGGTGGGTGGAGCATGACCTCAATGCCTAGTTGAGTGATGAGACATCTTTTCCTCATGAAGCACTCATGGAATCCATTTTGCCACGACTTTTCTGTGGCCCAGATTACTACAAATTATGTCTTCAACTGACCCATACAAAATGTGCATAATGTCTGCAACCTTTGCTATTGCTAACCGTCAATCGTCCTGCAACATGGTGTTACAGTTCACTTCAGTTTTTGATGTGCAGGGCCATCTTGGACTTGGAATCTCTTCAAGGCTTTTTTCACCAACTTTAAAATTTTTATGCCATTCAAAAACATATGTTTTTGATAAAGCTTGGTCTCCATATGCTTCCTGTATAATTTGCAGCATTTTATTTCCTGATTTTTTCATAACACAAAACCTAATTGAAATCCATGCTGGGTCATTGAAACATGTGCTTACACAATGGTTCCTCGACAAATTGAACAGCTCATAGTCAATGTCGCACATATCACAGCATCAATCAAGGTCAGATCTCTCCATTACCATGATTGGTGAATTTTGGTTCACATATTTACACAGAAAAAAGTAATTTCAGTTAATTTTTGACACCCCTCATAATATTTCATCAAGGTAATATAAGTATATTGTATTGAATATGGCCTTAAAATGAATACAAGAAACTATACACCTAAATAAAATATCTTAAGAGTAGTATTTTTAAAGGAAGAGGTTAGTCTTGAAGTCCACAATAGTGTTATAATTTTATATTTTAAAAATTTGTTAATGATAACATAAGAATTCTAGTTGGATCTGTCGTACTAATTGCTAAAATCTTCTGTAGTTTAAATGTCTGATTTTTTGTGGCAAATGGTTGTATAAAATACTACCTTGGTGTTGTGGGAATCTGCAATGAAGAAACAATACACAGGTGGTGCAATGAAGAGGAAGAAACAGTCTCTCATATAATCTTCAAATGTGAAGCTCTGGGTAGGAAACTGGTGAACTACTGGGCATAATAAATCCAGATGATAATCTTCTTAAAGAAAATTTAGCTAATAATCTACTGTCTCTCATTAGAGATACAGGCTATTTAACTAAAACTATAAAGAAAGGAAATAATACAATAAACCTATAGGTTTCATTGTTAAGGGCAAATGAACCGACTCCTTTATGAAAAGTCAAGTCAAGTGACCTTGGTGTTGAGGCAACTGATAAGTAGATGAATGTTATTAGATGACTTCTTATTATGATCATGTGAAGGAGAGTATTCCCTTAACTTTGGATCTCTCCAAAAGCATTATTCTTCAAAACAGAGATGAGAATCAAAACTAATTACAAAAAAGATGGTGCTGATGGCAACTTACATGCTAATTACATGGTAAATATTAAAGATGTTGCAAAGTCACTAATAAATCACACTTGAGGATCTTTAGGTGTGTGAAAGTGAAGAAACCAGTGGCACCAATGAAGAAACCAAATACCTTACAATATGAGTATGAGAGAACTATAGTATGCCTCACTCTTAAATGACAGTATGGAGATAAATGAGATATCTCTGTCTGTCTCTAACGCATACATGTTGTCATTAGCTTTATCCTTTTCTACTCTCGTGTTATCGTCAAGTTGCTAATAAGTAATAACGTGGTGTAAATATTCAGTTGTTATAAATTTCAGCTTGGAACACATTATCCTATGCAGAATGTTTTTCTCCATCAGATTATATAATTTTTAGATTCTTCGTAGATTTCTAAGGGCACAAATTTCCAAAGAAAATGAGTTTTTCAGTAAAAATCCAATATTTGCTGTTTCTATGCTTATTGTGCAGGAATTAATAAACTAAAGGGTAGGATGCAATAATACTTTTTTCTTGCCTAGAGTAAACTAACATGCTGATACCTGCTAGTTCTAATTCTCCACCTTTAATAAGATGAGAGTTATAATTTTTAAATTAAATATTTTCAGAAAATTCTATACCTATGCTGTCGAAGTCAAGGAGAAACATTTTTGGGTTTATAATGGTGATCAAGCAAAAGAAAATGTTGAGGAGCGTTGGAGACAGTTTTTAAAAGAAAGTAGAATCTTGTAACTTCTGCATTCATTGTGTATGACAAACATAAGTCATACATCTATTCAGCTAATAGGCCATGTGCAGGCAGAAGGCAGTATAGACTAAAATCAGTTGCAAGAAATTCTGTACATTTATAATGAATGGAACATTGTGAAGTATTATGTATGTTACTTATTTAACATTTTACATAAATATTGATGGTTATAGAATGCGAAGCTAGAAAGAGACAAAATGTTGGTAAATTAAGAAGAAACGCAAACTAATAATGAATTTTTTTTTTCAAGTAAAATGAGTGTTAGTAAGGCAGTAAAAGAAACAGCAAAGGCTACCCAGGTGTTCAGAAACAGTAGTGTATAGGATAAAAATGGAACAAATGAAAGAATCTCTAAAGACTGATACGGTAATTTGTATCACAAATTACTCAAATGTAAATAATTATTTTAATATGAATATGTATTTTTATGTAACATGGATTTCAGAGGTTTATTAATTGTAAATATTATTGGTAAATAATAATATACGGCTCTACTGAAACTGTTAACAATAACGCAATACTGCAGCAAGGAGTGAGTTGTTTATCGTTACCGGGAACCAGGAAGTTACGTAATGTTTCGCGCCTTTTCGGTAAAAAAAGCTTCTAGAACATTTTCTAAATCAATATGTATTAGTGGTTTTTATTGGATGTTAAAATAGACGCTAATGTTGGCGCGTTTTATTAGCCAATGGTAACTCATATATAATCTTTTGGCGTATCTTGAGGTAAGCGCATAAATAGCCAGGATCGAAGTCGGTCGCCCCGCAGTGCAACAAGATTCTCAAAACATTACACATCGTCCCCAGTTCGGCAAGATTCTCAAAACATTATACATCGTCCCCAGTGCAACAAGATTCTCAAAACATTACACATCGCCCCCAGTTCAACGGAATTCTCAGTACAGTACGTATCGTCAGTCAGTCCTTCATTTCGTCAAGTTACGCGCAGCAGAAGTACGAGAAATCTTATAAAGTATTATACAGTTAAATACACAAAGTTGAAGTATGCAAGTTAAAAGTGATAAGAAGTTATTACAAACAGTTTCAGTATGGCGAGTCTCCAAATAAATATGTGAAAGTGTTCGTGAACGTGTTCTGCAATAAAGATTATAAAACTAATTTCTTCATCAGTATCATTTCTAGACAAAAGATTCCTTTCCGCTTCACACCCTGCAAGAGATACAAGTTCTACCAAGAAAAGATGATAGCTAGCCGGAGGACAATATACATAACCTTAAATTCTTTCAGAAACTAATTGATACAAATTGCTACACCAGATGGAGTTAAACGGACCAGACCAAGGAGTGACGTCACACAAGATGGCAACGCATAAGTCAACATAACATTCTCCCATAATATTGGCTTCCACAACGTGGTGCTTTAAAATATATATACAATTTGTTCTCTCGCAAATTGGCGCCCATAACGTGGGGCAAAGCGACTAGGAAAGGAACAAGAATAACCAGGAAGAGGCGAACGCAGCAGTGAAACGATCTACAAGATGCAGATTGGACATCGTAATTCCGAGATTACGAGGCAACATGGAATTCAACGCAAAAACATCGAAACGACGTAGATTCATCACAACACAACGCAGAAGCGACATACAAATCTAGGAGAATGGGGCAGAACGCTGGACATCAAAGCTACAGCATCAGACAGCATCAAAAAGGTAATTAAATGATACTTAGGAGCGGTAGGAAAATAAAAACAATGGCTGCTAGCAATACAGAAGAAATAATTATGGAGGGAGATAGTGTAACAGTTAGCTGTGATCCAATACAATACAGTACAGGAAATAGCCCAGATTTTTTGGGGTTTGAAGATGAAAATGTTAGTGCAGAAAGTGAGAATAGAATAGCAGGAAATGTTAATCTTGATACTAGTATGATGATTATGGAAATGCTGAGAAATATAAGGGAAGATCTTAGTAAGAAAATAGAACAAAACAGGGAAGATATTGATAGGAGTTTAGAACAAAAACTAACTCAGAATAATGAGAAATTAAGGGAAGATATGGAAAAGAATAAGAGGGAATTGAGGGAAGATATTAGTAAGAGTATTACAGATCAATTAAGGGAAGAAATTTGTAAGAATAATGAGAAATTAGAAAAGAAAATAGATCAAAACAGGGAAGATATGCAAAAGAGTCATAGGGAGTTAAGAGAAGATATTGGTAAAAGCTTAGAACAAAACAGGGAAGAAATTGAAAAGAAATTCATGGAGCTAGATAGCAGTATGATGAGAATGAGAAATGAAAATCAGGAAATGATAGCAAATGAGATAGGCGAGGTTTCAAAGAAAATGTTAGACATGAGCAGGGAAATATCTAACCAAAAAAATGAGGTTAATGTAAAATGTACAGAGCTAGGTAGCCGAATGAGTAGCATTTCAAGTGAGTTAAAAGGGATGATGGAGGCTACAAATGCAGATTTAATACAGGTGCAAGTTAATTTCAGAGGGGAAATATCTGAAATTCAGAAGGAGTCAGAAAAACAGAGAAATAAATTGTCAGATGAAGTTAAAGATTTGAATCAAAAGCTAACTTCTGAAATTAACAAACACCAAAATGTTCAAAATGAGAATAATAAGAAATTGGAACAGACAATAGAAAATCTGCAAGGTACTGTAAACAGGTTAGAATTGAATTCAAGGGCAAATATATGTGATGTGCATGTGTCCGATGTACAACATAATGATAGAGGTAGTTCCTCAGGTATAACAAATAATGTGAGTGATGCGGCAGCTTCATCCATAGCTAATGCTGAAACTCAGAGTACACAAGTTACACTAGAGAATTTAAATATGGGAGCAGGGAATTTGCAAAATTACAATTATATCTTAAGTGATTTTCCACTTCCAAAATTTAATGAAAACTCCAGTCCAGTACAGTTTAGTACAGATGTGTCAGAGTATTCTCAAAGTAAAGAGATAGCAGAAGAATTGAAAATGAAAGTTGTTAAAAGATGTATTGTTCAAGAAACTGTAGATTGTTTTCAAATATTATCAGGGAACGAAATGTCATATGAATACAAGAGGTTATTCATGAACAAAAATTTGAAGGTTAGGTTACGGCTACGAGTAATGTTTAGCCACACACAATTTGATCCAGGAGGGTAAATAGCAATGAGATGTAAAGTAAATGCCGGATAGTTAAAGACGACTTGCAGAGAAATGTATTGGAACGTAAGAGGGTTAACTAAATGTATATGTCATGAGAAAACAGAAATTTAATAAAAAAAAAAAAAAAAAAATATAGAAAAATTAAAAGAAATAAATATTTAAAAGAAAAAAAAATAATATTTTTTAGTAACTGTAACAGTATTTGAAAAGAAGAAGGTAATAATTGAAACTTAATATGATATTAAAGTAAAAGTACGTAAATACAATTCCAAGAATTAAAAAAAATTAAGACTGCAAAGATTGAAACTTAAGATGATATTAAATTAAAAGTACGTAAATACAATTCCGAGATTTAAAAATTAAGAATGCAAAGATTGAAACTTAATATGATATTAAATTAAAAGTACGTAAATACAATTCAAAGAGTATTGTTAAAATAAAATTCAGAATAAAAAAAATTGGTAAAGATAAATAAAACAAATACTTATGTAGCAAACAGAAAAGGTGAAACATTGTCAAGATTTAAGAGATGTAAATATATTTGTAAAGTACAAAATAACAAAAATGGGTAAAAATAATTGAAACAAATACTTATGTAGCAAACAGAAAATGTGAAACATTACTTAGATTTAAGAGATGTAAATATTTGTGTAGAGGGTGAATATTTTGGTAAATATGTATAATAATTATAAAAAAAAAAGGATCTTAAATGTATAAATTTTTGTCAACAATGTAAGAGAGTAAACAATTTTGAAACAGTGATTAAATAATTTAGGGTAAAGTATTTGCTATAAAAAAAAATTTGTGATGTCAGACGAATATCTAAATTAATTAAACCAGAGCCAGTAAGTAGTGGCGAGATAATAAAGAAAACATATGTCGTGTGTTAAATGCGTGTGAAGTGTTAAGTGAAAGTGATAACGTGTGTTCCAAGATTTAGGAGACTAAAAACAAAATTATAAAATTTCCAAACAGGTTATAAATGTTTATAATTATGTTTCTAGTGGGGCATATGATACGGTAATTTGTATCACAAATTACTCAAATGTAAATAATTATTTTAATATGAATATGTATTTTTATGTAACATGGATTTCAGAGGTTTATTAATTGTAAATATTATTGGTAAATAATAATATACGGCTCTACTGAAACTGTTAACAATAACGCAATACTGCAGCAAGGAGTGAGTTGTTTATCGTTACCGGGAACCAGGAAGTTACGTAATGTTTCGCGCCTTTTCGGTAAAAAAAGCTTCTAGAACATTTTCTAAATCAATATGTATTAGTGGTTTTTATTGGATGTTAAAATAGACGCTAATGTTGGCGCGTTTTATTAGCCAATGGTAACTCATATATAATCTTTTGGCGTATCTTGAGGTAAGCGCATAAATAGCCAGGATCGAAGTCGGTCGCCCCGCAGTGCAACAAGATTCTCAAAACATTACACATCGTCCCCAGTTCGGCAAGATTCTCAAAACATTATACATCGTCCCCAGTGCAACAAGATTCTCAAAACATTACACATCGCCCCCAGTTCAACGGAATTCTCAGTACAGTACGTATCGTCAGTCAGTCCTTCATTTCGTCAAGTTACGCGCAGCAGAAGTACGAGAAATCTTATAAAGTATTATACAGTTAAATACACAAAGTTGAAGTATGCAAGTTAAAAGTGATAAGAAGTTATTACAAACAGTTTCAGTATGGCGAGTCTCCAAATAAATATGTGAAAGTGTTCGTGAACGTGTTCTGCAATAAAGATTATAAAACTAATTTCTTCATCAGTATCATTTCTAGACAAAAGATTCCTTTCCGCTTCACACCCTGCAAGAGATACAAGTTCTACCAAGAAAAGATGATAGCTAGCCGGAGGACAATATACATAACCTTAAATTCTTTCAGAAACTAATTGATACAAATTGCTACACCAGATGGAGTTAAACGGACCAGACCAAGGAGTGACGTCACACAAGATGGCAACGCATAAGTCAACATAACATTCTCCCATAATATTGGCTTCCACAACGTGGTGCTATAAACATAAACACGTAAAATTGCTATCGCAAGACCCATAAAAAAAGAATGCAAAAAAAGATGGGGAAAACTAAAGCACGCTAGATTAATGCAAAATACTGGTAGAGCACAAAGCTTTCATTATTTGTCGTTTTAAAACACTTCACACACATTAAATGTGATTTTTTCAAGGGTAAAAAGTGATGATACCCTACCAAATTACAGCTTTTATCACTTTATATCTCCATATTTCTTTGATAATACATATTTTTATGCCTGTAAAATCTTATTTTGAAGTACTAAAAATACAAAGAGGCACTATAAAGTGCAAATGAAAATTAAATGTCTTACAATTTCCTTAAATAGTAGTACAGATATTTCACTATTTGGTGATGTATCATTCATAAGATGACATTAAATTGCTAGGCCGATCACAGCTGGGCACCAAAGTTGAGAGCATACGTAGAGTATATGTGGCAACATTGCACCCCATTTAATCTGTACTGCCTTTTAAGCATGAGAAGCATGAGATGTGATATAGACATTCTTAGTGTAAATATGGCTGGTGCTCCTCTCTACATTGCATAGTGTGTGTAACTGCAAAATAAGCTGCAATGGAGTATGTTTCTGTACTCAGAATGCTGTATATTGAATTAATGTACAGTTAGTATAATAATATGCAGTGTATTTTACTGTCATAATTATGGCATTAAAAACTGCTCCATGTCAATTCTTTTTTAATAGTATTTAATGCCTACTCTTGCTATAGACATCATCATAGGTGACACTGGTGTTACATGAAATGAAATAATAATTGCCAAAGAAAATTTGGGAAGAAAACATTGCAGGCCTAAGTTTAGGGTATCCCCCTGACATTTGCCAGCTATGGGGATGGAGGAAAATCTAGAAAAAAAAACATCTGTCAGGGAGGACAGTCCTGGTAGGATTTGAACTGCAGACCTCCCATTCAGAAGTCCACGCCTAAACAACCTCGGCTACCCAAGATGTTTGCCACATTTTAGATTTCCAAGGTGTGTAACATGTAAATAAATGTGCAAAATATTTTTTCTTTGTCTTGTTTGCCATATTGTAGCTTTTTTTGTAGTGCAGCACTGAAACTGACAAGATTGCATTATAAATTATGAATAATTTAGTGTTTTCTCTATGCATTGCAATTGTCAACAAGGGATACAAAAATATAAGTGAAAGGATTTGGACATAATACTTAAAATGTTTGTCTGATCACTAGAACAAAAACCATAAAGTGTTCTTTGATCATTTTCTCCAAATAGTCAGAGCAAACTTCCTAAATTAGAGGTGATAAGTTTGTGTGGGGGTGGTTTCTGAAAGTTGTAAGACTGTACCTGACAAAAATTATAGACTAAGTTGAGAGTCCAAAGACTTGCATATAGGTCAAACAGTGTGAATTTTTAACTAAAGGGTAGAAAATATATGTAGGGTTGATTTCTGAAAGTTGTGAGATACCCTTTAATTTTGCCAGGTCCTATAGCACAAGTACATAAAAACTTTTGTCCAGAAAGGACATGTGCTACATCTTTGTGCTTAATGGCTTGAAAATATGGGAATGGGATAATTTTTCAAAGCTGTAAGGTATCCCATAGGTTTTAAGGGTCCTATACCATAACTTTACCAGCTTTATCTGAATCAAGCTAAAAATATTCTCTCATATCAGTATACAACAAAATCAGTGGAAAGTGTGTGGTATGAATATAAGACATACCCCATCCTGCAGTTATAGACTTTAAGCCCTCCCTTTTACATCAAAGGACTGATATATAATAAAACAAATGCCATTTTCCCCACAAAGAACCAAAAATTTCCCCTGATAATTAAAATTCACTGAGAGCATAGTGAAATTGGGTGGTTTGATTATGAATGACCCTTCCTAATTCCCCATTTTTAAATGTTTAGAAATAACCATCTAGCTTTTGTCCATTAGGAAGAAGAATGCCTTTCAGTAGTGAAAGAATTATCAAGGTCGGTAGAATGGTTTCCAAGATTACTCTGTACACACAGTCATAAACAAAATATTCAGTCTCCTCTGGGAAACATTAGGGGCCTCTAGTGTCTATGGATATATCCATAATGTACATTTTAATAGGGGATCAAAGGAACTCTAGGGTTTAGTATAACACCACTCCACTAGTCATTGCTTCTACTGTTGACACTCACACTAATGCTCTTGGCATACAGTGTTCGGTATTTTTATTGTAAGGCATTTGGAGAAACTCAATGTATATGATATAAAAGATATATGTGCAATTTGAAGTTCTGGCAAAATTACAGATCAAACTTATATTCATCAATTGTGCATTCAATTCACATGGAGACAGTCCAGTTATCTAAACTTTTGTTATTTTGGGCAATTGCATTTATAGTTTGTAAAATATTATCATTTATAATCTGTATAATGCTCTTATAATGTATCATATTGCGGCTTTGTTCAGTTTTTACTGTTACTTCATTAATGTGACTTAGTTCAACTATTCACTTTCTTCATGACATAGTGACGTAATGAAATATACTTGATGTAGCCACTTTTTTTAGATGGTTCACTCACTGGGGAGTCAAACACAAGACTTCTCCAATATCTTGTGGAAGCAGCACTCGCTGCAAAACACAACAGTCATCATGAACTCACTCGGAGAACAGCACTTTTCGTCCCACCAGAAATGCACTTGCTAGAATACTCAATAATTAACTGAACAACTCAATTGTCAACAACTCAACTTATATAGCTGTTGGAAATTTCCACAGAGTTCCAGAACATATGCCAAGAGAAGGGAAAACATCCAGAAGATACTTGTTATCTGACTAGTGCTTAAAGTGTTTATGTTGGCGAGAACACTACTTAACTTCATTTATCTCTGACTGCCCACCGCCAACCTCCCTATAACCTGTGTCACAATATTTTACATAGTGTTATAGTAGTATTCTATGTACCATGGCATGTAGAGCACTATACAAGATATATGAATTGGTTGATATTCAACATTTGTAAAAATTCCTGAAAGTAAAATGAGGTTCACAAATGACTTAAGCACTTTGGTAGCAAGATAATTAAACTAGATTGAATTGGAGAATCTAGCTCTAGAAATGTTTTTGACCCTGTGCTTGGTGTAAGGAGACTGGAGTAAATAACTTATGAAACCAATTCCATGATACAATGAAAATGAATGTCTATGCTAATGAAGCCATGTATAAAAGCTAGTAATTAATAAAGAGACTCCATCCCATTATTCAGCACAGTGTAGTAAAATGGAAACAAATGTGACTTAATTAGCTTGTGTAATATTCCTGTTACCGAGCAAGATGGCTCAGGCGGTAAAGTCTGTGGCCCGCATTTGGGAGGTCCCAGGTTCAAATCCCGTAGGCCGACCAATCTGTCTGAGGTTTTTTCGAGGGTTTCCTCAGTCGCCAAGGTAAATACCGGATTGGATATTTAATACCACAACCCAAAGTTCCATCTTAAGTCTAAAACAATAGTAAAATGAAAAATAAGTGGTAATAGCGAATGCTATGCCATCTATCCACAGACAATGTAAGCAGTTAGACTGGACGGCACCCTAATGCCATCTGCATGCATGAAGCAGGGGTTACAGGAATGAGACCTAGAAGGTTAACTGTCCACCACATATCGTTCGTTCTAAGAGATATCCACCAAAAGATCCGTCGCAATATGACCAAGGAGTTAAACCGACGTAAAATTTAAAAAAAAAAAAAAAATATTCCTGTTTTATAAACTGTTGGTGAAAATTTACTTATATTTGCCTTCTTGCATTCCACCTGCTCATATAGTATACTTCTGTTGGATACTTCCACAGGAATACAAACTGTGTACAAGTGGCAAAAAAAAAAGGCAATAAGATGTATTGTTAATTTGGATTATAACCATGCTTGCAGACAATTTTTCAAAAACTTAAAATCATGATTGTGCTGAAGTTGTATGTATACCATTCTTTGATCATTGTAAAAGAAAACCTACAAAAATATGTGCTTAGACAGACAATACATGGTTACACAAAACGAAATAATTCAGCCTTACCTTTTCTAGATTATCAAAAATACATAACAGACACAAATATTTAGGATTACGCATGTATAATAAACTTCCAAATCATATTACCTCATATTACCTTGTTGAGTGTTAATTGGCTCACTAGTTTATCACCATTATATAAATTTAATTTAGTAAACTAAATTGTAAATAATGTGTGTGTGTGTGTGTATATATATAAAGCTCCTATAAATTTATTGTAATATTTTTATATTGCAAATATGTTTAGTTTCTAATATTATATCCAATTGTCGTCTAATGTCATTGTATAAATTTATTGTGTAACTATTATAATCTGATGACAAATTTATGTACTTGAAGAGACAATTGCAATCTTATAAAACAGCCTAACAGTCAATAAACTCTAAACTCTACTATTTTTACTATACTAATATAAAGAAGCGGTTTAATAGCTAATGTTGCATGGGAAGTGCTGAGTAGTATTCATGCAGCTTAATTTTTATTTTTTGTTTACTTCTTATAACCTAAAGAAGAGAAAGTGGTTTTGTTAAATTATAATATGTTTTTTTTAAATATTGTTATAAAAATCAAATCTTATAAGTAGTAAGCTCTGTGTGTTCAAAACTTCACAAATTTTATGTTGAAAGTTCTAAAACTAAGGGTTGGTTAGTAACATTTCAAAATGCTAAATATTTACAAATCTCAGTTAGCATATATACACCAAGCTGGGAAAATATGAATTCTTTACAAGAATGCTATCCTTTTCAGAAAATCTCTAGAAAGGATGGAATGTATTATGTAAATGTATAGCAAGTGTTTCCTCATTTCTTATTTATTTATTGTTTTATAAGTTTATAATTCTAGGGTACATAACAACATTAATAGTGGTTGAACTCTTTTTAGGTGGTTTCAGGGTTTTGACTGGGATGGACTTCGACAAAGGACGCTTCCAGCACCTATTATACAGCAGGTAAGAAAAAAAATGTACTTTTGTATACATTAAATACATAGCAGGTAACATTAGTCTCATTTCTTCATATGGTATTCACTATATAGTCAACATTATATAGTCTGAGGATAGGAATAAGGATTTACTGAAGCTTTTACTGACCTATACTACGTGATCAAAAGTATCCAGACACCTGGCTGAAAATGACGTACAAGTTCGTGGCACCCTCCATCGGTAATGCTGTAAGTCAATATGGTGTTGGCCCACCCTTAGCCTTGATGACAGCGTTCTCTCTCGCAGGCATACTTTCAATGAGGTGCTGGAAGGTTTCTTGGGGAATGGCAGCCAATTCTTCATGGAGTGCGGAACTGAGGAGAGGTATCGATCTAAGTTGGTGAGGCCTGGCACGAAGTCGGCATTTCAAAACATCCCAAAGGTGTTCTATAGGATTCAAGTCAGGACTCTGTGCAGGCCAGTCCATTACAGGGATGTTATTGTCATGTAACCACTCCGCCACAGCCCGTGCAGTATGAACAGGTGCTGGATCGTGTTGAAAGATGCATTCGCCATCCCCAAATTGCTCTTCAACAGTGGGAAGCAAGAAGGTGCTTAAAATATCAATGTAGGTTTGCACTGTAATCATGCCACACAAAACAACAAGGGGTGCAAGCTCCCTCCAGGAAAAACATGACCACACCATAACACCACCACCTCCAAATTTCACTATTGGCACTACACACGCTAGCAGTGACGTTCACCGGGCATTTGCCATACCCACACCCTGCCATCGGATTGCCACATTGTGTACCATGATTCGTCACTCCACACAACATTTTGCCACTGTTCACTCGTGTAATGTTGACGCTCCTTACACCAAGTGAGGCATCGTTTGGCATTTTCCTGTGTGATGTGTGGCTTATGAGCAGCCGCATGGCCATAGAATCCAAGGTTTCTCACCTCACGCCTAACTGTCATAGTACTTGGAGTGGATCCTGATGCAGTTTGGAATTCCTGTGTGATGATCTGGATAAATGTCTGCCTATTACTCTTTACGACCCTCTTCAAATGTCGGCGGTCTCTGTCAGTCAACAGATGAGGTCGACCTGTATGCATTTGTGCTGTGCATGTCCCTTCACGTTTCTACTTCACTATCACATCAGAAACAGTGGATCTAGGGATGTTTAGGACTGTGGAAATCTCACGTGTAGACTTCTGACACAAGTGATACCCAATCACCTGACCACATTCGAAGTCTGAGTTCCACGGAGCATCCCATTCTGCTGTTTCACAATGTCTAATGACTACTGAGATCGCGGATAATGAGTACCAGGCTGTAGGTGGCAGCACAATGCACCTAAGATGAAAAACATATGTTTGTGGTGTGTCCGGATACTTTTGATCACATAGTGTACATGCTTCAACATTAAATCTGTCATGTTAGAATCTCCATTTGTGAAACCTGTTTGTGTCATGTCAGTTTTAAACAAAACACACTCGTACATCACTAGTCACCATCATTGGATATGTATGATGTGAAATGTACTGGATGGTATGGTAATACAGAGAGCTCATCTTGTTCAGTGCAAAAAGTACAATTAAGTTTAAGATTAAGGGATGGGAAGGACAATACTGCCCTAAGCACTGCAATCATTGCTGATCTATTGTGCTTCCCTTCATTTAGTCTTCCAAGATTCTTGCCTACTTAATGAGGTCTGCAAGTCTCTTGACCAGTATCTTTTGAAATCCATGCAACTGCATGGTTCCTTGATCAAAGTATTTAACCCTAAGAACTGTTAAAGCTTCACAAGAGTACAATACAATATGTGCATGTAATGGTTAGGTTTCATTGTGTAGCAGTATTCATTTGTTGAGATAGTACATACACACTTGTTGTGTAAATTACATTTAATTTTTGACTGGCAAATGAAGATGTTCACAAAGTCAGATTTCAATTATGTCTATGCAGCACTCCTGTTATTATACTGGATCTGTGATTCCTCTAATCTCAAAATACTTAATTTGGTGCTGCCTTTTTGCTCTACAATTTTCTACACTTGTTTCTCTGCATTTCCACAGTCTATATGCATTGAACAGACTATATTGAACACTAAAATCTGTTCAATAGCACAAATTGCGTGGGAATAGAGGATGTGAAGATTGTAGTTTGAATTAATGTCAAAGTATCCTTATAGCAAAACTAATGAAACTTCTGTAGAGCAATTAAGTGATTTTGAGCATGGCTGCACAAGACTGTTTGGGCTTATTCACAAAATTATAACTCATTTGGCTCATGACATTCAGTGGCCATATGCAGTGGAGACAATGGGAGATGGAGGGTGTCTGCAGTAGATGTGCTCCACCAGCACCACCTAGAAGCACTGTTGACTGTCTGGATAGAAGAATCTTTATGGCCACCCCAATAAGACAGAATGAAGAAGGAAATACACTATGTTATGTAAAACTTGGTTTCAGTTCTTTATGCTTAACATTATTCTGATGAAAGAAGCTTAATTCTCTAGCATCTTTACAAATTTATCAATTTTAAATGGTGTTTTCCCTGTTTTTCCCATGGAATACTTAACCTTTGTAATTTTTATGTTCTAGCTAAGCATATGTTTGCTAACTTATTTATCAATTTCCCTAAAAAGAGACAAACTCAAAAACACACACTTCATTGTTAACTTTATAACTAAATAGGAAGCTGCTGAAGCCATTGACAATAATAATAAGTGAAAAACATTTAATTTTATAATAAAAAGAAATTACCTTGCTACATTAATTGTTAAACTCACTTCATTACGGAAAATTATATGATTGTACTGAGTTAATTTTTTCACATGCTTATGTATGTGTGATGGCAGTAAAGTCGAATTGCTCCATATGGAAAAGATCACTAGGAGTGGGCAAGCAATTGTGAAATGCTTTGGACCCTACCAAATCTTTCCTTATGTCTTCATACCCCTCATCTACAGTCAAAGCATTTCTCTTCACTTGTCTGTCCCCTAACATATCCATAAAGTAACAAATTAAAGATGGACTCTCAGAGACCAAATAAATCTGTAAAGAAAACCTTCACTATACTCAGTATATATGCATTGCATAAACATTAGTCAAACATAGTGTAAAAATGAAACCAAGAAGTGTAGAATGTATTTTGCTATGATATTTCATATTACTATTGTTTTTTTGCTTTAAAGGCTGGTTCACAATAGCCCAAGAAAGGTAACCAAAACAGAAACGAGAACAAGAAGCAATGCAGCATACAAGAGTTTTGTTCATGATAGCCTGTAACAAGGATGGGAGTGCATAGCGATGTTCATATTGATCACAAAGTGGAAAGTCTATTTTGCGCATTGAGAAATTCATTTTTTATTAATTCACCAATTATATTTTTCACCTGCTTCCAATTCAGCCAACATAATGCAGGTTAGCCAATGTCAAAATTCAATACAGTAAATATTATCTAAATGCAGATCCATTACATTTCTGATTTTTCTGGTTGTACCAAGTTTTCATTCCTTTATTTAATGGCATATATAAAGCTGTTTGTTGTTCTTTGTTAATTTCTACCCATCTTTGTAGCTTTTGCTATTGTTTTTGAGGCAATAACCATTTTGAGTTGTATGTTATAAACAAACTACAGATGACCCTTTCACTAGAAGAACGAATGCTTGATGGTTCTGTGGATATCAGGATATGAGGTCAGGAAGCACATATGCTATTAATTTCTTCTAGTTTCATATTTCCAGCTTGCAACTATAGAGGGCACTAGTGGTTGTTTCATGTCACAGCTGTCTAGAATAACCTACAGTGAAGAGTCTGATATGCCGTGCCCTGGAATGAGAACAAGATAGCTAAAACTTGGCCAAGTCTTCTTTCTGTTCCCAGGACCTAGGAAAGCTACCCGTTGGTTGTAAACACTTCCATTAGAATACTAGTATTTCAACTTTATCATTCTCATTCTGGTTACCGTTCTCAATTGTTATGAACCAATATTTATTTGTTAGGCATGTGCTGCCCTAGAGACCTTCATAGTTGGTCAACATTGGTTGCAATTACTGATGGGATAAAGAGAAGTAGCAAGGAAACTAAAGCCAATGTCTCAAGCCAGTGCACTTTTTAGTCTGAATAGTTGCAATTTTCTCAATACAAGATATTAAGTGAATAACTAAAAGCTTTCACAACCTAATGCACATTATATTATGTACCAGATGTAAGATAAACACTTCCCTGATGCTATGAATGTGATAATCCCATGCCCTCCAGAAAAGCAAGATATTAAGCTTTAATGGTGCTGATGACTAAACATGACTTAACATGTCAAGGTACGTACTAAAGATGGCTATAGAGCTCAGCACAGCTGAAAGCTTGAATTGGATATCCTTGGCACAGCTATGAACCATGATAATGTGCATTTATTCAGTTTTTACTGTCACTTCACTAATGTGATCTAGTTCATGTTCACTGTCACTTCATTTTTTCTCATAATGAAATACATACATGCGAAACAGCCTCTTCTTCCTTCTGCTTTACTCGTGGGGCATCAAACAATACTACTCTAATCTCTCACAGTAGCAGCACTCACTGTATGTCACATCTCACTTGTAGAACCAGCACTTTGTCGCATTAAAAACAATTCCACTGGAGTGCCAGCATCCATAATTATACAGTAAAATCAGATAAATATTGACTTTCGAGAGAGCTCTGAGTTCATGGAAGAAGGGGAGAAAGAAGCTTCCAGAAGAATGTGGTTATCTCTTAATAGCACTTCTGGTGCACTATGTGAGAGCACTATTCCATCTACTTATCTCCCCTTATCTCTTCAACCGGGCAGTCGCTCGATCACCTTCCTTCCTCTAAGCTTGAACCATAGTCACTCCATCACAATGTTACTATTTGGGACCATTTATATGTGCCACAGTCATTACATTATATGAGAATGTTGTTGGCAACAGAGGAATGAATAGATAAATATATTTAGAGCTCAAATTTGTATTTATGTGTTTTTCATCTTTTTTTCTTCCTTGTTCACAGATTCGAGGACCAACTGACACTTCCAATTTTGATTCATATCCAAAAGATAATGATATTCCACCAGATGAGCTTTCAAACTGGGATGCAGACTTCTGAAGAGGGTTGCAAGAAAAACTAATTGTAAACTAATCAAACTGTTATAATTTCTTCAGTGGATATACTGTTGCAGAACATGAATGCCTGTTATATGAATTAATGCACATAAAACAGAGCATTGAATTTTGTTTATGTGTTAAGAGTTTATTATAACAATGTATTTTATAGTTTTCATCTTCCAAAATGTTACTGTTAATGGCTCACAATAGAAGCCATGTAGCTCACTTTAACCCCTTAAATACCCGCATCACTGCAGCATATCATCAATATTATTTGAACACATCTGTGATTTAAGTTAGCAAATGTTCATGACCATTTCATGTTACTCTGTTATTTTTCAAGATATTTGACTGAAACAAAACCTGTGTTATAACTGAAATTACAATTTGTTAGGAAACATCTATAAAGCATATAGTAAGTACAAGTTACTATTATAGTTTTAATTTTTTATTTACTTTTTATAGACATTAGTGTTTAACACATTCAGTATCAGGCATTTATTGTGATGTTTAAATCTACAGTCAAACTTAATGGCAGATGTAGGCAAAAACTTAATTCTGAAATAACCTCAACTCTCAAAGAGCATCTTTTAAGTGCCCCAACAAAGAAATGAAGATGCTTGGTACATGTCAAGTGGCTGGGTTTTGATGAAGTGGACCCAGCTTAAATAAATGGTAGCATGGCATGTCTGGATGATGATAGTCAAGGTAGAAGCATCAGATGTAAGAATAAACATATTTTCTCAATAGGGCCAGAGCCTTTTTCGGGGGAACACAGGGCAGGATGTAACGTTTAAAATAATAATAAGTGGAACTGCATAATCATTCCCTTCTTTTAAACATAAGCTGAAAATCTATTTTTTATATCTTGTATGTTTGTTGTGTAACTTTAGTCTATTTTTTTAATCATAATATTATTGAAGTGATTTAAATAAAAGATTAAAGCACAATGAGTTACAAAATAGCTATTTTATATGCTCTCCATCTTCTAAAAAACTGAAACTGGCGAATGTAGAATTGAGTTTAAATAAAAAATATGGAAGCAACATTGGAATTAATGAATATTTGTGGAACTGAAGACTTGAAACTATGAAACCGTAAAACAAAAAAACAAAAATACCTTGATTGCAGAACCTAGAAACAAGCAGGAAACTGATGTTCTGTTATTATTTAGGGCCATGATGATTAGATCTTGAACAATTTTTTTTTAAAGAATCTCTGAGTTCTATCAAGGAACCTAAAAAATATAGTTTACTGTATCATAAATAATATACCAAACACGTCTTTGCTTCTAACCACCTGTTGGGCCTGGTGGAAGGATTCCGTCCATAATTTGTGGAAGGCAGCACAAATTGTTTGTGAAGAGGTTAAGAAGATTTGAATGAATGCATAAAATTAGTATTAGTAGACAAAGAAGCTAATAAGTTTAAATCCTGTACATCACAAATGTCCAGTGTGAGCTGCATTTATAATCAGGCACAAATATTGAGAAGATCATCATATTATCCAGACATGCTGTGATGTAACACATCAATAAAACTGCAGTAATAGCTTCTATAGTACATGCTTCCAGATCTAAACTTTTCTGTTTAGGTGATGCGGGTATACTCTTTATCTATAATGAAACTATGTGTTTTTGAAGATAACCGGTTTGTCTCAAATTATCCCTAGCAATGAAACAAACAAATGAAAGAGTTAACATGAACAATGTTCTTCCTGTGATAATATATAAACTGTAACGAAAATTTATTTTTAGAATTTTAGTGATCACTGATAAAGCTCATATTAAATACCTGTTGAGTAGTAACTGATTCTCTCTCTCTAGTGTTGTTCTAATTTCATACAGAATTTGAATGCCTGAGCTGTGCCCAGTAGTGACATAATTGCCTCAGTAGAAGATTATTAAATTTTTAAAATGAGTTTTTTATACTGTTAATTAAATAAATTAGAAGTTGTCAAAAAGAATAATTAATTATATATTATCATTTCATAGACCTTCTAAGCACTGCTGTCTTTTTGCATTGCCTTGGTTAGTTCATCACAAAAATACACTCTGTTGTAATACTGAAGCTTTGAATATCCAATGTAAGTTTAGATAGTTTTTTTTAAATTCATCATGCTTAGCTGAATAGACTGCCAAATTCAGAGCTTTTGTTTGGATGTGTGGCCATTTTACAGAGAATTGCTTGCCCTGCATTGTGCTGTTTCTAGCCAGTTCTGTTCCCCCTCCTCACTGTGTGCCAGCTAATCAGTTTATGTAAAGTCTTTGTACAAAGGTTGATATACAGTGAAACAGTGTTTCAATGCTGTTATAGTACCAACAAGTCTGTATATTTTAGCACACACAGAATCTTCATTTATGATTCCTATAAGACAAACCCTTGTTGACAATTGAGACAGCCATTTATAGACAGATTTCCTGCTGTTCGTGTGCCTCATAGAGAAACGATTCATATTCCTATGAATAGATTTAGGAAAATGTTTATGTTTATGCTGAAGGAAAGAGGGTGAGTAAGAGTAAACAATGAGCACATGCTTGCAGTGCTCATACAGGTTGCATCAAAGGAATGCATATACTATGCTATACATAACAATGTTAATGTTTTTATTCCGTTGTAGAACACTATATCTTATCTAAACCTTAAAAGACAGTATGGAGGTAAATGGGATGTCTCTGTCTCTATCTAATGCATACATATTGACATTAGATTCATCCTATTATATTCTCATACTTGTCAAGTTGCTAATAAGTAATAACATGGTGTATTGTTATAAATTTCAGCTTTTAACGCATTATCCTATGCAGAATATTTTTCTCTATCAGATTACATCATTTTTAGAGCCTTTATAGATTTCTGTGGGCACAAATGTCTAAAGTAAACGAGTTTTTAAGAAAAACAAGTTTTTCAATAAGTCTGATATTTGCTGTTTCTATGCTTATCATGCAATAACTAATAAACTAAAGGTAGAACACAACAAATTTTGTTTCTTAGCTGGAGTAAACTATTGTGCTGATACCTGCCCAGTTTGAATTCTCTATCTTTAATAAGATAAGCATTATAATTTTTAAATTAAATATTTTCAGAAAATTCTATAACTATGTAGTAGAAAAGTCAGCTAGCGAGAAACATTTTTGTTATTGGATTTACAATGGGGACCAAGCAAGAGAAAATGTTGAGGAGGGTTGGAGACAGTTTTTAAAAGAAACCAGAATCTTGTAACTTCTTGCATTCATTGTGTATGGCAAACAAAAGTCATCCATCTATTCAGCTAATAGGTGTTAGGCGTGAGACAGAAGGCAGTATAAGTTAACATCAGTTGTAAGGAAGGGTCTACATTTATAGCAAGTGGAATACTATGAAGTGTTATGTAGGTTATTTATTTAACATTGTACATAAATATTTATTGTTATGGAGGAAGATGCTAGGAAGAGATGAAATGTTGGTAAACTAAGAAGAAATGCAAAGTAATAATGAACGTGTTTGATTAGTTTTCAAGTAACATGAGTGTTTGTAATGCAGTAAATGAAACAGTTAAGGTTACCATATTCAGATATGCTAAAAAAGGGAAAAAAGGATGGGGAGGAAACAAAACTATACTAGGTTAACACAATATAATGGAATAGTGCAAAACAGAGTGTGGCCACATTGTCCATTTTGAAAACATTCTACACACACTGAATGTGATTTTGTCAAGGATAAACAGTAATGATACCCATCTAAATTATAGCTTTTAACATCTTATATCTACATAGTTCTTTGATAATATATAGTTTTATGCCTCTAAAATCATATTTCAGAGTACTAAAAATACTAAGAGGAGACACTAAGTGCACGTGAAAATTAAATGTCTTACAATTACCTTAAATAGCAGTGCAGATATTTCATTATTTGGTGATGTATCATTCACAAGATGACATTAGATTGCTAGATGAATCTCGATGGGTACCAAAGTTGCAAGCATACACGTAGTACATGTGACAACAGTGTGCTCCATTTAACCTGTACTGTGTTTTAAGCTCGAGACGTGATATACATTTTACATATAATATGTAAAGTGAATACTACATAGTCTGTGTATTGCAGTGAACAATAATGTACATGCGGAAATTATCAAAGTGAACATTCTCCGTCTCCCATTTAAACAAAAGCTATATCATGAGAAACTCCTTTTGACAATGAAAGAGGTGATAGGTGCATTTGAATAATACACTTTTATCACTGTCTGATGTGTTTCTTACACTTTTTTATCTGAAGGGCTCAGTTTATTTTTGCACCAAGACATCTTGCATAGCACACATGATTGAAAAACTAGTATTTTTTTTCTAACACATTCTGAAGTTTATCGTTAACCTTTTTCCCAACTTCTACAGCTTTGTTTCCTTAATTTTTACACATACTTCTTCCAAATGTTTATAGCCTTTGGCATGTACACGTATAACCCAGATGTTTCTGAGTTATGGCATTATGTAAGCAATGAAGGTTAAGCAAAACATCATGCTTACTATGGAATATTTCTTTACCCACCATCTGTATCCAGGGGACACATGCCAAGACACTATGCTCTCTGCAACGAAAAGTTGAAATTATGGACAAGGCCAATCTAATCCGTCATCTATTAATGATTGCTCCATTGACCTGCATTTTAATTTTTTTTATGGATGAAGCATGGTTTTATCTACATGGTCATGAAGAATTAATAAGTGTTAATGCAGTTTTTCTTAAAAGATGTGAGAGATGTGTGCCAGTACAAGGACATCATTTACATCATTTTCTATGATGAAAGTGTGTGGTTACAGTAGTTAATTTGCACGAGAAATCCAAGCACTTGAATTTAAGGAGCTATTAATATCTGACTCCACTGGCAAATAACATGCTTCCAGGTGTCAAAAAAATTCCTATTAGGCCGGCCACATGTCCAACAGAGGCTCTGTAGAAAATCATCATCTGACTTTCTTCATCCAAGAACACATTATGACATTTTCAGATTGAGAATTAGCTACAGTAATAATATTATCAGTGCCAGTAAAATTTACCTAGAAAAAATCTCTTGAATGTTCAAGTTGCTCCTCATATTGATTGCAAGTGAAGTTGAAAGTTTTAAGATGTCCTCCAGGCATTTTGTATTTGCTGTTGTATTGGCTAAACAGAAAACAAAGCTTTTTATAACAGCTTAATTTATAATACAACAATATGCCATAGACTATCCAGCATAATATTAAACTGTATTACTGTGAATTATTAATTTTCAAAAGTAGTGCACTTTAAATAATACATTTTAATATGTATCATGGCCTCATTCATTCCCAAGATTGCAAGCAGTTAAATGTTTTGTATTTAACTATGTCATTATTACAGTTTAGGTACTGTACAAGTTAGTTTCATAATAATTTTTTCAAAACCTATGAAAATGAAAATTCCATTTCCAATAAATAGCCTTAAAAATATTTAACACTATAGAACCCAATTTTACTGGAGTTGTTCTTTTTTTAAGGCATTTTGTTTTTAATATTAATCTTGTATTTGCCTAACACCCTGAATTCTTTTCTAAGACATAACTCAGGAATACAGTATGTGTATCTGTCAAGAAGCTTTTAACAGAGAAGTATTCTAACAAAAAGTGAACAAATTTAAAAGTTAGTTTTGCATGACAAATCTTTATTTTCAGAAATGTTTCTTTTTAAAGTATACATCTGGATGGAAATTAAAACAAATATTTTTTATAAGTTTAAATACTTGGTCCTATTTTTGTAGCATTTGTTGATCTGTGTTACTATCTAAAGAAGAATAGCAGATAGGTATAACTATTTCAATGCTTTATGCCTAAACTCCTAGCAAAAGGAAAGCATCTAAATTTTTCTTCATTATAGCTCCTGCAGAGATTTAAAGTTGATAATGTTTGAATATAACATTAGATACATATTTTAGTATTAATTAAAAAATTATTAATGTAGGGTAATAAATAAATACTTTTTGCTATCTCCTGTTAAAGAACGTGATAGGGTTAATATTGTTTATTTCTTCATCATCACCTTCTTTTGTTCTTCATTTTCTTCTTTTTTGTTATTTATCACCCATCTTGGAACTCACTTTTACTAATCTGTGTCAAGTGCTCGTTGAGAGAGGTATTCTCCCTCTATCTATTAAGTGGATCCCACCTGATGGCAAGCCAAGCAAAGGTGGTGATGATTTTTACTTCAAATGAATGCATACTCCATGAAGCTTCTGATTTACCCCATTGTTTTCAGGAGGAGAGAGAGGTTAAGGGAAAAAGAATGTGGGCACTAACATTTGGATAGTCAAAATCTGAAGTAAGGCCCTCAAGATTGAATGCAGGCACTCTCTACACTGCAGTGAGCACATTTTAGAAAATTAAAATTAGAAAATAACATTATTATGGGAATTTCATTATAAGTTTTCAGACTTTTGCTTTGCATACTATGTTTTTCTGTCTTAAACTATGTACCATTTCTTTTGCTAAAATATTGTAAAAGCAGATATTCTTTTTGCATTCATTATTTGCATAATATTAATTTGTTTTCATTGCATAAAATTATGAAGACTTGAAGTAAATAGGGATATAAGTATAATTTTTGTGAAAACTCTCTTTTTACAGGAATAATTATAGACCTACACCTAAAACGTACTGGAGGATTAATGTCTAGACATATTTATTTATAGTGCCACTAGGTGTTCAAAGTTGGCAGGGACTGCATGTGCCAAGAGCATCGATGTATATTACAATCTTAGGCCTTCTGTAAAACAAAAGAATTTAAAATTATTGTTAAAGTATGAAAAACTTTCAAATCATATTAATATGTAATTTCCTTTTGTTATTGTTAAAAAAGTTTAAAATCCTATATTTGCAACATAAATTACATATGAAACCACTATAAGCCATTATATATACCAGTACCTTTAGCACTTCAATCAATTTTCCTGTAGTACTTCAGACATGTTGGATGAATTTGAGTTTCAAGCTTCATACATTTTTTATATTATATGCAGCTTTGTTAATTAATTTTTTTCATTGCATATATGTTTTATGCATTTTTCAAAAATATTATTCATTTTCCTGTAGAGTTTATAAATGGTAATTATATCTCTGTTTACTTCATGTCTTCATTTATAATTTAATTCATATTTAACAGTAAGAATAAAGTGGAAAGGTTAGAATGAACTGACCATTTGTAAAGAATCTCATTGTTTTATTCTGAGTTTTCTGAAGTTCTCTTATTGCTAAGCTAAAATGTTCTAAGATCCAAAATAATGTAATGCACAAATTATATGAGGGTACGAAACACTCCATCCAGATGTATCTAGAAAACTAATATAAGAACATTTAAAGCATGCAAGCCTCTAGTTTTGTCCTAAATGCTACCTTAGAAAGGCTTATATTACTAGAATTCAAATTATATGTTTTTTCTTTCTTTCATTGTTTCTTTCTTTCTTTGTTACACATATTGAACAAGCTAAATTATGAACAAGTGAAACACCAAACTATCTTTTGTTCTTTCATCTTCTCTTATAAGGGCAGCCTAATGGAAATCTTTGCATTGGTTTTGAAGAGAAAATAAAATAACAATATATTAATTTCTTAGGAACAAACTGCTTAGGTTGTGTTAAAGTTTTGTAAACATGCTGAGTGGCTCCTATAATAGAAAATCTAAGGATTATTGTTATCATCATCATCTATTATTATTTATTATTAAAGAGAGATAAAGGGAGGGGGAGAGAGAGAGAGGTGTATGTACAGATTGGAAGAGAAGCTATGATTGTCCTTTTAACTTGAGAAAGATAATAATATTCTGAAAATTTGCTTTAAAATTAGCTTTTGCTTCCAGTTATTCATTCTTTGGATAATAATTCATGTTATCCAACTACTCAAGACATTCTTAGTGTACTTATTTAATAGTTCTCCTGCTTCATCTGTCATAACTAGGTTTATAATCTTTGGGACCAAAAGAGTGGAATGCTGCACTTTAGATTACCTAAGATGTGATAGAGTATGCCTGTATGCGTAAACCAGGAGACACATAAGAAAATGCTAATTGATTATAAGGCTTTTCCAAAATATTTTTAATTATTATACTTTGAAAGCATTTTATTCATACTATTTAGTAACAAAGGAACAGTTTTATTACAGACACCTATATTATGCTACTCCAGAGCATAGCACTGACTTTTCAGTATATTGCAACCAGCATGTCTGGCAATACATGTTCACTAACAATTACATTCACCAGTATTGTTAGTATCCTGAAAACTGAACAACAGTAAAGAGCATAATTTGACCATCAGACATACTATGAACCTATCACAGTGTAAAGGACATAAGAAGAGATTGCCTTTTTAACTGGATTAAAATGAGTGTCTCTGTCACAGAAGTCAGTTTAAAAGCAATTTACATCTCTTTTGATGGTTTTAAACTTTTTGACAAGTAAAGATATAATTTATTTCCAGATTAAGCATTCTATAATATTAATTTATAAAGTGTAAAATTAACAGGTCCACTCTTAAGAGGAGGTTGTAGATGTAGATGTCCTGTATCAATATATCAGAACAGTGGGTATGTCACTTTACCATGTTCAGTTTATGGTATTCTCCCCTGTCTATATGCCATTATAGATAAGTATATTCAGTGGCAGCTCGTAAGTATACATTTTGGGTGTTCACAAAATGTTAGATTCAGCAGCTCTGAAAATATGAAATAACATATACTGCGTAATGGTTATGATTATGAACAAATTGATACAACTGCAGCTGCCCATAATAATAATAATAATAATAATAATAATAATAATAATAATAATAATAATAATAATAATAATAATAATAAATAATGCATAACCTGTCTAACAAAAGAAAGGGTTGTTTTGTGAATTTTTATTGTTTTGTACATAATTAAGTACAGTTTAGAGCAATTATGAACTAATGTGTAAGTTTTGGCAGCAGTGCTTTCACTTCTCTCCATTTGCATTCTTTTGTTAGCCAAATATTAATATTTCTAATTTATTAGCACTCACTAAGCCTCATTTTCTGAAGCAGGAAAATGGCCTAATTTCTTCTTATAAAATGTCCTGTCCCTCCATATAGTCCATACAAAAGTTAATCAATAAAAATACATGTTGCACTGCACTGTAGGTATACATTAAATAGGGAAAACTATACTGCATCATGGCTAAAACTATCTATATATAAAGAAAATCCATTCGTCTGTTTTTTAATCATGCAAATGTCTTTATCCCTCTATGATTGAAGTCTTTAGTATGATAACATAATATACCACAATTCATCCAGAAATCCATAATGTATATCAAAATAAGCTTTTCTATTCATATAACTATAATATATAGTAACATCAGATCTAAATTCCACTGTGCAGTGAGTGAATTGGTATAACTGCTCAATATGCTACTTTCTAGTGGATTTATGCCAAACTGAAAAGCAAATGGGAGTTCCCAATTTCCTGCCCGTTCACTCTCGCATGAATGAAACTTCTGTAGTAGTGTGCTACCACCTAGTGGCATTGAGTTAAGCTTGTTACTGAGAGTTGGATGGTAAGGGCCAGTGCACACCTTCAAGTGTGTATGATCCATATGTATTTCACCCATAAGGTAATTATGTCATACCAGTTGTGCATGCACAAAAGCTTCTAAAAACGTGCACAAGTCATGATGTGCTCGTGACTCTGTTGCCATATCTCTCGATTTTAAAAGAGAAGTCCAATAGTTTTAAATGCCCTAGAGTTCAAATTACCATATCTGTGTGATTGAATGATCTAACATTCAAAGAAATAATAATAAATCCTCAATGTGTCAAAAATTAGTGTGTTCACATGCTCTTGCACCCTTACACAGCAGCCACCACTGGATATAATGATGTCCATTATAAACGTTATGTGGACTTTTGTGACAATCTGGGGGGCAGCTGAAGCTTTGAGATGAATGGAAAGCCTAACACCATTGTCAGGAGTCCTGAAATTTTGGCTATTTTATGTGGCATGGTATTTCAAACATTTTAAAAATCTGTTATGTGGCACTCATATAACTTTCTTTACCCATATTTATTTTCATATTTGTTTTGGAAATCTATGCTAATATTACAAAGAGAGAAAATTTGCATGTGTGTGTGTGTGTGTGTGTGTGTGTGTGTATGTTTTCACAGTGTAATCTTGAAAATCCTCAACCAAGTTTGACCATTCTTTCACCAACAGACCTTTACCAGACCTCTACTACCTTAATTCAGTAGGTACATATCAATCAAAGTTAGAAAATGTATTTAACCAATGGAAAAACTAATAAGATTATAATTTTATTTTTAATTCAAAGGACATAAAGGCTTATAGAACAAACTGTTTAAAAAAGTTAACATTTCCAAATATTATAATGTATTCTTTCAAAATAAAATAAGTTCATTATGACCTCCAGTAGGGTTAACTATTGTAAACTATGAGAATATCAGACTAGTGCTTGCAGATGCAATATGTTTGCCCTCTACTTAAGGCTGTGATCACTATCCGTTTGAAAGACAGCCTTTAAAATTTCAGTCATGGAACTGGCCATAGCTCTCAATGGCACTTTCTGTAAAGGGAAAATCAGATTCCCTTCCAATCTGTACATATTCAATTTCTGATAATATTAATCTATGTACATCATGGTTCCTCAATACTTTGAAATGCAGTAAATATGAAAAATTAATAAGCCTCATAATCTTCACCATTCTTTGTTGGCAAATTATAATTCACCAGTTCATAATTGCATTCTATTGAATTAATTAATTGCTAACTAACCGCTATTATTGTTAATCCAGAGTTGAAATGGAGGGAAGAAAAGATAGAATTTTTATTCAAAATGGAAGGCCATACTAGTAACTGAAACTAAACAGTTACATGCATGTTTTTTTTAAAAAAAACATGCTCTGATGAGAGATTCTTTCATTTCTTTCCTTTTTTAAAATTAATGTTTTATAAACTTTAGTAAAGTTACTTCTTATGACTAACTGAGTTTAAAAGATGGTACCTTTTTATCAGTATATTTGATAAATAGTAACCCGTCCAAATATTAAGTGAAACTTGCATTACAGAGAAATTAAAACCAGTCTTTGCAATTTTTGGTAGTATGATGAAGGATAATAAAACTCGATGTAGTAAATATTTTTAAAATAAATTTAAGAAGTATTTTTGCACAAAATGCATTATAAAACTTCCAATAAGTAAGTTTTAGTGTGATTCTAATAGCATATTTTAAATCAAGAAAAATGGTCAAAGTACAAAAATGATTAGCAGGAGCTCTACCCTGATGTGACTCTTCCGTAAAACAGAATTCAGTTAGAAATATGGACTAAATTGAACTCTACAAAGGAAGTGAGCATTTTATACATAACTTAAATTACATAATGCTGGAATTCTGACACAGTTGTATAGTAATTGAATGCCTCTCCATAAATACTTCATTATTTGTGGATATAAGATGTATTAACTGCAAAGTGTTTAAGGTCTTTCTAAAATTGTTTTTCCATGTTTCACATCCAAGGGAATACATTTTGAACATTTGAACACCCATAAACATTTGTATGCATATAGAAAGTTTAGGTAATCTTAAATGGCACAAAATGTTTTACTTTTTATGATGAAATTTGTAATGATATCCACATACAGTTCTTTGCCATGCAGAGATTATATGAAAACAATTAACACTAGAGCACCTGAGTTTTCTTACATGCTGAATGGCTGAAGTGAGTCGATTTGACCCCTAGCAATGAAATGCAATATTTGAGTATTATAATCCTTTATTCTAAGTGAGTTATCAACACTAATTCTGCAAGTATTTCATCTTCTCATAAGGGACATCTATTACAATTTTTCATATCATAAGTTTTTACTTCTTTTCAATACAACTTCTAACAACCAATTTGAACAAGGAATGGAATGTCTGGTAAAGGGCATTGTTGCTGTAATTTCTAAATGCATTGTTGTACAAGTGTTTTTGTTGCAAGTCGTAACTGTTGATAAAAATTTGCTTGTCATTACTTGCATTTAGTGGTAAAGTATAAAAAAAGCATAGTTTTGCATAAAGGGGATAAATAGGACCCTCCAGATACTTAAGTAAACGACTTCATAAATCACAACTGAAGTCAGGAAAGAATAGTGAATGCATAAAATGTGAATAAGAGTGATGAATTAACTGTTTCTACCAAAAGTAGAGATTAGATTCTACAGAGAGAACCTAAACACTATGAACCGGCTGCGCAGTGTTTTCCTGTCCACATCCTCGGCTCTCGTTGCCATCTGCCGCTGTCATAGAAAAGTGTGGATGAAACCATACAACATTTTTAAAACAACAACAATTTTAAAGACTTTACTTACCAACTTTATGAAAGGAGATGCTGAAACTGGCCACTGTCATTGTCCATACATTTTTGGCACCTCTTTAGCAAACTATCCATCACTCGCACTAGTTCACGTTGAGAAATGCTGGTAATTTCCTGGATTTTGTTTTAATTCTTCCAGGGTGTGTGGGTTTGTCTTGTACACTTTGTTTTAAGTTACCCCAGAGATAGAAATCGCAGGGAGTTAGCTCGGGGGACTGAGAAGGCCACAAATCTTTACTAATAATTCTGTCCTCAAACGCACTTTCAATTGTTCTCATCAAAATATTGGCCATATAAGCTGTTGCAGTCTTGTTGAAAAAAGGCAAAATCACAAAATCACACTCCCTGGTTATTAATTCTCTAAAAAAAAAAGGGGGGGCAAAATTGTATTCACATATGAACAGGCATCAACTGTTGACTCGAAAAAAATTGGACGACGGTGGCCAGTTTCAGCATCTCCTTTCATAAAGTTGGTATGTAAAGCCTTCAAAAGTAGTTTTAAAAATGTTGCATGGTTTCATCTGCACCTTTCTATGATAGCGGCAGATGGCCACGAGCACTGATGACGCAGACAGGAAAACCACTGCGCAGCTGGTTCATAGTTTTTTGGCTCTCCCTGTAGTTAGGGGTCAATTTGACCCCTCCCAGCATTCTATTGTTAATTTGTTTAATGCTCTGCACATATCTGAACAGTTATTGATCAATTGTACAAACAATGGAAGATCAGAATTTTAAATAGTAAGCTCCTTGGTTTTGTTTCTGTTCAGTGCTGTGTGAAGTCTGATTCAATCTACCTCAAGTTGGCTGAGTAGGTGCCCAAAGTAGTTAGCAGTATGGAAGTGTTCTTTTGCCTCCCTATCTGTGCCAATAAGGAAAAGAAGTGCTATAATTTCTTTGAAAGGCATTTCAGAGAAAAAAAGTTTTCTTTTTTTTTCATGTTTTAAAAATTTACATTTGTTTTTTGGGGGAAGGGGATGCTGTAACATAAAAAATGGCTTAGATTATAAAATAACCTTAATAAGCCTGTAAACGACCAGTTGTTTATAAGTGCACTTCTCCTATCTACACTTTAAAGTGTACAATAAGAATAGGCTGCTCTCTTTTTTTTTTTTTTTTTTTTTTTTTTCCATTTATATCCGTCTGTTTTCTTAACATGTTATGTCCCTTGAGCTTTTGAATTACATGAATGATTGAATGAATTAATTTAAAATGAATGTGTGAATGAGCCCAGAACACTTACAGTTATTTGAAGTTTAACTTTTTAAGGAAAGGAACATTTTGAAAATAAGTATGCTTATCAGACATCTGATCTACTTAGATATCAGCAGTTTTGTGTTATATGCACCCTGAAAATAGCCCAATGAGCTATTTTCATTGAGCTTACATCTTTGGTTTCCTTGAGAGTTATGTTAGTAAACTAGCAAAGTTTAATTTTGACATCTTTTGTAGTTAACACACGCTATTGTAGGAGAGACAAGCCATTTTGATAGGTTTGCCATAATCTGATAATCCAAAACCAGAACATATTTTATCATAAGTTTAATCGATTTAAGGAAATGATATTTTTTGGAATAAGGAACCCTAATGTAGGAGAAATGTGCATTTAATTAATAATACAGAGTTTTGGAAGGACTGTTTTATTGTACCTTAAGTAAGCATATATTATCAAAAATGTATTAAATGTGTTCAGTATCAACATTTAAACTTTTTATACCAATCATATTTCTCAGAACCTGGAGCAGAAGAAAGGAACTTGGTATTGTTCACAATAAGTTTGTGAACTCACTACAACTTATATTTCCCATACTGTATTTTATTTGCAGCATTGCATTAATTAATTTTACTGTTACCCTATTCCTTTCTTCTGTCCACTGAGCTCTCATGAGGGAAAAACTTTCTTTACATTGGTGTTGTGACCAGGAATGGGGAAATAGTATATCATAATTTTTAGCACCTCTGAATACTACCCACTAGAAATGCAATAAATGAAAGAAGCAACCCATTTTTTGTATGACAACAAATTCTCAAAACTATTATCCTTGGCCTCACCCAAAAGCATTAAATTTAAGTTGAATTCAAATATAGTAAAAATTGAGACTTTTGTCTTTTCAGCCTAGATGTTTCCATTTACCATAATATTGTGGACAGTGCACAAAATTCGAAGCATATGGCAACTCTACATTATGAGCCAGTATAAGCCACAATTCTGTCATTGCTTATGCCATTTGAAAATTTATTGGGAGAAAGCTATGTATATTAAGCACTAAGAAAAGGAAGGACAATCAAAACCATGTGAGAAAAATTAAAAGGAATTCACATTATTGATGAAGGTGTTTCTAGGACATACTTCTATGATAAATAAATTTGCTTTATACAGGTGGAGTGCAATGGATTTTTTGGGGCTTAAAAATCTTAGCATGGCTTGCTTTGGCAGGGAAGTAAAGCCAGTGGTCCCGTGTCATGGATTTATGGCACATAAAAGAACCTCAAGCCTGATAAAGAAGCCTCTGAGCAAAATTACTTGTCTTTCACGCCCAATATAGAATGGGATGCTAAGGACTACAGCAGTTAAAGAGCATCCATAAATAAAACTCAATTTAATTTAATTTTAGGTTATTAACCAGTCAGCCTTTTCCTCTGAACCTTGCAAAATAAAAAACAACATGTGCACATTATTTAAATTTCTAGAACTAAAGGAGGTTGCTTGGAACAAGATGCTTTTCTTATAGCTAAAAAATTCATGACAAACTATGGGGATGAATAGTTCTTGAATAATTTGAATTAGGGTCAAAAATAATTTGTTTCAAATTAAATATAAAGTATGTTATCTTTTCATTGTGAAGGCATTTTGCTTGTAAAAGTTGTTCTGTTTGCTACCCTTAAACTTGTGTTCTTGTACTTTTGCATTACATAAAGTAGAAATATTGCACTTATATGTAAAAGATGGTCATGAATACCTGCTCTCCTTAAAAAGGGCATGTTTCAGAAAGCATCTCTGGAACAAAGATATAAATATCAATATGTACATTAAAAAGGAGATAAACTTAGTTTCCCCCTTATCTCTCTTAGGCGGGTTTCCTAAATAAGCAGTTCACATAACAAGTAACATATGTTATGAATAGCATGAATACACTAAAAATGGTTATTTCAAAAACGTTTCTCTTTAAACACTACCAAAATGTGTGAGGAAATTCTAAATTAGGGATGATGAATTATGCAAACAATACTACTGAGATAAAATAATTTTTCATTCCCAATTGTTATTCTCTCATGTTTAGAAATTGTAGCTCTGCTTTTCCTTTTCCTGCAAGATCCTTTGTACCTATTTTGTGCAATACTCCAAATATTTTCCAGCATGTTGTTTATAGCCTGAAAAATCAAGCAGGTAACTAATATAATTCTGTAGTAGGTATATATGTTTTATATTGTGATTCCTTAGAGCCACATTAATGTAGGTTAAACGTGGCAGTCAACTGTAAAACAAATGAATGCATACCCTGCCTCATTGATTAAAATAAATATTTACAGGGATGTCAAAAATGTTTATACAGAGATGTTTTATCCAGGTTTACCTGTGAATTTTGTTTAAAATATAATTCCAAAATCTAGAATCTCTTACACATACATAAATGCATATTTTTAGCTCCCATCACAAATACATAAGTTTAGCATACACAAATGTAAACTTTCAGCAATCAGTCAAGTCACTTTGAATATCACAGTCTTTGAAATCAGTCTTCACCACTCCTTTTCGGCAACACTTGATAAATTTCTTTTTACAAAAGCATTCAGTCTTGAAAGTGCAGTGTGCAGTGTACTGATTGCATATATTGCAAAAAATACAATAAAAATGCCATGAAAAGACAACCTGCTTAAAAATGCTCCTCCCTTTTTATCAAAGAGATGAATTCTGTGGTAGATTATTTTTTGTAAATAATTTATTTTCAATGGTCATTTAAATTGAGGCATTGTGGTAATAAATAATGTTTTAAACATGTTTTAAGGTATTGAAATTTTATAGATACTAAATTATATGTTATAAACAGTTCCGGTAAAGGTTAAGAGAGTGCAGAGAATAGAAATCTAAATCTCAGCATCTGCTGATTGTCTCATTTACATAATGCTATCTACTTTAAGATGACAGAAAAATCTTACCTACTTCAATAAGGGTTTTGCAGGAAATCAGAATTTGTGCAGCTTCATCCATAAAAAAAGTTTAAAAAATAGGCAAAATAAATAAATTTTTGAACTATAAATGTTCAATGTGTTCTATAGCTATGTCGAGTTACATTAATAAATACAGTAATGTGCAATTATTGGTGTCACATTCAGTATTTGTGTATGAATTGCCAGTGAATAAGTTATATTAACTTATCATTGTTTAAACCTGGAAGTGTTAATTTATATGACAAAGGCACTGCAACTGTAATACTTTACATTCATTCAAAATGTATAACATGAAGTCTCTAAGGACACTGCTGAAGAATAAGCATTAAAATAACAACAGATAAGGCAAAATCTAATTCCTGTAATAACATTTGAAGATGTTTTGGGTATATTATTGGAGTGTATTAACTTTTATTAGTTAACTTTTAACTTAAAAATGATGGCCAATATGATAAAGTTATGTGTTGTTTGTAATTATTACATTTATTTTATTACATAAATGCACAATATGTTACAGGATTATCTTCTTTCTGCTGGAGAATTTATGTACACTTTGGGATATTTATTATTAATCATGCCAAAAACTATTAAGAATGTGCCTATTTAAAAGTATTTCTGTCCATTTAACTTAGAAACAGAAAAAAAAGGAATGTTCTGAAAAGGGTTTGGTATCATTGCTGTGTACTCTTCAAGGGCAATATCAAGAAAGGGAACATCAAGAAAACCATAATGTTACATTATAACCAATTAAAATTTTTCTTCCCTTTTCTACTTAAAAACTGATGTATTTTGATTAATTTCAGCTTCATTGTAATTCTCCAATGAGTATTTTCAAACTTAAATAGCTGCTCAATGGCTCTATTCTGACTTTGGAGTTTTGTTGATAACCTTTCTTGTATGATGCTCTCAATATGAATAGAAAATGATATAAACATTTCAGGGTGATATCCAGTGAAACAGCTTAAGCATATTGATGCATGAGTCATATATTTATATTTTGAGACTTTACACATGTAACTGAGGGTGCTGACTAGAAGATATCGACACCAACTTTATATAAGGGAAGATTTTATGTAGATATAATAAGGTCCTTTGAAGTGTAACATAATATATTTTATTGCCACACTACTGAATTAAAGATATCAAATAAAAACTTTTTACATTATCTTGTACTATGTAATTTATGATAATAAATAGAGCTGCTGCTGAGCAAAAAAAGAAAAAAAAGAGCTTCAAATCATTATCCATTTTGTCTATTTTAGTGATGTTGCATTTCTAGTCTATCTAAACTAAGGCTTGTTGTTTATAATAATATTTTCCTTTGAATTATTTAATAATGTGTAAAATGTAGATATAAGAATTTTTGCTGTGATGAGTTTGGGTAGAATGGCTAGACATAAATATATGGATGAGATATCAAAATAAGGATATGACATCTGTGACAACTGGAGGAAAAATAGGGTGCATATCTATAGCTTCTGGAGAAGGCCACATCATCTTGCATAAACTTGCCGATGTTTCGCTCATCCTGTCATGAGCTTCTTCTGGGCTCTTGTCCAATCTTTGCTTTTTTCCCCTTTTCTTTATTTCTTTCTTTGAGTGGAGGAGAAAAACACTGTTATGCGTTAACCTCAGCCCTGAGGGAGTTGGAGACGAGAGTGACTTGCAATTCAAAGCGGCCACACCCACTAACAAACTCCTCCACCAGATTAGGAAGGAGAGGGTGTGCTGTGGAACTGCCTAAAGCACCTGCGCAGTCTGAGGTAAGGTGTGCACTGGGCTGCAGTGCAGTTGCCAGACAGTAGCAGAGTTTAAGTGAGGGTAAGAAGAAATTTCTGGTGGTAGTGGTAGAGATTAATGATGTCCTCTGTGGTGTAGTGGTTACCATGCTACCCTCTAGCTTCCAAGGTCACAGGTTCAAACCCGATGGAGGGTAATGGATTTTTTCGGCCTTAAAAATCCTTAGCATGGCTTCTTTCAGAAGAGAAGCAAAGCCGGTGGCCCTGTGTCATAGATTTACGGCATGTAGAAGAACCTCAAGCCTGATAAAGAGGCCTCTGATCAAAATTTCTTATATAGAATGGAACGTTAAGGACCACAGCAGTTAATGAGTGTCCATAAATTAAAAAAAGAAGAATTAGTTATGATAGGTTTTTCTAGGGTTGGGTTGTGGTGGTGGTCTGGAAATGGAGTGAGACAAGTATGGCATCACGTGGGATTCCATGAAGTTGCGTACTAGAGTGCCTTCTTGGAGAAGGATGGACTGTGTCTGGAGTTGCTGGGTGATGGTGTTGTTGGCTTGTGCTTGGAGCTCTCGTATCCCCACCACTGAGGCCTCAAGGGCGTCCAGCCGCATGGGTCGGTCGTCGCTGCCGTCTGTTGGTTCGTCGGGTTCGGCGAGATGGGACTCAATACTTACGCTGGACCGATGCGAGCATCCCGTCACTTAATGGCGCTAATTGCTCTGGCTGAGGTCGCTGTTTGACCTCCACTGCCGCAAGGCGTGTGTTGGTTGCACGGCGTAGCCCAGCCAGCTAAGAGGCGAAGTCCTTAATGTCTGCCTGTATCCCAGACTGTGTCGTGTAGTCCTTGGAGTGTTGCGATATCATCAGTCATCTGAAGAGGCTTAGCCCTTCCACAGGGCGTCGTCGGCTCAATGGATGGCTGCTGAGTGGTAGCTGGTGGTGGCGTAGTTCCGGGTTGTTCTCTGATCTGGGAGTACAGGGGGCATTGTGCCTGACGAGTGAAGTGATTATGTATGGAGCAGGTGGCGCAGAAACGACGACGTCGGCGGAGGTCATGATTGGTGTAGGCTGCTATGAGGGAGCCTGCCCCGCAGTAGTGGCATCTAGGTGCTGCGCTGCAAGCCTCCGCTGAACGCCCGAAATCACAACAGCGACGGTAGGACACCGGCCGTTCATTCCTGCTGACCTCAATGCGCAAGTTCTGCCCAAGCAGTGACAGGCTTGACATCAAAACCGCTCGCGCGTCTGATGCGGCGCCCAGGTGTAGGCGAACCAGCGACGTTGGCCCTCGAGCAGACGTAATCTGTGAAACCGTATCACTTACCGCCAGTGGTGTCGTGCGACTTCCAGCACAATGTGGGCTGGAAGATCTCTCGGTACCCCACAGGTGACCACGCTGTGGCGACCATCCATTTGAGGTTGTGTCTGTATCGGTGAAGGCCCAGCTCCGGAAGTGGAGTTGTGCAGGCGGCGGACGGTGACGTCAGAGAACCCGGCTTGGGAGCAGGGCTGGCGGAAGTGCTGATTGGTCCGGCTCGGGAAACTGGGCGGGGCCAGCGGCAGCTGGCTCCTCGGCCGGAGGTGGCGGCGAAGGCGAGACTCTTGTTGATGTGTTGTTGTTTCCAGGCCGGTTCTTCCTTTTCCCTCTTCCTATTTCAGAGTTGACAAAGTCGAGGTGAAATCTGTGCGTGGCTTGCTCCCCGATGGGAGTCGGGACTCACCAATTGTCGCCATACCCACTACAATCTCCTCCACCGGAAGGAAAATAGCAGTAGGAGAAAGGAATCCAAGTGTGATAAAATGAGGCAGTGCCGCTGTTGCACTTGCGTATTGTTGGAAAGGATATATTGGCCGGTCCCGGAGGACCTAAGTCAGGTGATAGGTAAGCTGCCATGACGCAAGCATGGCCAAGGCTCTACTTGTGCCCTTGAGAATTCAGGGTGATGTAATGACGGACGATTGTGAGGGAAGGCATGGCGTAGCGGAAGGTAAGCTAGGCAAAGTCCGGCTTACCACCGTGGTGAATTTTGTTGGCTTCTAGAGTTCCTTGGCTGCCGAGCGCGCCCTCTAGGTGCTACGTCCGGCTACTCCGGTGGCTCTGTGATTGGTTCATTGAGCTTCCTCAACAAGAACTTGAGCTCATCCTTGACAATTCTCTGTAGTGTGATGGAAATCCTGTATATGGTAGCGTTGAAATCGTTTGTTGTTAGTATCATGTATAGCTGTTGGTTGGGTGGACTGAAGTTCTTGGAGTGTTGTATTGTGTTCAGAACGTGCCTCATCCAAGGCTGCGACCCTTTCTGTGAGGTGCAGTGTCTCAGCTTGGAGGATCTCCAACTTCTGCAGGATCTCTGGTTGAGCTGGTGTGGTATTCTGCGTTGATGGTGAAGAGGTCTTTGTAATGGATGCTTCGCCCTGGACCGGAACTGCTGAGGTGGCGTCTGTGACTGTCCTCGTCCAGGAGAGCGAGGGCACTGCGCTTGGTCTGTGTAATAGCCAAAGCCATTACAAGTGGTGCAGTACCAACGTCGGTGCTGCAAGATGTGTTGTGAGCAGTCGGCGGTCAGGCTAGGTGCGACACAGTAGTGGCACCTCGGATCGCTGAAGCAGGAGTCAGCCGTGTGGCCATACTGGCAATAGCGGCGACATGGAACAAGGCGGACACTCCGACTGGCCTCTATCTGTAGGGTTTGCCCAAACATGGGCAGCCCCGGTCCAGTGCAGCCGAGTATTCCTCCCTGTCCATAAACTCCAACCTCATCAGCGGTATCGGTCCCCGTTGCTAGTAAATTCTGGTAGCTTTGGCAGCGGAGTGCCAGAATTCCTGGGCGGCTCGGAGAAACAGTACGGCGGGGAGTTGTCTATGAACTCCCCTAACTACGGCAGAGATGCGAGGAGGCAAGCGCTGGCGGGAAGAGCTGGAACTGGAGGCGGCGCTGATGTTGGCGGTTTAATGAAATGAATAGAACAAATTTAATAATTTTCTTTTGTTTATTAAATTAAAGATTTGAGAAATAGATTCAGTTTTTGGATCAACTTTTTTCGTAGCAACTGGATTTCATGGACTTCATGTTATTATTGGAACTACATTTTTAATCACATGTTTATTCAGAATATTTTATAAACATTTCCTCGATTGGCGGCGTTTGAGTGCCAGCAGGCGCGGCGTCAGATATGGAAGTTCCAACTTCATCTCCGGTCGGCTTTGGAGCAGCGGTGTTCCTTGTCTTCTTTATACCCATGTTGGTTGAGCGATCGAGATCTCGAAGCGAAGTGAATCTTTCCTTTTTTCGAGTGGAGACAAAAATGCTGTTAGGCATTTCTGTCCCGATGGGAGTCGCCGTGATAGATGGTCATACCCACTAAAAACTCCACCGGAAGGAAACAAGGAAGAAGAAAAAAGAGGAATTCGCGAATGAGGGTGAGGCTGTACGCACCTGCAGTCGTTCTCCGTGGTGTAGTGGTTACCACGCTAGCCTCTAAATTCCCGAGGTCTCGGGTTCAAACCCGGCGGAGGACGATGGATTTTTTTCGGGCGTAAAAATCCTTCGGAAGGTAAGTAAAGCCGTGATCCCGTGTCGTAGATTTACGGCACGTAAAAGAACCTCAAACCTGATAAAGAGATCTCTGAGTAGAGTTTCCAGTCTTTCACGCCCAGTATAGAGTGGAACGCTAAGGACCACAGCAGTTAAAGGGTGTCCATAAATAAAACTAAATTTAATTTCTTTAGTACACACCTACGTACTCAAGGTGTGTTATTGGCCGGCCATGAGGGCCTACGCCAGTGAATGTAGGATGCCAGGACGCAAGCATGACCGAGGGCTGGTTGCGCCCTTGGGTATTCAGGGTGAGGGTACAGAAATGTTGGGTGTAAGGATGCTAGGAGTAAGTTGTGGATTATTTAGGTCTCCGACGTCCTTGATGCTAGTTGGTCGGAGCTTCCCATGTGTGTCCGCAATTGGGCGTGTCTTGGCGTTCTGGTGATTTGGAGAGGACGCCATCCAGCGATATCTGGAGGGCTGCTATCTCCTCTCTGAAGAGCCTTCTGACGTCCATGTATTGTGTTCGTGGAAGAACATTGGTAAGCTTATCTTGTTAGGAAGAGTCGGAATGAGCTTGGCACCAAGCAATATGGTACCGTTGTCCTCTCGAAGCTCGGACAATACCTCCTCTAGTTGGGCAAGTATGGCCGTGATTTTGAGCAGTTCCGCCTGCACATTCTCCAGCTTGTGTAGGATCACAGGCGAAGGTTCGTTGGTGAAGTCGCTGCTTGCCGCGGTTGCCGGCGTGTCCTGCGTAGCTAGTGAAAATAGCTGCGATGCAAGAGGCTGCCTCGGCCCTGCGCGGTCATGTGCCAGTGAAGTCTGCCGCTGGCGTACAGGCACCATGGCCCTCTTCTGCTGTGTAGGTGTGGAGCGACTGTTGGTTTGAAGTGGGCAACAAGCTTGCCCGGTGTAGTGGTCATGTCTCCAGCAGGTTGCGCAGAAACGGCGACGAGTTAAGTCGTGCTGCTGGCAGACAGACGTTAGGTTCGTGCGCCACAATAGTGGCACCGAAGCGGAGCAGTGCATCCCACCTTTGTATGCCCGTAAAGGCAACAGTGTCGGCTGGGAGATTTCCAGGTTGTTTGGCTTGGTTCAATCCTCAGGCACTGGCCTAAAAATTGCAAGCCGACGGAGAGAACTGCATCGTAGTGTGCCTTGTCCGTAAAACAAAGGCGCACATGCGATGTTGGCACCTTCTGCGACTGGATTCTTGTTGCCTTCAAAGCTGAACACCAAAGTTGTTGGGCGAAGCTCAGAATTATCTGGGTAGAAAGCTGCTGATCGACGCCCAAAACCATAGCGCTGGGCCTGGCATTCCCCGGTAGAAGCTGCGTTGAGATGTGCTCTGGCGTTTCTTTTTTTTCTTTTTTTGGGGGGGAACAGGAATAAAGGTCTAAGGAAAAACAGAAATATATATAGGTAGTAGAAAGGAAAAAGGAAGAGGAAAAGGAACGATCTTATTCTGTTGTGGCGCTATTTAATGGGGGCATAATGGTGTTCATGGTGGCCGGTACCGCCTAAGCAAACCGGCGGCTTGTGGGTGATTAATGTGAGTGTGCGGAATTCTCCGCTGTGGTGGATAGGTATCTGCCATGGCCGAAGCCCTGGCAGGGACCTATGAACGGTGGTGACATTAACAGGTGATGATGGCTCCGAGCCCGGGCCTGTTACCTCCGGGCATCGGTGTGTGGATGGTCCATAGTCGTTCCGCGTCGGTAGTTGCGTACCCGGGCTTTACCTCCGGGCACGCTGATGAGGAGATGCTGCGAGTGGAGGGGGATTGTCAATGTGATGGTGCAGGTTCCCCTCCATGCGTTTGTTAAGATCTTCGAGCCGGTCAAAAGCGTCAGCCGTCTGGTTGCGGTTTTCCTCTATGTATTCGAGTGCCTCTTTGTGTTGCTGCGTGAGTTGTTCTGTAATTGCTGAATAATTACGATCCAGGTTGTTAATGGAAAATTCGAGGTCGTCGAACTGGCGATGGTTGCTTTTGAGGAGGAGTTTGGTCGAGGCTTCGTGTGCTTCGTCGATGCCGTTGGCGACTTCTGTGAACTGTGTGCTGAGATGCTCTTCCAGAGCAGTGAGCCTGCCAGCTAGGTTTAACACCTCAGCATGGAGGTCCTGGATGGCATCGAGGATGGATTGGTTCGTAGCTGCTATCTGTGCCTGGATGTGTATTGAGTCGCATGATGAAGTGATGTTCTGCGGTGTAGGTGTGAAGTTCTGCGGTGTCTCTGAGAAGTGCGGCGCGGCTCTACGAGGGTAGAGAGGGCAGACAGCCTGGCCCGTGTAGTGCCCCTTGCCCCTACAGGAGGCGCAGAAGCGGCGGCGGTGTGTCAGGTCGTGTGCCCTGCAGTCGGAGGTGATGATCCCATTGCCACAGTAGTGGCAGCGGGGTGCGGCGTCACAGGAAGCGGCGGTGTGCCCGTATAGGCAGCAGCGTCGGCACGGAGTTGGACGCACACTACGACTGGCCTCGAGCGACAGTGCTTGAGGCCAGTCGTAGTGTACGTCCAACTCCGTGCCGACGCTGCTGGCGCCGTTGTTCTTGCTTCTATATCAGCGGTTCTCCAGTGGCCCCGCCACTTTGTTCCTGATTGGCTGCCTGTTCACCAATCGATGTCGGTGCAGATGCCACTATTTCGTGATGGTCTTGGAGATTGATTCTGTGCCTTTTTCTTTGTTATTTGTTTCTTTACGTCTTTTTTTTCATCTTGGTTCTTTTTTGACCCTTCATGTGGCAAAGACTGCTGCAGTGAGCTGTCAATCCCGAAATGGTCTCGTGGCACCGCCCGTTTCCTCTCATTGGTTGTCCTCCGGCCAGTAACTGTGCTTTTTTTTTGGTGGGGGCTGCCCCATACCCGCCGCCCCCGGTGACGATCATCCTCAGAGGCTACATCGTCTCCCTATGCACATGCTGTTAGTAAACTAATCATGCGTGTCTAGGGAGACAGGGTGCTATGTTAGTAGAGGGATTTCATGCAGTTAGCGGTCGGGTTCCGTGTTAGCACCCCGGTTAGTAAATGTTAGTTCCTAGCTGGCATGCCGTGCATGCAAGAGGAGCAACGCCTTCCAAGTATTATGGAGTTGCTTTCCGTTGTACACAGAGCACCAAAGAAAATCTTCGGCGGATTTTGTATGGTTTTCTGGGGTCTTTTGAGGCGTGTCCTTCACCTTACCTATAGCAGAGCGTCGTGGCTTGATAACAGCAGCAAGGTGGAAAAGAGGGGAGTTGATGCTTTGTTTGTTTGTTTGTTTGTTTTTTTTTGTTGAAACCAAAACATGTGTATTGTCTCGGAACTAATCATGCAGTATACTAGCGAAATTACTCGTGCACGTATCGTGGGTATGTGGGAGGCTGGTCACACTGTTACATAAATTGCAACGGAAGTGCATAGAAGTGTTTTTATAGTAAATTACTAGATAAAAATATTCCAGGATAGAGAAACACCGTCTATATAATCGTCAGAAAGTGGGCACTCCCCGTAAAACATCCGCAGATGATAATATCCGTTGACCAAATTAAAATTACTCTTTTGTTATAACTGACTGGTCGTGTTTAGAAACTAGAGATAAATATGTTCAAATATGTTCGGTTTACCGAATATGACATACATATTATGGCAATAAAATCGGGTTATATTTTGTCTATAATTCTGTAGTATTCCTATGATCAGCAATATGTTAGTAAAGGTATATTAACCAATTATAGTTTGAATTGGAGGGAAAACGTGCTGCTTTATTTATTTATTTATTGTTTAGTTATGTTTGCTTCTATGCAGCAACAAGCATTGATATCACTGTGAGAATACAGTTATGTTTATTTTTTGTTATAAAGTGCTGCCTTGCTATTATTTAATGAATACTATTCAAGCTTTAATTTGCACCCCCTGAAAATCTTATCACACCACACATTCTACATTTCACTAACCTGTGTGCTCATTAAGTTTTCTCTCTTAGCTTTTAACCCCTTCAAAGGTGTGTCCTGCACTAGCCGATAAGGTATGGGCTCCAATCATGATAACAGGTCTGTATGACAAACTGAATGCACTCACCCTACCTCTTTCTCTTTTAGCTAATATGATTGAAAGCGTAAACATATATTTTGTTTCTACACCATTTGTAAACTTTGTTGTGTTATTGGTGTAACTGTTTAGCAGAAGGAGTGGGCGCACCCTTGCACCGTGGCCTAAAGCAAGCAATGTAATGGCCATGGCTTTGCAAGGCCAAGTACAACGATATATAACGTGATACAAACGCAAGGTGTAGTGAGACTTTCTTTGGCACTCTTTGTACCTGTTGACAATGTTCTTTTCTTTGAAAATTTCTATGCTTTCTCATGTCATCCTCTGGGAGAAGATGCTGCAGGTGGCTGAAGTTCTGTATTGTCAAAATCATTTGGTGCCTGGTTGTAATCACATGTTCTGCTGATACGGATTTTTCGGGTTGGTTTAGTTTTAAACTGTGTACGTGCTTTTTCTTACCTGTTGTGATGGATCTGCCAGTTTGACCAATGTAGGTTTTACCACAGTTGCACCTAATTCTGTATAGCCTGGGTTTAAGAACAGATTACTGATATCCTTAGCTGGTCGGAGAAGCGATCTGAGCTTTTTGGTTGAACTGTAGCATGTTCTGATGTAGCTTCTGAGAACTGAAATCTGGTCGGTTATGCCTCATGTGTAGGGTATGGTGGTCCATTTTGTATAGTGGAGCTTCAAAATCCCTGAGCAATGTATGAAAGAAACACATAATGTTTAAAATATAACGAGTCAGAAATTGAAACACTTTTACACTTCATTCAATTGTTTTTTATCATTACACGTTTCAAGAGCATTTGTTGTAATCACATGTGGACCAACTGATGAGCAAACCAGAAGGAACTTCTCTTGATGTGGCATCATCTGGTATTGAAATTTGCCCAACCTAGAACTGGGGTGATGAGTTGCTTAGGTGATCTGGAGGGAGAACATCAAAGTTCATTATGCAGTCTCTGTTCTTCAGGATATGTATTTTCTCCCACATTTAGAGTTCAGCTGCATTATTGGTACATTTCAAGAGTTTAGTAACAGGCTTAATTTCATGGTTGAGGGACGAAAAATGGGCTGCTATTGCTGATTTATCGGTTTGTTTGTATTTGACACTTCTTAAATGTTTTTTGAGCCAGGTATCCAGGTTGGATTTTGTATTTCGTATACATATTTGGTGGCAGTCTAAGCAATCAATTTGGAATACACCTTTTGGCATTGCATGAGCCTTTTCTTTCTTCTCTCTCCCCACTATGTCATCCTCTATGGTATAGGGGTACCATGCCAGCCTCTAGTTCCCGAGGTCACGGGTTGAAACCCGGCGGAGGGCGATGGATTTTTTCGGGCATAAAAATCTTTAGCACGACTTCTTTTGGAAGGGAAGAAAAGCAAAGGCGATGGCTCCGTGTCATAGATTTATGGCATGTAAAAGAACTTCAAACCTGTTAAAGAGACCTTTGAGTAAAATTTCCAATGTTTCATGCCCAATATAGAATGGGACGCTAAGAACCATAGTAGTTAAATGGCATCCATAAATAAAACTCAATTTAATTTCTCCCCACCACTTATTTATTGTTGCTTAAACTACTAAGGTCATATTGTGACATTTTTAAATATTTGTTTGAATGTACCTACTTGTATTTTGTGGTGATCAGTTTTATTTTATTGACATGTGAATTTTGAGAGAGAGAGAGAGAGAGAGAGAGAGAGAGAGAGAGAGAGAGAGAGAGAGAGAGAGATGAATAGTGTATTCACACAACACAGCATTCATCTGTGCAGCTATGTAAAGTCAGAAAAAACCTTTAGGAATAAGGATCTTTACCTTAATTTCTATCAAATGTGAACCTCACCATTATTGTAATTCTTATAAGTGGGAAAATTTAATTGATCTTTATTTTCTAATGTTATTGGATTAACCACTCATTTTGGCTGATATTGACATGGAAAAATTAGTTTAATTGTGATTCATCACTATCGTTTTCGCACAATTCCTATACTGAGGCCTAAAATACTTAGCATGAGGGAGGAGAGGTTCAACATTTTAAAATAAAGCTAGCTGATAATACACCAAACCAAGTGAGATGGCTCCACAGTAAAATGCGAGGTTTGCATTTGGGAGGTCCTGGCTTCAATTCTTCCAGCTGACTAGTTTTACCATGGTTTTTCATGGTTTTCCCTGGTTGGCAAGGCAAAGGCAGGGGTGGTTTCTCTTTTACCATAAATTTCCTTTCCTTCACTTCCCCTTTCATGTTAGAAGTGGGCATAGGAGGCTGTGCAGTGTCACACAGATAGTGCCAATGCTTGCTCAGAAAGTTCTTCTCAGCTCTGCCAGATGGCAGCCCTCTCTGAAGCACCTCAGGTTGGTCGAGTTCTCCCTGGATCCACCAGAGGAAAGCCTTCTTTGAGCACCTACCAAAGTGACCAGGTTATCAAGCTTGGAATCATTAGGGACCTCTGTGCATCTTGGTTGGGTGGCCTATAGTCTCCTGCAGTTTCTCCACCATATCTGTTCCTCCTGGGGGTGGTAAACACAAAAGATCTGCATTGAGTCAAGGTGTGCAGCCTCCCTTCCATTCCCTGGTCATAGTCTTACCCCAAAACTTCTTAACTGCCTTGCATAATTTGTTGATTGTTCAATACTTTGTGTCCTTGTTGCACGTTGTATGTCATATTTAAAATTTTAAAATTCAAATGGTAAAGAGGTGAGAAATACAGTAAAACTTGTGTAATTCAAATATGAAGGGCCTATGAAGATATTCATATTATCCAAGAATTTAAATTAAAAAGAATGGTATAGGTAATCTATATAATATGTATTCTGAAGTCAGCAGAGTATATTATACAGTGATGCAAAAAAATGCAGTACAGTAGTAACAAAAGTACATAATGATAGGCCTAATGACGGCATGAATCATTCTAACAGGTTTGCCGTGAGTACATCATGTATAGAGTGCTGAAGGCACAAGAGCACATGTTTTGTAAGAGATGCCTAACATCTTGTTGATATATACGAATCTGAGCAGTACTCAAGCTCTGCTATAGCTGTAGTTGCTGAATCTACAAATTCTTCTCAGATATTCTTGTGAGTGGAGCACAGTCACCATGAGAGGTAATCCACTGTCACGTGTCTTGCTTCTTGAAACCAGTAAAAGTGCTAACTGTACAATATTTTAGTTTTAGAATTAGAAGTTTTTCCTTTTTTATAGAAGACTTCCCAAATTGCCTTGCCACATTCTATAACTCAGTGTCACTTTGAAGATTTTTTCTTTGAATCAAACAAAATTATGTTCAAACAAAAGAACATTTATGCACTGTTTATATAACAAATTTAAGGGTACAAAGGAAAAGTTTGAATTAAAGATGTTTGAATTACTAAAGTCTCACTGCATAATACATCCCCTCAGTTTCCCATGCATTTCAGTGTATGTCATTTATATCAAAGCATTGTGATCCCTTACTATTATCCAAGGTGGTTCTAAGCAGGGCTGAATCTATATATTATTATTATTATTATTATTATTATTATTATTATTATTATTATTATGAACTGCAAAACTATGCATTACTGTGTATGGTCCAACTGCAATCCATTGAGATAACCAGAAAATGAGGTTTAGGAGGAATTTGAAACAAAATATGACTGATATTGATGTAGTTACTCATTTTCACATCCAATGTTAGATACGCAACATAAGCCAGAAATGTCATTGCAAGTGCATGCAACCAGTAACTGTTTCATCCAGGCAAGCTAGCTGAGAAGTAATGTCAAGAATGCAATTACTGATAAAATCTTGCAGCATCCCAAGAATGCAGACTTTTTTTAAATAAGTCTTAAAATAAATACTCTTTTAAATAAGCCCATTCAGGCTTATTTTTATAAAATGTTTGTCAGGATCAAGATTGGAAAAAAAGACTAAAAAAATTAATTTATTATGTAGGTAATTCAAAATATACAATTAGTTGTCATGTAATATAAAAAATATGGAATTTAATCAAAATTATTGGTGTGAAAAAAGACAAAAAACAAAAACTTGTTCATGTAAAGGGAAAATAAACATGAAAGAATTATATCGCATCTCATGCTTAAAACAGTATAGTATGATTTTTTTTTTTTTACCTGGTCCTGCAGAAATGCAAATGAGAAGGTTGGAGAGAGGAAAAAGGAAAAGACCAGCAGTATACCCCTAGAGTGGTGCAACAGCAATTTCTAAGGTACGTATTGGCTGTTCTACTACCACTAACCCAAAACCCCTCCTGGGAATTAATGGGCTTGTCCAGATATAAAATGATAAAAACTTTAAACTGGAGGGTATTATCACTGTTTACTCTTACCAAAATATCATTCAATGTGGATGGAATATTTTCAAACAATACAGAATGAACGATGTGCCACACTCTGCTTTGTGCATTTCCATCATATTACTTTAACCAAGTGTGTTTTATTCCCCCCACACATTTTGCTTTCATTTTTATGGCGCCCTTTCATTCATTCCTCTTTTACTTTCTTTACTAGGTACAGTAAGTAGGGGAAGTATTGTATTCCACACAGAAATTTGATGTCAAGATTTCGCCACAAATATATGTTTTGAGGTCCCCTGAATAAAAAAAATTAACTCAAAAATGAAAAGTTGGTTAAATGCCAAACTTGGTATACAGATTCAACACCTTCCAAATATGTGACACAAAGATTTTCAAGAAAATCCCCTACCCCAGACTATCCTTTAGATGGAAGATTTTTCAAAATATTTTTATTTTCTACAAATTGGCTCTAACATTTTTTATTCAAAAACCATACATTAAAGATATTTACATGAAAAATAAAATGTATATTCTGAATTTTCTGGGAATAGCCTGTGAAGTCCTCTTTATTAGAAGGAATTTTGTATACATCTTTATAACTGGTAAACCTTAAGCGATAGATGAAAACATACTTCACAAAAAATGTAGATGTCTTCAAAACACACAATTTATTTAAAATAACTTTTTTGTTGCATCAGTAATTTTCCAGATACCTGTAATTAATGGTTTGAATTGTTCAATACTTTGTCATTATTTTTAAGTCCCATCGATTTTCAGTTGTTTCTGGTGATCGCATAGAAACAGTATGGAATTTAAAGCCAGCATATAGTATCCAGTTCTTAAACATTTGATTATCGCTGTTTCCCTTTGTATCTGTAATGAAATGTGTAATGTAGCTATTTCTGTAAAGGTTTATTTGGATTAAAATGTAGTAGATAGAAAAATAAGCTTTAGTAAGAATAGCTAGTATACTGATTAATAAACAATAGAGGACAGAGAAAGTTGTATGAATATATGTATAAAATTTTTTTATTACTGAAGTAGTAAGGGTTTTATCATATCAGTAAAAAGGGGCTCAGAAAATCTAAGAATGTTTAAACATCACAACATATTTACTGGTTTTGATTTTTCTTCTGTCATAAAGCTTATTTCTTTCCCATTTTTCTATTCTATTATTAGATTTTTCTTATTTAAGAGGGTATTTAATTAGCTGAAAAATATATTTCCTGAGTTTTGTCTGATTCTGAGTAATGTTTCTCGAGAACCTTGTTCAAAAGTGGCTGAGGCTCTTCATGAACTCTCTAGTCTAAAATATATAAGGGAGTTAAAAGAAAATTAATACAATCTAGCCATTCAATGCTAGGTAAGATATAATTAATTTTGTGATGCCTGCTCAAAGTAAAAATTTATAAAATGGTAATATTTATTAACTATTTTATGAATCTCACACATATTATTTTTACTCTCTCTACAACATACTAGTAGATAGAAGAATTTACCAACATGGATGGCAGAGGTCTTAAGCCACAGACTCGTGAATGGGAGGTCCACAATTCAAACCCGCAAGGACCATCCTCCCTAACTAGGTTTTTTCCATATTTTCCTGTCTTCATCACTAGCAAATGCCGGGGGTACCCTAAACTTAGGCCTGGAACATTTTCCTTATCAAGCTTACTTTCTCAAATATAATACTACAGTGTTCACAGCATGTGGTCCCATATATATAGTAAGAACAGGCATTAAACACTATTTTAAAAAAATGTTAGAAGAATTGCTTACACTCAAAGTTTCTATATTGATATTTCACTGCAAATATGTTTTGATGCCTGCTGAATCTAAAGCAAGCACTTTTAGAAAAAGTTTGTGTGTGAATAGTATAACTCAAAAATGAAAAGTTGGATGAATGCCAAAGTTGGATTTCAAGTTCAGTAGCTGATAGAGATACGACACAAAGGTTTTTAAGAACATTCCCCATTCCCAAACTACCTTTTACATGGACATTTTTGTTATATTTTAACAAAATGACTAACAATTTTTATTAAAACACCATAAATTAAGATATTTATGTAACAAATAAAAAGTATATCTCGAACCTTTTTTTGCAATAGCCCTCTAAGTCCTCTTCATTTGCAATGATTTTTGTTTAATTTTGTATAACTGGTAAATCATAAGAGATGGACCAAAACTTACTATACAAGAAGTGTAGTTCTCTTTAAAACACATAATTAGTTTCAAATAACCTTTTAATGCAGCAGCCATTTCCAAGATATTTATTATTTGTTTCATTTTTTGAAAAGCTTTCAGCATCCAGTTGTTTCTCATGATGTCATGCAGAATTGAATGGAATTTCAATGTCAGAATTTGATTATTGCTTCAATTTACTGTATTCCTCCGATACCTTGAAAGGTGTAATGAAACTATTTCTACAAACATTTATCTATAAAAAAAATCTGATATGACACATTCATATGACTTTCTCTATCCTCTGCCATGTATAGGTGAGTGTACAAACTATTCTCACTAAAGCTTATTTTTCTATTTAATTCATTTTAATCCAATTAAGATTTCAAGAAAATCTTTGTGTTGCATCTTTGGAAGATACAAACTTAAATACCAGTTTAGTGTTTATCCAAGTTTTTGTTTTTGGAGTTATGCTGTTCAGGGACACACAGTCCTTTTTCTAAAAGTGTTTTTTTTGGGGGGGGGGTGATTCAGGGAGCCTCAAAACATAGATTTTTGGTGAAATATCAAAATTGAAGTTTTGGGTGGAATACAATACTTCCCCAAAACTTTTTTACTTGAATTTTGTATTTGAATATCATTAATGCATTTTTACTACTTTGTCATATTAAATGGTGTACAATATTAACACATTAGATTATCCCAGCCTTTTAGCAGTAACTCATCATTTTGTGCAATTAACTATACCAGCACACAAATGGAAAAAAAATTATGCTACAGCAATTATGAGATGTTCGCTATTATTGGTTTCAGTTTTCCAATATTTTACCATACACTTTTTTTGAAGTGGTCACCATTTTTTACTTCTCACAATGTCATGTAAACAGAGCAGAATTGCAAATATAGTGACCCAGTTTTTAAAGATTTAAGATCATCCTCCTATATACCCTTGTATCTAGAATGAAAAGAGATGGAAACTATATATCAGGAAAATGCCTATAGGGTTTGACCCTAGGTACAAATAACTTTGGAAGGGAAGTAAAGCGTGTGGTCCAGTCTACAACACATAAAAAGAACCTCAACCTGATAAGGAGGCCTTGAGAAAAATTTCTGGTCTTTCACACACAATATAGAATGGGATGCAAGAACCATAGTAGTTAAAGAGCATCCATTAATAAAGCTCAATTTAATTTTAATTTAATTTCAAATAAGTTCATACATGCCACCGAACAAAGCTGGAACAGTTGAGAGAGGAGATAGAAGGTTCAGTGTTATATTTTAAAATAAAGAGAGTTGGAGATTGTTACACTACATCACTAAAAGGTTCTTACTTTGAACGCGTTTTGGGAGAACGGTTTGCTCCCATCGTCAGCATGTTTCCAACAGATGTCGGAAACGCGTTCAAAGTAAGAACCTTTTAGTGATGTAGTGTAACGGTCTCCAATCCTTTTATTTTAAATTATGACACATCACTGTTACTAGCTTCTCAATCTTCAACATTAATTAATCAGTATTATATACTCCAGAAGGCACTTAATACATTGTCCAAAATATATTGGTCTCCCTTCTTTATGAATTTTAAGTCGCATAGCATTCTCTACTCTTTACCAATTCACATTCTCCTCCCATGTATTATTTTCATAAAAAACCTTTATTTCTATCCACTTTGCCTTGATCTTAAGTTTCTGCCTAGAAAAGAAGCTTTCAAAATAAGTATGGACTTTGTTATATAACTATGCAAACTGCAGAGCCAACACACAACTATTTATATCACAAATTGTTTTGTATTAGTCATTACAAACCAATGAAGTGTTCATTTTCAAATCTGTATTAATATTATAAAGAGAGAAAATTTGTGTGGGTGGGGTGGTAATCTCATAAACCACTCAATTGATTTTGATAATTCTTTCAGCACTGAAAAGCCTAATTCATTCTGAGAGATATGGCAGTATAAAACACCTAATTTCATTTCATAAATTACTAAAAGATTAAAAAGCAGTAAATTCTACTTATATTTCATTGCAAGCAATACATGTGTAGATGGTCACAATTTGGCAAATAAGACACAGCAAAACAAAAGAGAATCAAATCTGCCAATGCCAACATATTTTAATAACCCTTAACTTAGAAAGTTTTGCTTTATTTCCTTTGTATATTATAATCAAGATTGTTTGTTAGCAAGGTATTGAGTTTTTTTTTATTTATGAATGCTCTTTAACTGCTATGGTTCTTAGTGTCCCATTCTATATTGGACGCGAAGGACTGGAAATTTTGCTCAGAGGCCTCTTTATCAGGCTTGAGGTTCTTTTACGTGCCATAAATCTGACACGGGACCACCAGCTTTACTTCCCTTTTGAAGGAAGCCATGCTAAGGATTTTTACGCCTGAAAAAATCCATCACCCTCTGCCAGGTTTGAACCCGTGACCTCAGGAAGTAGAGGTTAGCATGATACCCCGAGGACACGGAGTACAACTGTTTAGCAGGGTATGTTAAATAATTGTATAAAGAGACTAGATTGTGTCTAGCTAGCATTAGAAATCAGTCAATCAATATTTTACACTTCTCAACTGAGAATATTATTTTTCTCAATGATTGTACACTATCTTTTCAAAAGAGATTAACCTGGTGAACTGGGAGTGCAGAATCTACATATTCACCAGCTTCAGCTCTATTGAACACCCGTGCTATATATGTTATGTATTATGTGAAAGACAAAGGCATAAAACCTTGCCTATTATAATTATCTATGAAGATTGTTCCACAGCTAAAGGATACTTATAGGCTATACAAAATCTCTAAAATATAGAAGACCTTTTGGGCAGGGGGTTAAGGAAGTCAAGATTTCCCGCTAATGTTTCACATCCTTTTATGTGAATATCAGGGGGATTTTAATTCATTATTGGAAACAGTCAGGTCTGTATGAAATTACAATTATAAGGGCATAGAGGAGGATTCACCATAAAAAACCTTTTAGACCATTGTATAATAATTTCATAAAGATAAACATTTAAACCTGGAAAAATGTTGACAAAATTACCAACCATTTAGAAATGATTAATTCTATGAAAAAGCCTATTTGACACAGGTTATGTCTTTAAAAAAATTAAGTTTTTTGTATATTATTTATGGTTTCCCAGTTATGTAAAACTTGGTAAGAAAGAAGTAACTATCTTTTAGGGTTTCTCAGTTATGTATAACTCAATAAGAATGGAGAGGACTTTCTTGTATGAATATGGTAAGCCAGGATCCTGTCTGAATGCTTAGCCATATTCTTTTGTCACTTGCTTAACATTAAATAAAAAATGTATTATTACATAATTCAGTTTTATTGCAAAACAAAAGTATGACACCGAATGTGCAAACAGAAAAACAAGCAGGTTTTGCTAAATGTTATAATATATATATCTCATTGGATTACAAGTTTGTGCTTTCATCACCCTCGATCTCAACTTTAGGGTCCACACTGTTGACATGTTTCGATCTTTGTAAAACATTTGATGGACTGGAGATGTATCAACTCGATGAGGACCTTGGACTTTGCTGGTTTAATAGTAGGATGTCCTTTATAAAATTGCTCCAAGTGAATTAGTTTTAGATTGACCTGGTTTAGGTTTTCTTTCCAAAAAAAGGAAGTTTTCATTCACTTTCTGACTATCAAAGTATTTAGGACTTACTTTACTCAAAATAAAGCCACTGAAAATCCTGAATACTGTGTCTATTGGCTGATTTTACGCAAACTCTTGTCCACACATTTGTACAGCTTGGAATTTTTCTGTACACTTAAGAAAGTAACACTGAAAATTTTCAGAATGCTATGTTTCTGAAAACAAATGAAATTTCTTTATATTTGACAGCTACTTTCTAATGTTTTGTAAGCTGATTGATGTGTAGTTTGTTTATGAAAATAATACATGGGAGAAAAATGTGAATTGGTAAAGAGTAGAGAATGTTATGTGACTATTAAAATTCATAAAATGGGAAGATCAATATATTTTGGACAATGTATTAAGTGCCTTCTGAAGTATATAATACTGAACCTTTTATCCCCTCTCTCTCTACTGCTCCAGCTTTGTTCGGTGGCATTTAATGAAGTTATTTGAAATTAAATTAAAATTAAATTGAGCTTTATTTATGGATGCTCTTTAACTACTATGGTCTTGCATCCCATTCTATATTGGGTATGAAAGACCAGAAATTTTGTCTTCTGTGTTCACTCAAAAATGAATTTGAATAGAGAACATTTCTGGGCTATGATTTTGTAAGATTTTAAATCATTAACACTTAAAAAATGTGAAGGCCGACTTAGAAATGCATTTGGTGAAGAAGGCCCATCTAAAGCTACAATTTATAATCAGTGAAGTCAAAAAAGATCAGTTTTTTCTTGTGATGAATTTTGTGAAGGATGCCCAAGAACGGCTGTTATTGTTGAAAATATTGCGCTGTTTGAGTAGTGCTTGAAGATCGACCGACATCTTATGAATTTATTCATGCAGCATTGGCACGAGTCAAATCCAAAACATTCTACATCAACAGTCTTTGTTATCGATGGATTCACATAAACGGACTCCCAATTAAAAACAACAATGCAATGATTGAAGAAAAACTCTGGAAAAATTCCAAGGCAGCACTTCAAATTTGGTTTGCAGTATTGTTACAAGTGATGAATCTTGGATCTATTGTTATGGTCCTGAAAAGAAAAGTCAATCAGCTCAGTGGTTCTTTCGAACAGAACCTAAGCCTACAAAAGTCCGACAAATTCACAGTGCTGGTAAGAAGAGGTTGCTAGTTTTTTGTTTCTTTCTAAAACGGCCATATTGCTACTATAGCATTAGAAAACAGACGTACCATTACTGCCGATTGGTACACAAATGTCTGTTTACCACAAATTTTGAAAGAGTTTGTAAAAAACACCCAAAAAAAAATATTGTTACATCATGACATTGCATTGTCGCATACAGCAAAACTAACAACTGAGTATCTGGATGCCCTAACGGTCAACACCATGGACCCTCCACCACACAGTCCTGGCCTAGCAACTTGCAATATCTTTTTGTTTCCAAAAATTAAAGATAAAATGTGTGGAATTACATCATCAAATAAGCAGTGGAACATTAAAAAATCTGGTTTCTGAAGTGCCTCAGGAAGAGTGGCATCATTGTTTTAAGGACTGGTTTCATTGAATACAAAAATGCATTGACGTTAAAGGGAGGATATCTTGAAATACAATAAAATTATTTAAAGCTAATCCTTGTTTAATTTTCCAAAAATTTTCAGTGTGCCCATGTAAAAACAATCTTCATCCAATCATCTGATACAAAAATGTATACTGGGTCTTACATTTACTTTCTTCCATAATACCAAAAATTTATTCACACTCCACATAGGAATGACCAGATATCAGAAACTTATGGTACAGTCTTTGAATTTTGATGTTTAATACCACATAAATCCAAAACTTTATTTTTAAGTTCTACAGCTACCTCTTGATTGCCTACCATGACTTAGCTGAAGATCTGTGGTTCAAGTCCTAACCATAGCATTGGATTTTTCAATTAGAATTCAACTTTCCAATTCAGTTTGTGATGAATAAAAATATCCATTTCTGCTGATATTTAAAAGAACTAAAATAATCAAGAACAATTAAGTCCCTGAGGAGAATCAGGAATGCTGACTTTTAAATTGAATTTAGCATAACTTTTTAAAAAGTACTTGAGTCTTTTTAGCAACATCTCATGAAATACAGATGAAGTATATATTACCCAATATCAAACTGTAGAAAGCATTTCCTCTTCTTTCCAAGGTGGAGATGAGTGCTGCAATTACACAGCTCTTACCTTCCTAGATAGCCAAATATTATAACATATTTGTACACAATTTAAATATGCCTGAGTAAACTCTGTGATAGAGGTTTCTCTCATGTTTCAGGGGTGCTCTGAGGAAACAGATGAAGCTTTATCATTTTGAACCTGTATAAATGTATGTGAGAATAATTTATGTTTCAATCTCTTACACAACAATGTCACTTTATTACCAACTCTCTTTTCTTCTCTAGCATGGGACATTAATTTTTTTTTCAATATAATAATGAATTTTGTTGGTATATTACTTTCTCTACTAAGTAGGGGAAGTATTGTATTCCACCCAGAAATTCAATACCGAGATTTCACCGGAAATATATGTTTTGAGACCCCCTGAATCCAAAAAAATCTGATGTGTTACACTCACATGACTTTCTCTACTCTTGTACAATCTAATTTTACAAACGCCTATTCTCCATATGCTTCATGTTAATCGAGATATCGAGATGTCAATCTTATTGGTAATTTTTTTGTAGAAACAAGGGAAATATGGTAGCTTTTAAGCGATAGTCAAATATTCTAACGCTGGTTGCTATGTGGCGCATTCCATTCTCTTTGCATGTCCAGGACATAAAAAAAATGAATAACGAATTTGAGAAAAAGTATAAGTATTGGAAAATTTAAGGAAATAACAAGCAATATCTCGAAAACGGTTCACTCAACAAAAGAAATGTATATGACATAAGTTTTGTATTTTAACGCGATCTACATTTTTTGTGTAGTAAAATTTTGTCTATCTCTTATGGTTTACCAGTTATGCAAAAGTCGTTCACAATGAAGAATACTTTTGGAGACATTTCCAGAAAATTCGAGATATACATTTCATTTCTCATGACATTATCTTAAACATATGATATTTTCATCAAATTCGTTAGAGCCATTTTTGAGAAAATTAAAATTTTCGAAAAATCTTCCATGTAAAGGGTAGTCTGGGGAGGGGGGATTTTCTTGAAAACCTTCGTGTCGCATCGCTGGAAGATACTGAACCTAAATACCAAGTTTGGTGCTTATCCGACTGTTCGTTTTTGAGTTATGCTGTTCACAGACACACACACACACATACACACGGACATGTTTCCAAAAATGCTTTTTTTGGATTCAGGAGGTCTCAAAACATGTATTTCCGGTGAAATCTCGGTATCGAATTTTTGGGTGGAATGCAATACTTCCCCTACTTACTATACGTAGTAGAGAAAGTAAAAAGCATTTTTGGAAACATGTGTGTGTGTGTCTGTGAACAGCATAACTCAGAAACGAACAGTCGGATAAACACCAAACTTGGTATTTAGGTTCAGTATCTTCCAGAGATGAGACACGAAGGTTTTCAAGAAAATCCCCCCACCCCAGATTACCCTTTACATGGAACATTTTTCGAAAATTTTACTTTTCTCAAAAATGGCTCTAACGATTTTGATTAAAATATCATATGTTTAAGATATTTTCATGACAAATGAAATGTATATCTTGAATTTTCTGGGAATATCTCCAAAAGTATTCTTCATTGTGAACGACTTTTGCATAACTGGTAAACCATAAGAGATAGCCAAAATTTTACTACACAAAAAATGTAGATCGCATTAAAATACACAATTTATGTCATATACATTTTTTTTGTTGAGTGAACCATTTTCGAGATATTGCTTGTTATTCCCTTAAATTTTTCAATACTTATTTTCTCAAATGGGAATTCATTATTCATTTTTTTGTCTTGGATATGCAAAGAGTTATTATTTTGTGGCAAAGAGAATGGTGCTGCACATAGCAACCAGCTATTAAGAGACATGTCTATGCTTAAAGACTACTGTATTTCTATATTGCCCTTGCAAATACAAAACAAGGAGAACATAGTAGGCCTTAAGCGATAGTCAAATATTTTTAGAACTGGTCGCTATGTGTAAAATGTAATTCTCTTTACATGTTAAAAGATTGTTTCTGCAAATGTTTATCTCAATTACTATGAAATAGATGGAGAATAAGAGTTTGTAAAAATAGTTTGTATAAGAGTACAGAAAGTCATGTGAGTGTAACACATCAATTTTTATTTGCATAATTACTTTACTGTAGTTTTTTTGGGGACATTGTCTTGCCGATCCTGGTATTCATACATAAAAATCAGCATTATTTTAAGTAGGACTTATAAATTCCTATAGTATTTCAAGTGGAGCAGTTATATGTCAAAGTTCTCAGACTGTATTGGTACAAACATGATGTATTGAATATCCTAATGATGCATAAGGTATATATCCTGACAACGAAAGGTCTACAGAGTGCAGTAAAAAACTTTCATTAATAAACTTGAGATGTCTATAATCATAAAAGTTGTGTTTTAGTGGCCTTATTCAGTACGTGAAATCTCAACGAAATCAACATTTTATCTTGAGCTGCTCAAAACACCTCATGCTCATCAGTTGCTGTGTAACCAAGTGGTCTGGGCAACTTTAACACAGTGGTTATTCAGACCTGGAACACATAACTCGTGACAATAGCTTCAATCCCTTACCATTTAATTAGGTTTCTACAGCTTCTGTTTCACCATTATTAACTTTCCTCATTAATTTGCTCTTTACTTTACCTAAATGTTTCCCAAACTCTACAATGTCCTCCTCTGATTTCAGTTCCTTTCTCCCCACTACATCTGGTGGTAGATCATCCCATTTCTCAAGCCTTGATTTTTCTCTCTTTGTTTGGTTTCTTCACATTCAATAATTCTCTTTCATTCCATACATTGGACATTCCTCTAAATTCCTGCCTCCTCGTATTCCTTTCAATTTCACTACATCTATTCTATCCCATGCAGCTCCCTCCCTCATACATTTGTTGCTTTTTTTCTACATAGTTTTTTTTCCTACCATATTCTTTCTTCAGTTCCCTGTAGATCTTCAATCACTTTTTGTTGTTGAAGCTATTAAATATTTCCTGAATTTCAATATCTTCAATTCTTTGTTTGATTTCTTTCCAGAAAACTCTTTCTTTATAATAAGAGCTGAAGCTTTCCCTACTGTTTAATACTATAAGTTTTCTTGGGTTTTAGTCAGGTAAGTAAATGGTTTGAAATTACTTACATGTCTAGAAGCCCTAGAAAATTTAACCCCTCTTCAACACCCTAAATTTCTGCACCTCATTTTGGCCTCAAATACTGCTGAATGCATTTAAAAGGCTTAAATTATTCTTTTTTCTTCTGCCATAACAACTGAAATTTGTAATCTAAGTCTCTAGTATCGCAGACGTATGAGTACACTGTAAAGTTGATATGTTCTATGCTTTAATCATTTAATGAGAATCTAGCATACTTTTACAGTATGTGATGGAAGTGTTTTTAGGAAAATGAAGAACCACTTTCTGTGTCCTATGTTGGCACTCCGGCACTTAAGGATATTGTATTACCAACATATGCAGACATTGTAAGGTATTACTGATTTCTCTAATTCAAACTTCTGGAGAAAAATAATAATAATAATAATAATAATAATAAAAAACTAATTTCTTGGAAGTATGTAAAAAAAACTATATATTTTAAAAGTTTGTCACAAAAGTTTATTTTGGTGGTTTCTGATCAACAAATACCACACAAAGTAAGTGAGTAACATAACAAGTGTAGGACAATAAAAAAGCTCTTGAAATATGACAGTAATTTTAATATTTCTAAAAAAAAAAAAAGCATTGGATTTTAAAGATGAAGCAGAAAACAAGATTTCCAATATTGCAATTTGCAAATACATCAACTTTCCTAACTGTAAGTTTAAGAATAGGATACCTGCAAATGAAAGAGTTTTTAACTGAACAATGAACTTCAGGAAAAATGCTAATTGGGAGAATTGATCATAATGCATCTCTTCCAATGGATAGTCTGGAGATGTGGAAAGATAACAAAAATATTGAAACTTCGGAGGAAGATTTGCAAAATGCTATAAAAGAATCGTTACCTCTTACAATATGTGATTTAGTTGAGGAATCAGTAAGCTGTGACACTTATGACAATGACATCAATGACAGCAACTATAGGTGAATGAAACCAAAGTTGCCTTTTCTATAAAGTCAGGTCCTTATTTGTAATCTCAGATGAGAATACTGCTTTCAAGCATGGCAAAGGCTTGTGAGGGAACAAGAGCTTCCAGTAAAGCGGCTGCTGTTATTGTAAGCACAATCTTAAAAGATGTTGGGATTTTAATAACAGATGCATCCAAAATCAATGACCAAAGTAAAATCAGAAGAGAATGTGCAAAAAAAACTGGACTAGCTTTAGGAGAATGTTTATGGGCTGTCTTCACAAGTCTTCTTCACAAGAAAAAAGTCAATGAGATATATTTTGGCAGAGAAAGGGCAAGCCAATAGTTAATATAAAAAGTTTTGAAAAGACAAAATATTGTGGAAGAACATACATAGCATTAGTGTCAGAATCTGGATCTACCTATATCAGTCAGGTAACACTAGAAATGCTTCATCTAGCATCTTAACATTTTTTTGGCAAAAACACCTTGATTTAACTAACACACAAGCAGTTGGTGGAACCGTTGTCAACAAAGATTCAAAAAATGAAAATGCAGATCAAAGCAACTCTGTAAAATGCATTACAGTGGTTTATATGTTAATTACAATGAATGAATTACCCTTCCACCACCTAATATTTAGATAAGAAAACTCTGATTCTTGAGGGTATTCTAGCAATATTGGAAAACTGTCAGAAATAATCTGTTGGGGAATTTAATGTCATACCAGCATGTTGCCATGGTAGCTGTGATTAGAGAAACCGGGAGATACATGGTTCAAATTGCAGCATTGGCATTGAATTTTTCAGGCATCTGATTCTATCTCTCCAACCTTGTCCAACACACGGCTTGTGTGAAAGAACAATTAATTCCAAACATTATTAAAGTTTGAAAAAATAGTTTATATTCAAGTTATCTTAGTAGCAATAAAATGTGCCAAGGAATATGACAGCAGTGTTAATACTAGTTTGTATAAAAGAGATCCTGGAAAAATGTCTCATTCTACATGGCTCACAACTGCTAACAGAATTTTAAGATTATACATAGCAGTTGCTTCACCAACAGAAAACCTAAAAAATATTAGTCAATTATGTTGTACAGGTATTTGCTAATACTTTGTTTGAGAACAAAGTAAAATCATTCCTGCATAGATAGTAGAAGACCTCTTTTTGGGATCATAATCATAATTGAATTAAAAACAGTGATAGATCACATTCTGCAGAGAAATGGATATTTTGGCCATCCGGAAAACATTTTGCTGGCCATGTGTACTGACATAGGGTGTCTACTGCCTTGATGGTTTAAAATTTCAGTATATTTAGTACAAGTTTTCTCAAAATTCCAATATTGCATCGAGTCATATTGCAATAAAATGCAGCAGATTCATATGCGTATTGTGGTTAGCTCAACATCTTTGCTGTTTTATTTGTTTTCCACAGCCACAATATTAAGCTGTGTTTATTACTAGTTGCCATACCTGATGTTGAATGATGGCTTTTTAAATCTTGAATGACGATTTAATTAAATATTCTCTCTAAATTTTTATCAAATTATTGTACAATGATCTAGAATATTTTTGTATGCTAATTTCTCCCCATTACCTCTTAGAACTGTAATTTCATAAAGCTCTAATACTGGTCATTAAATGGGCCAAAAATTCACTGATATTCAAAGAAATGGAAATGAAATATCAGCAGATTTTGTATTTATCTTGGCCTCCCCCCCCCACCCACACCTGCAAAAATCTTCAAAATTCTGGAAATGTTGTATAGCCTATAAAAATGTTAGGCATAAAAGATTATCCAAATTACTGAGTCATTTTTACATGAAATAAAAACTTAATACATATCATACAAAACAATAACATTAAAGAAATACATATTTTATTAACAAGGTCTTCCACTAAATTAGAAACAAAAGAGATAGGAACAATACAAATAAAAATGACGAACTAGATGGGCAATTCACAATGTAAGAGGTCTACCAGCAACTAAAGGGTATAAAAAAAGAAAAGGCAGTAGAATATGACAAAATACCAGGAGAATTTTGGAAAGCATATGGCGAAATCAGAAAGGGCTTAAACAAAATAAAACAAAGTGTTGACATCCCAGAAAGTTGGAATATAAACATGGTAGCACCTATTTATAAGGGAAAGGGAGGACCAAATAAACCAGAAAATTACAGGGGAATAAGTTTATCTATTTTAGGAAAAATATACACAGGTGTAGTAGCAGAAAGGTAGAAAAATTGGGCAGAACAAGAAAAGAAGCTGTCAGAATTTCACGTAGGTTTCAGGAAAGGGAAACAAACAATAGATACTGTATTCATAATAAAGACAATAGTAGACAAATACCTCAATAAGAAGAGAGGAAGGGTATACATCTTCTTTGCAGATTTTGAGAAAGCATTTGATACACTAAACAGAAAAACTCTAGTATGGAAATAAAGGAAAAGGGATAAGTGAAAACTACATAAAGGAAGTAGAAAAAATCTATAAAGGGGTAAAGTTTTGTATAAGATGGCAAAAAAACGAAATCACGGAGATGACAGAACAAAAAATAGGATTGAGACAAGGATGTAAATTGAGTTTTATTTATGGACGCTCTTTAACTGCTGTAGTCCTTAGTGCCCCATGCTATATTGGGCATGAAAGACCACTAATTATGCTCAGAGGCCTCTTTATCAGACTTGAGGTTCTTATATGTTGCGTAAATCTACAACACAGGACCACCGGTTTTACTTCCCTTCCGAAGAAAGCCATGCCAAGGGTTTTACGCCCAAAAAAAATCCATCGCTCTCCACTGGGTTTGAACCCACGACCTCGGGAACTAGAGGCTAGCATGATTTACTGGTAGGATCTATAACAGCAGTTGGGTTACAAAGGGCAATAAATGAAGTTTCAGAAATTCTGTGAAGAATGGGGAATCAGAATAATTATAAACAAGTCAAAAGTTACAGTTTTCAAAAAAGGAACTAAACTGAGAAAAGAAGAAAAGTGGGTACTAAACAAGAACGGATTAGAATAGGTCAAAGAATTTGAATATTTAGGAGTGAGACTGAAAAACAATGGGGAATGGGAGGCATTTAGTAGAAAAATAGAAGCAAACGGGAGGGCTGTAATGACAGGAATAAGAATATGTAAATACAAGCTAGAAATGACAACCAAGTGACTGGAAAGAAAACAATGTATGAGGCCCTAGCGGAATCAAAAATGCTTTATGCAGTAGAGTTCTAGGGGGGGAGATGTAAGCTAAAAGGTAGATCATATGTACAGAATGTGTAAAGAACTATTAGTTACTAAGATCAGCGCCAAGAGAAATAGCTACAGTAGAGCTAGGAAAAACAAGAAGAAAATGAATAATAATGGAGAGAATAATAAAATTCTGGTATAGATGTTTGGAGGAAGAAAAGGGAGAAATCTTAAAGTTATGCATAAAGCAGCAAAAGGCTTAGAGAGACAAACAGTTGGTAGGCAAGGATAGGAAGAATTATGGGAAAAATAGGAATGGGAGAAATAAGGAACCTAGAAGAAAGGAATGAAAGTGTAAACTGGTAAAAAGCAGAATAGACGAGAACCATATGTAGATTACAGTAACAGACAAGAAAAAGAAGGGATAGCTTGAATAAGAACAGGAACAGCATTTCTAAAAGAGATAAGAGATAGAGATAAACCAATATATGCGAAATGTGTAGTGAAAAAGAAAGTGTAACACATTGTATGACAGAATGTAAGGAGTTAGCATTAGGTTTGCAAGGAAAAATGGGAAAAAATAGAGTAAAAATTGCAGCTATAAAAATGTTAACATGGAAAGAAGAAAGGAGGATTAGAAGCATAGGTGAGTTTTTACAGAAAGCAAAAGAAAAATGAGTGAGGAGAGTAAGGAGTATAAGAAAAGAAGACAGAGGGAAGGAGGGGGATAACTAAGTTAAAGGGGAAGGGATAACATGAACTACCAGATGGGGCAAACGGCTGGGTGCCATGCAAGCTGAGGTAGCAACAAGGTTAATTTAATTTGTACATAATGTTAGAAAATGAAAAACAATTGTAAAAGCTATGTAAAATGAAGTCGTAAAAATAAATTCACTCATTCAATAAGGTCTTCCAGAAACCAATCACCTAAAAATTTCATCTGAAATAAATACTTATGTGGATATTTTATCCAATATATAGTCACTAATTCCAGTATAACCAGTACGTAAAAATAATTTAAATATATATCCAGTATTTCCAGTATCAGCAGACACTCATTAATTTGTATATGAATTAGGACTCAGGAGAACTCTAAAATGAAGGAAATTAAAATAAAAATGTTAATTTACCACAGTAAAGCATATTCATGAATTCAAGATATCTCCATTTAACTTTGAGCCTGTTATTTTGAGTATTTGCCTGGCAAAGCCAGTTTGTGCACATTACAGAACCACCTGTAACAGATAACAGTTCACATTTCTGATCAAGAGGTTCACAATATGATTTTAGCTGTCCCAGAAGATCTTAAAAAAGAGTTTACTAAATTTGAAACTAAGCACCAGTATCTACAAGCTACTTCAGTTGTTTAACAAAATGTAATTACATACCAAATGTAATGCTGATTACGTAATAAAATATCAAATTTAATGATAGCATAATAAATGATATCTAGTGTAAGAGCTTCACGAAAAGACTGAAATCAAAAGTTTGAAGCTCTTCTGTACTCATATACAGGTAATTCATATAATACTGTGACTAAAATTTGGGAAGCATCGGAATACTATTACATGGCGAGTCCTGAGTTGCTTTTAAGAAAGCAAACAAGTCACACAAAGAAAAATAATTAACCCATGTTAAAATTTAAAAAAAAAAAATATGTATTCAAGGCCATTTGGGAAACTGAGGAAGTCACATTAATTTTGAATTGTGCATACTTAGATTACAAAAGACAAGTTTTCTGCATATAGAAATTATACAAAATTTTTCTCACTCCACCTTACTACTCAGTCAAGTATTGCAGTGCTACCTGTTATATTGTGCTATAAAGCGGAAACACAAATTGGCAGGAATCAAGCAAGAAGCCAATATTGGTTGTGTTATATGCATATTCCAAAATGCAAATTTGTAACAAACTTGCTGCTTGCAAGGTAAATATTTTTGGCCAGCTAGTAATAATAGACACAAAAAATTGGGAGTTCCAAATAGTATTAATATGTTTACATTTAAATAGGTAAGAAATGACAAAGGTTTATATCCGAGTGAGTTGTTATCAAACTGAATACATTTTAAATGAAAATAAGCTGTATGTCCTTCAGTAACAGTATCAGATATAACACATCCAAAACTGTAAACATTGCATTAGTAAATGTACATTACACTTTCGTGTTTCCTGTCAGTAAATATTTTCCTTTCTTTGATTTTATTTCGGGGAGATGAAAGGAGTTTAAAAGAAGAGGAGGTGCAATGAACTGTGTTAAAATCCCATTTTATATTACATATTTATTTTTTTAATTTCACCATTTATAACAACCAATAGTTTGTAGTTTGCAGTAACACCCGAGTGCTAGCAGAGATAGTCATGGCACTGCATTAAATTATGTAACAGGCATTACCTCTATAATTTTTTTTAAACGTTAGTTTAACTTAACACAAGCTTCAGTTCCAGGATACTCTGGTAAATTCAGCGAATACTTCTTCTGAAGTTCAAAAGGTACAAACCGTCCTCCTAGGTAATGAAATTTACCTTTAAATTTTTCTGCACACCTTTTTGGTGCTGTTAAAGAAATAAGTAACTCAGGATAAAGGGCATATGTTTCCGGAGGACCACTTTCTACATTCCAGCCACTTGGTATATCAATGCTGCACAGTGTTAGATCACTCTTTATAATGTTCTCTAATATAGCTACAAATTCTTGTCTCACCGGTGGCTTGAAACTGAATCCAAATAAGGCATCCACCAATAAAGAATACTTTTCAGTCATTTGCTGTGCGCTCGGAACATTTTCTAGAAAATCGATGTCCATTCCTCTACATTGTACAACAAGGTTTTTGTATAGTGGTTTATCAGTTTGTTTTGGGTAAAACACAGAAGGGCAATAGCCGAAGAGTTTGAGGTGTCTTGCACAGACTAGGCCATCTCCTCCATTATTTCCTGGGCCGCAAAATACGAGAATGCTTTTATCCTTGACATTCTTTATGGGATAGCATTTAGCTATAGCTGCTGCACAGCTGAGACCCGCCAATTCCATGAGTTGATCAACACTATATTGGTAGTCATTGAAAAGTTCCTGATCGATTTTAATTGCTTCGTCTTGACCAAGGTATTTTACCATTTCCGATGTGCAGCTGAAACCTGCAATCAACGATTTAAATGCGTGCCTAATACCAAAAATAGATTCTCTCAAAGCAAACATTAACCTCCTAATTATCCACAATATACACAAAACAAATAAACAACGAAACTACTCCAGAGAGCATGGAAAAAGAGGAGAGTAATGGAAGCAGAAAGAGAGGGCATATGGGCAACGCCTACTAAGGAACAAGCCTGCAACACTGAAAACAAACTTACGTAGTAATGGCAGTCTTAAACATGGCTGACATTGAATACCTTCATGATAAAACTGTTTATTTTACATGTATTTAACAAGCAATTTATTTGTTTATTTATAATGTGGATATATTAGGCGACTGTAATTTCACTTAATCGGGCTATGACTGGAATAGAAGTATCAGTTGATTTCAGTTCACCTTGCTAGTAGTTTAAACTACCTATATAGTTCTATGAAGATTTGGCATACCTTTAATTTGTGTAATATTAGTATAAAACATAATTGATGACAAAGTGTAAAATTCCAACACAAATGCTGTATGCCCAAATGTAAAGGAAGTTATTCTTTGGGGGCGAAAGTAAGCGTGCTTAAGTTTCTAGAACAGAAAACTTAAAAAAGGAAATGGATAAAAGCTATGTCATTCCTACAGAATACACTTGTGCTAAGCTTTTTATAAAACAACTATATAACTAGATACTTAATAATAACTCCTTTTACCTTTATTGATATCGTGTGAAATTTTCCTTTCTAATCTTTTGTAGAATGTTTAACACAACTTATAGGTATACACGCATAATAGAATGTTAAATTGATTCTCACTTATTCAAACGAATTTTGCTTTTGTAGGTTTGTGAAAAAGCACTTTTAATCCCATGACGTAGAAAGAAAAATTAAATTAAATTGAGTTTTATTTATGGACGCTCTTTAACTACTATGGTTCTAGCGTTCCATCCTGTATTGGGCATGAAAGACCGGAAATTTTGCTCAGAAACCTCTTTATCACGCTTGAGATTCTTTTACGTACCGTAAATCTACGACACAGGACCACCGACTTTACTTCCCTTCCGAATGGAGCATGCTATGGATTTTTACGTCGGAAAAAATTACATCGCCCTCCGCCGGGTTTGAACACGCGACCTCCTTCAGATCGTTTAATTTTTAATTTCAGTACCGTTATAATTACAGCAACATTGATCACACACCCTAACCTAATTTATAGTACTAGCTTCACGGTGCTTGCTATTGATTACAATGTGGTAGCCTATGCTTGCCATCCATACATTGTAAAGAACAATAAGCGGTTAACATATAGAATGTTTTCAGATGAAAGTGCGCAATGATGAATTAAAGTAGTGACATATTACCTCTGTCTTTAACAGACGACACGACAAATGAATTGGTACATATTAAGCATATCAATTCAATCTGTAATGAAATTAAAATGGCACAAAAGTAGCAAGCAGGGTCGATATTTGAGCGTATATTGTTAATAAGATAAATGCAATATGGATATAAATGTTTTGAACATCTGCTTGCTTATCCCTGAGAAAATTGGTTCGCTTCTAATCATTTGAAGGAAAGTAAAGCCATGGGTCCCATATCATACATTTAAGTCACTAAAAGAACATCAATCCTGGGAAAAAAAAAAGCCTCCAAGCAAACGTTTACTGACCTTTAACGTCCTAAGTAGGATGGGATGCTAATGACCAAGATATGTTAAGAATGTCATTAAATTACACAATCAAACGATTTGGGCATTTCATCATGTGTATTGTTAAACTTTCTTAAATTTCCTTAATGATTTGCATTCATATACACTGCTAAGAGCTGTAAACTTGATTCTTGTTAAACTAATATAATTCCATTATTATTATTATTATTATTATTATTATTATTATTATTATTATTATTATTATTATTATTATTATTATTATTATTATTATTGTCTGGGTGTCCTTTCTATTTGTCAAAGTCCTCTACTTCAAGAGAGGATCCTGAAGAGCGCAGGCAACGCTTGGAAAGTGACTTCATAAATTCTGCAATTGCAGAAAGCTTGAGTGTTGAAGAAGGGCATATCAAGAAAACTACATTTCGCACTGTAGAGGTACTATTTGAAAACATTGTTTGCTATGAACTAAAATGATGAGTGGTTTATTAGAAAAGAAAATAAAGTGGCATATATTTGATTTGAGTGAGAGACAGTCCAGTACCTAAGGTTATAAGTTGCGTTCTACTTAACAAGAACTTGATTTTATCAACTTTTTCAAATGATGTTGATTTGTACCTGTTGGGAAACACGAAGCTGCCAACAAAACGCAGTAACACTAATAAAGTAGGATCACTTCTTCATAATCTTTGTATGAATTTCAGCAATCGATGTCAAAGTCGACCAATTGACAATAGCATTAGACCAATAGAGGATGCGTTAACAAATTTATCTGTAAAATTAGCAGAGAAAAAAGAAGTAATTTTATTTATGAAAGAGCAAGTAGCCTTTCCACAATAGCACCCATAACTGTGCAGTACTCTAGCATTTTCTGAAGTATTTGGCTAAATAGGCTGAATTATTAAGCGAAGAGGATAAAGCTGCCTTGCTCTTAATGGATGAGATTCACCCGAAACTCTTTGTGGATTATAAGGGTGGGAACATTGTTGGCCAAGCATATATGGAGTTGAGTGTGTATCTGCTGCATATGTTTTTATGACAAGCCGTTTAGATACTCAGTACATTGATACCACTCATATAATGCCTCATGCTAGCCTCTAGTTCCCAGGTCGCGGGTTCAAACCTGGTGGAGGGCGATGGATTTTTTTGGGCGTAAAAAATCCTTAGCATGGCTTCCTTCGAAAGGGAAGAAAATCCGATGGTCCCGTAACGTAGGTTTATGGCACGTAAAAGAACCTCAAGCCTGGTAAAGAGGCCGCTGAAAAAATGTGGTATTTCACTCCCAGTATAGAATGGAACGCTAAAAACCATAGTAGTTAAAGGGCATTCATAAATAAAACTCAATTTAATTTATTTCATATATTGCCTGTGAAAACAATAGAAACTGAAATTGTGTTTCGAGTTTTTGAAAGACATTATACTGAAATTGGAGAGCTTGAGATTTGAAACAATTGTTGTGAATGACAGAGTAACTACTTTAACGAGAAATAAGTTTCATATTTTATATTAAAAGCGAAGAATTTCCGCACACTACTTTATTAAGAATACTAAATTTTCCTGTCCTCTATGAATCTGAAATTAGGATAGCTATTATGATCCACCCTGTACATCAATTCAAATGTATTTACTTTATACCAATGTTAAAATGTTTCCTCATACAATTAACTAAAATTCTCTTTTCCAATTTTGTTTTGTTTAATAGACTGCGCCCTATTACTATAAGGGATACTTTGTCCATTCACAATAAATATAATAGAACTCTGTTACATAAATACGAGTATATGAATAAATTAATACACACTATCACATGCGAGATTTTTAATATGTATACGCACATAAATATGTGTATGTATTACATTAAATTTTAATTTACGTTTTGAAAGAAATCTATAAATATATTGAACTCTACGAACCTTGTTTGCTTAACAAAGATTGCTACCTATCAGGGTTTCAAAATTGTAATTAACTCGGAATAGATATCAATTTTGAGGCAGTATTTTTAACACTTAAAAGATTTCAGTCTAATTATATAATATATAAAGTCAATAACAGCCCGCCTTAAAGCAATATGTGTATGTAGCAATATATGAAAAGTGTATATTACAATCATTGTAAACGTTTATATTATTGTATACATGGTAATAATGTTATGTGAATGTAGTACGTAATTTAATAATGTAGGAGCTGTGAGAATAATAGGTTAAAATTGCTAACAATGAGGTAACCTTGAGGCAATAAAGAGTAAGAAAGTTAATAATGATACTAGTCATTATTGGAGCAACAATAATGTAAATTTTGTGACAGTTTATAAAATAGCCAATCAGCAACCAGAAAAGAGGCTTTAGTTAAATGAAGGTATTCTATTAGATTAGCAACAGCCAATCAGAGACTTGAAATACAGAAATTTACACATTTAGGCGCTAGAAATCAAGTCAGTTGCTTGTACACAGTGCTCATAACTGGACGAGTTGCTAGCAGACAGTGTTACTAATCAGACGCGAGATGCGTCCTCGAGAAATTTAATACGTATTTTGTGTGAGAAAATAGTTTACGTGTTTAAAAAGTGCAAGTAATTAATAAAAGAATCGCACAGCTCTCTATATCAGTGAAGTGTTATTTAAATTGTCTCAAGCATTAATAAATGGAGTGAAGAAAAACTTAAAATCTGTGTAAGCCTACATTCTTTAGTCGCACCACAACCCTGCAAAGAGAAACATGTCTCTAACAATACTGACGCAGCCGAGGCAAACATAAATATATAATATTTAAAGAAACAGTAAAAATACAAAGTTAATATTTTTAAACTTGGCGCGAAGGCTACCGGAAACTTTTTACCATACATGAGGTTGCAGCTACTTCAATTTCGGCCCCCTAACAGTCGAAATATAATACATCTTCAAACTGATTTTCCATACGTAGCAGCAACAAACCATCTTCTTCAATTTTAACCTTAAGACAGTCAAAGAACAAATGCTCTTCATAATCTCAGTAGTAGGTAAGCATGTGATTTTAATTCTGTGTAAGTGTTTAGGCATACATATGTGCCCTGATCTTATTTTAAGAATAGTAGATAACTGTTATCTTTCTAGGAAATTAACATGATAGAACCACAATTTTCGGAATATTGTAGTGCTTAAGAGGTTTTGCAGCATTATTTAATCCCATTTTTTGGCCATTTATTAACTATTAGTTTTTCTAATGTCTTAAAATATGAAACTATATGGCAAACTGTAGTCAAAGAATTCTCTTTTTTTCTCAGAGTACGTTTGTTAATTTATCTACCATTTCATGCTCCTAATGTTATGTCCAGGAATCCAGATACATTACAGTTGTTTTTAAATATTAATTACTTTAGCCCGTTTGATCCCACTGTTACATTTTGGGAAAAGGTTTATAATTTTTTGTGCATAGGATTTTTTTTGGTAAGTTTGTCTCACTGTTTGCCTTCCACATGCTCTGTACTTTTGTATAAAACTAACAGTTCTGGCGAGATCATCCGCTGAGCAGTATTGTTGATGCTAAAATAATAGCTGTTTATGGAAAAATGTACTTGAAAGAAAGTATAAACAAGTTTTATCATAATTAAAACTAGATACCCACATTATAGTTTCTGAATATGCTGTATAAATACGGGTATCCATAATGTCTGGAATCATAGGAAAATTGCTATTTTTCTGTTTGTTTGTTCGTAATGTCGCTGACGAAAGAGCACCGAGTGGAGACAATTCTTCTTTGTGGACGAGCGGGATGGTCACAGAGGGCAGGCCGAATTTAACATGAGGCATCCAGAGAAGTCAGTAACGCAAGGTGCGGTTGCAAAATTGCTGAGGAAGTTTCGTCAAACAGGATAGATAAACGGCGTTTCGGCAGGCCATCGGTAGGTGAAAATACTATGGACTACGTTGCTTGCAAAGTTTCACGCTAGTCCAAAAAATCAATCCGGCGCACGAGCTTGGAAATCAGTGTTCCCGGAACACGGTGCATAACTTTTTAAAAAGTTAAAAATTCTAGCCTTACAAGTTGCAGATCATGCATCATCTAATGAAGTACGATCCTGACCGAAGGGTTGAGATGTGTGGATGGTTCCTGCGCCATATAACAGTAAATAATCTTTTCTGGAAACAATGATGCTCTCAGACGAGGGAGGTGAACAACAACATTTTAGGTATTGCTCACAAGCAAACTCACACTGGTACATCCACAGTAAAAGGCAAGGCTATCCAATAGAGATGGTATGGTGTGGTTATGGGGCAATAAGATTGTTGGTCCATTCTTCTTTGAATCAACAGTCACTGGCAAAAATTATCTCAGGATGTTGGGTGATGAAATGGTTATCGACTATTCAGAGTGGTTTATGCAAGATGGGGATCCACCTCATTATGCAGATTTCGTTTGACACTGGCTGGATGAAATGTTTCCTGGACACTGGATTGGGAAAAGGGGTCTTGTGGAATGGACACCAAGGTCACCAGACCTGAATTCTATGGATTTGGCCATTTGGGGGATTATGAAAGCTGAGGTGTATACAGAAAAAATTCGGACGTGGAACACCTCCGTCAAAGAATTATTGCTGTGTGTGCTTCTTTTAACCCACGCATGTTGAGGACCATTCAAACAAATTGTGTAAAACGTATGAAGAAGTGTGGTTGAAAATGGTGGCAGACATATGGAGAAAATTCTTTAGTGTGAATATGTATGTATATATGTGTATTGTGTCCTATGATTCCAGGCTCTTTGGACACCCTTTTCATGAATGTTGGTATGTATGTATTTATTCATTATCACTTCTCAGCAATGAGCAATAATGTATTATAGCTGAGTATTCCATTTTTGGAACAGTGGGATTGAAGGGCGGCATTGAAGTAATTGTATTTGGCTTTTATTGTTGATTTTTTAAATGTTTTCTTACTAACAATGGATTCTTTTTATTACATTTTTATCTAAACTCTCTTTTGTTATACTGACAATTGGTTACATTTAGTAAAGATATTCTTATACATTTATTTTTTTTAAATTACATTGCTTTCCCCTTTTATGTTCCAGATACTTTATTTTCTTTTTCTTCTTGTGCCACAGACTGTTTACATTTATTTTCTGTTTCTGTTTGTGCCACACACAACCTACATACTTTATTTTCTTTCTCTTCTTATGCCATAGACTTTTTAGACTTGCCCTAATCTTATGTTGCACAGTTGTGTTCCAAAGTTTATTCATAATTAAAGCTTTCAATGTTTCAAAATTCATTTCACCATCTGCTAGCATATGTAACCATTCTAAGGTTTTGTTGTTCAAGCATTTTCTAACAAGTGTCATCTTTAATGCTTCAGGCACATTTTTCAATTTGAAATATTCTACTAAATCATGTATAAATTGTACTGGACTTCAGGAAGCATACAAATAAGGTAAAAGTAACTCACTAAGCACAGAACAATAGTTTTACATCTGATTTGGTACATAATATGTGTGTCATTAATGTTTTGTGTTTGAGTGGCTGATGCTATGGAAAAAGCAGTAGCGTCTCTTGTGTTGTTAGTTAACAAAGGTAATGCGCTTCTTTCTGCACTTGTATTTGATTAGCATTTACAAAACTAGTTACATTTGTATTTACCTCTGGTACACTGGTATTTAAACTTTCAAAACTATTTCTGAGTTTATCAATTTCTTTGCTACTTTCCTGACTTTATTTTTAATTTCATCTATCATTGACTTATGGGCTTCTTTAATTGCATCTGCATTTGTTTTTGCCATTTCATGCATTTTATTTATTTCCCCTGTTAAATCTATTTGTACTTTACAAGATCTGCATTTGTATTTTCTACCATTGTTTTCAATTCTTCTCCCTGTTTATCTAACTTATTACAAATACCTTGTTTAGTATTAATACGTTTTAACTCGATTTCAGTTACATTTTGTCAATATGACTTGACAATTTGTATTCAAGCTGCTTACAACCTTTGTTTACTTTTAAATCTATATATTTTTGAAGTGCTTTTGAAGATTGTTCTAGTTTTATTTTTAACCTCCTACTTTCAGCTTTGCTTTCTTTCATACAATTTTCTATTTGCTTAGCTAGATCATTTTGATACTAGATAGCTCTGTATTAGTTTCAGTTAACTTGTTATTAGTTTCAGTTATCATATTACTTAATTCTGTACTAGTTTGTTATCTTATTATTTATTAGTTAACTTATTATTTAACTTTGTACTAGTTTCATTTAGCTTATTAAAGTCTTTTCTCAGCTCTGTATTAGTTTCAGTTATCTTATCAGTTATTGCTTTTAGAAGCCACATAATATTTTGTTGTGATAAGTTTTCTTGCTCTTGTTGGCTAGATGTGTGAGGGTTTCTTTCTTTTGTTGTTCCCTGCACTAATATGTGTAAAGGTGCTTGACCTTGCATACTACTGCTATCTTTTTCTATGCCTACCTGTGAATTTGCAGATAACTGTTCTTCTACATCTAACCTATTCGTTTCCTCTAGCTCTGATTGTAAGTTTACATTGTAATCAGTAATGCCTAACCTATCCTCTCCTGCTTCCATATTTTCATTGTTTTGTTTCCATTTTATTTTGTATATTTTCTTTTGTTATTTTTTGTTTGGAATTGCTCAATTTTAATTTACCGCTTCTTAACAGCATGAAAATATCTTAATAACAACATATTTTCTTAACTATCTTGACAATTATATAATATAATACTGGAATTTTCTGAGCTTTTGTTCTAGCTATTAGTAAACCTTTATACTCGGTGTTCCCACGTAGATTGTTGTTGACTGCGTGCCCTGTACTCCTGAAAGAATTCTGAAGTTCTCTTATGTTCGTTGATCTCTTCTTTTCAGTTGTCGCCAATTCTTGTCATTTTGAGCTCCACGCAGCTGGGCGCCAATTTTAAATGTTATTGTTTCACGTATGGAAAAGCCGATTCGAAGTAGGAGTTGTATTGTATTTCAACTGTTGGGGAGCCGAACTTGTAGTACTTGCAACCGCACGTATAGTAAACAGTTTCCGGTAGCCTTCGCCCCAAATGTACTTTCAGGTGGCCTTTGCCGCAAGTTTTTTTTAAGAAAAATATATTAACTTTGTAGTTTGACTGTTTCTTTAAGTATTATATATTTATGTTTGCCTCGGCTGCGTCAGTATTATTGTTAGAGACACGTTTCTCTTAGCAGGGTTGTGATGCGACAAGTATGTAGGCTTACACAGATTATAACTTTACTTCACTCCTTTTATTAATGCTTGATACGATTTAAATAACACTTCACTGATATAGAGAACTGTGAGATTCTTTTTATTAATTAATTACACTTTTTTATCACGTAAACTTATTTTTCGTCTCACACGAGTACATATTATATTTCTTGAGGACACTTTTTGCGTCTGGTTAGTAACTCTGTCTGCAGGCAACTGAACTCTAAATTTGTAAAATTTTCTCCTTTTCAGTTTCTGATTGGCTAATCCTACTCCAATGAAGTACCTTCATTTAACTAAAACTTTTTCTGGTTATTGATTGGCTATTTTATAAACTGTCACTATAATTACATTATTGCGTCCAAGAATCAGAAGTAGTATTGTTAAAGTTTCAAACTCATTATTGCCTCAAGTTTACCTCGTTGTTAGCAATTTTTTACCTATTTCTCACAGCTCCTACATTATCAAATTACGTAGTACATTCACATAACATTATTATACATGGATACAATAATACAAATATATACAATGACTAATACATACATTTTACAAATTATTATATACACATATTGCTTCAAGGTAGGCTGTTATTGAATTTACATATTATATAATTTGATGCAGTAATTTGTATTACAAATTATTTAAATGTAAAGAGTGATTATAGTATGAATATGCATTATTATGTAACATTGATTTGAGATGTTTGTTGATTGTAATTATTGTTGGGAAGTAAGTTTATACTGCCTTACTGAAACTGACAATAATAGCGTGCAATAATGCAGCGAGGGGGTGAGCTGTTTATCATTATTGGAAACGAGGAAGTTACGTAATGTTGGCGCGATTTCCTTTAGAATCTTCTGGAACATGTCCCTAGAGCATATGTATTCATAATTTTCATTGGATATAAAAATAGACGCTAATGTTGGCGCGTTTTATTAGCCAATTGCAGCTCAGTTATAATCTTTAGGCATATCGGGGTGTATGAGTATAAAAAGAGTAGGTTAGAGGTAAAGACCCCGTCAGTTCATCTAAAATATTTGTAAAGTACACGTCGCATTCCCGTCAGTTCATCAAAAAATCTTTGTACACTAAACATCTTCTTCGGTCCGTCAGTTCATCTAAAATATTTGTAAAGTACACGTCGCCTTAAGTCAGTCAGTTCGTCGAAAGTATTTGTACGGCACACGTCGGATATCAATTTGCAGGTTACGCGTAACAGAATTATGAAAAATCTCAAGTGTTATAAAGTTAATTATACAAAAAGTTGAAGTACGCGAATTAAGAATTATCAGTAATGAAGTTATTATAACAGTTTCAGTTTGGCGAGTGTCAAGATCAATGTGTAAATGTGATAGTTAACGTGTTCGACAATAAAAGTGTAAAACAAATTTCTTCATCAGTGTTATCTTTGGATAAAAGATTCCTTTCCGTTTACACAACCTGTATAAAGAGAAGTGCTCGACCAAAAGGATAATAGCTAGCCGGAGGACAGAGAACCAAAATTAAATAAAATAACAGTAGCATTCTTTCAAACAAAAACTAATACTGCCGCAAATTGCTAACACCAGATGGAGCTAACAAACCTAACAAATGAATCACGTCACAAGATGGCTTCACCACGGGAAGTAAACACAAATACACAAACATTATAAGTAATACCGTCGCAAATTGGCTTGCAAAACGTGGGGCTCAATAAACTCAATATAAGCAAAATAAACATTACAAAGAACACCGTCGCAAATTGGCTCCCAAACGTGGGGCTAACAAATACAAACATATACAAATAATATACCACGTCAAATTAGGCTGAAATTATTTGTGTTAAAAATACTGCCGCAGATTTCAAAACAGTAAACTCATGATTCAATTCATTTCCATCGAAACTAATTTTCAACTTCTATCCCACTTCGGTCAAGTCATTAAGTGAAAATAGTTTTGGTTGACATAAATCTAGCACGGGCACAATTTTATACATATTGTCATTGCCAGTAAAGTTGTACCATTTATTAAGATAGTTTAATAATCTGTCGTAATCAAGTGTGCACTCTTTTACTAGAACATTCTTTTCTTCTTCTGTAAGATGTCCTAAAAACATGTTGACTTCAAACCCATAAAACTTATCCTCCTTACGACCCTCTATTTGTTTCTTCACTTCCAACATAATCTCGTGAACGTCTGTGGAAAGTGTGTCCTCTTTTTCCAAAAGTCTAATTGGTTTAGAAAATACGGGTAGAGTTGCATTTAGAAAATACAGAAAGCACTCTGGTAGTATTAGTGAATACTCGTTTATTTCATCTTGTTCACTAATAAATTTCCAAATTAAGGGTGCGTTTTTCTTCACCCCGTGCTAGATAATACATCTTTAAAACTCTCCACATCTTAACAAGACGCCCCACAGCTGACTGCAAAGACAATCATCGCACAATAAGTCATGCTGAGCAAACTCGCAAAATGTTTTTAGTTCCTCGGAATTTTTTGATGATGAAGAAACGTCTGAATAAATTTTAAGAACTAGACTTTCTACATAATATTTTAGAAGCTTGAAACCAAATTTAACACAATTATTAAACTTGTTAATTGTATAGGTATACTTTGTCTATATGGCAGGCCTTATTGAGGGAAGTGTTATAATAATAATGGCATCAACAATTGGCTTTGATTAAGTTTGCGTTTTCTTCTTTTAATCTAGTAAAGACAGAATTATGTTTACCGAAATTAACTGAAGCATTGTCGGCTGAATAAGAAACTACATTGTTTAGTGTTAAACCATTTTCCAATAAAATAGATTTTTGGTTTATTTGAAATGGCTTCTGCAGATTCATTTACATCTTCATAGAAACCAAGAGCTGCGTTACATTTTCCTTTATCCTTAGAAAAATACGTTACAACTATTGGGTAATGTTTTTTATTGCCCTTATTTGAAGCGTCTGAACCTAATGTAAACGGAACACTGCTTTAATTCGCTTAGTAGCTTCTCTTTAGATAAGGCAGAAGCAATTTTTTTACTAAGGCCTCGCTTTTAGTTCGGTCGCATCTTACTTTCGTTTCTAGGGAAGAGTCTCTGAAAATATGTGGATGTAATTTATTGCCACAATCTTGAGAATTGTAAGAATGGTGGTGCTTCACACCATGATAACTCAAAGTTAATTCTGTTGCAGTGATTTTGCCATCTTCTGCAGAAAATTGTTTTGGTACCTAAGAATTTAAGAAGAGATTGATTTTGCTTTTGTGTGATAATATTCGCTTTGTGTCTTTCTGATTGTAAATGTTTATTCACGGCCTTCACGCCGTCATATTTAACACTAAATGAGATGCTGCATATTCTGCACTTACACGTGCACTCATCACTATCAACCTTTTGTAACCACTCTTTATAATTTTCGTCCTGCAACCATTCTTCACGGAACTAACTTACATATCGCCTCTTCGTTTCACTGTTATTACTCACTATCACAGAACAAAAAACTATTCCGAATTATGAAAGGTAGTGGTAGTCTATCCACTCATGATCCGACCGTTCCAATAATTGTCGGTAAACTGGTAACTGACTAGCGACAATGAACGAACACAAAAAATTGACGTTGTCGCGGCTTACCAGTTCCTTTAATAATGTGAGCCGAATACTACAGACGCAACAATGAAAAGCTGCCAGAATAAGAATAGAGACATGACGTTTTGTTACAATTATAAATTAGCATTCGAACCAAATTATTCAAAATGATTAATGTGTAAGGTGACATTCAAGCCCGTAGATTAAAGTTATTGGCCCGTGTACCCGGAGAATTCATTCCAAACCCGGACGCGCCCGGAGATCTGGCAACCCTAAAAAGAACCTCAAGCCTGATAAAGAGGCCTCTGCGCAAAGTTACCGGTCTTTCACGTCTAATATAGAATGGACGCTAAGGGCCACAGCAGTTAAAGAGCGTCCATAAATAAAACTCAATTTAATTTTTTAACACACACACACAAAAGGAGCTTTTTCTAAAAGTGTGTTTTTTTATTCAGGGGACCTCAAAACATGTATTTCCGGTGAAATCTTGGTATCAAATTTTGGGTTGAATGCAATACTGCAATACTTACCCTAAGTAAAAATACACATTCATTTCTTCCAATATGTTATGAACTTGTACCCGCCCGTTCCCACTGTTTCAGTTTTGGAACGTCTATTGTTTGGTACTAAACAGATAGTTAGAATCGTGAAAGTGGCATTTATGGTTTATTTACATTCCAAACATAAATTTCAAATGGGAATTCCTAAAATATTTGAACGGCAAACCATTTTGGGATCAAAAGGGTTAAATGTTTTCCGGATTACAAATTGTCATAACCACACTCTCGAAGATTCGCGGCTCATTATCATCTCATGTCTATCGCTCATAGTTCTGCTGTTGGTATTCTTGATTTTCATGTACCGTGGCTAACCGGGAAGCTGTTTGCTTACTATTCGTGTGTACTATTTGGCGTATTTGTGGTTAAGAAACAAGGCTCGTGTTTAGCGTTGTATGTTGAGAGAATTTTGGAAAGAAATTAAGTTAGAGTGTGCATGGAGACGTAATCACCTGAATGATTATAAAATGCGATGTAGTCCTACTACCAAAAGTAACTGTAAACCGAACAATGAGTAAAAGAAAATATAAGCCTGAATGAGTCTGAAGTTCTGGTGGAATAGCTGTTGGGTCTATGTTTGACACATAATTGTGTTGAAATAGGGTAAGTTCTTTTCGTGGTAATTAACAGCTAATTTTTTAAAGTCGTGGACAGAGTGCTTAGAGGTCTTGTTAAGTCGTAATGTTTTCAGCATTTAATAACGCATTAAGATTAACATAAAGCCAAATATTTAAGGCCTTTTTGAGGGAAGTTTAAAATTAATACTTCCCGCGGATTTTGTGTCCGCAATATTTTGCTGCTAAAAAGGCTCGATATACCTAGATGCCATAGAAATTACAACTTTTGTAACCTTCACGTGCCATAATAAGTGTAAGAAGTAAATTACGATTAATCTTGTCAGAGGCACTGAACTCTAACTTAGACGTTCAAAATGATGCGTATTTTTTCTTTCCTGAAATTTTAAAGTTCATTAAATTGTTTACCAGTTGGAACAGAAAATGTAAATAGATTTTAAAATATTATAATTCATTAAATTTATATTGCAGTCATTAGATTTTGGTCACAATCATTTATGATTGAATGCGTTCTGATGTGTATGCTTGCCCCTCCCCATGGAATGAATTTGAATGCCTATAGATAATTTTAAGGTTTATCAGCTCTTACTATTCACAAGCTCCTGCTTTCTGATTTTTTTTTGGTGCCTCTGAAACCACATGTGATCTTGTATATGCAACCTTACATGCCTTTGTGCTTGTACAGGTCACATAGAATAGCCTTTTGGTAGGGTTTCTATGCCTATGGCAATTACTGAGTATTATAGATGCAGAAATTTACCTATGTATATTATATGTAATAACTTATTTACTTACAATACGCTTTGAAAAAATTCAACAATTTTACTTGAAGTGTGTTATGTAATAACTTGAAAACAATTATGTTGTACATTGTTATTAAAACTTTTTTATTAGAATATTTTGCTAGTCATCCTGAATCTGGGTTTGCTTCTCTCATATATAGGATGAAACACAGTAATAAGTTGATTTAAGACTCAAATGAAGTCATTTGAAATTAGACATTAAGAAACTGTGTTAACTAAACAACATAATCTCCATACTGAGCAAGAGCATGAGTTCTGTAATTGACGATGTTATATTGGATTAGAATATTGTAAGATGAACTTATGCTATTTTTCCACTGCATCAGGGCAAGTGCAGGAAGTTTTGGATGTAGATGGTTTTGTTTTTTACCTTTGTTGTTGATCTCTTTTCTCTTCTTACACCACCCCTCTCAAATACTCGCTAATTTGAATTTGATGTAACCTTTTGAATATGAGTCCAGTGCTTAACCTTGGTGTTAATATTACAAGTTGATGCTGCTCCAACTAACTAAAATATAAACAATATGTCCTGCTGATGGTGGTTAATATTTTGCATGTTGAGGGAAAAATTTACTATTTGTGATAGACATGAGATTGGTGTACATTTAATAAGAGCATCACATGCTGTATTATGGTTTCAGTGTCTGCAAGCATTGCTCACTGTGAGACCTTGTGAACAATAAACAAACAATGCAAATGTCACTGCCAAGCTCCTCAGTTGCCAATGAGGAGCTGCACTTATTGACTATTAGTGCAATTTGTAGTCTTTCTCTCCCTCTTCCGCACTCTTATCTGTCTCTAACATGTGGGCAAGCATGCGTGCGCGCACACACACACACACACACACACACACACACACACACACACACACACACACACACTGACACAGCAATGCCAGGTTAAAGAAAGAACTCTTACCACTCTACCTGACTGTTTCTTTCATTCAGCTTTTACTTGTGCTTTCATTAGGCTCAGAAGTTGAAAACCTATAAATTACCTAAAAAGACTAAAAGGGTAAAAGCTGGAAAAGAGGAATGTAAAATGTGATGCAAATTAATTATATTCATAATAATTTTAGTTGTAATTACATATTTAAATAATGAATATAATGCTTGACATTAGGCATCAGCCATTGTTAAAAGGGAATGTGTATAATTTTTCCCAAATTGTTGTTTATGGACTCTTGATGTACATCAATACATACATATTGCACTGAGAGATTGATGCACTTAATTTTTCATGTAACACCCAAATGTTATTCTTTGAAATAGAGTTAAACATTTCTGCTTAAAACTACAAAAATTCTGGTGGAATGAAACATAACAGTGCAAAAAACTTCAGGAATAAAATGCTGCTGCTTTTAGTCATATTTGTATGACAATGTATAAATCATTGTTGTCTGCTTGAATTGGGAAAGAGCAGTAAAAATGTGGTTGAAAAAAGGTGAAATTGTCCTCCTCCTCCCCAAAAAAAAAGACTTATGAAGACAAAAAAAAACCTAAAAAGGATCATTAAACAAAATCGTGCCAAAAAAGGCAAAAAGGGACACTTAAAACCCACCTTTTCTGGTCTACTGTGATTCAAAACGATGCTTTAGCTAAGGAAGGGTGCTCGATGGAGCAGCCAGTTGTACCAATGACATACTCAAACATCAGTAGCGTCATAACATCTCAAATTAAAGGAGCAATTGTAGACTCTTGGAAGGTACGGCAGCTGGTAAAAGATGGGAAATGCTTGCTTCAAACTCCATCCCCAACAACCTGCCCCGGGAGCTGGCAGTAGCCACCTTTAGGATGACTACAGGGCACGATTATTTGCAAAAACACCTGCATAGAATCGGTGTGGTTGATAACCCAATTTGTCCCCTCTGCTTGCTAGAGGAAGGCACTGCTGACCATTTGGCCTCCTGCACTGCCGTGCAGACTGTTATAGTTGAAGATTCTATGGAAGGAAGGTCACGGCTGTACTGGGAGGCAAGGCGTCGAATGTGCTGACCATTTGGCCTCCTGCACTGCCCTGCAGACTGTTATAGTTGAAGATTCTATGGAAGGAAGGTCACGGCTGTACTGGGAGGCAAGGCGTCGAATGGTAGACCAGCCAAGGACGGGCGTTGGCTGAAGAATATTTCCTCAACTTTCAGGCCTTAGTTATCAGTAACAACAACAACAACAACAACAACAGCAACAACAATAATAATAATAATAATAATAATAATAATAATAATAATAATAATAATAACCATAATCTATAGAAAATTGACGTTGCTTTCCCTTACATATGATTGCGGTAACAATGGGAAAGGTTGGATGGTACTGAAAGTCTAGATTGCCAAGGGTCATGACTGGTGAAAATAATAACATATGTTCTTGCCTAATTTAACTGTATAATGTATTAAAGGTAAATATTTAGTTTATACAATTATAATATTTAATAAGTTGAATGGATACAAGGTAATAGAATTTAAATACATGTAGTAAATTAAATGATAGTGATGGAAATGCTAGGTATTTTAGAAGCTTTACAGTTCTAGTAAAAGAAACTACCACTACACATTGTGCAAGGCCTGAATTAATTTAATATTCACAGTAACTTTTACAAAATACTAAAGAGCCATGAAACAACCTTGGCATAAAGTCAAACATGAAGTGTTAACTTTTTAATGGAATGAATTGACTTTTTTTATGAAACTCCTTTATGGAATAGAATTTGGGAACTACAAATTTATCTCTCATTCTACTTTCTTGTATGCGGTGGCATATTACGAATAGTCCCTTTCTAACAAATACGTGCAGTTAAAATCAGTTGTGATATAAGAATGTTACACAAGTTTCAATATTATGTTGAACTTTGGAGCAGAAGCAGGCTCTGCATTTTTCATTTTTAGAATTTTGATGTGCAAATAATAGCCAAAACTGGAAGAGAAGTGCTCTCCCGCATAGGTGGCTTCCAACTCAACTAATGTGCCTATAACATGTGCTTACCAATGCTTCTTGGCTATGTTTACTGTGCTACAGTTCGGCCTTATTTACAGTTTTGTGGCCCTGCTTACGTCATCAGCATGCTTGCACATGTTTTCTTTCACAACATATACATACACATGCAGAGGTTTTAATGTGTCACATAATAGAAAATACTTAATATAGAAGTAGACGTTGCAAATGGTGATGTTTTATGACTTTCTACCTTTTTATATTTTTTTAAATTAAGCATGGGATAGTATAGTGTACAAACAGTGATGTTTTAAAAGCTTGTTTGTACTTGTGTTTTGCAGCATGCACAGTTACAGCCATTGCAATTTGTGATATCTGTATGTCTTAATTGTATACATTTGGGGAGAGTGATACATACTGTTTGATATGCTCAATGTCCTCAGGTGTTGTTTGTTCTGGGATTTAATGGGACAAGATGCTCACTCATAACCCAAAGCTAACCTCAAATTAAAGGTGAGAATCACAGACCCATGGGCTTCACTGTGGCTTGCAATAGCCTAGCACCCTATCTTTCCCCTTATGGTATGTCAGATATTGCTGCTAAAATAACCGAAGTATTCAGAGTTAAAATGGGTAAATATAACCTGGTTATTATGTATTAGGCTCAATTATCTGCAGTAATGGAGGGGAACTTACCACAGATAAAGCAAAATAGCAGTTAATCCAAAAGGGATTATAACATCTTTGGTATGTATAATCGCTCCGCTCCTGTTGTAAACACTGTATAACATCATTAATTAGCCTGCGATATGCAGGAAACTAAAATAAATCATAACATATAGTACCTTAAATACATGTGATTTATCTGTGGATTTTCAAGAAATGTGTTAATTAGACATAGTACGAAACTTTTGATTAATATGAAGTAATAAATATTATGAATAGTAAAACTAAAGAAGGTTGCATTTAATTCTGTTTGGTGTCTCTCACCCCTCTTTCACATTCATACAATGACGATGAGCAATCGCTGGGACAATAAACATTGCTGCTTCTATAACTGCTGTTAGCTTGGTAAATTACAATAAAGATGAAATAGTGAAGCATTCTAAAGGATCGCCTTTAAAACTGGCGAGAAACAAGTTGTGTTGAATGTTTTTAACAAACTAATGCAGGAGAATCCAAATGTCATTGCAAATAACATTGTTAAATTAACTGCAGATTATACCAGTGTTTCCAAGTGGAGCATTGCATATGCTTGTAAAGAACATTGCAAACTCCAAGGAAGAAAAGAAAGAGATTTAAGCCAGAATTGGAAAAAGCTGATGATTTTACCAAAAGTTTATTCGTAGAAAAGTGCACGAGTTTTTGTTTAAGAACAACCAACATTAGTTGTCTTAAATTATGTCAACAATGTTCCTATGTTGCCTTCTTTTAGCAAGCCAGCTTTCATTAATTATTGCTAGCAATTGGATTTAGGTTTGTGAAGAGAAAGTGAATATATTATCGATAGAAGTCATGTCATGTGATCAGATATTACACCTCTCCCAATAGTAATGCAGCTACAAATTAACATGAGTTATATTTTAATTATCCTATGTTTAATTTCAACCTAGCTTTTATTTCAGTGTTTTATTATTATTATTATTATTATTATTATTATTATTATTATTATTAAATTAATAATATTATTATATTATTCAAATAGTGCACAGTTCTATTCCATTATAAACAAGAGACATAAGTCCATGTGGCTTTTGTTTGTTTGTTTGTTTGTTTGTTTGTTTGTTTGTTGTTTGTTTGATTGTTTGTGTTTGTTCCTCATAGCTGATACAAACACAAAGTTAATGCAGAGGGATAAGAAATTTTTTGTTTCCATCAATTCTGATTCTAGGTTGGTTCAGCAATAGGTACTAATGTGAGGTTTGTTTAATGATATTAAGATAGTTACAATGCAGAAATCCCATTTAACTCACAGTTTTGTAGAAGACATCTCCGTCAGCACAGTCAATTTAGCAAGTACCTATTGTTGATCTGTTTTGCACATAAGTGATTTTAATGATATTGTAGTAATTCTTACCAAAAAAAATCTGATGTGTTACACTCACATGACTTTCTCTACTCTTGTACAAACTATTTGTACAAACGCTTATTCTCCATATGCTTCATGTTAATGGAGATATCGAGATGTCAATCTTATTGATAATTTTCTTGTAGATGCAAGGGGAATATGGTAGGTTTTAAGCGATAGTCAAATATTTTAACGCTGGTTGCTATGTGGCGCATTCCATTCTCTTTGCATGTCCAGGACATAAAAAAATGAATAACGAATTTGAGAAAAAGTATAAGTATTGGAAAATTTAAGGGAATAACAAGCAATATCTCGCAAACGGTTCACTCAACAAAAGAAATGTATATGACATAAATTGTGTATTTTAACGCGATCTACATTTTTTGTGTAGTAAATTTTGTCTATCTCTTATGGTTTACCAGTTATGAAAAAGTCGTTCATAATGAAGAATACTTTTGGAGACATTCCAGAAAATTCGAGATATACATTTTAATTATCATGACAATATCTTAAACATATGATATTTTAATCAAAATCGTTAGAGCCGTTTTTGAGAAAATTAAAATTTTCGAAAAATGTTCCATGTAAAGGGTAGTCTGGGGAGGGGGATTTTCTTGAAAACCTTCGTGTCGCATCTCTGGAGATACTGAACCTAAATACCAAGTTTGGTGTTTATCCGACTCTTCGTTTTTGAGTTATGCTGTTCACAGACACACAGACAGACACACACACGGACATGTTTCCAAAAATGCTTTTTTTGGATTCAGTGAGTCTCAAAACATGTATTTCCGGTGAAATCTCGGTATCGAAATTTTGGGTGGAATACAATACTTCCCCTACTTACTATACGTAGTAGAGAAAGTAATAAGCTATTTACTTTTCACAAAAACTATGTTATGTACATTCTGTTCTATTTATGCACAAACTCACCATTAAGATCTTTCAAATTCTACTGAGAAAGTCTTTAATCAACTTTGTTTTAAAGAAGCACCTTTTTTGTAGTATCACACGTCTCTTTAATTTACGAAGCCTTAATTTGTCAGATAGCAGGGAATCCTCTTGTTGAGTGAGGTAATCTAGCAAATTTCTGTCCATTTAAAGAGCTGCTGAATGACAGATGCGCTTTCATCAGATCATCGCCATTGTCAAATGTAAACCATTCTTCTTGTCTGTGCATGCATATAAATTTTTTTGTCAGCACCAACCACATTACCCGACACTTCTGTTAACCACAAACTATTCTTCAATGTTCTCACTGTCAACGTTTTTGCAAGTGGGTACAATTTTTAATGCAGCAGCATTATTTCTGTTCTTTCACATATTCTGACCAAGGGATTCTCATTTGAAGGGTGAATGGTTGGATAACAATAAGGTACCATAAAACTGAAAGCTTATTTGGGAGACCTACTGCATAGTCCTTAACAAATCATAGTCCACCGAAACACTTCGAGATGTATAGATATCGCTTTGGAATGCAAACTTTACAAGCTGGCAATGAAAAATCAGAGGGAATTCTAAAATAGCGGTAGTTAATCCTAAAATAGCGGTAGTTAATCCATCTGCGGATAATTGACAGTTTGCCATACTGTGTATGTGGTATTATGAAGGAAATCCTGGATGCCAGGCTGCTGTGACAACTACAGTTTTGCTAGTGGCACATGTTTCTGACTGTTCTTTTTCCTGTTACTTTCTTTTCTTACCAATAAATCTACAGAAAAATTCGCATGACGTCTTTCATTGCTCTCTGAAGAAAATCGGTCACAAGACCAGAGATAATGTAGATAATCTTTGCATGGGATTATTGATGTATAGTGAGTGGGAAGCATAACTAATTTTGATAGTATTGTGTGTAATATGGTGGGTCTTCATTTGTTTTGGTAGCAGCAACTTTGTTGGAGGAACTGAGAACTAATTTGAAAGTCATATATACAGTTGAAAGTATACTGTTGTATTTTAATATTTTTGTGCATGTTTTTTTAAAATTCAAATTTAAACAAATGCAGTACTATCTGCTGGATCGAGTGTGAAGGCCAATCAAAACAGGCTAAGTTTACTCAATTCTTCACAACACCCATCTGTGTTAAGCTTGTTTCAGAAGAAAATAAAGTCAAAAAAAAATGACTGTTCTTCTATGAGCACAATAAGAATGGGAGACAATGGAAACTAGAAAAAAGAAACAACAATGATGTTGGGAAATTAGTAAGGACTAGAATAGAAGATATAGAAAGACAAGAGATATGGGGAAGCTTAGAAAATAAATCATTAACTTTCAACAGAACGACGAAAAGAAATTGGGGAGAAGGTTACGTTGACTATTGTAACAGGCAGGAAAAAGGATTTGCATAGATGGAAACAGGCTCAATGTTCTTAAGAGAGATAAGAGGAAGTGAAAAAAGAATCTGAATTTTGCAGTGAAGGGAAAGCATTGTACATTTCTAAAAGAATGCAAAGAATAAATGCAATGAGGACGATACTGAAAGTTTTTAGAATGCCATGTTTCTAAAAGAAACTGAAATTTGTTTATATTTGACAGCTACTTTTTAATGATTGCTGTGTAGTTTGTTCGATTTGCTCTAATAGTTTGTTAATTATCATCAGTTGAAGATTTTGGGTTCATTCAAAAATTAGTTTGACTAGAGACCATTTCCAGGCTATGACTTTATATGATTTTAAAGTGTCATTAATGCCTCAACAATGGGAAGGTCAACTTAGAAATGCATTTGGCAAAAAAGCCCCATCTAAGGCAACAATTTATAATTTGTACAGCAAATTCAAAAGGGATCAATTTTTTCGTAGTGATGAATTTCATGAAGGACGCCCAATAACTGCTGTTACTGATGAAAATGTTGCCGCTGTTTGAGCAATGGTTGAAGATGATCCATGGACATCTTACGATTTTATTTGTGTGACATTGGACATTGGTGTGAGTGAAATTCAAAACATTTTACATCAACAGTTGATATGAGGAAACTTTGTTTCCACATAAACTGACTCCTGATCAAGAACAACAAGGTATTGATTGGTGCAAGAAATTCCAAGGCGGCACTTCAAATTTGGTTTGAAGTATTCTTACTAGTGATAAATCTTGGATTTATTGTTATGATCCTGAAAAGAGAAGTCAATTGGCTCGGTGGGTCTTTCAAACAGAACCTATGCTTACAGAAGTCCGACGAATTTGCAATGCTGGTAAAAAGATAGTTGCTAGTTTTTTTCTAAAATGTACCGTATTGCTACTATAGCATTAGAAGATAAACCTACTGTTACTGCTGATTGGTACACAAACATCTGTTTACTGAAAATTTTTGAAAAGTTTGTGAAAATGCCCGAAACAAAAATTGTGTTACATCAACATCATCACATATAGCAAAGCTAACAACTGAATATCTGGATGTCCTAAAGGCCAGCACTACGGACCCTCCACCATACAGCCTAACCTAGCACCTTGTGATTTCTCTTTAGTTCAAAAAATTACAGATGAAATGCATGGAATCGCTTTTTCATCAGATGAAGCAGTAGAAGATTATAAAAACTTGGTTTCTGAAGTGCCTCAGGAAGAGTGGCATATGTTGATGTTAAAGGGGAATATTTTGAAAAACAATAAAGTCAATCAAATTTTTAAAACTATTTCTGTTTTATTTCTAAACATTTCCAGTGTTGGCCTCATATGGAAACAAAAAGTGGGACAAATTGGATAAAATTGTAGAGTTTTTAGGGAAAGCAAAAGAAAAATGGGTCAGGAAAGTAAGGAATAAAAGAACAGAAAAAGAGCAAAGGGAAGAGAGGTAGGAAGCAATATAAAAGGTTAAGGTGGGTCAAAGGGCTACTCAGCAAAGCTAAAAGGCATGGGCACCGTGCAAGCTGGGGAAGTACATAAAAGAATAACCAGAAAATTTGTACATAGTCTTGGCTGGAGCAAATGCTGTATAAAAAGATATGTAAATTGAGATGTGAAAATTCATTCATTCAATCCATAATGGGCACAGGTTTCCATACTTCCAGTGTCAACAACAAAGTGCATAAATGAAGTTAAATTGGAAGTGACAAATGTAGGAGTTACAGTACAACCAGGGAATAGAAAATTCAATAGAAAATTTAGTTAACTTTTAATCAAACTATGGTATGCCTCAATGCAAATGGCCATGCAAGTAAAGAAAAATGGATTCTAATTTTTTTTTAAAACTATTTTGGGAATCAACAGTGAATTTTTATAAATGCACAAATTAAGATTTTTATTATTCTAGCTTTACTTTTTCACCAGAACTTACTGGGGCATGTTTCAGAGACCATTGTCTGCATCATCAGCCTGGATTCACTGATGTGCTTCCTCTTAAGACAAGTAGATGGCATTCTCTGGCTGGACGTACTGTGTAATGAGATCATTTTACATGGGACATCAAAGTTTAATGTATTGTGCTTCTTCTTGTAGATGAGTAACCTTTCTCAAATGGCGAGTTCTGCTGCTTTTATAAGGGCCTTTAAAAACTTTGATTTTTCTTCTAGCTGATGATTTGTGCCAAAAATAGTCTGCAACAGTTGATTTTCTGTTTGTTTACATTTCACATTTCTCATGCGGTCTTTAAACCTCGTGTCTATATTCCTCTTTATCTTCCTTATGTACTCGTTCTTGCAATCCTGACATTCAATTTCATAAATACCAGAAACAAATAAAGGATATCACCACACTAAGCAACATTAAAGAAATTAAAAAGTTCAAAAAATTCGCTTTCCACCCATGGCCTTCCCAAAATTCACAAAAATATACAAAGAATATGATATAACCTTAGCCCCAGTTAACAAGCATTCCTTAAAAAATATACTCAGGACAAATACAAAGGACAAAATTCCAGTGGGAAAAACTTATGGCATTTATGAAATTGGATGTCAGCAAAGTGTACGGTCGTCCTCCGTGGACTAGTGGTACCGTGCTAGCCTCTGGTTCCCAAGGTCACGGGTTCAAACCTGGCGGAGGGCGATGGATTTTTTCGGGCGTAAAAATCCTTAGCACGGCTTCCTTCGGAAGGGAGGTAAAGCCGGTGGTCCCGTGTCGTATATTTACGCTACGTAAAAGAACCTCAAGCCTGATAAAGAGGCCTCTGAGCAAAATTATCGGTGTTTCACGCCAAATATAGAATGGGATGCTGAGGACCATAGTAGTTTAAGAGCGTCCATAAATAAAAACTCAATTTAATTTAATTTTAAGCAAAGTGTACACTAGGAAGACACAAGGTTTAAGACACAAGGTTTAAGAACTCCCATGAAATATAAGCAAACGGAAAAATCAGCAGTTGCAGGAGCATTTTTTAATCCACAAATCATAAGCTAGAAGAAAAACTAAGCTTTTAAAGTCCCTTAGAAAAGCAGCAGAACTCTCAATTTGGGAAAAGTTATTCATCCATAAGAAGAAGCACAATAAATTAAAACTTTATGTCCCAGTGAAAAGGATCTATTACAAAGTACGTCCAACCAGATACTAGTCACAAGAGGAAGTATGGCAGTGAATCCAGGCTGATGATGGAGACAGCAGTCTCCAAAAAATGTCTCGGTAAGGTTCTGGTGAAAAAGTGAAGCTAGAATAATAAAAATCTTAATTTGTGGATTCTAAAATGTTTGATAGTTTGAAGAACCTTCCAATATTGCTTATTATATACAGCAAAAAATAATAAGTCATTAACAGATTTTCCTCAACTTGTGCAACTTTATGCGAAACAGTAGAATTGAGAACAAACTATGGCAGCAGAACTGGTTATAAGAAATTGATTAGGCAAAAGAGCTTGGGTGCTATGAGGTAATTTAATTTCCGAGATGAAAGCTGCAAATGGTGTTTGGTTTTTGCTGGATGGATCAGCAGATGTTGGGTCTGTGGAAGTACTACTTCTTTGTAAGATCCGTAAGGATTTAAAAATTAAAGAAATCTTTCTTTCAGTGACATCTTTAGAAAGTGGAAGTGCTGATGAAAGCATGGAAGCAATTGAAAAGGAACTTGGAAAATCTGGCATTTCAGACTAGTTCAAAGCTAGTGGCATTGGAACAGATGGTGCACTGTTTTGCTTGAACATAAAATTGATTAATCCCAGAGATTACACAAAAAGATAAAACATTGTTGTGCACTGCATATTGCATGTATTTCAATTAATGTATCAAGTTCTATAAAGTATTTGGAGTATGTTGGGCACTATTCATTGTTGAAGATCCTGTGCAAATTGTACCAGCAGTCTCCCAAGTGACATAAAAGAATTGAAAATTGTAGTTGAAAGTCTTGTGATGAATAGAGCTTGGAATCTTAGGCATGAAAAGCGACATTTTGAGCAAGAAAAAAAATTGTGTCTGGTAACTAAAATGGGCTACAACGATCAATTATGCATGAAAAGTATTTTTGTGTTTTTATATGTATGACTATAAGCGTTGCATGTTATTTGTTTTCATAAGTAGCAGCATAAAATATGATTAAGATTTTCTCCAAATTTTCAACATTTAGGCTATGTCTTTCGTCTGTTAAAATCATGCTTTGAGGGCTAATGACCTTTCCACTGATATGGGAGTTTTAGGAGCAAACTTAAATTTTGTTGCATTTTTTGTGGTCACTCCTTCTGGAATTTCTTCATCTTCCCCCACCAAAACATTTACCACATGAACCATTACAGCATATCCAGGATTGTTTTATCATTTTACCTAACTTTTTCCCCATTTTCTTTAGTAGCACTAATTTTCACTTCATCTTGCACCACTGACACCTGATCCAACAAAGGGTTTCCTTTGCATTCCAGCTTCATTATTGTTGACGGCAAGAATGAAAATGTTCCCTTTATGTAAATAACATCTTGTTTCAATTTTTAATTTTTATCAGATCCTTTGAAGACAAAACACAAGCTGTATTCTTAGTAGGAAGCTCTTTTACCACAGCAGCAATGTCATCCCAGTGTTCTGCGTAATACAGAGCTGCCTTTATCTGGGTGCCCCTGTGTGTTAAAATTAAAATAGAGTACTTACAACATTGTAGGTCGCCATTGGGGTATGTTATCTCAATGCAATTTGAGATCTCCTTGTGGTTTACTGGGAAACATGCGAATCAGTTGGGGAATTTAATGTCCTACCGGCATGTTGCCATGGTAGCTCAGTGGTTAGGGCAACCGGATGGAGACCAGGAGATCCGTGGTTCAAATCCCGGCTTTGAATTTTTCAGTCTGATTCTACCTTACCAAAATTAAAATAAGTTGAGGTGGAAGAGGAGTTTCTGGAAGTTTTTCCTTGAGAAAAGCAATACAGGATGGAACTTTGCACAAAGTTTTCTTCAGATTGGAGATCAGGGTATTGACTTCTGGAAATTCATTCCTTATAGTTTCTGAGATTCAGTAAAAGGCTTAGCCTAAACAGGTGATATGTACAAGATTAGGGTAGAATGTTTTCAGAAGAGAAGAGGCTGAGGTGATATACGAAGCAGGCTCTGTATAGAGAACAACTCCACTAGGAAAAAACAACTGTAAACTTTAGTTACAATGAAGTCAATGGATTGGCCATTGACTTTATAGACCTCTCTGGTTGCTAGAAGATGTGGAGAAGACTTATCATCAAGCTTACCAACTATTATATTTGCAATATATCTGTTCTGAGCATATGTTGTCTTGTCTACACTTTCCCAAATGCAGGAATGGCCTATGTGTTCTCTAATTGCAGCAAGTATTTTGTGATACTCGATATCCAAATTTGTCTTCCTGAGTGTGAACTGCGATGGTATGGGTTTTTGACAGTACTTTCCAGAAAATTTACGGCAGACCTGATTTTGCAACCTGTTCCGTGAAATATTGACTTCTATCAATGCTCTGCAAAGATCTGAACTGAAATCACTAGTTGTTGCCAAACTCTCAGGAGTTTAAGTTGCAGAGTTTGTATCTGGAAATTCTTTTCTAAAGCTTTTCTATGTGCTGTGCCATCTACATGCTGCTTAAGGTGAGCTTTTCTCTTGTGTGAAATCTGAAAGAATGGGTGGGTTTTGTAAAGTATGATTTAAAATCTATAGTTTTACCAGTTTAAATTTCCTTCAAATTGAGTTTCAAATAACTGTGTAGCGTAACCTTCTTAAACAATAATAAGTTTTGTAACTTACAAGAATAAAAGGTTTACAATTTTACATTTCTTAAAAATAGACTCAGGTTAATTTGTGGCTGAAAGCACCACTGAAAACTAATAAATTAGTTATTAGCTTGCCTACCCTAACAACGAAAATGTTTAATTCTTACTTGTTTGTTACATAACTATAAAAAATTATTTTCCTGTTGTAAATAAGATCATTATAATCCAATTGTCAGGAACAAATTAGTAAATAGGACCGTTATAATCCAATAGTCAGGAACAAATTAAGAAGTTTTCAAACGCTTGTCTTTTGGCATTGTTTCTCTTCACACTGCTATGCATTGCAATTAATACAGTACAGAAAGAAAACTAGAAATGAAATATTAGCTATTAGCTATATATTGTGCATTGTCATTGAAGCATTCAAATTGGTTGGTAGTAAACTGTCAATCAGAAACATTAAATGCAGCAGCCATAAATAATAAGTTTTTCACTGTTGACACGAATTCACATGATAATGTGGTGTCATTCCATGTGTGAGACAAATTTTAAAATAAACTAAAAGTTCTTGAAATAAAAAAAATATATAAAAGAAAAGGAAAAAAAAACAACTTAAAAATTACTTTAAACAAATTTAGGCACAAAAAGGAAGAAATCGGCACTGACATTGTAGTTCATTTTAGACACTATAAAACTGCTCCCAGTGAGTTTAATTTTCCATAAACTGTAAATATCTGCAATTATTTGGCTAAAGGAATTAAATAGGTAGCTCCAGGGTCTAGTGATGAAAGTTTGAAATTTTCATTTTTTGCACATAATAAGATAGATGGCCAGCAAGTTGGTACAGGATGGACCATGGTCTACCCTGCAAAACTGTGTATGCACTTGTGCCATATGCCACATCTAATTGAACCCTAAAGGTGTGCTAATGACTTCACCACTTGTTACTTGGCCAATGCATTGCCAAGTGCTGTACTCCCGCCTACACAGCTCTATTATGAACTAAGTATAAGCGTGTACACTTTGCAGCTCTTTTACCTGCTGAAGCACTCTTAGGCTCACCTTTGATCCATTGCAATTAGCGCAATGTAGGAAGTTTTAGCAGAGAGAATATTTCGGCTCCTTTGTTGTGTTAACTATTTATCTGTATGTTTACTGGTGAATTATTAAAAATCTTGAATGTATCATAATTCTCAAGCAAGGTAAGGTAATATCTAATAGCTGTTTTAAGCGTATAAACAAATGAGGGTTTCTTATTTTCACAAGAATATAAGCAGTGGAATGTAAATACTAGTGCTATTGTAAAACTCAATAACCACATCAAC